>OY821518.1:221889839-223254839 GCA_963682025.1 Cordilura impudica | reverse complement strand
TTTAATTTATATGTATAATTTTAACGATAAATAATAAGTGGTAATACTTGCTTAGTCTAATGGACACGTGCAATATTAATATACGCACTACTGCAATGACTTCAACAATGAGAAGAACTACAACATATACTACATACCTCAAGAAAAACAAAAAACACACTGAAATATTTTATTTTTTCAAGAGTTTTTTTCAAAGTTTCATTCATAACTCGGGACCCCTTTGGCCAATTTTGACGATTTTAAAAAAGCAACTCCTTTGGGATGATAATAAACGATTTTAGACGTTCTAGCTAAGATATTGACGGCGTGACAGACAGACGGACAGACGGTCATCGCTAAATCAACTTCCCTTGTTATAATGATCAAGAAAATGTATGGTTTTGGGGTGTCCCAAATTTATTTCGATGCGTTGCAAACGGAATAACAAACCTGTATATACCCTCTGTCACTGAGGTGTGGAGGGTATAAAAATCAAAAAATTTTAAAAACTGTATACCACAATTTGACGTGTGTGGATTTTACATATGCAAATGTAACAGTAAAGTACAGTAACATAAAACGAAAGAAAAATCTAAAATATAAAAATGTTGTATGTAGTTCATATATGAGCCATTTATTTGCAAATTCGCTTTAAAATATCTGTATTAACAAGGAGAAGTATATCCTCTTGACAATTGGCATCAATCTTGCTAAAAAATTACGAAGAAAACGACTAATGTCATAAAATTAAACTATTATATAACTTTTTGCTTCATAGAATAATAATTTAAAATTAAAGACATACTTTTGAATTTATTTCTATATTTTAATTTTATTATTAAAGTTTATTTATTAATGTTAGTTAAATACTTTTAGTTAAAATTGAATTGAATTGTATTGATATTATTTTATTTTTAAATCAATAAAAAAATTTACATGTTACCAAAAATTGTTTGGCATTTAATAATATTGTTCTTCTATGCAGGCAAATTGAATTTAATATTTTAGATATTTTCCAAACCAAACAATGCCAAACGACCAACGAAATCATTGAAGAAACATCAAAAAGATGCTAAGTCGACTTGCACGACTACTAGACAAATTTTTGTGCGTGCTAAAGAATGCTATGACATTTTTAAGTGTTATAGACTTAGAATTTCTAAAAATAGAAAGCACGAATACGACTGAATCAAATTTCTAATAAACACTGTGAAAGACTCAAAATTCTGCCTTGTATAGTTTTCGAGATATCGCCCGTAAACTTTAAGAGCTTCTCCTGCAAAATTCACTTGTTCGACTTAACATGTTTTGGAATTGAGCTGTCGAATTAATAATCGAATAATTTAACCTCAATGTCTACTTAAAATTTACTAACGTTGACTTTCCATGCTGATTTCAATTTCATGTTAAAGTTCTTTTCAAACAAACATATTTAATTTGCCATCCATTTTATCTCTGTCAGCAGACAAACGGAAAACAACATAAATTATGTAAATTTCAATTAAGGTTATTTTTTCCTTTGCTGGTCATGAAAATGTCTAAATCTATGTGGCAGCTATTAAACGAATGAGTATTTGAACAAAAATTTCGTGATAAATATTGCTGGTCATGTTAGTAGGAGTTTTATTGTTAGTTAAATAAGTTTTAACGTAAGTATACCTTGGGGAGGACAACAGATAAAGTTCTAAACGTTGTTGAAAAGTTAATTTATTAACTCAATATGTTAAAAATTAAAAGCATACTTTTGGGAAAGTAACTTGGTTAAAACTAATATATTATTAATAAACAACTAGAAATTTAATATTGAAATATTTAGGAAATAATTAATATACACTTTGTTATGACAAATCTATTTTAATATATAACCGAGCCCTACCCATGGGAAATACCCATCCATATTCCAAGCGGAGATTTTCGCTATTTATATATGTGTTATGTGTGACTGAATGTTTTAGAAGAATGATAAAAAAGAGCACTAATTTATATTCTATCCGACAGTGAGGCTGCACTAAAGGCAATTACATCCTTCAACGTGACGTCTAAACTTGTTTTGAATTGCTGAACCAATTAGCCAGATGCAACAAACTAACTTTATGCTGGATTCAATGACACGAAGGACACGAGGTGCCCGCCCTCCTTTTATCGGTCCGGAACAATTCTTTGGTGGTCCAACAGGAAAATTCAAAGAAGAAACGAGGAAGTGGATGGAATCACAATTTGCCGACCACTGGGACAAAAGCCCTGGTCAACGGCAGGCTAAAAGATTTATTACTCCATACAGTGTTCAATCGAAAAGACTACTGACCCTCATTAAGAAGGACTTAAGGACCTTGACGGGATTCTTTGCTGGACATTGTAATCTTAGATATCATCTACGAAAATAAGGTCAGTCTGTTACGGACACATGCAGGTTCTGCGAACAGGAGTTGGAGGTGTGCCTATTTTAAAAAAGTAAATTTTTTAAAAAACAATCCGTTATTTAAAATGTACTTGTTTTTTAAACTTAACTTTTCTTAAAAACGTATGTCTTTTTAAACAAGTTCATTTTCTTAAAATAGTACATTTCTCTTAAAATTTTAACTTTTATAAAAAAGTTCCTATTCTTAAAAAAGTACTTTTTCCTAAAAAAGTACAGTTTCTTAAAAAAGTATATTATCTTAAAAAGTTATTTTTCGTAAAAAAAAGAACTTGCTTCTTGAAAAGTAATTTTATCACTTTTTTAAAAAGTAATTTTCTTAATAAAGTACATTTTCTTAAAAACTACATTTTCTTTATAAAAGTACGTTTTCTTAAAGTCATTAATTTTAGTTAGAAAAGTACCTGTTCTTCAAAGTACGTTTTCTTCAAAATTACCTTTTCTTAAATACGAACCTTTTCTTAAAAAAGTAAATTTTTCTTAAATATTAAATGTTTTTAAAAAAATAAATTTTCTTAAAACAGTATATTTGTTTTATAAGTACTTTTTCTAAAATTTTAATTTTTTTAGAAATGTACATTTTCTTAAAATGTTCATTTTCTTAAAAAAGTACGTCTTCGTAAAAACGTACCTATTCTTAAAAAAATACTCCTTAATAAAAAAGTAAATTTTCTTAATAAAGTACCTTTTCTTAAAAAAACATTTTCTTAAAAAAGTTCCTGTTGTGAAAATCAATTTAAATAAAACATAGTCTTTTTATATAAATACAGATATGTACGTAATAGTAATAGTCGGTACAATATACTTTTTCTACAACCAACAACAATATTGTAAGTTGCTGTATATTTATAAAAATGGGATAAAGAATTGAAGAATAACAATGAAAGCAATCATGTGCAATGAACCTAAACTGACCATGCGAGTATCACAGAAAACATCATCATGGAAAAGTAAAAACATCATAAAATATTTTAAGTGCAACCGAACGTACCAGCCAACCACCCTAGAGTTAGATCATATAAACAAATTTTCAACCCTTCAACACCGCATAATGGTCATATCACCATGGGCAAATAAGTATTTTTTTTTATATTAAAATATGAATACATTTTTTAAATTTAGAAACCATTAGCGAATCTCATCAAACGTTGTTTCATACAAGCCTTCATTAAAAAAAAATAGATTTATGCCTAGATTTAAAATATTCCGTTCATAGAAGCCACAATATTTTAGTTTTTGGATTAAAAATACATGGAGCCTAGATAGATGATATTAAATAATTAGGTAGTCATTAAATGATAAATATTAACTTTTGTGGGAGCTGACACGATTACTTATCCGATCCCACCCATTTATAAATCGATATAAATTTAAATACAAATCCATTATAGTATCCCTCAAATGATTATTGAATTCACACAATGCTTCAAGACGCTCGCTGCCATCGTAGTTCAAATGTATGATTATAAATTTTTACTTTGTATAAGAGGTAATATAGTCTTGACCTTCGTGATTTCCAACTAACCGACACACGGAAAGTTTCAGGACTCTCGCTATCATAGTACTCTAAGTGTGTGATGATAAATATTTACTTTGTATGGGATGCACCATGCCCATTAATCCTATCTTATTAACTATGCACATTTATAAATAATAAACTCTTAGAAAGTTTCAAGATTATCACTACCATATTATTCCTCATATTTTACTTTGCATGGGAGGTGAAACGCTTCATTATCTGATCCTGCCCATTTTTAATGTAAATTTAATCTAAACGAACTTATGATGCTCAAATTAGATCTATCATCGATAAAGAAGATTTAAAAACGTACTCTGGGCATAATAACTTTTTGTAACCACCTACAATACTTACCCCAGACTCACCCTTTTTACACAGATATACTCAACAGCAATTTTTGATTCGATTTAACGAAGTCCGTAAAAAGTGTATTTGATGAAATATGATCCAGGTCATTTGCCTTAGATCCAGATTATTATAACTATATAAAGAGCGACCCAATAAGAGTGCACGACTGTGAATGGTATTCATTACAGGAATATGATATAGATCTGAAAGATATTTGCTTTCAGCAGGACGGTCCAATCTGCCAAACTGCTCACTAAACAATTGATTTATTGGAGTAAAGATTTGCAGGCCACATCATCTCCCGAAATTTCGAAATTGCGATTTCTTTCTTTGGGGTTTTTGAGATCCCAGGTCTATGTGAATAAACACCAAACAATTCCTGACATCAAGGCTAAGATCTAATGCTTCATCGGTGAGATAGAGGCACATCCTTGTCAAAATGTCATCGAAAATTTCGTAAAAAGGGCAAGGGCCTGTATTTGGATTCGGTGAAGCAAAGTTGTTACACTGAATATTATCAAGGCATTCGATCGGGTGTGTTGCACCGCAGTTTTCTCAAAGCTTATTGGTTTTGGTGTTGGCAATGACTTCTCTCGATTTATGGCGAGTTTTCCCAGAGATCACTCTCTACGTTTTCTTTAGATGACGTCTTATCCAAAGAGTTTCAGTTGATGGCAGGGGTACTGCATGGTTCTGTTCTTCCTCCCACTTCCAAACCTATTTACTAATTTGCAGACGACATCTATATTTTTCACTCATATTCCTTCCTCCAAAGGCCAAGAATTCGAGAAGTTGATGGAATGAACGAAACCTTAAATCAAGAATTTTTGACAATATCCGAGTGGGGTTGTCTGAAGAGGGTCGATTGTTATGCTAGTAAGACCCATTGTTATTATCGTCTCTTACACGGAACAAGTAGTCCACTATGTCCATTGGTGGAATTGGTAGAGAAATTGGGCATGAACGGGGCATGAAGGGTGATGTCGACCGTTAACATCTATTATCCAGTGGAACTTATAGGGCATTACTGAGAAAATGCGTAATTTAAAAAAGTGGTTGTAAAAAACATTTTTTCCTGATTACGAAAAACCATTTTTTTTATGATTTATATTTCATGCGAGCTAACTGGTCCTTACTAGTGATGCAAATAAAACAACTTTTATTTAATTTTTTGGCCAACGCACAGTGGCGCCCGTAGAGCAAACGAGGTTGCAAAAATCAAAATTTACATGTGCGCCGACGAAGTTTTGAATAAACCCATGTTATAGGAAACTTTTCAACGATTTCAAATATGCTACTCTTAATAATATCACATTTTTAGTTTAGAAGATATAACCGTTCAAAGTTGACCGACTTGCGGTTTTCAAAAAAACATACAATTTTTAGTCAATTTGTTGCGATTTCAGGTGTAATCTCACGAAAAGTAGGTAACGAATCGCCTTATTTTTTGTTCGTATTTATTGATGTATTTATTAAATGTATAATGATAAAAAAAAAATTAACTGTTTGCTTTGTGTTTCTCCTGGTAAATCACTATTTAAAAACTATCCGTTTTTTCACTATTTTTCAACTTTGACGGAAAATAAAAAAAATCTGTATTTTTCTATATTTGCCATATTTGCAAAACATGTTCTTTGATTATTTCTGTACATAACTCAAAAGGTTTTATCTGCCCGTACGTGCCGGTTTGGCTTCTAGAGGTAAAAAAAATTAAAAAGACATGGTTGCAGAAATTGTATGGGGTGCATCCCTTACATGTTTTGACTGACAGTAGTCGGTTAAGTCGGTTGTCTACCTGTGAGCCTCTGCCAAAGTCTACTCCCAATATTCTGTTACAGACACAGGATGCACAAAAAACTACTCATTGAAATTCGCAGGCACGCACCTCACTTAAAAATTACTTTGGAGTACAAATGGTCAAGAACAATATTGACTTATGGTCCCTCCAGGTAGGCACAAATCGTATTTAGACACGAGCATAATATCAAAATTGCATAATTCAGCCTAAATTCATATGTATGCAGGGAACAGGTAAATTTTTAGGGATTCAGAATTTCAACTACAAATACGAGGACTGGCTTAATGAAGACACCATCCTGGATATATTGGCAGTAGATAAACCCACCACATCAACCAGAGGAGCAAAAGGAAGGCCAAAAAAAAGTATTGAGGAGTGTTCAATTTACACAAGAAAGAGGAATCTTGCCGATGCCACCAATGACTTTACCACGAAGCACTTATCGGACGCGCTGTCTATTAAATATACAAAGGATAGTGAAAGAGTTAGGTCGCAGATTACAAAATCTGTTGCTGATGCAAGCCCAGTGCGACTAAAAAGGATTAAGGAAAGCATTCCCACGCCCACAAACGCACACATTAAAAAGTATGGTTCCGAAGAAGCCTTGGTCTTGTTTATGGACTTACAACTTTCCAAAGAAAAATATGAGATACTACGGGCATCCTTGATGCGACACGGGGCTGACGTTTTACCAGGATACAAGCATATTACGCAAGCCAAAATAAATTCACGACCACTGCATACGGAGTTTACGGAAATCTCTGTGAAAGCCAATCTGCAGGATCTCATGGGCCATACAGCAAAACGGTTGTTGGAGAGTCTTCTTGAAAATGAGGTGAAAATTCTTCCTGAAGAACTGACATTGATCAGCAAATGGGGCTGCGATGGATCATCGGGACAAAGCGTTTATAAGCAAACGATATCTTCCGATGACGCTACAATATCGGACGGAAATATGTTTATGGCATCTGTTGTTCCTTTGCGGCTAAAATCTGATGTTTCCCTACACTGGAAAAATCCTCGTCCGTCATCAGTGCATTATTGCCGACCAATAATGTTTCAGTTTGCAAGGGAGTCGGCAGAACTCATAAGGACCACGGTGAAGGACATTGAAGAACAAATAAGCAAGATTAAGCCTACAAAGCTGCAAATTGGAGAAGAAAAATATATTGAATGCAATTACGAGTTCCACCTGACCATGGTTGACGGAAAAGTCGTAAACGAACTGACAGGAACAACCTCAACATTGTCATGCCCGATTTGCAAAAAGAGTCAGAAGAACTTTGGTAATTTAAACGATTCTACAAAAGAGGGGAATTACGAATATGGAATGTCACCATTGCACGCAAAGAATAGGTGTAATGAGTTCTTGCTAAAACTGGCGTATACCCTACCACAAGAGGAGGAAAACTTCGATGAAAATACATCAATAAAGGATAAGGAAAAGATCAGAAAGAAGCAAATACAGGATGCTTTTTTTAAACAAGTTGGACTAAAAGTAGACTGTCCCAAGCACGGATACAGTAACTCAAACGATGGAAACACTTCTAGGAGATTTTTTGAAAATGATGAGGCAGCAACTAGAATCACTGGAATTGACAATCAAATCGTGAAAAGATTGGGAACGATCTTGAATGTTTTAAACTGCAAAGAAAATGTCAATTCTACAAAATATGGAGAATATGCATCGAAAACTGCATCTCTTTTAGCAGAAATGTATCCACAGTAGAAGCTGACACCGACCGTCCATAAAATATTGGCCCATGGCAAAGATATAATTGAGTACCAGTCTTTGCCAATTGGAGAACTCTCTGAAGAAGCACAGGAGTCTCTCAACAAATTTTATAAAAAATATAGATTGCAGAACACATTCAAAGCATCAAGGGTAAGGCAAAATGAGGACCTCTTCAACATGTTGGCAGCATCTTCCGATCCACTTATTTCTTCCCTGCGGCATGTGAAGTCACGAATAGAGTTAGAAAATAATTATAGTTTAGAAATGATTAGTCTTTTAGATATACCTTCTCTTACGAATTGTGATGAATATTTTACAGAAAATTTAAAAAATAAATTTAAAAAAGAAGTAATTTTTTTTTAATTTGTTGGGTAATAATTTAAAACATAAAACCCTAAAGAAAAAAAATAAAAACAATCTAAAAATGTAAAAATAAATTTTTTTAGTTACCGTAAAATTGATTTTTCTACAAATTTCAACTTTGATAACCCCTACAAAGCGTAGGACCCTTTCCAAACACTCATTTCATAGGCCGAACAGTTGTCTATCATATGCTGTTTAAGGTGTTCAATTATGTTATTCGGTTCAAAAGATATGATTTTTGCAACGAAAAAACTCAAATGGCGCCACTGTGCAACGTTTCGTTCCTTTTTGGGAACATTTTCAAGAGCTTTTTTATTGAACTAGGGGAAAGAAATTTTTTTTCTTAATTAATTACAGTTTTATAATATATAAAAATTATTTATGTTTACATTTTTCTATGTTGTTATTGCATTTGTAAAAATATTTGTTGTTATTATTAGAAAGTTTATAATTTAAAAAATATATTACAAATTTTTTAAATTTTGTCAAGCACTAAAAATAAATAAATAAATAATTGCAATAATAATCAAAAAAGAAAAACTGGACTGCACAAAACAAAAGTATCAGAGATGCGTAGCATACAAGATCACAGTATAAACTAATTTTGTCTTTGTTCTCATTATTCATACATGTTTAAATTTTTTGTTGTATTCTTAAGCTTTCTAAAGTTAATCTTTTATTTTCGTTACATTCATAATCTAAGTCTTAGATTCTAAGATCTTAACGTGTTCAAAGTCCGCATAATGTTTTTGCGACATCAAGTGTTGACTTAGTCTGGGTTCACACAAGGCAATTTTTGTTGCGCAACTTTTTAGTCAAATTGGGTTTGTCTGTATATATTACATCCATTAATCAGTAGTCCAAAAATGATCCCTGTTGGACAACTGTTAGTCATAGGCCCCATATAGAGCTGCTTCCCGATCTTCACTTAAATCTATCAAAAAGCAAAAATATTGCACGGATTCCTCTCAAATTTGGTTTGTATATATTTTTTCAAAGTATAAGTGACTTACCGATCGACCCAGAATCACTTTTTGAGTCGAAATAGCAATTTCCGTCCGTCCGTCCGTCCGTCTGTGTGTCCATGTAAAGCTTGTAATCAAACTACAGGTCGGAAATATGTATATATTTTGATGAAATTTGGTATATAAGCTTCCACCGGCCATGGGATGAACGCTATTGAAATTGGTGAGAATCGGTCCATGTTCAGACCTATCCCCCATACAAATGACCTCTATGAAATCGACATAAATTGCCACAAGTTCCAAATTATCATATAGATCTCAGTTAAATTGGGTTTGTATGTGTTTATTACATCCATTAATCAGTAGTTCAAAAATACTCCCTACAGGAAAATTCTTAGTCATAGGCCCCATATAGAGCTGCTTCCCGATCTTCACTTAAATCTATCAAAAATCAAAAATATTGCACAGATTTTTCTCAAATTTGGTTTGTATATATTTTTTCAAAGTATAAGTGACTTTACCAAATATGGTCGGGATCGGTCCATTTTTCGACCTAGTCCCCATTTAAATATAGCGTCCGATATGAACTTTATCATATCTGCAGCGAAAAAAATTAATAAAAATGCCACTCAAATTTGCTTTATGCATATTTGCTATATCCAATTAGTTGGACTGAATAGATAGGGTCTCTTAACCATGGTATAGGGTATCGTATAGTCGGGCTAGACCGACTATAATTTTCTTACTTGTTTTATTAGCTTTATTAGCTTGTGTGAAAAGAATTTATTATTGGTCCAAAGTGAAAAATCTATTTGTGTGAAAAAATGGAAGTCAAAGAAAAAATGAAATAATAAAAAAAATTAAATAATAATAATAATTTTTCACAGCGAAGCAAAAAATAAAAAGAAATGTCAAATAATAAGCTGCAGTAACTTCGTGTTTATAATTTCGAATTGCACAATAAAACGAGTTGCCGAGTACAAGCAACTCCGTACCAAATACCACTCTTCTTTCCCCTCTCCAACAAACTCAAGAATTGCGCAACAAAAGTTGCCTTGTGTGCATTCGGACTTAGCGCTGTTGTTGCTCTTCCTATTTCTATGTCCTTTTTGTGCTCTGCTATTCGTGTTTTCAATGCGCGCTTTGTTATTCCTGTATAATTGTTGTTGCAGTTTTTGCATTTAATTTCGTACACAACGTTGTTTTTTTCTATCAGCGGAGTTTTAGCTTTGGTTTTTATGAAAAGTTTATTTTTGTTTGAGTTGGGCGGTGTGCTACTATTATGTTTTCCTGGTCGATGAGTGATCTTAGATGTTTGTTATCCGACAAATTTGGTATATACTGGACTCCTAAGAATATTTCAAGTTCGGCATTTTGATTTATATTTGTGATTTTATTATTTTGATTATTAGTTATGTTTTAATTTTTACTAATTAAGTCCCTTATTATTTGGTGTGGATAGTTGTTTTCGAGTAATAAATATATTGTGTATTTATACCCTATACCACTATGTGGTTTGGGTATAATTACTTTGTGCTGCTGTTTCTAACTACCAAAAATATTTGACCTAGACCCATCTTTTATTATACCAATCGAATCAGAATCCCTAACTGATTCGATTTAACGATGTCCGTCCGTCCGTCTGTGTGTCCATGTAAAGCTTGTAATCAAACTGCAGGTCGCAAATATGAATATATTTTGATAAAATTTTGAATATAAGCTTTTATCGCCCATAGGATGAACGCTATTGAAATTGGTGGGAATCGGTCCAAGTTCAGACCTAGCCCCCATATAAATGACCCCTATGAAATCAACATAAATTGCCATAAAATCCAAATTGTCATATAGATCTTACTCAAATTGGGTTTGTATGCATTCATTATATCCGTTAATGAGTAGTCCAAAAATGATCCCTATGGGACAACTCTTAGTCATAGGCCCCATATAGAGCTGCTTCCCGATCTTCACTTAAATTTATCAAAAAACAACAAGTAAGAAAATTTTAGTCGGTCTAGACCGACTATACGATACCCTATACCATGTGCTTAGAGATCCTATCTCTCAAACCCATATAACTGGATATAGAAAATTAGCATAAATCAAATTTAAGTGGGATTTTTATAATTTTTTTTGGCTGCAGATATGAAAAAGTTCATATCGGATGATATATCTATATAGGGGCTAGGCCCAAAAATGGACCGATCCTGACCATGTTTGGTAAAGTCTCTTGTATTTTGCAAAAATATATACGAACAAAATTTGAGAAGAATCAGTGCAATATTTTTGTTTTTTGATAGATTTAATTGAAGATCGGGAAGCAGCCCTATATGAGGGCTATGACTAAGAGTTGTCCCATAGGGATCATTTTTGGACTACACATTAATGGATGTAATAAACGCATACAAACCCAATTTGAGTAAGATCTATATGACAATTTGGATCTAATGGCAATTTATGTCGATTTCATAGGGGCCATTTGTATGGGGGCTAGCTCTGAACATGGACCGATTCTCACCAATTTCAATAACGTTCATCCTATAACCGGTAAAAGCTTATATACCAAATTTCATCGAAATATATTCATAGTTGCGACCTGCAGTTTGATTACAAGCTTTACATGGACACACAGACGGACGGACATCGTTAAATCTAATCAGATAGTGATTCTGATTCGATCGGTATAATAAAAGATGGGTCTAGGTCAAATATTTTATGTAGTTACAAACAGCAGCACAAAGTCGTTATACCCAAACCACATAGTGGTATAGGGTATAAAAATATTGCACTGATTCTTCTCAAATTTTGTTTGTATATATTTTTGCAAAATACAAGAGACTTTATCCAACATAGTCAGGATCGGTCCATTTTTGGGCCATAGAGATATAACATCCGATATGAACTTTTTCATATCTGCAGCCAAAAAAATTAATAAAAGTCCCACTCAAATTTGGTTTATGCTTATTTTTTATGTCCAGTTAGTTGGGCCTATTAGATAGGGTTTCTAAACGCATGGTATAGGGTATCATATAGTCGGTCTAGACCGACTATAATTTCCTTACTTGTTTTGTATGTTTTGTTGTTTGAATTTTGGGTGAGAAACTTGTAATATTTTATGTACTAAGTTATTTGCTGTGTTAATTTTTTGTGATTTTGTGTGCGTCAAGTTGAAATTTAAAATCCTCCCGGTGGCAAATGGTATACCAATTTAAAATTAATTTTTGTTTTCGTTTATGAATTTCGGTGCTCAAAGGTAAATTTTAGCTTGGGGTGATATTCGTTGAGAATTTTCGTAATTTTTAAGTTGTCTTCTTTTTTTAACTATAGCCGCTATGTCGTCAACATATTTATAAATCATTCTTTTTCTAACGCTCTCTTCTTCCAATCATTTTTTAGTGTCATCTAGGAGATCATCCAAAACGATAGTTGGAGAGAGAGGGTTACCCATGGTCATACCATAACTCTGATGGTACAATTTCGAATTAAATTAGAAACAATTATTTTCAATTAAGCAAAATTCTAAAGTTTTCTGAAATTGTGATCTTGACATAGTTGTCTGCGTCTTGAGGAGGTCCCATTTTTTCAAAATTATGCAGATAGCTAGAGTCGTCGATATATTTGTGAAAAGAGAAATTACATCATATGATACCAGGATTTCATCATCATCGATTTCATGATTTGAAAGTTTTTCTTTGAGTTCAAAACTGTTTTTTATGTTGTAGTCACGAGATATAAGGTTTTTCAAGATGTTGCCGATATATTTTGATAAGTTTTAGCACGGGACATTTGGTGATGCTGAAATTGGTCTTAACGGTACGTTCTCATTATGAATTTTTGGCAGTAAATAAAGTTGAGGGGGTTGTGCGGCTGAGTAATATATTTTTGTTTTTGCTGGAAATTTATGTGTTTTTGTTTAAAAAGTTAATTCACTATTAGATTATTTGTTCTTTGTAGTTTTTCTATTGGATCTTCCCGTATTTTCCTGTATACTGTTTTGTCTTGTTTTATCTCACTCATAAATTTTTAAAATTTTTCCCGTTAATTTTGGATTTGGAACCGCAGTGCGTCGTACTAAATATGCTGTGTATTTGAGTAGAAAGTTTCTACATTGAAAAATTTCCCTCCATTTCATTAGCATAATTTTGCTGCTAAGTATATTTACCTTGAATAGTTAGTTGTAAGACGCGTTAATATTCATTCATAAATTTTTTTAAAACTTCTTTCAATTGTAAAAAATATAAATAAAAGATATACGCACAGAAAATAAACCCAGCAATCAAATTGTTCAAAAGCTTAATAACTGTACTTCCGATTATATCACAAGAAATTTAAGAGGAGCTATTGTGATAATTAACACTAAATTCGGGTATTATTTTCATCACACTTCAGTTGGCAGTAATCTCGGTAGCGGAAATGAATATGTGCATTGATGATATCGGAGAACTAAAATTCGGTCTGCAACTTTGTAACCACCATAAATAAGAAGCAACGTATAGAAGAGGACAAGCGAAAGCTAATAAGAGTAGCCAGAGCTCAAGGTACAGGAGTAGCTTAAAACTCTAACCAGCCCCATGAGGTAGTACCTAACGGCAGTCCTGCGGGTAGGGTTTTCGTAGTTTATTCTAAAGAATATTGTGGTCTATAAGATCAAAACCATTTGTAACGTCGTAAAAAATTCCAGCTACGCCACTATGCCCTTTTTCTAACCTTCTGTAAATAAAATTTACAACATTGACGACCGCTTCCTCGGTGCCGCATCCTTTCCTAAAACCATACTGGAAATTTTTAAGTAGGGTTTGGCTAAGCATATAATTTGAAAGCTGTGTATGTAAAAATCTTTCGAAACTGTAATTGATTACAGGCAATACAGCCATTGCCCTAAATATAACACTAGAATAATCATTCCCCCCTTTAGGAATTGGAACAATTTTATGACTTTTCTTTCTACAGTAGAGTTTTCAATAGCTTTAATAATGCAAGAACTAAAGCAGATGTATCAATCGACTTTTATTTTAATTTAGCGCTTTTTTGGGGTGCTGCCCAACGCTTTTGCTTGGGAAAAGTTGTTATCGCTATGCGTATACGTATGAAGGGTTAACGTATAATGCATTACTCTATCGGCAGGGTCAGTAACTATGTATTATTATGATAAAATTTTAGATAATATTGTGACAGTTCGGCCCATAGTACATTTAAATATTTGAGCAACCCACCACTATCTTAAATATAGTAGCCTTCGGTTAGTACAAGGAAAATGCTTAACAAAAGTCTCCAAACAAAAATTCTTTCGTCCCATTTATGGTAATACTAACGTTAATATTCTAGAAAGATCCACAATGTCTTTATTCCTTTGGTACAGATGATTTATTTACAAGAGCAAGTGTAAATGGTAAACCAAAAACAAAAACGGGTTTCATTTGGTTAATACCAACATACTCATATATGAACAATATGTTATCAATGTAATGTTTACCATATAACAGACTGTAAACAGAAAGGGATCAGCTTTTTGCAATGGATTTTACAAACCAAATAAAATCTAGAGAAATGAGAAATAAAACGTATTGTGTGCTGCTGAAGCATAATGTTTTTTTGAAACAAATCTAATGTGGTGTGGGTGGCCAACGTTTTTAAAGCAAAGGATTTGCAATAAGCAAAAAATGTACATTGTCTGGAGCATAATTTTTTTTAATGAAAATATTTTATTAAAAAATATAAGTAGATATAAGTTGTGGAATACTTGAGGGCTGTAATTGTAATTTTTCATATAACATTGATGGATTTCAGAAAGAACATGGAATTTAACGAATTTTATACAGAAACTGAATAATCAGGAAATCACTATTTTCAATTCTGCGTTCATTTGTTTATTAAAGTTGTTTCTGATATTGATTTACTTACATACATGCCACCGGTAAATTGATATTTCCTTTTAATATGTAGTCATAAAAGCTTTATTTTTATTTATTGTTCCTTTAATATAAATTCAAGCAATACATAAAACAATTTCCCGTCTATAACTTAAGCCAATGTCAATTTGCTACTTGATTTTGAAATTACGTATGTACATTACTGATATGTCTCTGGTATGCTTGTAAGTGTGTGAGTGAATATATAGTGATTATACATTGATGACACCTAACAAGGATATTTTACTTGCTATTACAATAGTGTTAAGCGAGTATAGTATACACTTTTTCATTTTCATTACAGCGTTCGACAGTAAAATTTACACATGAACCGGAAAAGTAAATTAAAAATTTTAGTTTTTATAATTTTTTAAAATTTTTCATTTGGTGGGTTTTCTTTTTAAAGGTCTTCAGAGTTTCGAAGGACCAAATTTTTCAAAAAGTATATTTCTACTAAAGCCCATTGCAAAATTACATACACTAATTTGATGTACACGAAATATTTATTAAAAATTGATATATTTTAACCAGTGTGCGAAGTTAGCCCTCCATTTTTGGAAATAAATTTTTTTGAAGATTGTTCTGAATTGTTCTAGGATTGTTCTGCAGTGTTCCAATACGATGAGTTTCTGAAATATAATTTGTACGGGTAGATCGAAAAAAAAAATAATTTTAAACTTTGCCCCCCACTTTTGTTCTAAACATTGTTCCAAAATAGATATGTCGCAAACCGTAACGTACGTCAATGAGAACGAAAAACATTTATTCCGCAATATCAACGTTATTAAACGATATCAATATTTTTATGCAACACAAAAGTTAACGTACAGATTCCAAAATTTCTTTCATACAAGGTATCCTGAATGGCACCTGAATGTAAACATAAAATATACCAAAATCACAAAAAAAAAGCAAAAAAAAAAAAAAATACAAAAATCAGAAAAAAAAACAAAAAAAAAAAATAATACAGTGAAAGCTCCCATAACGGACAGCTCCCATAACCGGACATCTCCAATAACCGGACAAATTTCGTCGACCCAAGCTTTTCATAATTTTTCTATACAAAATTCATTCCCATAACCGGACGCGGACACTTCATTTTAAACAAATTTGTTCAAAATATCTCTCATAAGCACAAACGAGAAATGTATTAAATCTGTAGTTCCTCTTTTTACAACTCTGATTCATAATTGTATTGATGACAACCAATTTTGTGATTCCCCTGTTAAAGAAAATGTAAATACACATACACATATTCATGCCATATGTGTAGAGGATGGCATTGAAATCGCTGGTTTGTTGAAAAGTTGTTTGCTTAGCTCGTGTTTATTGTCTTTTTATGCTTCAAAGCCAAAAAAATGGTGCCAAAAAAACACATGTTTTTTGTCAGTGCGCGAAATTGCGAAGAGGTGAAGTTTCTTGTTATTTAAGCAACGCAATTTTTTATAATATTTTTTATCTTTGAAGGTTCAATATTGGCAAAACACAGGTTGCAGAAAATAATAAAAATAAATGAGAGTCTGGGGTAAATGTTCATCAAAAGAGGAAATTTGTTACAGCAGGTGGCTCTGAATTAGACAAAAAGTGCTTTGATTGGTTCGCTAAGTCTAGATGTTAAAATATTCAAATTTCTGGTCCGATTGTAAAGGCTAAAGCACGTGAAATAGCAGTGCAATTGGGTGTATCTAATTTTTTTTACGTCAGATGGATGGTTACAAAAATGGTGCAAAAGGAATAATGTTGCTATTAAGTGTATAACTGATGAAGATGCAGATGTAAATCCGATGGATGTGCTGCAGTTCAAGGCCAAGCTGCCATCTTTGCTGCGTGGATACAAGCCAGAAGATATTTACAACGCAGATGAAAGCGGGCTTTTCTTTCGCGCATTACCTAACACAACTCTGGATCTAAAATCCGAAAAATGCACTGGTAGGAAATTATGGGAGGAGACTCACAGTTTTGTTTTGTGTAAGCATGGCTGGAAACAAAGAGCTACTATTGGTCATAGGTAAAGCAGCCCGCCCTCGAGCTTTGAAACATCTTCTTATAAAAGAACTACCAGTGGATTGGAAATCCAACCAAAAAGCATGGATGACTCCAGGCAACAGGAGTTCAACAGGAAAATGAGATCCCAGAAACGTAAAATTCTCTTGTTCTTGGATGATGCGGCATCTCATCCAAGAGAATTAAATTTAACAAACATAAAAATAGTTTTTTTTGCCTGCGAATACAACTACAATTTGCCAACCCCTTGACCAAGGCATATTACAAAATTTTAAGGTTCACTATAGAGGCTTAATATTAAAGTACTTACTGGCAAAAGTTGATACAGCATGTTCAGCACCAGATCTGGCAAAATCTATTAATGTCATTGAAACTTTATACTTCATCAAAAACTGCTTTCTTAAAGCTGGATTTTCAGAAGTAAATAATATTCTTCCGGATTTCGATGCCGAGGATGATATACCACTGGCAACGTATGCAAACTTACAAAGAGTATTCCCTTAATCGAATGGCCTTGACGAATTTTTAAAAGTCGATGAAAGTGTCCACACTGAAGATGGCTGCATTGAAATACTGATTTCTAGCGATAATGTCGAGATAATTGTGTCTGAAGGTGAGGTTGATATAGAAATAGTTGACTCAATAACTTCTTATGATGATGCATTGAAACAAATTGCCCGTTTGAAACATTTTGCAAGAGATGACTTTGTAGCATTCCAACACATCAAAAACATAGAAGGTCGCTTTCAAACCCAACAGCTCAAGTTAAGCCAATTCAAGTTGAAGCAATCTACTATAAATAAATTTTTTCAACCGCGGTAGACTGGTCGGTAATGTTTTAATAAAATGTATTATAATAAAATAAAATATTTCAAATTAAAAAAATGTGTACCTCTCTGATAAGTGGACATCTCCCATAACCGGATAAAAGTAGCGTGACGGTGAGTGTCCGGTTATGGGAGCTTTCACTGTATATACAAAAATCACAAAAAAAAGATAAAAAAATACAAAAATCACAAAAAAAAAAAACAAAAAACAAGTATGAAAATTATAGTCGGTCGAGACCGACTATATGATACCCTATACCATGCGTTTAGAGACCCTATCTCTTAGGCCCAACTAAGTGGATATAGAAAATAAGCATAAACCAAATTTGAGTGGGATTTTTATTAATTTTTTCGGCTGCAGATATGAAAAAGTTCATATCTGATGCTATACCTATATGGGGACTAGGCCCAAAAATGGACCGATCCTGACCATGTTTGGTAAAGTCTCTTGTATTTTGCAAAAATATATACAAACAAAATTTGAGAAGAATCAGTGCAATATTTTTGTTTTTTGATAGATTTAAGTGAAGAGCGGGAAGCAGTTGTCTCAGGGATCATTTTTAGACTACTCATTAATGCATGTAAGAAACGCATACAAACCCAATTTGAGTAAGATCTATATGACAATTTGGATCTTATGGCAATTTATGTCGATTTCATAGGGGTCATTTGTATGGGGGCTAGGTCTGAACATGGACCGATTCTCACCAATTTCTATAGCGTTCATTCCATAGCCGATAAAAGATCAAATATCAAATTTCATCAAAATATATTCATATTTGCGACCTGCAGTTTGATTACAAGCTTTACATGGACGGACTAACATTTTAGATTTTTGAAGAGGCTGCTCCATACATCTTATCGTAACTTTAGAACGACGTATTCGATTTTGTTATGCAAAACTTCAAAAAACTTTATATTATGCCTAATATCTTTTTTTGATATAGCCATTAGTTTTGGAATTATTGAGTCACAAGTGGAAAAAAAGTTGTTTATTTTTTCAAAAATTATAAAAAGATCAAAAATTTTCCAAAATGCAAAAATTTTAAAAATTCATAAATTTATAAAAAATAGAAAGCAACAAATACTTATCAGTTCTACCATTTAATCTTAAAGCTGCATATAATAGAAATAAAATAAATTGTGTTTAATAAAAATCCATAAATAAATGCGTTTTTTATTCCCGATAAAGTGAAAGTACCTAGTTTTGACATAAATTTTTAATCATTAATCCATTAACGCCCGCTGTACTATAAATAGTACACAACTTCAAGTTGAAATAAAAACTATCTAATGCAGTAAGAGTACATACAGTAACCATGTATCTATAATTAATCATAGTTATGCATTAAAAATTAGGGCAATCCCCGTTTTGTGTTAGCGATTTATTTCGTGTTGGCGAGTGAGTGCTTATTTAGGAGATTGTACAGTAAAGGAAAGAAGTCGTGGTGGCTATTGTTTACTTACGTAGTGGAGATGACTGTTCCAAATGCATGGAGATTATACTGCATTACAAACCCTGATGATCATGTTGATCAGTTATGGTTTCGCAGGCATATATCATGCACATATCTAAGCGACAATAAGGCCAATATGTGAAGGCAAACGTCCTCTGAAATTGATGGAGAAGACAGAAAAAATTATGGTCACAACCCGAAAAGAATACCAAACTAACTTAGATATGTTACGCGCTCAAATCAACTTAAAATATCATGTGATAAGTGCCTGAAAATGCTATGTTTGGAAAGAGAAGGTTTTGCAAAATACCACTCCTAAGCGCCCATTGTACTAAGTTAAGTACACTTTTAAAAACACAATTTTGAATATATTTTTTCATTTTTATACCCTATACCACTATGTGGTTTGGGTATAATGACTTTGTGCTGCCTAGACCCATCTTTAATTATACCGATCGAATCAGAATCACTTTCTGAGTTGATTTAACAATGTCCGTCCGTCCGTCCGTCCGTCCGTCCGTCTGTGTGTCCATGTAAAGCTTGTAATCAAACTGCAGGTCGCAAATATGAATATATTTTTACGAAGTTTGGTATATAAGCTTTTATCGGCTATGGGATGAACGCTATTGAAATTGGTGAGAATCGGTCCATGTTCAGACCTAGCCCCCATACAAATTACCCATATGAAATCGACATAAATTGCCATAAGATCCAAATTGTCATATAGATCTTACTCAAATTGGGTTTGTATGCGTTTATTACATCCATTAATGAGTAGTCCAAAAATGATCCCTTTGACCCCATACAGAGCTGCTTCCCGATCTTCACTTAAATCTATTAAAAAACAAAAATATTGCACTGATTCTTCTCAAATTTTGTTTGTATATATTTTTGCAAAATACAAGAGACTTTACCAAACATGATCAGGATCGGTCCATTTTTGGACCTAGTCCCTATATAGATATAGCATCCGATATGAACTTTTTCATATCTGCAGCCAAAAAAATTAATAAAAATGCCACTCAAATTCGGTTTTTCCTTATTTTCTATGTCCAGTTAGTTGGGCCTATGAGATAGGGTTTCTAAACGCATGGTATAGGGTATCATATAGTCGGTCTAGACCGACTATAATTTTCTTACTTGTTTTTTCTATTATAGTGTTTTAAGAGAACTGTTTTAATACTGATATTAAGAATTGCGTTATTAAAATTGTTCATGCTTTTCATTTGGGCGTTAATGGGTTAAATAGATAACAAAGTTTACAAGTAGTTATATTTTAATCAACAAGGTTAACAAAGCATAGTTTCGATTTTTGTTTTGACTTCTATGATTTATATGTAGTGGTAGTAAGATTATATTGTCCTTTTTAATCAATGTTGTACATATACTTTACATTATGTAGACCTGTGGGTGCTTTGGCCTCTTATTTTCCAATCCTTTTTATGTAGTGTTTTTTCGAGATCGGCTATCCCAGAGGTAGAGAAAACAACAATATTTTGTATAGCCACCTTGCAGGCCTGTTAAAATAGCAATAACTTAATAAGTCGCAGCACACTTTCCAATTGTGCTTTTCATAATTCAAATTTTTTAATAAAGTAACCATAGTTTCACATGTTTCTTTTAATGGGTACATTGGGTATAGATGACTTCTCCTGGCCAATATGTAGTAAAACGGCCTTAAGGCCTTCTCTGCTACACTCACTTGCGACATATTTTTGACCGAGCTTCTCAAAAACCCCGCTTATGTCGTAACAAAAACACACATTATCTTTTGTTGCATAAAAATTGGTGCATGGCTTATGCAGGTTCCGGTACGCAGTTGGCTTGACGTAATTGTCTAAGAAATTTCGCTCTCTTAAGCAAGATGCTAAGAGCTCCGATTTCTTTTTTGTTAGCTCGAGGTCTCTTATATGATCATTTAGCTCAAGTTGGTTGTAAAGCTTCGGTCTTATATCATCTGATGTACTACACATGCTCGAAGATGAAGGTTGGGGGGGTGATAAAATGTAACTATATGGTATATCACACGGATTTTCAAGAAGTGACTTTCTATCTATCTATAGAAATAGTTAGATCTCAATTCGGATTGGGTCTTTCATAAAGGGTACAAAATTTCTACCGCTTGTTCGAGTGATTATTAAAAACTTAAATTTTTCCTTTAATGTTGAAGAATTTTTAAAAAAATGTAAAAAAAAGATTTTATTTCAAAAATTGTTAAATTCAATTATAAAATAATCCAACCAACAAAAACAAAGTTTTTATTAAAACTCTTTCTTTCCTTATGCATATGAGTTTTGAATCTCTCCGATCGGATGAGGGGAAATGGGGTTTAAAACACTCCGTGACTGTGCGTGACTATGCGTGACTGTGCGTGACTATGTCAAAGTTAATCTTTTTTCACAGCAAGTCTATCGACCAAGTTTCAGATCGATCGGATAAGGAGCAATGGGTTTTAAATCACTCCGTGACTGTGCGTGACTATGCGTGACTCTGCGTGACTATGTCGAAGTTAATCTTTTTTACAGTAAGTCTATCGATCAAGTTTCAGATTGATCGGATAAGGGAAAATGGGTTTAAATCACTCCGTGAATGTGCTTGACTATGCGTGACTGTGCGTGACTATTTCAAAGTTAATATTTTTTCACAGCAAGTCAGATCGTTCAGATGAGGGGAAATGACATTTAGATCACTCCGTGACAGTGCGTGACTACCCCAAAATTAATCTGTAGTCACAACAAGACAATGGGTCAAGTTTCGGGTCAATTGGAGGAGGGGAAATGGGTTTTAAGCCACTCAGTGACGGTGCGTGACTATGCGTAACTGTGCGTGACTATGTCGAAGTTAATCTTTTTTCACAGCAAGTCTATCAACCAAGTTTCAGATTTATCGGATAAGGAGAAATGGGTTTTAAATCACTCCGTGACTGTGCGTGGCTATGCGTGGCACAGCAAGTCTATCGACCTAGATTCAGATCGATCGGATAAGGAGAAATGGGTTTTAAATCACTCCGTGACTGTGCGTGACTATGCGTGACTATTTCAAAGTTAATTTATTTTACAGTAAGTCTATCGATCAAGTTTCAGATCGATCAGATGAGGGGAAATGATATTTCGATCACTCCGTGACAGTGCATGACTATGCGTGACTGTGCGTGACTACCCCAAAATTAATCTGTAGTCACAACAAGCCAATGGGTCAAGTTTCAGATCAATTGTATGAGGGGGGATGGGTTTTAAGTCACTCAGTGACTGTGCGTGACTATGCGTGACTGTGCGTGACTATGTCGAAGTTAATCTTTCGTTACAGCAAGTATATCTACCAAGTTTCAGATTGATTGGATGAGGGGAAATCCGTTTTAAATGTCTCCGTGACTGTGCGTGACCACGCGTGACTGTGTGACAAAGTCAAAATTAATCTTTTTTCACAGCAAGTGTATAACTAAGTGTCAGATCGATCGGATGAGGGGAAATGACATTTAGATCACTCCGTGACAGTGCGTGACTCTGCGTGACTACCCCAAAATTTATCTATAGTCACAACAAGACTATGGGCCAAGTTTTAGATCAATTGAATAAGGGGGATTAAGGTTGCCCCACGACAGACAGACAGACAGAGAGTATGAGTTCAAAGAAAGAGTTTAAAAAGGAACATGCGTTTAGAAACTCTATCTCTTAGGCCCAACTAACTGGACATAGAAAATAAGCAAAAACCAAATTTGAGTGGGATTTTTATTAATTTTTTTGGCTGCAGATATGAAAAAGTTCATATCGGATGATATATCTATATGGGGACTACGTCCAAAAATGGACCGATCCTGATCATGTTTGGTAAAGTCTCTTTTATTTTGCAAAAATATATACAAACAAAATTTGAGAAGAATCAGTGCAATATTTTTGTTTTTTAATAGATTTAAGTGAAGATCGGGAAGCAGCTCTATATGGGGCCGAAGGGATCATTTTTGGACTACTCATTAATGGATGTAATGAACGCATACAAACCCAATTTGAGTAAGATCTATATGACAATTTGGATCTTATGGCAATTTATGTCGATTTCATAGGGGTAATTTGTATGGGGGCTAGGTCTGAACATGGACCGATTCTCACCAATTTCAATAGCATTCATTCCATGGCCGACAAAAGCTTACATACCAAATTTCATCAAAATGTATTCATATTGGTGACCTGCAGTTTGATTACAAAGTTTGCATGGACACACAGACGGTCGGACGGACGGACGGACGGACGGACGGACGGACGGACATTGTTAAATCAACTCAGAAAGTGATTCTGATTCGATCGGTATAATTAAAGATGGGTCTAGGTCAAATATTTTTGGTTGTTACAAACAGCAGCACAAAGTCATTATACCCAAACCACATAGTGGTATAGGGTATAAAAATATTAACACAAAATAGCTTAACTTCAGAAAAAAATACAATAATTGAAAACTGTGAACTGCTTCACAACGTCGAGGCATAGAGTCCAGCAAAATTTTGGTGGTATCCATTGAAAGTTTTGGTCATTCTGAATTAGCTCCCTTCGAAATAATCCCCTTACTAAGCAGTACACTTATGCCAACGTTTTTTCCAATATTTCGTAGCAGTTGTTAAATGCGATTTCCGGGAAAGACTTCAAAGCACACAACGATTCAACTCTTTTCTCATCAATCAATCCAAAACGGTAGTCCGGAGTGATCTATTGAGTTTATTAAATATCCAGAAGTCACACGACCAATAATATAGATGTGAAACGATATAAGTCGATCTTGGTGCGAAATGGTCTCGAAGAACCAATGCAGTATATATAATACAATGACACTCAATTAGTATAGCTTGCAAAATTTTTGTTGTGGTAGTAGGAAGAAGGTAGTATTGGATCATAAACTGACCTTTGTTCCTCATATAACAATTACTGTCAACAAAGCCAGAGGTGTACTTGGTTTCATAAAACTTTGGGCTAAAGAGTTTAATGATCCCTATGTCACCAAAACTTTATATACGTCACTTGTGAGACATATCCTGGTATATGTTTCTATAATTTGGGACCCAATCTACCAAATTCATGCCGACAGTCTGGAATCTGTGCAGAAACAATTTCTTTTGTCTTCCATCCAAGTAATCTTCCATCCTATACCAGCAGACTTGCCCTTATTAAGCTACCAACTTTAAAAAGCCGGAGAACTATGCTAAATGTTTAATTTCTTCTTAATATAATTAATGGTGATGTTTGTTCCGGTTTTTTGATTAACAATATACAGTAATCCCCGCTTAATTGAACATCCAAAATATCACGATTTTTTGTTCAATTAAACGGGTAAATCAAATAAAGAAATCCCGGTTAATTAAATAATTGTTCAATTATAAAATGTCCCTTTTAATTGAAACATTTGTTCAATTACATAGTAATTATAAAAAAAAAATTTATTTCATTTCTCTAATAATCAAAGTAATAATAAGATGATTAGCGGAGCTAATCGAAATATTGGAAAATATTTATAATAATAAATAAATATGTACATAACAAAGACCTTGAGCTTGATTATTTACCCATTTAAGTATAATTTGAAAGGTCGAAGAAATATAACACATTAACAATAACAAAAATAGGTAATGCATACCTGAACAAACAAAAAAAAAAAAAAAACAATAACAATTCATATTAATTTCTTACACATAAAAAGAACATTAAAAAAAATTTAAAACTTAATTTTTTTGGTAAAATTCTGTAATTTTGGTTTGGATTTTGCCTTCAACCTTATATCGAACTATGTGAGCGTGCATATGTTCCAATTCCATCATAAATTTATTTTCAGCCTAGAAGTGCTGCTGTAGCATATCTATTCCTTGTAATAGATCTTGAACAGTAATGGTTTTTGATGGAGCATCAATATCCTCTTCTTCATCATCTGTTTCCTCTTGTAGAACTTCTTTAACGATTTCTTCATCGGTCAACAATCCATAGCATTGCAGATCATTATCACAGTTGATAAAATCTCCAAAATCTGCATGAAATCCCTCATCAACAATAAAAACTTCGTCGATTTCTTCAGGAGCGACTAAATTTTCTTCACCTTTAAAAAGTCCTGCCTGGAATACAGAAAATAAAAAACCTTTAATATTGTACATTTGTATTTATATTGTTAATTTGTTTGTGTTTACCTTTTTAAAACAGTTTGTAATACAGCTCGGCTGCACTAACCACCAACTGTGCTTGATTATATGTAAGGCCTTTAATACGTGTATAGACCTTATAAATTCAGCAGCAGTTTTACCGCTTTCAATAGCAGCTAATTGCTTCCGCACGATACTCTTTCGATAATACGCTTTGAAACAGTGGATGATGCCCTGATCCAATGGTTGAGTAATACTTGTGGTGTTTGGTGGAAAAAACTCCACTGCAATGTTCGACAATTCATTTATTTTTGTATGCACTGCAGCGTTATCAACAAACAGAATTATAAATTTATTCAATTTGACCATCTCTGCATTCAAATTATTAAGAATATCTTCCCAAATTTCTTGGGTCATCCACGCTTTTTTATTCCAGTAGTATTTTACTGGGATATGTTTTCTTGGGTTTCGATGCTTACCCACAACATAAAGCCTTTTAAAACCGCCAGTAGCATTGCATATAAACATAATAGTTATCCTTTCTTTCGAAGATTTTACACCTCTCATATCAGTATCTGGGCGTGTCAATGTAGAAGACGGCATAGCCTTATAAAACAAACCTGTTTCACCTGCATTGAAAATGTCAGCGGAATCAAATTCTGCGATTTTTTCTTTGACTACAACTTTATAGTTTTCGCCTGCTTCAAAGTCGGCAGATTGGCCCTCGCCATGTACTTTACTTACTTTAATTCCCTCACGTTTTTGCCAACGCCAAAGCCAGCCCGCGGAAGGTACAAACGTCTCATTAAACTGAATGGCCAATTGTTGAGCTTTTTCCATTAAAACTGCAGTGGATACAATTGCTCCACTTGACCGCATTTGGTTGAACCATATTTTTAGAGCTGATTCTACTTTTTCATATGCTCCAGATCTTATTCGTTTCGTTGAAAGTTTAAAATTTGTGGATTGTTTAAGGATCTCATTTTTGTTTCTTAAAATTCTGTTGACTGTAACAATCGAACAGCCATACTTCTTACAAAGTTCATCTTTAGAATGCTCGTTTGCTTTACTTATTAGACTAACCTTTTCTTTGATTGATAACGATTTGTATTTTAATTTTTGGCTCATTGTTTTTCAATTAATTTAAACTTTAAAATATTATATATTATATTATTATGTATGTATGTATGTACATAATGTGATGCCCGTCAATTAAAAGCACGCGAATCTTATTGACGTTAAAAGCTAGTGTGACAAGTGCTGCCCACGCAATATTTGTTTACACTTAAGCATTGCCAGAAATTTATTTTTTTTACACTTCAGCATTGCCAGAATTTTTTTTTTTAATAAAATAATTTTTTTTTTAATAATTGTTCAATAAACCGAAAAAATATCAATGAAATTTTGTTATCGAATCTTTTTTTTTAGTTCAATTAACAGGGAAATACAATAAAACGGGATTCAATTAAGCAACCAAAGTACTGTATATTTCTTATGGGAACGAAACGGTTCCTCAAATTTTGGTCTATTAAAATGGAAAATCAATTAAGTGTGATTCAATTAAGCGGGGATTACTGTATTATTCAACATTCCTCAACGACCAACACGTTACTTCTCACCTTTATCTGTACAGTTCTATAGAGCTTATTATGCAAATGCAGACCCTCTCAGAAGAATGTGTATTCAATTTAATTAACTTTATAGATTTATTGATTTCTCATTAAATACTAATCTAATTAAAAGTAAAATAATATGCTTTCTAAATTCATGAATATTTATGTACTAAAATTAATTTTAAAATGTTTTTCTTTGTAAATAGTCTGTAAGGATTAATTCCATAGACCAATACACGAATAAATAAATAAATAAAAATTATCTAAATCGGCCACGTTGTTTGGGGATTCTGGACTCTGATCGGCTAAAAACGATGAGTAGTAAAATTAGATTTTATTGAATTTATTGGTAATGGCATGCAAAATTTTCTTTAGCATATAGAAATTTAATTTCATGTGTAATGAAAAATAATTTTTTTGATGAACAAAACTTAAAATCTTTGTTGATACTTGACTAATAAAGCTAGAAGGATGAAATTTCGGTGTATGTTATTAAATATTTATGTTCTTATCAGAATTTATTTTCGAAAGAATTGATATGAAATTCCAAAAGTTATTGAAGGATAAAGCTTTCAAAGAACATTATTGACATTATTTTGCTCTGATTTAATAAAGTGAAAAAATAAATAAAATTTCGAAATTTCCCTTCTTGCATTTAACACTAACCGACATTATAAGATGAGTATATACATATATTTAAATATACTTTTTCAAAAATTTAATTCTTTGAAACTTTCAAGTTCTCTGAAGGGGAAACGATATTGCGAAATAAAAAATCGTAAATGTAGTTTTACTCTAGTAGGTCTGTAGTTTCAGCGTATATCATTTCGTTTCTGTCGAACGATGTAATATTTGCTATTAGTTACACCGCACGACTATAGTGCCAGCATGTGTCCTAGTATTTGTGGCAGTTTATTCTACGGTTATGAATACTTAAGTATAAATTGAATTCATATTTTGTATATGTTTAGTTGCCGGAAAGTATTGTGGCTGTATTAAGTAGTTTTGTTGTTGTTGATATTATTAGATTTTATTTCATATGGCATCCTGCCAATGTGTTAAGTTCAAGATTTGAAGACATTTTCTAAATGTGTTATTTTCAATATTGATTATTATTTTGTTGCAAATAGTATTAAATAACGTTTTTTCAGGTAGCACTATAACCTTTTGAAAAAATGGTTCCGATATGATGTAGCATGAAGTTGCACCAATATTATATAAAATAAAAATAATATAGAATTGTAATTTTTAGTGTCAAAATACGTTTGAGGAATTGGGAAAGACGCTTGCTGAATTATGGCAAAAAATACAAGATGTTTGGAATACCACTCCTATAGAGACTTGTCGTAAATTAGTCAATTCTATGCCCCATAGAATAGAAAAATTAATCCAATATAAAACAAGTAAGAAAGTTATAGTCGGTCTAGACCGACTATACGATACCCTATACGTGCGTTTAGAGACCCTATCTCTCAGGCCCAACTAACTGGATTTAGAAAATAAGCATAAACCAAATTTGAGTGGGATTTTTATTAATTTTTTCGGGTGCAGATATGAAAAAGTTCATATCGGATGCTATATCTATATGGGGACTAGGCACAAAAATGGACCGATCCTGACCATGTTTGGTAAAGTCTCTTATAGTTTGCAAAAATATATACAAACAAAATTTGAGAAGAATCAGTGCAATATCTTTGTTTTTTGATAGATTTAAGTGAAGATCGGGAAGCAGCTCTATATGGGGCCTATGACTAAGAGTATTCCCATAGGGATCATTTTTGGACTACTCATTAATGGATGTAATTAACGAATACAAACCCAATTTGAGTAAGATCTATATGACAATTTGGATCTTATGGCAATTTATGTCGATTTCATAGGGGTCATTTGTATGGGGGCAAGGTCTGCACATGGACCGATTCTCACCAATTTCAATAACGTTCATCCTATCGCTAATAAAAGCTTACGTACCGAATTTCATGAAAACATATTCATAGTTGCGACCTGCAGTTTGATTACAAGGTTTACATGGACACACAGACGGACGGACGGACGGACATCGTTAAATCGAATCAGTTAGTGATTCTGATTCGATCGTTATAATTAAATATGGGTCTAGGTCAAATATTTTTGGTAGTTACAAACAGCAGCACAAAGTCATTACACCCAAGCCACATAGTGGTACAGGGTATAAAAACGGCACATGAATCTCAATGAATCACATGTGTATATTATATATTTAATGTGTTTTTTAAGAAATAGTCTTAAATGAGCTTAAAGGTATGCTAATCAATTTTAGCCAGTTCAAAATTCAGGGCTTTTGATATCTATAATAAACACTAACACAGTATGTGTTTTTATACCCTATACCACTATGTGGTTTGGGTATAATGACTTTTTGCTGCTGTTTGTAACTACCAAAAATAATTGACCTAGACTCATATTTTATTATACCGATCGAATCAGAATCACTATCTGATTCGATTTAACGATGTCCGTCCGTCGGTCCGTCCGTCTGTGTGTTCATGTCTGTGTGTCCATGTAAAGCTTGTAATCAAACTGCAGGTCGCAAATATGAATATATTTTGATGAAATTTGGTACATAAGCTTGTATCGGTCACAGGATGAACGCTATTGAAATTGGTGAGAATCAGTCCATGTTCAGACCTAGCCCCCATACAAATGACCCCTATGAAATCGACTTAAATTGCCATAAGATCCAAATTCATATAAATCTTAGCAAAAATGGGTTTGTATGTGATTATTACATCCATTAATCAGTAGTCCAAAAATGATACCTACGGGACAACTCTTAGTCATAGGCCCCATCTTCACTTAAATCATTTCCCGATCTTCACTTAAATCTATCAAAAAACAATAATATTGCACTGATTCTTCTCAAATATTGTTTGTATATATTTTTGAAAAATACAAAAATCGGATAAGAACTTTTTCATATCTGCAGCCAAAAAAATTAAAAAAAAATCCCACTCAAATTTGGTTAATGCCTTTTTTTAAATCTAGTTAGTAGGGCCTGAGAGATAGGGTCTCTAAACGCATGGTATAGGGTATCGTATAGTCAGTCTAGACCGACTATAATTTTCTTACTTGTTTATGTACGTGTTAGTAGCAATTTTAAATGAGCATTACTAAAAAAAAAAATGTTTCAGACGGTGCAAATCGGCTAATCTGGTGGACAGCTAAAAAGAAATGCGTTTCAGAGGTGGTATTTTTTTTTTTAAATCGGTTACTAATTTAAGTAATTACATATTGCCTATTAATATTATGTAATGATAAAACTAAATATGATAAAACGTCTTGATTCAAAAAATATTATTCCTGACTTAAGTTCTTAAATTATCCCTCGAAATTTACTCTTCTTCGTTACTTTTTCTTATTTTTATACCCTATACCACTATGTGGTTTTGGTATAATGACTTTGTGCTGCTGTTTGTAACTACCAAAAATATTGGACCTAGACGCATCTTTTATTATACCGATCGACTCAGAATCACTTTCTGAGTCGATTTAGCGATGTCCGCCCGTCCGCCCGTCCGCCCGTCCATCTGTGTGTCTTTGTAAATGTTTTAATGAAACTAAAGGCCGCAAATATGAATATATTTTAATGAAATTTGGTATAGAGTATAAGCTTTTATCGGCCATAGGATGAACGCTATTGAAATTCGTGAAATTCGGTCCATGTTCAGACCTAGTCCCCATACAGATGATCTTTATGAAATCGACTTAAATTGCCAGAAGATCCAAATTTATTACATCCATTTATTAGTTGTCCAAAAATAAACCCCTTATGGCAATTCTTTGCCATAGCCCCCATATAAAGCTGCTTCCCATTTTCGCTCAAATCTATCAAAAACTAAAGACATTGCACAGATTTTTCTCAAATTTGGTTTGTATATATTTTTTCAAAATTTAAGTGACTGTATCAAATATGGTCAGGATCGGTCCATTTTTCGACGTAGTCCCCATATAAATATAGCATCCGATATGAACTTTCATATATGCAGCCAAAAAATTAATAACAATGTCACTCAAATTTGGTTTATGCTTATTTTCAATATCCAATTAGTTTGACCGAAGAGATAGGGTCTCTAAAATATGGTATAGGGTATCGTATAGTCGGTCTTACTTGTTTTTGTTTTTTTTACTACAACTCAGGTTCAAAAAAATAGTCATTCCATCTTCAGTTTTTAATTGTTTTTCCTAATAGAAGTCAACTGATATTTAAAAACAGTGTGGGAGTAATTCAACCTAGTGTTGGTGTTAAGAAAAACAATAATGAATTATATAACATATTTCATTTAGCCTGGCCGGGGCCAGATAATATTAGATATTAAATGTTGAAAAACTTAGATGTAAATGCAACAAAATATCGTTTAGTGTTTATAACAATATTTGGACAAAACAGGTATTTCCCAAAAAATTGGAAATAATACTATAATCATCACAATTTAAAGCCAAGAAAAGATGATACTAATAAAATTAATTACAGACCAATATCTCTTAACAATATCTCTTAGCAACACTTCATTCTGATATTATGGAAATTTTTGTTTATTAAAAAAGGCTTAAGACTTAAGACTTTGTTTTTGTATATCCGGAAAGCGTATGGTTGCAGCTGGAAACAACTTGTTTTCTAAAAACTGAATTTAGCTGTAATACATCAAATAAATGACAATTTTGTAACATGATTTGAAACTCAATCTTAAATTACTATTCCCTTGAAAACGGCATCCCTCAGAGAACAGTACTAAGGGTTACTCTATTCGTTTTAGCCGCAGATGATATTTTCAACAAGTGCCATAAAAATGTAAAGGCATAGCCGTATGCTGACGACTTTATCATACACTGCACTAGTAAGAAAGTTTCAGCCATATCTAATAAAGTCCAGAAAACAATTCTAAAACAAGTAAGAAAATTATAGTCGGTCTAGACCGACTATACGATACCCTATACCACGCGTTTAGAGACCCTATCTCTCAGGCCCAACTAACTGGAAAAATAAGCATAAACCAAATTTGAGTGGGATTTTTATTAATTTTTTCGGCTGCAGATATGAAAAAGTTCATATCGGATGCTATATCTATATGGGGACTAGGCCCAAAAATGGACCGATCCTGACCATGTTTGGTAAAGTCTCTTGTATTTTGCAAAAACATATACAAACAAAATTTGAGAAGAATCAGTGCAATATTTATACCCTATACCACTATGTGGTTTGGGTATAATGACTTTGTGCTGCTGTTTGTAACAACCAAAAATATTTGACCTACACCCATCTTTAATTATACCGATCGAATCAGAATCACTATCTGATTCGATTTAACGATGTCCGTCCGTCCGTCCGTCCGTCCGTCCGTCCGTCCGTCCGTCCGTCCGTCCGTCTGTGTGTCCATGTAAAGCTTGTAATCAAACTGCAGGTCGCAAATATGAATATATTTTGATGAAATTTGGTATTTAATCTTTTATCGGCCATGGGATGAACGCTATTGAAATTGGTGAGAATCGGTCCATGTTCAGACCTAGCTCCCATACAAGTGACCCCTATGAAATCGACTTAAATTGCCATAAGATACAAATTATCATATAAATCTTATTCAAATTGGTTTTGTATGTGTTTATTACATCCGTTAATCAGTAGTCCAAAAATTATCTCTATGGGACAACTCTTAGTCATAGGCCCCATATAGAGCTGCTTCCCGATCTTCACTTAAATCTATCAAAAAACTAAAATATTGCACTGATTCTTCTCAAATTTTGTTTGTATATATTTTTGCAAAATACAAGAGACCTTACCAAACATGGTCAGGATCAGTCCATTTTTGGGCCTAGTCCCCATATAGATATAGCATCCGATATGAACTTTTTCATATCTGCAGCCGAAAAAATTAATAAAAATCCCACTCAAATTTGGTTTATGCTTATTTTCTATATCCAGTTAGTTGGGTCTGAGAGATAGGGTCTCTAAACGCATGGTATAGGGTATCATATAGTCGGTCTAGACCGACTATAATTTTCTTACTTGTTTTGTTTTTTAATAGATTTAAGTGAAGATCGGGAAGCAGCTCTATATGGGGTCAAAGGGATCATTTTTGGACTACTTATTAGTGGATGTAATGAACGCATACAAACCCAATTTGAGTAAGATCTATATGACAATTTGGATCTGATGGAAATTTATGTCGATTTCATATGGGTAATTTGTATGGGGGCTAGGTCTGAACATGGACCGATTCTCACCAATTTCAATAGCGTTCATCCCATGGCCGATAAAAGCTCATATACCAAATTTCATCAAAATATATTCATATTTGCGACCTGCAGTTTGATTACAAGCTTTACATGGACACACAGACGGACGGACGGACGGACGGACGGACGGACGGACATTGTTAAATCAACTCAGAAAGTGATTCTGATTCGATCGGTATAATTAAAGATGGGTCTAGGTCAAATATTTTTGGTTGTTACAAACAGCAGCACAAAGTCATTATACCCAAACCACATAGTGGTATAGGGTATAACTAGAAAGTTGGGATGATAACAGCGGATTTCAATCTCATGATAAAAAAAAAACTGTAGCAATAAAGTTTTTCAGATGTTTAACAACTCCCAACAATCCGATAGTAAAGCTTTCGGGTAAAAATATATATTTTGTAGAAGGCACACATTTTTAGGAATTACAGAATATAAAGACCAAGGGTAACTCAAAACTAAACATTATTCAAATGCACAGATGATTTCAATTTCGTTCCATACAAAAACTTTTCTTAAAATTATATGACGTACTGCCAACGATAGATTATGCATTGATTATATATTCGCCCGCTAACAAAACAAACTTGAGGATTTTGGAACCAATTCTTAATACTGGAATATGACTTTCAATTGGAGCCTTTAAAGTTAGGACGGCTAGTAGTATGCAAATTTTATCCTCATGCCAATCTCTAGATATAATAAGACTAAAATACCTACACATTTAAAATGTTCTCTCTACAAAACCACCCTTTACATCCCCCATATATAACTAATACTACAAAAATGAATCTGCTTCAAACTAAAACCCAAAAAAAAATTACGCATTCAATGTAGAAGCATTTCAAGAATTTACTAGAATTATTTCAAAATATAAAATCAAGACGGATATTATAGACAATAGAATATCACCGCATACTGCACCATGATTCTACACACATATAAATATAGATTTTTCGCTTCGCTTTCGCTTCGGGACATGACTTTTTTAATACTGCGACTTAATAAATACAACATACTCAAGTCACATTTATCCTTACACTGATGGTCCTGTAAAAAACGTGAAATCTGGTTTGATAATTTTTAGTGAGCGTCTTGTCATAACTAAACGCATTCATAACTACTTCTCTATATATACAAGTGAATTGCTGGCAATCAAAAACTGCATTGAAAACCAATCATTATATCCCGATAGTAAAAGTGCATAAGGATTATAAAAACCATTGAGTAATAACATTGTTATAAATTAGAATATATTTCAAATCTATATAACTATAAAATAAAAGAACTTTTTGTGGATTCTAAGCCATTTAAATAGAAATGAATAGAAACGCAAGAGCAAATCTATATATTTCTGTTCCTTTTACTCCTGCAAGGATATGCTCCATAGGCAAGAGCAGATACTGTAGACTGTAAACAGTGGATTTGTAAATATATATATATGTATATATATATATATATATATATATATATACAGAACGATTTGGGGCAAAATAATAATCAAACTAAACTATATAGAACGATTTGGGGCGAAATAATAATCAAACTAAACTCCCATTTTAACCAAAAAGATCATATTAAACTATCCAGATTAAAAATTTGTCACTATTTATTTTCCCATCGACATATTATTGTGATTACGGACAAACATTTTTCATATTTTTAACGAATGCAGAATATCTCCGAAAAAAACTATTGAAATATAAACTAAAAGCCAGTTTACACTATCACAGTTTGTAATACGACCTCTCAAAAAGTCGATTATTATGAAAAAGTCGTATTAAATATTTCGTGTTGAAAATGGTTTTCAAGCGTTGTGGAACCAAGAAGCAAGCTAAGGCTACCTAAAAATAGAAAAATAAAACACAAAAATTAAGGGTTTTCTACAAAATTCGAAGTAGTTTCAAAAGCTACTTTCCTTTATTTTTGACAATATGGCACATGTATATAAAAATTACATTTTCTTCGAAACATCAAAATACATACAATTTAGCACACGCACAAAAATTAACTTTATGATTCACGAGTTAAGCAACGATTAAAAACGAATACAATGTCGCGGTTAGAAATTTAGAATTTCGAACAAATTTAAAGGCGAATGTCACTAAGGAAAGACTTAAATAACTACAGCGCACTCCGGTTGTCAACATCCATTTGAGTCCGACATCAGTTAAATACGGTGGGTCCCCTTTAACGCTCACGTAAACACGTATCATCCAAAAAGCTTATGTTATGAAATTGACAGTCTGTAGGATTTTATTTTCGAAGTGCGATGGTTATAGAAACATTTCTAGAAACTTGCCATTTTCTTCGGACCAGAGTTGTTGTTTTTATACCCTATACCACTATGTGGTTTGGGTATAATGACTTTGTGCTGCTGTTTGTAACAACCAAAAATATTTGACCTAGACCCATCTTTAATTATACCGATCGAATCAGAATCACTTTCTGAGTTGATTTAACAATGTCCGTCCGTCCGTCCGTCCGTCCGTCTGTGTGTCCATGTAAAGCTTGTAATCAAACTGCAGGTCGCAAATATGAATATATTTTGATGAAGTTTGGTATATAAGCTTTTATCGGCCATGGGATGAACGCTATTGAAATTGGTGAGAATCGGTCCATGTTCAGACCTAGCCCCCATACAAATTACCCATATGAAATCGACATAAATTGCCATAAGATCCAAATTGTCATATAGATCTTACTCAAATTGGGTTTATATGCGTTCATTACATCCACTAATGAGTAGTCCAAAAATGATCCCTTTGACCCCATATAGAGCTGCTTCCCGATCTTCACTTAAATCTATTAAAAACAAAAATATTGCACTGATTATTCTCAAATTTTGTTTGTACATATTTTTGCAAAATACAAGAGACTTTACCAAACATGATCAGGATCGGTCCATTTTTGGACCTAGTCCCTTTATAGATATAGCATCCGATATGAACTTTTTCATATCTGCAGCCAAAAAAATTAATAAAAATCTCACTCAAATTTGGTTTATGCTTATTTTCTATATCGAAGTAGTTGGACCGAAAGATAGGGTCTCTAAACCATGGTATAGGGTATCATATAGTCGGTCTAGACCGACTATAATTTTCTTACTTGTTTTTTTTTTTTTTTTTGGTAATATTAAAAAAATAAAATATAAATTACAAAAAAATTTGCTTGTTATTCTAAACAACTGTTTTCATAAGACTTGAGTGTGATGGTGAAAATGGCCTAAGTATGCAGAAATAATGTCGGTACGACTTTGTGACAGTCCGATAAATTTCATCGGATTTTAATTTTGAAAAATCATACGACTGAGAGGTATCGTGTAAATGGGCCTTAAATAATATTGAAAAACGAATAGAAGAACATGAATTTGAAAATGATAAAAGGTATTTAACTGAAATTAATCTATATGATTCGACTTAATTCTTTCAAAAACTATATATGTACTAGCAGATTCCAGCCCTCGAAATTGGAGTGCAAATTCTAAGAAATTTTATTTTTTCATTAAATAAAGACCCTTAAGGTATGCTAATCAATTATACCAAATTCACAAATCAACATAAAAAAACAAACTTATTTTTATTACAAACACATTAACAAACTTAATAAACACACACATAGCATTGTATAATTTTATGTATGTGTTAGTAGCAACTTTAAATGCAATTTACTCAAAATAAAGGAAAAAAATTTAAAATTTGTAAATCTGCAAAACGGCTAAAAAGAAATACCTTTCAAATAATATACGTTTGGTCAAAGTCGGAATAAAATGGTAGAACAAAACATGGGTCACAAGAAATCGCCTAGCCTATTAATATTATAGATATGTCGAGTTTTCATTCATTATACCCCATACCACTATGTGGTTTGGGTATAATGACTTTGTGCTTCCATTTGAACAACCAAAAATATTTGTCCTAGACCCATCTTTAATTATATCGATCGACTCAGAATCACTTTTTAAGTCGAAATAGCCATGTCCGTCCGTCTGTGTGTCCATGTAAAGCTTTTAATCAAACTACAGGTCGCAAATATGAATATATTTTGATGAAATTTGATATATAAGCGTCCATCGGCCATGGGATAAACGCTGTTGAAATTGGTGAGAATCGGTCCATGTTCAGACCTACCCCCCATACAAATGACCCCTATGAAATCGACATAAATTGCCATAAGTTCCAAATTATCATATAGATCTCAGTCAAATTGGGTTTGTATGTGTTTATTACATCCATTAATCAGTAGTTCAAAATTACTCCCTATAGGAAAATTCTTAGTCATAGGCCCCATATAGAGCTGCTTCCCGATCTTCACTTAAATCTATCAAAAAACAAAAATATTGCACAGATTTTTCTGAAATTTGGTTTGTATATATTTTTTCAAAGTGTAAGTGACTATACCAAATATGGTCAGGTCCATTTTTCGACCTAGTCCCCATATAAATATAGTATCCGATATGAACTTTTTCATATCTGCAGCGAAAAAAATCAATAAAAATGCCACTCAGATTTGGTTTATGGTTATTTGCTATATCCAGTTAGTTGGACCAAAGGGATAGGGTCTCTTAACCATGGTATAGGGTATCGTATAGTCGGGCTTACTTGTTTTAGAATGTTTTATTCAAAATTCATTTAAATACTAAAATTTATTTACTTAAAATAATTTATTTTTTATTTTAATATGATTGAAATTGAAAACGAGGCAGTCTCGACTTGCTGTCACTGCTCTCATTTAGTTTTGATCTTTTCTGTTATTGTTTTTTTTTTTAATTCAGTAATGTCAGTTAATTCTACCCAAGCTTTGATATACATTATCTTCTCTGTATTTGCTGAAAATTCATTCGAGCCCTTTTATTTTGGAACGTGTCGATTTAAGTAACCATTGGTAAAACACTGTGGTTTCAATGCAACCCTGGGTTATAGTCTAGCTTCCGTCATTTTTCTTTGGTTTCCGCCTTCTTGTCTCATCATCTCAAGACCACATGACCGAAAGCGTAATCTACATTTTCTTTTTTTTATATTAAAATATATATCAAAACTTATATTATTTTATCAAAATTTGGATTACACCAGCAAAACTTGTATTATTTCAACAAAATTTGGATAACTCCAGCAATATTTGCATTATTTCATCAAAGTTTGTATTATTTCATCAAAATTTGTATTAGTTCATCAAAATTTTTAATGTTGCATCAAAATTTATATTATTTCATCAAAATTTGGATTACTTCATCAGTATTTTTATTCATCAACCTTGAAATAATTATGCGAAATCTATTTGTTTTCTTAGCTATAACTAACCTCAATCTTGGTTTTGTTCATCAAAATTTGCATTTTAGACAATAAACATCAATAAAATTCACATTTAAGTGTATCAACAGTCAACTATATTTCCATTCATTTGCCTATATTGAAGCCACCACTCATGTAAGTTGTTGAAGATAATATACATAAGTATTGAATTTATTCCCCATATTTTACTTATCCCCATTAACCTCATATCTAAATATACCGATGAAATAGATTATATTCCGTAAACTTACACAGTGTTCGATAAATATTTATAATGAAATTTAGTGAATTTTATTTCAAAAGTCTTGAATTGAATTGATTAGCATATCCTTAGTTACTTATAAAATTATGTATTAAATGAAAAAAATTTTCCTAGAATTTGCACTCGAGTTTCGAGGGCTGGGCTCTACTAGTATCTATTATTACGATATTTTGTTATTAACAAATGAAATTTGACATTTCACCTCAAATAGTTTATTTTAATTAATATAAAAATTAAACCTTATGCGCCTATCCTACTTTTTTTGTGAAACGCATTATTACACTTAAATTAACATTTTTAGAGGTAGTTGTAATGCAAATTCTCAAGTTCAGCAAAATAATAAATATATATTTTTGTTAAGAATTTATTGAAAATTTCAAAACAAAAAGCTCTTAAAGGACATTATCATGATATGTAGTACAATTTTTTTATACAATTAAATTAGGAATGTGTAGACTTAAATATATTTTTTGAACAAGTTTATCCTTTGAAATTTTGAATCCTTTTGCAATGATATAATACATGAAAAACTGTAAACGCCGTTTTACTCCATTTGGTCTCATGTTTCAGATGTATATTTTATCGTATTTGTGTACAACGAACTGGACGTTATTATTTATTAATTTTAAATATTTCAGTTCAACGTAATGCGATTTGTCTGTACGTGACAAAATGAAAAATTATATTTTTCACAGGAATTATGGGTTTTAGTGAAAATCTTTTCCTTCAGCAGCAGTCTTGATTATCACTCAAAATTTGTTTTTAAGACACTTTTGGCGATCATAATGCAGAATGTTGGCTTTTTGAAATTTTTCTTACGTAAAAAATTTTAATATGGAGTGACTACTTTTTTTGATGGGTATAAAATCCTTAAAGTCTGTTTAACTTTTATAATGTTGTCCCAACAGAGAGTAAGTCAATTTTCGTAATCACTCTTCCAAAAGCAAACTTTTTTATTTTTTATTTACATTAGCAAAGTTTGCGTAAACCTTGAATTGCCTGCCATTACATTTTTCTTTATCGTAGTAAAAACATAAATTTTCTGATTGTATTGTATGTCACTGCCAACATATCAGACGTGATAGATTTTGACAATGAAGAAGCACTCGAATTGCTTTTTATTGTTGCTTCAAAAAAAAAAAAAGAAGAACAAAAACGACCAGAACTTTCTTCGTTCTTTTTTGCTTTAATTTTAACCAATTTTTGGTCTTCAATATTTGTATCTTAGTTAACAATCTAATGGCTTAGCAACTCATTTATTATTACACTTAAAGCATTTTGTTTTAAATCATACTAATCAATTTCATTTGTCCGTAAAAGGAGTACAGAGGGTGGTGTGTTGATCACACATAATATGTCAATTAATTGGGTAGAGTTTTATAAACAGAGCAATGTAAATAAATAATTGGCAAAAAGTAACAAATTTAACTTTTTTTTGACCAAAATTTTATTTCTCTATGAGATTTCTTTTGTTATTTTTGTAATAAAATAAGTCCTCTTAATATGCAAAAATTTCCATTTTTACCTTTTACTATTTTCCGAAATGAGGAAAGATATCTCCACACTGTTTGAAATAAAAAACAAGTAAGAAAATTATAGTCGGTCTAGACCGACTATACGATACCCTATAGCATGCGTTTAGAAACCCTATCTCTCAGGCCCAACTAACTGGATATAAAAAATAAGCATAAACCAAATTTGAGTGGGATTTTTTTGATTTTTTTTGGCTGCAGATATGAAAAAGTTCATATCGGATGGTAGATCTATATGGGGACTAGGCCCAAAAATGGACCGATCCTGACTTATATTTTGCAAAAATATATACAAACAAAATTTGAGAAGAATCAGTGCAATATTTTTGTTTTTTGATAGATTTAAGTGAAGATCGGGAAGTAGCTCTATATGGGGCCTATGACTAAGTGTTGTCCCATAGGGATCATTTTTGGACTACTGATTAATGGATGTAATAAACACTTACAAACCCAATTTGACTAAGATTTATATGATAATTTGGATCTTATGGCAATTTAAGTCGATTTAATAGGGGTCATTTGTATGGGGGCTAGGTCTTAACATGGACCGATTCTCACCAATTTCAAAAGCATTCATCCTATGACCGATAAAAGCTTATATACCAAATTTCATCAAAATACATTTATATTTGCTACCTGCAGTTTGATGCAAGCTTTACATGGACACACAGACGGACGGACGGACGGACATCGTTAAATCGAATCAGATAGTGATTCTGATTCGATCGGTATAATAAAAGATGGGTCTAGGTCAAATATTTTTGGTAGTTACAAACAGCAGCACAAAGTCATTATACCCAAACCACATAGTGGTATAGGGAATAAAAAAAAAAGTGCATTATTTTCCTTTTGCAACTCTATGCTTTTGCCGTTGTTTGAAAATTACGACAAAAGCCAGAGAAGTTTAGTTTTTTGTAGTTTTCGATGGCAAATCTTGTTTTATGCCCTTTTTAAAAAGTTAGCAATATTTTATCACAATTGTTTTTCTTTAATTGGTTTTAAGATAACGTCATTTAAAATAAAGTAATAATTATTGTCATTGATTTAATTTACTTAAATTCTATGAATTTTTCGTGCATGAATTCTTATAGCTGCACCCATTAGTGTAATGATAAATTCCTAAGAATTCCCATTAAGGACAATCACAAATCATAGTTAAAAGATTGAAGTAAATAATTGCACTAAAGTGGAACAAGTTGTTGCGAATTTACATAACCAATTTACAGTTTCAGTCATAACTTTAGATCCAACATACGATTATTTGCAACACCAAACAGCACATTTAAAAATTTCGGAATTACATTTGATAATTTCTGAAATAATTATTTATTGATATCAATTTTTAATGATATAAATTTTATAAAAACTTTTGTATTCGTTCGCTAATCACTTTTAAATCATTAGGTATGCTAAAATATCTTCCTTTTCAAATAATAATTTTTTAAGAATTTTTATTTAGATATTGCAAAAAATACAAATCAAGTATTGGAAGTTTTTAAATTTTAATTTTGTAAAATATACTCTAAGTATACTTATAATACTGTATGTACATTAGGGTGGCCCTTAATAAAAAAAGTGTTCAAACTGTCGGTCTCACCCCCTAGAAATATGCGAATAGCAAAAAAACTGAGAAATACAAAGTTTTGAGCCAATCAGAAAACGTTTAGTCGTGGCGCAAAGCGATTGAAAATTTCAAGTGTGTTTATATGGGGAAAATATGAATTTTTTTCAGATTTTACAAAAATTTCGTTCTATAGTTTAATTTTTCCGACAAGCTGTTATATAATTCAGGATCAGTATTAACTTATCCCTTCAAAAGGCTATAAAACTTCAAAATCGTATGAAACCTCGCAAAGAAATAGCAAATGCCCCAGACCACTTTTGTGCCAAAAAAACTAGGTCAAAAAATTTGATGGCATTTTTTTCAACTTTAAGAAATTGATTAAAGCCATCATTCTTTTTTGGTCTACATACTTATAAGTACTCAGATATGAAGTATTATTTTATTAGTACGTTGCTAACCTGTTGCGCATCGAGGCCGAAAATTGGAAATTTTTTGATAAAATTTTTAAAACTCCTTTTTCAAGTTTGAAAAATTTTCTTAAACAAAATTTAAAATAAATCGCTGATGAAGGCTGATATGCCAGAAACCGGTCCGATTAAGAATACAGTGCAGTTATTAATTTTTGAAATATATGCTTTCTTCTTCTTTACCACGCACCATTTAAAAAAATGAATCTATCACTTTAAGGTTTTATGAAATACATGTTGCAGATTAACTGTGTGCATTTGTAGGTAAATCCCTCTGCCAGAATTTTTTTGACAAGGATTTAATTTTTGCGGATATCGAGAAAAATTGGATTTTTGTGAAATATTCTGTAAATGTACTCTTTCTAAATACTTTGTGTCAAAAATTCATCACTTTTCTACTTTTAAATATTATATTTTACCTTAATAGCCTAGGGTTTCGGAAAAAAAATAATATGACTCCATTAACCCTTTTGGAATTGGGGTCACATATGACCCCAAACTAATAAAAGACAATTTATGCAAAAAATTCAAATATTTTGTAAGTGCTGTCCAATTTTTAGATGCGACACTTAAAATATAATAACCAAATGTGTAGAAGTTTCGTCCCAAAAATTTGGGATAAATCCGAGAACATTAACCGATTATTTGGCAAGGCCAGCTTTGGATTTTAAGATATTTTAAAATAAAAATGACCTAAAACGAGTTTTTCTATTAAACTCGTTGCTACCACTATTTGGAATTTAAGAAAAATAATTCGGTAAATTTTTATTTATTTATCCTTCAGTGCTCCTGACATCAAAATTATCCATTGTGATATATCTCTGGTGCAATTATCTGCTTATTGCTCGCGAATATAAATTAAAACACCTTAAGTCATATGTCTAAATAAGAGGTTTTTTGAAATTCACTTTGATTTAATTTTGTAATTTATTCCATTAAGAGTAGTATTAATTTAATATTACCTTTTATATATATTGTTATATTTGAAATTTACTTTTATTTAATAAACTATTTAAAACTGGGAAATAAAATGGTAGAAGTTTCAAAACATGTAGGTGACATTGAAGATAATATAAAGCGACCGATTATAAAAAATAAAAAAATGTCAACCATTATAAGTAATGGCATCTTTACCGATTGACCTGAAATTTTTTTTCCGTTTTTTATCAATATCCACCAAATTGGTGGGTGAGACAGCAATAAATTCAACTATTACTTTATTACATAAAGTAATTTTATAACAAAATTGGTTAAAAGTTGTTTTAATTTATATTCGCGAGTAATAAGCAGATAATTGCACCAAAGATATATCACAAGGGATTATTTTGATCCCAGGAGCACTGAATGGTTAAATAAATAAAAATTAATCTTCAGTTAATCTTCAATATGAATTTCATAAAACCTTTAAGTGATAGATTCATTTTTTTAAATTTTGTTTAAGAAAATTTTTTCAAACTTGAAAAAGGAGTTTTAAAAATTTTATCAAAAAAATTTCCAATTTTCGGCCTCAATGCGCAATAAGTTAACAACGTGGTAATAAAACAATACCTCATATCTGAGTACTTATAAGTATAGAGACCAAAAAAGAATAATGGCTTTAATCAATTTCTCAAAGTTGAAAAAAATGCCATCAAATTTCATGACCTAGTTTTTTTTGACACAAAAGTGGTCTGGGGCATTTGCTATTTCTTGGCGAGGTTTCATACGATTTTGAAGTTTTATAGGCTTTTGAAAGGATAATTTAATACTGATCCCGAATTATGTAACAGCTTGCCGGAAAAATTAAATTATAGAACGAAAATTTCGTAAAATCTGAAAAAAAGTCATATTTTCCCCTAAACACACTTGAAATTTTCAATCGTTTTGCGCCACGACTAAACGTTTTTTGATTGGCCCAAAACTTTGTATTTCTCAGTATTTTTAGTATTCGTCAATTTCTAGGGGGTGAGACCGACAGTTTGAACACTTTTTTTTTCCCCTCCATATAACGAAGGGCAACCCTAATGTACATATATATCAGAGTTCAGAAAAAAACACACACTGAATAAAAAACTCGTACATATATGTAAACAAACATAACTTAGACCAACACACACATATTTTTATTTTCATACCAATTATGTTTGTTTTTAAATTTTCTTCGGTGCCCAACACAACCATGACTGTGTTCGTTTTAATATTTCGTTATTTACACGAACATTTTTGTATCACATACTTTTTGTTTCAATCACACATAAAGCACACATTTTTGAGTGTTGCTTTATTTGAAGTTCATGTTCTGGTACGTGTACTGAAAAAAAACACAGAACATGTACAATAAACAGGTTCGAGTTCAGTTATATTTTAAGTCGTGTTGTGGCTCGTGTAGTAAGAAAAAACAGAACATGTACAATAAACAGTTTCGAGTTCAGTTATATTTTAAGTCGTGTTTAAGTCGTGTACTAAGAAAAAACAGAACATGTACAATAAACAGCTCCGAGTTCAGTTATATTTTAAGTCGTGTTTTTAAAATATAAGTGAACTCGAACCTGTTTATTGTACATGTTCTGTGTTTTTTTTCAGTACACGTACCAGAACATGAACTTCAAATAAAGCAACACTCAAAAATGTGTGCTTTATGTGTGATTGAAACAAAAAGTATGTGATACAAAAATGTTCGTGTAAATAACGAAATATTAAAACGAACACAGTCATGGTTGTGTTGGGCACCGTAGGAAATTTAGAAACGCACATAATTGATATGAAAATAAAGATATGTGTTGGCTGCTTTTGAACAGAACATTGTGTGTTTCATGTGTGTATTTTCTGAACCTTGATATATATGCATATTTTATACTTATAAGTATGGCAGGCTACATACACAACTTCTACTTATATCCAGTTCTACTGTAATACAACATTACATGAGTGTTCGACATCGGCTGCATACACTTGAAGTTATTTAAGTTGCAGTTGGTTTGAAAGTGTTCTGTATGGGTAATGTTTTTTTAACCTCAATCACTCATACATGCTTGACCACTAATACTTTAAAAATATTTAAAATGATAAGTTGCAGTTGGTTTGAAAATGTTCTGTATGGGTATTTTTTTTTTTTAACGTCAGTCACTCATGCATGTTTGACCACTAATACTTTAAGAATACTTAAAATGATAATTTTGTAATTTTTTCTGCTACGTATGAGACCATGAACATACCTGTGTCCGAAGTTTTTTCACATACAGATTTCTTGTATTATTTTTGTAAAGAAGAACCTTCACATCCTCACAAAAAGAGTTAATTTGCAGATTCCATATTTCTTCACTCATTTCCTTTAAGTGATTATAGGAAGCATTGGGCTGTGTAATCGAGTTGAGATTGCAGTTGTAATAGTGCAAACAGTCCTTTTTAGCAGTAGTTATATGATGATATGAGGGTTACAGATTTGAGCCTTTTACAATCGCGTGCAACCTGAGCTGAGTATATTGCTGTTTTGTGAAATTCAAATCCGCAAATAATGCTTAAGCCTCGTCAATTGAGCATTGTTTTTTCATGCTTGGAGTTGGAATACTTTAATGAATCCGTTTTGTTCTCATTAAACCAGCGTCAAAATTTTTTTCAATGATATCGACTTTTGTGAATTGATATCCTGTCCAGTAATATTCTTTGTCTCCCTCAGTATTTTCACTTGTAGTTTCTGAAGCGATCTGAATAATAAGTTCTCCCTATAACCAGTTTGCAATGTGCTTCAAAAAAGGGATCAAAAAGCAACAAACTTTACAAATTTCGTATATTACATGCTTTCAAACAAATTACAAATTTATCATACACATTCACACTAATCGGGAGAAAATTAATGTCATTTATATAACAAAAGTTTTTGATTAATTGTATTAAAATTAAAAAAGTGTTCTATGGATGGATCCAGATGGTTACAAAATTATATATAGGGTTAAAGAAATCACTTTTACCTTTCCCTGGGTGGTTTTGATTCCTTGATCGTATTTGATCCCCAAAAGTTCTATTCGTCTAAAATTGAAAATTGAGAAATATATATCGCTTTACACAATATTTCATAACACACCATATATAAACATTACAGTGGTCAAACATACCATTTTTCAAAAAATACAATCCTGTCAACTTAACAGAAACGGGCGCAGGTGATAGTTTATGAGGAGTGATAATTTATTTTTGATAAAATTTAAAAAATCACACTTCTTAAAGTTTATAAAAAAGTTTGTATTCACGCCCACAATTTTCTTAATTTTTATCCAATTTTTTGGCTACCTTAGTTTCGATATTTTTTGACCACTTAACCGATACACCTGTAAAAAGTAATGGAAAAATCTTAAAGGTTCAAATGAGTATTTTAAAAAATTGTGAATTTATGTCCTTTCAACTTTAAGCTACAACATCGGATGAGTGTTGTATATTTGATATTTAGACTTTAGATTAATAATTATTAAGATTTTATATGAATTTCAAATCGCATTAAAGACTGTAATCACCTTCATATTTTATTTCTCTTTGAAAAGCTTTTAGAACGTTTTTACTATTATAACAAGTAAGAGTGTTAAATTCGGCTGTGCTGAATCTTTGATACCATCCACCTCGGTTTGAGTATTGATAATAAATGTAAACAAAATATTGGAAAAATATGCATGCATTTCCTATATGCATGCGTTTCCGTTTATATGACATAACTTCTCGTTTAATTTAGTTTTTGCTAATTAAATAGCTCGCCCTAACCTCCATTGCAAAGGTAATGGTTGTGTAGGGTGGCCATGTGCATTAAATCGTGCTTTTTTTTGGCTTTTAACTGGCCAAATATTTCTTCATTGCGGCCATATATGAAAAAAGGATTAATTCGTAAATGCACTGAAAAGCTTAGTGAGGATCTCAATATAATATTTGAATGGGCTTCTTCAAATGGACTTTACTTAAATCCAAAAAAATCAAAATGTTTAGTTATAACTCAAAGAAATCAAACCATCCCTATAGATATTCCAGTATCATTAGGTAATCAGAATATGGAAATTGTGGAATCTGCTAGGAATCTGGGAATCATTTTTAATAAATCGCTCACGTGGAACAATCAGTTAATTTTGCATCTGGAAAAATATTTGTAATGCTAAGAACGTTGTAACCTATACAACATCATACACCTTTAAACATTCGTGTGCTCGCGAAAACTTTCATTATGCCGAAGTTACTAAATGGTTGTGAGATATTTGCTTTTTGTGATTCAGAAAGTAAAAGGAGATTATTAGTAGCTTACAATGCGATCCTACGTTATGTGTATGGTATAAAGAGATATGATGGAACTTCTCTATATTCTAAGTCTCTGTACGGAGTTGACCTCATGGCCTTAATAAAAATAAGATCATTAATTCTACTTCACAAAGTAATATACACCAAAGAACCATCTTATTTATTTGAACGCCTTCAATTTGCACGATCCAATAGAGGAAATAATCTTATACAATTACGATATCGAACATTAATCTCTAGTTGGCAATTTTTTATACATACCATATGTCTGTGGAACTCGTTACCCAACAATTTACAAATAACAGACAACGCTTTACAATTTAAAAATGAATTGTTTAAAAATGATTTGGTCTCTAATTTTCAACTTTCTTAATTATTGTTTCATTTGTGATTATATTATATATTCTATACTCTCCCATTATGTATTAATTTTTTACTTATATTTTTATACTTTTGTAATTTAAAATTATTTTTATTTTTATATTTTTCTTGTTTCTTAAAAGTATTGTAACTACTATCACAAATTGATTGTACCATTATAAGATCACATACTGTAATTAAAAAGATTTATATCTTGTTGTATGTGATATCTACATTTAATAAATAAATAAATAAATATAGGTCGGATGGAGTAAGAAAATAATAACCGAAAAAAGTTCTCTCAACTTTTTTGTCAAAAAATTATTGCCATATTTGGAAAACATAGAGAATAAATTTATAATAATAAATAATTAAATTAGGGATGCCAAACGCAAAAAACCAAAGATCGCAAAAATTTTAAATAAACTAATTTGTTATCTTTATTTTCTGAAGAACTTCAAATATTCATCCAAAAAACATTGTGAAAATTTATATATAGATAACATTCTCATCAAATTGCATTTATTTATGTAACAATTTTTATGTTCGCAATTCTTAAATATCATCATTTGAGGTTTTATAAAATTCATTGAATTTAAATTAATGTTTTCTGTAGTCCGATTCTGTAAATTTCAACGATCCGACAATGGCAAAATATATCGACAGCTATTGTTGTTTGCACTAAGGATTAAGTGATTCACTAAGTACATACATCTTAACGACAGTCGACAAATCTATTTTTCTATTTATTTAAATTGTAAACGAGTGGCATCTCTGTCAAAATAAGCGAAAAACACAAAGAAGAATAGAAAAAAACAAATTACTTCGTGTTTGACCGGATGATTTTATGTTTATGTTTAATATCTTTATTTTTTTACTAATATTTCTGTGTATTTATTTGAAAATGAAATAATGAATTGAATATGCTATTTAATTTTTTTATTTATATAAAAAAGTTTTTTAATAGAAGCAAAATATTTCCACTATTTTATGATTTGATATGATTTTCTGAAATTCAATTAATATTTTATAATTTATAATTGGAAATTTTAGTTCCAGTTTTTAGAATTGATATGTTCTAAAATTTTAATGGAAACTTTAAAAAGTGCAATTTTGTATTTATGTGAATAATAATGCTTTAGTAATTATAAACAATTTTTAAAAATTAGATGTAATCGCAATCAGATATTTTGTAGGTAAGGCAGAATAATAATTCTATATAACTATGTAGAACTGTTTTGAAAGCAAAAAACTCATTGATGAACTCGGTAACTCTATTCTGTAAAGACAACAAAAAGTTAATATGCCGAACTTATGTTCATATTTGTAAAAGAATAATGAAAAAACGTATGAAATAATAAAAGACCAGCCCGTGTATACTCTTAACATTGTTATGTATAATATCTATTTGAAAATATTGACATTCATGTTAAAATAGAAATAACTATTGCAAAGCTAATTAGAACAAAAATTGTGGCGCCATCTACTGTGGCATAGTCATGCTGAGCAAAATGAAGTGACACTCTGTTAATGTAAAACAAATGTATTTTCCCCAAAACAAAATATTGCAGAATTTTATGTAAATAAAATAATATACCGCTTTATTTCTTACATGCAGTTATTACGGATATACATATATACAGTCTAATTCATAAAAAACTTTATTTTGCCTACTTTTGTTATTACACGGATTTTGTCTTATAAACCATTATTAGAAAACACTATTCATAAACATGTAATAACAGAAAATTAGCTATTAAACGATTCATTTGATTTATAGTTCTGTGGTGGCAACACTAGTCCTCTGTAGTTGTCAGTTTGTTGGTAGTGATGAATAAAATAAATAAATCATCTACTCGGTAATTGAATAATATTTTATTTATTTTCTTTTATATTAGAAATTATTTTAATTTTTGTAGAAAAATAACTTCACTTTAATAAAGGAACAAAAGATATTGGTGATAACAATATAAAAAAATAATTTTTTACACATATTTGTTCGACGTGGTAGTAAAAGTAGTCGAATAACGAATATGGCGTAGCAAATTAACAACACTGGTTTGTTTTGAATTAATTTTTATTTATATGTGAAAAAAAATCAATTGATTTTCAGAGAGTATCAATTGTATTTCAGAAAACATCAATTGAATTTCAGAAAATATCAATTGAATATCAGAATTAAAAAGAACGGAACAAGGGGGGTTTTAGGGGCAACGCTCCGATTTTAATTTTTTTTTGGGAAGTAGGAACTTTTGGGGTGATTCTACGAAAATATTTTTTTTTCGGCGGTCGAGCCTATTTCCGTAGTTATGGACTTACGAAGTTTTGACATGGAATTGTATATAACTGTGTTATTTAGCATCGGATTTCAGCGACATATATATCAGTTGAAGGGTTACTTGAGTGCCTTTTATTTGATATTTTTAAATTTAAAATCTATTAACCCATTATGAACCTATTTCAAATTTTGTATTTTTGTAATAGAGTTTTTTCTTAAAAAGGGAATTATCTCGTAAATAGACATATATCATGTGTGCTTTTACGTAAACTGAATAAAATCTGGGTCCATTAGCTTCATTTTGATATATATTTCGACCTCTTAACCCTTTCAGGACCGGATATATTACGGATTTTATCTACACTTTTTAGTTTTTTTCGAAATATATATTCCTATGTTTTATCAAAAATTTTTATAATATTATGAAAATATATTTGTTAGTGGGTTAATTCCTCTATATATTTTTTGAGTTCTTTTTAAGCGCCGCAGAAAAATTTTATCAAAAATTTTCATAATATTATGAAAACAGTAGTAGTGGGTTAATTTCCGTAAAAAAATGATAGTATACCCGGTCCTGAATGGTAAGAAGATGATGACTTCATTTTAATTAGCTACAATATAAAAAACTAGAGGTTGTAGAATTTGTTATACTTACCAATTCTTCCAATTAAATTAATCAATTCCATTTTTTTTTTATTTATTTAAAACATATATCTATTTTTTATTGAAATAATAACAAAAATGGTAATTTTATTTTAACTAGACCAATTAATGTAAATAAACATTGAGAAATGTCATTTTATGAAGCTATTTCATAAGATATTTTGTGTTATGAATACTGTTTTTCCGATTTTTTCTTATTAACAGCTTATTAAGCTGTTAAGAAGTGTTTATGAATTAGACTGATAGAATATATGTATATTATTTGTATTATTTAATATGTGTATGTATTTATATGTAAATATTACACACAAAAAATATAACATCAAACGTTATTTTTGTGTTTTTCTCTTTAAATAAATTAATATATAAAAATTTTTTTTGCTAAATTTTCATTGTTTTTTTTTTTAATAACAGCTAGGTATTTTAGCATTATTTGCTTTAGGTGCTGGTGAATTTTTACTCCCTTTATATTAACTCGTAGTGTCTGCTTGTCGAACAAATTTTGGATCGATTTTAACCCCTTTCCCGTGGCCCAATCGTTCTGAAACTTTGCAGGCAGGCTCGTGACAATGACAGAAATGATGTAGTGATGCCAAAACAATGGAAACTGTTAAATTTATCTATTTTGATAAAGAAAATGTACAAAGGGTTAGTTTTTATTGTATTATTACCACAAAGACCACAAAAACAACAAGTCCAGCTATGACAACAATACAACATTTAGAATAACAACAAGAACAATATAGAAACATCATATTTTTAATTATTTTTTTTTACTTTTTCAGAGATTTCCCTGGACCTGTTCCACCGATTTTAATGATTTTTGAAAAAGAAATCTTCCCTTGAATTTGGTGAATAATTCCCACTAGAAATTATCACCTTAGCTATCCTATTGAGGGCGTGATCGTGGCAAGAACAACAAAGAAAATTACATTTTTTTTAAGACTTTTTTTAGATCTTCATTCAAATCTCGGGCCCTAATCGACCGATTCGGACGATTTTAAATAGCAAACTTCTCAGGATTTCAGTGAATCATTTTTTATGTCAACAAGCACCCTAGCTGCCCGATTGATGCCGTCATCGTGATTTCCACAGACGGACAGACGGACATCGCTATATCAACTCCGGTTGTTATAAGGATCACAAATATATATATTTTATGGGTTCCAAAATTTTTTTCTAATTATTACAAACGGAATGACAAACTTATATATACCCTTTGCACACTGGAGTGGAGGGTATAAAAATACCACTTGTTATCTGAGGTATACCAAAATAAAATATTAAATCATTATGGTAAAACGAATTCTTTAAAACCATAATAAGAAAAACATTTGAGGAAACATTTAAAAATTGTGAGTACAAGAAAAATCATACAAACGCACTTAACTGCAAAAAAATACAAAAATCATCAAAAACTTTGGCCTCAAACAACGCATCCTATGTACATAAATAAGAACATCTACAAGAAAACTGTTTATTTCAGCAAATACAAAAAAAAAAAACTTTAACATTAATGATACGAAGTAAGAAGATCTCAATGTAAGTGATTTAAAATTATGGATATATGCAGAAACTGACATAACTGACTACAATGATTATACAGTGGCGAGACATCCGTTTGCACGCACCATGTTTGTTTTACCAAGGACAAGTTTTTTAGACAAAATTTTTTTACAAAACTTTCTTTTTAATAAAACGCTAAAAACTGAAATTTAGGTGAAACTTTCGTTTGCAAGCAATTTACTGCATTTACAAAGAAAACCTAAAAATTTATTTAAAACATCAAATTTTCTTTCTTTATTAATATTACGTGAGACCTCCATTATTTCAATTTAAAACTGCCTTCCATGTTCATTGAGACGAATGTCTCAAACTATATCGAGAAGTAAGTAAGTTACAAGTAAGTGAATAAGAGAATAAGTGGAACGAGTAGCAGTAAATAAAAGGAGATTTTAGTGAAATAATAAGTCAACCATAAGATTTGCTATATTGTTTTAGAACTTATCCTCGAAATCTTATATTTTATGTTTTAATGCAAATTTATACAAACATTTCTAAGAAAGGGAGTATGGTCCTTTCATTTTTCATATTTTAGTAAATCTTGTAGGGATTTAATCTAAGTGTTCTTAATTAAAAAGTCAGTAGGGAGGTGTCCTTAGATTACTAGAATATCACTTGGAACTGTCTCCAATTGGACTTGGAATTGATAATTAAATTTTTGCATTAGGCACCACTTTAATTATAGTAGTTATAGCAGTTGGTTATTTACAGATTTCCGATTCAAGAATTCATAATAGAACTTGTCCAGAAGAAGATCTACCCTAGATTATATAATGTTTTTATGATTTTTAGTGAATTTGGTTATGACAAGTTCCATGGTCTATAATCGACAATTGCGAGAAGAATATAGCTATGAAAATATCTATGAGTTTTTACAAAATCTCTCTATAAAATGATTTACAATTGCTTACAGAATTTGGCTATAAAGAAATTTACCTTCGATACAAGAATTTTACTGCGAAAAGATCTGTGACTTATTATATAATTTGATGATGAAAGATCTAGAAGTTATTTTAGAATTTGGCTATGAAAATAGATGCTAATTTTACTCAATAAAAATATATATAATTTTTATATAATAAGATTTGATCATTAAAAGATCTTTAATTTGATATGAGAATATTTGCGATTAATTATAGAATTTGGCTTGAATTACGCTTGAATCTTTCTGTTAAGTGCTTTATGATTGTTGATAGATTTTGGCTAGGAAAATATCTATGTTTGATAATACAATTTACCAATAGCTTTGTTTTATAAAATGATTTAATATTGATAATAAAACTTGGTTCTAGAACCATCTACGATTCTTATAGAATTTCAATTCAAAACGATCTAGATTGATTACAGAATTTGGTTACGAAAAGAAATAAGGTTATAAAATTTGGCTAAGAAATGTTCTGTTATCTTTTTTGAACAAGAACTAAATGATTTATTATAGAATATGGAATATGAATATTGAATATAAAAAGATCTATAATTAATTGATAATAAAATTTAGTCATCAGATCAAGATCAGTGATCGGTAACAGTTTTTGGGTAATATCTTTAATTAATTATAGAATTTGGAAAAAAAAATTAATCATACGCTCCTCTTTCCATTTAATGAACTTCCAAATTTTTTGTTGTACACAGATTAAAGGAACATATATACTGAAAGTAGAGTTAAAACTAAAACAGTCAAGTCTCCTAGTCTTCTGCGATCAATTCGTATAATTGCGGTAAATGTGAAGTAATGTGAAGTATTGCTATGAAGCTGATAACCGAATTTTAGTTTTTCTATGATTCCCGTTCCTTTGTCTCAATAATAAATATTTTGCCAAAATTTCATGCACATTGACATAAGAGGTCTCTTCGGGAAAAACATAAATACGTCCTCACTAATGCATAACTAAGGCTAATAAATATATGGGAGTTTTGTTTTAAAATTTATATTAACCACCACATAAAACAATACATGCACGTCTTATATTCTATTTGTTAGGTCTTACAAATACATTTTTTTTGGAAGACCGTGAAATGTGAAAGATCTGCAAAAAGCAAAAAAAGGCCTGTTTACTTATTTTTTCGTGTTCTATAACATAACAATAACTATTTTTGGGTAATATTTGAAAACAAAGCTATAAAGAAACAGCTTAACATTTAATAACGAGCTAAAAACCGTTGATACCAAGTAGAGTCAAATGGGATGAAAATGGGAGCTTTATTAAAGAATTGCAAAATTCAATTTTTTAAAAGTTTTGTGATAATATGTACAACCGAACTGTACTCACAAGAACCTTCATCCTATTCTTTTATAATTCTAGATGAAAGCTTAGAAGTGCATACCAGGGGGCTTAATACTGTGCGTACTGATTGTGATAAATTGAATGAACTGCTGTATCATATTGAGTGGTCATTATACAATATATGTACCACTATATGGTCAGGGTATAATGACTTTGTGCTGATGTTTGAAACTACCAAAACTATTTGACATAGCCCCACCTTTTATTATACCGATTGACTCAGAATCACTTTCTGAGTCGATTTAGCGATGTCTGTCCGTCCGTCCGTCCGTCTGTCCGTCCGTCCGTCCGTCTGTCCGTCTGTGTGTCCATGTAAACCTTGTAATCGTGCTATAAGTCGCAAATGTAACATAGTTTGATGAAATTTTGTATGTAAGCTTCTGTAACACAGCATGAACGCTATTGAAATTGGCGAAAAGCGGTGCATGTTCAGACATAGTCCCCATACAAATGACACCTATGAAATCGATTTAAATTGCCATATGATACAACTTATCACATAGATCTCGGTTAAATTGGGTTTGTGTGTGTTTATTACTCCCATTAATCAGTAGTCCAAAAATATATCTTATAGGACAATTCTCAGCCATAGCCCCTATATAAAGCTGCTTCCTGATCTTCACCTAAATCTATCAAAAAACAAATTTGGTTCGTATATGTTTTTGCAAAAAATAAGTGACCTAACCAAATATGGTCAGGATCGGTCCATTTTTCGACTTAGTTCCTATATAAATATAGCATCCGATATGAACTTTTTCTTATTCAATGCCACTCAAATTTGGTGTATGCTTATTTTCTATATCCAATTAGTTGTGCCTTACAGATAGGGTCTCTAAAAGCATGGTATAGGGCATCGTATAGTCTAGACCGACTTTAATTTTCGTACTTGTTTTTGGTTGATAATCGGCTCCTTAACGAAACATGGACTTTCTTTTGGTAAAATTTTATAATGTTTTTAACGATTCTTTTTCTAAGGAATTGTCGAGTCTAAAAAACAAAAAAACCTCGCCTTTTTAAAATATAAAAAATCCTGTTCAACTTTAGATTATGCTTAATATTCCACCGCTCGTACTGAGTTTAATTTACTGAGTAATAATTGTTATACGAAGTATTTAGATAATCTAAAATCAAACTAATAATCCAAAGTCCTTCTTTGACTTTGTATGTGTTAAACGTCGTTCCCACCTCAATATTTTGCAATGGTAATTCATCCTCTGATTATATTTATATTGCGAATATGTTTGCTAATTTTTTTTCCAGTCCAGGTATTGTAATTCTATTTCAAATACTTTAAGCGTCTCTAACTATCCGTATGTAATAAAAGTTGCATCGATATCAAAAATTCCGGTCTTTGATACGGAATCTGTTTTTAAGTCTCTGATTCAGTTGACATTTTCATAACGTGTATTTTCAAGTCTCTTGCATATTGTTTATTTTCCTACTTCCTCGAAAGAATCATTTATTATACCTTTGTATAAGTCAGGTGGTAGGCGAATGTACTTAACGATAGGGGAATTGCTAAGCCAAGTGTTATTCCTAAGATAATGGAAAAACTTGTTACTGATTATCTCTCTTATCAACTAAAGTCAACTATGTCTCCATTTCAACATGGCCTTTTAAAATTAAGATCAACAGTTGCTAATCTTCTAGAATTTTCGACTCATCTTTTCAAAGACAGATGTGATATACACTGATTTTAGTAAAGCTTTTGATACTGTTGATCATAATATTTTACATCTTATACTAAGGTGCCTATTATGATTAACTTTCGATTTTCGATTGTGGTCGAATTAACTGATTGAACGAATTTTCATTTAGTATTATGACGCACATTCGATAAAATAGCGCTGTTGTGAATTTCACTCAATTGGATTATTCACAATAGTACATATTTATCAGATGCCACTATAAATAAACATTGTTTGTTTACAAATTTATTAAAGAAGAAAATAATTAATTATTTATTAACATGGAATTATGGTTCTATGATCGTCTGATGATGATGAATGCTACGTCATGAGAGATGATTCCAACATTTTGGAAAAGGATTCCACTGCAAGTATGCGTGGTTTTAACATATCAAAATTCCAATCCAATCAAAAGTTATAGATTTTTGACCGCCTTCTCGTCAAATGGTCCACTGTGCGGTATGGGACTTGGTCAGATATTTTTGTTTGTTCCAAATATTAGCACAAACGCATTATACTCTGACCCTGGGAAAGTTGCTGCAATTGTTATTTTTTTGACAGATTTTCACTTCAAAAGTACCGTGGTACTCGCGACTCATTTGGTAATATCTATAAATTTCGAATTTTTTCTTTTCTTGATTTTTTAATATAGAAAAATGATTTATTTTTTTTTGCTTATTCTTTATAACATTTGTGAGGGAAAGAAAATCTTATAGATTAACAGGCGTTTAAAAGATTTGTGTTAAGTATGGCATTGTAATGAACGTTTGCATATTTTGACACTTCTTGTAGTCAACCCCACAACCCTTTTTTTTATTTTTCTTGTGGTTATTTGTGTGAAAATTGTAAAGAATCGATGCGTTTTTGTGTTCATATAAAATTTGTTTTTATCTATAATATTAATAGGCTATGCGATTTCTTGTGACTAATATTTTGTTCTACCGTTTTATACCTATTTTGACCAAACGTATGTTATTTGAAAGGTATTTCTTTTTAGCCGTTTTGCGGATTTACAGATTTTTAAATTTTTTTCTTTATTTTGAGTAAATTGCATCTAAAGTTGCTACTAACACATACATAAAATTATACAATGCTATGTGTGTGTCTAGTAAATTTGCTAATGTGTTTGTAATAAAATGAGTTTGTTTTTTGTGTTGATTTGTGAATTGGCTATAATTGATTATCATACTTTTAGGGTCTTTATTTAATGAATAAATAAAATTTCCTAGAATTTGCGATCGAATTACGATGGCTGGAATCTGATAGTTATTTATAAATGCATTCAGATGAAGCAGGGTAAACTATTTTTTATTAGTTGCTTATTTGAAAAGTTATACCATTTCATGAAGAATGGATAGAATTAAAAGTAAGTGATGCACTCTGTTTAATATTCTTATAGTTGGTTGTCTTTTCCACATATAGTGAAGCCCATAACAAAAATTAACAATTTTTTAACTATAGCCTGTAAAATCCCAGTATCAGAATCGGCTAGAAAATTTGATATAATGCTTAGCTATTTTATTGCTGAACATAATATATCTTTCATCATATTGAAGCACATAAACAACATATTTCACAAATTACCAAAAAATTTTATATTCTTAGAAAAAACGCCAACAAATTATGAAAAACGTAACTGGGCCAGAAAACACCATTTCGATTGTAAATTTATGAATTTCTAGAAACCTAGCTGTAGTTATTCGAACGTTTAATGGAAAATGTCGAGAAAGATTTTTGGGAATGATGAAAAACTAGAGGACTTTACTGCAAATTTAGGCTTTACATGAACGAAATATTCCCATTCAAAATATGGATGGCATTACGGCGAACAATTGCGCAGTCATGATGGGATGTAAAAATGAGTCAAACTATATTTAAAAATACAGTTCCACATATATTTTAAAATGGGTGTATTTGTGACGTTTTAAATTTGGCTTCTTCGGCCGCCACAAAATTCGAAATCCTAAACGAAATCGCCAAAAGATATAAATTATTAATTTTGCAATAGTGCTAGTCGGAGAGACGAATTTTTAATATTTCAAGAGTATATGTGACGGGGAAAATTAAAAGGGACATATGGGTCGAAAAATCGATTTTTTAGTTTTTCTGGCGGTTCCTATAGTAGAAAACACGCTCTTTCTAACGCAATAACCTGCAGCTTTGCATTCGTTTTGAGATAAATTAGCTTCAAAATAGACACTTTTAATAAAAAAAGTGAAAAAGAATCGAACGCGACAAACTTTTCTGCAATTGATCTAATTTGCTTGAAACTTGTCACCCAGAGGTTTTCGGGATCGCAGATTACGAATCTGAAATTAGATTTTAAAAATTCAAAATGACAGATCCAATATTGCGAATTAGTTTTTTTTTTTTTTTAATGGATTAGACTTGTTCTAAAATCGTTATTCAAATGTTTTTGCGGTCGCTAATTATGAATTTGAAGTCGGATTTTTAAAATTCGAAATGGCGGATATAATTTGGCGGATTAGCTTTTAAAAATTTTTGGGGATAATTTTTGAAAATTTAAGATGGATGATTATAATAGATATATATCCGATGTTTTTAATGAAACGAACAACAGATTTATAACACAATAACTTAAAAAACTTAAGTAAAACTATTTCTGCCTCTTTTATATTCTTTTCTTTGATTTCACTTTTGATTCTGAATTAGCATTTCTGCTTTTCATTGCTACAACTACCAATTTCTCATCTTTCTTATATACTTTTTTTGAACCAAAATTTGTTTTGGTTGTGGTGCCACTCGTCGGCTTCTGTGATGTCAGAAACTAAGTCTCGAATATTTTTCAACAGATACAACTGTCTTTCCGAAGATAAACCCTGTGGAGTTATAATGTTTTCACAATTCGAAAAAAACTACTTCTGCTAATAAATAACATTCGCCATATTGAATCAACTATTCTGAATTTTACAACTCTGACACTAAACTACTAATCAGTAACCTCGAAGTAACCTCAAGTTAATCCGATAATATTACAAAAATAGTCCGCCATATTGACCCGTCATTTTAAATTTTTTAAATCTAATACCAGGTTCGTAATCAGCGACCCAGAAAACCCCCCCGAGTAACGAGTTTCAAGCCATAAAACTGTTCAGGCGCATCTAAATAAACTTGTTTACTGCAAAGCCGTTTTTCTTCAAAACTTATTTTCTGATCATTTGGCCCTTTTAACTTTCCGTGTCACATATACTATTTTCAAATACACACCTATCAGATGGCTATCCCGGCAAGAAGTCGTTGACCGGATCGTCGTACACTGGGAACCACTACAATTTTATTATTTCTTTCATTTGGATTTCAAAATTCTTTTTTAAACAACATGTTTTATTTGCGAAATACGCACTTAAAATTGTTAACAAGGTTAATTTGGAAATGCAATCAGAATTTGTGCGAATACATTATTTTTTTTTTTTTTTTTTACCGAAAACTTACTTTTTGTTTCGCCAAATAGCACGTAATTATATGAAAAAGACTATTTTGGATGATTGTAATTTAGCTAGCGCAGACCTTCGCAAAAATCACATACCGTTAGAAGAAATTTATTGCGGAATACATGTTGATATTTATATTTCTACAAATAATATCAATAATGACATTGTCAAAGAATAAAAGAAAATGCCAAAAAATGTTAAATAAGAATGTTAAATAAGATTTTGCAAAGCTTTGTGAACCAAAATTAACGTTAATAATGAAATATTAACGTACTTCCACAAATTTGCCAATGAAAATGTTATTTCAAGAAAAAAAGCATTATTGTACCTATTGTTGTAAAAATGTTCCCAAACGAAATTTCAAATTTTGATTCAATCAATAAACAAAATAAAGTTTCAGCTGATGTCGAGGAACTGAAGTCATTAAAAAATTAAAATACTTGTAGTTTTTGGTCGGTAGTTGTTACTTTAAACAAGTAAGAGTGTTAAATTCGGCTGTGCCGAAACTTTGATACCCTCCACCTCGGTTTGAGTTTTGATAATAAATGTAAATGAAAAAGTAAACAATTTGTTAAACTTAATACCAAATTATTTCAGCAAATTCTTTAGGTTGGTTTTCGTCTTTTCTATTATTTCCGATTTATTTCGGTGTTTGCTTTTTGGTCATCGTGGTTGCTGATCGGCATGCATTTAGGTTATATACCTATATGCATGCGTTTCCGGTTATATGACATAACTTCTCATTTAATTTAGTTTTTGCTAATTAAATAGCTCGCCCTAACCTCCATTGCAAAGGTAATGGTTGTGTATATGCATTAAATCGTGCTAATTGGAGATGGCTGTATAGTTTCTTTTAACTGGCCAAATATTTCTTCATTACGGCCATATAGGTCGGATGGAGTAACAATATAATAACCAAAAAAAATTCTCTCAATTTTTTTTATTAAAATATTGCCATATTTGGAAAACATAGAGAATAAATTTATAACAATAAATATTCAAATTAGGGATGCGAAACGCAAAAAAACCAAATGTCCCAAACATTTTAAATAAAATAATTTGTTCTCTTTATTTTCTGAAAACTTCAAATTTTCATCCAAAAAAAAAAATTGTGAAAATTTATATATAAATAACATTCTCATCAAATTGCGTTTATTTATCTAACAGTTTTTATGTTCGCAATTCTTAAATATCATTTGACGTTTTATAAAATTCATTGAATTTAAATTAATGTTTTCTGTAGTGTGATTCTGTAAATTTCAACGATCCGACAATCGTAAAATATATCGACAGCTATTGTTGTTTGCACTAAGGATTAAGTGATTCACTAATTACATACATCTTAACGACAGTCGACAAATCTATTTTTCTATTTATTTAAATTGTAAACGACTGGCATCTCTGTCAAAATAAGCGAAAAACACAAAGAAGAATAGAAAAAAACAAATTACTTCGTGTTTGACAGGATGATTTGATGTTTATGTTTAATATCTTTATTTTGTTTACTAATATTTCTGTTTATTTATTTGAAAATGAAATAATGAATTGAATATGCTATTTAATTTTTTTATTTATATAGAAAAGTTTTTTAATATAAGCAAAATATTTTCACTATTTATGTATGACGATATTTCAACCTAAAAATTCAAGTTTTTATCGATTGAATAAACAACTCAAAAATGGTTGTCGTTTAGATAACAACAACAGCTGAGTTTAACAATAGCGAATATCGTTTAAAAATTTTACTGATAATTTTGCTATTTTCTTTTTTTTTACGATTCGACTATCGTTAAAAGAAGTTACTGAATCGCGGTACTGAAAAGTTATTAATATCTCCTGAATGGCAATATTTTTTTTTTAAATGTAAACATTTTTAAATGTAAACATATTTGGTGTTTTTTTTTTTGGAATTTCAATTTGTGTTTAACGAATAAAATTTATAAATTAAAGATGCAATTGATGTCTTCTAAATTTAAAATTATTATTTCCGACGTTTTGATATGATTTTCTGAAATTCAATTAATATTTTGTAATTTATAATTGGAAATTTTAATTTCAGTTTTTATAAGAATTGATATTTTCTTAAATTTGAATGGAAAATTTAAAAAGTGCAATTTTGTATTTATGTGAATAATAATGCTTTCGTAATTATAAACAATGTTTAAAAATTAGATGTAATCGCAATCAGATATTTTGTAGGTAAAGCAGAATAATAGTTCTATATAACTATGTAGAACTGTTTTGAAAGCAAAGAACTCATTGATGAACTCGGTAACTCTATTTTGTAAAGACAACAAAAAGATAACATGCCAAACTTATGTTCATATTTATAAAAGAATAATGAAAAAACGTATGAAATAAAAGACCAGCCCGTGTATACTCCTAACATTGTTCTGTATGATATCTAGTTGAAAATATTGACATTCATGTTAAAATAGAAATAACTATTCCAAAGCTAATTAGAACAAACAAAAATTGTGGCGCCATCTACTGTGGCATAGTCATGCTGAGCAAAATGAAGTGACAATCTGTTAATGCAAAAGAAATGTATTTTCCCCACAACAAAATATTGCAGAATTTTATGTAAATAAAATAATATACCGATTTATTTCTAACATGCAGTTACTATGGATATACATACATATATATATATAATATATGTAAATTATTTGTATTATTTAATATGTGTATGTACATATATGTAAATATTACATTCAAAAAATACAACGGCAAACGTTATTTTTGTGTTTTTCTCTTTAAATAAATTAATCCATAATTTTTTTTTTTGCTAAATTTACATTGTTTTTTTTATTAACAACTAGGTATTTGAGCATTATTTGCTTTAGATGTTGGTGAATTTTTACTCCCTTTATATTAACTCGTAGTGTCTACTTGTCGAAAAAATTTTGGATCGATTTTAACCCCTTTCTCGTAACCCAATCGATCTAAAACTTAGCGAGCAGGCTCGTGGCAATGACAGAAATGATCTAGTAAATTTTTTTAGCGATGCCAAAACAATGGAAACTTTTAAATTTTTCTACCAGAGTTGATAAAAAAATTTACAAAGGGTTACTTTTTATTATATTATTACCACAACGACCACAAAAACAACAAGTCCAGCTATGACAACAACAAAACATTTAGAATAACAACAAGAACAATATAGAAACATCATATTTTTCATTTTTTTTTTTAATTTTTCAGAGATTTCCTTGGACCTGTTCCACCGATTTTAATGATTTTTGAAATGGAAATCTTCCCATGAATTTGGAGAATCATTTTCACTAAAAATGATCACCTTGGCTGTCCTATTGAGGGCGTGATCGTGACAAGAACAACATAGAAAATTATATTTTTTCAAGACTTTTTTTAGTTCTTCATTCAAATCTCGGGCCCTAATCGACCGATTTGGACGAATTTAAATAGAAAACTTTTCAGGATGTTAGAGAATCATTTTTTATATTAGCGAGCACCCTAGCGCTGCCCGATTGATGCCGCCATCGTGATTTCTACAGACGGACAGACGGACATCGCTATATCAACTCCGGTTGTTATAAGGATCACAAATATATATATTTTATGGGGTCCAAAATTTTTTTTCTAATTATTACAAACGGAATGACAAACTTATATATACCCTCTGCACACTGGAGTGGAGGGTATAAAAAATGAATAATATGTTGTTATGTTTCTAGACATTTTAGAGTCATTGTTAGGATTTTATCAATTTCACATTCGACTTCAAATGTGGAAAGAGTTGACTCTTTCCAAAATATAACTAAAACTAGTAAGAAAATTATAGTCGGTCTAAAGCGATTATACGATACCCTATACGATATATTTAGAGAACCTGTCTCTAAGGTCCAACTGATTAGATATAAAAAATAAGTATAAATCAAATTTGTGTGGCATTGTTATTAATTTTTTTTTACTTTCGGCTACCATATTTATATGGGGACTAGGTCGAAAAATGGACCGGTCCTGGCCATACATGGTAAGGTTACTTATTTAGGCAAAACTATATAAAAACCAAATTTGCGAAAAATTTGCTCAATACTTCTTTTTGATAGATTTAAGTGAAGATCGGAAAGCAGCTTTATATGGGGGCTATTACTAAGAATTGTCCTATATGGTTTATTTTGGGACTACTGATTAATGGATGTAACAAACACACACAAAACCAAATTGATCGAGATCTATATGATAATTTTTGTCTTATGGCAATTTAAGTCGATCTCAAAGCGGTTATTTGTATGGGGATTAGGTGTGAACATGCACCGATTTTCACCAATTTCAATAGCAGTCATGCCATTTTATTTTATTTTTTTTATTTTATTTATTTATTTATTTACATTGATATCACACACAACAAGATATACATCTTTTTAGTTAAAGTGTGTGATCTTATATTGACATACATTGACATACATTGATTTGTTAGGTTGTAATTTAAAATAGTAAAAAAAAACATTAAATAAAATTAATAATACATTAGCAATTAGCAAAAGCATTACACACTAGAATTTACAAAATTAAAACAGTATGGAACGTTATATTTAAAAACTTGAAAATAAAATATTTTAAAAACTTGAAAATAAAATATTTTTAAATTGTGTAGCGTTGCCAATTAGTTGGGTGCTGGAGGGTAATGAATTCCAAAGAGGCACAGAGTTAATAAAAAATTGCCAATCAGATATAAGACTATGGTGTCGAACATGAATAAGTTTCATTCCCCTGTTTGATCGGGCAAATCGAAGACGACTGTATAAATAATTAGGCTCTCTGGTATATATTATCTTTTGTAAGAAGATTAATGATTTAATTTTTAACAGATCATCAAAGCATACGCCATATAAGGTTTTTGAATAAGGTGATGTTCCATCATATCTTTTTATGCAATAGACGTATCTCAGTACAGCATTATAAGCAGCTTTTAACCTGGTTCAACTACGAGCGTCACAGCTAGCGAATATTTCACATCCGTACAGCAGTTTAGGCATGACAAAGGTTTTAGCAAGAAGTTCACGAGTTTTCACGGAATAAGGTGCTGAGTGGGGTATAATGTTCGCAGCATAGCAAATGTACTTCCAGTAGCAGCATTTATATGTGTATTCCATTTGAGGGAATTGTTGAAAATTATTCCAAGATTTTTTGTTGATTCCACGAATTCAATGGTTTGATCACCTAATATAACAGAAATGTCAGGTGGGATGTTCTGTTTTCTTTTTGATATTATAAGGCATTTAGACTTTTTAGGGTTAAGACGGAGACTATTTGTTGTAGCCCATGCATATACTCTTTTAAGATCGTCATTGAGCTTAGATAAGCAGTCATGAATCGAGGCGCCCAAATTACTAATGTATATTTGGACATCATCAGCATATAAATGAATTTTGCACTGAGACAGTTGTTGAGGTAGAATCATTGCTGTACAAAGAAAATAAGAGAGGATCCAAAATAGAACCTTGTGGTACACCATTAGGTCTGGCAATGGAATTGATATTGAGTCATTCACGGTCACTGATGGAATTGTCCTGAAAGATATGTCGCTATTAGCAAGACATCAGTCCTGGAAAAGTTAAAAAATGCCGAGAGTTTGCTAAAAAGAGTTTTATGACACAATCAAAAGCCTTAGAATGGTGCAGCAATACAAGAAACGTAGTATAGCCAATATCAATATATTTTCTAATGTCCTCAGATACATTTAAGAGTGCAGTGACACAGCTATGTTTTGGTCTAAAACCTTTTTTTTTTTTTTTTTTTGGTTATCATTGAGGAGACCATGATCGGTCAAGTATCTCATCATCTGAAGGTGCAAGATTCGTTCAAATACCTTGGAAAAATAGGGAAGTATTGCAATTGGTCTATACTCAGTTTTAGATTTTGGAACCGGAATAATTTTGGTGTATTTCCAGCAACTCGGAAAACAACTGGTAGTTATGATTGTATTGAAGATATGAATGATAACATGTATTAATTTTGGTAGTAACAATTTTATAAATTTTGGATCAATGAGATCTAATCCGACAGCATTTGACTTAACAGATAAGCAACCCGATAGGACATCAGGTGGGATTACACACGAAAATTCAAATTGAGAAGTTGTTTGTATAGGCTATGCCCGATAGAAGGTTAATATATTCATCGAAATATATTGCCAAATCGACTTCTTCTTCTTCTTTATTTGCCTATTCGATTTTCGAATGTTAGTGACCAATACAATTATATTTCAATAAATTCATAAGGTTTTTAAAATTTCAGCATAACCGTCTCTATTTCTCGCCTCGATTAGAAGATTTCCTACATCTCGGATACCAGTCCACGCCTGAATATTTTGAAGCCATGTTGTTTCCTTTCTGCCTCTAGTGGGTATTCCTTCAATATTTGCTCTCGTAATAACTTGTAGCATCTTACATTTTGGGTTTCTCATAATATGGCCTAAATATGCTGTCTTTCGTCTCTTTATAGTGGGGACAAGTTCTCTTATGCGGTGAACTTTTCTTAAAACTTCGCTATTCGATATAAAATGGGTCCATGGTATTGTGAGTATCCTTCGATAAATCCACATTTCGAAGGCCTCCAGTCTCTTTATGTCCACTGCTTTAATGGTCCATGCCTCCATCGCATATAGCAGGACTGACCATACATATGACTTGATAAATCTTAACTTCGTTTCAAGATTAATGTCATGGCTGGCGAAAACTTTTTTGTATTTAAAAAATGCGTCTCTTGTCACTTCGATACGGTATCTTATTTCATTTGAACCATCCCATTTGTCATTCAGCGTAACGCCGAGATATTTAAAACTATGTACTCTGTCGACGTAGGAGTCTTGTATTTATACCCTATACCACTATGTGGTTTGGGTATAATGACTTTGTGCTGCTGTTTGTAACAACCAAAAATATTTGACCTAGACCCAATTTTAATTATACCGATCGAATCAGAATCACTTTCTGAGTTGATTTAACAATGTCCGTCCGTCCGTCCGTCTGTGTGTCCATGTAAAGCTTGTAATCAAACTGCAGGTCGCAACAATGAATATATTTTGATGAAATTTGGTATATAAGCTTTTATCGGCCATGGGATGAACGCTATTGAAATTAGTGAGAATCGGTCCATGTTCAGACCTAGCCCCCATACAAATTACCCATATGAAATCGACATAAATTGCCATAAAATCCAAATTGTCATATAGATCTTACTCAAATTGGGTTTGTATGCGTTCATTACATCCATCCATGAGTAGTCCAAAAATGATCCCTTTGACCCCATATAGAGCTGCTTCCCGATCTTCACTTAAATCTATTAAAAAACAAAAATATTGCACTGATTCTTCTCAAATTTTGTTTGTACATATTTTTGCAAAATACAAGAGACTTTACCAAACATGATCAGGATCGGTCCATTTTTGGACCTAGTCCCTTTATAGATATAGCATCCGATATGAACTTTTTCATATCTGCAGCCAAAAAAAATAAAAATTCCACTCAAATTTGGTTTTTGCTTATTTTCAATGTCCAGTTAGTTGGGCCTAATAGATAGGGTTTCTAAACGCATGGTATAGGGTATCGTATAGTCGGTCTAGACCGACTATAATTTTCTTACTTGTTTTAAGCTGGTTATGTTGTGGTTGTTTTTTCTGCTAATGATCATGTATTTTGTTTTTCGTATATTAATCTTCAGACCGTATGCTTCACTGTATGTTGTCAGTTTGTCCACTAGATCTTGAAGCCCCGACATACTATCAGCTAGTAAGGTAGTGTCATCAGCATATCTAATGTTGTTAAGAAATGTGCCGTTTATATATATGCCCTTTCGAACGTTGCTGATGGATTCATGAAATATTTTTTTGGAGTAGATATTGAATAATAATGGAAAAAATATACAGCCTTGTCTGACTCCTCTGGAAATTATTATATTTTCCGTCAGCACACCGTTGATATCTACTTGCGCTGTTTGATGCCAATACAGGCTAATGCCTCTAATTTCCTTGTCGTCTATACCTATGGACATAAGAATTTCCATCATTTTATCATGACGCACTGTGTCGAAAGCTTTTTCGTAATCAATAAAGCACAAGAAAACATCCTTCTGTACATTTCTGCATTTCTGAACCAATATCTGTATAGAAAATAGTGCTTCACGGGTGCCCATTCCTTCTTTAAAGGCAAACTGAGATGCGCCCATTGCCTTCTCGCATTTTTCGTAAATTCTGGAGTGAATTATTCTGAGGAATATTTTTAGGGCATGGCTTATTTGGCTGAGAAGCCTATAATCATTATAATATTTAGGGTGTTTTTTCTTAGGAATGGTTATAAATGTTAATCTAAGCCAATCTTGTGGGTATTGACCCGTATCATAGATGTAGTTAAACAAATCTATTAATAGTTGGATATTGTCGTCGTCTATCAACTTCAGTATTTCAGAAGGAATTTCATCAGGACCACAGGCTTTTTTTGTCTCTTACAGACTTTACTGCTGATTCCACCTCCGTTTTAGTGATAAAAGATCCTGTTAGTGGTTGTTGCATCTGCGCTTCATAATTTGATCGGGTTCTATCAGTAAACATTTGTCTAATATATTCAGTCCATATAGTCTTATTTTCTGTAATATCGAAAACAGCTTCGTTGTTGTTGTTGTATAGTACAAGTGTGGTTGATTTGCGGTATATCCCTGCGGCTTCTGTTAGTTTTTTGTGGAGATTAAAGTCGTCATGCAAGTATTGTAATCTTTCGATCTCCTGGCATTGTCTATTCAGGTGTTCGTTCTTTGCTATCCGTATTGCCGTTTGAATTTCCCTATTTAATCTATACTAATATTATAAAAAGGTAATGTGTGTTTGTTTGTTTGTTTGTTTGTAGGAGGTAATCTTCGTAACTACCGATCTGATATTCCTGAAATTTTCACAGAGTCTTACTGCGGATATGGGAAGTACTATAGGCTATAATTTTTTAAATATTTTTGGTGGGCGTGGCACCTCCCGCACAAAGCAAATTTTTAATATCATATACATATATTAAGTACTATGATAGGGAGAGCTTTGCAAATTTGTGTGAGGTCACCTATTGTTAATATTAGTAGCTACGCCGGAAATGGGCGGGATCAGATAAGTGGGTGTGGTACCTCCCATACAAATAATAGTTCAATATTATATATCTCGAGTAATGTGATAGAGAGAGCTTTTCAAATTTTTCAGATGTCACCTATTATTAATGTGAGTAGTCGGATGCAAAATGGACAGTATCGGACCAATAGGCGTGGCACCTGCCATACAAAGTAAATATAAAATGCCATATATCTGAAGTACTGTAATAGTGAGAGTCTTGGGACTTTGTCTGAGCCCATAAGTAATTCATTTGATTAGTTAGACAAAAAATGGGCATGATCGGAGCTGTGGGCGTGGCACCACCCATACAAAGTAAATATAGTCGAACAAAAAATTGGCGGGTTCACACCAATGGGCGTGGCACTCCCCATGAAAAGTAACTATTTAAAGTCATATATCTGGAGTACTGTAAAAGGGAGAGAGCTTTGTGGCTTTGCGTGAGCCCATATGTTCTTTGTGTGATTAGCAACGAACAAAAAAATGGGCGAGATCGTAGCAGTGGGCGCAGCACCGCCCATGCAAAGTAGGTATCTAATACCATATAACTGGTGTACTATAAAAGGGAAAGACTCGACATTTTGCACGAGTCCATCAGATATTAATGTGAGTAGTCCAATAGAAATTGAACGGGATGGGAATAGTGGGCGTGGTACCTCCTCTGTAAAAAATATGAAGTACTATGAAAGCGACAGTCTTTTGACAAGTATATTAGTTATCAATGTGATTTGTCGTGGAAAACATATCGCCAAAATCAAAAATCGCCAAACCCAAAAATCGCGAAAAGTAAAAATCGCCCAAAAAACAAAAATCTTCAAAATTAAAAATGGCCAAAATCAAAAATCGCTTTAAAGAAAATTGCCAAATGATATTTTAAGTTCAAGGCCAATAGTTAAGTGTTGCCAGGTCTAATTTGGAAAATTCATGTTCTTCTCATGGGCAGCTACATGTACCTAGCTCCAAAGTAGGAACGCCGAAAAATCTGATAATTGTTGTACCTAATGAAAAAACAAAAAACATTGTATAACAGTAAGTATTCAAATAAAAGCATCTATGCTAATAATATATACTAACATAATAAAGAGGTAATATGTGTTTGTTTGTTTGTTTGCAGGAGGTAATATCTCATCTGACCTTCTTGAAATTTTCACAGAGTTTTATTGCGGATATGGGAGTGCTGCAGGCTGTATTTTTTTTAAACATTTTTAGCGGGCGTGGCACCTCCCATACAAAGTGAATTTTAAATATCATATATATTAATATGATAGAGAGAGCTTTGCAAATTTGTCTCAGGTCATCTATTATTAACGTGAGTAATCAGGCAAAGAAATGGGCGGGATTGGACATATGCGCGTGGCACCCCTACACAAACTTAATATTAAATGTGATATATCTGTATTACTGTATTAGTGAGAGCCTTGGGACTTTGCGTGTGCCCTTTCATTACGATTCGGTAGGAGGGAGTAGCGAAGCACACCGGGTTATATCTAGTTCATAATATAGCTCATAATTTGAGTTTTTGTCTTTGCTACGTTCTTTCATTAGTTCTAATATTTCCATTGTCATCCATTCTTTTCTTTGAGCTCTTTCGCTGTTTCCCAGTGCATTGCCTGCTATTGATTTTAATGTGTTTTTAACATAACTCCACACATTTTCAGTCTCTTCTCTACTAACGTTTTTTAGTTATCGATTTATTCGCTCCTTTAATTTGTTCGAATAGCGGGTACTTCGAGTTTTCCTATATCTAGTTTCCTGCGTATACCTTTCTCCTTTTGGTTAAGGAGAGTTTTAGGTACAAGTTTGCCATTAGGAGATTGTGGTCCGATGGTACGTCCGCCCCTGGGTACGTTGAAGTTTTTGCTATAGTTGAGCAATAGCGTTTATTTATAAGTATGTAATCAACTTGATTCCTCACAATGTTACCTCTTCTATCCTGTGGGGATTTCCAGGTATATAGTCGTCTTTGCGGAAGGCAGAACAGTGTGTTAGTTATTGTCATTTTGTATTCCTGACAGAATTGGATTAGTCTGTTGCCTCTTTCATTTCTTTCTCTCCTACCTTTGCGTTGAAATCTCCTTGAATGATGGTTATCTCGTGAGGTTTCGTCATTTTCATAACGCCTTTAATTTCATCATAAAAAACTTCAATTTCTTCGTCACTTTTATCAGCAGTGGGTGCATATATTTGAATAATATTTATATTTATTGGTCTGGCGTCTAGCTCCATAAGCATGACTCTGTCTGATTTTGGGATAAATCCGGATACGCATTTCGCTATGTTATTTTTTACGACAATTCCCACGCCATTTCTGTGGTTATTGTTAAGGTTGCCTGAATAGTAGATTTTCGTATTTTGGGAAGCAAATTCTCCACTATCTGGCCACCACGTTTCACTTACACCGAGTATGTCAATTTTAAGCCTGTTCATTTCGGCTATGGTATTAGCTAGTTTTCCAGCTTCATAAAGACTTCGTACATTCCATGTACCGATGTTGAGTTTTTGTTTTGTTTTACCTCCGGGGATTCTTAGCACCCTCGCGTTTCCGGAGATTGAGGGCCGTACGTTATTGTTATTGTTCATTGTATGGTTTTTCAGGGACATTACTTCAGTGGTTTCCCGTTGCCTTCTGAAGGGCTTATAGTTTTCCTTCTCTGTATTCAGCCGCTCCTCTGGAGTACAGACGCTGTTTGCTGCCGCCCAATATGAGACAGACGCAGCGGTGGGTTGGTTGGTTCATTCGCCTTAGGTGTGATACATCAATCACTTCTTCGAGTAAGAAAGTGAAAATATTTTTGGTGGTTACAAACAGCAGCACAAAGTCATTATACCCTGACCAAATATTGTTATAATTAATGAACGATACAGATTACACGTTTCATCATTACCGAGCCTCATACAGACAAAGGATTGATTAGTGTCGACAAAATCATGCTGGTATAATGTAAAAAATTTAAATAAAAATACATATATACATATATGTGACCTTCTCCGAGAAGAGGGACCTAGTGTGTGAAAATTAGGTTTTGAGAAAAAACGCATTTAAAGTTTCTACACCCTTTTAGGTACCGGAATCCACCGTTTTTGACACAACCCGTTTTTTGTCACACTAGGTCCCTTTTTTCGGAGAAGGTCACCTATGCCTATTTTCATAAGACTTTTAAGTACCTTTTTTATACTTGCATGTAATGTATCTTAATGTTAAGTGAGTTTTATACTTTTTATGTACACGTGAATTTTTACACACAGAAAACGGATTCTTCATTGCAATCGAATTCATTGCCGTCCAAATAGTGGTAGTTCCTTTTACTATTACATTATTCTGTTGCGGTTACTGAATTATATAATCCATATTACTATAATTTGGTAATGGAAATTGATAATAAATATAAATTCGATTGTATGATTCGTGGCGTTAGTTCAGACAATATAATTATTAATTTTGCTAATTGATTACGAAGCCATCTTGTATTGATATAAATTACAGAAATTTAAATTTTTTATTAAAATTTTTTTTATTTACAAAAAATTTAATTAGTTTAACTTAAGTATATCATTAAAATGCCATATGATACATGCTTTATTAAATTTTACAATTTAACAGTTTTGAATAAAAATATGTTGATGCTTCTTCAATTTATGCTTCTTCAATTATGTCCGCATATATTTCTAAAATAATAAATATTATTCATATAAAAAAAAATTAAACGACCGTTTAGATTTTTATATATTCAAATTTTTTCAACATTATTCCTATTAATGTATTATTCATGTGAATGCAACAAAACTTGCAAAAGCTTTGTTTATTTATATTTTGCAATAGAATTGCTTAAAATAATATTTGCATAAAATTAAAAACATATAAATGCAGTTACAGTTTGCTTTATGAAATTGATTCTAAATATAAAAAAATATGTCCAGATCATATTTGGTATATTTTGTAGTTATGGACATTACCACAAACTTATAGTAACAATATCAAAAATAAATTTTCCTCCCTTACTAGAGAACAAACAGGTCCATATACGAAACTACAAATGGTTTCCAATATATCGCGTGGCATGCTAACCGAGAGAAAAGAGTAAGACAAATCTTGTTAAGATATTGCCTTATAAATTTATTTTAGTTTCAATTGAGTAATGCTTAAAATATTTTGACTTGATTTTCTTATTAATTCTTTTTCATACAAAACCCATTAAAAATTACATGCTTTATCGAATATCACAACAGTTGGGACATGCTACATACATCGTTGAACACGTCTTAAAAAACCTATCATGTGATACCTATATTGGATATGGAACAAATGGAAATAGAAATATTCCCAAAAAAATTGGGAAATAACTTCACGATAAACAAATTCCCCAAATTTAAAAAAAAGTCCCCGAAAGAAATTAACAAATTCCCCATACTGCCCTCGATATCTGTCCTACAACAAATTTATTTAATTTCTGTATTCTTTTCAATAGCATCATTTCGGTGAGCGGAATCGGGGCGCGGAACACAGCTTAGCTAAAATATCGCAATGATCTGAAAAATATATTTTGGCGATTAAAATAAGTTGAGGACAACTGCTCGGCAGCATGGGTGTGGCTGCTAAACGTGCTCGCGAACACAGCTCAGCTCAAATATTGGAATGATCCGAAGTATATATTTTGGCGATTATCTACGTATGTGCAATTATTTCCTGTTGATCAAAATAGGCCAAACAGATACTATAAGCAGTTGCTTAAAGCAACCTTGCGGCACAATTTGAAACGTCGCATTCATTTTCCATTTTGGAAAATTTTATAAATTTGACGTCTGTGCTCAATTATGATCATTTATTGAATGAATTAATTCAATTTTTGAATCTTCTGATTCCTTTAATTTTCAAACGATTCCGTTGTATTTGATGTTTACAAAATAAATAAACTTCAAGCGGTTTCGCAGCTTATTCTTGAAGGTTTTTTGCATATTTTAAAAATAAGCGTCTTTTAAAAGTAAGCTTCTAAATTAAAAAAATCAAAAAATATTTAAATTGAAATAAAAAATGAGTTTACTCCCCCAAAAACGTAAACATTGGGGAATTTTATTCATCATGAACAAATTCCCCAATCCCGTACAAATTTTTGGGAAAAAGTTTCATTTTTTGGGGAATTTGTTCATTCGGGCCTAAGTACTCAGCGCCTGGTAAGCATAGTTAACCATTTTTCAAGTCAAAGGCCTTTGGATCCCGGGCAAGACCGGGTAAAAACAGCTAGTATAATATAAAAAATTTTACCATATGAAATGACTAATTTGTAAATTAATGCTTAGGGAATAACCAACAAATTGATACAAATCATTAAAGTTAGTACATAATCTTCTTAACGGATCGGCGCACAGTGAACCATATTTTGAGAAGGCGGCCAAAAATCATTTTTTTTTTTGTTACCGACTTTAAAGTTATGTTATTCCTTTGAAAGTAAATACTATCAAAATTGGGAGCCAAAAAATTGCAACTATATCTCAACTATATCACAGCGAACAGGGTCTTCGAAAATGGGCTTTCTCAGTATTTTGCTAAAATTAAAAATTTCTTTGTAAATTTTTATTTTTGAATGACTATAACTTTTTTGATTTAAAAGATTTTGAAGTAAAATAAATTTTGTATAATTTTGTGGCTTCCATGCTATTAATGTTAAAAATATAAAATCACTGAGTCATTCCGAAATAAAAATAAAGGTCCAAATTTTCCGAAAATCTCCTACTTAATAGAGCATAACTCCTGCCAGTCAAAAGCAGTCAGAAAAAACTTGCACTCTTCTATAGTCCGAACCCTCCACTATACTCCTATACCCCATTATACACCCGCCAGTTTCCGCCCGTGTGCACCAGAACAATTTTTCTGACCCAAGGTTAGATATTTTCTGCAAAATTTATGAATACAAAAGTTGTCCACTATGTGGTTAGGATATATTAAGTTTGAGGTGATGTTTGTAACTGCCAAAAATATTGGACCTTTATCCATCTTTTATTATACGGATCGACTCAAAAACACTTTCTGAGTCGATTAAACGATGTCCGTCCGTCCGTCTGAGTGTTATGAATACAAAAGTTGGTCGTACCGGTGCACCGCGGTGTATTTTTTTACGTGTCGGTAGAGTTGTCAGGAGTTTTTATATAGGTATTTATAAAAAAGGGTTGAGATATGATGCTCTTAATTGTTACAGGTACATTTACATAGGTATCTTCCAAAAACATTAATAGTCTGAATGAGAGTTATATAGTTTAAATACCTGACAAAATGGGAAACAATTTAAATAACAGGTAAATGGTAAAAAAAAAAACTATTGCGACATAGCCCTTTAAGATATGAGCAGGTATGCTTCACCTTTCAAAAGGGGTTAGGGTGTGGGTTTTTATGCTTCTAAAAGTGGTAATAAAAGATAAAAATTTTTATTTTACATAATTGCAAGGAAGAGTATTTATAATAATGTTTCCATAATTATTATTCATTACAATTTGTGCAATGGCTAAGTACTGTTACAGAGATCTGGCAGATATTTATTTTCAACGAAATGATGTAGACGATATAATTTTGCACATAGTGAGCAACGACTTCTTTAAGAATTGTAACCTGGAAGACATTGAAATGCCCAAAGGAAAAATTACTACTTTTGCATCGAATTTGAAAAGACGGTACATTGAATGCTCTCATAGCAAGGCAAAGATGTACAAACGTTACCAAGACTGGTTAATAAAAGAACTTATTTTTGAGAGTGCATCTACAACTGCCAACGAAAGTGGAAAGAAGAGTCAACCAGCAAAACCAAACCAAGTCGACCAGCAAACCGGATGTAGTGAAAGATCTCGAAGGCGCAAGCTGGAGAATATCAATGAAGAAATTTCTCAAAGAATTATTAAGGATTCATTTTTGCACCAAATTCAACCAACCTAAAATAAAAAAAATAAAATTGAAATAATTGAAAAAATAGTAGAAGCGAGCCCAAGGCGCACAAAGAGGATTTTGAAAAGCATTCCTACACCAACTGAAGATAAGAAATTTACGCCGGAAGAAGCGTTCGCCCTATGTTTGGATTTGAAATTGACCAAAAATCAATATAAGGAATTGCGGAAGCGAACCAATGAAAAGAATTGTGGGATTTTTCCAGAGTATCGTGATTTAGTTTCTGCCAAAAAAAAATGCTTATGTAAAATAAAAATTTTTATCTTTTATTACCACTTTTAGAAGCATAAAAAACCCACACCCTAACCCCTTTTAAAAGGTGAAGCATACCTGCTCATATCTTAAAGGGCTATGTCGCAATAGTTTTTTTTTAGCATTTACAAATTTTTATCTTTTAATACCACTTTTGGAAGCATAAAAAACCACACCCTAACCCCTTTTAAAAGGTGAAGCATTCCTGCTCATATCTTAAAGGGCTATGTCGCAATAGTTTTTTTTTTATTACCATTTACCTGTTATTTAAATTGTTTCCCATTTTGTCAGGTATTTAAACTATATAACTCTATAATTCAGACTATTAATGTTTTTGAAAGATACCTATGTACATGTACCTGCAACAACTAAGCGCATTATATCTCAACCCTTTTTTATAAGTATATAACAAATCCTGACAACTCCACCGACACGCAAAAAATACACCGCGGTGGACGGGTACGACCAACTTTTATATTCATAACACTCAGACGGACATCGTTTAATCGACTCAGAAAGTGTTTTTGAGTCGATCCATATAATAAAAGATGGATAAAGGTCCAATATTTTTGGCAGTTATAAACATCACCTCAAACTTAATATATCCTAACCACATAGTGTAGTGGACAACTTTTGTATTCATAAATTTTGCAGAAAATATCTAACCATGGGTCAGAAAAATTGTTCTGGTTCACACGGGCGGAAAATGGCAGGTATATAAAAATTTTTTTTTTAAATTTCGGATTGACTCAGTGATTTTACATTTTTAACATTAATAGCATGGAAGCCAAAAAATTATACAAAATTTATTTCACTTCAAAATCTTGTAAATCAAAAAAGTTACAGTCATTCAAAAATAAAAATTTACAAAGAAATTTTTAATTTTAGCAAAATACTGAGAAAGCCCATTTTCGAAGACCCTGTTCGCTGTGATATATTTGAGATAGAGTCGCAATTTTTTGGCTCCCGAGGTTTACTAGTATTTACTTTCAAATGAATAACATAACTTTAAAATCGGTAACAAAAAAAAATGATTTTTGGCCGCCTTCTCAAAATATGGTCCACTGTGCGACGTACCCAATACGAGCCAAAAGAGGTTAGCTTTCGTAATTTTGCAGAAGAAATTATCTTAATAAAAAATATTTTTTAGGAAATATATGCAAAACTTTCGCCAATCGTGGTTGAAGGATAAAAGGTTTGACAAGTGGCTGAAAGAGGAAGGCAATAGCATGATGTGCAAGTACTACCGGTGTCATTTACAACCGAAGCTATATGGTCTTCTGGTGCATTTCAAAACCAAAAAGCATATGACCGCCATGTCTCCATTTTTACGTGGTACTCAGCCTTCTGTTGGATTTCTACCGATAAAGGCAGATAAAACTGTTTTAAAAGCAGAACTACCAAATGCTGTTTATGTTGTGTCACACACCTCAATTCGATCCATTGACCGCTTGGTCAAATTGCAACGTGGTATATTCGATGACAGCAATATTGCAGGCAATTATAAGCTTGGCAGCACGAAGTGCCCTTATAAAAAAACGTCTTATTTCCACATTTTAAAAGTTTACTCTTGTCCGATATTGGAGCCAGTGCATACAGTCTGATTAGAGATGAATCGACTGATATCAGTGTAAAACAAGTAAGAAAACTATAGTCGGTCTAGACCGACTATACGATACCCTATACCATGCGTTTAGAAACCTTATCTCTTAGGCCCATCTAACTGGACATAGAAAATAAGCAAAAACCAAATTTGAGTGGGATTTTTATTAATTTTTTTTTGGCTGCAGATATGAAAAAGTTCATATCTGATGCTATATCTATATGGGGACTAGGTCCAAAAATGGACTAATCCTGATCATGTTTGGTAAAGTCTCTTGTATTTTGCAAAAATATATACAAACAAAATTTGAGAAGAATTAGTGCATTATTTTTTGTTTTTAATAGATTTAAGTGAAGATCGGGAAGCAGTCTATATGGGGTCAAAGGGATCATTTTTGGACTACTCATTAGTGGATGTAATGAACGCATACAAACCCAATTTGAGTAAGATCTATATGACAATTTGGATCTTATGGCAATTTATGTCGATTTCATATGGGTTATTTGTATGGGGGCTAGGTCTGAACATGGACCGATTCTCACCAATTTCAATCGCGTTCATCCCATGGCCGCTAAAAGCTTATATACAAAATTTCATCAAAATATATTCATATTTGCGACCTGCAGTTTGATTACAAGCTTTGCATGGACACACAGACGGACGGACGGACGGACGGACGGACGGACGGACATTGTTAAATCAACTCAAAAAGTGATTCTGATTCGATCGGTATAATTAAAGATGGGTCTAGGTCAAATATTTTTGGTTGTTACAAACAGCAGCACAAAGTCATTATACCCAAACCACATAGTGGTATAGGGTATAAAAATACTTGGGCATAGTCATTCATTAGTACAGTGAGAGTCACAACCAATTTGTCAACACCTTCTTAAAACTAGAAGAGCTTGATAACTACACTGCGCAGGGAATAGTTGCTTCGATATTAAAAAGATGAAGGAGTATAACTTAGATATAAAAAACATGATAGGGGTAGAAACGGATAACGCTAATGTTATGACGGGTGTAAACCGAGGTGTCATTGCTCAATTAAAAGAGTTGAATCCGAAAATTAGGTTGGTCCCATGTATATGCCACTCGATTCAAATTTCAGTTTCAAGTGTAACGAAAATTATTCCCAGTGAAATTGAATTTCTCGTTTCAGAAACATATAATTGGTTTTCCAAATTATCGTTAAGGCAAAATCACTATAGAACCATAATCGCAGCTATAAATAATGGCTTGCAGCCGAATAAAATAGTCAGGGTTAAAAACTCATTTTGAAATTTCGAAAGCTACTGAAGTGTGCCACAAAGCAAAAGTTTTAGTCTCTCTTTTTAATGATATAAATGTGGCCTATTTGCATTTTTTAAAACATGTGTTATCCGACGTTCAGCGAGTTAATAAATTGTTCGAAAGCAACGAAGCAGATCCCACAAAACCTTTTTCCGAATTGTTCTTTTTAATTTCTAATCTTTCAAATTTTGTCGTTTCTCCTTTTCCTACATTTGATCCTTTAAGTACCCCACTTGAAACATATTTAACTAAAGCTCCTCAGTTTCATTACTGTTTTGAGTAGTACATACTATTAAAAAAATCTGGGAACTGTATTGATGAGACGGAACCTGAGATAAGAAGTACTTGCCAGATATTTATTGTTCGATTAATTGAGCAGCTACGTCAGAGATTACCACAAAATATTGAATCACTTAAAAAAATCGACTTTTTTTCAATTAAAAATTCTTTGAATGTAATTAAACCGAATATATTTGACAGCTTTAATAATGAAAAATGTAATTTTACTGTAGATGAAATTACAGCAATTGAATTGCAATGGAAGAAAATTTCTACATATCCGTGGCAAAAATTAAATTCAACAATACAATTTTGGATAGAAGTTTAAAGATGCGCTAAAGGAAAACCCGTTTAAGAACCTAGTTGATTTCGTTGCTGATGTTAAGTTCCCTTTTAACTATTCGATATGGACTAAAAAGATTTCCGACGATCTCATAAAGTTAGGAAGCTCTCGTAATATATACGACACCGTTCAGACTTCTGATGATGAAAATTTTGATTTTGAAATCTAAGACAACGATTATGCAGAAAAAAAATATTGTATACCTTCTTTTTGTTTTTTTTAATTAAAAGTTTTTGAGAATTTTTTGTGCTTTTAGAAATGGAGTACTAATCATTTTAAGTTAAAGTATACATATATGTTAATTTATGAATTTTTGTTTTATAATTTATACGCTTTACGTAAATTCTAAGTCTGATATGTCTCCTGACAATAAAAAATATATTTAATAAGAAAACAAAATCTAGCTCTTTATTAGCTTTATTTTTTTATTTTAGCTTTTTCTAGCTACTTTTTTTCAGAATCTAGCTACAACTTCCAAAAATTTATGGCAACACTGACCATATTTGATGGATGGTCAAAGGAACAGATAAACTTTCAGCGTAATATTTTAAAAGGCAATTGGGAACGCAATCAGGTCCACGGTTAAATGAAGTTTTTTAATCTCTTTAATTCACGTGCAACTTCAGCAAGTTCAATAAATGGTAAACGAATTGTTTGATTTGAGGCAAGATCAAAAGGATAACAACTGGAGTTATCATATTGGCCATCGGAATAAGTTGTAGCAAAAAAGTCAGCAAACATGTTACTTACAGCAATATCATCACCAGATTCATAGTTTTGGAATTTCATAACAGGCGGTAATTCATGAGATCTTTTAGAATTTACAAAATTACACTGTGCGTCAGCCAAAATCGAGATGGGATGAAACCACCGGGGAAAGTTATATCGGTCAAGAAAAGTTATACGTGCCCCGGCGTTTCGCTGGGTCACGTCTAGGAATCGAGATATATCGATTTGAACTTAGTAAATATCATATAGGGCAATTTGTCACGTTTTGGGCTATTTGGTTTGACATAACTCGAGAACTTCTAGTCCGATTTTGCGGAAACATATTTAGAAAAACTAAGAATTACAATAACTTTAATCCACTTCTATACAATTTCTCAACACAATCAACAGTTTCGCAGTTATTAATAAATTTATGAAAAAAAAATAATTTTTTTGCCTAAAAAATTAAAATTTTATATTTTTAAAAGTCATGCAAAATCGAAAACGGAAAAAAGTGTCAATTCTTATTACTTTGGCGTAAAGTCACATAACCTGTGCACAAAGTGAGACTAGGATCATGAAAATCGACAGACGCATTTCGCTTTTATTCACACTTAAGTGAAGGCTGCTCATTGGAAAAAAAAAAACGTTGATGACTTTTTTATAATTCTCAGGATTAAAAAAAATTAATAAACAAAAGGTTATCTCATTTGTGATTGCGGTAGCAAACTAAAAAACGGTCATATATGTGCGCAGACGCAGAATTTCTCTTCTTGTTGCTGCATGATACCTACTCCGTGCACAGATAATTAAAGGGAAAAAAGGAAAGTGCACTTTTCTATTGCTGTGGGGTTTTCCGTTGCCTACCTGTAGGTTAGGTTAGGTTAGGTTAGGTTGAAAAAGAGGAGCCATGTATACACATAGCTCATATCCGTTTTACCCGGATATACACTTAAGCCAGAAAGTCGGCTTGTTGTGCGCTCTACATCCTCGTGCTCATCCGTTAATCTACTCCTTATTTAACTTAGGAGTTCGGTCTCGATAGCAAATCTCATGAGTGCTTTCCAGCGTATCCCCCTAAGAGCCGCTAGGCCTGGTATGATGTCGTTGGATAAATATCTGACCTGTGTTCTGGCAAATGCAGGACAGTAACAAAGGTAGTGTTCTAGGGTCTCGTCATCCTCTCCACAAGCTCTGCATGTGGCCGATTCTGCCCGTCCTATACGGTATAGATGAGCCCTCAGTTCAGAGTGTCCAGTGAGGATGCCAATAATCCTACTCAGTTCCTTTCTATTTAGACTAAGGATTTCCTTAGTCTTCGAAGTGTTTGGAAAGCCCCATAGTATCTTCGCAGCCTTACCCACGTCAGTTTCCTCCCAAACTGAAGTATGTGAATTAGTTGCCCACTCCGATTGTTTCAATTTGAAAGCCTGGAAAGGTATTGGGTTTTCCAAATTGACACCCTCCAGGAAAGAACCCTTCCTGGCCAGTTCATCTGCAATCTCGTTACGCATTATACCACTGTGTCTTGGGATCCAAATGATTTCAAGTCTGCCTCTTGTAGTGAAATTTGCAATTTCTTCCTTACATCTGAGAACAGTCCTTGATCTAGTTTTGTCCAAGGATATCGCCCTGATAGCCGCTAGACTGTCCCAAAATATTTTAACGTCTCCAGGGCTTGGGATTTCCCGTACGTCAATAGATCTTATGCATTCCGTTACCGCGACCACTTCGGCCAGAAAGACAGAGTTTTGGTCCGGAATGTGTAGGTATATGCCATTGGAACGGTCCTCATCATAGAAACCTATACCAGTCCTACCATGCAGACTAGATCCGTCTGTGTAGTAGTGTGACCCTGCACGACTTTGCTCTCAATATGGTCGTTTCAAGTGAGCTTTTTGTCGAGAATCACCCCAAGGATTTCACCGTTTGTGTGATTCTAATCGTTTTGCCCTGGAAGCGGGGTTCATCGAATTCGACTATTCTCGTCTTCCTAGTAAAGAGGCATATTTCAGTCTTTTCCGGGTTCACATTTAATCCCCTTGGTTGTGCCCAATCGTATGCTATTTCGAGTGCATTCGATGGCCTCCTACATAAATTTCTAGGATCTTTGCGCCTTAACAGTATCGCTACATCGTCTGTGTAGCAGACAGGTTGGAAACCCTTATTGGTTAGAATCCTTAGAAGGCTGTTTATAGTGGTCACCCAGAGAAGGGGGGATAGAATTCCCCATTGAGGTGTCCCACAGCAAACCTTGTCTCTTATTTTAATGCCACCAACCTCGCAACTTATCTATCTATTCCCTAGCATGTGACTGACCCAGGCTTTGATATCCCGGACGATGTCGAATCGTTATAGGGAGTGGAGTAGCGTATTTGTTGATACATTGTTAAAAGCTCCTTCTATATCAATGAATATGGCTAGAGTGAAGATTTTTAGATCAAAAGATCTTTCTATGTGGTGAACTACTTCATGAAGCGCAGTTTCTACTGAGCGTCCCTTTAAATAAGCGTGTTGTTTGAACTTCAACAGCGCATTTGGGATTTGAGATTTAACCATGTTATCGACTATTCTCTCCATGGTTTTCAGTAGGAAGGATGTAAGACTTATCGGTCGATAGGCCTTAGGGTTCACGTAGCTTTCCTTTCCCGGCTTTGGTATGAAGACCACTTTGGCCTCCTGCCATGCTCTGGGGGTGTACGCAAGTTTTAGGCAAGCAGGGAATATGCCAGCCAGACTACTGCCTACCTGTAAGGGATTATTTTTTTTACAGAAATTCCATCCAAATTTATGAGTGCTCATTATTTGGAAAGTTATAAAATCAATCGGATTCCACCTATGAACCAATATCAGAAGCCGGCCAATCGAGCAAAATAATTCCAATATCACAAGCAAGAATGGACAAGATTGATGCAGAATTAAACTTGTCTCAACGTGAAGCAGAAAAACTTGCCCTGCTTTTGAAAGAAGGCAACGATTTGGAGCCTAATGTCAAAGTCACCGGATATCGGAGGCGACAATTGCCATTCCAACGGTACTTCACACTCAACGAAAGGAACACATTTGTTTACTGCCACGATGTAAAGGGACTGATGGAGGCGATGGCCATTAATTACGTCGCAGGTGATTGGCGAATGTTCATCGATTCTTCGAAATCAGGCCTGAAAATCGTTTTGTTACATAAATATAATAAAAAAGCAAGCATTCCCATTGGCTCCAGCACAGATATGAGTGAAATATACGATTCAATGAAAATAATTTTGGATAAAGATTGCTACACTGATCACATGTGGCGGATCAGTTATGATCTGAAAGTCGTGGCGATGCTAAGAGGTCTCCAAGGAAGCTATACGAAAAACATGTGTTTTTTGTGTCTGTGGGATACCCGATTTAAAGGAAACCAATACGAAACGCATGACTGGCTTGCTCGAGATCCAACGGAGAAAGGACACAACTGCGTAAATGATCCATTCGTGCCAATGGAGAACGTCCTCATGCCCCCTCTCCATGTCAAACTGAGAATCGTAAAAATTTCATCAAGGCCATTGTGAAACAACCGAAAATTCTTGATTGATTGAAAAATATATTGCCACGAATCAGCAAAGCAAAATTAAAGGAAGGTGTTCTGAATGGGCCCGATATACGGAAGCTCATGAATTCAAAAGAATTGAAGGACGCTTTAGTCAGTAATGATTACGTTGCGTGGAGGGCAGTGAAGAAAGTCATACGATTTTTTTTTGGAAGTAAGCGAGCACACAATTACCGCGATCTTGTGACCAAGATGTTAGAGTACTTCCAGAAAATTGGAGTGAACCTGTCTCTCAAAGTTTACTTCTTGTATCACCATCTCGATTACTTCAGCAAGCAGCTAGCCTCAGAGTCGGAGGAGCATGACGAGCGCTTCCATCAAGTGGCCATGCCCATGAAAAGACGATATAAAGGCAAAAGGCTCGACTCGCTGGTGGCTGAAATTTGTTGGTGGTCGCAAAAGACGTACGATCTCGACAATGAAGATGAAGAAGAATAATATACAATGGAAGTTTCCTCCGAGGGTAAGTCACAAAATTGAAGTTATCTGACTGATTAAAAACAATTGATTTTGTTTCCAGATGGAGACAGATCCTCATCCGATACAGACTCTGAACAAGAAGGCGAACCACCACGCAACAAGGTAAAGGGAGCAAACAAACGAAAATAAATTTATGCGTTCATCGATTTTTATGATCTATGTATCTATGTAATAACCTGATATTTTTAAACTCTTTCTTTTAACTCATACTCTCTGTCTGTCTGTCTGTCTGCCATGGGTGGACCCCATTCCCCCTTATCCAAACGATCTGAAACTTAGCCCATAGTCTTGTCGTCACTACAGAGTAATTTTGGGGTAGTCACGCACAGTCACGCGTGGTCACGCACAGTCACGAAGTGATCTAAATGTCATTTCTCGTCATCCGATCGATCTGAAACTTGGTCCATACACTTGCTGTGAAAAAAGATTAACTTTGACTTAGCCACGCGCAGTCACGCATGGTCACGCACAGTCACGAAGTGATCTACATGTCATTTCTCGTCATCCGATCGATCTGAAACTTGGTCCATACACTTGCTGTGAAAAAAGATTAAGTTTGACTTAGTCAGGCACAGTCACGCATGGTCACGCACAGTCACGGAGTGATCTAAATGTCATTTCGCCTCATCCGATCGATCTCAAACTTGGTCCATACACTTGCTGTGAAAAAAGATTAACTCTTACTTAGTCACGCGCAGTCACGCATGGTCACGCACAGGCACGAAGTGATCTAAATGTCATTTCGCCTCATCCGATCGATCTCAAACTTGGTCCATACACTTGCTGTGAAAAAAGATTAACTTTTACTTAGTCACGCGCAGTCACGCATGGTCACGCACAGGCACGAAGTGATCTAAATGTAATTTTTCGTCATCCGATCGATCTAAAGCTTGGTCCATACACTTGCTGTGGAAAAAGATTAACTTTGACTTAGTCACGCACAGTCACGCATGCTCACGCACAATCACGGAGTGATCTAAATGTCATTTACCCTCATCCGACCGATCTGAAACTTGTTGTAAAGAAAGAGCAACTTCGACATAGTCACTCGCAGTCACGCACAGTCACGGAGTGATTTAAAACCCATTTTCCCTTATCCGATCGATCTAAAACTTGGTCGATAGACTTGCTGTGAAAAAAGATTAATTTTAAGATAGTCACACAGAGTCACGCACAGTCACGGAGATATTCAAAACTCATATGCATAAGGAAAGAAAGAGTTTTAATAAAAACTTTGTTTTTATGGGTTAGATTACTAATTTTACGTGTTAATAATAAATAATATATAACAAATATTATCCAAATTCATTGAAACATAAAATCAATATTCTTGTCAAAATGAGACAAGTATAACTTTTTTTGACCGATATAACTTTAGTCGGGATCACTGACCGCTACCATTTGTCGCACAGTGTTATAGAACGATTTTGGATTCTGCTTTTAAATATTCAATAATAACAAAAAAATTCGCATTACCTTAGTACTTTTTTGTAGGGGTAAGTGCATGTACGTGTTTTTTTTTTTTTTTGTTAAGTTTTAACAAAAAGCTAATTTTTTTAAGATCTTGGTACAAAACTGAAAATCCTATATCCTTAAGATATTTAGAGTTCGTCCTCACAAGGTAATTGATTTAGCTACGCCAATGTAAATATGATTTTTTCATAACAATTGAGACACCCAAGATGTTTTCATTCTTTTGAAATTTTCAACGATTAAAAAATTGCTACATTGCATGATTGTTAAGTCAGGAATCTATTTATGTAAATTTTAGTAGTGAAAAAAAGCAACGATGAGTATGGTTGTAGAGATTTTTGAGAAACATCAATCAAAGCTTCTCCAAAAGCTTAACCTAACGAAGCAAATGGTTTTTTTTTATTCCCAACTAATGTTGCTGTTAAAGTGTTAAGGTCAATTATGTAAACAAGGTGCTAGAGCTGGTATTTAAACGTGTAGTATTGTATATACCCAGCTGTCAGATTCTAAATGTGTTTGCAATTTGTTTGAAACTCATCGCTTATGTTGGCACAACAAATTGAATTTTATGGAATTTTAATTCATATTTCTAACCTGTTGTTTTGTTCTTAACTCCATTAAATATGTTTTGTTTGTAAGTATTTTGAAAAATAAAAATTATATGAAAAAAAAATTATTAGAATTTTTGGGGTGTAATTTTATTTATGTATGTATGTATATTAGAAATATAATAAAATCCTTCTTGAAATTACATATAGAATGGCGTGTAATTTGGTGTCTTTTCCTTTTATGGAATATTTATTTAATAGGACATATATTAACTTTATAATGACAATAAGGGAAATTTATAGCACTGTTTAGCTAACCACAATGCTGTCAACAGATGTATGTATACGAGTAGATGTCTTATTATTGCATAATAAATATTTTGTTAACATTTTTCATTTACAAATTAACGTTATATTTTTTGTAATTTTTTATTTATTTTATAGCTGGTTTTATACAAAAGTTTATATCAGTTCATTTTTTGATATTATTGTAATTCTAAGAAAGGTTTGCATTTTTATTGTGTGTAATTTAATATTCCTGGCACATGTCAGTCATTAAAATAACATTTATCATGAATTTATAATAAGAAATGTAAGCCATGATGGCGTCCATATAGTTAGACCATTTACAAATTACAAATGCAAAGCCATTGATTATTTACAAATACCATACGGATTAAAAAATAATTTTAGGATAAAAAAAACTCCATTAAGGTACTATTGTCTTCTATTTTCTACATAAAAAGTTAACCCAGCAAAAGTTTTGCAACCATATAGATGAATTCTGTTGATATTTTCTGAAATATATTTGATAATTTCTCAAGTCCATATAATATTTTCTGGAATACATTTGACAATGTCAGAAAAATAATTGTTGTTTTCTGAAATATATTTTTAATGATTTCTGAAAATCACTTTCTGAAGTATACTTGATAATTTCTGACAATCAATTCCAGTTTTTTGAAAATCAATTGATGTTTTCTCAAATACAATAACACAGTGCAATAGTTATTTAAATGGGGGGGAGGGGGGGTAAGAAATTCCACCTCAGTGTGATAGTAATTTTCCAGTGTAATAAAACCATTGAAGGGTTTGGCGTTCTCAGGCCAAACTGTTTTTTATGACCTTTTATATTTTTTCCTTATCTTGATGTTTGTGTGCTTAGTTTTTCACCTATAACTCAAGAACCAAAAACGATTTCTCATTTAATTCAACAGCAAATATATTCAACAAATCAAGTTAGACTAATTTTATCGAATGAAATATTCAACAAATTTTAATTTTTTCCCCTTTTTCTTAAATCATTTTTTTGAATAAAAGAGATGTGTACGAATGAGGGATAATTTTAACATTAAATCAAACTCACATCAGTATTTTTTATTATACTTTTTACATTGACATATTAATAAAAATTATTTTTTAAGCCTTAGCTACAATTTTGCTGAAGTATGAAATGAGAAATCATCAATGGTTCTAGTTTCAGCTGGTACTTATTCAATTTAAACTCCACAGGTTTAACAATTTTTTCAAGTTTGTGGTACTGTGACGCTCATTTTTGCAAGCAACGTTAAGGGAATTTGTGGATTTTAAAAATGACTGATTTTGTTGAGTAAAGAATTGCTACAAAATTGTGTACAGAAACGTTAAGAATTTTGCAAAGAGAAAGCATCAAATGATGAATAAGACGTCATGGTGCTGAAAAGATTTCGTGCTGTAAACTTATAGATTGATAATTAGAAATCTTATTCATACTATTGTCATTTCAAAAAATTATTGAGCATTATTTTAAAAGATATTTTAGAACTTAAAAGCGTCAAATCACGATTGGTTCCAAAAACGCATTTGTTTTTTTAAGTGCTTTGCATTAATATCTCTGAAGCAATGCTTTCCTACATTGAAACATATTAATACGTGTTATGAAACCTTAATTTATGCTTACCATCTTGAAATAAGGACCAATCAATCAAAAAGTTGAAGCAAGACCGTAACGATCAAGCCAAAGTCATTCAAATGTCAAGGTTTCTTGTTAACAGATTTCTTATAGTATCGAGCTTTCTGAACTCCTTCCGCTGTACCAATCTTCTAAATTTTAGCAAAGATTGCTTTTTGAGCGTTATTCATTATTCAGATAATTTTGGTTGTTGTATCACGATAATGTCCCGGCTCTTCAAAGCCAGTTCACATAACCAACGAATTCATCAAATTTAGTTACGAGTGGTTTCTCGCTATTTAATAAACACAAAAGATCGCTCCGGAGACACCGTTTTGAATAGATTGAGCAAATAAAAGCCTAATCGCTGCGCTCTCTGAAGACCAATCCAGAAAACGACTTTAACAACAATTTCTAGAATGGAGAAAACTGGCATAATTGTATGGGAACGTGGGGTGGGGTGGAGATTTATTTGAATGCAATGAAATTGATTTAAAAAAGTATATACAAAACTTTCGTCTTATAACAAAAGTCACGTTTTGATTTGAATACGGTAGATAAAATGGCATTCCGATATAACAAAGCTTCAGGTTTAAAATTAGATATATACATATCTATAATACTAATAGGCAAGGAGATTTCTTGTGACCGATGCAAGGATGTCAGTTTTAATCCTATTTTGACCAAATATTCCTCATTTGAAAGTATTTCTTTTTAGCTGTTCACCAGATTTACAGATGTTTAAATTTTTGCATTTTTTTTTATAGTAAAATTTATTTAAAGTTGCTACTAATGCATACATAAAACAAGTAAGAAAATTATAGTCGGTCTAGACCGACTATTCGATACCCTATACCATGCGTTAACAGACCCTATCTCTTAGGCCAAACTAACTGGACATAGAAAATAAGATAAACCAAATTTGAGTGGGATTTTTATACCCTCCACTCCAGTGTGCAGAGGGTATATATAAGGTTGGCATTCCGTTTGTAATAATTAGAAAAAAAATTTTGGACCCCATAAAATATATATATTTGTGATCCTTATAACAACCGGAGTTGATATAGCGATGTCCGTCTGTCCGTCTGTGGAAATCACGATGACGGCATCAATCGGGCAGCTAGGGTACTCGTTGACACAAAAAATGATTCATTAACATCCTGGGAAGCTTGCTATTTAAAATCGTCCAAATCGGTCAATTAGAGCCCGAGATTTGAATGAAGAACTAAAAAAGTCGTGAAAAAATATAATTTTCTATGTTGTTCTTGTCACGATCACACCATCAATAGGATAGCTAGGGTGATCATTTTTAGTGAGTATGATTCACCAAATTCATGGGAAGATTTCTGTTTCAAAAATCATTAAAATCGGTGGAACAGGTCCAGGGAAATCTCTGAAAAATTAAAAAAAAAAATGAAAAATATGATGTTTCTATATTGTTCTTGTTGTTATTTTAAATGTTGTATTGTTGTAATAGCTGGACTTTTTGTTTTTGTGGTCGTTGTGGTAATAATATAATAAAAACTAACCCTTGTACATGTTTTATCAATTCTGGTAGAAAAATTTAAAAGTTTCCATTGTTTTGGCATCACTAAAAAAATTTACTAGATCATTTCTGTCATTGCCACGAGCCTGCTTGCTAAGTTTTAGATCGATTGGGTTACGAGAAAGGGGTTAAAATCGATCCAAAATTTTTTCGACAAGCAGACACTACGAGTTAATATAAAGGGAGTAAAAATTCACCAACATCTAAAGCAAATAATGCTAAAATACCTAGTTGTTAATAAATAAAAACAATGTAAATTTAGCAAAAAAAATTTTATGTATAAATTTATTTAAAGAGAAAAAAAAAAACAACGTTTGATGTTGTATTTTTTGTGTGTAATATTTACATATACCAATAATATACATATATTCTATACTAGTTGATTGTGTGGCGCCTAGGCGCCCGTTTAAAAATTATGAATAAAACAAACAGTTTAAATTTAAATACACGAAAAATTTATAATAAATTAAATTCCTTTTAATATAGAAGTAAATTGAAAATTATATTGTTACATATGTACATATGAAAAAAGATTGTGTTTGTAGAAATTGTATACATAAGTATCAAAACAGATAAGAAATATTTGGCAAAAAAGTTTTTCAATTTAGAATCTCTTAAAAAACTATATTTAGTGTGAAATATCATTGGTCATGTAATAGTTTTCCTTGCTGTGGGTTCGATTGAATACGTATCTTAACTTGGCTTGCAACTTTTGATCGTGACAAAGCCACATACAGTTGGCCGTGTGAAAATACCGCAGTTTCCAAATTAATGCCAACGTAATCAAATGACTGGCCCTGAGCCTTGTTTATGGTAATTGCGTATGCAGGTATTACTGGAAACTGGCGGCGCTTAATATGAAAGGTAATGTGGTGTCGGTTGGGGCGAGATCAATCTTAGGAACTAGAACCGTATCATTTTGATCAGCGTTACAGAATTTGTCAGTCAGAGAGTCAGGGATCAGCGTAAATATATTTAAGATATTACCCGGCCTTCACACGTTAAATTTTTGGCTTTCAGGTTTTAATGCACTCACACTTTTTTACTCTTTTTTACTAAACAATCATACGTTTCAATTCTCTCTTTCAATTTTTCAATGGGAAAGTTGCTTAACAATTTTTTGACTATTGTATGTGTGATCAATTTGACTTGAACGTGGGAAGGCCGGGTAAAGTGAGGAGATTGGAGATTCCCAAAATTATTAAAATTTAATACAATGGAGTGCGCTTATACCGTACCCTGGTTGCAATAAATTTTTGTTTATAGCGAAGAATTTCTTCGGTCCCAAGAGTTTTAATCACATTTTTCATACAAATTGATTCTCTTATAGCGAACAGTGGTTATATCAAACTTTTGACTTTAACAAACAATTTTTTAATTTTAATTTAATTTAATTTAATTTAATTTAATTTAATTTAATTTAATTTAATTTAATTTAATTTAATTTAATTTAATTTAATTTAATTTAATTTAATTTAATTTAATTTAATTTAATTTAATTTAATTTAATTTAATTTAATTTAATTTAATTTAATTTAATTTAATTTAATTTAATTTAATTTAATTTAATTTAATTTAATTTAATTTAATTTAATTTAATTTAATTTAATTTAATTTAATTTAATTTAATTTAATTTAATTTAATTTAATTTAATTTAATTTAATTTAATTTAATTTAATTTAATTTAATTTAATTTAATTTAATTTAATTTAATTTAATTTAATTTAATTTAATTTAATTTAATTTAATTTAATTTAATTTAATTTAATTTAATTTAATTTAATTTAATTTAATTTAATTTAATTTAATTTAATTTAATTTAATTTAATTTAATTTAATTTAATTTAATTTAATTTAATTTAATTTAATTTAATTTAATTTAATTTAATTTAATTTAATTTAATTTAATTTAATTTAATTTAATTTAATTTAATTTAATTTAATTTAATTTAATTTAATTTAATTTAATTTAATTTAATTTAATTTAATTTAATTTAATTTAATTTAATTTAATTTAATTTAATTTAATTTAATTTAATTTAATTTAATTTAATTTAATTTAATTTAATTTAATTTAATTTAATTTAATTTAATTTAATTTAATTTAATTTAATTTAATTTAATTTAATTTAATTTAATTTAATTTAATTTAATTTAATTTAATTTAATTTAATTTAATTTAATTTAATTTAATTTAATTTAATTTAATTTAATTTAATTTAATTTAATTTAATTTAATTTAATTTAATTTAATTTAATTTAATTTAATTTAATTTAATTTAATTTAATTTAATTTAATTTAATTTAATTTAATTTAATTTAATTTAATTTAATTTAATTTAATTTAATTTAATTTAATTTAATTTAATTTAATTTAATTTAATTTAATTTAATTTAATTTAATTTAATTTAATTTAATTTAATTTAATTTAATTTAATTTAATTTAATTTAATTTAATTTAATTTAATTTAATTTAATTTAATTTAATTTAATTTAATTTAATTTAATTTAATTTAATTTAATTTAATTTAATTTAATTTAATTTAATTTAATTTAATTTAATTTAATTTAATTTAATTTAATTTAATTTAATTTAATTTAATTTAATTTAATTTAATTTAATTTAATTTAATTTAATTTAATTTAATTTAATTTAATTTAATTTAATTTAATTTAATTTAATTTAATTTAATTTAATTTAATTTAATTTAATTTAATTTAATTTAATTTAATTTAATTTAATTTAATTTAATTTAATTTAATTTAATTTAATTTAATTTAATTTAATTTAATTTAATTTAATTTAATTTAATTTAATTTAATTTAATTTAATTTAATTTAATTTAATTTAATTTAATTTAATTTAATTTAATTTAATTTAATTTAATTTAATTTAATTTAATTTAATTTAATTTAATTTAATTTAATTTAATTTAATTTAATTTAATTTAATTTAATTTAATTTAATTTAATTTAATTTAATTTAATTTAATTTAATTTAATTTAATTTAATTTAATTTAATTTAATTTAATTTAATTTAATTTAATTTAATTTAATTTAATTTAATTTAATTTAATTTAATTTAATTTAATTTAATTTAATTTAATTTAATTTAATTTAATTTAATTTAATTTAATTTAATTTAATTTAATTTAATTTAATTTAATTTAATTTAATTTAATTTAATTTAATTTAATTTAATTTAATTTAATTTAATTTAATTTAATTTAATTTAATTTAATTTAATTTAATTTAATTTAATTTAATTTAATTTAATTTAATTTAATTTAATTTAATTTAATTTAATTTAATTTAATTTAATTTAATTTAATTTAATTTAATTTAATTTAATTTAATTTAATTTAATTTAATTTAATTTAATTTAATTTAATTTAATTTAATTTAATTTAATTTAATTTAATTTAATTTAATTTAATTTAATTTAATTTAATTTAATTTAATTTAATTTAATTTAATTTAATTTAATTTAATTTAATTTAATTTAATTTAATTTAATTTAATTTAATTTAATTTAATTTAATTTAATTTAATTTAATTTAATTTAATTTAATTTAATTTAATTTAATTTAATTTAATTTAATTTAATTTAATTTAATTTAATTTAATTTAATTTAATTTAATTTAATTTAATTTAATTTAATTTAATTTAATTTAATTTAATTTAATTTAATTTAATTTAATTTAATTTAATTTAATTTAATTTAATTTAATTTAATTTAATTTAATTTAATTTAATTTAATTTAATTTAATTTAATTTAATTTAATTTAATTTAATTTAATTTAATTTAATTTAATTTAATTTAATTTAATTTAATTTAATTTAATTTAATTTAATTTAATTTAATTTAATTTAATTTAATTTAATTTAATTTAATTTAATTTAATTTAATTTAATTTAATTTAATTTAATTTAATTTAATTTAATTTAATTTAATTTAATTTAATTTAATTTAATTTAATTTAATTTAATTTAATTTAATTTAATTTAATTTAATTTAATTTAATTTAATTTAATTTAATTTAATTTAATTTAATTTAATTTAATTTAATTTAATTTAATTTAATTTAATTTAATTTAATTTAATTTAATTTAATTTAATTTAATTTAATTTAATTTAATTTAATTTAATTTAATTTAATTTAATTTAATTTAATTTAATTTAATTTAATTTAATTTAATTTAATTTAATTTAATTTAATTTAATTTAATTTAATTTAATTTAATTTAATTTAATTTAATTTAATTTAATTTAATTTAATTTAATTTAATTTAATTTAATTTAATTTAATTTAATTTAATTTAATTTAATTTAATTTAATTTAATTTAATTTAATTTAATTTAATTTAATTTAATTTAATTTAATTTAATTTAATTTAATTTAATTTAATTTAATTTAATTAAATTTAATTTAATTTAATTTAATTTAATTTAATTTAATTTAATTTAATTTAATTTAATTTAATTTAATTTAATTTTAATACAAAACAAAAACTTCGATTTTCAAATGAAGTTTTGTAAAAGGTCCTTTTATGTATATTTTCGCAAAAGTTTGCCATTAGCCAACCTTTGCTTTGTACTTTCTGCTTCTATATATTTTATTTTATTTTGATAGAAACTCGGTAATTTTAGTCTTATTAAGGCAAACTATTAATATGTATCTTTTTAATAATTTAATTTATGTTTTATAACGTTTTAAAATGCATCAAAATAAATAAACTTATTCAACTAAAAAAAGTTTTTAAACCTTTCGGACAAAGCAAAAAAATACTACGGTTATAACGAACTTAGTCTAACTAATTTGGCCGGTTCCGCATAGTTCGTTATAACCGAACTCCATTTTACTGTTAAAAAAAATAGAATAGCATATAAAAAAAACGTTTTAGAGCAAGTTTCCTAAAAGTTTCTTAAGGGGGGTAAGGTTTTAAAAGTTAAAAAAAGTCGTATTTTCATAATTTTTGAAGATATGAATAATGTTGGATTATCTATTTCATATGTACGTTATAGCATAACATTTGAACAATCTTTGAAAAATTTTCAATTAAAAATTTTAATAAATAAGTCCGTGACAGGTAATCTCCGGAGGCGTTGTTGTTTTGCGGTGAACATCATAACTCGTTACCGGATCATATGAAATAAAAAATCGAAATGCGTTTCAAAGGTGACATGTTTCCTGAGGTAGTGACGAAGAGTTTTTTAGAATTTTTTTTTACAGCATTTTGAAGTGAAAAACGATTTTTGCTATACAATTTCGGGAATTTGTTGTTCAAAGATGGGGAAGAAAATGGAATTAAAAAAACTCTTCGTGGTTACCTGATGATTTATGTGTAGATCTAAAATTTCAAAATAATCGGTCAAGTAGATTTTGAGTTATGATGTTGACGGACTTCGAACATTTATTTGCGAGAAAATCGGTTTAGAGTTTTCTAAAAACTGATTTATATACTATATACCGTATGAGGCCGGTCGCTGAAAACGCTGTATCTTCTTAAGTTTTGCTCTGATTTACTTAAAATTTTCACAAAACACACTCGACATGTTGTGCATTCAGAAAGAGAAATGCAAAAAAGGTTTTATAACCTACCACCCCTTGAGGAAGTGCAAACACCAATACACCTACACAAAAGAGAAAAAAATATTTCATATTTCATCATACATGTAAACTGAAAAAAGAGAACTAAATTTTTTGCAAAGTAAAAAATTATTCAAATTAAAATCTTTAGTATACCTATAAAAAAAAATTATTTTCCCAGCTCTCTTCTGAAATTACAATGTAATTTAATTATGCAAAGTTACAGTAATTTAAATTTTAAACTTAATATTGCACTATTTTTTCAATGGCTTTTCAATACAGAGCTATAAACGAAATCATACGTTGGACAACAACAAAATCCACATTGAAGATCTCTTTTTTCTCAAATATATATCAAAAAATCATACTCTTTGTAAGTGCTGGCCATCAGAGAACCTGAGTGAAAGCACTCATAACAATACAAAACAATTTGAAGATGAAAAACAAAACAGGCAAATGGAAAAGTTTAGTTCGATAAAAGAAGTAGTATGCATTTCGGACGACGTTAAATGAGAAAAAAAAATGTTTAAAATTTCATTCATTACTTTTTTTGGAGAATTTTTTTATTGACCAACAAAGGGAATTTAAAGAATTTGAATCGATATTAGTTTTTTATGCATTTTTTGCGTTCAAATTATTCCATATGTAACACGAAATCTGCATATGTAGTGCTATTGTCGTTAGCAGTGCTGCCAATTTTGGCAACTTATTGTAATTTCGACTATTTTTCAATTTGTTAAAGTGATTTGTTAAATTTGTTAAAATGATTATTGAAGATTTAAAATTTTCAGTAGTATAAAAATTACGATTTCAAGGGTTAACAGTTAATGGGTTGTTTATCGAAAATTTATAGTTTTAGTTCAGTGTAAATGTAAATTACAAAATATGTATAGATTTAATTCTGGGTCAAGTCGTTTCAAAACGGAAATACCTTGAATAGCATCTCTATTTAAGATTTAAGTTTTAATTACGGCGATACTTTAAACCTATATTATATGTTTCAGCTATAGATACATATCAATAAAATTATTTAGTTGATTGCTGTGTTAAATTTTTTTCGTTGAAATTTCATCACTAATACATTTTTATATATAGAAATAACCAATGCTGTAATAATATTCGTAATATGAATGATATAAATAAATTTTATTGTTTCCTTTTGTAATATTTTTTCGAATTTTATAAGCGGTAAAATTTTCTTGGCAATTTCTTGTTTTAAAATGACGATTTTGGCGATTTAGTTTCAAAAATTGTCGATTTTCAGAAGCTTTTATTAAGGCCCATTTACATGATACCACTCAGTCGTATGATTTTTCGAAATAAAAATCCGATGAAATTCATCGGACTGTCATAAAGTCGTACCGACATTATTTCTGCATACTTAGGCCATTTACACCATAACACTCAAGTCTTATGAAAACAACTGTTTAGAATAATAAGCAAATTTATTTTGAAATTTATATTTTATTTTCCCTTTCTTTGTTTTTGTTTACCATTTTTTTAATATTACCAAAAAAAAAACAACTCTGGTCCGATGAAAATGGCAAGTTTTTAGAAATGTTTCAAAAACCATCGGACTTCGAAAATGAAATCCTACAGACTGTCAATTTCATAACAAAAGCTTTTTACATCATACGACTTTTTCATAATACTCGAATTTCTGACAGATCGTATTACAAAGTGTGATAGTGTAAACTGGCCTTTAGCAGCACTGGTCGGTAACAAAGAAGAGAGAAAATTGTGTGTGGGTTTGTATCAAATGAGAAAGATTAAATTTTGTTTGTGTATTTCGCATAGCTTTGTATGGAGTGCTATGTGTGTGTATTATTTCAGCGTTACAGAATCAGTCAGTCAGTCAGTGAGTCAGGGATCATCGTAAATATATTTAAGAAGATATGTATATCCATAATAACTGCATGTTAGAAATAAGTCGGTATATTATTTTATTTACATAAAATTCTGCAATATTTTGTTGTGGGGAAAATACATTTCTTTTGCATTAACAGAGTGTCACTTCATTTTGCTCAGCTAATTTTTAAAAATTTTTTATAATTACTAAAGCATTATTATTCATATAAATACAAAATTGCACTTTTTAAATTTTCCATTCAAATTTAAGAAAATTTCAACTCTAAAAACTGGAATTAAAAATTTCCAATTATAAATTACAATTAATTGAATTCAGAAAATCATATCAAAACGTCGAAAATTATAATTTTAAATTTAGAAGACATCAATTGCATCTTTAATATATAAATTTTATTCGTCAAACACAAATTGAAATTCCAAAAAAAAAAAAAAAAAACACCAAATACCTATGTTTACATATAAAAAATTTTTAAATTTAAAAAAATATTGACATTCAGGAGAAATTAATAGCTTTTCTGCACCGCGATTCAGTAACTTCTTTTAACGATAGTCGAATCGTTAAAAAAAAAAGAAAATAGCAAAATTATCGGTAAAATTTTTAAACAATATTCGCTATTGTTAAAGTCAGCTGTTGTTGTTATCTAAACGACAACCATTTTTGTGTTGTTGATTCAATCGATAAAAACTTAAATCTTTAGGTTGAAATGTCGTCATACATAAATAAAAATCATAAAATAGTGAAAATATTTTGCTTCTATTAAAAAACTTTTTTATATAAATAAAAAAATTAAATAGCATATTCAATTCATTATTTAATTTTCAAATAAATAAACAGAAATATTAGTAAAAAAAAAATAGATATATTAAACATAAACATAAAATCATCCTGTCAAACACGAAGTAATTTGTTTTTTTCTATTCTTCTTTGTGTTTTTCGCTTATTTTGACAGAGATACCACTCGTTTACAATTTAAATAAATAGAAAAATAGATTTGTCGACTGTCGTTAAGATGTATGTACTTAGTGAATCACTTAATCCTTAGTGCAAACAACAATAGCTGTCGATATATTTTGCGGTTGTCGGATCGTTGAAATTTACAGAATCGGAATACAGAAAACATTAATTTAAATTCAATGAATTTTAGAAAATCTCAAATGATATTTAAGAATTGCGAACATAAAAATTGTTACATAAATAAACGCAATTTGATGAGAATGTTATTTATATATAAATTTTCACAATTTTTTTGGATGAATATTTGAAGTTCGTCAGCAAATAAAAATAACAAATTATTTTATTTAAAATGTTTGGGACATTTGGTTTTTTGCGTTTGGCATCCCTAATTTGATTATTTATTATTATAAATGTATTCTCTATGTTTTCCAAATATGACAATATTTTAATAAAAAAGTTGTTGAGAGAGCTTTTTTTTTGGTTATTATTTTGTTACTCCATCCGACCTATATGGCCGCAATGAAAAAATATTTCGCCAGTTAAAAGAACTATACAGCCATCTCCAATTAGCACGATTTAATGCATATAGCCACCCTAAACAACCATTACCTTTGCAATGGAGGTTAGGGCGAGCTATTTAATTAGAAAAAACTAAATTAAACGAGAAGTTATGTCATATAACCGGAAACGCATGCATATAGGAAACGCATGCATATTTTTCCAATATTTTGTTTACATTTATTATCAATACTCAAAGCGAGGTGGAGGGTATCAAAGATTCGGCACAGCCGAATTTAACAATCTTACTTGTTATTAATTTTTTTTGGCTGCAGTTATGAAAAAGTTGATATCGGCACTAGGCCTAAAATTGGACCGATCCTGATCATGTTTGGTAAAGTCTCTTGTATTTTGCAAAAATATATACAAACAAAATTTGAAAAGAATCAGTGCAATATTTTTGTTTTTTGATAGATTTAAGTGCAGATCGGGAAGCAGCTCTACATGGGGCCTATGAATAAGGGTTGTGCCATAGGTATAATTTTTGGACTACTCACTAACGGATATAATAAACGCATACCAACCCAATTTGAGTAAAATTTATATGATAATTTGGATCTTATGGCAATATATGCCGATTTCATAGGGGTCATTTGTATGGGGGCTAGGTCTGAACATGGACCGATTTTCACCAATTTCAACAGCGTTCATCCTATGGCCGATAAAAGCTTTATACCAATTTTCATCAAAATATATTCATATTTGCGACCTGCAGTTTGATTACAAGGTTTACATGGACACACAGACGGACGGACGGACACCCGGACGGACATCGTTATATCGAATCAGATAGTGATTCTGATTCGATCGGTATCATAAAAGATGGGTCTTGGTCAAATATTTTTGGTAGTTACAAACAGCAGCACAAAGTCATTATACCCAAACCACATAGTGGTATAGGGTATAATTATACAATGCTGTGTGTGTTTATTAAATTTGTTAATGTGTTTGCGAAAAGACTTGTGTTGAATTGAAAAATAATTTTGGACATAAACCAATAAACGAATAACCGGTAAATATCGAAATAAATTGTTCTATCAAACTATTGCTAGACTTTGGGGTAAAGATTGGAGCTAAACTTTTAGGTAAACCATTACATTAACCACACGTGGCTTAAATAATGATAAACATTCAAAATTATAATAAACAGTTCAAAGCAAAATTGTGATTTCGGAAATGATGAAAGATAAAATATTTCAAAACCTCTGATTAAACCATGACTATGATTATTTCCGAAATCAAAGCTATTTTTTTTTTATTAAACTACAATTTTGAACTTGGTGAAAATCAAAATTAAAGTTTTTATTAAACCATTGATTAAGCCATGATTACAAATTATTTCATGATTTTGGGCTAAACCATGAATGAGATTTCTGAGAACCAGATTTTCTGATTATGATTTTGTGAACAGAATAAAGTTATAGTTCCTATTAAATTACTGACTAAACCATGATTATGATTTTCGAACAGATCCAGTTTTTTTTAGTTAATAACTAGCCCCAATAAGTGAAGATAACAATTAAACCAAGATTATGTTTTCGGAAATTTGTTTATATCCATCAAATATAATTTAGAGAATTTTATTTAACAATGCTTAAAGAATATTTATTAAATTAACGAAAATTTAGGCTAAAATCGGAATTTAAATATACATATTTTAAATCACGTTAAAAATTCAACGTAATTCAAAAGCTATGGTTTCAGTTATTGATTTTGATGGCAAAAACTATATGGCACTAGCTGTTACCCGATGCACTTCGCTACACTCATGAGTAACGAAAAAATAAATAACTGGGAATGTTTTAAAAAAATATTTGATTTATTTTTTTGGCGATTTTTGATTTAGGCGATTTTCGGCTTTGGCGATTTTTGATTTTGGGGTTATTTGTGAGTTTTTTATTCGCAATTTTAAGTTTTTGACAATCTTTGATTAAGCTATTTTTAATTTAGGCGATCTTTGTTATTCGCAATTTTCGGTTTTGGCGATTTTTGACTTAGGCGATTTTTTTTTGTTTTTTTTGATTTTGCGATTTTTGATTTTGACGATTTTTGGAATTAGCGATTTTTATTTTTTCAATTTTTGTTTTTTTGATTTGGCGATTTTTGTTATTCGCGATTTTCAATTTTGACGATTTTTGATTTTTATCGATTACGCCCATATTTTCCGCGCTACTCACTTACGTAATTAATATACAAGTAACAAATTCAAGACTTTTTATTTTCATAGTAGCTCATATTTTTTTGTATAAGAGATGCCACGCCCACTGGTCCGATCCCACCCATCTTTGGGGAAACTACACACATTAATAACTTATGAACTCAGAGAAATTCCAAAGCCTATTCTATTATAGTACTCCAGTTATATGATATTAAATATTTTCTTGTATGGGGGTGCCACGCCCACTTATCTGAACAACCCATTTTTTTTCTTAGTACTCATATTAACAAATTATGAACTCACACAAAGTTCCAAGGCTATTTTTCCATTACAGTACTCTAGATATTAAATATTTACTTTGTATGGTTGGTGCCACGCCTTCAAATTAGTTTAATATGTACACGTAGTCGCCTATCAGTTGTAGTGCTCCAGATATTATATGTTAAAAATTTACTATATAAAAAATATAACCTATTTGTCCTTCCGGATAGGCAGTTACCTTTTGTAAAAATTTCAAGGCGATCGGTACCGTGGTGTAGTTTCCTATAAATCACAAAACTCCATTTTTATACCCTATACCACTACGTGGTTTGGGTATAATGATTTTGTGCTTTGTAACTTCCAAAAATATTTGACTTAGACCCATCTGTTATTATACCGATCGACTCAGAATCACTTTCTGCGTCGATTTAGCGATGTTAGTTTTTCCGTCTGTCCGTCTGTCCGTCCGTCCGTCTGTCCGTCTGTCCGTCTGTGTGTCCATGTAAACCTTGTAATCGAACTACAGGTCGCAAATATAAATATATTTTGATAAAATTTGGTAAATAAGCTTTTGTCGACCATGGCATGCACGCTGCTGAAATTGTTGAAATTCGGTCCATGTACAGACCCCATACAAATGACCCCTATAACATCAACATAAATTGCCATAAGATCCAAATTATCATATAGATCTCAGTCAAAATGTGTTTGTATGTGTTTATTATATCCATTAATCAGTAGTCCAAAAATAATCCCTATAGGAAAATTCTTAGTCACAGGCCCCATATAGAGCTGCTTCCCGATCTTCACTTAAATCTATCAGAAAACAATAATTTTGCACAGCTTTTTCTCAAATTTGGGTGGTATATATTTCTTCAAAATATAAGTGACTTTACCAAATATGGTCAGAGCCGGTCCATTTTTCGATCTAGTCCCCACATAAATATGGCATCCGATATGAACTTTTTCATGTCTGCAGCCAAAAAAATTATTAATAATGCCACTTATATTTGGTTTATGCTTATTCTCTATATCGGATTAGTTTGACCGAAGAGATAGGGTCTCTTAACCATGGCATGTGGTATCGTCTAGACCAACAATAGTTTCTTTCTTGTTATGTATAAGAAATACTATATTTATTTCATTTTACTCGGGTTCTTAAATACAAAACTCTGGGAATAATTTATCTAAAAAACTTCTCATTACAAATTTCTTAAATAGCAACCATTTAAACAATTTGTTGGACAAGGAGGAGGTTAAAAGCAATCTTTCGCTTTCTTCCATTGCCTCTGGTTTAGTTGCTAAATGATTAATCAGCAATAAAACTAAAACAATAGAATAATTAATAATAAAGGTAAACAATAAAAAAACTTGTTTGTGCCAACAAGTTAACTTTAAACAATTATACAAAATATTGTAAATCTTAATTAATAGGCGTTTCTTGCTTCTAGTATCTATGAAAGCAAATATTCAATTTAAATTAATTTAAATTTAATTCTAAGCTTGAAAAAATAACAAAAGAATTCAATGATGGCATCATATTTTTTTTTAAATATTTCTAATAATATCTTAAACTAATATATATTTCCTAAAAGCCTCTTTTCTTTTAATTAAATTGTACACTTTCTTAAGCTCATCATACTACCCACTATTTCACATTATCCTGCTACAAGTTGCCTTCCTCATACATTCAGATTACAGCAGATGAAAATAACGACAATCTTTCTATATGGTTAATTGTCTAATGATGGTGGAAAATTGTATGCAATTATCATTTTCATTTTCTACTGAAATAAACAATTACCCATAGAAATACATATACAGTTGTAAATACTATACACCCACAGAACTCAGTAGGTGGTGAAAGCAGAAATCTGAAAAAACACATGATTATGAAGAATGTTTTGTTTTGCTAAATGCGGTGATTAATATTAAATTGTTATGTCTGTCATCTAAATAAAAGATGTCTTCTTTTAGTAATAAATAATAGTAAGACTTGTATAAAGAATTTTTGTAAATATTAAAGAAGTAGCGGCCTAAGTCGGCCGATACAAATTGATGACACTTAAAATGGTATTTTCTTAAGAGAGACACTTTTTAAAGAAAATTTACTTTTTTATGAAAGGGTGCATCTTTAGAATCTGTTTCTTTTTTCTTTTTTGTCCAAAAGGTACCTTTTATGAAAAGCTTTTTTTATGAAAAGGTACTTCTTTAAGAAAATGTAAAGAAAAGTACTTCTTTAAGGTAAAAAGGTACTTCTTCAAGAAAAGGTCACTTTTTAAAAAGGGCTTTTTTAAAGCAAATTTTCTTTCTTAAACGAGATATTTTTTAAGAAAATGTACATAGTTTTTGAAGAAAAGATCAACTATTTTCCAAACAAAAATTTTTCGGTGGAATGAGTAAATTTTTGTAAAAACGGTGCTTTTTTAAGAAATATTATTTTTTTGAAAAAGGTACTTCTTTAAGAAAATGTACTTTTTGAAAAAAAGTAATTTTAAAAAAAGTGCTTTCTTAAGAAGTAAATTTTAAAGAAAAGGTAGCTTTTGTAAATTAGCTACTTTTTTTAGGAAAATGTAAAATGTAATGATACTTCGTTAAGAAAAGGTACTTTTTGAAGAAAAGGCAATTACAAAAAAGTGCTTTCTTAAGAAGTAAATTTTAATTAAAAGGTACCTTTTGTAAAGTAGCTACTTTTTTAGGAAAATGTAAAGTGTAATGATACTTCGTTATGACAAGGTACTTTTTGAAGAAAAGGCAATTACAAAAAAGTGCTTTCTGAAGAAAAAAAGAAAAGGTATGTTTTTAAGAAAATGTGCTTTTTTAAAAAAAGTGTTTCTTTAAAAAAGGGCACTTTTTGAAGAAAAGGCAATTATAGAGAAGAGCTTTCTTAAGAAAAAGTATTTTTTTTAAGAAAAGGTACTTTTTTTGTAAAGAAGGTACTTTTTTCAGAAAATGTACTTTTGAAAAAAAAGTACTTCGTTACAAAAAGGTATTTTTTGAAAAAGGCAATTATAAAAAAGTGCTAAAGAAAAAGTATTTATTTAAGAAAAGGTACTTTTTTTTGTAAAGAAGGTACTTTTCTAAGAAAATTTACTTTAAAAAAAAATTTTTTTTTTAATTAAATGGAATTTTTGGAGGAAAAGGCAATTATTAGAAAAGTGATTTCTTAAGAAAAAGTACTTTTTTTTTTTAAAGAAAAACAAGTTTTTTTTAAAGAAAATTTACTTTTTTTTGTAAAGAATGTACTTTTTTAAGAAAGTGTACTTTTTAAAAAAATTACTTCTTTATGAAAAGGCACTTTTGGAAAAAAAAAAAGAAATTATTTTCAAGAAGCACTTCTTAAAAGTACTTAAAAAGGATTCTTTTGGGAAAAGTTACTTTAAAAACAATGCACTTTTTTATTTTTTAAGAAAATTTAGATTTTTATGAAAAGTTACTACTCGATGGAAATGTACCTTTTAAGGAAAGGTGTTCTCTTCAGAAAAGGCAATTATTTTACAAAATTTGAGAGGAAGCACTTTCTTAAAATAAGTACTTTTTCTTGAATAGTTGTGCACTTTTTTAAGAAAAAGTATTTCTTTAAGAAAAGGTGTTTTTTCTAAGAAAATGTACTTTAAAAAATGGTAAATTTTTAAGAAAGATATTTCTTAAGTAAAGGTACTTTAAAGAAAAGTTACTTTTTAAAGAAAATGTACTTTTAAAGAAAAGGTACTTAATTAAGAAAATATCCTTTTTTAAGAAAATTAATTTTTTAAAAAAAGGTACCTTTTAAAGAAAATTTTCTTTTTTAAGAAATGGTAAGGTACTTTTGAAGTACTTAAAAACAAATAACTTTTTCATCCTACTTTTTTAAGAAAAGCTTCTTTATTATGAAAAGATACTTTTCTAAGAAACTGCATTTTTTAAAATAAACCGCGTTTTTTTTAGGAAAGATGATTATTTAAGAAAATATTTTTTTAAATTAAAAAGGTACTTTATTTATTTATTTATTTATTTATTTTCCATTTCCTGTACAACAAGATTTAATCTTATATTTAAAGTACAGGAATTCAATATCCAAGTATTACATTAAGGCAAACATATAGTAGAACAATTAAAAAAAAAAAAACATATGTAGTAAATTACATTTAAGCTTGTTCAAAAAATTTAAATAAAAACTGCTTAAAACTATTTGCGTTGCTATTAAGTTGTTGGGTATGTGGAAGAATATTCCAAAGACGTGAACCATACAAGTAAAACTGCCATTCAGATGCAAGGCAACGGTGAAATGGAATAATAATGTTTTTTCCTCTTTCCGATCTGGAAACCGAATTTTTTCGAAAAGGTATAGTGGGGTTTGTGTATAGATAATTTTGTGTAGATAACGAAGTACACGAATCTTAAGAAGGCTATCGAACGAGACGCCATAAAGATTTGTTGATATGTGAGAGACTTGAGAGTGCTTTCTTAATCCATACACATATCTAATAATATTGTTAAATATAACGTTAAGTCTTCTTTTGCTGGTAGAATCACAGCTTGCAAAAAGCTCACATCCATAAATTAAACTTGGAATTAGATATGTCTTAGCGAGTAGAATTCTTATTCGTAAAGGGGTGAAATATTGTGATGACCAAAGCGTCCTTAACTTATTGTAAGTTTGTCCGACTAGTAGGTTTACATGATTTGTCCATGTTAAATTGCTGTTGAAAATCAACCCAAGGTTCTTGGCAAAATTTGAAATTTTTTCCCCATTTATTAAAATATCATCACTTATGGTAGGATCGATTTTCTGAATTATCAAGCACTTTGACTTATTTGGATTAAGACAAAGTCCATTTGCTGTTGCCCAGAGAAAAATCCTTTGTAAATCATCGTTTAGCCTAGCTATATTAGCGGCAACAGATTGCATTGGACTACTTAGATATAATTAAACATCATCTGCATACATGTGAACTTTGCAATGTGAAAGCTGTTTTGGTAGATCATTTGCATAAATTGAAAAAAGTAAGGGTCCTAGGATTGACCCTTGAGGCACTCCTCTGAAGAGTCTTTAAGGATTAGACCATGTGTTATTCACATTAACAGATTGCCAACGATTTGTTAGGTAAGAAGAAAGAAGCCTCGTTGAGGCATCAGAAAACTTAAAAAAGTGCATAAGTTTCATGCAAAGTGTTCTATGGTCAACCGTATCAAAGGCCTTCGAATCGTCAAGAAGCACCAAAAAATTTAAATTACCGTTATCTAGTTCACTACGTATGTTTTCGGAGACATCCAACAAAGCAGATACGCAACTATGATTTGAACGAAATCCTGACTGTACATCAGATAACAAATTGTTTTCTTTGATATATGAGCTCATTTGCAGGTGCAAAAGTTTTTCTAGCACTTTTGATAGATAACATAAAATAGCTATGGGCCTGAACTCCGTATTTGCTTTCGGTAGTGGAACTATTCTTGCATGTTTCCATTTAGATGGAAAAGTACTGGACATAATGATAGTGTTAAATAAGTACGTCACATAAGGTAAGACTAATGGCAATAATATTTTTATAAACTTAGGATGCATTTTATCACAGCCCACTGCGTTAGATTTTATAGACGAAAAACTTGAAAAGACATCAGATTGGCTAACGCAAGAGAATTCAAAATTATTAACATTGTTTGAGGCATAACTTGTATTCAAGCATGGAAAGTTGTAAAAGGTTTTATTGATTGGTATCACAGGTATATCAGTAAATGAGTTATTTAGTGCATCAGCATCGACTTGGCAGCTATTTGTCTTGTCTACACTAACAATTCCAATTTCACGAATTTGTTTCCAAGTCTTTCTACAGTCAACTGCGGCACTAAAACGGTTCGAAAAATATTCAGTTTTTGCACTTCTTATGTTGGCATTTACAATCCTTCTAGCAGCTATATATTCTGATTTCAATTCAGGTGTTCAAAAGCGCTTCCACCTTGAATAAGCCAAGTCCCTGCTGTGGATAAGTTGTTTTAAGGCATTAGAAAACCATGGTTTTGATTTTGTTGTTAGAATCTTTGATCTTAATGGAACAGTATCATCGTAAAAACGTTGAATATTTTCTTCAAAAAATAAAACTTGCTCATCAACAGAAGCAATGAAATACATATCATTCCAATTCATACGATAAAAGTTTTCTTGTAGCAAATTATAATCTATTTTTTTAAAATCACGATAGTTAATTGTTTGTTGTGCTCGTTTAATCTTAAAATTATAAGTTAAAAATATCAAATCATGTTTTCAGAAACATGGGACAGATACCTGATCATACAATATAACATTTGATATATTACACACAAAAAAAAAATATGGAGCAATGTTCTACTAGTGGCAGTGTGATGTGTTGGGTTTATTGTATTAGCGGGTGTAAGACCAAAAGATGACATATTATCGATTAATTCGGTTTCCACTAGTATATTTGACTTAAAATCTCCACATATAACAAGTGTTTCCAACATCGAAAACAAATTCGAAAAAGTGATCCTTTTATTTGGCCGATATACACATCCCAATAACATTTTCTTACCGTCTGATAATATATCAATAAAAACATATTCTACTTTTTTCTCATTCAATGACATATCATTGGATGATTTAATGCAAACTTTGCACGATATGCTGTCTTTCACAAAAATAGCTACCCCGCCGGCATGTCCAACTCTGTCCTGCCTAAAAACTTTATAGCCATTAAGGCATATAAGACTATCTGGTGTCCCAGATGAAAGCCATGTTTCAGAGTCACAAAGAATATCGATGTTGGATTTTTCAAAAACTAGTCGAAATTCATCAATTTTGTTGTTCAAGCTCTGAGCATTTATGTGAGTCAGCGTTAAACCATTTTTATATTTAGCTAAAATATGTACCATATTCATCGTAATATCTCTGGAACTTCCACTTAAGTTATCAATATTATCCATTAGGATATACAATTACGTATAGAAAAACCCTAATAGCAACGCATAACAATTTAGTTCTTAAATATAAAAGTTGCGATCGAGTTTTAAAAAAAAATATGTTATGTATAAAGCAATTATATACATATAAGATTGAATAGAATGAAACAGAAAGCTAAATTTTTTAAAATAAATTTTTTAAATGTATAGTACGATTTTTTAAAGAAAAGAAAAGGTGATTTTTTAGTAAAAGACTCATTATTATGAAAAGATAATATTTTACAAAAGCACTTTTTTTTAGAAAATATACTTCAAAAAATTTCTTTTTCAGACAAGTTACTTTCTTTAAAATTTACGTTTTTAAGAAAAAAGTCTTTTTTTTGAAAATGTATTTTGGGAAGAAACTTAACTTTTTTAAATAAATCACCTTCCTTTTAGAAAATATATTGTTTCACTACGATACTTTTTTAAGAAAATGTAATTTTCTAAGGTACTATTTTACGAGAATTTACTATATTATGAAAAGGTACTTCTTTATAGAAAGGTATTTTTTTAGAAAAGGTACTTTCTTATTTGGTAAGGTCAGTTATATTTTCCAAAAAGCTATACAAATCAAATTTGAGAAAAATCTGTGCAATATTTTTTTTTTTGATAGGTTTTATTAAAAATCGAGAAGCAGCTTTATATGGGGGTTATGGTTAAGAATTGTTCTGTAGGATTTATTTTTCGACTGCTAAAATAAACGTAAACAAATCCAATTTGAACAAGATCTATATGCTAGTTTGATTTTATGGCAATATAACTGGATCTCATAGGGGTCATTTGTATGGGGACTAGGTCTGAACATGCACCGATTTTACCAATCTCAAGAGTCGATAGAAGCTCATGTAGCAAATTTCACCAAAATATATTCATATTTGCGAACTGTAGTTTGGTTATAAGGTTTATAAGGACACGCAGACAGACAGACAGACGGACTGACATCGCTAAATCGGCGCGGAAACTGATTCTGAGTCGATCGGTATAATAAAAGGTTGGCCTATGTCAAATATGTTTGGTAGTTACAAACATGACATGATTTTATACGAAAAGTTTTTAACGTGTTTTATTTTTTATTTCTATACACTTTTAACGTTTCATTAAATGATCGGAAAGTATCTCATTCACAACCTAAACAATCCACCTAGGAAATATTATGATAATATTTATTATGCTTGTCGTTATTTCGATTAGGTTGGTATTTAAAATGGGCTAAATCAGGCATCATTGTGCTAAGATATGGCCTAATCTATTGAGACACCTCTAAAAATGCGAAACACTCAAAGTACTTGTTGTAATAATTTAGTATTAAGTTGATTAAATAGTTTATTTCTTTTAATATTTTGTTTACAGTTGTGCGGAAATAAATATAAATCTTAGGTGGTGGGTATCACAGATTCGCCATAGCTGAATTTAACACTCTTGTATTTATTTAATTTAATCATTTTAACTTTAATTAAAATAATTTATTGTCATTATTCGTATAACCGCGGCTGCTAGCATAAATTTAGTCAACATTCTTTAGTATTGTTATTTATAAATTTCTTAAATTAATAACATTAATAACTGTGAACAAAATCTAATTTATTCGTTATCAATATAAACAAAATTTAAAAAAAAAAATACACAAGAATTAGATTAGCAATAAATTTATAAACCAAATTAAATCTTAATACAAAAAATTGGTATTATTAACGAACCTTTTTTTATTTATAAACAGTAAATTTTAATAAACATTAAATGTAAATAAACATTTAATTAAAAAAAAAACTTTAAATTTAAATAGACATTAAATTTAAATACACATTAAATTCAAATAAACATTAAATTCAAATAAACATGAAATTCAAATAAACATTAAATTTAAATAAACAATAAACAAAAAGCATAAAATTTAAATGAACATTAACTTTAAGTAAACATTAAATTTAAGTAAACATTAAATTTAAGTAAACATTAAATTTAACTAATTTAAGTAAACAATAATAGTATAATTCAAAGCAATTTTGTTAAGAATTGTGCACAAGGATCAATATTTAAGGGCGCGAAAAGGTTTTAAATGCGAAAAAAGGCGTAATTTCATAATTTTTTTTAAAGACGTGAATATTGTTGGATTATTTATTTCATATACACGTTATAATATAATATTTAAAGCATCTCTGAAAAAATTTTCAACTAAAAATTTTAATAAATAAGTCCTTGACAGCGAATCTCCGGGGACGCCCTGAAAAAAAATTGTTATGCGATGAACATCATAAGTCGTTACCGGATAATGTGAAACAAAAAAATGCGTTTAAAAGGTGATGTGTTTCCCTAGATAATCAGAGGGAGTTTTTTTTATAGTTTTAATGTCCTCCTATATTACGGAATATATACACATATATGTATATGTATACCACGACATATACATATATTCTGTGGGCTTAAAAAAAAGTAAATACCTCAGTTACTCATACTCAAAATTTTATTAAAATGAAATAATTAACACAAAATCAACAAGTAAGAAAATTATAGTCGGTCTAGCCCGACTATACGATACCCTATACCATGCTTTAGAGACCCCATCTCTTCGGTCCGACTAATTGGATATAGCAAATAAGCATAAACCAAATTTGAGTGGGATTTTTATTAATTTTTTCGGCTGCAGATATGAAAAAGTTCATATCGGATGCTATATCTATATGGGGACTAGGCCCAAAAATGGACCGATCCTGACCATGTTTGGTAAAGTCTCTTGTATTTTGCAAAAATATATACAAACAAAATTTGAGAAGAATCAGTGCAATATTTTTGTTTTTTGATAGATTTAAGTGAAGATCGGGAAGCAGCTCTATATGGGGCCTATGACTAAGAGTTGTCCAATAGGGATCATTTTTGGACTACTAATTAATGGATGTAATATATCATACAAACCCAATTTGACTAAGATTTGTATGATAATTTGGATCTTATGGCAATATATGTTGATTTCATAGGGCTCATTTGTATGGGGGCTAGGTCTGAACATGGACCGATTCTCACCAATTTAAATAGCGTTCATTCCATGGCCGATAAAAGATTAAATACCAAATTTCGTCAAAACGTATTCATATTTGCGACCTGCAGTTTGATTGCAAGCTTTACATGGACACACAGATGGACGGACGGACGGACGGACATCGTTAAATCGAATCAGATAGTGATTCTGATTCGATCGGTATAATTAAAGATTGGTGTAGGTCAAATATTTTTGGTTGTTACAAACAGCAGCACAAAGTCATTATACCCAAGCCACATAGTGGTATAGGGTATAAATACGTTTATCACTGACCGACTTATAAAGGCATTTTTCCGAAAAAGGTTTCTGTTCTTAAAATGTAAATACTCTTACATATTGCAAAAAAATAAAACAAGTACATTTTCTTGAGAATTACCTCACCTTAATTATTTTTTTTAACGCATTTATTTATTGAATATTAATTTTAAACAGTTTTTAATAATTTCCACTAAATTTAATTCAGTATTCAATTGTTAGTTTCTCGTATACCATGAGGAGCGTGTAATCAACTTTAGGATCTTATTTTGGTGTCTCTGTATTTTTTCTATATAAGATGGTAAAGAGGTTGCCCATAGACATATGTATACCGTAGCTTCAAACGGGTTTCATGTAGGAATTTTATATCAATAACTTACAATCAAGACTTTGCTTTGAATTTCTGCGCATTAGTTGAACTAATTTTAATTTTATTGAAATGAAAAATGAAATTTTGTTAAAAACTTTAATTTCTTAAAAAATCACATATTCTTAAAAAGGTACCCTTTCTCGAAAAACTACCTTTTCTTGGAAACGCTCTCTTTCGTAGAAAATCATTTGCTTTAACAAGTGCTCTTTCTTAAAAAAGTCTATTTTCTTAAAAAAGTAAATTTTCTATATAAGTACTAATTCTTCAAAAAAAAAACGCCTTTTCTTAAGATAGTACCTTTTCTAAATTTTCTTAAAAAGTTAATTTTTTCAAAAAAGTAAATTTTCTTATAAAATTAGCTTTTTTCTAAAAAGTACCTTTTCTTAAAAAGTACCTTTATTTTTATTAAAATAAAGTACCTTCACTTTAAAAATGCCTTTTCTTAACTTAGTACATTTTCTTAAAAATTAGCTTTTCTTAAAAAAATACCATTTCTAAAAGTTTACTTTCTTAAAAAAAACTTTTTCTTAAAAATAACTGTTATTAAGAAAAGCGAATTATTAAAAAAATGAACCTGTTTTAAAGTACCTTCTGGTCTAAAAAGTACCTTCTCCTAAAAAAGTAAATTAAAAAAGGAAAATACTTTTTTTAAAGAATAGCTTTTCCTAAGGAAGTACCTATCATTTTTAAATTGAAATTTTCTTAAAAAAGTTCATTTTCTTAAAAATGCACTATTTCGTAGAAAATCACTTTAAAAAAAAGGAATATTTTGATTTAAAAAATTTAAATATTTTGCAAACAGTTTCCATTTTTAAGAAAACCGTCTTTTTTAAAAAAGGCACCTTTTTAAAGCACATTTTGTTCTAAAAAGTACACTTTAAAAAAGTAAATTAAGAAAGAAAAATACTTTTTTTAAAGAACCTTTTCTTAAAAAAGTATCTTTCCATTTAAAAAAGCACAGTTTCTTTAAAACTACTATTTCTTAAAAAAATTTCTTTCCTTAAAAAGTATCATTCCTAAAAAAGTATGTTTTCTTAAAAAGTACGTTTTCTTAGAAAATCACTAGTTTTTTAAAAAGGAACATTTTGTTTAAAAACGTGATATTTCTTGGAAAAGTAAATGTTTTGAAAATGCCCATTGCCTTTTAATAAAAGCGCGTTTTATTAAAAGTATCTTCTCTTAAAATAAGAACATTTGCTTAAAAAGGCACCTTGTCTTAAAAATGTACCTTTTCTTAGAAAGGTACCTTTCTTAAAAAAGAATGTTTTCTTAAAAAACAATATGTTTTTTTTTGAAAAATCAGATTTTCTTAGAAAATCAGTTTTTATTAATATTATTTTATTATTATTATGTTTTAAAAGTATAATTTCGTAAAAAAACACTTTTAAATACTTATTTTTATACCCTATACCACTATGTGGTTTGGGTATAATGACTTTGTGCTGCTGTTTGTAACAACCAAAAATATTTGACCTAGACCCATCTTTAATTATACCGATCGAATCAGAATCACTTTCTGAGTTGATTTAACAATGTCCGTCCGTCCGTCCGTCCGTCCGTCCGTCCGTCCGTCCGTCCGTCTGTGTGTCCATGTAAAGCTTGTAATCAAACTGCAGGTCGCAAATATGAATATATTTTGATGAAATTTGGTATGTAAGCTTTTATCGGCCATGGGATGAACGCTATTGAAATTGGTGAGAATCGGTCCATGTTCAGACCTAGCCCCCATACAAATTACCCATATGAAATCGACATAAATTGCCATAAGATCCAAATTGTCATATAGATCTTACTCAAATTGGGTTTGTATGCGTTCATTATATCCACTAATGAGTAGTCCAAAAATGATCCCTTTGACCCCATATATAGCTGCTTCCCGATCTTCACTTAAATCTATTAAAAAACAAAAATATTGCTCTGATTCTTCTCAAATTTTGTTTGTACATATTTTTGCAAAATACAAGAGACTTCACCAAACATGATCAGGATCGGTCCATTTTTGGACCTAATCCCTTTGTAGATATAGCATCCGGTATGAACTTTTTCATATCTGCAGCCAAAAAAATTAATAAAAATCCCACTCAAATTTGGTTTTTGCTTATTTTCAATGTCCAGTTAATTGGGCCTAAGAGATAGGGTTTCTAAACACATGGTATAGGGTATCGTATAGTCGGTCTAGACCGACTATAATTTTCTTACTTGTTTAAAGTTCATTTCCTTTTAGTAAAAGCTTCTTTTTTTAAAAAGTAACTTCTCTTAAAAAAGTAAATTTTCCTAAAAAAGTACATTTTATTAAAATTTACTTTTCCTTTTAATAAAAGCACTATTTCTTAAAAATTACTCTTTCCTAAATAAGTATTTTTTTTAAGTTTATTCTCTTAAAAGTGTTTTTCTTAAAAAGTTTTCTTAAAGAATTGCTTTTCCTTTTAATAAAAGCACTATTTCTTAAAAAGTTCCATTTCTTGCAAAAGTAGCTTTACGTAGAAAACTACCTTTTTTAAAAAAAAGTACCTTTTGTTTAAAAAGGACTCTTTATTAAATACCTTCTTCTTAAGAAGTAACTTCTCTTAAAAAATTATGTTTTCGTTGAAAACCACTTTAAAAAGAATTTTTAAAAACCTTAAAAACCTTTTCGAAAAAAGTACCTTTTCTAAAAAAGTACATTTTCTAAAACAGTACCTTTTCTAAAAAAGTACCTTTTCTATAAAAGTACCTTTTCATTCAATAAATGCACTTTTTCTTAACAAGTTCCATTTTTTCTTCCTTTTAATAAAATCAATTTTTCTTAAAAAAGTACCGTTTCTTAAAAAGTATTTTTTCTTTAAAAAGTACATTTTCTTAAAAGCATTTTCATTGAAAAAAATACCCTGTTGTAAAAAGTTTTAAAAAAGTAGTGTTTTGTAAAGTATTTTTTTAGAAGGAAAAGAAAATTTTCTTAAAAAAATAGCTGTTTCAAAAAAGTGTATTTGCTTACTTTTTCTTAAAAAAAAAAATTAGGTTTTCTTAAAAAGTAAGTTTCTTAAAGTGAATACATTGTAACCAAAATAAAAAATTTATAAAATTTCCTATATTTGAATATGCACTTGATTTTATTAATTCTCGAGGATTATTTTCAGAATTAAGCTTGATTTAAGACACATATGGAGGGCACAACCGAATTTAATCATATCTGATTTTGACCTCATTTGACATAACAAAAAAGTGTTTATAAAAGATTCAAAAGATAATAAGAAAGTAACATTAATTATGACTCAGTCTGTTAATTAATTATAATTATAATTTCTCAGCGCTAATATTAAGAATTTTGTGTTGTTTCAAATCAACAACTTCGTGTAGTTATTAACAGCATGATCGTTATTTGGGTACATGTTTCATTTCATGGCCTTTTTGCAGATGAACAAAAAAGTTTTTATACGAAATTCAAGTGGCAGTAAACTTATTTTTTATTACTATTATAATTTAAACTTCTTTCAGAATATATTTGATTTTTTTTATAAGAAAACAAGTAAGAAAATTATAGTTGGTCTAGACCGACTATACGATACCCTATACCATGCGTTTAGAAACCCTATCTCTTAGGCCCAACTAACTGGACATAGAAAATAAGCAAAAACCAAATTCGAGTGGGATTTTTGTTAATTTTTTTGGCTTCAGATATGAAAAAGTTCATATCGGATGCTATATCTATATGGGGACTAGGTCCAAAAATGGACCGATCCTGATCATGTTTGGTAAAGTCTCTTGTATTTTGCAAAACTATATACAAACAAAATTTGAGAAGAATCAGTGCAATATTTTTGTTTTTTAATAGATTTAAATGAAGATCGGGAAGCAGCTCTATATGGGGCCAAAGGGATCATTTTTTGACTACTCATTAATAGATGTAATGAACGCATACAAACCCAATTTGAGTAACATCTATATGACAATTTGGATCTTATGGCAATTTATGTCGATTTCATAGGGGTAATTTGTATGGGGGCTAGGCCTGAACATGGACCGAATTCTCACCAATTTCAACAGCGTTCATCCCATGGCCGATAAAAGCTTATATACCAAATTTCGTCAAAATATATTCATATTTGCGACCTGCAGTTTGATTACAAGGTTTACATGGACACACAGACGGACGGACGGACGGACGGACATTGTTAAATCAACTCAAAAAGTGATTCTGATTCGATCGGTATAATTAAAGATGGGTCTAGGTCAAATATTTTTGGTTGTTACAAACAGCAGCACAAAGTCATTATACCCAAACCACATAGTGGTATAGGGTATAATTAAACAACTACACCCAGTTATTAGCGGTAAGCTTATGGTGTCCACGGAAGGACAGGCGTTGTTAGATCTTATTAAAACTTTTCAAGTTTTTTAAGTGGTCTCCATTTAATTTTGATATGTTACCAAGGAATTGACAATCTTAACAATTGTAGACAGAACAAAAATCTGATTACAAACGTAAAGTACTTGATGCATGTTGATTATTATTATACCCTATACCACTATGTGGTTTGGGTATAATGACTTTGTGCTGCTGTTTGTAACAACCAAAAATATTTGACCTAGACCCATCTTTAATTATACCGATCGAATCAGAATCACTTTATGAGTTGATTTAACAATGTCCGTCCGTCCGTCCGTCCGTCCGTCCGTCCGTCCGTCCGTCTGTGTGTCCATGTAAAGCTTTTAATCAAACTGCAGGTCGCAAATATGAATATATTTTGATGAAATTTGGTATATAAGCTTTTGTCGGCCATGGGATGAACGCTATTGAAATTGGTGAGAATCGGTCCATGTTCAGACCTAGCCCCCATACAAATTACCCATATGAAATCGACATAAATTGCCATAAGATCCAAATTGTCATATAGATCTTACTCAAATTGGGTTTGTATGCGTTCATTACATCCACTAATGAGTAGTCCAAAAATGATCCCTTTGACCCCATATAGAGCTGCTTCCCGATCTTCACTTAAATCTATTAAAAACAAAAATATTGCACTGATTCTTCTCAAATTTTGTTTGTACATATTTTTGCAAAATACAAGAGACTTTACCAAACATGAACAGGATCGGTCCATTTTTGGACCTAGTCCCTTTATAGATATAGCATCCGATATGAACTTTTTCATATCTGCAGCCAAAAATTAATTAATAAAAATCCCACTCAAATTTGGTTTTTGCTTATTTTCTATGTCCAGTCTTAGGCCCAACTAAGAGATAGGGTTTCTAAACGCATGGTATAGGGTATCATATAGTCGGTCTAGACCGACTATAATTTTCTTACTTGTTATTATTATTATAGTTTTTATACCCTATACCACTATGTGGTTTGGGTATAATGTCTTTGTGATGCTGTTTGTAACAACCAAAAATATTCGTCCTAGACCCATCTTTAATTATACCGATCGACTCAGAATCACTTTTTGAGTCGAAATAGCAATGTCCGTCCGTCCGTCCGTCCGTCCGTTCGTCTGTGTGTCCATGTAAAGCTTGTAATCAAACTACAGGTCGCAGATATCAATATATTTTGATGAAATTTGGTATATAAGCTTCTACCGGCCATGGGATGAGCGCTATTGAAATTGGTGAGAATCGGTCCATGTTCACACCTAGCCCCCATACAAATGACCCCTATGAAATCGACATTAATTGCCATAAGTTCCAAATTATCATATAGATCTCAGTCAAATTGGGTTTGTATATGTTTATTACATCCATTAATCAGTAGTTCAAAAATAATCCCTATAGAACAATTCTTAGTCATAGGCCCCATATAGAGCTGTTTCTCGATATTCACTTAAATCTATCAAATAACAAAACTATTGCACAGATTTCTCTTAAATTTGGTTTGTGTGTATTTTTTCAAAATATAAGTGACTTTACGAAATATGGTCAGGATCGGTCCATTTTTCGACCTAGTCCCCATATAAATATAGCACACGATTTGAACTTTTTCATATCTGCAGCCGAAAAAATTAATAACAATGCCACTCAAATTTGGTTTATGTGTATTTTCTATATCAAATTAGTTGGACCGAAGAGATAGGGTCTCTAAACCATGGTATAGGGTATCGTACAGTCGGTCTAGACCGACTATAATTTTCTTACTTGTTTTTTTTTTTATTATTTTTAGGTAGTGTTTTCTTTCAGAAAGAAATTTGTATATTAGGTGTTTATATAAGTTTTTCTATACTTTGCATATTTGGAAATTTAATTCATCTTCCCTCTTGGAGTTTCTGTGATTTAATGAATTCAGACAAAATGAAAATGTCGCTTTGTAGCGTTTATTTATTTGACCGATTTAACAGTCCAGAAAAAAAGTTCCAGAATCCTGTCGATATAAACTAACTTAAGCATAAATGTTTATTAAGTGATAAAAAAAAATTCAGTTCCAAGTACCTTACCCATATAATTTCGAAGGTGTGTGTGTTTTAATCTTGTTCAATTGTTTGGTAGCTACGGAAGCAGCAACCACAGTAGTAGTTGAAGCAACGAATTCGCTTTGTTTGTGAATTATCTTCAAGTTTCTTCTTTTTTGATTTCATAGCCTGTGGCTTTCAAAGTGTTGAATTTTATTACTTGATTTTTTTATGTAGTTTTTGTCTTCATTTTCATCAGTTCTGAGTATCGTTATAAATATAAAACGCTGAGTGTGATATTGGCTTTTTTTTTATCCATCTACTTTCAAGATAAATTGCTAAATAAATTGGTTGAAACACAGCGTAGCCACATTATGGTACATTATACCAAAAAATGTTTTTCTTTTAGAATTTATAAATAACTATTATTTATTTTATAACAATTTTGATGTTAACAATACGCAGACTATTAAAGTTAAAAGATTCGCTTCTAGAATTTCTTAGAAATTATCAGAAATTAGATAAGAAAAAGTATTGGTTCTAATTGGGTTCAATTAACAACATTGAGGTCTTAGGTTGTATTTTTTAGTATGTCAGATAAATTGAGCTTAGTTAAACTAACATTTTTAAACAATATAGACTAACTATTGGACTAAAGTGCTAAATATCGTGAGTTTAATAAAAATAAGTTTGAACACTTTAAACTATTACACAAAAAAGGCGGCCAAGTCCGGCCAAAATATGGTTTTGTCATATTTTAATTACAGCAAGATATTTGTGAATATAAACTTGAGCGTTTACAGGTCATTCCAATTTTATGAATACGGGCCGGTTATTCCACGCTAACTTACCGCCAGCCACAATAAATCCTTTATGTTTTCGTAATTTTGTTTACATTACCAGATGGTCTACTATTAGGAAGCTTCAAAAATATTTACGTGTCGATTCACGCGAAATAGCATACATGATGCAAATGTATAGTGATTCCGTAGCAAGCAATTTTTGGTACAAAACTCGTAGTCGATATTTAATAACTAGTGACTTTTCTCCTATGACTGCTGCAAAATTGCAAATTTTATCACCAATTTCTGCTTAATATTTTTATTGTTTATCGTTGATATTATTTATATCTCCAACTGCATTGCTAAGCACATTTCTTTTTGCCGGAACCACGTTTTCCAACAAACGACTTTGCACTCTTGAGAGTCTTTATCGTATCGTATAAATTGAAATTTTTTCGGATTGTATTTCAGCAAAATACACCGTTTTTGCTCTTGTGTGGATTATTTTAAAAAATTAACAATCATTTTGCGACGTTCTTTATCGGTCAATGACATTGATACTACTAATGTTTATTTACCGAACTGACCGCTAGTCAGGAACAGTGCCGCTTTTTTTCATATTTTGTCTTGATATTGGAATTTGTTTTGTATTTGCAATGATACCTATTTGGAAATCAGTTACAAGAATTTCGTATAAATTTAAGTTAATTTAAACAAAGAAAATACACAATCGGTTATCAGATATAATGATTTCTCACCAATTTTTTAAAGTTCTTTTGACATGAAATGTTATTTTAATTAAAATTTTATTTTTGTAATCTTAGGTTTTTATTCCATATACCACCATGTGGTTAGAGTATAATGAGTTTGCGCTGATGTTTGTAACTACCAAACATTTTTTACCAAGACCCATCTTTTGTTATACCGTTTGAGACGATTTAGCGATGTCCGTCCGTCCGTCCGTCTGTCCGTCCTAGGTCGCGAATACCTAGGAATATATTTTAATGTAATTTTGTATATAAGCTTTCATCGTCCACAGTATGGATGCTATTGATATTAGTGGAAATCGGCACATTAGATCGAATTAAATCGCCATAAGATCCAAATTATTATATACAGTGACTTCCAAAACCGTTCATAAAAACATAGAATTTAGAATTTCTTTCAATAAAAGTTATTTATAACACCAATTTATTAATACTTTTGTTTATATTGAATTCAATACACATTGTCTTAAAAATAAGTGTCGAATCTGTAATAAAAAACTATTTAGTAATTAAAAAGTTAAAACTTTTTATAAACACAGTGCCCATTACAATCTGCTAAATAATAATTGTGGAAAAAGAATTTGTTTTTGTTGTTCAAACAATACATTTAACAAACGCCGATGTTTTTTTCGCAAAATTTCTATTTTGCTTTTTTATTTTTTATGGTTTAATATAATTATAAAATCTGTTCCTTTTTAGAATTTTCCATATTTCCAGTTTCCTATTGCTTTGTTTATTTTTGGCATTTCTGGTTTATATGTTTTATTTTAATCAGCTGTTTATTGTTGTGGAAACAAAATCTCACAAAATGTCAAAAAAGTGATCATCATTGAGCAGAGACGTCAAATTCAAGTTTCAGAAATGAAAGACTAATGCGACGTTTAATATTGTGTCGCAAGGTTTCTTTAAGCAACTGCTTATAGTATATGTGTGGCCTATTTTGATCAACAGGTAATTATTGCACATACGTAGATAAAATTTATCATACGACATTTCACTAAGCTGTGTTCCGCGAGCGAGTCGCGTCCGCTTCCGCGCGTTTGGCAGCCAGACCCGTGCTACCGCGCAGTTGTTGTCAACTTATTTTAATCGCCAAAATATATTTTTCAGATCATTGCGATATTTTTGGTAAGCTGTGTTCCGCGAGCGCGTCGCGTCCGCGTCCGCGTCCGCCCGCCTCGCGCCGCTTCCTCGTAGCTACTACCTGTGCTGCCGCTTAGTTCTCGTTAACTTATTTTAATTCCTAAGACATATTTTTTAGAGCATTGCGATATTTTAGCTGAGCTGTGTTCCGAGAGCGCGTCGCGTGCGCATCCGTCGCGTTCGAGTCAGCGGTCGCGCGCCGCGCTTTGGGCAGCCACACCCGTGCTGCCGCGCAGTTGCTGTCAACTTATTTTAATCGTCAAAATATATTTTTCAGATCATTGCGATATTTTAGCTGAGCTGTGTTCCGCGAGCGCGTCGCGTCCGCACGCCTCGCGCCGCTTCCTCGCAGCTACTACCCGTGCCTCCGCTTAGTTCTCGTTAACTTATTTTAATTCCTAAAACATATTTTTTAGAGCATTGCGATATTTTAGCTGTGTTCCGAAAGCGCGTCGCGTGCGCATCCGTCGCGTCCGCGTCCGCGGTCGATATTTTAGCTGAGCTGTGTTCCGCGAGCGCGTCGCGTCCGCGCGCCTCGCGCCGCTTCCTCGCAGCTACCACCCGTGCCTCCGCTTAGTTCTCGTTAACTTATTTTAATTCCTAAAACATATTTTTTTAGAGAATTGCGATATTTTAGCTGAGCTGTGTTCCGAGAGCTGCCGCGCAGCTGTTGCCAACTTATTTTGAAAAGAATACTCATTTTAAATGCATTTATTGTTGGACATATATTGAGAGCAGTATGCAAATGTTTACTAAAATAAATACTTAACAAAATTCATTAAATAAAAATATGTAAAAATTTAGAATGAATTTGTGGAGTAAGTTCATTTTTTATTACGATTAAAACTAAGTGGGGAATTTGTTCATTTCTTTTGGGTACCTTTTTTTAAGTTTGGGGAATTTGTTCACCGTGTAGTTATTTCCGTGTAACCCAAATTTCAGACAAATCCATTGAAAAGTACAAATTTGTATAGGGAAGAAATATACCACACAACAAAATGTGAATTTTATAAGAAAATTGGGCGTAAAAGTAGGCGTGGTCGGTAAAAATCATATAGCGACCTTCCCTGGAATATGTACTAAATTTCGAAGAAAGCCATTTAAAAATAAAAGTTTTTATAGCAATCAAATAAAGAAACAAATAAAAGGAAAAAATAAGTTTTATATACATAGAAGTTGGCGCAAAGTAGGTGTGGCCTGTAAGAACCATATGGTGACCTTCCCTGTAGTATAGAGATCGTGTGACCAAATTTTAGACATCCCTTGAAAAATAGAAATTTCTATATTGAACAAATATACAAAAAACAGAAAATTAATTTTGTATAAAAAGCGGGCGTAAAAGTAGGTGTGACCGGCAAGAATCATATGGCGACCTCTCTGGAGTCCAGAGATCGTGTGTAGCAAATTTCAGAGAAATCCGTTAAAAAAATTGTGTAGCGAACAAATGTACCAAAAACAGAATATGAATTGTATACAAAAAGTGGGCGTAATAGTAGGCGTGACCTGTACGAAGAACATGTCGACTTTCCCTGGAGGAGAGAGATCGTGTGTACCAAATTTCAGAGAAATCGGTTGAAAAATAAAAATTTGTATAGCGAACAAATATACCAAAAAACAAAATGAATTGTATACAAAAAGTGGGCGTTAAAGTAGGCGTGGTCGGCACGAAGCATATGGCGACCTTAGGTGGAGTAGAGAGGTCGTGTGTACCAAATTTGAGAGAATTACGTTGAAAAACAAAGATTTGTATAGCAAACAAATATACCAAAAAACAGAAAACGAATTGTATAAAAAAAGTGGGCGTAAAAGTAGGCATGGCCGGTTAGAATCATACGGTGACATTTCCTGAAGTACGGAGATCGTGTATACCAAATTTCAGAGAAATGCGTTGAAAAATAAAAATTTGTATACCGAACAAATATACCAAAAAGCAGAAAATGAATTGTATATAAAAAGTGGGCGTAAAAGTAGGCGTGGTCGATAAAAAGTATATGGCAACCTTAGCTGGAGTACAGGGATCGTGTGTACCGAATTTCAGAGAAATCTGTTAACAAATAAAAATTTGTATAGTGAACAAATATGAATAAAACAGAAAATGAATTTTACATAAAAAGTGGGCGTTAAAGTAGGCGTGGCCGGTAAAAAGGATATGGCGACCTTTCCTGGGGTATAGAGATCGTGTGTACAAAATTTCAGGAAAATCCGTTGAAAAATAAAAATTTGTATAGCGGTCAAATGAACAAACAAACAAACAAACAGAAAATGAATTTTATATATGTATATAGATTAGCATCTGTAGCGTTCCCAACGGCTCCTGACAGCACAAGACGTCTCACCATTCCTTTGTATGTGGATTGAGTTTGCGTTGCTGTCCACCTTCATTCTTTTTAATGACTTCACCGATATTTCTCCGGAGCTTCGAAACAAATCCAATAGACATATGTACCATATTTTCTTCCAATTTCACACACAGACTTGCCGCTTAAAATATCGTTTTCTATGTCTTTTTCAATTTGATTTGGGATACCATTAGGCATAGTTATTTCGGCAAAAAAAATATGTATTCCACACACCTTACAATCAAATATGATTAATTTCAAATTGTTTTGATGTTTTGTATTTAATGCAACTACACGGAATCACGAAACAAAACTTAAATGACTTGTTAGTTACACAAGTGTTCACAAAAATTTTAAGATAACGGGATAAATAACGGAACAGTAAAAGTACTCTTGAAAGAGTGAAGCTCAATATACATATCTGTGGTTTTCTGTAATTTTTAATGCTCTTTACAAGTGTTAAATTTAAAACAAAAAATATTGACCATTTCTGAGTTTTTTTCTTTAAATAACGACGTAACTTACATGTTTATTAAATTAATTTGCAGCACTATCGACGTATGTCAACCTACGTTTGCTCGCTGACAAGTTATTTTCTCAGAAATCGACACATAGCGACATACGTTGTTATTAATGAAAAAATGCAAAATAATTTTGGATTATTTTTCAGTTTATAACCACTTATAAAAACTTGCGTGTTTATTTCTGTCATTTTTTGTCACTATTATTCTTGATACGTTGTTATATTCTCATCCTAAGTCCCGTTAACTTTTTGTTGACGAACAAAAAAATCCAGTTTTCAAGGAACAACAACTTATGTCTACATGGGTGGTTGCATTGGTAGTTTTCTTTTTCAAAGAAAACGACGTTTGTCGACATGAGTTGTTTTATCTGCACACACTTTAAGTGTTATTTACATATTGTTTTTTCGTCCTTCTTTAAGATCTATTCCTCTGAAGATTTTTGACTCAAAATTTTATATAAGGTATTTATTGCCCATATCTACAGGACTGTTAAATAAAAAGCTTTCAAAACTTTATATCGAGCCCATAATTTCAAATATAACGTTTTTTGGCTCCCCTCAACATTTTGATTTTATGACATACGCGGTTATTCTAGAAAACCACAGATATGTTACTAGTACACCAACAAATATAAAAAATTACATAAACTAATGTACCATTTATTGATCACTTTATAAATATTGTAATACAAAAAAATATTTGTTTATGAACAGTTTTGGAAGTCACTGTAGATCCCAATAAAATTTGGTTTGTATGTGTTAATTACATTCATTGAACACCAGTCCAAAAATAAGCCCTGTTGAACAATTCTTAGTCATAGCTCCCTTGGGAAGTTGCCTCCCGATCGTCACTTAAATCCATCAAAAAAACAAAAATATTGCACAGATTTTTCCCAAATTTGGTTTGTTTATGTTTTTGTAAAAAATATGTAACTTTACCAAATATGGTCAGGATCGGTCCATTTTTTAACCCAGTCCCCATGTATCATCCGATATGAAATTTTTCATATCTGCAGGCAAATAAATTAATAATTCCACTCAATTAGTTGCACCTGTGACCCCCTCACTAAACGCATGGTATAGGATATCGTGTAGGCGGTGCAGACCGCCTTGTTCTTACTTGGTTTTTTTAATTTTGTTATGGTAGCTTCATCAGAAAACCAAAACTGTGGTAAAAACTTTCGTTTCTTTAAAATTGACAGGTTCAGGTGATCCATTCAATTGCTGAACCACAAATGCTCTGCATGTTCAATCTCATAAAATTTTTCTTCATAACACTGTTAAACGTATACAAAAGTAAGTCTCCCTTTTTGTATTCAGGAAATTATTATTATTTTTTTTTTATAAAAAATACTAGCAGATTCCAGCTCTCGGAATTCGAGCGCAAATTCTAGGAAATTTTAATTTTTCATTACATAAAGACCCTAAAAGTATGCTAATCAATTATAGCAAATTCTCAAATCAACACAAAAAACAAACTCATCTTTATTATAAACACATTAACAAATTTAATAAACACACACATAGCATTGTATAATTTTATGTATGTGTTAGTAGCAACTTTAAATGCAATTTACTCGAAATAAGGGAAAAAATTTAAAAATCTGTAAATCTGCAAAACGGCTAAAGAGAAACACCTTTCAAATAATATACGTTTGGTCAAAATCGGGATAAAACGGTAGAATAAAACGTCGGTCACAAGAAAAAATTAAAAAAAATTAAAATTTAAGATAAAATTTTTTATAAAAATTAAAAAAAAAAACAAAAATGTTCGAAAAAAAAAACAAATAAAAGAAATTTTTGTCATCGAAATATAGCGTTTTTTTTTATGTGACAAATCGAAAATCAAACGATACGCACAATTATCGAAAATGCAACGAAAGGCACTTAAACAATGCATTAGTGAAGTGAAAATTCATTAGAAAATGGTAAAAGTTTCGCAGAAATGGTTCGTACAGGTCGTACAGTTTGTGACATGATGTAGAGCAATTGGATCATAAGTTCTAACAGGCCGTTGCTTATGAAACAATTTCATAATTTTACTTAAAATTTTATGGAAATTTGATATATCTTGATCAAGATTTTGCGATTTGGAACAATGAGATTTACGATAATCATCCAACAACAACAAGAGAGATAAAAGGTAATAGCAGAGTTATTAAGAAACAACTTGGTCCAGAAATCTTCAAAGGATACTAACCATACTGCTCTTAGGCCTGAGTTTAGGTGAGTGTGTTAAAGCGCTGACCAAAAAGTGCAAGTACGAGTGTATATGTGGTTTCGGGTTCAAACCTCACGGCCGCCCCACAGTGGACCATATTTTGAGAAGGCGGCCAAAAATCATTTTTTTTTGTTACCGATTGTAAAGTTATGTCATTCATTTGAAAGTAAATACTAGTAAACCTCGGGAGTCAAAAAATTGCGACTCTATATCAACTATATCACAGCGAACAGGATCTTCGAAAATGGGCTTTCTCAGTATTTTGCTAAAATTAAAAATTTCTTTGTAAATTTTTATTTTTGAATGACTGTAACTTTTTTTATTTAACAGATTTTGAAGTAAAATAAATTCTGTGTAATTTTGTAGCTTCCATACTATTAATGTCAAAAATGTAAAATCACTGAGTCATTCCGAAATTAAAAAAAAATTTTTTTTAAAAAAGGTCCAAATTTTCCAAAAAGCTCCTACTTAATAGAGCATAACTCCTGCCAGTCGAAAGCAGTCAGAAAAAAACTTGCACTCTTCTATAGTCCGAACCCTCCACTATACTCCTATCGCCCATTATATACCCGCCAGTTTCCGCCCGTGTGCACCAGAACAATTTTTCTGACCCAAGGTTAGATATTTTCTGCAAAATTTATGAATACAAAAGTTGTCCACTATGTGGTTAGGATATATAAAGGTTCAGGTGATGTTTGTAACTGCCAAAAATATTGGACATTTATCCATCTTTCTGAGTCGATTAAACGATGTCCGTCCGTCCGTCTGAGTGTTATGAATACAAAAGTTGGTCGTACCGGTGCACCGCGGTGTATTTTTTGCGTGTTGGTTGAGTTGTTAGGAGTTGTTATATAGTTATAAAAAAGGGTTGAGATATAATGCGCTTAATTGCTACATGTACATTTACAGAGGTATCTTTCAAAAACATTAATAGTCTGAATTAGAGTTATATAGTTTAAATACCTGACAAAATGGGAAACAATTTAAATAACAGGTAAATGGTAAAAAAAAAACTATTGCGACATAGCCCTTGAAGATATGAGCAGGTATGCTTCACCTTTTAAAAGGGGTTAGGGTGTGGGTTTTTTATGCTTCTAAAAGTGGTAATAAAAGATAAAAATTTTTATTTTACATAGTTGCAAGAAAGGGTATTTATAATAATGTTTCCACAATTATTATTCATTACAATTTGTGCAATGGCTAAGTACTGTTACAGAGATCTGGCAAATATTTATTTTCAACGAAATGATGTAGACGATGTAATTTTGCACATAGTGAGCAACGACTTCTTTAAGAATTGTAACCTAGAAGACATTGAAATGCACAAAGGAAAAATTACTAATTTTGCATCGAATTTGAAAAGACGGTACATTGAATGCTCTCATAGCAAGGCAAAGATGTAAAAACGTTACCAAGCCTACGAATTTGGAATGTCCCCTCTTCATTATTACAAGCTCTAGCTTGCAGCAGAACATTAAATGCAAAAAAATTTGGAGAGTACGTCAATAAAACAGCTATACTTTATAATGAAAAATACTCTTGGAGATATATGCCATCCACAAATAATTCAAAACAATATGCTACCAATAGGAGATCTATCTGAAGAAGCGCAAGAAAAAAGGAACAAGGACTACAGATTCCTTCGCGAGCACAACACAAGGAAAATGTCCAGATGTTGTACTAATGAAGACCTTATCACTATTTTGTTGTGCACTTCAGATCCATATACGCCCAACATTCGTCAAAAATGGAAAACTACCTCTATTGAATTAGACGAAGAAGCTAAACAACTTCTAGAAGATGAAAATCAAGGCTATTTAGAAGAAATTTTTACTAAAATTGGTTGATTTAAAGTACTTTTTCATTACACTAACAATAAGTTACACTTTTTTTATATAGTTAAAAAATTTTCTTGGTTTAAAAATTTATATATTTCATAAATTTACCATAAAAATTGATATAGAAATATTTAAAAAGACAATAAAAAAAATTTAACTAAAGCAAAAACATACGAGTTTTTCATTGAAACTTCTCTATCTTGAACCAATATAAGGTAACTTTTACGTTCGCTGCTTAATAAATTATATTTTAACTCGGGATCTTTCAAAAAAAAAAAAAAAAAAACAACCTTTGGCCCTTGTGCACATTAGGACTAAAAATTTACGGGGGCCAAAGTTTGGCATTTTCTGAAAAAATTAACTTAAAAAATTTTTAAAAATATTAGTTGTAAAATTAACTGAAAAAATAAGACTTTATATTAAAAAAAAACCTTTATTCACCTTTTAACACTTCACTTTTGTACTAAAATTCAACTACAAATGAAAATGTATTTTAAACCCTCCGTAACTTTTTTTATTTTCGGTTGAGAATTACGTTTGATAGCAAAACTTAAAGGCTAAAGTCCCACCTACCAAACAAAAAAAACCGCATATAAAAATTCCAATCCAATCAAAAGTTATAGATTTTTGACCGCCTTCTCGTCAAATGGTCCACGTGCGCCCTAAGTACAAAAGTTGCATATAGAAACAGTACCTTTTTATGAAAATGTGCTTCTTAAGAAAAGGTATTTTTTTTAGAAATGGTACCTTGTTAAAAAAGATACTTCTATAAAAAACGATGTTTTACAATACATGTACTTTATTAAGAAAATAAAATTTTGAAGAAATTTTACTTTTTTAAGAATACTTTAAGGGTACTATGCAGAAAAGTATATTTTCATTTTTAGTTATACGAGGTAGCTTTTAGTGATAAATAAAAACTTTTGACCTCCTATTCCTTTCATCATTTTAAATCAAATATTTTTGAGTGTAACTTAAAATGAAGGCTCTCAATGGAAACTTTTAATAAAAAATATTTTTGACGAATTAAACCAAAAAATTGGATCATAAAATTAAAAAATCTTTTATTAATTTAAAAATATGGGTTTTCTTTATTTAATAATCTAACCCATAAAAACAAAGTTTTTATTAAAACTCTTTCTTTCCTTATGCGTAAAATTTTGAAGTCTTATGTTTTCTGTGCATTGTACTGTTATTTTATTTATTTGTTTGATGGTTCTATTGCTATAATATATAAAGTCACTCACTGACTAAGTTAAAGTTAATTTAAGATCGATTGGATGAGGGAAAATGACATTTAGATCACTCCGTGACTGTGCGTGACTATGCGTGAATGTGCGTGATTACCCCAAAATTAATCTGTAGTTACAGCCAGAGTATGGGCCACGTTTCAGATCAATTGGATAAGCGGGAATGGGGTTGACCCACGACAGACAGACCGACAGACAGAGAGTATGATTTAAAAGAAAGAGCTTAAAAAAGAAAAAATAGTAACAGAAAATAGCTTAGCTTCAGAAAAAAATTCAATAATTGAAAATTTTGCCTGTTCGCGATATCTATCGAAATTTTTTGCCACTCTGAATTTTCCGCCTCAATAAGATCTGTCTTGTTTATATATTTTCGTGTCCGTATTTTTCGATCTACAATTTCCCATAGATTTTCTATGGGTTTGAGTTCTGTTGATTGTGTTGAACAAATCAAAATACTATTTGCATTAGATTGGAGCAATTCTGTTACAACTTTGGAGGTGTCTTTTGGGTAATTGACATGTTGGAACTTCCAGACCATTTAGAATTTCCCTATATCCAATTCCACTTGGAGTATCTTTTACTACAGAAATTGGACCCATTCCTTGGCCAGAAAAGTAAACCATACCATAATATTGCCACCGCAAATCTTAACAGTTTGTTTATTTTGGGTCTAGTCTTGTTCCCTTTGGTCATCATGCAAACGTTGTTCCATCATGTCCTCTTTAATTAAACTTTGACTCATCTAACAAGAGAACAGTATTCCAATTCCATCTTGATCAGTTTATATTTCTAGTTTCAGATTATTAATGACCTTTTTAGGTAGCATTTTTGAACATTTCTTAAAGTCTCTTGCTGTTAAATTATATTGTTTTTGACTCGTTGTTGAGTCGTCACCGTACCTCTTTCACAAAACTTTATTCTTGCTATTATTTTATAATAGTGTGTTATAATAATATTAAATATCCAAAAATGCAATTGAGTTTAAAAAATATATGTATGGTATCTAAATTTATATAACAGGAGAGCTTTTATACATTTTCTTTTATTGTTTTAATCAACTCTGGTAAAGAAGTTTAAAAGTTTCCATTGTTTTGGCATCATCTTTTTTTAAAATTATATTTTCCCAACTAATTTTTATCTGTCGATATAGAATTCATCAGAGAATGGTTCCGCAAAAAATACATAATTTTAGGACTTAATGCGAAATTATTAAAAACCAAAATTGGCAATTTCAGAATTTTTTAAAAATTTCCAATGTAAAATTTATTATTTCAAAGATACCTATTTGGCCAATTAATATAAAAATGAACCCAAATAACTTGACCTTACTAAGTGTGTTTAAAATGAAGCACCCATTGTAAAATAAATTCCAATAAGTATGTATTTTTATACTACATTAACATTCAACATACATTAACATGTTTCGTTTCCTCTGTGGACCGTTACGCTATGTAAACAATAACAGCTGTTAGTTTTATAACAGACCTTAAAGAAAGTTTTTAATAGATGTATAAAAGAAATACTACTTACAATTTATTGAACAATTATTTAAAGGTATTATAAATTAATATAAGAAAACTTTTTTTTATAGAAAAAATACCTTTTCCTTTAATTTTTTACTAATTATTTAAATTTAATAATTATAATGAAATTTTGCTCAAAAGCACTTGCTTGTTTAAAGCTTTTTTGTTGTTTGTTTTATATCATAAAAACAACAAGTGTATTGTTCTTATTGTTGTCTTTTCGTATATATTTTGTTGTTTAACTTTTCACTTTGTTCCCTGGACATTAGGGTTTCATTAAATGAGCTAATGTTATGGGCAACGGAGAGAGTAAATCTATGAGATTAAATGAGAGTTTAATAAGAATGAATGAAAATTTGTTAAGCAAACAACAAAAAACTAACATAAAACTCATACATCTTGTTATATGTTCAAGTCAGTTGTAAATGAAACACCCAACGAAGCAGGTGATGGAATACGCGTAAATAACTTTGTCGTCTAACCCTTAACGTGCAATAACGTGTTTTTTAAGTTATAAAATTTTTTCACAAACAACACCAAAAACAAATATATTTTTTTTTTATTAAAGAAAAACAGACGTACTAAGAATAATTGTATAAAAGTCTGAAATCTGTGTATTTTAAGAAAAATAATGTAAGAGTGTGGTAATTTAATGCAAATAAACTAATAATTTTTAATGAAATTAAATAAATCATCAAGAAAATTTAAGAAATCTAAATTGCTGGTGTTGTTTTTTACATGTAAAAATCTATTTTAATAGAGGAACATATATAAATTGACACAATCACTAAAGTTAACGAGCGCAAAAGAGTGATAAAAAGAGTGTGCAAGAAAGAGAGAGTCTTAAATGAGGCCGTTTTTTAAAATAAAATGTTAAACGAATTGCAGTAGCAAAAGAAAATAACAAAAATCAGCTGTTAAAAATAAAAGATAAATTTTTGGAAAAATTGCCAAAAGTTTAAAGTAAATAACAACAAATATAATTGGAAAAAAGTTTCTTAATAAAACTTAAAATTAATTAACAAAACTTTTTTATAAAGTGTCAAAGTTTGCCTTATTAACCTGTCAAACTACCTTGTCTTCTATTTGGCCTTACGACCAGTGTTTATGACATCAAATCTAAAAGAATAAATAAAAGAAGAGCCAAATAATTATAAAATATTTGTAAATTAAATAATTTGTTTGTTATTATATATTTTGCTTTGCTTCTATTATTTTCTTTAGATTCTTTTGTTGATTAGTTAGTGTTTTTTATTTTTTTTTAAATAATTATTACCATCCACTAACTTCGAAAAACTTCGAAAATATAAACTTAATTGTTTTTTCGTCGTTGTTAGTGTTGTTGATATTGTTTCGTTGCTGCAATATTTTTGTGTGTTTCATCTTTTTCAATAAAAAGCCAACAAAAAAGTGTGATGTAAGTATTATTATTATGCTTGTTATTGTTTTTCCTATATGAAATATATATTTTTTTTGATTTTTTATCAATAAATTTAAGTGTTTTATTGCTGGTATTGATCGCGTAGTTTTCTTTTTCATAAATTATTATAATCGTCGGTTATATTTATTTTTATCACCAACAAAAGGCAACAAACAAATAGAAAAAAGAATAAAAAAAACACAAAAGTTCATAAATAATTTTTTAAATACATATTTTGATAACACTATACAGTGTTTTTTAGTGGTGTGGGGGGGGGGGGGGGGGAGTGTAGAAAAACCGCCCAAAAGATTGTGCATGGTACATTTTAACCTATGACAATGCCAGCTAGAGTGTTAAAAAGTTCCACAAAAAAATTTCCCCTGAAGTTTCAGAGTGGACATTCAAACACAATATTTATTTAGCTCACAAAAAAAAAAACAATTCTTCGTAGCAGTTGTTAAATTAGATTTCCGGGAGGACTGCAAAGCACACAACGATTCAACTTTTTTTTTCTCATCAATCAATTCTAAACGGTAGTCCGTAGTGGTCTATTGAGTTTATTGAATAGCCAGAAGTCACACGGTGTAAAATCAGGCCAATAATATATGTAGTTGTGAAATGATATAAGTTGAATTTGATGCGAAATGGTCTCGAAGAACCAATGTAGTATATATAATATGGTGATAAACCAAAAGATGTCTGCCCATAATTCTGACATAACACTCAATTAGTATACCTCGCAAAATTTTTGTTGTGGTAGTAGGAAGAAATTGTTTCAGAGATATTAATGTGATGATCTTTTTGAAAAAAAAAATTGTTTTTGGAACAGATCGAGATTTGATGGGTTTGAGACCTAAAATGTATTCTAATATTGACTTATCAGCAAGATCTCTTATTGTCAAATGACGATTTTCAGCGCTATCTCTTTGAATTCCTAGACTTGTTATTCATCCGTTGATGTTTTTTTCTTACAGTGGTAACCAAAGTCCTTTTTTAACAAACATAATTAATGGAAGTTTTCTATTCCACAAAATCAGACATTGCTAAAATCGCCGAATTTTCCCTTAGTTCTTTACAAAAACAAGCATTGCTATTGCAGCATTGAATAAATTGATATGAAATTTGTCATCAAAAATAGTACTAAACGGTGATTTTTTAAGAGCTATAGGAAAGTTTTCAAAAAAAAAAACACATAAAATTCAGAAAAATGCATGAAATCTTTATTTGAATCGATAGTACGGTCCATATAATTGAATGTTTGAAGATTATTTCATGCAAATGTTGACCGTGACTGCGCCTCAATGGTCCATCCGCTTAGTCCAATTTTGGCATACTCTTTCCAACATATCGGCCGGTATCTCACGAATAAATGCTTCAATGTTGTCTTCCAATGCGTCAATTGAAGCGGGATTTTCTGTATAGACATGAGCTTTAACATAGCCCCACAAAAAATAGTCTAAAGGCGTTAAATCGCACGATCTAGGCGGCCAATTGACCGGTCCCGAACGTGAAATAAAATGTTCACCGAACTCGCCTCTCAATAAGTCCATTGTTGCGCGTGCTGTGTGGCATGTGGCACTGTGTTGTTGAATCCATATGTCATGCAAGTCAAGCTCTTGCATTTTGGGCAAAAAAAGTTGGATATCATCTCTCGGTAACAGAGGCCCAATTGCTGCGAACGGCGACGAATCGATAATTGATTTTCATCATTAACACTGGCCGATACAGCTGCGATATTTTCTTCAGTTCGCACTATACGTAAGCGTGTTGGTGGTTTAATGTCCAACAATGTAAATTTGGTGCGAAATTTAGTCACAATAGCCCGAATAGCCGCTTCAGTGGGTCGATTAAACTGACCATAAAATGGAAGAAACGCGCGATGAACTTTCTTAACAGAGCCGCATTTTGATAATAAAATTCAATAACTTGCAAGCGTTGTTCGTTTGTAAGACGATTCATGGTTAAATTATAGACCAAACTGAAGATGTTTGACAATGAAACAAAACACGAAACGTGCGTCAGCTGTTTAAACCAGTGTTGCCAAAAAGATAATAGCTAAAAAATCATCCTTTATATAAAACCTAACAAAAATGGAAACATATACATATATTTTTATTTATTTATTTTTTTTTTAACGTAATATAATTATTATAACAAACATACCGCATTTTAACATTTTCCCGAGGTGTCTCCATATATTAGTATATATTTTGACACAGTGATGTCCGATTTACCAAATTTTCAATACTAACCTACTCGAAATGGTGAAAAATTATACTATTCTAAGAGCGCCCAGATATTGTTTATTTTGTGAATGAGCGTGATTTCAATAGACAGACTGACGGACGGAAGGACGAAGATCACTATATCGACTCTGTTGTTATAATGATCAGAATATAAGAACTACAGATTTAAAATTCCACAAAATGAGACTGCACCACCCACATAGAGGCAAACATTTTAAAGATCTTACTACACTTAGGGCCATTATTACAACTTGCCAATAGCTAAAGTTAGGATGTTATCTGGCAGATTATTAGTTTTTCGTTATTACAACTATACTTTAAGCTAAAAGTGACCGATAAGCTAAAGGGAAGATATTGTTGCCTTTAACTTTTAACGTGAGGTTTATGTATTTAATACTGCCACATTTTCTGACCTATGAAGGCGAAATTCACATCAATTTAGTTTTGGAAATAAATTTATTTATAGATACTTAAATATATGCTTGTATATTTTTAAAAAGTTTTATCAATTATGCAACTTATAATAAAGGTTTTTGGTTTTTATTCTATTGTTTTTATTGTTTATTTGCGAACAACTAAAGGAACGTTGCCACTATGTATTTTGATAAATCAATTCATTTGGTCAAAAGTAATCGGTATTTCCTTTGGTGCTGCCACAATATCAAAAATATTAATTTTATTTTAATGGGAAGTTGTAATAACGAAACGAAGTTAAAGGTAACTTTATTGTTCACTTTAGCTAAAGTTACCTTTAACTAACATTTACTTTAAAGGCAAATTGTAATAATGGCCCTTAGTCTATATATTTATCTCACTCAGGAATTAATCACTCCCAAAGCGAAGACCCTATTTATGTTGTTTAGTGTATTCACATATTTCTCTCTGGAAAAAATAACAACATTTTTGTTTATATATTTATATAAAATAGTAGATTCCAGCGCTCGAAATTCGAGTGCAATTTCTAGGCAGCTTTGTTTTTCAACTTAGCCAATTCACTAACCAACACTTTTATGGTTTATTATTATTGTGAATGAAGATAGCAAACTCATTACAAACACATTAACAAATTTAATAAAGCACACACGGCATATGTATAATTATACCCTATACCACTATGTGGTTTGGGTATAATGACTTTGTGCTGCTGTTTGTAACAACCAAAAATATTTGACCTACACCCATCTTTAATTATACCGATCGAATCGGAATCACTATCTGATTCGATTTAACGATTCCGTCCGTCCGTCCGTCCGCCCGTCTGTGTGTCCATGTAAAGCTTGTAATCAAACTGCAGGTCGCAAATATGAATATATTTTATGATTATGAAATTTAGTATACAGTGAGTGACAAAACGGTCAATACCAAATAATTTGATCATAAGATTAAAAACTCGTTCATTAGTTTAAAAATTTATTTAAAGCCAAAAAAAAAAAAAAAAAAATAGCATAAAATAGCATAACAAATTAAAAGCCTTCCCTATATTTTTGGTTTCATTATTTTGTGGGGTATCCACTATTTTATAGTACTGCTTACCAATGCCGAGGAATGGAGACAATTATTTATTTATTAATAGTAAATAAATTTACAAATTAATAAAATTCAAAGAAATTAGGAAACTGGCTGCAGAGGCCTTCGTCCTTACTTAGTTATATAAATATATTTACACAAAGTTATACAATATACATAATTATAAGTTTTTTAAAATTTCAAGCGGTAGATGTTTCTTAATATTTTCAAAGTCAAATTCTTTTATTGATTCCAGGAGGCTATTTGGGAGTGCTGTATTATTATAGCCAGGATATAAGATGTGACATCGTGAGCTTGATTTTGCATTTCGGGCATAAAGGTGGAGTTTCGTTTTTAAGATGGTGCTGATGAGTTAGCTTGCTATGGCCAAGTCTCAGACGGGTTAAAACTTTCTGTTGATATCTAGGCATTCTTGTTTTAAAAGTTATTTTTTGGAACGTTGGATTAATTAAATTGCAATATCCGTTTGGCGAGTGGATTGATTGTTGATTGGTGGTTTTGTTTTTATTTCTTCGTTTATATAAGTTTTTATATCTTTTTTGGTGTAGTTATTATGAATAATTGTCGGGGATATAACAGCTTCTTTAGCAGTTTTGTCGGCTAATTCATTTCCTAGGATTCCTATATGGCCTGGTGTATGTAATAATTTGGTTTTGTTTTGCCTTAATAATGATTCCCAGATTTTGGTTACAAGTGGTTCGTTGTTATCTAAATTCTTAAGAGCATTTATTGATGACAGACTGTCGGAACAAATTGTACGTTTTTTTTTTGGTGGCTTTGTAGATAGTGCTTCTTCGATAGCAGTGATTTCCGATGTGAATATTGTAGTAAGGCAATAAACCTTTTTTTTGATTATGAGGCCCTTGTCGTCAACAATTGCAAAACCGTTACCTGCTTCTGATTTTGAACCATCACAGAACCAGAAAGTCCATTTATTTTGTTCCCATGGAGACAATTAAATTGTTGATGATATTCTTCAAAATTTTTTTCACTCTCAAATCGGACTTGTTTGTGTAATTTCGTGTCCGTATTTTTCGATCTACAATTTTTCATAGATTTTCTATGCAATTGAGATTTGGTGATTAGCCATGGCGGGCCATTCCAAAATATTAACTGCATTAGATTGTAGCCATTCGGTTACTACTTTGGAGGTGTGTTTTGGGTCATTTTCATTGTTGAAACTTTTAGACCAGGGGCATATTTTCCTCCGCGTATTTATCATTTACGTCATTTGGAATTTGCCTGCATCCAATTCAAGTTAGAGTATCTTTAACTACTTAAATTGGACCCGAGAAGCAACCCCATACCATAATATGTCACCACCAAACTTAACAATTTAAATATGTTTATTTTGGGTCAAGCTTTTTTCCCCTTTGGTCGCTGCACAAACGTTCTTCCATAATGGCCTCCTAAATTAAACTGTGACTCATTGTAAAGAGAACAATATTCCAATTTCGTCTTGTTTTATTTTATTTTTATTATTATGGATTAAATCCTTTCAGACTGCATAATATCTTATATATAAAAATAGAGTTGTTTATGTTTTTTTGTTTATCTGTTTGTTTGTGGTTTATAGGAGACTACACCACCAGATCGATCGTCTTGAAATTTTTGCCTATCAGGAAGGCCAAATAGGCTATATTGTTTTTTGATTTTTCTAGTGGGCGTGACCCCTCCCATACAAAGTGAATTTTTAACATCTAATTTTAACATTTAATATTTGGAGTACTACGAAAGCAAGAGTTCTATATAACTCAAAGAGTTGCGGAAAAAATGGGCGTGGTCGGACCATTGGGAGTGGTACCCACTATACAAAGTAAATATTAAATGTCATATATCTAGAGTACTGTAATAGATACAGTCTTGAGACTTTGTGTGAGTTCATAGGTTATTAACATTAGTACTCGAAAAAAAATTGGCGGAATTCGATCAGTGGGCGTGGTACCTCCCATACAAAGTATATATATAATATCATATATTCGAAGTACTGTAATAGTGATAGTCTTGGAAATTTGTCTGAGATCATCAGTTATTAATGTGAGTAGTCCCATAAAAATGGGCGGGATCGGACCAGTGGGCGTGGTACCCCCATACAAAGTAAGTATTTCATATAATATAACTGGAGTACTATAATAGTGAAAGTCTTGCGACTTTGTTTGAGTTCACAAGTTATTAATGTGAGTAGTTGCCCAAAAAATGGGAGGGATCAGACTAATAGGTGTGGCACCTTCTAAACAAAAAAATAGTTCTGTACAAAACGTGTTCCCTGCTTTTTATTTCGTTACGAGGGGTTCAGCGAAGCGCAATACAATAGTATTTACAGCTAGGTATTTAAAGAATAATAATTTGAAGAATAATCTATTGAATTATAAAGGTCATTTATATTATTAGATAATCTTCTAAACGGATCTGCTTTTGCGTATTTTGAGCGGATATAATGAATAGACAGATGATTGAAGTAGCGGGTCGGACGTTTGGGAACAAGCATACGTCGCCATTTATTAATTTCATTCAAAATGTCACATTTAGCATTTTTCTAAAAAAAAACAATTTAACATGAGCTAACCTTGAACTATACGATGGTAGAATAACAGAAGAATTTGTATATAGAACAGACTCAATGGGATCGCTGTGAGCGGTTTAGTGAGGATGCGAAACATTGGTACCATACTCCAAAATCGGTGTGACAAGAGATATGTACAATTATTTTCTTATGATTGGTCCATAAAATTCGTTGGCCCAAAGTTTGATAAAGACAAGGTTTCCACGAGCTTTATAAACTGTCATAGTAATATGTTGAGAAAATGCTAGTTTTATATCTAACAAGACTCCGAAATCGAGAAACACGTTCACAAACTCTGATAACCAACAAGAGAATATTTACCCGAACATCCATGTTTTCTGGAAAAACGCATTGTTACATTGTTTTTAATTCAATTCTTAAAAATTTGAGTTGCACCATACGAAAAAATTATCTAAAACTTTTTGAAGGAAGGAAGGATCATACTAATCTTTATAGCTAACGATGACGTTTTTAGCAAAATGTATGCGAGCCAGACGATTTTTCTCTGATATTAGTGGTCTCTCCTCTGGATGATAACAACAAAGATTAGCCTCAATTGCTCGTCGGGAAACAGTTCGTGAACACATTTTTATACCCTGTACCACTATGTGGTTTGGGTATAATGACAAACCCATCTTTTATTATACCGATCGGCTCAGAATCACTTTCTGAGTCGTTTTAGCGATGTCCGTCCGTCCGTCCGTCCGTCCGTCTGTGTGTCCATGTAAACTTTGTAATCAAACTACAGGTCGCAAATATGAATATATATTGATAAAATTAGGTATATAAGCTTTTATCTACCATAGGATGAACGTTATTGAAACTGCTGAAAATCGGTCCATGTTCAGACCTAGTCCCCATACAAATGTCCCCTATGAAATCGACATAAATTGCCATAAGATCCAAATTATCATATAGATCTTAGTAATATTGGGTTTGTATGTGTTTATTGTATCCATTAATCAATAGTCCAAAAATAATCCCTATTGGACAATTCTTAGTCTTAGGCCCCATATAGAGCTGCTTCCCGATCTTCACTTAAATCTATCAAAAAAACAAAAATATTGCACAGATTTTTCTCACATTTGGTTTGTGTATATTTTTTCAAAATATAAGTGACTACGAAATATGGTCAGGATTGGTTAATTTTTTGACCTAGTTCACATATAAATATGGCACCCGACGATATGAACTTTTTCATATCTGCGGCCAAAAAAAATTAATAACAGTGCCACTCAAATTTGGTTTTTGCTAATTTTCTATATCCAGTTAGTTGGACCGAAGAGATAGGGTTTCTAAACCAAGGTATAGGGTATCGTTTGGTCAGTCTAGACCGACTATAATTTTCTTACTTGTTAGATTTGGATTGGTAATGACCAACAGAGGTAGCATTGTTGGACATTTTTTAAACTCTCTTGCTATTAACTTATTCTGTCGGACCCTGCCGCCTAAACGTTGAGTCGTCACCATGCGTGCCTTTTTGACGATATTTCTTGAAAAATTTTGAAATTATGGATTTATCCATATAAATTAACTCACAGATATTTTTTTTGCATAAGACAGCAGTAAAATTATCTAACTTTCTGGTTTTTAATTCGTCACAAAACTTTATTCTTGTCATTATTTTATAATAATTAATTATACCATTTAAACATTGAAAAGTACAATTGTATTTATAAAACAGTTGAGAGGAAACGTAAAAAACTATAATTATTTAAATAGCGGCTAAGATTTTATACATTTTCTTTCATACCGTCTTCCATTTATATTGTATTAATCAACTCTGGTACAGAAGCTTACAAGTTTCCATTGTTTTGGCATCACTAATAAATACTTTTTTCGAAAATTTTTCGTAATAAATTTGTCATTTTTCAATTGAGAAAAAATGCAAATTTCATTAGGATTTAACGCGAAATTATTAAAAAAACAAAATTAGTAAATTCACAATTTTGTAAATTTTGTAAAAGTTTCCAATGTATTGTCACCCACTTTATGTATCGATTGTAGTTGGTGCATGTGTATACATTAATCACTAGTCCAAATGTATACTCTGCAGAACCAGTCCCCATATAAAGCTGATTCCCTATATCCACTTAAATCTATCAAAAAATTATTACATAAATTTTTTCTCGCATTCTATAGATAGAAATTGATCTTGATCATATATATTATACATATGTATATACTATGTCATGCTCGATGTACTTTTCGGACCTAGTCTCCATATTAAAATAATATCAGATAAGAACTTTAATAGGGGTTTACACCAAAGCTTGTCTTTTTTTAATAAGGCCATATTTTTACGGGCTATGAGAGACCAAAAGAATTTATAAGATTTTTAAAAGATAAAATAAGTACAAGAATCAATATGTGTGCAGCTTCTTGAAGACGAAAAAATGTCTTATTCCAAACAGATAATACAGTAATATAATTATACCACGTTTAATTAGCATCTACGTAATTTGAATCCAATAAAAAAGAATTTTAAAGTTTGTTATCTTCAAATATTTATATTTAAGCAGTTGTTTCTTGTTAATATTATTAATTCAAAACACATTATTTTCTCCATTACCACCACCACCTCCAACAGCGTCACCAACAACAATGCGTCATATTCTACGTTTATCAATGCTCTATATTTTTGGAATGTTAGCAAAATAAGTATTGGTATATTACATACTTATACTTACTCGTAAAATATATTAATTTCAATGCCATGTTAATGTTAAAGCTGACAAGAATTTTTAATTTCTTTTTTTATTTTTTTTGTCGCTGTTTCGAAGCAAACAAGAACAAATAAAAAAAAAATAGCTAACACTAACGGTATTCGACACCTACTGCTGGTTTAAACAAAACAATAGCAATCTCTGTAATAAAAATGGAACTAAATAACAGCACGAGAGACATTCACAGAAAGTTTAAATAAAAAAAATGTAAAAAATTGAAATGATTTTAAATAATATTCATTAAATATTCAAATTATACTAAAGTTTAGACACTACATAATGAAAGAGAATACGCGAAAAGAATCTATACAATATTTGGGAAAGAAACCATCTTCTAACTACAAAGATAATCAGTGGGCACATTAGTTTGGATATCGCTTGAATTAATGTACAGTACGAATTTGATAATCCGGATTGATTGCAACTCTCTGATCCGGATTGATACAAACAACTGTTTTTATACCCTATACCACTATGTGGTGTGGGTGTAATGAGTTTGCGCTGATGTTTTTCTGACTCAGTCTCATTATTAATCAAACTACAGGTCGCAATTATCGACCAAAGGACGAACACTATTGAAATTGGTGAAAGCGGTGCATGTACTCACTATAAGATCGATTTAAATGCCATAAGATCCAAACTATCATATACATCTACGTCAAATTAGGTTTGTTTATACTTATTACACCCATTAATCAGTAGTCAAAAATGATGGGAGATTTCTTAGCCATAGCCCCCATATTAAGCTGCTTCCCAAACTTTACTTAAATCTAACAAAATATAAAATGTTTCCATGTATTTTTCTCATATTTGGGTTGTATATGTTTTTGACCTAGTCTCCATGTAAATAACCATCCGATATGAACTTTTTCAGATCTGCTAGCAAAAATTAATTACAATGCCACTCAAATGATTTATGGTCTAGGGACAAATTTGGTTTGTGTGTGTTTATTGTACCGATTATTCCTGTAAGACAATTCTTAGTCATTGCCCCCACATTACTTAATCCTTTCAAAAATATCCAACTATTTGGGCCTAAGACCTTTTCTCTATATAAATGGTATAGGGTATCTTATAGTTGGTCTAGACCGAATATAACATTTTTACTTGTTTTAATTTAGCCTTGTGCACAAAGATTTTTTATATCAGAAAAGCAATCACACAAAACTTTGTCTACTTAAGATAAAGATAAAAATTATTGAAGAACTTAATAGAAGTGTGAGTGGAAGGGTACTGGCTTAAAAAGATAGAGTTGGTACTACTAAAGGGTGTCGCAAAAATTACACAAGTTTTGAATTTGTCGCCATTTATGCAGTAAAGTGTCAGCAACCGAACAAAAAATAGTGTTTGACAGTTTAGGTTTAGGTGGATCATAACATGTTAAAACACTCGTTTTCATTGATGAACAACATTTCAAAACCAATGAAAATTTCGTACGAAATATATATAATTTTAGAACCTATAAGGATGTGGACAAAGTGAAAAGTTTATGTTATATTGTGTATATCTAGAAAGACATCTATACCATTGGAATGTATGGTGTTGCAGGCTCTCCTTGAAGCCGATATATCATACCTTAACTTTTAAATAAAAAGTTTCAATTGGTTTTCTTTGGTAAGGACAGTGGGGATACAAATACATCACAACAGATCTTACTGCTGACGTATAGGTTTTGGAAGCCACTTCTAACCTAATCTAATGCTTTTAACATTCTCTAAAGACCATTGAGATAAATTTCCAATAAAAAATTGGTCTCCAATTAGCACGATTGTAAGGGCAACTAGTTAAGCAACCCTTTACACAACCATTGTAAATGGTCTACATCACAAATCTGCTTCCTCGTAAGGGTAAAGTGTAAGCTTATATGTACATATATGCACTTTCGGGTTGTCCTATATAAAGGGTTTCCTAAATACAGGGTGTCACACAAGATTTGAAGTTGCTGCTATTTGTGCAATAACATGTTGGTATCCAAAAGAAAAGGTCAGGGTTAGTAAAAATGAAGCATTGCACGATAAAACAACGCGTTGTCCTTATTCCACTATTTCACTATATTTCAAAAATTTCGTGTACATAATCTGTCGAAATGCACCGCAAAAGTGGTTTGTTCCACTGACCCCAAAATGCTAAGTCCGCTGACGTTACGAAAAATTTGGTTTTTTGACAACACTCTCCAACCAGTTCATTGGAATACACTGTGGAACAAATTCAGGTTAGCAAAAGTTAGGTCGATTCTGAGAGTGAGGGGTGAAAATAGAGGCTAAATTAGAAGACCCGTATCGGGGCGTTTGTTTATGTTAGTTCGAATTTTTTTCAATCGACCTTCGAACTTTGCAGTCAAATGCCGATTTTCAACATATTGTTTATATGGTTTTTTGGCTATAACTCGTCGCCTAATTGATATTTTTTCAATCTGTAAAAGCCAAATTATTGCCAGAGACCTGTGCAACAATTAAAATTTTTAAAAAAATTGATTTAAAAAATTTTTGTGGTGCTTATGAAGCAAAATATTGGAAAAATTATTTTTTTTCATGCTTTTTGAAAATATTTTCGACAAAACTAAATCTTTTTTGCTTTGTGTTTGATCTATAATATGCTTCTCAGTTTCTTCAATAAATTTCATTTAGGTGAGTGTGTTAAAGCGCTGACCGAAAATTGCAAGTACGAGTGCATGTGAAATAGACGCAGGTTCAAACCGCACGGCCGCCCTAATTAGAAAAATTTCGTATAGAAACAATATAATCAATTATAATATAACAGGTTTTACAATGTTCGATACAATCACTGATGAAGGCTTAGTGCCAAAAACCGGTGCGATTAAGAATACAGAGTAGTTATGCATTTTAAAACTATATATGGGTTCTTCTTCTCCACCACGTACCATTAAAAATTAAAAGATTTTATTTTATTTAACAAAATTAAATATAAAATATATTTTGAAAGATATATTTTATTCGACCTGTCGTTTGTTAATTAAAACCTATTTCTTTGAGCTCAAGGTCCACGAAAGCTTAATAACTCTAGTAGCGCTCATTATTTGTGCGTGCAGTTATATCTGATAGATCTTATTTCGCTCCCTGGTATTTGAAAAGAACCCAGGTGCTTTTTCCTCTTATGCATTAAAGCTCCACAATCCAGTATGTGCTCTGGTGATTCTGTCTTCCCATCGCAGAATCTCCACATGAGGTACACCTCAATTCCCAACGTGCTCAGACGCTCCCTAAGCCTACACTGACCGGTTAAAATCCAGGTTATTATTCTCAGTCCGTTCTTTGATAATCCGATACATGACCTAAATCTCTTACTGTTGCAGTCAGCTAACAAGAGTTTGGATTGCCTTAGGCCTAAGTGGCTAGAGAAAAGCTCTTGTCTGATATGATTTTCATATTCCCTGAGTACGCCTTCTCATACTCCATTTCTTATTCCCCAAAATGGTTCCGGCCCCATTAGCTTTGTGGAAGCTCCCCTTCTGACAAGCTTATCTGCTTGTTCATTTCCTTAGATCCCAATATGCCCCGGGACCCAATAAAGGCTGACTTTATTGTATCTGCCTAGTTCATTCAATCTCTGCAGACAGTCCCATACTAACTTAGAGTTTACTACATAGGAGCCTAGTGCTCGAATAGCAGCTTGACTATCTGATAGTATGGTTATGTCCCGTCTTTTGTGCTTTCTATTTAAGTTAATCTGTGCACATCTATCGATGGCATAAATTTCTGCCTGGAAAATACTCGTGTGTATGCCCATTGATTCGTAGTAATTGGTTCTAGGCCTGTTTAATTTCCAGTCTTTGAACCCGTCCGTGTACCATTTGATCATATACTCCTTTAGAGAATATTCTGTACTCAAACTACTGCATTCCTTCTTATTTTTCTTGAAATCGTATTTCTTCTCAGTGCTGTCGATTGGACAATCCAGGAGGGAGTAATTTTTAACTTGACTTATTCGGTTCCATTGTCCTTCATAAAGCCTTGTTATAGGTTTATCCCCCTTTATTCTGATTATCGTTGCCATAGCTTTCTTTTGCATCACTATATGTAGTGGGCTTTGGTCCATGAGTACTTCAAGTGCTGCTATTGGGCACGTCCTCATTGCCCCCGTTATCCCAATACACGCTAGTCTTTGTATTCTACTTAGCTCCATTTGAGTTGATTGTAACTCTGTTCTTTTGGCCCACGCAATAGCTACATACGTCACGATTGGACGGACCATCATGAAGAACATTCACTATAGGATACTGGGTTTACATCCCCAGGTTCTACCCGCTACCCTTCTACACATCATTGTAGCATGCTTGGCTTTCTTTCTAATATGGTTGACATGTGTCGTTGGTTCACTGGAACCAATCCACATCCTCGAATTTCTGATAGATTCAGGGTTGGGTGAGATTTTATAGGGACAAACTATTAGCAGAGGGCAGTACAATAGATCACTTTGTCGCAGTTCTTTCGACACCTCTTTATACAATTAGAATTACATTCATTATATCTGATAGATAGGTCTTGGAAGTACCAATTGAAGACAATATGTCATTTTAGGAAAAAAATAAAAAAAGCCAACAAAATCATTTCCTTACCCCATTTCATTCCCCAATAAACATGAGGCCAGTACCAAAATATGCAAATTTCAGGATAGGCTTCAAATGAAAGGAATTTTGAGGACCTATCTAATGTATTTAATTGTACACCTTAAGATTGCCAATTTTTCGTCTAATTGAGATTTTAAGTTGGGAAATATTTAAGAAAAAATTCTGAAAAATTTATTGGGATTTAGTAATTTATATTTCGCTTCCAGAGTTGCAACAATCGAAAGAAAACCAAGTAAGTATGTTAAATTCGGTGCAGTGCTATAAGGCCATAGGCAATAAGGCCATATGACCTCATATCTCAATGTGACATTAAAAAGGGCCACAGGGATTTATTTCCATAGATGAAGTTAACTGAAGTCATTATGACATTATTCCACCTAAGAAAATTTTTTGTTTGCTGTTTGTCTAGTGTATTTTAATTTTCGTATATTTAACAATCATCACAATTATCACTTACATGTTTGTCATGAACGAAATGAAAAATGATCAATTGCTTAAATTCTTTCGATATTGGTACCGCATTGAAATTTTCATGCAATATATAAATATGTGACTCACATATGCTAATTGACTGTATAACTTTCGAAATTGTTGGAGAACCGAACAGAATGTACTAGAAATTGTCAGTTATTATTGTATCAGAAAACACATTTATTTTACTTTCATATCTGGATATGGCAAATTGTTTCACAACTTCCTCGATGCTTAATATGTCAATGATATTATCAAAAGTTATACGAGACTTAGGAAATACGAGTTATACGAGACTTAGGAATATGCAGTATTCTGCTATACTCTATTATATAGAGGGCTACTTAAAATATCACGTACACTTGCTCCTTTGATTTGCGTTTTTTTAACGTCACTTTTAATTTCACTTTACTTTCAATTTAGTGCCGCTAGCTACTCTCTCCTTTACTAAGTACATAAGCAAAGTGTGGTAATGGAAATTTCGGTCATCGGAAAAAGACAAAAAATTCTTCAATATATTGAAGAACGCCAATAAAAATGCAATGCGTTGCGCTCCCGCCGTGTGCGCTGCGTACATCAGAGCCGCCCCCACTGAGCCATACATTCTCAGCACTTTACAATGGCAACTTATTCTTCCCGTCTATAAGTAACTATAATAATTAATTGCATTCTACTCCGGTATGCCGTTATTTCCACTTTGACTGCTAAACAAATATGGAAATAAAACCATATGGTTTTCTTTTTCAATGTAAGGTGAAATAGGGCCATGTGGCTTGTAACACTGCACCATTAAATTCGGCTATGCCAAAAGTTTAATACCCTCCATCTGGGTTTTACGTTTACATTAATATCTGCACTTATTCCACTATTTATAATAAATGCAAATAAAATATTTGAAAAAATTAACAATTTGATAAATTTATTACTAAATTATTACAACAAAAACACTGAATTTTTTGGAATTTTTAGAGAATATTTTAGATCATATCTTGGCACAATGATGCCCGATTTAACGCATTTTAAATATCAAGCGGCTCGAAATAATGACGGACAATATTATCATAAGTTTACACAACTAAATTGCTTTTTTATTGAATGAGCGTGATTTCAACAGATAGATAGACAGACTGGCAGACTAAGCACATAAGCAAATAGTGATAAGCATTATATATCGGTGGATAGCATTTTAAACAGTATATAACACGATGGCAAAAAAATAAACAAGTTTTAAAGTTATGTAAGAATTACGATGATTTTCCAAGCTTTTTGTATTTTTTATATAAACTAGCAGATACCAGCCCTCGAAATTCGAGTGCAAATTCTAGGAAATTTCATTTTTTCATTTAATATATAATAATCGATTGGGGCACTCTAAATGAGTCAAAGTGAGACAGACAGACAGACAGGTCAAAAGTCGGGACATCAGAATTCGTTTTAGAGGTATGGTTCCTCGGACAAAGTTTCTTATTTCGATTTTCCTTGTCACTTGGTCGATTTTTAAATCGACCCGAACTAATGTTTATATAAAACCTTTTGAATAAAAAACTAGTAAGAGTATGAAATTCGGCTAGGCCGAATCTTCAATATCCTTCACCTGGGTTTTACGTTTACATTAATATCTGGACTTATTACACTATTTATAACAAATTTAAACAAAATATTTGAAAAAGTAAACCATTTGATAAACTTAATACTAAATTATTGTAACAAATACAACGAATTTTTAATGATGCCCGATTTCCTCCATTTTATATACCAAACTGCTCGAAATAATCACAAACAATATTATCCTAACTTTACGCAGGTAAATCGTGTATTTTGGGAATGAGCGTAATTTCAACAGACGAACAGGCGAACATCGCAAATTTGACTTGAGGTGTTGTAATGATCATGAATATATACACTTTATAGGGTCGCTAATTCTTTTTCTATTCGTTATAAATGGAATGACAAACTAATAAAGGGTGATTTTTTAGCTATTATCTTTTTGGCAACACTGGTTTAAACAGCTGACGCACGTTTCGTGTTTTGTTTCATTGTCAAACATCTTCAGTTAGGTCTATAATTTAACCATGAATCGTCTTACAAACGAACAACGCTTGCAAGTTATTGAATTTTATTATCAAAATGCGTGCTCTGTTAAGAAAGTTCATCGCGCGCTTCTTCCATTTTATGGTCAGTTTAATCGACAAACTGAAGCTGCTATTCCGGCCATTGTGACTAAATTTCGCACCAAATTTACATTGTTGGACATTAAACCACCAACACGCTTACGTAGAGTGCGAACTGAAGAAAATATCGCAGCTGTATCGCCCAGTGTTAATGATGACCATCAATTATCGATTCGTCGCCGTTCGCAGCAATTGGGCCTCTGTTACTCAACAACGTGGAAAATTTTGCGGAAGGATTTAGGTGTGAAGCCTTTCAAAATAAAGCTGGTGCAAGAATTGAATCCGAACGACCTACCGCAACGTAGAACTTTTGGTGAATGGGCTCTTGGAAAGTTGGCCGAAGATCCACTTTTTTAACGAAAAATTGTGTTCAGCGACGAAGCTCATTTTTGGCTCAATGGGTACGTAAATAAGCAGAATTGTCGATTTTGGAGTGAATATCAGCCAGAAGCATTGGAAGAGCTACCAATGCATCCAGAAAAAGTCACAGTTTGGTGCGGTTTATGGGCTGGTGGCATCATTGGACCGTACTTCTTCAAAGATGATGCGAATCGTAACGTAACTGTGAATGGTGAGCGCTACCGAGAGATGATATCCAACTTTTTTTTTGCCCAAAATGCAAGAGCTTGACTTGCATGACATGTGGATTCAACAAGACGGTGCCACATCCCACACAGCACGCTCAACAATGGACTTATTGAGAGGCGAGTTCGGTGAACATTTTATTTCACGTTCGGGACCGGTCAATTGGCCGCCTAGATCGTGCGATTTAACGCCTTTAGACTATTTTTTGTGGGGCTATGTTAAAGCTCATGTCTATACAGACAATCGCGCTTCAATTGACGCATTGGAAGACAACATTGAAGCATTTATTCGTGAGATACCGGCCGAAATGTTGGGAAGAGTATGCCAAAATTGGACTAAGCGGATGGACCATTTGAGGCGCAGTCACGGTCAACATTTGCATGAAATAATCTTTAAACATTAAATTATATGGACCGTACTATCGATTCAAATAAAGATTTCATGCATTTTTCTGAATTTTATGTGTTTTTTTTTTTGGAAAACTTTCCTATAGCTCTTAAAAAATCACCCATTATTATAAGACAATTCACAATTCAACACTTTTTAAATTGGTTTATGTCCAAAATTATTTTTCAATTCATTACAATTATTATTGTAAATAAAGAAAACAAACACAATTATTATTGTGAATGAAGAAAACAAACTCATTTTTTTTACAAACACATTAATAAATTTAATAAATTTAATAGCATTGTATAATTTTATGTATGTGTTAGTAGTAGCAAATTTAAATTTATTTAACTAAAACAAAAAAAAAATGTTCCAGATGGTGCAAATATATAAATCTGATGGACAGCTAGAAAGAAGTACCTTTCAAATGAGATACGTTTGGTCGAAATCGGGAGAAAACCGTTTAGCAAATCACCGGTAACAAAAAAAATCACCTTTCCTATTTATATTACAGATAAGATTAATATTCTCTTCAAAAAAATAGTGAGACCCTGTTGGCTATGATCTCAGAATTTCCACTCAAATGGAAAAAATGTTAGAGATTAGTTTATGTTAATTTAATGTATTTGATGTTTTTTAAATACATCCACATAAATAACCTGACCCATAAAAACAAAGTTTTTATTAAAACTCTTTATTTTCTTATGATATTAGTTTTGAATCTCTCCTTGACTGTGCGTGACTCTGCGTGACTATTTTAAAATTAAGCTTTTGTCACAATAAGTCTATGGACCAAGTTTCAGATTGGTTGTATGAGGGGAAATGGGATTTAAATCACTTCGTGCCTGAGCGTACCTATGTGTGACTGTGTGTGACTATCTTGAAATTAATCTTAGGCCACAACAAGTCTATGGACGAAGTTTCAGATCAATCGGATGAGGAGAAGTAAGGTTTTAATCTCTCCGTGGCTGTGCGTGACTATGCGTGAATGTGCATGACTACGGCAAAGTTAATCTTTTTTCACAGCAAGTATATCGACCAAGTTTCAGATTGATTGAATGAGGGGAAATCCGTTTTAAATCTCTCCGTTACTGTGCGTGACCATAAGTTACTGTACGTGCCTAAGTCAAAGTTAATATTTTTCACAGCAAGTATATGGACCAAGTTCCAGATCAATCGGATGAGGGGAAATGACATTTAGATCACTCCGTGACTGTGCGTGACTACCCTAAAATTAATCTGTAGTCACAACAAGACTATGGAACAAGTTTCAGATCAATTGGATAAGGGGGAATGGGATTGACCCATGACAGACAGACAGATAGACAGAGAGTATGAGTTAAAAGAAAGAGTTTAAAAAGTACTGCAGATTTCGATGTTTTCTTCTATAGCATGTTTGTGCATGGCTTTGACTTGGCTAGAGAAGTTTTAAATTGCTGATCGTATGATACCAAATCTGAGAAAAAATAAAGAACATGAAAAATACATTATTTACCTCTTCCCCCTTTTTTCTCACCTAAATATGTTATAATTCCTTGCTAATTTTCACATCAATCTATTACTTTAATCTTATCTTTGTTAATGTTTTTTTTTTTTTATCAATTGTTATGCCTAAACATTGTTGACTCGTTTCTAAGCGTCGAGATAAGATAAATTAAGAAGATGACATACGCTCGACAATAATGCAGTCTAAATAGTGTGCAAAAACAACTGATAGTCTCGGGATGGTAAAGTAAATCCAATCAGTTTATGAACAGTACCCATCAAAGAAGAGTCTCCAAATAAATGAAAAATATTTTATTATTGGGATGCAGATGTAGCTAAAAGTTCGATTATCACCTTTAAATTAATCATGGCCTAGTCTAGGCATAAAAGTTAACTTTCATAAATGCTGTGAAGTACAATTTAACAATGGCTTATGTAATATACTTATTCTGAATAGGAATAAAAAAAGACTTCATTGCACTTTTAAACATTTTACATTCATTGTATCGAGCCACAATTTCGAAAAACCCTCTATTTTTATACCCTATACCACTATGTGGTTTGGGTATAATGACTTTGTGCTGCTGTTTGTAACAACCAAAAATATTTGACCTACACCCATCTTTAATTATACCGATCGAATCAGAATCACCATCTGATTCGATTTGACGATGTCCGTCCGTCCTTCCGTCCGTCTGTGTGTCCATGTAAAGCTTGTAATCAAACTGCAGGTCGCAAATATGAATATATTTTGATGAAATTTGGTATTTAACCTTTTATCGGCCATGGGATGAACGCTGTTGAAATTAGTGAGAAGCGGTCCATGTTTAGACCTAGCCCCCATACAAATGAACCCTATGAAATCGACATAAATTGCCATAAGATCCAAATTATCACACAAATCTTAGTCAAATTGGGTTTGTGAGTATATATTACATCCAATAATCAGTAGTCCAAAAATGATCCCTATTGGACAACTCTTAGTCATAGGCCCCATATAGAGCTGCTTCCCGATCTTCACTTAAATCTATCAAAAAACAAAAATATTGCACTGATTCTTCTCAAATTTTGTTTGTATAGATTTTTGCAAAATACAAGAGACTTTACCAAACATGGTGAGGATCGGTCCATTTTTGGGTCTAGTCCCGATATAGATATAGCATCCGATATGAACTTTTTCATATCTGCTGCCGAAAAAATTAATAAAAATCCCACTCAAATTTGGTTTATGCTTATTTTCTATATCCAGTTAGTTGGGCCTGAGATATAGGGTCTCTAAACGCATGGTATAGGGTATCATATAGTCGGTCTAGACCGACTATAATTTTCTTACTTGTTTATTTTCCTTTTTTTTTTGATGAATTTCGACAAGGTGGATGCGGTAACAGTTTGAACCTCAACTATGTACGGGAACATTATCTCGATTAAATGGGTGCGATTTTTCTCTCAATTTTTTCGCTTAGTTGCCCCAAATTTGGTTTTCCTTTTTATAGCGTATACCACTATGTGATCAGGGTATAATAATGTCCGTCCGTCCGTCCGTCTGTCCGTTTGTGTGTCCATGTAAACTTTGTAATCAAACTACAAATTTGATATATAAGCTTCTATCGGTTACAGGGAGGAACGCCATTGAAATTTGTAAAATCCGGTGCATGTTCAGGCGTAGTCCCCATACAAATGACCACTATGAGATTGACATAAATTGCCATAAGAACTAAATTATCTTATAGATCTCGGCCAAATTAGGTGTGTATTTATTATATCAATTAATCAGTAGTCCGAAAATAAGCCCCATATAAAGCTGCTTCCCGATCTTTACTAAATCTATCAAAAAAAAAAAAAAAAAAAATATTGCACAGATGTTCCTCAAATTTGGTTTGTATATGTGTTTGTAAAAAATAAATGACTTTGTTAAATATGGTCAGGAGAGGTGCACCTTACGACATAGTCCCCACATAAATATAGCATCCCATTTGAACTTTTTCTGATTTGCAGGTAAAGAAATTAATACTAATTTCACACAGATGTGGTTTTTGCTTATTTTCTATACCTAATTAGAGGGACCTAAGACTAATTCCGTAAATTCTTGACCGACTATATTTTTCCTACTTGACTATTGTTTCATCAACAGCTGTATATCGGTGAAGGAATTTATCAGGGTCGCAACGGAAAAGCTTTAAACCAGCTACTGCATCAGTCACACGATTGCGTTTATTCTCGATTGTGAGCAAATGCGGCATCCATCAATTCCAATCACATAATTCAGTGCTCTTAACTAACAGATTTTTATTTTATTTTTTTTGATTTGATAGAATTTATGAAAAGGTTAACTGTCAAACAAACTATCATGCTGCACTCTTTTTTTTGAGATTTCTGATGAATAGATTTACGCTTGAACAACGCTACCAAATTATCCAAATTTACTTTGAAAATCAATCATCGATTCGAGCAACTTATAGACGACTTCGTGATTTTTATGGCGCACATACTCTCTAAATGATGCACTAACATCAACGCGTGGAAGGAATATAGTAAAAGTTGTCTCAACCAATCGCTTGTTAAAAAAAATTAAAATTTTGAAAAAATTTTTAAATTCTTAGTGCTCCGTATATTATATAATGTGTAAAGAATTATTGACTCACCCTCGTGTAACAAGTTCCGAAACATTTGTATAAAAAAAATGCAAATGTACTAAAAACTTGCGTAATTTATATTGTTGGTTTTTTAACATTTTAAAATTACCAAAATAATTTTCTATGCGTATTTTATTGCATTCATACCCAGCAACAAAAAAGTTATGTAGGAAACTTTAAAATGAATAGGTTATTGCATAAATACAAAGTTATACCATATAGAAATCTTATTGATTTTAGTTCTTGTTGTTATTTCTATACAGATTTCTCGCAGACTTTACAAAAGCGATGAAAATTAGCTAAATTGATAGCGAAAACTATTGTGAATTGTAATCACTATACTGAATTTTGCTAATGTATTTTTTCGCTGGGTACTCGCTGAAGTCTTTAAAATTATATATTTTTTATTTTCGAACATGTCTTTTCAATTACTGTGACCATTATTTTGTGTTTAACTACGACATGTGTTCGAGTTGACAAACTGTTACTTAAAATTTTGTGTTTAAAATTTAAATTTTTAACTAAATTGTAACACGTTTCCTGCTTAGAAATTTTTTAAAAATAATTATTATTATTTAACCACAATGTCTAAGACCTACATATACTTGTATTAATCGGAAGTTAGAGTTTATTTATTTAATAAAAGAAAAATAAAATAAATATAGAAACATGTGAATACAGCGTTTCAAATTAGTGATAACAAGTATTTATATAAAAAAATTCTGCATACACAAACATACATACAAGTGTTAGTTAAATTTATTATAGAAATTTTAGTTATTATAACACCATATGACATGGCTAGAAATTGGACCACCCTCAAGTTGGTCAAAGATTTGACTACCCTGATGTTTCAATAATTTTCAAAAAAATTAAGAATTCTCTTCTCTCATTTAAAACCAATAACGGCGTGAGTAGAAGTTAAATATGGTTTTTTCAAAAATGTTGTTTTACTACTCCCTTTAGTATTTAGTTTCACTTCCACATCATCCGGTATTATCGGACGATTATATTGAGTTTGTAAAAGTTTGTATTCTCAAATATATCGAGCCATAATCGCCCAAAATAAAATATTTGTTTTAATTACGCTATACAACAGAAAAAGGAAAATAAAAAAACCAGCACTTTAAGTGCAATTATTTTTTTTTTTGTTTATGTGTTGTGGATTGCTTAACACAAAAATATAGCAGTAGAAACAAGTAAGAAAACAAGTAAGAAAATTATAGTCGGTCTAGACCGACCATATGATGCCCTATACCATGGTTTAGAGACCTTATCTTTGGGTCCAACTAATTCGATATTGAAAATAAGCATAAACCAAATTTGAGTGGCATTGTTATTAATTTTTTCGCTGCAAATATGAAAAAGTTCATATCGGGTGCTATATTTATATGGGAACTAGGTCGAAAAATGGACCGATCTTGACCATATTTGGCAAAATCACTTATATTATGAAAAAATATATATAAACCAAATTTGAGAAAAATTTGTGCAATAGTTTTGTTTTTTTGATAGATTTAAATGAAGATCGGGAAGCAGCTCTATATGGGGCCTATGATTAAGAATTTTAATATAATGATTATTTTTGAACTACTGATTAATGGTTTTAATAAGCACATACAAACCCAATTTGACTAAGATTTATATGATAAGTTGGATCTTATGGCAATTTATGTCGATTTCATAGGGGTCATTTGTATGGGGCTAGGTCTGAACATGGACCGATTCTCGCGTTCATCCTATGGCCGGTAAAAGCTTATATACCAAATTTTATCAAAATATATTCATATTTGCGACCTGCAGTTTGATTACAAGCTTTACATGGACACACAGACGGACGGACGGATGGACGGACGGACATTGCTATTTCGACTCAAAAAGTGATTCTGAGTCGATCGGTATAATTAAAGATGGGTCTAGGACGAATATTTTTGGTTGTTACAAACAGCAGCGCAAAGTCATTATACCCAAACCACATAGTGGTATAGGGTATAAATACGATACCCAATACCATACGTTTCGGGAAAGGGTCTAAAGGTCCAACTAACTGGATATAGAAAATAAGCATAAGTGGCATTGCTATTATTTTTTCCCTGCAGATCTGAAAAAATTCATATCGGGTGCTATATTTATATGGGGACTCGAACGAAAAATGTTCCTATCCTGACGATATTTAGTAAACTCATACAAACCATATACATATACAAACCAAATAAGAGAAAAATAACTCAAAATCGGGAAGCACCTTTCTATTAAGAATTAATTTTGGACTACTGATTAATGGGTGTAATAAACACAAACAAACCAAAATTGACCAAAATAATTTGGGTCTTATGGCAATTTAAGTCAATCTCATAGAGGCATGGGGACTAGGTCTGAACTGGCACCGATTTTTATCAATTTCAATATTTCTGGTAGTTACAAACATCATTAGACAAATGTTTACTGATAGAATCCGATCAAATTATGAAGCGCAGATGCAACAACCACTTACAGGAACTTTTATCACTAAAACAGGGGTGGAGTCTGCAGTAAGGTCTATAAGAGACAAAAGAGCCAGTGGTCCTGATGAAATTCCTTCTGAAATACTGAAGTCGATAGACGACGATAATATCCAACTTTTAATAGATTTGTTTAACTTCATCTATGACGCGGGTCAATTCCCACAAGATTGACTTAGATCAACATTTATGAAAAAAACACCCAAAATATTGTAATGATTATAGGCTTATCAGCCTAATGAGCCACGCCCTCAAAATATTCCTCAGAATAATTCACTCCAGAATATATGAAAAATGCGAGAAGGCAATGGGTGTATCTCAGTTTGGCTTTAAACCAAACGAAGCACTTTTTTCTATACAGGTATTGGTTCAGAAATGCAGAAATGTACAGACGAACGGTTTCTTATACTTTATTGATACGAAAAAGTTTTCGACACAGTGCGACATGATAAAATGATTCTTATGTCCATAGGTGTAGACGACAATTAAATTAGATGCATTAGGAGCCTGTATTGGCATTAAACAGCGCAAGTAGATATCAACTGTGAGCAGACGGAAAATATAATAATTTCCAGAGGTGTCAGACAAGGCTATATATTGTCTCCATTATTATTCAATATCTACTCCAAAAAAATATTTCATGAATCCATCAGCAACGTTCGAAAGGGCATATATATAACCGGCACATTTCTTAACAACATTAGATATGCTGATGACACTACCTTACTGGCTGATAGTATGTCTGGGCTTCAAGATCTAGTGGACAAACTGACGACATACAGTGAAGCATACGGTCTGAAGATTAATATACGATAAACAAAATACATGATCATTAGCAGAAAAAATAACCAAAACATAACCAGCTTAAAAATACAAAACTCCTACGTCGATAGAGTATATAGCTTTAAATATCTCGGGGTTACGCTCAATGACAAATCGGATGGCTCAAATGAAATTAGATACCGTATCGAAATGGCAAGAGATGCATTTTTAAATACAAAAAAAATTTCACCAACCATGACATTAATTTCGAAAGAAGTTAAGATTTATCAAGACATATGTATGGCTTGTCCTGCTATATGCAAAGGAAGTTTTAATAAAGGACGAAAGACAACATATTTGGGCCATATTATGAGAAACCCAAAATTTAAGCTCTTAAGTTATTAAGAGAGCAAATATTGAAGGAATACCCACTGGATGCAAAAACGAAACAACATGGCTTTATAATATTCAGGCGTGACCTGGTATCTGAGATGTAGGAAATCCTCTAAGCGAGGCGAGAAATAGAGACGGTTTTGCTGAAATTTTAAAAACCTTAAGAATTTATTGAAATGGAATTGTATTGGTCACTAACATCCGAAAATCGAATAGGCAAATAAAGAAGAAGACAAACATCATTATACCCTGACCACATAGTGGTATAGGGTATAAATAGCGTCGCTGATGTTTTTTTTTTCGAGGTTATGGCTCGATATAATAAAAGTGAAAAGTTAAAAAGTATCATAAGTACTTAAAATATAATTCGCAGGATCCTTACGAGACTATTTCCATCCATAGATAATCCAACTTGGCGCATCCAAACATCTGCAACCCAGAAATAAAATCTATTTAATTTCTTTGGATGCTCTTTTATTGATGGCTAGTATTAACAAGCTGCTTTATTATAATTAAGCGTCCCAATCACTTGTTTTTGCACAGCTTTTAGAATGCATTATTATCGAATATGTGTCATCATCTAAATTTATCTTATCTCGACACTTCGAAACGAGTTAACAATATTTGGGCATAACAATTGATAAAAAGAAAAACATTAGCAAAGATAAGATTAAGGGAAAAGATTGATTGACGTGTAAACAAACAAGGAAGGTATTCGTGGTGGAACCCTCAGAGCATATGTTATAGAGGACAGAAATATAAAGGACCCGCATTTTGTCTCATAGTTAGAGGAAAAAGAGGAGCTAAAAACACGGATTGTTTGTGGTAACTATGCACAAATTTGCAAATCTGATCAGCTGACTTACTTTTTAAATTTTATATAAAAAAAAATAATTTATATATTTTTAATTTTTTTCTTCAGTTCTTTTTAATTTCAGTTTTTATGTTAAATAAACTTAAAACTTAAACAGTAATAACAATATAAGTATTAAAAATTATGATTAAAATAATCTAACCCACTAAAACAAAGTTTTTATTAAAACTTTCTTTATTTATGCTTATGACTTCGCATGACTATTTTAAGATTAATCTTTGGCCACAACAAGTCTATGGAAAAAGCTTGAGATTCATCGGATGAGGGTAAGTGGGTTCTAATCTCTCCGTGACTGTTTGTGACTATGTCAAAGTTAAACTTTTTTCACAGCAAGTTTATCGACCAAGTTTTAGATCGATCGGATAAGGAAGAATGGGTTTAAATCACTCCGTGACTGTGCGTGACTATGCGTGACTGCGCGTGACTATGCCGAAGTTGATCTTTCTTTACAGCAAGTATATCGACCAAGTTTAAGATCAATCGGATCAGGGTAAATGACATTTAGATTACTCCGTGGCTGTGCGTGACCATGCGTGACTGCGAGTGACTAAGTCAAAGTAAATATTTTTAACACAGCAAGTATATGGACCAAGTTTGAGATCGATTGGATGAGGGGAAATGACATTTAGATCACTCCGTGGCTGTGCGTGACCATGCGTGACTGCGCGTGACTAAGTAAAAGTTAATATTTTTTCCACAGCAAGTATATGGACCAAGTTTGAGATCGATTGGATGAGGGGAAATGACATTTAGATCACTCCGTGGCTGTGCGTGACCATGCGTGACTGCGCGTGACTAATTCAAAGTTAATATTTTTTCCACTGCAAGTATATGGACCAAGTTTGAGATCGAATGGATGAGGGGAAATGACATTTAGATCACTCCGTGACTGTGCGTGACCACGCGTGACTAAGTCAAAGTTAATCTTTTTTCCACAGCAAGTATATGGACAAAGCTTGAGATCGATTGGATGAGGGGAAATGACATTTAGATCACTCCATGACTGTGCGTGACAACGCGTGACTGTGCGTGACTAAGTCAAAGTTAATATTTTTTCCACAGCAAGTGTATGGACCAAGTTTGAGATCGAATGGATGAGGGGAAATGACATTTAGATCACTCCGTGACTGTGCGTGACCACGCGTGACTAAGTCAAAGTTAATCTTTTTTCCACAGCAAGTATATGGACAAAGCTTGAGATCGATTGGATGAGGGGAAATGACATTTAGATCACTCCGTGACTGTGCGTGACTACGCGTGACTGTGCGTGACTACCCCAAAATTAATCTGTAGTCACGACAAGACTATGGGCCAAGTTTCAGATCAATTGGATAAGGGAGAATGGGGTCCACCCATGGCAGACAGACAGACAGGGAGTATGAGTTAAAAGAAAGAGTTTAAAAATATTTAACTACATTTTAGAAGTAAAGCTATGGAATTTATCTCGAAAACGAGGTTTATATTATACAAATCGGTTTGTGATTAGCGGAGATATGGACAGTGCCATTTCCGAAATACAGTCTTAGTAGCAATACTTAGAATTTCTATCATATTTATATGCTGGCATATGGAAAAGTATTTTTTTCATATCGAGGGCTTATATTCAAAAAGTGCTATCTACATTTGACAGCAATACTAATTTTTGATTTCAAACTGGTCTCTGATATAACTGTCAAATATAATATTAATTTTGATAGCGTACATGATTAGTACGACTATTTCTTAATAGATATTGCGGCGTATCAATCGACAAATACTTTCAGATCTTATTAATAAATTTGTTTTACACGCTCTCTTTAAAATAATTATGTATTAATGCAGATAGCTCATTTTGAATATAAGCCCTCGATATGTTATTTACATTAGTAAATTGTGATAAGTATTTTATACATTGTTGGATAACTTTCAATGATCGGAATGATGGGAAAAATACATACGATATAATTATATAAGAACGACTATGATTTTTGTACATCATAGATTTTATCAAATTTTTAGCAAATTATTGGCCATCCCTAAAATATTCGGTTTTCCACTAATAGTTTTTGTTTAAGTCATAAAGTCATATTACAGATATAATTTTCTATTCATCTTTAAGAAAATATTTTATTATATCAACTAATCTATTTTTTTTTTACCTGATAGTAACAGAAAATAGTGACTTTGGTGAAAATAAGTTTTATTTTTGGAAATTTCCTTATTGGGTAAAGGATTAGAGTGGGTTTTTCATAGAAATTTTAGTTTTCTTAGCGTAAAGAAGTATAAATAATTGAAAACAAAATGCAAATTGATACACATGAAACAAAAAACTGCCCAGTTATTACCTCGTAACTGACATCCAACACACGAATGTGAAAATTTAAAATATTTGACTGAAATAAAAGAAAGTAAGCAAAAACTGCGGAAATTTCAATTGAGACTCGTCACCATATTATTTCCCTAAACAAACTTGATAAAAGCAATCAAGCAGATGCAATTAAGCTCTATATATCGCGTCGATGGATTAGGTTGTAAAGGAAACAAGTAAACGAAATAGTCGTATAATAGCTCCAAAAATAGCCGCCCACAAAAACTGCAGCCGACCGAATTCAGTTAGTGTGACTACAGTAAATCGACGCCTTATAGCGTTTGGCTTAAACGGCAGAATCGTCATGGAAAAACCTCATCTTCGCCTGCAAAATAATAGAAAAATATTAGAGTGGGGAAAAAAATATATGAAAATTGGGCTTTCAACGATCAAGTGGCGAGTTTTTGTGAGGCGCTCAACTGGAAAATCTTCATCACATGCATGCATATGGCCAACAGTCAATCACAGGGGATATTTTGTGGTTGCTTTGCTGGCGAAAATCTTGGCGAGATATGCAGAATCGAAGGAATACTCAATAAAGCCCTGTACTAAACTATCATATAATATCCATTAAATTCTAGGGGATTTTAAGAAAATTATAGTCGGTCTAGACTGACTATACTACCATGCGTTTAGAGACCATATCTCTCAGGTCCAACGAATTAGATATAGAAATAAGCATAAAACAAATTTTAGTGGCATTGTAATTCATTTTTTTGTTTTCGTATATGAGAAAAGTTCATATCGGATGCTATAATTATATTGGGACTAGGTCGAAAACTGGACCAATCCTGACCATAAATGGTAAGGTTACTACAAACCAAATTTGAGAAAAATTTGTGCAATGTTTTTGTTTTTGATAGATTTAAGTGAAGATCGGGAATCAGGTTTCCGTAGTATATATAAATTTGATATATAAATTTCATACAAACCACTGATACATAGAGAATTCAAAGGTATATGATGGAAGTTCCAAAAAAAATTCGGGCAGAAAATCGTTATGGGGTTAATTTTGCTCCAAACCATTATGTGATCAGGCTATAATGAGTTTGTGAGGATGTTTGTAACTACCAAAAGTATTCAACCTGAGCCATCTTTTATTATAACGATCGGCTTTCGGAGTCGCCTCAATGATGTCCATCATCTATCGTACTTTGTTCGTCAATCCGTTCCTGTGTCTATCTATCTGTCTGTCTATCGGTCAAACTATATTTCACTAATAATATAAATTTATGACGTGTATGCGGTTTTATCGGCCATAGGATGCAAGTTTTTGAAATTGGTGAAAATCGGTGCATGGTCGGACCCAATCTCCTATGCCAACGACTTAAATTGCCATATGATCGAAGTTATCACATACATAGATCCCGGTTAAATTTTGTTTGTTTGTGTTTATTAACCAAATATATTGTATTGATTTTTCTCAAATTTGTATATGTTTTCGCACAAAATTAGTGACTTTATGAAAATGATCAGCATCGACCTAGTCCGCATATCAATATAGCATCCGATAAAACTTCTTCGTATCTCCATTCAAAAAAATAACAATGCCACTCAAGTTCGATTTATGCTATTTTCTATATCCAATTAATTTGAATGAAGACACTTTCTCTAAACGCATGGTATATAATATCGTGCAATCGGTCTAGACCGCCTATAATTTTTTCGTTTTTTTAAAGTAATTTTATTTTGTTTACTTACCATTAGTAAAATAATAAATCAATATATATTCGAAAATGATTCTTCTTCATTACTTTTCTCTTTGTTTCAATTTCCTATACACTCCAATTTTTGAGATTTACATTATTGGCAAATAACTTTGGTATGAGCGGCCATTTTAAAACTAGAAAATAACATTATTATACTTTCCAATCATCTAAAAAGATGTGAACTGTACAATTACTTATAGGTATTAGTAATTTTTTAACATCTTTAACGCCGTCCATCTAGGCTTTGCTAACTTAATTCAACTTTATGACATGTGTCGCATTGCTGAAAAGTATTATATATGTTTTAGTTTTTTTTTTTTTATACCCTCCACATCTCAGTGGCAGAGGGTATATATAGGTTTGTCATTCCGTTTGTAACGCATCGAAAAACTAATTTCCGACCCAATAAAGTATATATATTCTTGATCCTTATCACAGCTCGAGTCGATATAGCGATGTCCGTCTGTCCGTCTGTCCGTCTGTCCGTCTGTCCGTGTGTCTGTTGAAATCACGCTCATTCAAAAAAAAAAGCATTTACTTAGGTCAGGTTACGAAAAAATTATTTGCCATAATTCCCACCAGGTTGGTATTGAAATCGGAGTAAATCGGGAGCCTCTGCGCTGAGAAATGAACAAAAGTTTATAGATACCTCTAAAAAAAACATGAAACCTAGTGTTTTCTTGTAATAGTTTAGTGGTTGAACATACAACAACATAAAAAAAGCCACAAAAAAAATGTGATTCATACATATTAACAATAACAAGAACACAACTACCATGAGCTATGTTAATAGTATTGCCACAAACCGAGGTGGAGGGTATCAAAGATTCGGCACAGCCGAATTTAACACTCTTACTTGTTTAATACCAACAACGTGTTATCACATGAGTGTTTGAGTATTATCGTTTTTTTGGAAAAATTTTTTATCTCATTCTTTTTAAAATATTTATTTTTGTCTAGAAGAATATTGTTTTTGATTATTTAATTGTTTTAGCGCATTATAGGGGTTTATTTACAGTACATGTGTTTACTCAATCAAACACGAGTAAGTTACTGTAGTTCAAAATAAAATTTGCATTGTTTTAATCTAATTTTACGCTAACGGATGTGATGGTTATTTTGATATATGGAATTTATACTCTAAAGAGTTTTTCACAAAAAATTTTAGCTGGAAGTTCATTTAAGAATGGATTGATTAATTACCTACCACAAAATGATAAGATATACACATGTATATAGAATATAAAACAACAATTATAAAGTGCGTTGTTATACCCTGTACCACTATGTTGTTTGGGTATAATGACTTTGTGCTGCTGTTTGTAACTACCAAAAATATTTGACCTAGACCCATCTTTTATTATACCGATCGAATCAGAATCACTATCTGATTCGATTTAACGATGTCCGTCCGTTTGTGTGTCCATGTAAAGCTTGTAATCAAACTGCAGGTCGCAAATATGAATATATTTCGATGAAATTCGGTATATGGGCTTTTATCGGCCATAGGATAAACGCTATTAAAATTGGTGAGAATCGGTCGATGTTCAGACCTAGCCCCCATACAAATGACCCCTATGAAATCAACATAAATTGCCATAAGATCCAAATTATCATATAAATCTTAGTCAAATTGGGTTTGTATGTATTTATTACATCCATTAATCAGTTGTCCAAAAATGATCCCTATTGGACAACTCTTAGGTATAGGCTCCATATATAGCTGCTTCCCGATCTTCACTTAAATCTATCAAAAAACAAAAATATTGCACTGATTCTTCTCAAATTTTGTTTGTATATATTTTTGCAAAATACAAGAGACTTTACCAAACATGGTTAGGATCGGTCCATTTTGGGGCCTAGTCCCCATATACATAGATGTAGCATCCGATATGAACTTTTTCATATCGGCAGCCAAAAAAATTAATAAAAATCCCACTCGAATTTGGTTTATGCTTATTTTCTATATCCAGTTAGTTGGGCTTGAGAGATAGGGCCTCTAAACGCATGGTATAGGGTCGGTCTAGACCGACTATAATTATCTTACTTGTTTTAAATAAGAACATTAAAAAATAAACATTTTTTTTTTTAAATAAATAGCTTTTCTTATAAAAGTGATTTTTCTTAAAAAGTAGTCTTTGTTAACAAAGTGTTTTTAATAATAAATTTTGTTAAAGTACTTTTTCTTTAACAAGTACCTTTTCATAAAAAAAGTAAATCTTCTTAAAATAACCTTTTTTTTTATAAAATTACGTTTTCAGAAAAAAGTAAATTTTCTTAAAAATATACATATTTTTAAAACGTTAGACTCTAATAAATAAATAAATATATTTTCATAAAAATACCTTTTCTTTAAAAAATATATTTTCTTAAAAAGTACATTTTCTTAAAAGAGTACATTTTCTCTACAAGGTAAATTTTCTTAATCAAGTATTTTTTCATAAAAAGTACCCCTTTCATAAAAAATTTTTTTTTTCAAAAAGTAAATTTTATCAACAAAGTGAATTTTCTTACAAAGACCTTTTTCGTAAAGAAGTACTATTTCTTAAAAACATACTTTTTCCTAAAATAATATTTTTTCTAAAAAAAAGTATATGTTAACGTACCGTCTAATCGGCACTTTGGTGTCATACGACAAACTATAGGATTTGCCAAATGACTAACCAGACCAACTAGTTTTTTGGCCGCCAACGAAGTTGACATTTTATGCCGCCGCACAGTGGACCATTTGAAGAGAAGGCGGTCAAATATCTATAACTTTTGATTGGATTGGAGTTTTGATATGCAGTTTCTTTTGTTTGGTAGGTGAGTCTCTAGCCTTTGAGTTTCGCTATAAAATGTAAAATGTAAAATAAAAAAAGTTACGATGGGTTTAAAATACATTTCCATTTGTAGTTGAATTTTAGTACAAAAGTGAAGTGTTAAAAGGTAAAAAAAGGTTTTTTTTTAATATAATGTCTTATTTTTTCAGTTAATTTTACAACTTATACTTTTTAACAATTTTTTTAGTTAATTTTTCAGAAAATGCCAAACTTTGGCCCCCGTAAAATTTTTAGTCCTAATGTGCACTAGGGCCAAATGTTGTTTTTTTTTTTTTGAAAGATCCCGAGTTAAAATATAATTTATTAAGCAGCGAACGTAAAAGTTACCTTATATTGGACCAATATAGAGAAGTTTCAATGAAAAACTCGTATGTTTTTGCTTTAGTTAAATTTTTTTTTATTGTCTTTTTAAATATTTCTATATCAATTTTTATGGTAAATTTATGAAATATAACAATTTTTATTGTAAATTTACAAAATATATAAATTTTTAAATCAAGGTAATTTTTTAACTATATAAAAAAAGTGTAACTTATTGTTAGTGTAATGAAAAAGTACTTTAAATCAACCAATTTTAGTAAAAATTTCTTCTAAATAGCTTTGATTTTCATCTTCTAGAAGTTGTTTAGCTTCTTCGTCTAATTCAATAGAGGTAGTTGAATGTTGGATCTTCATTAGTACAACATCTGGACATTTTCCTTGTGTTGTGCTCGCGAAAGAATCTGTAGTCTTTGTTCCTTTTTTCTTGCGCTTCTTCAGATAGATCTCCTAGTGGTAGCATATTGTTTTGAATTATTTGTTCCCCATGGTACAAAATTTTATGAACTGTGGATGGCATATATCTCCAAGAGTATTTTTCATTATAAAGTATAGCTGTTTTATTGGCGTACTCTCCAAATTTTTTTGCATTGATCTTTCTGCTGCATGCTAGAACTTGTAATATGATTTTGAATCATCTTATTAATTCATGATCTACACCTGTGATAGATGCTGCAGTTTCCGGATCGGAAAAAAATCTCCTTGCAGTATTTCCATCATTTGTGGTTCCTTCCCCTTGTTTTGGTTGGTCGATTACGAGGCCTAGCTGTAGATATTTTTGTTGAATTTGCTTTTTTTGCTTTCTTTTTTCTTACTTTTCTTTGTTTTTTCTCACTGTTTCGCCTAGCGGACCAAATTCCAAATCATAACCCAATATAAGAATATGCTCCGTGAAACGTATTCTAGCATGAAGAGGGGACATTCCAAATTCGTAGGCTTCCTTAAAACTATCGTCTTCTGGTGGGGGTTGGCTTAATTGACTTGATGTCTTTTGGCATATAATGCAGCTTGACGTTGACTTTATTCCAGTTAAAGCAAGTGCAACTTTTCCATCAATCATTGTGAGACACATTTTAAAATGTACTTCAATGTCTTGGTCATCAAATTTAAATATTACTGGTTGAAGTTCCTTAATTTGATCTTTTTTTCTTTGAACTTCTTCAGTTATGAAATCTTTGTTTCCTTTTTGAATGCAAATTTTATTGGTCTGCAATACTTTGTTGAAGAAGGAATTTCATTTTTCCATATATCAATTTCTGTTGCTCTACTAGTTGACGGCTCTAATACGCTATACCTTTTTGTTAAGCGCAATGGAACGAAAGATACCATAAATAAATTAGCATCTGATGAATTTTCGGCATTAAATTGCTCGTATTGTTTCTGACCAGAGGATCAGTATCAAGCGTATTTAGCGATCGTTCTGCAGAATGTCCAAGAAGATCTTGCAATTTTGTTTCTGCTGAACTTGAAGTGACACTAATAGCAGATTGTGAAGGTGAGCATTCTTTTTGGGCAGAAACTTAAACTCGACACTCTGGAAAAATCCCACAATTACTTTCATTGGCTCGCTTCCGCAATTCCTTATATTGATTTTTGGTCAATTTCAAATCCAAAAATAGAGCGAACGCTTCTTCTGGCGTAAATTTCTTATCTTCAATTGGTGTAGGAATGCTTTTCAAAATCCTCTTTGTGCGCCTTGGGCTCGCTTCTACTATTTTTTCAATTATTTCAATTTAATTTTTTTTTATTTTGGGTTGGTTGAATTTGGTGCAAAAATGGATCCTTAATAATTCTTTGAGAAATTTCTTCATTGATATTCTCCAGCTTGCGCCTTCGAGATCTTTCACTACATCCGTCAATTGGTTTTGCTGGTCGACCCTTTTTCCACTTTCGTTGGCAGTTGTAGATGCACTCTCAAAAATAAGTTCCTTTATTAACCAGTCTTGGTAACGTTTGTACACCTTTGCCTTGCTTGAATAATAATAATAATTGTGGAAACATTATTATAAATACTCTTTCTTGCAATTATGTAAAATAAAAATTATTATCTTTTATTACCACTTTTAGAAGCATAAACCCACACCCTAACCCCTTTTAAAAGGTGAAGCATACCTGCTCATATCTTAAAGGGCTATGTCGCAATAGTTTTTTTTTTACCATTTACCTGTTATTTAAATTGTTTCCCATTTTGTCAGGTATTTAAACTATATAACTCTAATTCAGACTATTAGTGTTTTTGAAAGATATCTATGTAAATGTACCTGTAACAATTAAGCGCATTATATCTCAACCCTTTTTTATAAGTATATAACAACTCCTGACAGCTCTACCGACACGCAACCGGTACGACCAACTTTTCATAACAGACTGACGGACGGACATCGTTTAATCGACTCAGAAAGTGTTTTTAAGTCGATCCGTATAATAAAAGATGGACAAAGGTCCAATATTTTTGGCAGTTACAAACATCACCTCAAACTTAATATATGCTAACCACATAGTGGACAACTTTTGTATTAATAAATTTTGCAGAAAATATCTAACCTTGGGTCAGAAAAATTGTTCTGGTGCACACGGGCGAAAACTGGCGGGTATATAATGGGGTATAGAAGTATAGGGGAGCGTTCGGACTATAGAAGACTGCAAGATCTTTTCCGACTGCTTTTGACTGGCAGGAGTTATGCTCTATTAAGTAGGAGATTTTCGGAAAATTTGGACCTTTTTTAAAATTTTTTTTTTTTTTAATTTTAGAATGACTCAGTGATTTTAGATTTTTAACATTAATAGTATGGAAGTCATAAAATTATACGAAATTTATCTGACTTCAAAATCTTTTAAATCAATAAAGTTACAGTCATTCAAAAATAAAAATTTACAAAGAAATTTTTAATTTTAGCAAAATACTGAGAAAACCCATTTTCGAAGACCCTGTTCGCTGTGATATAATTGAGATAGAGTCGCAATTTTTTGGCTCCCGAGGTTTACTAGTATTTACTTTCAAATGGATAACATAACTTTAAAATCGGTAACAAAAAAAAATGATTTTTGGCCGCCTTCTCAAAATATGGTCCACTGTGCGCCGGCATACACATGCCAATCATATTTTTTGTAACACATTTTTTTCATTCCTACTGTGTGCATCATTAAAGAAAGCGATCAGCAAAAGGCAACTCCAGCTCGTATTTAGAAAATCAAATAAAGGCCTTTTTCTTAAATTTATTAAAATTTGAGTTTGTTTTTTTATAATCCTTTGGTAATAAAATCCTCATAAGTGGCTCCAATATACCAGCTGACATCCTTCGGACACCAGGAGCCAACCAACAACAACTGCTTTTTTTCTTTTGGACAACCAGCCCTTTGAGGAACAAACAGTATATCTGTGGTCACAAGCAATAACTGCCTAACTCGAAAATCATGCTTTCGAGAAAAATTGCTTTTTATATAAATGTAATGGGGCTTCATTACGACTTAGGTCAGAATATTTGTATTAATAACTCTTTAACTAACAGTGTTAGAGAAATGAGGATTTTATGTAAATATACAGATTTTTTTTAGCAGAATATGATAGCATACATAATTTAAATCGGCGAAAATCATTCTTTTGAGAAAAATAATTGTTTACATAAATGTAATGGGGCTTTATTACGACTTAGGTCAGTATGTTTTCATTAATAACTTTTTAATAAAAAGTGTTAGAAACGTGGGGATTTCACGTAAATATAAAGCGTTTTTAGTAGAACATGATAGCATACATAACTCAAATCGTTCTTAAGTCGACTTAGGCGGTTATTGCTTGTGACCACAGATATATGTACTACTTTTCCTTAGAACAAACCTTTTTTCAAAAAAAAGTTATTTTTACAAAAAAAAAACAACCTTTATTTAAAAAAGTAAATTTTCTTAAAAAAGTACATCTTATTAAAACGGTACATTTTAATACAAAAAGTATATTTTCATAAAATATACCTTTTGTTAAAAAAATTAATTTTCTTAAAAAGTATATTTTCTTAAAAAAAAGAGCAAAGAAGAACATTTTCTTAACCGAGTACCTTTTTATAAAAAAGTGGCTTTTCATAAAAAAGTATTTTTTCTAAAAAAGTAAAATTTCTCAAAAAAACTACCTTACCTTGAAAAATCCTTTTCCTAAAAAAGTCTTCACAAAAAAGTATTTTCCTAAGAAATTCATTTCTTAAAGGAGTATTATTTCTTAAAAAACAAAATTTTCCTAAAATAATATTTTTTCTAAAAAAAGTACATTTTCTAAAAAGCTAGACTTATATTTTTTAAGAAAAATTTTTTTTTAAATACCTACTCTTAAAAAAGTACATTTTCTAAAAAGTATGTTTTTTAAACAAGTCATGAAATTTCTTTGAGGCATATTTAAAAAAATAAACTTATTCAGCTATTGCATTTTTTCTGAGCAATTTGCTGATATTATATAATAGATAGCATGAAAGTTTTGCTATGCAAGTTACCAAAATTAATATATTACTAATTTTTTCATGTAGATTACGCCGCGTTTATCGCAAAACCATGACCATGATCTAACTTGGCTTTCTTAATCAGTAGTCTAAACATAAATTATGTAGGACAATTCTTAGTCATAGGCCTAATATAAAGCTGCTTCGTGATCTTCAATTAAACCTATCAGATTACAAAACTATTGGTATATGCTTTTGCAAAAAATGAGTGACTTTATGGTCATGATCGTTCCATTTTTCAACCTAGTCCCCATATAAATATAGCATTCGATATGAAGTTTTTCATATCTGCAGGCAAAAAAATTAATAACAATGCCACTCAAATTTGGTTTACACTTTTTTTTCTATATACAATTAGTTGGACTAAGACCCTTGTCTTATGTTTATGGTTAACAAGCACTTGATTGAAAAATACATTTATGAAACATTGCTTCATTGATTTCCATGCTTTCTTCTCATCATTATTTTTAAAATAATGAGTCTAAAATATCACTTATATTAAAGCTTTATGATGAGGCCAATACTTTCATCCCTTAATAAAACCGTTGAGGCTCTTTAAATTATATAGTATATTGAATTCTATTAATCTAAAATGTAAATAAACCTACACATATTTGGTTCTTAAGGGACTCATTCATACTTGAATGCCATATAAACACTGTTGTTGCTACTTTTTCTTCAGGATATTGTTAACAGAGATAGGAAAAATGTTAAAAAGAACAAGAAATAATCAATAGATTTATTGAGCTGTTAAATAAGCTAAATCACCAAAATCAAAAAGAAGAGGAAGACTAAAAAGTGATTTTAATGTTTTACTGAATATTTAACACATTCATGCCTTCATTTTTCTAAAGCATTGAACTTGAAAGAGAAGTTGAGTTTTTTGTGTTTTTTTTTTTTTTTTTGAAAAGATAAGAAACATTTATTTATATGATTTAACAAATCGCTTTTTTAAAATTTTGGATTTTATACACCACAAATACTTAGAACTTGAAAGAATTAAGAATTTTTTTTAAATAAAACGATTATAAAATGATCAGAAATTAAAAATTATAATTGAAAAAACTTAAATTTTTCTGAAACAGTCCAGATATCATTTCCTCCTCTATTTTAATAAAATGTGCTGATGCATTAGCTGTACAATTAACACTTAGGTTTATTACCTCAATGAAATACGGTTGTTTTCCTAATATGTGGAAAGATTCATTCATTATTCCACTATTCAATTCAGGTAACAAGGCTGATATTACTAATTATCGTGGAATTGCAAAATTAAGCATTTACCTAAATTTTTTGAAAAAATTTTAAGGGATTATCTATGCGTTCAAGTAAATACATTAATTTGTCGCTTTCAACATGGTTTCCAAAAAAGACGCTCAACCTCTACAAATCTGTTATAATTTGATACAATTGTCAACCGCAGTTTTCATGACCGCAAAAAACAGATGCAATTTACACTAACTTCAGCTAGGCTTTTGATAAAGTCAATCATAAACTTCTTCTTAAGAAATTACAATTGATGGTATTTACTAATCTTAATGCGAAGTAGATGTATTCTTATTTAACCAATAAACACAAAAATTATGTTTTAAAAATGTTACTTCAAAGCCGATAGATGTAATGTCGGGAGTACGTCAAGGCAGTCATATTGGACCGCTTCTTTTTTCTTTTCAAACATCCTGATGTATGCGGATGATGTCAAAATTATCATCAGTTATTATCAATACTCTGTTCATGTTTTTCTTCAAAATGATTTAAATTTATCTTATAAATGGTGGAATTTAAATTTAATGGAGCTGAACCTTATAAAGAGTAATTACTTGTATATGCGTTTCGTCAGAAAGAGGCCCATATCTGTTAACTATGTGCTGGATGATTATTGTATCGATAGAGTAGATATTTTTTTAGATATTGGTGTTTTATGGGATCATAAACTGAGCTTTATTACTTATATAGCAATTACTGTCAGCAAAGCCAACATTGTATTTTGGTTTCATAAAACGGTGGGCTAAATAGTCCAATGATTTCTATGTCATAAAATCTTTGTATACGTTACTTGCGAGACCTATCAAATCTGGTAACAAGGCTGGAACCCAATGTACCAAATTCTTATCGACAGTCTGGTGGCTACGCAAAAAAATTCCTGTTGTTTTGTCTTTGGAGTTTAAACTTCAATACAATTAATGCAGACCCTCTCAGGAGAATGTGTATTCAAATTAATGAAGTTTTATTGATTTCACATTAAATACTAAAATAATATGTTGTCTAAATTCATGAATAGCTATAGTACTAGAATTAATTTTGATATATAAGGATTAATTCCATACCACCAATAAACAATTAAATAAATAAGAAAAAAAAATATGGAAAATAATAGTGTAAGATCAAAAGCCAATATATTGTTATGATTTTGTATAAAAACAAGTACATTTATTTTAAATGCAGTGGTTTCCTAAACTTTAAAAATAAATAAAATAACAATTAAGTTTAAAATAAAATGTTGATTTTCAAGTTTAAACCTTAAATATCTATAATATTGGTAGGCTAGGCGATTTCTTGTGACTGATATTTTGTTCTACCATTTTATCCCGAATTTCACCAAACTTATATTATTTTACAGGTATTTCTTTTCAGCCGTTTTGCAGATTTACAGATTTAAAATTTTTTTCCTTTATTTTAAGTAAATTGCATTTAAAGTTGCTACTAAGACATACATAAAATTATACATAATATGCATAGCATATTATGCTATGTGTGTTCTATTAAATTTGTTAATGTGTTTGTTAATGTGTTTGTTATCTTCATTCACAATAATAATAAACCATAAAAATGCTGGTTTGTGAATTGGCTAAGTTGAAAAATAAAGCTGCTTAGAAACTGCACTCGAATTGCGAGCGCTGAAATCTGCTAGTATAATATTAATAGGTTAGGCGATTTCTTGTGACCGATGATTTGTTCAACAAGTTTCTCCAGATTTTGACAAAACGTATGTTATTTGAAAGGTATTTCTTTTTAGCTGTCCACCAGACTTACAGATGTTACAATTTTTAAATTTTGTTGGAGTTGTGCTTATATAAAGTTGCTACTAACACACACATAAAATTATACAATGTTATATGTGCGTTTATTAAATGTGTTGATATGTTTTATAAAAAAAATAATTTGGTTTCTTCATTCATAATAATAATTGTGTTGAATTGAAAAATTATTTCGGACATAGCATACCTTTAACGTCAATAATTTATTAATTGAAAAAAATAAACTTTTCTAGAATTTGCACTCGAAATTCGAGGATTTGAATCTACTAGTATAAAATAAATAAGTATTGTCGGTCTATACCGAATATGAATTTCGAGATTTCGGTTATAATTTATATATATATGATAGTAATGCTACGACTACTGGAGTTCTAATTGCAGTTTCTGAACTTTTTCATCTGAACATATAATATTGAATCTATTAGAATCCTTATATAAATAAAGAATAAAAAAAATGTATATAGCCTGTTCGTATATCCCTCAAAGATCTGATAAAAAAATTTATATAAAATCTGTCTTTTTAAAAGCAAGCCCTTATGATTTATTTTTTGTTTTTGGTGACTCCAATAAACCGTCTGCCATATGTATTTATACCCTATACCACTATGTGGTTTGGGTATAATGACTGTTTGTACCTACCAAAAACATTTGACCTAGACCAATCTTTTATTATACTGATCGACTCAGAATCACTTTCTGAGAATCACTTTCTAAGACGATTTAGTGATGTACGTCCGTTCGTCTGTCCGTCCGTCCGTCTGTGTCTCCACGTAAACCTTGTAATCAAACTACAGGTCGAAAATGTGAAGGTATTTTGATGAAATTTTATATGTAAGCTTTCATCGGACATAGCATGAACGCTATTGAAATTGGTGAAATTCGGTCCATGTTCAGACCTAGCCCCCATACAAATGACCCCTATAAAATCAACATATATTGCCATAAGATGCAAATTATCATACAAATCTTAGTCAAATTGGGTTTGTATGTACATATTACATCCATTAATGAGTAGTCCAAAAATTATCCCTATGGGACAACCCTTACTCATAGGCCCCATGTAGAGCTGCTTCCCGATCTGCACTTAAATCTATCAAAAAAAAAATATTGCACTGATTCTTTTATACAAGAGACTTTACCAAACATGGGCAGGATCGGTCCAATTTTAGGCCTAGTGCCCATATAGATATAGCATCCGATATGAACTTTTGCATATCTGCAGCCAAAAAAATTAATAAAAATCCCACTCAAATTTGGTTTATCTTATTTTCTATGTCCAGTTAGCTTGGCCTAAGAGATAGAGTCTCTAAACGCATGGTATAGGGTATCGTATAGACGGTCTAGACCGACTATAATTTTCTTACGTGTTTAACATAAGTTACTTATTTCAAAACGGTATAACAAGGAAAATGCCCTCTAAAGATTAACCGGGGTTTCAATGAATGTATCTTAAGTGGAAAAAGTTTAAAACTCCTGAACTACATGAAATTTATCGTATGAAAAATTTTGTATTGCTGTTGGTGGTAACAAAACGTAGAAAGAAAGAAGAAATATTGGGGTAAAAAGGCAAGCTGATCTTAAATTTTGGCAATTAAGAAAATTATAGTCGGTCTAGCCCGACTATACGATCCCTATACCCTGGTTTAGAGACCCTATCTCTTCGATCCAACTCATTGGATATAGCAAATAAGCATAAACCAAATTTGAGTGGCATTTTTATTAATTTTTTTTGCTGCAGATATGAAAAAGTTCATATCGGATACTATATTTATATGGGGACTAGGTCGAAAAATGGACCGATCCTGACCATAGTTGGTAAAGTCACTTATACTTTGAAAAAATGTATACAAACCAAATTTGAGAAAAATCTGTGCAATATTTTTCTTGTTTTTTGATAGATTTAAGTGAAGATCGGGAAGCAGCTCTATATGGGGCCTATGACTAAGAATTTTCCTATAGGGATTATTTTTGAACTACTGATTAATGGATGTAATAAACACATACAAACCCAATTTGACTGAGATCGATATGATATAAACATTTGTATGGGGACTAGGTCTGAACAAAGACCGATTGTCACCAATTTCAACAGCGTTCATTCCATGGCCGATGAAAGCTTATACGCCAAATTTCGTCAAAATATATTCATATTTGCGACCTGTAGTTCGATTACAAGGTTTACATGGACACACAGACGGACAAACGTACGGACGGGCGGACATTACTATTTCGACTCAAAAAGTGATTCTGAGTCGATCGGTATAATTAAAGATGGGTCTAGGACGAATATTTTTGGTTGTTACAAACAGCAGCACAAAGTCATTATACCCAAAACCACATAGTGGTATAGGGTATAAATACGAGTATAAATAAATAATAGCTAAACATCATAATGGATGTAAAAAAAAATATAGTTATCTATATATTAATACGTGAAGGAAACTTTTTAGTTCCTTTTTGAAGCAATATGCGGGCGCGGAGGAGTGTGAAAATTGGCATAGCAATAGCTCATATGGGGGAGAAGCTGAGAATGATAAAATTTATATTTAATCTGTCTTAAAAATATATTAAATTAATTAAAATAAAATATTTATAAAAATTCGTTACACCTTGTTAATGCGAATGATTTAAATTTTATTTTATATTATATCTATTTTTTATTTTATATATGTTGAATTATGAATTGCTAAAATTGATTAGCATGCCTGTAAGCTCATTTAAATATTAATAAATTTTTTTAAAAGCATTGAAAAAATAACATTTCCTACAATTTGCACTCGAATTTCGAGTGCTGGGCTATACTAGTATATAATAAAAAAAAAACATTCAAAATTTATAATTTAAAAATAAATAATAATAATAATATCAAGAAAATTTATAAATTATAATACTTCAAAGTAATTAAAAATTTATGTTTTTAATTATATTATGGGTTAATTGGTTTAAGAAACGGATTGCGTACATTCAAAATTGGCGCTCTGAGAACATATATTGGAGACCAATTTGGATTATTGTTTTTTCTCTATTCTATCGAGCGAAGACAAATTTTTGGAAAAAATAGTTTGAATGTTTTGTATAAACAATTTTAGACAAAAATAAAAGATTGTCAAAAGTTTTTTCGAAAAGTGAGATAGATACCATATCATATCTTTTTAAACCAAAAACATATCTTGTAATTTGTATGTAGTTGTTAATTTACGTTTATCGGGTGTCACAACCAGCAAATAATTCATAACCTTATGAAGCGTAGGTAAAAAAATAGGTTTTGGCTAAAAGATGTATGAATGGATGTATTTAGTGGTGTAAAATATTGGTTTAACCATAACGTCGTTAGCAATGTTAATTTCGTCCCATCTGGGAAGTTTTTCATTAAAAATAATTCGCAAATTCTTAGCTGATGATTGAGTTTGGAATTATTTAGTCTCAAGATCAAATGTTTTTACTTTAAATAAAGCAAAAACATTAGCACATTTGTTTCAAAAAATTCAGCATGACAGGTTATACAGCTATTTCGGGAAGAGTCACCAACCCTCATCAGTAACCAAAAGCAGTAGATAGTTAGCAGTAGATATTTGTTTCAAAGTTGTTCTATATTTTAGTTATATTGGAGGAGGCTTAAATAGTATAACTTTGGCTTGAATTCTCATTTGGTTATTTTCAGCAAATATATATGAATTTATTTTTTTACCAAACTATCTAGTGGTTTTGGTTATTGATGAGGGTTGGTGACTCTTCCCGAAACAGCTGTATAACCTGTCATGCAGAATATAGATCAATTTTTTGAAACAAATGTGCCAATGTTTTTGCTTTATTTAAAGAAAAAACATTTGATCTTGAGCCGAAATAATTTCAAACTCAATCATTAAAATGATAAAGATCGGAAATAAGACTTTTTATTTTTATAAAAAATAATAAAATTAAATTCTTAGCTGATGTTACCATAGCAATGCCAGAAGATCTATATTGTATACATAAACTAGTTATGGATTCTGCAGCTCTTCGAGCTATAGGAATGCATTTTTATTTTAAAGAATTTAAGCGTAATCCAGCTGCCTTTGCCAATTCGTAGACTTTTGATAGGTTAGAGTTTATCTTTGAAATACAATCGTTAATTGAAGAAGCTTTGCAGCCAATAAAAAGCTAAAAGTTATCAGCATAAATTTGTATGTTCATGAAATGCGTTGGTACAAGGATTGATCCTTGCGAAACTCGTCTTGTGACCGATAGCCATGTTGACTAATGCGAGTCATAAAATACATCTTGATGTCTTTCATTCAAATAAGATGAAATTACCTTTGAACAAAGTGTTCCGTGATGATCTGCATAGAAGGTTTTAGAGTGGTCTGGAAGTATTAAAGATATGACCTGATCATCGCCAGTTTTACTCAAAAAATCTTCAGTTACATCTACAAGAGCATTTAAGTATATATGTTTCGGCCTAAATCCAGATTGGCGACTAGTAATTAACCGTCTGTCAAGAACATGGTGTAACAAGAAGTATGGCAAAATTGCAATCGGCCGATGATCATTTCTAGCTTTCGGAACATGAACAATTTTTTCGTTTTCCCTTTATAGGGAATATGGTTGCTTTTATTATATAACTCAAGAAGTTATATATTAGCAAGAAAGGTAATTTTAACTTTATAAACTTTGGATGTATATCATCATAACCGACAGAGTTATATTTTATGTACAGAAAACCTTGAAAAACATCTGAATGCCAAATTTTTCATTGAGTTCCTCAATACTCACGTTATCACTATTAAGATCAGCTTGCCTTTTTACCCCAATATTTCTTCTCTCTTTCTACGTTTTGTTACCACCAACAGCAATACAAAATTTTTCATACGATAAATTTCATGTAGTTCATGTGTTTTAAACTCTTTCCACTTACGAAAGCTTCATTTGAAATCCACGGTCTATCTTTAGAGGGCATTTTCCTTGTTATACCGTTTTGAAATAAGTAACTTATGTTAAACAAGTAAGAAAATTATAGTCGGTCTAGACCGTCTATACGATATCCTATACCATGCGTTTACAGACTCTATTTCTTAGGTCAAACTAACTGGACGTAGAAAATAAGATAAACCAAATTTGAGTGGGATTTTTATCAATTTTTTTGGCTGCAGATATGAAAAAGTTCATATCGGATGCTATATCTATATGGGCACTAGGGCTAAAATTGGGCCGATCCTGACCATGTTTGGTAAAGTCTCTTGTATTTTGCAAAAATATATACAAACAAAATTTGAAAAGAATCAGTGCAATATTTTTGTTTTTTGATAGATTTAAGTGCATATCGGGAAGCAGCTCTACATGGGGCCTATGAGTAAGGGCTGTCACATAGGGATAATTTTGGACTACTCATTAATGGATGTAATAAACGCACACAAACCCAATTTGAGTAAGATCTATACGATAATTTGGATCTTATGGCAATTTATGTCGATTTCATAGGGGTCATTTGTATGGGGCTAGGTCTGAACATGGACCGATTTTCACCAATTTCAATAGTGTTCATCCAATGGCCTATTAAAGCTTATCTACCAAATTTCATCAAAATATACTTATATTTGCGACCTGCAGTTTGATTACAAGGTTTACATGGACACACAGACGGACGGACACACGGACGGACATCGTTAAATCGAATCAGATAGTGATTCTGATTCGATCAGTATAATAAAAAATGGCTCTAGGTCAAATATTTTTGGTAGTTACAAACAGCAGCACAAAGTCATTATACCCAAACCACATAGTGGTATAGGGTATAAAAATTACCCTTTCTTAAAAAGTACATTTCCATAAAAAAGTGAATTTTCTTAAAAAATTTAAAAATAAATTTTTTTTAAAGAGCACACTTTTTTAAAAAAGTTATTTTTCTTAAAAAAGTTGATTTTTGTAGAAAGGACATTTTCTTAAAAAATTACATTTCCTTAAAAGACAACATTTTCTTAAACAGTGTAGCTTTCCTTCAAAAAGTCCCCTTCCTCTTATTAAAAAGATTTTCTAAATAGCCTTTTCTTAAAAAAACCGTTTCTTGAAATAGTTCCTTTTCTAAAAGAAGTACCTTTTCTCAAAAAAGTACTTAAAATAATTTTTAAAGCACTTTTTCTTAAAAAAAATAATTTTTATAAAAAAAAAACAATTTTTTAAAGAAGTACCTTTGTTAAAAAAATTACCATTTGTAAAGAAGTACCCTTTTTAAAATGTACCCTCTTTTAAAAAACTAAATTTCCTTCAAAAAGTAGCTTTATTCAAAATAATTTTTTTAGTTTATCTTTTCTTCAAAAATAAATAATTTTAAATTTATCATTTAAAAAAAAGTTTATATTTTCTTAGAAAAATAAATTTTTTAAGAAAAGTAGTTTTCCTTAAAAAAAAAAAGCTTTTCCTCTAAAAGTGACTATTCTTTAAAAAGTGGGGTTTAAAAAAAAAATAGTGCCGTAACTTTTATTATAAATTACCTTTTATTAAAAAAACTGCCTTTTATTAAAAAGTACCTTTTACTAAAAAGTGTATTTTATTAAAGAGTACCTGTTATTAAAAAGTATCTTTTATTAAAAAGTACCTTTTATTAAAATTTAGCTTTTATTAAAATGTACCTTTTATTACAAAGTACCGTTTATTAAAAAAACTATTTTAATAAATTGAACCTTGTATTAGAAAGAACCTTTTATTAAAACGTTCCTTTCATTAAAGCGTAACTCTTATTAAATATATGTTTTAATGAAAACTACGTTCTGTGATTTACTAGGCAGCAAATGCTCTTATCCAAAACGCAATTTGTCTGTCTCAAGCACTTAACACTTTCAGCTCTTTTCGATATACTTACCTGTATGTACGTATTTCATTATTATTTAATAAGAGTTCTAAGTAGTTCCACATAAAAACTTATACAAAAATATTCTTTTATTTATATTATTCTTGTTGGTTTCGTTGTTATTTTTATTATAAACTATTCCCAATTGTAGCATTGATTATAATGTTTATTTGGAAAGGAAAGGAAAATAATCATATGCGTAGTTTAATTTGGGGGATAAATAACAATATCTTAGTGATATTTAAAAATAAATTCTGAAATTTTTCAATTCTAAAAATAAATTCTGAAATTTTTAAATGGCGCCCGAGGCTTTTAAACATTTAGAAGTAAAGAGTTCCTTTTTATTAATTATATCTAATTGATTAATTTTATTATTAGAGTCTGTAGCATTTCCTCCTTTTTTTTTAAGGCCGGCTGCGTTAGTGCCTTTTATAAAGAATTATTAATAAGGAAAATTACTTAATTACGTATTGCTGAGTTTAGATATCAGAATAAGAAAACATTTCATGATAAAATATATATATTTCAATAATAAAATACTTAAAAAATTGGAAAGTTACATTTATAAAAGCCAACAATTTGTTTTATAGAAAACTTTTCGTGCGAGGCCTGCTACCTATATTTTGAGAAAAAAATTATGTGAGTTCGATCACAGGTGAGATGTGGGAATAACTAGTAACTAAAGATTTCTTTATGGCACTTTTTTAAAATCAAACAGAAAGCGTCATCTATGTATAACTTATAACAATAAACTGCAGGGGCTCTACTAATATAAAAATAAATATTATTATATATATATATATATATATTATTTTTTAATTTTTCATTTTTCGTTTTTCACTTTTCATTTTTCGTTTTTCATTTTTCCATTTTTTATTTTTAATTTTTTATTTTTCATTTTTTATTTTTTATTTTTCATTTTTCATTTTTTATTTTTCATTTTTCATTTTTTATTTTTCATTTTTTATTTTTCATTTTTCATTTTCTATTTTCCATTTTTTATTTTTCATTTTTCATTTTTCATTTTTCATTTTTATTTTTTATTTTTCATTTTTCATTTTTCATTTTTCATTTTTTATTTTTCATTTTTCATTTTTTATTTTCCATTTTTCATTTTTTAGTTTTAATTTTTTATTTTTCATTTTTTATTATTAATTTTTTATTATTCCATTTTTCATTTTTTAGTTTTCATTTTTTATTTTTCATTTTTTATTTTTAATTTTTCATTTTTTATTTTCCATTTTTTATTTTTCATTTTTCATTTTCTAAAAGGTTATTACACATCATAATTTTTTCACCAATACAATCATAAGTCACACCGATTTTGTCTCACGCTTACGCTTACGCTGTTTTTGTGATTGCATTGTGAAATAGATTTTTAGGCCCCCGCGCGTATAGATGTTTACACATCAAAAACAAGTAGAAACAAATTTTAACGGCTTCAATATTTTTCCAAATACATTCCATGAAGATCGGTACCGTTCTGTAGGCGCTTGAACCCATTTTCAAAGTACTTTTTTCACTCCAAACAGTGTATCTCGAAAAAACGTGATTTAAACGCATCAACCGCTTCCTCAGGCGTCAAGCCTGTTTTGATTACTCAAAAAGTCACTTGCTTGAGGCAACAGAATTGACAATACAAGACAGCAATTTAGAAGGTTAAAGTTAAGAAAATAAGTAATTAAAAATTGAAATATTTAATTGTTTCTAGTAATGTGTTCGAAAAGCGATTGCTTAAAGCTATTTTACAATGCAATTAATTTGAAATTAAGAGATAAGGTGTTCCCGAGTTTAATGGAGTTAACGAAAAAGAATCTGCTGGTATTTTGGTGTCTGTATCGTGGAATAATCAATGTCAAGCATCTTGTAGACCTACCGATATTAATTTTCTCATACAAATACGCGAGTGTTTACTGGTGAAGTAATTTATGTAGGAATAACAAGTTTTTCATTCGAGGAAAGTCCATTAATTCTCAACCAAGTATCATTTTTCTCCACCCTGTTATGCTACTAAACCGTCGCGGACCATAGACCTATCGTGTAGCATTAATGAAAGAGACCTGCAGATTATTTAAAGAGTGGGAGTCAAGTTTGCTATAAACTTCAGCGGAATATGAAATTAGTGGGAATATCAACTGAGTTGGTAGTTTTCGCTTAATTTAAATCGCTGTAAAGTTAGAGGACAGTCTAAGGTTACGAATGATAAAATACACACACCACATAACAGGGTGGAGTTAGTATAAAAACCTGGGTATTTTACCTTTTACACATAATTAAGAGCAGAACTTTCCAGGAAAATTCTTTGAAGTAAATATAAATTAAGTTTGTATCTAATAATTGGTAAAACATCTGCCCACTTCCCAATTACCTCTGTCATTGTTAACTTTGCAGCATGCTACGTCGATAAAATCAGTTCGAATCGAAATGTAAAGCTGTAAATCATCAGCACATGCGTGAACTCGAACACATTTGCAAACATTAATAACATCATTTACAAAAATACTGAATAAAAGAGATCCAAGGAAAGATACCTGTGGAACATCAGATGTAACCATCGTCATACAAGATTCCCTCTCTTCCACAATAACCAAAGATATCTGTTAATTTATCAAAAACCTTCGAAAAGTCCAACAAGCACATAAATGACAATTTCCAAGACCCGTATTCCAGTCTAATGTCATCAATAACTTTCATATCTGCTGCAGTACAGCTATGGAAAGAACGAAATCCGTATTGAGTTGGAAAGAGAAGTTCATTAGTATTAAGGTATTGGGTAATTTGCTTTGACTTAAGAGACTCAAATATTTTCGATAGAACAGAAAGAATGCAAATTGGATGATAGTCAGTAAGACCGGTGGCAGAAGTAACCTTTGGTACAGGAATTACTCTACCAATTTTCCAGAACTTTGCGAATATCGATTTAGTTAAACAATGAATAATTATATATGCATAAGGGTCCTATAATAAAAGGTAATGAATGTCATCTTCAAGAATTTTATTGATACATCATCTTCGGCAATTGCATTAGATCTAACATTTCTAATGGCATAACATATGTACATCCACTTCGGTAATAGCAGTAAATTCAAAGATAGTAAAGCCGTTAGCAAGAGGCTGAAGATTAGATACATTGTTGGGGCTATTTGTCACAGCAGTTGTACAAAAGAAATCATTTAACTCATCCGGGTCCAGACAACAATCTGAGGAACCCCGGCAATGGATGACTAATTTCTTGATATTCTTCCATAACTAACTCGATGGTAAGAGTGTATCATTCGAGCAAAATAATTCCTTACTGTGATGTTAAGCTTCCTATGGTCATCCTAAGCAGGAATAATTAAAACAAATATGCTCTAATTTTATTTTCTATCTGCGACGTTTCGACACTGTGGTTGGTGTCCTCATCAAAATATCAAAATAATTCCTTTTTGCTTTACGAGTAACCAAATTGGCCTGATTTCTAGCCCCGTTATACGCGACTCTATTAAAATACGATGGATGTCTTTTCCAAGTATTATAACAACGGGAACGTTCACGTATAGATCGCCTAACAGTATCATTGTACCAAGGACATGAGTAATTTTTCACATAGTTTTGGAACATATCTATTAAATAAATCTTGAAAAGAAGTAATAAAAATATCTCATTTTTCATCAACTGTGGATTAAAAACAGCAGCCATTCAAGTTTGTAATGAACAGATCGGAACATAAGAAAGGGAAATCAACAGAGTTATAATCTCTAAATGTAACAAGTCGATAATATTCACTTTTATTTAGTTTTACATTAATAGTGCAAAAGAGAAGGTCAGTATCCGATGTAAGGGATAACTGGTCAAACTGAAGTAACAGTTCAGAGTCAGAAAGCAAAATCAAGTCAAGTAAGTTCGGTCTGCAATTAGGGGAAAAGCGGGTTTATTATTATTATTATTATCAAACTATCAGATTAGATAAATATAATAATATACTTCCCACACTCGGCCATCCTACACAACATCCGACCCGGATGTTTTGTTCATCATACAACTCAACTCCAAGATTTCATGTGGTGTACATTTGTTGATGTGGTACCCGTTCCTTCATGATCAAAAATTTGCTTAACGTCATATCGTTAACTTTATACATAATTACTTCATAAGGTGCATAGTTTTTTGGTTGAAGTTTCATACCACTACCAAATTGTGTACGCGCAATGCACAGCAGATCAGCAACTTTATACTACACTGCTTCCTACCGTTTCGTATCAAAAGTTGCTTTTTGTACAATTGAAATCGTTTATTTTGCCTTGTGTCTTAGTTCTACTCGCTCTCGTTTAAATTCAGTTGCGACAATCATCCTTCGCATTCATTATAATACCAATCATCAACTCAAATTGATATATATCTATCGAACGGTGAGTAGTTTTGTTAAGATACTGCTATACTACACTAAAATGTTGGTACCATTTTTCGGAGTCATCTACGAATATTTTAACAAAAAACAGAAACAATAGTTCTATGGACTCGCTCGACTTGACCATTACCTCTTGAAAAGCCAGTTATTGTTAATACCAAATCAATATTTTTAATTCTAAAAGGTTCATGAAATACTTCTGCTGTAAAAGCAGTACCCCTGCCACAAATTATACTCCTCGGATATCCAAAACTAGATATTACTATCTGTAATTTAGCTACTGTTTCCATAGAGGTATTGGATTAAGTCGGAAAAATCTACACAAATATAATAAAAGAATCCACAATCGACAATAAGTGTTTATAATTTTATTGTTTGTTGATGGCATGGCTCCTAAGTTATACATATGCCAAGTGTCGAACGGCATCGTATTTGTGCAATGTTAGTTACGGTGCATCAAACGCCCCGTAATTTAGAAAATTTCATAGAAATTGTACGTTACTTTTTTTCGAAATGCTAAAAAAAAACAATATATGTAAAGTTTTGTAAAAATTGAGTAACATCTATGTGGTCCACAGGTGTCCGGAATATACAAAATAATTGGAAATCCTGAGAAATAAAGCATATTGTGTAAAAAAAAAAAATAAACATATATTCTAATAAAAAATGCAATTCAAGATTGTTTTGTGATATAATATATACATATGTATAATCATATGTTGCTAATTTTTTAATTTCAATTTTATTGGTACAGGTAACAGTAAGGACGCTTATTTTAAGATTCACTCAATTTCGGTCCTTTTCGCAGATTTCCGTTCTTCCGCCGATCTTGTTCAACAACCTGCAAAACATTTTGGAAGTGATATTCACGTTTTGCTGAGTGTATGAAATCAGTACTTAGCTTGACTCCTCGTTCAGCACAATCATTGACAACATTTATTGCTTGCAACTTTGTTAATGATGTGGTGTAAGAATCGGAATTTGACCATTCTGAAACATCTTTGAATCTAGTTCAAGTAGATAAAATAAAAACCAAGAATCTGCTCCGACTAAATCAGAAAGAGTTGTATTCGCAGTAAGATATTTTTGAAATTTCGGTTTTCCAAAATCCATTCCATATCTACCTTGCAATTTGAAAGCAGGAACTTTGCTGCTCCAAAGAGCAAGTGGCACCATTTCTTCCGTAAGATACCAGTAGTGATTTTTAAAGGCACTGATTGCACTCTCAGATATGATGGAATGAACATTTTTGTACGCTATAAGAGAATGAAGCAATTTTAGGTCATTCCATGGGGCATTTTTGCAGAATCACAGGTTATCCACCAGGTACTGTAGATAAGAGTGACAAAGTTGACAAAGTCACGTAGTTTGGCAGTCTGTTGTTTTAAAGTTATAGTGCCAGTAGGTAGTTGCTGTATTTGCTGCTCAAGAAGGCACATTTTCATCGTATATAACAATTTGGCCATTCAACGTGCTTTATGCAAGGCTCCTGGACGGTTTAATTTTACTGCTTCTGTAATATTTGGAAAATCTAGGTATATTAGACAGAGCTTTGTGAACTCCATATAATCATCTCTGTCTCTATATTTTCCAGAATCGATGGCACATTTTGCTGTCTGAATTGCATTGGCTCTAAGGCTATTAACTATGCTTCTCACTTGTACATCTACTGGCTCTGAGTTATATGGTTCTAATTCACTATGATCAATATTATCAAAATTGTCACGAAATCGTTTAAACAATGTTACATCCGGTGATTTAGCAGCCTTGATCTTTAAGTCATTAAAAACATGAGGTAAAATGATTTCTCCAATATGATGGCGGCAAGCTGACCAAAGAAGCGCAAGTCCCAATTTCTTTTGCACACTGATGCAGGCAGCAGTAACATGACCTGTGTTGGCAGAAGTTGTGTCAAATGTCATGTTCACAATTGTTTGTGTGCATTCCCAAGAGGTGACCTGCTCATATATTAAGTCAGCAATGATTGAGCCACACTTACGATCAGGGGTCGAATCGTCGCATACGTTATCGAAATTTTTCGATCGAAATTACTTTTTTATTTTCCAAAATAAAATACTGAGTGTAATTTTACTCTATCACAGCTATGGAGTTGTGGTCCAGAGGTAATATTAAAAGTGAAACGAAGTCTAACAATTATCCAACTTTTCTAAATAATAAATCAAAATATGGAATTTGGATTGATTTCACTCGATATCGAATGCGACGATTTGCCACAGATCCTTGTGGGTATGCTGGCACAGCAAGAATCTTTTGCTGTTGGACGTTTCCAACGACAATGGTGAGGCGTTCTTCTGTTTTGTACTTATTGGACAGTGTCGATGCAAGTTTTGTATCCCAATGTAATGTTGTATATTTAGGAAAGCACCACTGTTCCTTGCAAGCAGTTGATATCTCCATTGCAACTTGTCTTCTTGACCTGTCTGCTGTTGCATAAGATGCTGAAATTGTAGATGTCTCTCCTCCGAGTTCTGTAATTATAGCTTTTGTATATGCAGCCTGTTGGGCTGGACTCATATTTAAGCGTGTTGCTAACGGAACCAAATTAGGTTTCTTCATAATGTCATGTGTGACGAATAAACTTGTTCCTGTTCTTTTATTTCGATGATGACTTCGTGTACTTGTTGATGGTGTCAACATCGTTGTTCACAGCATTTGTGTTACTTTGATCATCAGAATCATCATCAGTAGGATTGGGACTATCATTATCATTAAATATTACGTTGGTATGTGCTTTTTCCCTTCTTATATCTTATAGTTGCAGCCGTTGTTGTTTTCGATGGACTTTTTCTCCAAGACTTTTGTCATATGATCCAAATGTTGCTAAACGGTCACTTTGCATTGATTTAAGGAAGGAGAGGTCTTCTTTGTTCTTTATTAGTGTGTCTACATTCACAGGCCGTAAAGAAAATGTTAAAGCTAGTTTATCTTCCACCTTTTTTATCTTGGTTGCAATATTCTGTGCAGATCTTCGATTAAACGGTATCGCTCTTAATTTGGCATTGTCATCAAGAAGTTTTATAATTTTTTCACATGCTTTTCGTTCACTTATTATTGGGATGTTTACTTTTTCATAAAACAGCTTTACTTGTGAAAGGACTAGTTTCGAAGACTCCCATTTTGTTCTATTTTCATGGAGACCTTCTTCAATATGATCCATCATACACCTTAAAAGTTGAAAATTTGTTGGAAGCTTGGAGCCATTTATTTTGGAGTCATGTCAAGTTACCTTGCTGCCAAGACCAAAAATATTTGAATATTATATTAAGTTAAGGGTAAGCCAATGATTCCAAAACAAAACCTAAAGTAGAAATAAACAAAATAAAAGTAAAAAATTAGTTTAAAAATTAGTTTATTATATATATGTTGGACTTACCTTTCTCTTTGATATTTGCCTCGATATGCGCTTTTAAACTTATCCGACTGGCTGCTGCTAGAGAATTAAAAACTAAGTTCCGAAATGTTTGTCTAGCGTTGTCTAACTTTTTCTGTCTGTTCTATCTTCTCTGTCTCTCTTATGTTATTGTCCTGCTCACACCTATGTGTTTATTATTCGTCCATGGCCTACTGGTGCTAATTTGCCCGTTATATTCAAATGTACGTCCTATGTTTGTCTCATGTTACTGTCTTACTCACACCCGTTGTGTCCTTTATTCGTCCATGGCCTACTGGTGCAAAAATGTCCGTTATATTCAATTATACGTCCTAATATATTTTCACTGTCCTGGTCCGTCGTAGCTTCGATCATACATTTATTATTATTATTATTATTATTAATTTTTATTAATGAGAATCCTAATGTAACAAGATTTAAAATCTTATAAAACAACATTAGTCATAACAAATTAATTTTCAATAAGAAGAATGTATGTAAGTTTAATTTATAATTAAAATTAGAAGAATAATACAAAATAAAATATAATATAAAATATATAAAAAATAAAATAAAAATTTAAAAATAAAGTGTAAAAATATCCTGCACAGCAGGTAAAAATTATATAGAAATTAAAACTAAATTAACTAAAGAAATTAAAATGAAGTATTAAAAATCAATTGAGAAAAAGTTTAAAAAGTTCTTTCTTAAATGATGTTGTATTTGATATTTTGTGAAGTTGATTATTTAAAGTATGTAACGAGTTCCAAAGAAGTATGCCATTTACAAAAAAGTGTCTTTCGGATATTAGTCTATTGTACAAAATTGGTACAAGACAGTTAATACGGTTAGATCTTGTAAATAATAATCGCTCGAAAAGGTAAACGGGTTCTTTAGTGAAAATAATTTTATGAACCATAAGTAAAGTTCTAAATTTAAGATAGTCTTCAAATGAAATGCCATAAATTTTATTTAGAAAAGCGGAGATACTATCATATTGGCGTAAACCATAAACATATCTAACTACACTTTTAAAGACGCGTATAAGTTTACCCATGTCTGCACTATCACAACCAGACAACAATTCACAAAGCGTAGGTAAGATAAACGATTTTGCAAGAACAAATCTAATTTTCTGCGGTGTGAAGTATTGAGAAGACCAAAGACTACGGAGAATACTATAAACTTTTCCAGAAGCTTTGTTAATTTGATCATTCCACGTTAGGGTATTATTAAAAATCAATCCAAGGTTTTTAGCATTCGCAACGTAGGCGATATCCACTCCATTAATACTAACTTTCAGAAGACAAGAGGTATCATATATCTTTTTAAAAATAACAAGGCACTGAAATTTTTTCGGATTTAAGGTAAGACAATTCAACCTAGCCCATTCAAATACGTGGTTCAGTTCAGTATTCAGGTTCTGTACACAATTTTCCACATCTCGTACGTTACATGATGTGTATAACTGAACGTCGTCAGCGTACATGTGCATTTGGCATGAATTAATTACGCGTGGTAGATCATTTATGTAAATAGAAAACAAAAGAGGGCCAAGTATAGACCCCTGCGGAACACCCCTACTTAAAGACGCAGAGGTACACGACTTGTCTTTAGAGACAACTACTTGCTCTCTGTTCCGAAGGTAAGAGCTAATCAATTTAGAGGAGGTTTCAGAATAACCAAAAATATGTTTAAGCTTTTTAACAAGAATATCATGGTCCACTGAGTCAAAAGCTTTAGAGTGGTCCAATAAAGTCAAAAAAGCAATATTACCACTGTCAACGATATAACGAAGATCTTCCGATACATCAATTAAAGTAGTGATACACCCTCTTTTCCTGCGAAAACCAGATTGCTTAGATGATAAAAGATTATTATTGGATATATGTTCATTCATTTGTTTGCTCATAATTTTTCGAAAACTTTCGAAAGAAAAGGAAGTACGGAATGTATTCTTTATTAGATTTCTGCAAGGGAATTACTTTTGCCCATTTCCACAAATCAGGGAAAATAGATTTTGTAAAAATAGTGTTAAAAATATGAGTTATATAGGGTAAAACCTGTGGTAAAATAGCTTTAATAAATATTGGATTCATACCGTCTAGACCAATTGATTTTGACTTTATGGAAAGAAAAGCTTCCAGAACATCCTCCTGGTTAACGCAGGAAAAACTAAATAAAAAATCCAGATTGCAATCTGGTAGGTTTGCATAAGAGTCAGAACGAAGAGGAGTTGAGTCATTTGAAGTAAATTGTCTATTCAATTCATTTAGTTCAAAAGTGGAAAGATTTACCGATTCACTTTCATCTTTATAACCAATTTTCTTTATCTCTTTCCACATATTTTTAGTATCCATAGCCTCTGAAAATACACGACTATAATAGCGTTGCCTAGCTAACTTTACTTCCCTAGTAACAGATCTACGTAGTGATTTATAAATTTCATTTGACTGTGTAGTTTTATATATTTTCCACTTATCGTAAGCAGAATGTCTTTTAACTATTAAATCACAAATATTTTGATTAAACCAAGGCTTAGCAGAAGATTTAACAGTTTTCTTTCTAACCGGTACGTATTTGTCGTATAGGTATGTGGTAGCTTCAAAAAAAAAGGATATCTCTTGGTTTAAATCAGGATTACTGTAGATACTGGTCCAATTGATTATATTAATTTCATTTAAAAGAGCATCATAGTTAATATTCTTGTAATCACAGAAAGTAATATGCTGTGGTTTTTCATGTTTAAAATAAGGGAGGTTAAAGGTCATAGGAATGACGTCATGTTTTGAGAAATTAGGAGAAGAAAACTGTCCATGCAAAAGAACTTTTCTAATATCTGAGACAAAGAACACGTCAAGAAGGGTACTACTCATTGAAGTGAAGTGAGTGGGGATAGTAGTGTTTACAGTTATAAGCCCAATCGGTTAGAAAAGTGAAATTAGATCAGAATCAATGAGCAAATTTCCATTTAGATCTCCAGAAAGAATAATATCACTATAAGATAAACAATTTTCATCTAACATATTAACAACCGGAGAAATATTTAGTGAATCATTAGGCCTATATAAAACACCTATGAGACATTTGCTTACGTCACAAGGAAGTTCAATAAATACAAAATCATATTCTTCATCGATAGATTTGCAAACAAATCGAGAACGTAATTGTTTCTTGACATACATTGCAACGCCTCCAGCACGTTTACCAGTATTCCTATCAGCTCGAAATAAATCATAGCCGTCTATTTTGACCTGAAAGTTTTTTATCTTATTCGGATTGAACCATGTTTCAGATATACAAATTACATCAATTCCTGAGTTTTCGAAATTCATCAAATTTACAAAAAAAGACTTTGAGCATTTAAGTGACAAATTTTTAAACCTTCCTTTTGTTTACCAATTATACGAATCATAGAATGAGTGTTGTTTATTACTCTATATATATTATAAATTTTGTTTAATAAGATATGAATTAATTAAGTATAAAAAATACTGAATTTGTTGATTTTATGCGAAAAATCTAAAATTTCAAATTCGTCGTGGACCCCCTAATATTGTTTGGAAACTGAAAATATTTTGTGTGGCAACTTTTTACGGGTAATGGAACATTTTAAAACTTGGGATAATGTGATTCGTTTCTAGAGGGGCGTTTGATGCACCCTAATGTTAGTGTCCATCGAGATATTTTCAGTACATCTTTCTTTCTCATTGTCGCTTCGAATGTCTTTCAATCCATAATAGTTTTATAACAATGTCCGAGTAAATATACTCGAACCTTCTAGTTCGTTGTTTTGACATTTCTGTTCGGCCTCTGATACCTTGATAAGATAACGAACTAGACGCGGCTTCCCATCGTCATAGTCGCATTACATAAGCATTGCTGCAAATACCCATTTATAGCGTGTTCAAACGGCAAAATGAAACACTTGATTCGCTCTCTGAATCACGATTGCGAACCTTGGTGTTCAGACGAGTGTTCTTGTTTCATTTTGACGTTTATATTTTTTGTGAAAATATTTGAAGACAGCCTTCTACACTTTACGTTTCACTATTTAATTTTTTTCATTTTTATTTGAATATATGTGTGTAAATATATACTTCTTATTTGCTATTTATTTTATTGCACACATTAATTTTTTGTTTTTTTTTTTAATATATTTTTGACAGCTAGTTCAGATAAACTAGCGATAATTTTTTATCAAAATTGGAGATGACACTTATTTTTTCTAGGTTCACCACTAGGTTCAAAATGAGCCAAGTAAGTTCGCCTTCAAAATTTTGTATGGCGAATTATATAGATTCAATCATGATTCGGGCGCGAACCGTGAATGAGAGAGCGAACTGCGAATATTGCTGTCCGTGTGAACATAGCATAGATGCATTAGTGTGTAGTTCAGTTTCGGCAGCCTGCAGAAAGATTGTTGACACTAGCCTCTCTAAAATAATCTTTTTGGAAGTTCAAATAAACTACGCTGTTCTTCGCGAATTAAAAATCTATATTCTTTTGAAAAAGATCACTTAATGGTCTTTCAATCACGGCAAAGTCCTGAATAGAATTACGAAAATATGCCAAACCAAGAAATTGCAGTACCTGCTTTTCTGTTTTTGGTTCCGGATAGTTTCAAACGTCTTTTGTTAGACAGCTTTCTATCTCATATCCCAAAAATTAAATCGTCTTTTGCAGCAAATAACATTCAAGTTGCATTCTTCTGCAATGTTTAGCACAATCGCTGAACTGCGTCTTTTGCATTTTGTACCAATATAATCAAGTCATCCATATATATCAACACAATGCCTTCTAGCGTGAGCTAGATGAATATTGTATTGAAGAATAGTTGAAAGACTGTTGGACTAGTATCTATCCAAACGTAATCTTTAGAAATTCATACTGACCTGCCGGTGTGATGAATGAAGTGTACTTTCGACTTTCATCTTCAACTTGTAGGTAAAAACTACGTTTGCGAAATTGTTAATTTAATATTATATTAAAAACCTTCAAAATTATCAAATTCTTTAAATACATCTATGACGCGGCAAATTTTAACACCAACCTAGATATTTTTCATAGCACTTTACTTACAAACCTTTCTTTTCAAGTTTTTAACTATTTTATTTTTGTTTAATCCGGGTTTTCGGTTATTTTTGTTACTTTTTTGCAAACGTAATTCACGTATTTACTACAGATTATTCAGGTAGCTTTTATACCAAGTGTTCTTTACCAGTGAGGTGTACTTCCCCAGGGGAGGTGATAAGATGTCTTCTTATTAGCAAAAAATAATAAGTACATTATAAAAAAAAGAAGTATGCAAATTTAGAACATTCCAATTTTTATTTTGAAGCATGGTGGGATTAAAAAATTTTAAACGTATCAATGAATATATTACAATTAAATTGTTGTAAATTTAAATTTTTATAAGCTTTTAAAGAGTGCAAATGTGTTTATTTTTTATTCAAATAAATTCGATGTTAAATTGTACTTATTTAAACCTTTAGTGACTTTGAGAATGCAAAATAAATTGCTCAGTATATTCAGATAAATTCGTTGTTAATTTTTATTTTCTTAAACCTTTGGAAAGTGCAAAACATATTTACATATTCTATTTATATTCAAATATAATCGTTTTTAAATATGATTTTTTTAAACCTAGTGGGCTTGGAAAATATACGAAATAAGTGTAGTATTCAGAGTACGTGTAGTTAAGTTTTTTTTTTGATTAGTTGAAAATAAGTTTTCCGTTGGTTACGTCATAAAAGTTTAAATATAATTTAAGTTAAAATGTCAAAAAAAAAAAACGATAGATCGGGATAAAACTGAAAAACCTTAATGCCTTTTGTGTTCAAAATTTTTGTGTAAAGATAATATGAAATCTACAAAACTCCAAGAATTTTTCAGAAAAGTACATTCAAATAATAGTGTAGATTCAATTGAGTTTCTCAAGCAAAAGAAATAGCGGTTTAAAACTTTAGGAACTCTACCGAGGTTAGGTTTTGTATCTACTCAAAAGCCACTTGTTGAAGCAAGTTATAAAGTGGCATGTCTTACTGAAAAGAATAAAGTCTCATAACGTTGCTGAAACACTAATCAAGACTTGTGCCCTTGGTGGATGCAACAGAAGGACCAGATCGCTAAAATACCACTTCCACACCACATCGATAGAAATCGTGTAGTGGAAATATCATCGGATATTTTGTACCAGCTCATCGAAGAACTAAAAAAAATCTATGTATTTCGGCCTACAACTGGGTGAAAGTACTGATGTAATAACTTAATGCAGCTAACTTGTGCCCTTTGTTAGATATCCCATTGAAACAGGCATTAAAGAAGAATTTTTGATCTGTCGTCCGCTTTTAGCTACCACATAAGCTTCCGATTTTTACTAGCTAACTGGTGAGTTTTTTTTTGCAGAAAATGGTCTCGATTGGATGGCAACGTTGGGATTTATATGCACAGATAGTGCACCTTCTATGTTAGGGAAAATCTGGTTTTGGACCTTTGTTTCGAGCTGTGAATTTCACTCGATCTTGAGCGCTAAACCACAGGCTTTTCAGAATATTGTGCCAAGAAGTTGGCACGTGGACGAGTCTTCACCTGTGTTATGGAACTTAAAACTGAAATAATAATATTTCTTCGAGAGAGACAAAATAAACAATATTGCGGTGTCATTGACATATCTTGCAGATATATTTTCTCATTTGAATGATTTGAACATTTTACTTCAAGGATCATAAGTAAATATCTTAGATGCAAATGAAAATATTAGAGCTTTCCAGCTCTTTAGAAGAAACGCTTATCAAAAGATAATTAAGCAAGTTTCCTGACTCTTGAAATGATTTTCGTAGATAAGGGCTTATTGAGGGTTTAAAACTGTTTTAATAAATATTTTTTGGAAGACAATTTGTTAATTGATCAATGGATTCGAAAACCCTTCATACTTAATTTGGATTGCACGATTTGCAGAGTAAAGTTATGTTATGTAAAGTTAAGTTAGAGACCTATCCAAATTTGGCCAACGGAACGCTTTCAGACTTGATATCGTTTGTAAAAACATTCCTATGAGAATCTGCATTTTCAAGTTTGGTTAATATAAAAACGGAAAATGTAAATCGATTGGACTTAGGCATGTCTTACGCATTTCTCACCTTGCTGACAGGAAACAATAACAGTCATTCCAGAGATATTATAAAAATGTTTGTAGCAAGTTTATGTAATAACAGAAATAAAATAATATTATATTCAGTAAAATGTTTTAATTTTTTTCTTATTTTGTGAGGTGGGGAAAAAAGTTCACTTTTAGGTGAGGTATGAATTATGAAAGGTTAAGAACCCCTGATTTAGGCAGTTTTCAATTGACTCAATGAATTAATTCGAAAGTGTGCTTTTATTATACCCTATACCACTATGTGGTTTGGGTATAATGACTTTGTGCTGCTGTTTGTAACAACCAACAATATTTGACCTACACCCATCTTTAGTTATACCGATCGAATCAGAATCACTATCTGATTCGATTTAACGATGTCCGTCCGTCCGTCCGCCCGTCCGTCTGTGTGTCCATGTAAACCTTTTAATCAAACTGCAGGTCGCAAATATGAGTATATTTTGATGAAATTTCGCATATAAGCTTTTATCGGCCATAGGATGAATGCTTTTGTAATTGGTGAGAATCGGTCCATGTTTAGATCTAGCCCCCATACAAATGACCCCTATGAAATCAATATAAATTGCCATAAGATCCAAATTGTCATATAGATCTTACTCAAATTTGGTTTGCATGCTTTTATTACATCCATTAATGAGTAGTCTAAAAATGATCCCTGGGACAACTCTTAGTCTAGGCCCCATATAGAGCTGCCTCCCGATTTTCACTTAATTCTGTCAAAAAACAAAAATATTGCACTGATTCTTCTCAAATTTTGTTTGCATATATTTTTGCAAAATACAAGAGACTTTACCAAACATAGTCAGGATCGCTCCATTTTTGGGCCTAGTCCCCATATAGATATAGCAGCCGATATGAAATTTTTCATATCTGCAGGCAAAAAAATTAATAAAAATCCCACTCAAATTTGGTTTACGCTTATTTTCTATATCCAGTTAGTTGGGCCTAAGAGATAGGGTCTCTAAATGCATGGTATAGGGTATCATATAGTCGGTCTCGACCGACTATAATTTTCTTACTTGTTTTTTTTTATATTTATTAGTTTTTTTTTTAAACCAGGTAACAGGTTTACCTATCTTTAGACTCGGTTAACCGAAACCAGTTATTTTAAAATTAAATTCTATTGTCGATTTGAGGTCTTCAATATGGTCATACATAAGTACATATATATTTTTGGATTTTACTTCTTTTTTATTTTTTTCTATTTATGCTTCTTTTATTTATTGGATCTACAAGAAAAACAGGCACCCAATTTCATGCTATACTCGTAACAAAAGTTATATACTTTTTCAATTTTATGCAATTGTCATCAATAACTAATTTCTTATTTGTTTCTTCTTTACAGATTTTGTTGATATAAAACAAAATTGGTAAGTTTTATTTAAGTTTTTTATTATTTCAAATTGTTTTTCATAACAAATTAATTTGACTTAAACACATATTTGAAGAATAAACTTTCGAGCTTTAAAATACCCTTGACCACACCTTTCCCCATAAGTTGTTACACTATGTAACAAAATTTCTAAAGTTTATCAACAAAAATAACTAACTATGAATATCTATAACGTACATGCAAAAATTTTAGTGTTTATGAGATGGTGATGATGATGGTGACACATATAATTCGGTCAAGGACTATAGAGACAAAACTTATTAAGTTGTTGTTTTTTGTTTTCTCATTTTTAGTTACATGTCTACCATAACTTCACCATGCCATGCCACACATTAATTTTAATATTTTAGTGAATAAATGTTAGAAAAAAAAAACACATAAAGAAATATTGTATGTCTAACTTAACTAACTTAACTACATACTCGTACATACATTTAATACTACTGTTTCGTGTTGTTCTTGTTATAAGTATGCTTGCAATTTTCCTTCGAAACATAAGCTACACTGGTTTAAATTACACCTTGCAGGATGTTAGGATTAAAAAGGTAAGGTTGTGTGAGGGAGTAGGGACCAAACTCAAGAAACAAATAATGCAAAGTGGTAACATAAAATACTTCATCCGTTTCCTGTTAAAATTGTGTTGCAAGCTTCTACAGCAAGTTGTTAGATTTTGTTTAATTTTACTTTTCTTTCGTAAAAAGCAAAATGTAATTTGTTAAGAAGAAACAACAAAAGATGCTGTGCTTCTTCTTACTATGACAGATAATAAATTTACCGTTCTGCTGTTTAGGAAAAATTAGCAGTAGGCCAAATAATGTGGTTGATACAGAAAATACTAAAGCGAAGTTATGAGAAAAAAAATACAAAAAATCTATATATACGTATATAGGGGATTTCATGTCAAGTGCACCAACTTTTGAAACCAATGTCTTCCGATCGGGATGAAATTTTCACCAAGGTTAGTCCTATTGGATAGCAGTTTAGACACAATTTTTCAACAAGATCGGTCAAGAGCTCTCTGAGTTAGAGGGGATCAAAATATGACATTTTGGCCAAACAGGTGTTTTTTCTCATCCATGTAACTTATTACTTATTGTTCTTAGAAAATTTTCTCCCAAAGAGTTTAGATAGCTATTTCTTCAATATTTCGGAAAAAAATACTTAAAAAAAAAATTGTAGACTTTTTTTTTTGCTAAATTAAAGCATTTTTTGTCTTTTTTTCAAAAAGGGCTTTTTTTTCATAAGAAAGCTTAGGATTTTTCCTTTAAGAGCTTTTTGGTCGCTTAGTGGGATGGTAGTGGGATATCTATCAAAATAAATGTTTTGTAACTCAAGACAACGGTTTTTCATTTTTTGTCAATCCTTTCTTGGCGTTACTAGGTTCAGCTGTTGAGTTCGCTGCTGGTTTATTTGTTGTCTTTGGAAAGAAATCGCATTGAATAGAGGCAGAAAACTTTTTCAACTTGAGTCTTCCATCGACAAGCGGTATAAAAGCATGGTATTGAGCGGTGCCACTAAAAACTATTTTAGTTTCTGTACAGTAACTCTTTGCCCAATGGAATAAAGCAGGCTATACTTCGCTGCATTTCTTTTAAGGTTTGCTCCAATACCATCACATGCTCCTTTACCATGAACAGTAGGATGAAAATGCCACTCAGCAGGCATTCCAAAATCTTTTTCATGGGCCCATAAGATTTGCCAAGTTACTTTTGTTTTTAAAATGTTGACGAGCTCCGTCCGAAACGTAGTAGTATTATCTTCTGGTACTCACAAACTGCAACGGTATCATGTTTTAAATCGTCGGATATGATTGCCATACTTTTATGTTCCAGTTTTTCATCTTTCATGTGGTAAATAACTACTGTGAATATAGTTGCTTGGTCGTTATTGAAGTGGAATGCTTGTATGGCATCCTGAAGAACATATTTATAGTTTTCTGCGAAATCATATGAAATAACGAATTCAACAGACTTCAAATGTATCTTCAAATCCTTGAAGAATGACCATTGCTCTTTGACTAAAAAGTCATGGTTTCTCAAGTTTAGCAATCCTGTACACATTTCTTCCACAAAATCATCCACATTTAAAATGATTGTTTTCAATGTGCATCTGTCAGTCTGAATCCAAGAATCAAATTTGACCTCCTCTATATATTCTCGATCTAAAGAGTTGATTAAATTTTCTTTGATGAATGTGGTTTTTGGGCAATTGGTACATTCACCTAAGTGGCAAGAAGTTGTTGCATTAGGATACATAGTCAATTTAAGGCAATCGCGGTAATCGTGTAAATCTTCTGCCGAATCATCTGTTAAATACTTTAAGTTGAAAAAAATCAAAAATTTTTAAATTGAAATAAAAAATTAATTTAATCCCCAAAAACGGGGAATTTTTTTCATCATGGAGAATTTTTTTCATCATGAACAAATTCCCCAATCCAATACAAATTTTTGGGGGAGAAAGTTAATTTTTTTGAGGAATTCGTTCATTGGGCACTAAGTACTCGGCGCCTGGTAAGCATAGTGAATCATTTTTCAAGTCAAAGGCCTTTGGATCCCGGGTAAGACCGGGTAAAAACAGCTAGTATTTAATAATTTTTTAAATTTAATAAACAAAAAAATATTTAATTATTTTTACAATTTAAGGAATAAAAATTTTAATAAAATTCACTGTTCAACAAACAAAAAAAAAAAAAAACAGAGCCGAAACAAATGCATTTTGAATAAGGGGAGGGTCCCCGAGTCTGAATCCGTGCTCCATGTGTTTAATATATATGCTATTTGCTATTGGCAAAAAATATTAAAAATTAAAAAAATATAATATATATTAAAAGCAAGTAAGAAAATTATAGTCGGTCTAGACCGACTATACGATACCCTATACCCGGTCCAACTAATAAGCATAAACCAAATTTGAGTGACATTGTTATTATTGTTTTGGCAGCAGATATGAAAAGTTCATATCGGGTTCTATATTTATATGGGGACTAGGTCGAAAAATGGACCGATCCGACCATATTTGGTAAAATCTCTTATATTTTGAAAAAATACATACAAACCAAATTTGAGAAAAATCTGTGCAATATTTTTGTTTTTGATAGATTTAAGTGAAGATGGGGAAGCAGCTCTATATGGGGCCTATGACCAAGAATTGTCCTACAGAGATTATTTTTGGACTATTGATTAACGGATATAATAAACACATACAAACTCTATTTGACTGAGATCTATATGATAATTTGGATCTTATGGCAATTTATATCGTCATTTGTATGGGCACTAGGTCTGAACATGGACCGAATATCACCAATTTCACCGTTTATCCTATGGCCGATGAAAGTTTATCTATCAAATTTCATTAAAATATATTCATATTTGCGACCTATAGTTTGATTAAAAGGTTTCCGTGGACACACAGACGGACAGACGGACGGACATTGCTAAATCAACTCAGAAAGTGATTCTGAGTCGATTGGTATAATTAAAAATGGATCTAGGTCAAATATTTTTGGTAGCTACAAACAGCAATACAAAGTCATTATACCCAAACCACATAGTGGTATAGGGTATCATGAAGACCCTATTTAACAAAAACAATTTTTTTGTCAGTTCTTTTAATTTTTAAGATTTAAAATATAAAAAAAATAATTTTTTTAATAATAATTTTAATAAATTATTTTTTTTCGCTTTATTTATTCACTTTATAATTTCAATTTATGCCTAACTAATACTACAACTAGTCTCTACAGTGAATAACTAGTATTTTTATTTTTTTATTTTTACATTGGAACTAATGATTTAGTTCGTTATCCTGAGGCATATCTGCCAGTTTAAGGACCAATAGTCCAACTAATTAGATATAGAAAATAAGCTAAACTAAATGTGAGTTGCATTATTATTAAAATTTTTGCCTTCGGATATGAAACAGTGCTATCGGATGCTATAGTTATATGGGGACTTGGTTGAAAAATGGACTTGTTATAACTGTATTTGCAAAAACATATACAAACCAAATTTGGGAGAAATTTATGAAATATTTCTATTTTTTAATAGATTTAAGTGAAGATGGGGCATTAGGTTGGTGTGGGATCTATGATAATAGGGGTTATTTTTGGACTACTGAGAAATGGATGCAATAAACATATACAAACCCAATTTGACCAAGACGTATATGTTAATTTGGATATTGTGGCAATTTAAGTTGATCCCATGGGAGTCATCTGTATTGTGTAGCGTTGATCCTATGTCCGACAGAAGCTGACATGCTAAATTTTGTCAAAATATATTCACGTTTGCGAACTGTAGTTTGTTTGCCAGGTTTACTTGGACACAGAAGAACGAACGGACATCGCTTAATTGACTCGGAAACTGATTCAGAGTCTATTGGTATAATAAAAGATATTTTTGGTAGACACACACATCAGCACAAAGTCATTATACACATATTTAAATAAAATAAATCCAAACAAAAATAATTAAGTAAAAATAATATTTTTACGGTGTACGCATTTTTTTAATTTTGATAATTAAATAAAATTAAGTTATTAATTAAAAATATAATAATATATTAATATACTTCAACAGAAAAGCCCCAAAAAAAAAGGAAAAATAATGCCGAAAAGAGTCACTAAAGTACAAATTATTTAAAGAAAAACAATTTTTTCAAGTTAAAAAAGAAAAAAATTAAATTTAAAAAAATATGAGTTTAGTTTTTAGTTTTGTTTTAGCGGATCATAGACTCAGACTCAGCCCCAGCTACACTTTTATCGTCTCTGTTCGTTTCCAGAAGTGTAAATTGTATAACATTTATTAATTATTTAATAAAAGACAAAGACAAAAACATTCACAATATGTAACTGACCTTGAATACGTTTTTCTATTAACATAAAAATTTTAAAAATTTAAAAATAAAATTTAAAATAAAAAATATTTATTTTTTTAATTTTTAACTTTCAAACAATTTTTATACTCACCAAAAAATTAGTGACCTTACCAAATATGGTCAGAATCTGTCCCCTTTTAGCACCTAGTCCCCATATAAATATAGCATCCGATATGAACTTTTTCATATCCGAAACAAAAAAATTAATAATAATGCAACTCAAATTTGGTTTATGCTTATTTTCTATAACCAATTAGTTGGACCTAAGAGATTGAGTTCTTAAACGCATGTTATAGAGTATGGTATAGTCAGTCTAGATCGATTACACAAGGGAACAAGGTTTTTGTTGATGAAAAACTGACTATTGTTTTTAAGGTTATTTGGGACGCTGAATCCAAATCTGCACTTGGTTTTTTCTCTATCAGCTCGACTTTTAGCGATATACCGTTATGTCCAAAATTAAGGCACTTCCACTACATATAGTGGAATAACTTTAAAACGGTTCACCATATTCAGTTCAAAAAAAATTTAAATTCGCCAACAATATTATCTTTAAGGCGTGCTTACATTGGTTTTAAATTTTCCCGGTAGTTTTAGAGATATCGTTGAAGTTTTGAACAAAAATAAAGATTTTTTAACAAAAAAAAAAAAAATAGATATTGTTTTTTAAAAATTCATAAAAAATAAAACTGCTACAAAAATCACAGTTTTGGTCTAGAAGCGTTTAGATAAACATATTTCGAATGAAATAAGCTTTCTCTTCTTGTCATCGGTGCACAACTTTTGATTTTGTTCACAATTTACTGAAAAAACTGAATTGATAAAAATCGCGATTTCGTTACAAAAATAACATTTTTTAATATGTGTGTGTTAGCTGCTGTTCTATTTATGTAATAAGTTTTTGTTGATTAAAAACTGAATGTTGTTTTTAAGGTTATTTGGAACGTTTAATCTAAATCTATATTTGTTTTTTTTTTCTATCAGCTCGACTTTTAGCGATACACCGTTATGTCCAAAATTAAGGCACTTGGAATAACTTCAAAACTGTTCACCATTTTTTGGTGATTTTCAAAATTGTTTTTAAATATTATTATAAATCATTTTGTACTCAATTGCAAATATTTCTATAGAGAATTTTCTATTTATCCAGTTCTAAAACCAAAAAAATTATACAACAAAATCGTCGATCGCATGTTCATTAATATCAATTCAATTTCTGAATATTCTACAGACAAGCCTATATTTATTACCTATATTTCAAAATGATATAGTCCGTGAAGCTAGTTCATAAATCAGAAATTAGATAATTTGATAATCATTGTGTTACAAAATTGGAAATCTTTATAGGAAAGTTTCAATACTGTTAATATAAAATTGCCAATTCTTGAACCATCAAACATTCCAATTTATAGATCTTTATAAATATTTCTCCAACTCTTAAATAAATATTTTTTTCAACTGTGATGTCCGGAATATCACTAAAACTTAAATAATCCAATATCTATTATATGTTCATCAAATTCTAAAACCGAAAAGCAGATAGTTTTTAAGCTCATTGTGTAAAAATATCGGTGACCATGCATACTAGTTCAATAATATATCGTCCGATAACTTATTTTTATAACATATCATTAACCATTGTAAAGAAAATGCGATGATAAAAAAATTTTTCTAAAGACAATTCTCTATTTAGATAATTCTTAAACCAAAATAGGAACAATTATAAAAACTATTTTATGACCGTTAAATGAGAGATTTAAAGATCGACCAAAACGGTCTAAATAAAATATTTATGAAGTCACTTTTACACCGATTGACTCAGAATCTTGTTGTGAGTCTATTTAGCCATGTCCGACCGTCCGTCCGTCCGTCCGTCTGTGTATCCATGTAAACTTTGTAATTAAACTAAAGGTCGCAAATATTAATATATTTTGATGAAATTTAGTCTGTAGTCTAAAATCGGTTCATGTTCAAACCTAGTCCCCATACAAATGACCCTTATGAAATCGACTGAAGTTGACATAATATCCAAATTATCGTACATATCTCCGTTAAATTGGGTTTGTATATATTTACGACATCCGTTTATCAGTAGTCCAAAAATAAACTCTATACGACAATTCTTAGTCATAGCCCATATATGAAGCTGATTCCCGATCTTCACTTAAATCTATCAAAAAACAAAAATATTCAGTTTGTATATGTTTTTGCAGAAATTAACCTTACCAATTTTGGTTAGGATCGGTTTATTTTAAATATAGCATCCGATATGAACTTTTTCTTATAAAGGGTCCGCCAAATAACTTTTTTTTTTTTTGAAAATGCTATAAATAAAACTACTGAATATTATCTCAAATTTCTTTTTTTATTTGAAAGCACAATCCTTCCGGTTAATAATGGAAAATAATTTCATTCAAATGGCTGCCTAGGCTGGCCATGCAGTAGCCTACACGATCGGTCCAATTTTTAAGCACATTATCGATTGTGTGCAGCTGTATTTCACCAATGGCTTCATGAATATTGTCCTTTAAAGCGTCAATTGTCTCTGGCTTGTTGGCGTAACACTTATCTTTGAGGGCACCCCACAAATAATAGTCCAACGGTGTCAAATCGCAGCTCCGAGGTGGCCAAACGACATCAGCTCTGCGGCTGATAATGCGATCTTCAAAAACAGGGCGCAAAACATCGAGTGTAGCTTGGGATGTGTGGCACGTAGCGCCGTCCTGTTGAAACCAAATGTTGCCAATATCCTCCTCTTCAATTTTTGTGAACAAAAATTCATTCAACATGGCCCGATTACGATCGCCATTGACTGTAACGGCCACTCCTTGCTCATTTTCGAAGAAAAATGGCCCAATTATGCCTCTGGACCAAAATCCGCACCAAACAGTGACTCGTTTTGGGTTTATCGGCTTTTCAATGTATGCGTGCGGGTTTTCTGGGCCCCAAATGCGACAATTTTGCTTGTTTACATACCCGCCAAGATCAAAATGAGCTTCATCTGAAAAGATGATTTTTTTTGGCAAAATCGGCATCTTCTGTAAGCCGATCGCAAGACCACCTAGCGAAGCGAAAACGCATTGGATGGTCAGTTGGCTTCAACTCCTGAACCAATTGGACTTTGTATGGCGTCATACCAAGGTCTTTATGCAAAATTCGTCTCAATGATGCCTCCGAAATATTCAATTCTTGAGAACGACGGTGAATTGATGTTGATGGCGCTTCACGCACACTTTTTGCCACAGCAGCAATATTCTCGGGTGTACGCACTGTTTTTGGCTTTTCACGCTTTGGTTTATCGATGAGGATGCCAGTTTCTTTCACTTTTTTCACAAGATAACGAACATACGGAGCTGACGGTGCTTTTCTTCTTACAAAATCCGTACGCAATTTTCACACATTCTGCAACATTACCATGATTTTTAAAGTAATGTCGCAATATTTCCCAGCGTTGCTCAAGCGTATATACAACCATATTCGTTCAGCGGAAAGATAAAACTAATTATATGTCAAATCGGACATGAGCTAAGTGTTACCATTCACGAAATAAGCACTAGTTGAAAAAAAAACGTTAGATGGCGGACCCTTTATAAACAACAATGGCACACTAGTTGGACCTAATCGTATAATTAGTCTAGACTGACTATAATTTTCTTACTTGTTTTTAAGGTAGGTTAGTTCTAGAGAAATAGTTGTTATGGATTTAAGTGGATAAGGGAGAAATTGTTTGCTCAATTCATAGAATTTGCCATTATAAATTCAAATGAAGGAAGGAACACTTTTTTTTTTTTGAGAAAATGCGGTCATTTTTTTATTATTCAAAGCGTCATTGAATAAGGTGGCGCAATATTCACCATTGACTTTGGATTGTTGGTTGGTTTCAGTGTTCGCCAGTTCAGAATTTTCAAAGGGTATCTTCACCCCTTCCTAAAATTTTAAGGGGTATTTTCATAAACTAAAGGGTATTTTTTAAATCTACAGCAAAATAAATTTTTTGGCTAAATTAATTTCCACTGATTATGTTTAAATATGGCAGTGATATGCATTAATAAAATTGTGATACAATTGCTTTTTGTTTGCACTTTATTACAGCAGTAGCGAAATCTATGTCACATTGAACAACATAATTTTCCTTACTCAAAAAAAAAAAAAAGAATCGGGGTCTTCGCAAGAACTCCTTGAAAGGATTTCCACATATTTATCACCCAGTCTGGCTCGCTTAGCACTCTTTATGCGGTTTTGGAATGAAAATACTCTTTCGCAAGCTGCAGTAGAGACTGGTAAAGTTAAGACAATCATTAACTATTTCATGTACTCTGGATACATGCAATCCTCATCCTCAGCCTATCCCAGCTCATTTGACAAGCAAATTAAATTGCAAAATTTTTGCATGTCCATTTTGGCCTAACATAAATTTTACTTCATACCATTCAGCCTGCAACTTATCCTGTTTAGAAAGAATGCTACTATATATAGGGTATAGTTCTTAATTGCAATATATTTTCATCAAACTATCCATGGCTTCATCAACGGGTTTATTTGATAGAGGAGCAGACGGGTTTAACACCAAGTCGAAATTTAAAAATGTTTCAGCGGTATCATCGTCAAACCCTTTATAAAGCTACTTTACCATTGTGCATAAAAAACGTCTTTTCCTTTCTGGAAACTATTTTGTGATAGGTTATTGGATGAAATTTTTATGTCCATGTAGTAACCATTTTTTCTTTTATCTAATCCAAAAATGCTGTTAAATATTTTTCAGGCTCTTTGCCCATTTTCTCTTATCTTTGCACAAAAGAGCACGCCGAGAACCAGTCTTGGTGGCTCTAGAAATGAGAATCACGCATACGCAGTGGGATACTGAGATAATCGAAGTATTGACGATTAATCGCAGTTGGAAGTAATTTTTAAAACTTAATCATGATGTGCCGATGCGTAAAAATTCATGCGTGAGGGTAATTCTGAGGGGTGAATAGATTTTCAATACGTGTACACGCATATTTAACGCATTTTGGCGAACCCTGGTTGGTTTAATTGGCAGCTCACCCCTTGCAAGCACCAATTGGGGTCTAGTCTTTTTTGGAAACCACTATATTCATATTTGGATTTAGTCATGTGGTTTATGTATCATTAATACCAAAACAATTGTCGTCTGAAGAACTACATTCGCCCTTATGGGCGGCCGATATGGCCAGATAAATTCAATGTTTCGACTGCTGCTTAGCCGTCGATGTGTTGTGCTGGTTTTATATTTTACACATCATACGGTGTTGAGTCAAACGATTATATTTGTGATCAAATGCGACAGCTTTCTAAACCCCAACTGATCTATAAAACTTTTAACCACTGAACCATACAGACAGACCCCATAGTTTTTATGAAGCTTTTCTGGTATTTTTTCGCAAAATAATGCTTGATGAGGAATTTCACTTCTTCCATTTCAACAAAAAGTATACGTTGTTTATTGCTTTCAATGACTTTCAAACGTAAAGCAGCTGCATGATTCAAATTTGACAAATGTCTTTTAACAGATGATAGTTGACGGCAGTAGTGTTTCTTTATGTGGAAAGTTAGAAAATCGTGGTGTATTGTTTTTTTATTGTTTTTTTTTTTTAATCTTGTCATTAACACTATTAAAAAACAATTTAACGCAAAATTTAATTATTTCTCGTAAGCTTTGTAGATATTTAACTAACCTTCATCAATTATAATTAAATGTTCTATTCATTAATTAGCTAAAGTATGAGGATTCATATACTAAAAATAGCGTACTTGACAGTGGTTCTAAGACCCAATTAATTACTAATAATATAATAACTAATAATATAATAATAAATTAGAGGAATTTGCACAGAAACGAAAAAAGTTCAAGTGATAGTTTTAGAGTTGCGACTTTTTATCTTTTAAGTATATATCGCATCACGAATTTGTCAAGAGTGGGTTTTGACGATGTCAATAAAAGTTAGTGTCTAAATTCAAAAATTTAGACAAAAATAAGGAAAAAAAGAGAAATGTTAATATTAACCAATAATTGAAAATATTAGCTAAAATTGAATTTTGTAAATATTAATGGTACCTTGTTGTAACTATAATGAGTATCCTAAGTTGTAACGACTACTTAAACCTACTGTGAATTATCTATTTTATCTAAAAAAGTATCGTAAAATTAAAATTATCCGTTGTCAGAAGGCACTTCCTGTACAGCTATCAACTAAAACGGTGAGCTAGAATAGCACCTAAAATCATCTTTTATTCTCAAGAAATAAAAATTGTAATATCTAAAATAAATCTCCCTCTATTTTTATTTCACAACATTTATAATTTCTACAATTAACGAGAAAATATAATTGTTGAGGCACATGTTTCTCACCCGTTCAATTTAGGTTCCAGGCATTGCAGCCCACTATTGCATCATAGAACCCCGAATTAAATATCATCCATCCCGGAGAAATCTGTTGAGTTAGTCTAGTTATAATCACAGGTTTTACGGCTTTAGGCTGAATGAAGGTTATAGCTAGTTTATATAAACTCAGTTTAGCTAAACCAAGTTTAGTAAGCTTGTGAGTTTTCCTAAACTATGTCATATTTACATACCAACACTCGGTTTTATGCGAGTAACTTTAAACCATTTGACTAAGAGCGAGTTATTAAGATGTCATTTAAACTTAGTTTGAACTCAAAATTTTTTATATAACTAATTTTGTTTATTTTTATTTTTTTATATTATTTTATTTACTAATATTTTTGGTTATAATTCGTTATTTTTTTTTTTTTTTGCATTAAAATTATTTAATATTTTTATATTTACCATTATTATTTTTTTAAGACAAATTTATTGAAATTTTCTATTTCAATTCAATGTAAAACTCCTATACTTTAATTATAAGATTATAAATCTTGTTGTATGGGAAATCATAAATAAATAAACTAAACTAAACTAAACTAAACTAAACTAAACTAAACTAAACTAAACTAAACTAAACTAAACTAAACTAAACTAAACTAAACTAAACTAAACTAAACTAAACTAAACTAAACTAAACTAAACTAAACTAAACTAATCTAATCTAAACTAAACTAAACTAAACTAAACTAAACTAAACTAAACTAAACTAAACTAAACTAAACTAAACTAAACTAAACTAAACTAAACTAAACTAAACTAAACTAAACTAAACTAAACTAAACTAAACTAAACTAAACTAAACTAAACTAAACTAAACTAAACTAAACTAAACTAAACTAAACTAAACTAAACTAAACTAAACTAAACTAAACTAAACTAAACTAAACTAAACTAAACTAAACTAAACTAAACTAAACTAAACTAAACTAAACTAAACTAAACTAAACTAAACTAAACTAAACTAAACTAAACTAAACTAAACTAAACTAAACTAAACTAAACTAAACTAAACTAAACTAAACTAAACTAAACTAAACTAAACTAAACTAAACTAAACTAAACTAAACTAAACTAAACTAAACTAAACTAAACTAAACTAAACTAAACTAAACTAAACTAAACTAAACTAAACTAAACTAAACTAAACTAAACTAAACTAAACTAAACTAAACTAAACTAAACTAAACTAAACTAAACTAAACTAAACTAAACTAAACTAAACTAAACTAAACTAAACTAAACTAAACTAAACTAAACTAAACTAAACTAAACTAAACTAAACTAAACTAAACTAAACTAAACTAAACTAAACTAAACTAAACTAAACTAAACTAAACTAAACTAAACTAAACTAAACTAAACTAAACTAAACTAAACTAAACTAAACTAAACTAAACTAAACTAAACTAAACTAAACTAAACTAAACTAAACTAAACTAAACTAAACTAAACTAAACTAAACTAAACTAAACTAAACTAAACTAAACTAAACTAAACTAATCTAATCTAAACTAAACTAAACTAAACTAAACTAAACTAAACTAAACTAAACTAAACTAAACTAAACTAAACTAAACTAAACTAAACTAAACTAAACTAAACTAAACTAAACTAAACTAAACTAAACTAAACTAAACTAAACTAAACTAAACTAAACTAAACTAAACTAAACTAAACTAAACTAAACTAAACTAAACTAAACTAAACTAAACTAAACTAAACTAAACTAAACTAAACTAAACTAAACTAAACTAAACTAAACTAAACTAAACTAAACTAAACTAAACTAAACTAAACTAAACTAAACTAAACTAAACTAATCTAATCTAAACTAAACTAAACTAAACTAAACTAAACTAAACTAAACTAAACTAAACTAAACTAAACTAAACTAAACTAAACTAAACTAAACTAAACTAAACTAAACTAAACTAAACTAAACTAAACTAAACTAAACTAAACTAAACTAAACTAAACTAAACTAAACTAAACTAAACTAAACTAAACTAAACTAAACTAAACTAAACTAAACTAAACTAAACTAAACTAAACTAAACTAAACTAAACTAAACTAAACTAAACTAAACTAAACTAAACTAAACTAAACTAAACTAAACTAAACTAAACTAAACTAAACTAAACTAAACTAAACTAAACTAAACTAAACTAAACTAAACTAAACTAAACTAAACTAAACTAAACTAAACTAAACTAAACTAAACTAAACTAAACTAAACTAAACTAAACTAAACTAAACTAAACTAAACTAAACTAAAATTTTAGTAAAATACTAGCTGAAAAATGGTTCACTATTCTTACCAGGCGCTGAGTACTTAGTCTCCGATGAACCATTCCCCAAAAAAATTAACTTACTCCCAAAAAACTTGTATGGGATTAGGGAATTTGTTCATGGTGAAAAAATTCCCTATGTTCACGTTTTTTGGGGGAACAAATTCATGTTTTATTTCAATTTAAAATCTTGTGCTTTTTTAATTTAAAACTTTTTTTTATAAGACGCTGCAGCAAAAATACTTCAAAAATAAGCTGCGAAACCGCCTCAAGTTTTTTTTTTTAATTTTTTTGAATATTTTGTAAACATCAAATATAACGGAATCGTTTGCAAATTAAAGGAATCAGAACTTTTAAAAATTGAAGTACTTTATTCAATAAGTGATCACCATTGAGCAGAGACGTCAAAGAAAAACGGAAAATGAATACGACGTTTAAAATTGTGCCAAAAAGTTGCTTAAAACAACTGCTTATAGTATATGTATAGTAATTATTGCACATACGTAGATAACATTTATCATAAGACTTTTCACTGAGCTGCGTTCCGCGAGCGAGTCGCGTCCCCGTCCGCGCGTTTGGCAGCTACACCCGTGCTGCCGCGCAGTTGTCGTCAACTTATTTTAATCGCCAAAATATATTTTTCAGATCATTTCGGTATTTTAGCTAAGTTGTGTTCCGCGATCGCGTCGCGCCCGCGTCCGCCAAATTATATTTTTCAGATCATCCGATATTTGACCGCAACTGTGTTCCGCGAGCGCATCGCGTCGCGTCCGCGCGCCGCGCGCCACTTTCGCATATCGAAATTATGCTATTGAAAAGAATACAGATTTTAAATACGTTTATTGAGAGCAGTATGGAGATTTTGTTCATTTCTTTTGGGGACTTTTATTTAAAAATTTGGGGAATTTGTTCATTTTTTGGGGAATTTGTGCATTGGGGGCTAAGTGCCGAGCGCCTGCTTACCATTACAACTTAGAATAGATTATTTTGAGTGTATTATGTCTAAAAGTTACGATTTTTAGTTATTCTAGAGCTTGGGGTAATACAGCAATTCTGGTTTTTCCTTCTGGTGCATATACGAAAAGTTTGTGCTGGCTCCCAACTCTGGAGCAGGCGACAAATAATTGTCTATGAGAAAAACAGAGAGATTCTAAGTTGATGCCTGCTACCGTAAGAGATTGTTCTCTTATGTACGTTATGTTAGGAACAAATTTTTGTACCATCTCTTGCAATGAAAAACCATCAAAAGACTTCTGGTAGGGATATTGCAGTCATTTCAAGAGTTTCACATTCCCTGGAGTTAACTTGTCTTATCCGTTGGGACTTAAGGCATTGTTGAGTCGTTTTTGGAGTTTCACATTCCCTCGACTAAGCTTGTCTTAGCTGCTGGATTTCTAGACGCACTGGAGTAGATTCAGGCATTTCCGCTTCTCTTACAAAGCTTGTCTTGTTCTTTGGGCTTGAAGACGTTATTGGATTTGCTCAGGTGTTTCAGCATGTCTCGACTCAGATTGTCTAACTCGTTGAGACCCGTTATGAATTTGGGTCTAATCAGGTTCTCTAGAGTTCTGTTTTGTTTAAGCTTTTTGCATTCGAGGTAGTACGGCCTATATGCTATGCTTTCATGTGCAAGACACAATTGCAACTCATTTATATAGTGAAAAACATGAAATGGAAATATTTGTAATAGGTTGCTTTCCAATGTAGCCAAAAGGCAAGATATATATGCAATGTTTTGTTCTCCATTGCATTTAAAAAGGAGTAATCCTGCAGTGGAAGTCAACCTGTATCTGTTCACCAATGAAATAAATCTGCACTAATTTTGGGGTGTTGCAACCATATAGTAAAAAAGATGAGACGGGAATATTTGCAATATGTTGATTTAAAATCTTTATTTCATAATGGTGTAAACTCAAGAGTAGTAAGTAAAGAGATTTATGCACAAAATTTTTGGAAAGTCCATTTAAAAATTAAAATATGTTAACGAACACTAAAAGCGTATATAGAAAATGTAAAAAGTATATGACGACCTTACCTGGGATTTGAGAATAATGTGCAGTAAATTCGAGCGAATTCCATAAGAAATTAAAAAAGTGGTCGCAAAAGTAGGAGTGGCCGATAAGAAGCATATGGTGACCTTCCCTGTGGTACAGAGGTCGTGTGTACCAAATTTCAGAGAAAACTGTTATCAAATTAAAATTTTGAATAGCGAACAAATATTCCAAAAAACAAAAAATTAATTTTATACAAAAAGTGGGCGGAAAAGTAGGCGTGGCCGGTAAGAAATATTTGACGACCTTACCTGGAGTACAGAGATCGTGTGTACCAAATTTCAGATAAAACCGTTAGCAAATAAAAATTTGTATAGCGAACAAAATACAAAAAGTGGGCGTAAAAGTAGGCGAACGGGAAAAGTAGGCGTGGCCGGTAAGGAGCCTATCTGGACCTTACCTGGAGTACAGAGATCGTGTATACCAAATTTCAGATAAAACCGTTAGCAAATAAAAATTTGTATAGCGAACAAATATACCAAAAAGCAGAAAATTTATTGTATACAAAAAGTGGGCGTAAAAGTAGGCGAACGGGAAAAGTAGGCGTGGCCGGTAAGAAGCATATCTGGACCTTACCTGAAGTACAGAGATCGTGTGTACCAAATTTCAGAGAAAACTGTCATCAAATAAAAATTTGTATAGCGAACAAATATAAAAAGTGGGCGTAAAAGTAGGCGTGGCCAATAAGAAGTAGTAATAGTAAGATTTTCTTTATTTATAATAAATTTTTGTTTACAAATTTCGTCTTAATTTATAAAATAAATTCTTATTGAAAATTAGAAAATTGAAAGTAATATTCGACAATGTTTTATAAAACGTCTGTCGATAACCATAAAAAATAAACTTTAAAATTCTTATACAAAATAGTTAATTATATTCTTGTATTAAAAATTTTCTGTATTGTAATGCTGACTTTAGGTAATCCACCAGTTTTTCCCAGTCTGTATCTTTTTCACCATTAAGTATATTAATCATTTCAGTGTAAAGTAAATTCGGTTTCTCAAAATTAACAATTCGGAACTCCTTGAGAACTGGACAAACACCTAGGAAATGTTCAAATGTTTCCATTGTACCCATATTACAAAGCTTGCATAGTTTATTCTCAATTGTCGCCCCCGAAAGTGTTGTAATTTAGTTTAATAAGACCACATCTTGCTTTAAAGACCCACGTTATTTTAGATTGATTCATGTTGTCAATAAAATGACTTAAACCTCTTTCGAAATCTAAATCTTTATAAATTCTTGAGGTTGTAGCTATATTTTGTAACTACAGATTAAGTTGATGTTGTTGTATTCTTTGTAGTATTTCATTACTTTGAGTGACCCATTGTTGTTTATTTGGTTTTGTACTGGACCATGGAATATTTAAATTGTCTGCAACCTTTTGCAATTCTTTAAAGCAAAACAAATTTTTTTCGGCAAGTATATGTGCGATTTTAAAAGGTAACCTAATGGCCGGATATTCAAACATAACTCTATACATGTACAGTAGATGTAGTTCTAAGGTATATAAATGGTTGTTTACGGCGGCAGTTTCAAGCATCGGAGCATAATTAGGTGTAAAATCTGGCAGCAGTAATACTTTTTTCAGGAAATATCTTTGTAGTAAATCGATCTCCTCAAAATACCCATAACCCCAAACTTGTGCGGCATATGTTTGTATCGACCTGCATACAGCTAAGAAAAGGTTCCACTTCTGTCTCAATTTAATTTGTCTGTTAGATATAAAGTTTTTCCAGGTACAGTTAATAGCTGTTTTTGCCTGTATATTTCTACTTTCCACATGTTTCGTAAATTTCATTTTCAGTGTAAGAATTACTCCTAGGTACTTGTACTCATTGGTAATTTTGATATCGTTTCCATTAAACTGCCATTTTTCTTGTGATTTTAGTCTCCCACCATTTCTGAATACAGCTATTTCCGATTTATTTAAGTTTACCTCTAGGTTCCATAAATCGCAGTATTTTTCCAGGTTAAAGGTCATTTCTTGTAGAGTACCTATATCATCAGCCAGTATGACTAGATCATCCGCATACATAAGTAACCGGATATTTATATCTTCTAGGAGTATGCCACCAACTAGGGAGTCGTGTAAATCGTTAATGTAAAGCGAAAATAAAAGTGGGGATAGTAAACAGCCTTGCTTAACACCTGAATTCGCCATTCCATACAGTGGATTTTGTATCTGTATAAATATCCTCCAATATTTTTAAAAATTTGTAGGGAATACCCATTGAATACAATTTGTATATTAGTGAATTTCTAGCCACTTTGTCGAAGGCTGCTTTGAAGTCGACAAAAAATGCATATACCTTTTTCTTCTCGGAAAACTTTATATTAACGATACCAGCCAGATTGAATATATTGTCAACTGTTGAACACTTTTTTCGAAAACCAGCTTGATATTCTGTTAAAACTTGATTATCTTCCACCCAGTTATATAATCTGTTGTTTAAAATTCCCATCATAACTTTTGCTAAGGTATTCATAAAGGATATACCTCTGTAGTTTTCTGGCATATTTGGATCACCTTTTTTGAATATAGGAAAAACCACTGTCTTGCTAAAAACTTCATTTATTTTACCATCCTTATACATTTTGTTAAATGAATTTAACTGATGTATTTGGAACTCTTCCGACGAGTTTATAATAAACTCGTATGTGATTCCATCCTCTCCAGGGGCTTTATTTACTTTTGCGTTTTTTAGAACGTATTTTAACTCATCAAGTGTAAAATTTGAATCGAGTTTATCGTCTTTGATAAGTATTGGCGCATAAATAAACTCATGTGAAGTATGCGGTGGATTTAAAAGTTTTTTAAAGTAATTTTTAAAGGCAGATGATGATATTTGAGTGCCAATTGCATGATTTTGATCCCGTACTTCTCTCGCAAACCTCCAGCATTGCCTACTATCATCTATGTTATTTATTTTGACCGATAACAGTTGAAAATATTCTTCTTTACTCTGTTTACATATTTTTTTGTATATATTCTGTTTTTGCAGGTAAATTACTTTATCAGCTATGTTTTTTGAATCCCTATACTTATTAAAACATTCCATAGCCGTAACTCTGGCGTTATTACATTTATGATTGTACCATTTATTCTTCGGTGCAAATTTTCGGTATTTGGGTTCGACCGCCGATGCTTTGATCATATTTTGCAACTCTTGTAAACTAAAGGTATGATTATTTGGATGTTGTTCGATTTTAGAATTCCGATTGGATTGATATTTTGCCTTTTCATTACAATACCATCGTAGTTTGGGTAATAAATTGATGCTCTTAATGTAATTTTTATCCCAGGACAAGTTTAGTAAGAAGTATATGGTGACCTTAGCTGGAGTACAGGGATCGTGTGCACCGAATTTCAGAGAAATCCGTTAACAAATAAAAATTTGTATAGTGAACAAATAGGAATAAAACAGAGAATGAATTTTACATAAAAAGTGGGCGTAAAAGTAGGCGTGGCCGGTAAAAAGAATATGGCGACCTTTCCTGGAGTATAGAGATGGTGCGTACAAAATTCAGGAAAATCCGTTGAAAAATAAAAATTTGTATAGCGGTCAAACAAACAAACAGAAAATGAATTTTATATATATAGATTCTGAAAGCTGTATGTGTTAAATAATCTAATTTAAACTAAACTAAACTAAACTGCGCATAACAGTTTAAAACTTAAATTCAGACTAAGGGGTTAAAAATTCTGTATTTAACTAGACTAATGCCGTTTTCTTTTTTGGCAAAAAATGTCGTCCTTTTTTTGCCCTTTTTTCGAAAAGTGTATTTTTTTATATATTCTGAATTAACAGCAACCTTATATTATATATCAATCGAAAAGTCTCAAAGTGCTTAAATAAACTCAATTTATCTATAATTCCGAAAATATTGTGTTTCATTGACATCATCAAAACTTGGCCACAAAACTTTAAACCATTTCACTAACAAGTTTTAAACTTGAGTTTAAGCTAAGGCATTAAAAATTGGGTTTTAATCGAATTGCTTGTGAGTTAAACATGTTAAGACATCTAAAGTTAACTATACTTGGCTTAAATAACCTCCCAAAAGCTGGGGCTATATGCCAATATTGTCAAACTGAGGTTTATTTTTTGATTTTCAACACGCTGTTTTGCGTGTAGTAAATATGTATTTCTTCACGATATGTACTTCTTCACAATATCGAATGAATGAACTATTAACTTTTCTTTTTAATTCACAAATTTTTATTTATTTATTTCAATTTATTTTTCTTAAATATTTCACTTCCAAATTACAATTTATTTCTTATTTGACAGACGCACTGGACTGGTAGATGACTCTTTATAGCTTGTAGAAAAAACAATGACAATAAATCCGATGGTAAAGCAATAGTAATGAAAATTTTTTATGTTACAACCTACAGCCAATGTTGTCAATATGTTCATTAACAATTCTTTGCGATGCATGTAACATTGAGAATATGAGTTGCCAATTTTTTACACTTGAAGAATTTATGTTACATTATGATTAGACGCAACAGATTGGGTTTTAGTCAGATTACTTGTGAGTTAAACATGTTCAGACATCTAAAGTTAACTAAACTTGGTTTAACTAGCCTCCCAAAAGCTGGGGCTATATACCAATATTGTGAAACTAAGGTTTATTTTTGAGCTGATAATTAAGTTCAATTTAGTTTAAAACGCATTTTTTAACACTAATTATTTTTAAGTATTAAAATTCGTTAGTTTATTCAAATTAAGTTGAATTAATTTCTCAAGAACTCAGCCTAAATATTTAGAATGCGATTCTCTTCAAAAATTCCATAAAAACGAAAGTATACTTTGGAGTTATTATTAGAAATTACAATTTGAAGTATAACAATAAGGGTTGATTTATATTGGATGATAATACACTTATGTACGTTGTCTTAAATGTCTACTAGAATTTTATTGAATAAATATTTGTTTTTAATACCTTATATTTTGGAATATTTATGTTATTGGCAAACAGCCAACCCATAAATAAAAACAGAATATGAGTATGTCTTTGTGTCGGAGGAAAACGGATATAACAGTAAACAATAAAAAACGTTTCGTTTTCGTTTTTATTCGTTATTTTCTTACTTGTGTTGGTGTTTTAAAAGCGTATAAACAAAATCATTTGATATTTTATATCCTGCTGTTATTTTCACACATACTTGTGTTTAAACAACATTTTGTTATTATTCTTTTTTTCGTCATCATTGTGTAGGTTTGAAATGAAACATTTCAACATTTTCAAACATTACCACAGCAAAAAGCACCTGACTTTGAAGAACAGAGCAAAAACCATCGTACAAGTTTGTAGGCCTTAACTTATAATAAGAATTATACATATAGGCTTCTTGCTTATAATTCATTTCACAATACCTACACATAGCCGTACACTAACACGTGTTCAAACATGTTATACATTTATGTAAAATTCAACAATATTTTGTATTTCCAGACTGAAGACATCTCTTAAAGTTGCTTAACAACCACAATGCAGTTAACACTGGGCTAGTTGCATGATTAAAAACACTGTTCAAGAAATAAACACATCTGAAAACAAGTAGAGACAATAAACTAAGTGTGCTTAGGGTCGGCGCGTCTGAATCCGTGATAGTTTCAAAAAAATTTTTAAATAAAAAAAATCTAAAAATGCTGTTGATATTTTTTCCATCAAAGCATCCATTTATAAAAAATATATTTTTTTAATGATTGAGCTTGAAATTATTCAGGCTCAAGATCAAATGTTTTTACTTTACATAAAGCAAAAAACATTGGCACATTTTACTTGAGCCTGAATAATTTCAAACTAAATCATTAAAATGATAAAGATCGAAAATAAGTTTTTTTATTTTTATAGAAAATAAAACATTTTTGATGTGTAAACATCTTACGCGCAGGGGGGTAAATCTCTATTTCACAATACAATCGCAAAAACAGCGTAACACATCGGTGTGAGCTGAAGTGTAAATCGGTGTGACTTTATCTGATTGTATTTGTGAAAAAATTATGATATGTTCTTTTCTAAACATTTTCCAATTGCCTTTTAAAAAACATCAATTGTATTTCAGAAAACATCAATTGTATTTCAGAAACCATCAATATAATTTCAGAAAACATCATTTGAATTTCAAAAAACATAAAAAGAATTTCAGAAAACATCAATTAAATTTCAGAAAACTTCAATAGAATTTCAGAAAACATCAATTGTATTTCAGAAACCGTCAATATAATTTCAGAAAACATCATTTGAATTTCAAAAAACATAAATAGAATTTCAGAAAACATCATTCGAGTTTCAGAAAACATCAATTGAATTTCAGAAAGCATCAATAGAATTTCAGAAAACATCAATATAATTTCAGAAAACATCATTCGAGTTTCAGAAAACATCAATTGAATTTCAGAAAGCATCAATGGAGTTTCAGAAAACATCAATTGTATTTCAGAAACCATCAATATAATTTCAGAAAACATAATTTGAATTTCAGAAAACATAAATAGAATTTCAGAAAACATCAATATAATTTTAGAAAACTTCATTTCAATTTCAGAAAACATCAATAGAATTTCAAAAAACATCATTCGAGTTTCAGAAAACATCAATAGAATTTCAGAAAACATCAATTGTATTTCAGAAACCATCAATATAATTTCAGAAAACATCATTTGAATTTCAAAAAACATAAATAGAATTTCAGAAAACATCATTCGAGTTTCAGAAAACATCAATTGAATTTCAGAAAGCATCAATAGAATTTCAGAAAACATCAATAAAATTTCAGAAAACGTCAATTGAGTTTCAGAAAACATCAATATAATTTCAGAAAACATCAATTGTATTTCAGAAAACATCACTTGAATTTCTGAAAACATAAATAGAATTTCAGAAAACATCAATTGTATTTCAGAAGCCATCAATATAATTTCAGAAAACATCATTTGAATTTCAGAAAACATGAATTGAATTTCAGAGAACATCAATATAATTTCAGAAAACATCATTCGAGTTTCAGAAAACATCATTTGAATTTCAGAAAACATAAATAGAATTTCAGAAAACATCAATATAATTTCAGAAAACATCATTCGAGTTTCAGAAAACATCAATTGAATTTCAGAAAACATCAATAGAGTTTCAGAAAACATCAATATATTTTCAGAAAACATCATTCGAGTTTCAGAAATCATCATTTGAATTTCAGAAAACATAAATAGAATTTCAGAAAACATCAATATAATTTCAGAAAACATCATTTGAATTTCAGAAAAATCAACAGAATTTCAGAAAACATCAATAGAATTTCAGAAAACATTATTCCAGTTTCACAAAACATCAATTGAGTTTCAGGAAGCATCAATAGAATTTCAGAAAACACCAATCGTATTTCCGAAACCATCAATATAATTTCAGAAAACATCATTTCAATTTCAGAAATTATCAATAGAATTTCAGAAAACATCAATATAATTTCAGAAAACATCATTTGAATTTCAGAAAGCATCAATAGAATTTCAGAAAACATCAATGTAATTTCAGAAAACATCATTCGAGTTTCAGAAAATATCAATTGGATTTCAGAAAGCATCAATGTAATTTCAGAAAACATCAATTGTATTTCAGAAACCATCAATATAATTTCAGAAAACATCATTTGAATTTCAGAAAAATCAATAGAATTTCAGAAAACATCAATATAATTTCAGAAAACTTCATTTCAATTTCAGAAAACATCAATAGAATTGCAAAAAACATCATTCGAGTTTCAGAAAACATCATTTGAATTTCAGAAAACATAAATAGAATTTCAGAAAACATCAATATAATTTCAGAAAACATCATTCGAGTTTCAGAAAACATCAATTGAATTTCAGAAAGCATCAATATTATTTCAGAAAACATCATTTGAATTTCAGAAAACATAAATAGAATTTCAGAAAACATCAATATAATTTCAGAAAACATCATTTGAATTTCAGAAAAATCAATAGAATTTCAGAAAACATCAATATAATTTCAGAAAACTTCATTTCAATTTCAGAAAACATCAATAGAATTGCAAAAAACATCCTTCGAGTTTCAGAAAACATCATTTGAATTTCAGAAAACATAAATAGAATTTCAGAAAACATCAATATAATTTCAGAAAATATCATTCGAGTTTCAGAAAACATCAATTGAATTTCAGAAAGCATCAATATTATTTCAGAAAACATCATTTGAATATCAGAAAACATAAATAGAATTTCAGAAAACATCAATATAATTTCAGAAAACATCATTTGAATTTCAGAAAACATAAATAGATTTTCAGAAAACATCAATAGAATTTCAGAAAACATCATTCGAGTTTCAGAAAACATCAATTGAATTTCAGAAAGCATCAATAGGATTTTAGAAAACATTAATTATATTTCAGAAACCATCAATATAATTTCAGAAAACATCAGTTGAATTTCAGAAAACATAAACTGTATTTCAGAAAACATCAATTGAATTTCAGAAAACATCATTTGAAATAGAATAGAATTTCAGAAAACGTCAATAGAATTTCAGAAAACATCAATTGTATTTCAGAAAACATCAATTGTATTTCAGAAAACATCAATTGAATTTCAGAAAACATAAATAGAATTTCAGAAAACATCAATATAATTTCAGAAAACATTATTCGAGTTTCAGAAAACATCAATTGAATTTCAGAAAACATAAATGGAATTTCAGAAAACATCAATATAATTTCAGAAAACATCATTCGAGTTTCAGAAAAAATCAATTGAATTTCAGAAAACATCAATAGAATTTCAGAAAACATCAACTGTATTTCAGAAAACATCAATTGAATTTCAGAAAACATCATTTGAAATAGAATAGAATTTCAGAAAACGTCAATAGAATTTCAGAAAACATCAATTGTATTTCAGAAAACATCAATTGTATTTCAGAAAACATCAATTGAATTTCAGAAAACATAAATAGAATTTCAGAAAACATCAATATAATTTCAGAAAACATTATTCGAGTTTCAGAAAACATCAATTGAATTTCAGAAAACATAAATGGAATTTCAGAAAACATCAATATAATTTCAGAAAACATCATTCGAGTTTCAGAACACATCAATTGAATTTGAGAAAACATCAATAGAATTTCAGAAAACATCAATTGTATTTCAGAAAACATCATTTGAATTTCAGAAAACATAAACAGAATTTCAGGAAACATCAATTGAATTTCAAAAAGCATTATTTGAATTGCTGAGAACATTATTTGTATTTCAGAAAACATCAATAGAATTTCAAAAAGCATCATTTGATTTGCTGAAAACATTAATTGTATTTCAGAAAACATCAATTGAATTTCAGAAAACATAAATAGAATTTCAGAAAACATCAATATAATTTCAGAAAACATTATTCGAGTTTCAGAAAACATCAATTGAATTTCAGAAAACATAAATGGAATTTCAGAAAACATCAATATAATTTCAGAAAACATCATTCGAGTTTCAGAACACATCAATTGAATTTGAGAAAACATCAATAGAATTTCAGAAAACATCAATTGTATTTCAGAAAACATCATTTGAATTTCAGAAAACATAAACAGAATTTCAGGAAACATCAATTGAATTTCAAAAAGCATTATTTGAATTGCTGAGAACATTATTTGTATTTCAGAAAACATCAATAGAATTTCAAAAAGCATCATTTGATTTGCTGAAAACATTAATTGTATTTCAGAAAACATCAATTGAATTTCAGAAAACATCAATTGCATTTCAGAAAACATGAATTGAATTTCAGAAAACAGCATAATCGACTTATTTTTTATGCACTGGAAAATATGATGTTGATGTTTTCTTTAATTATTAGATGTTTACACATCTCCGTTGTGATCGTACTCATATGATTTTTTTTTTTAACTTTCATTATATTTATTAATTTTGTTGTTTGAATAATTTTTTTAGAATAACTTTGTGTACGGCATTTTTTAATACTGTTCTGAAATGAGTACAAAAAAACTGCGGGGTTTCTGAAATTATCTCTGAGAAGAATTTAGCTATACCCACCCGTTTCTCCATCCATGTGAAAGTTGTAGTCGACAATCAGGTCGCTAATGAATAAATATTTGACTGAAAATTAGAAAATAAGACTTTGCCAACCTAAAAGCAAACCCTAATAAATTTGATCTTGCATATTTTGATCTGGCACAAAAAATTTAATATTACGAGTAGCTTATTAATTTTATGTTTTGTTTGAAAAAATTTATTAGAATGGAAATTACAGTAACGAAAAGTGGCGAAAATGTCACAAAACAAAGCGTAATGCATAACTCCTTTTAAGCAAAACTTTTTGTTGAAGTAATTTTTCAATATTCTGATGATGGCGTAAAATTTCATTTTTTTCCGTCATGGATTTACGTGTTTTCCCCTGAAAAATTATTAAGTAATTATTATGTAAGACATTATAGTACTTAAATTTATTATTCTTACATTTTCTAAGTTATATTTTTATTAAAGCGTTGAAAAGTTGAAAAAAAAAAACTAATCTGTTTCTTAATTTGAAAACGATGAAAAAAAAACAATTTCGTTTTCCATCACATTATTTATCCATATTTCCATAGAACAAATTGGAAAATGCAATTTATTTATTCTTGAAATAAAAACGAAAGCAAATCGAAAAATTGATTTACATCACACCTATTTTCGATTTTGTTTCGGTTTGGTATTGATTTCGCTTTTCATCACATGCCTGGTAAACATTTATTCGATTTCAGGCACAAAACTTTATCATATTGCCTAAAACAATATTGGTTTTTATAATTTGCTTATTTTTTATATATGGTTAATTTTAGTATAAATGTTAGAACATTTTCATATTGCTTATTTTTTATACCCTATACCACTATGTGGTTCGGGTATAATGACTTTGTGCTGCTGATTGTAACTACCAAAATATTTGACCTATTATTATACCGATCTTTAATTATACCGATCGAATCAGAATCACTAGCTGATTCGATTTAACGATGTCCGTCCGTCCGTCTCCGTCTCCGTCTCCGTCTCCGTCCGTCCGTCCGTCTGTGTGTCCATGTAAAGCTTTTAATCAAACTACAGGTCGCAAATATGAATATATTTTTATGAAATTTGGTATGTAAGCTTTTGACCACAGGATAAACGCTATTGAAATTGGTGAGAATCGGTCCATGGTCAGACCTAGCCCCCATACAAATGACCCCTATGAAATCGACATAACTTGCCATGAGATCCAAATTGTCATATGGATCTTATTCAAATTGGGTTTGTATGCGTTTATTACATCCATTAATGAGTAGTCCAAAAATGATCCCTTTGGGACAACTCTTAGTCAAAGGCCCCATATAGAACTGCTTCCCGATCTTCACTTAAATCTATCAAAAAACAAAAATATTGCACTGATTCATCTCAAATTTTGTTTGTATATATTTTTGCAAAATACAAGAGACTTTACCAAACATAGTCAGTATCGGTCTATTTTTGGGCCTAGTCCCCATATAGATATAGCATCCGATATGAAGTTTTTCATATCTGCAGCCAAAAAAATTAATAAAAATCCCACTCAAATTTGGTTTATGCTTATTTTCTATGTCCAGTTAGTTGGGCCTATGAGATAGGGTCTCTAAACGCATGGTATGGGGTCTATACCGACTATAATTTTCTTACTTGTTTATATTTTTTTAGTTTTAGTATAATTTCTTATGAATGAAGTACCTCCCAGTGAAAATTAATTTAAACAAGTAACAATTATAACAATTATAATGAATTACTAATGCTTATTAATAAGTACAATACAAAAATAATTTTAATCCAAGAATCTCACATTATTAACAACAACAACATTCCTATCCCAAACAATTTCCGTTTTTATAATTATAATAACTCCAATTCCTATGGAGGCGTTTCCCTTCTAATTCATAACACAATCCACCACAAACAAATACCAATAACTAATGATTTTGAAACAATAGGCCTTGAAGTACATCCAAAAATTAAATTTAATATAATATCAAGTTATATATATCCCCATCTGTAAATTTTAGCGAGCATAATCTTCAAAATGTACTTGGTAACTTTCACATACCTACACTCGTAACGGGTGACTTTAACAGTTGGAACCAAATTTGGGGTTCCAGAAAAAGTAATAGAAGAGACAAAATACTAGCCAAATTTATAAATAATCACAATTATACAATACTAAATGATAAGTCTCCTACACACTTTTCAACCCAAAACTCATTGACAAATATCGATTTGTCCTTTTGCTCATCCGCACTTAGTGTACATACTACTTGGACTATCGAGCAAGATTTATATGAAAGTGATCATTTTCCAATTATTTTATCATTATTCCACAATAATTTCGAGAACAACCAAACATATAATCCTCGATTTAAAACTGATAAAGCCAACTGGGACTTATATAATAAAAAATGTGTTTTTTTATGATTCGTTAAGAAACCCAGATCCCAATATTAACAAAGAAGCTGCAAACATAAAAAAAATTATATTACAATCAGCAAATGAATCGATTCCACAGTCTAGCCCACCAAATATAAACTCCTTAGTACCATGGTGGAACCATGAACTTGAGTGTTTAAAAGTGGAAAAAAACAGATTATGGCATATATTTAGGAGATATATTAACGATGAAAATATGTTAAGATATAAAAGGGCAAATGCACTATTAAAAAGGAAAATAAAACTCAGTAAAGGAGAGTCCCTTAATAAATTTACTTACGAAATAAACCCAAACACTTCCCCTAAAAGAATATGGAATAATATCAAAAGATTTTGTGGATATAAAACAACACACAATATTCACTGCATTGAAAGCAATCAACCCCCTTTTAATAATTTAACCTAACCTACTGATATAGCAAACGAATTGGGAAAGTTCTGGTCTCTTAACTCGTCCGATCAAAATTTTCCAATCAAATTCCAAGACAACAAAACCAATTTTAGAGAACACTTAATTTATATAAACCCAAGTAATAAAGCAAAATACATAGAACAGGATATAAATAATACAGAATTTATTTCAACTCTCCATAGACTTAAAGGGAAAACTCCAGGTCAGGATAGAATATCATATATTATGATAAAAAATTCACCAAACATTGTTAAAAAAAAGAATATTAAATTATTTTAATAACATTTTTCATACAAGTATACCTCAACAACACAAAACAAGTTTGATTATTCCCATACAAAAACCAAACTGCATCCAAACCTCAGCAAAATCCTATAGACCTATCTCTCTTAACTCTTGTATTGGCAAAATAATGGATAAAATTATCGCCAATAGACTCTGGTAGTATATAACATCAAATAAGTTAATTAATAATAATCAAATGGGTTTCAGAAAAGGTAAATCAACCGCGGATGCCTTACTATATATTGAACACCTAGCTGCTAATAGTATCGCCACCAACAACCACATTACAATTTTATCATTAGACTTTGAAAAAGCATACTATAAAATAGGTATCCACACAGTGATTAATCAATTAATCTCGTGGAAACTTGGGCCAAAGATAATCAATTATATAATTAATTTTATGACAAACCGAAAGTTTATTGTTCGATTAGGTAAAAACATCTCCCAAACTTTTAATCTACACAATGAAATACCACAAGGATCTCCTTTGTCAGTCATGCGATATAATATCATTATATAAAAATTTTAATTTCTGCGCTTACGCAGGTGATTTTAATATTATAATAAAATCAAATAAAGGAAAAAAATCCTATTGTTTGCATAAATAATTTTGTTGATGATATTTTATAGTGGTGTAAAGAGTCAGGAGCTACCTTATCGCCGACAAAATGCAAATATATGCACATTATTTCAAATAATTTACAAATTATCCAAACCAATAAATTAAAAATTTTGGGAGTAGTATTTAACAGAAACCTTAGATGGAACTCGCACATTGAATGCTTGATTAATGCTTTATCCAATCGCATTAACATAATAAAATGCCTTTCAAGCATCAAATTTAATTGCAATACTATCACCCTGTTACAAATTATCAAATACTATTATCAATATATCTAAAATAAGATATGGATTATTCTTATATGGTAAGTCATCTAAATCATCGTTGAAAATATTAAAAACTTTAACTAATACTGTTAAACGTTGTGCTCTCGGTGCAATACGAACCACCCCCATTAACAATATAATATTTGAATCCAATATGTTAAATATAGAATCTCTGTACTATCTTGAAGCAAGAAAACTTATAAAATCAATTTTGTTTTGCCACAACTCTCCCTTATAAAAAATCGTTGAAAACGACCATAAATCCAGGAAAACATCAAGAATTCATTCTGCTTTATACAATACTTTAAAAGTCTCTAAATATTGTGACCTACCAACAAAAGTAATGAAGTGGGATATCTTAACACACCCCCCATGGCACTTAAGTTCTGATTCAATTGATTTAACACTAACAAAGTACAAGAAAGAAGACACTCGCGTATCCCAATACCGTACACTTTTTTATAAAACTATCAGCGAATACCAGGACAGAACTATTATATACACAGATGGCTCGAAGTGTAAAGAGACGTGTCATATGCGGTCACATCTGTAGACAGAATAATCAGTACCTCAATCCTTCCTGATTTTAGTTCCGTTTTTTCTGCTGAAATAATAGCATTATATTAGGCAATTGAATTCTGCCAGCGGACGGAAAAATTTGCTATATGCACCGTTTCTCTTTCAGCAATTCACGCCATTTTAAATATCTACAACAATAATTTTTATGCAATGAGTATCAGAAACTCCCTAATCAAAAATTTCCCTAAAATTGCCATAATATGGATTCCAGGTCACTCTCTAATAGAAGGCAACGAGTTTGCGGATTACGCTGCAAAACAAGCTCACAAATTACCATTAATTAAAACATCTAATTTCAATTTCTCTGACATCAGTAAAGAAATCAAAGAACAAGCCTATAATCTGAACAGTAATACATGGAATTGTACAAGTAGTTGGTATAAATCAATCAACTTGACAAAATGTAATATCTACACGTGGATAAAATTTTGTAATTCATTTAATCGTATTGATGTTATAAAAATTATAAGACTCAGATTAGGACACACCATATCAACTCATAGTCACATCATAGCTGGAACCAACCCACCTATCTGCACATGTGGAAATAATACTCAGCTAAACATAAAGCATATATTATATGATTGCTCGAAATTTCAACGACAAAGAAATCAAATATTTGCAGAAGTCAATCCTCTTACCTTATTATCCCAACCCTCACCCCTTTCCATCAACCAATTAATTGCATTTTTAAAAAGTATCAAAATATTTAAATTCATTTAGAAAATTAAAAAAAAAATTTTTAATTTTAAATTGTTTTAGTACCTTTATACTAAAAAAATTTTTGTATGCACAATATAGCTTAAGGCCTAGTTGCTCTAGCTTTTATATTACATTTAGTTTGTTTACATTAATGTACTCTCTAAATCTTCAATAAATAAATAAAATAAATATACAAACCAAATTTGAGAAAAATTTTTCCATTATTTTTGTTTTCTGATAGATTTAAGCGTAGATCGGGAAGCGGCGTTATATGGGGGCTATGACTAAGAGTTGTCCCATAGGGATCATTTTTGGACTACTCATTAATGGATGTAATTAATACATACAAACCCAATTTGACTAAGATTTATATGATAATTTGGATCTTATGGCAATTTATGTTGATTTCGTAGGGGTCATTTGTATGGGGGCTAGGTCTTAACATGGACCGATTCTCACCAATTTCAATAGCGTTCATCCTTTGATAAAAGCTCATATAGAAAATTTCATCTAAATATATTAATATTTGCGACCAGCAGTTTGATTACAAGCTTTACATGGACACACAGACGGACGGACCGACGGACGGATGGACGGACATCGTTATATCGAATCAGCTAGTGATTCTCATTCGATCGGTATAATAAAAGATGGGTCTAGGTCAAATATTTTTGGTTGTTACAAACAGCAGCACAAAGTCATTATACCCAAACCACATAGTGGTATAGGGTATAAAAATCTGTTACAGTTTTTTCGTTAAAAAATGTGCTGTTACTTTTAATTCTAAATAATTAATTATATTTTGTGACTTTAATTTTTATATTTTTTTTTTAATGTAAATTGTTTATTTAAATTTCTTTTTTTGATTTCTCGATATTAATTTGCAAGTCCCGATATTAGTTTGGATAATATCCAATACTATTTGATATTGTGAATATTAAAACAATTAGTTATTTTTAAAAACTTTCTAATGGCATATTTGAAAATTGTATAAAACGACATTAAACGAAGTCATTTTTTTATTCGGTCGTCGCGGTCAAATATAGCTTATTTATTCGTCAGAAACTCTTTTGAAAATGTATTTGTATTTGCATTTGTATATGTATTTGTAAGAAGTTCGCTATTTGGCTAAAAAATAGAATATTACAAATTAAAATTCTTTTAAATATTATGAAACTAATAAGGTGTTTTAAGACAAGGTTATTTTTTAAAGAAAATCCACATTAGACTTTTAGGAAGAGATACTTTTTTAACAAAAGGTACTTTAAAAGTATTTTTAAAAAAAAATTTACTTTTTTAAGAAAAATATATATTTCAACAAACCGTATTTATTACCAAATATACTTTTTGAAGAAAAGTTATCTTTTTAGGAGAAGGTATTTTTTAAGAAATGTTTCAGAAAATATACATCTTAAGAAAAGGTACTTTATTAAGAGAAAGTACTTTTAACAAAAGGTCCTTTTTAAGCAAAGGACTTTTTAAAGAAAAAACACATTTGAAATGAGAACAAATTGTACTCTTTTCAGAAAAGGTAGATTATTCCTAAGAAAAATTACTTTTTATCATCTTAAGAAAATGCACCTTGTTAAGAAAAGCCAGCTACTGAAGAAAAGCTACTTCTAAGGTACTTTTTAAGGTAAGGTTTTTTAAAGAAAAGGTATTTTTTAAGAAAAGTTACTGTTTTACATGAAAGTACTTTTCTGACAAAAGTTAATTTGCAAAAAAGTATTTTTTTAGTAATGGTCTTGTTTTAAGAAGTATACCATATTAAGAAAAGATACTTGTTAAGAAATGTCCCTTTTTAAGAAAATATTTTTTTTTTAGAAAAGGTGCATTTAAAAACAAGTAAGAAAATAATAGTCCATCTAGACCGATAATACGATACCCTATCTCTTAGATCCAACTAATTAGATATAGAAAATAAGCAAACTAAATTTGAGTGGTATTGTTATTAATTTTTTTTCCTTCTGGTATGAAAGAGTTCATATCGAATGCTATATTTATGTGGGGCTAGGTTGAAAAATGGACCGACCTTGACCATATATGGTAAAGTCATTAATTTTTGCAAAAACATACACAAACCAAATCTGAGAAAAAGCTGTGCAATATTTTTTTTTTTTTTTTTTTTTTGTAGATTTAAGTGAAGATCAGGAATCATCTATATGATAATTTGGGTATTATGACAATTTAAGTCGATCTCATAAGAGCATTTGTATTGGGAATAGGTCTGAATATGAACCGATTTTCATCAATTTCCATAGCGTTCATTTTATGGCCAATAGGAGCTTATATACTAAATTTAATAAAAATATATTCATATTTGGGACCTGCAGTTTGATTACAAGGTTTACATGGACACGCAGACGAACGAACGGACGGACATCGCTAATTCGACTCAGAAATTGATTCTTAGTCGTATAAAAAAGATGGTATAATAAAAGATGGGTCTAGGTCAAATATTTTTGGTAGTTACGAACATCACCACAAGTCATTATAGGGTATAAAAAGGTTCCTTTTTACGAAAATTTAATTTTTGAAGAAAAGGTACTTTTTAAGAAGATTTACTATTTTACTATTTTAAGAAAACGTATTTTTTAAAGAAAATTTACTTTTTAAGAAGAGGTACTCTCTTAGGAAATCGTACTTTTTAATAAAATGTAGTTATTCTTAAAAAAACGCTCTCTTTCATTTTCTTAAGAAAAGGTACTTTTTTAAGAAAGTGTCTTTTCAAGAAAATATAGTCTTTTAAAAAGATGTACTTTTAAAGAAAAGTTGTTTTTTAAAGAAAAAATACTTACGTCAAACGAGGTACTTTTAAAGAAAAGTTGTTTTTTTAAGAAAAAATACTTTTGTCAATCGAGGTACTTGTTTAGAAAAGTAATTTTTTGATGGAATAGTGCTTTTTAAGAAAAGGTAATTATTTAAGAAAATGTACATTTCTAAGAAAGTGTACTTTTGTAAGAGAATGTCGTTTTTTAAGAAAAGGTATTTTTTAAGAAAAAGTCTCCTTTTAACAAGAAGTGCTTGTTAAGAAAAGGTACCTACTTATTAAAAAAAAAGTTTTTTTTTACCTTTTAGGAAAATTTATTTTTTTAGGAAAATTTACTTTTTAAAAAAATTAACTTTATTAAGGAAATGTACTTTTTAAGAAAAGGTACTTGTTTAAGATACTTCTTTAATCGAAAACTTATGAGATCCTGATAAACGTTTAAACGTATGAGTGTTATTTTATGAAATTTAATATTAATCATACGTCCTTCCAGTGTCAGTAAGGAGCGTGAATATCATTTGTCACCCAAAAATGTAAACATTTTCAATATTGAAAAAATTTTAGAATCCTTAAAGAGGCAAGAAGCTTTTTAATTACTTGATTTATATTTAGTTTGCCTTTTGGTATTTAGGCCCGTAGTGTTCTTTCAAATTAACATCAGCAACTTATAAGTGACAAGGTTGAGTGGAATGAATTTGTACTTAAGTGTGTGTTATGCAGAGTTGCCATCAATAAAAAGGAAAATAGCACAAGGCACCGATATAAGTACATACTTACCTTATAATACTAGTAACATAAGCAAATTTATTTTTAATAAAATAATACGTATATTAATAAAAGAATTATGAAGAATGTATTTGAATACTAAAAAAACAACAACATTTTTTAAGCTAATGATTGTAAAAATAGGTGACGAATATTTAAAATTATATAGATTATGAGAAATTCTGCATATGAAAAGGCCGGCAGAGTCGAAAGGAATTTATATTTTATTTAAATACATGAAAACATTTTTAATGCAATTTTCCTTTAAAAAACCAACTGAATGAGTTTTTTTTTACAAGTATTTTGAACCGAAATAGAGTTTTTTTACGAAGAAGTGCTTAGAAGAATAAAATTTGTGTATAATAGCATTTTTATACCCTATACCACTATGTGGTTTGGGTATAATGACTTTGTGCTGCTGTTTGTAACAACCAAAAATATTTGACGTACCCCCATCTTTAATTATACCGATCGAATCAGAATCACTTTCTGAGTTGATTTAACAATGTCCGTCCGTCCGTCCGTCCGTTCGTCTGTGTGTCCATGTAAACCTTGTAGTCAAACTACAGGTCGCAAATATGAATATATTTTGATGAAATTTGGTATATAAGCTTTTATCGGCCATGGGATGAACGCTATAGAAATTAGTGAGAATCGGTCCATGTTCAGACCTAGCCCCCATACAAATTACCCATATGAAATCGACATAAATTGCCATAAGATCCAAATTGTCATATAGATCTTACTCAAATTGGGTTTGTATGCGTTCATTACATCCATTAATGAGTAGTCCAAAAATGATCCCTTTGACCCCATATAAAGCAGCTTCCCGATCTTCACTTAAATCTATTAAAAACAAAAATATTGCACTGATTCTTCTCAAATTTTGTTTGTATTTATTTTCGCAAAATACAAGAGACTTTACCATCCATGGTCAGGATCGGTCCATTTTTGGACCAAGTCCCTATATAGATATAGCATCCGATATGAACTTTTTCATATCTGCTGCCAACAAAATTAATAAAAATCCCACTCAAATTTGGTTTTTACTTATTTTCTATGTCCAGTTAGTTGGGCCTAAGAGATAGGGTCCCTAAACGCATGGTATAGGATATCGTGTAGTCGGTCCAGACCGACTATAATTTTCTTACTTGTTTATTTATAAAAAAATCTCTATATCTAAAATTTTGAGGAAAAAAGTTTAAAATCTTTTTCTTTTATAGGAAATAGTTTAAAGTCTAAAGTTAAAAAAAAAATAAAAAATAAGGGGTCCGCCAAATAACTTTTTTTTTTAAAATGCTATAAAAAAAACTACTGAATATTGTCTCAAATTTCTTTTTTTATTTGAAAGTACAATCCTTCCGGTTAATAATGGAAAATAATTTCATTAAAATGGCTGCCTCGGCTGGCCATGCATTAGCCTACACAATCGGTCCAATTTTTAAGCACATTATCGATTGTGTGCAGCTGTATTTCACCAATGGCTTCACGAATATTGTCCTTTAAAGCGTCAATTGTCTCTGGCTTGTTAGCCAGCAAATAATAGTGCAACGGTGTCAAATCGCAGCTCCGAGGTGGCCAAACGACATCAGCTCTGCGGCTGATAATGCGATCTTCAAAAACAGGGCGCAAAACATCGAGTGTAGCTGCGGCTGTGTGGCACGTAGCGCCGTCCTGTTGAAACCAAATGTTGCCAATATCCTCCTCTTCAATTTTTGTGAACAAAAATTCGTTCAACATGGCCCGATAAGGATCGCCATTGACTGTAACTGCCACTCCTTGCTCATTTTCGAAGAAAAATGGCCCAATTATGCCTCTGGACCAAATCCGCACCAAACAGTGACTCGTTTTTTGGTGTATCGGCTTTTCAATGTATGCGTGCGGGTTTTCTGTGCCTCAAATGCGACAATTTTGCTTGTTTACATACCCGCCAAGATCAAAATGAGCTTCATCTGAAAAGATGATTTTTTGGCAAAACCGGCATCTTCTGTAAGTCGATCGCAGGCCCACTTAGCGAAGAGAATACGCATTGGATGGTCAGTTGGCTTCAACTCCTGAACCAATTGGACTTTGTATGGCGTCATACCAATATCTTTATGCAATATTCGTCTCAATGATGCCTCTGAAATGTTCAATTCTTGAGAACGACGGTGAATTGATGTTGATGGCGCTTCACGCACACTTTCTGCCACAGCAGCAATATTCTCAGGTGTACGCACTGTTTTTGGCTTTTCACGCTTTGGTTTATCGATGAGGATGACAGTTTCTTTCACTTTTTTCACAGATAACGAACATACGGAGCTGACGGTGCTTCTCTTCTTCCAAAATCCATACGCAATTTTCGCACACATTCTGCAACATTACCATGATTTTCAAAGTAATGTCGCAATATTTCCCAGCGTTTTTCGAGCATATACACAACCATATTCGTTCAGCGGAAGGATAAAACTAATTATTTGTCAAATCAGACATGAGCTAAATGTTACCATTCACGAAATAAGCACTAGTTGAAAAAAAAACGTTAAATGGCGGACCCTTTACTTGCCTTAAGTTTTTTTGTAGAAAAATTTGGAATTTTTAATTAGAAAAATCTGAAGAATACTACATATTTAGCTTTTTTACCACATTCACAAAAGACTCATAATCTGAATTCAACCGGAAAAAGTTCTCTATATCTTAAAGTATATTTTCATCATTGTTGGAAGTTTTTATATGAAGATTTTGCACAAAAAGTTCTGATTTAGTTTATGTTTTTTTTTAGCTGAATTTTTATTTTTATTTAAAAAAATTTCATTGATTTAGTAAAAAAAAAAAAAGCAAAAACCACTGGTGTTAAAATTTAATTTTATTATTATTTTAATGAAATATTTATAGATTAATATAACTTTTAATAATTTAAAGTATTTGAAAACGTCCTCTTTGTTGGAGATTTGCAGACAAACTGTCAAGAATCTACTTAAAAAATTTTCTTTAGGAAAAATAGTTATTCCTAGTGTTCAAAACCGCGTTTATATACATCAAAAAATTTTATTGTAAAAAATGTTCATGAAACTTTTAAGTAGTATTAACGTGACTATTAAAACTTCACAAATTTCGAAACTTCTCTAGAATTTCATGAGCCTTTATTTACTAATGCTGGTCTTGGATCCAGAAACTTTAAATCGATGTTGAGTATGACAGATATGCTGTCCTCAAAAATACTATTATGTTTTCAGAGTATACAAGGTATCGTTGGTAGATAAGTTTAAGCATATCACTTAAACCCTTTCTAGATCATACCTCTGAGCACCATTTTTCACTTTGTTAAGGTTTGAAGACACGATTTAGACTTAGCAAGACATGCATTTTTAAATTGCACTTTAGCAGTTATCAATTGTATTTGCAAAACAATTAAACATTTCTGAAATGTAGTTTTTGAAATTATTATTTTGTTGAAAGCCAAACGGAAAATACAATTGGTAATATAATTGGTAATTGTTTTTTTTTTTTTTTTTTAAATGAAATATTAAATTTTTGCAATAAATTCTGCCTGTTTTTTGAAACACATTTTTTAGGTTTTAAGAGCATATATTCACTTTTATGGGGCATTCTGTAAGAGCCTATATTTAATTTCCCTGGTTATTACCCACTGGTTGTATGCGTTTCTTATTATAACATCAAATTTTTCTCCTGTTATAATTAAGTATCTGCTGTTGTTATATTACACTATACCTTCTCCTCCACCTCCTTCTCTAGGGATGTGAAAGAATCTTATAATTAAGTATCTGCTGTTGTTATATTACACTATACCTTCTCCTCCACCTCCTTCTCAAGGGATGTGAAAGAATCTTAGCACACATTTAATTGATATAAGGTATTCCTTGAAAAGAAAAAAATCAATTCAATTAGAATTTTTAATTCGTCTTTAAAATTAAGATAAATAGTCATAAAATTTCCTTACTAACATGAGGCTTTTTTAGTTATAACATATATTTCTTAATTTTTTTTTTATTTAATTTCACGGTCAATTTTGCTTTTAATGACCTTAACAAATTTTTAATAAATATGAGTGCAATTATTGTTTAATTACAAAAAAAAAAAGTTAATAGTCGATAAAGATGTTAATGGTATTTAAAACGTGCTTGTTAGCATTTTTGTTTTTTTTTTTTTTTGTAACTCAAAACTATTATAATCGGCTTTAGTGAATGTAAAAATACCCTTTATCACACGATAGCAGATAAAAATAAATAAAAATAAAATTAAATAATTTTTCTTTTAATTTTATGTTGTTGTAAAAATAATTTTAATGTTGTTAAACAAACTCTTCCCACCACCTTAAACCAATTTGCTTAGCTATGGACTTAATCTTTCCATTTTATATGCATTTCACGATGCTAAAAATAATAATTTTTAGTCATTAAAATCAAATAAATTAAAATTAAATAAATTAAAATCAAATATTAGAGCAAAACATTTTTAAGGGGAAACATTTTTTTTTAAGTTTTTTTTTAATATTGTTTTTTTCTTCCTTTGATTGGAACAAATAAGCTTTTAATAATATTAACAAAAACTTTGGAGTTCAATTACTCTTTCCAACTCAAATCAAACACCTTGATGACTTCACCATTTATATTTTCTTCAAAATTTTGGAGATGTTTCAGGAAAAAGATAAACATTAAAAATAAATTATTCACATGTTATTCGCATTTAATTATGAAAATCCGACCGATATGCAAAAATTAAAATTAATGTATAATAATAAGTACTAAACATAATTTAACATCTTCAGGCTCTTTCCAAGGGTATTTGGTTTGTTTTATAAAAATAATGTGAAAATTTCCACTACTTTTTCGTTTATAATATTCATTTTGTACTTTACAATCAGCCCACCACATAGAATTCTTAACACTATTCAGTTTTAATTCCAAATGTTGTCTTAATTTATCCTGTTAATTTCAGGATGAAATAATAAAAAATAAATTTTTCTATATTGTTTGTTTAAAATATGTATAATAAATTTTTATAAACACATGTTTATATACATTATTTATTACATTACTTATAACATTGTTTATAAACATATATTTCTGAGCATTACTTATAAATAAACATATTTTATACACATGAAACCAATTAAAATATCGTTAAAAAATAGAAATCATCCGCGTTCCATCCTCAAATTTACAGGATAAGAGTAGAAAATATCTGCAAATTAACTGAGCTTTTTTTAAATTGTATATCAGTAGGATAACTGTGAAGTACGCAAATAAAACGTAACCAAAATTTATGGTATAAATTAAATTAAACAAAAATTAATTGAGAACATCCAAAAGCATTTGAAAGGAGCCCTTAAATATTAAATTCAGCTTTGTCCTTTTTTATAATACATCAGTTTGAATGATAACATATTTGTAAATTTTTCAAGTTGTCATAATTTTTATACGTAAATACGTTTTTAAAATCTCAAAATTAAGCTTTTTTTTTAAGTTGTGTAGGCTACATGTGAAGTACGCAAACAAAACGTAGTCAAAAATTATTATATAAATTAAATTAAACAAAAATAAAATAAAAAACTTACAAAAGTCCTTGAAAGGAGCCTTTAAGTATTAAATTCAGTTCAGTCCTTTTTACAATACATAAAATAGAATTTACATATTGATCCATTCAAGTTGTGACCATTTTTTCTGTAAATATTTTCAAAGGTAGAATACTTCTGGAAAAATTCCACAATTCTCGGATTTCGTACGATTTGACTGGGACAAACCTAAATCTACACTATTTAAAAAAAAAATATTCGTTATAAAAAAAACACGTTAATTTTCATGTTTAAAAATTAATTTTTTAAAAAAATATTCTTCATTTAAAGGTGAAAGATTAAAAAACCAGTCAAAAAGAGAATTTCCGCGATTTTCTTGATATTTGTGGATTGTTTTTCCATAGAGTTGAAGATGATGATTCAGAAATTCTCTGTATTGTATTTTATTATATTGGTTGCCATAAAAGTTAAGAAATATGAAACTTTATGTATTGTTCTGTAAGTATAATTTAATATATCTCGTAAGTAATAAAATACTAAAGGATGATCAGTGGTAAGAATTCAAAAGGGGCTAAATGACAATTTTAAAGTTTGCTAGTTTATTTGACTTCCCAAAATCTACTCACAGTTTCTTGTTGCAAAACCAGTGTTGGTAAAAAAAGACTCACAAACATGCTAATTATAATCCTTTCTCGATAATTAAAGCTCAGAAAAACGGTGATTGCAAAATATAATAAAAATAAATTGTCCATAACTCGATAAAAATTATCGATTAATTATTGACAATTCAAATTTTATTGAGATTACTGGCTGTTTTTACCCGGTCTTGCCCGGGATCCAACGGCCTTTGACTTGCAAATGGTTCACTATTCTTACCAGGCGCTGAGTAGTTAGTACACAATGAACAAAGTCCCTCCAAAATAATAAACTCTCTCCACAAAAATTTGTAAAAATCTGTTCATGATGAAAAAACTCCCCAATGTTTACGTTTTTTGGGGAGAAAATTAATTTTTTATTCCAATTTAAAATTTTTTGATTTTTTACTTTAGAAATTTTTTTTATAAACATTCTAAACATTAAATATAATGGCATCGTTTGAAAATTAAAAGAATCACTGAGCTGTGTTCTGCGAGCGAGTTGCGTCCGCGTCCGCGCGTTTGGCAGCCACACCAATGCTGCCGCGCACTTGTTGTCAACTTATTTTAATCGCCAAAACATATTTTCCAGGTTATCCCGATATTTTAGCTAAGCTGTATTCCGCGTCCGCGCCCCGATTCAGCGACCTGAAATGATGCTATTGAAAAGAATACAGATAATAAATAAATTTGTTGTAGGAGAGAAGTGTGGAGAATTTGATCATTTCTTTTGGATACCTTTTTTTAAATTTGGGGAATTTGTTCATCGTGAAGTTATTCCGGTGTGTACCAAATTTCAGAGAAATCCATAGAAAATACAAATTTGTATAGCGAACAAATGTACCAAAAACAGAAAATCAGTTTTATAAAAAAGTGGGCGTAAAGGTACGTTTGGCAAGAAAGATATACAATCCGACCTTCGCTGGAGTACAGAGATCACGTGTACCAAATTTCAGAGAAAGCCGTTGAAAAATAAAGTCTGTAAAGCAGTCAAACAAAGAAACAAATAAAAGGAAAAAAATAAATTTTATATACATAGAAATAGGCGCAAAATTAAGCGTGACCGGTAAGAAGCATATGGTGACCTTGCCTGGAGTACAGAGATTGTGCGTACCAAATTTTAGAGAAATCCGTTGAAAGATACAAATTTTTATAGCGAACAAATATACCATAAAACAGAAAATGAATTCTACACAAAAAGTTGGCGTAAAAGTAGGCGTGGCCGGTAAGAATCATATGGCGACCTTTCCTGGGATACAGAGATCGTGTCTACCAATTTTTAGTGAAATCTGTTAAAAATAAAAATTTTTATAGCAATCAAATATACCAAAAACAGAAAATGAATTTTGTATAAAAAGTGGGCGTAAAAGTAGGCGTGGCCGCAAGAATCAAATGGTGACCTTACCTGGAGTACAGAGATTGTGCATATCGAACAATTATACCAAAAAACAGAAAATTAATTGTATACAAAAAGTGGGCGTGAAAGTAGGCGTGGTCAGTAAAAATCATATTTAGCGGTCAAACAAACAAACAGAAAATGAATTTTATATATATAGATTTTATTGAAGTTTGGCTTTATGGCTTTAATCGTGATCTTATTTTTATATAGAAAATTCATTTAGCCAAAAATATCCTTTCAAGCTTTTAAATCGTGATTTCTTCTTTGATAATTTATATGTCCTTGTGGTACTTCGAGATTTAAATTTGTATCTCTTGTACTGTTCGTTAATTGATAAAACAGCTTGCCACCACTAAATCTGCATCTGTATCTGCATTTGATCTAAAATGACCACTCGGATTATTCAAATATTCAAACCCATCTCCAAAAGTTGTTCTTCGCTTCAGCACTAAACTCATTCGATTTATGATATATTCAATTCAATTCATTCAATAAATCTGTTTCTTAGGAAATTTCTATGAATTTGTTCAGTACCTTTAAAATCTGCAAAAAAAAAATCAGATAAATCTGTAAATATGGCAACAATGATTGTTATTTATAGAATTACGGATAATTATTGAGTTAGAAATTAAATCAGACTCAAGATAAATTGTTAATAACATTTAACATTTAACACGATGTGTTTTTTACATATGTACTGTCACTTTTTTTTTATGCATATGTAATTCCGTATGTCTGTCAAAATGATCGTTTTACATGTTTATTTTATTTATTTATTTATTTATTTATTTGCTTTCCTGTACAACAAGAACAAATCTTATAATTACAGTACAGGAATAATAATGCTAAGGCATGAGAATTGTTAGTTACAAAATACATACATTTTTAATACAGAAAATATTTAAGAAAAAATGGTAAACAATAACCAAGAAAATAATACAAGATTACAAAAAAGAAAAAATAAAATAAGTTAATTTAATTAATTAATAAAATTGTTATGCCAAATAATTAGTCATTTATTGTTCGGTTTATGATCATGTATATATTTTTCTAATGAAAGAAAGATAATAATTTTTGTAATGTAAGAGAAATATTGGAAAAAAAATTGAAGACAGCGCTAGATGGAGTAGCTACTTTCGAACAAAGCGACTTGTTCATCTTCAGCATCCTTCTGCCTATTACTTCAACTCATGCTTAATCAACTATTTAACTCAACATATGAAAGAAAAGAACATGAGAAATGTTTTTCTTTTTATATACGAGAGTTTATGCCAAATATTCAAAAAGGAATTTTTTAAAATTTGAAGTGTTGCTGTTAAGTTGCTGAGATTGTGGAAGCATATTCCAAAGACGTATAGCGTTGACGTAGAGATGTCGTTCAGATACCAAATAACGATGACGAGGTAGAATTAATTTTTTTCCTCGGTTTGATCTGGCGAACCGGACATTTTCATACATGTAAAGTGGTTTTGCGGTGAAAATTACTTTATGAAGAAACAAAAGAACTCTAATTTTCATCAGATTTTCAAATGATACGCCGAAAAGTTTATTTGTGAAGGAAGAAGTTCCGGTAGACCTTCTTAGTCTAAAAGCATATCTAATTATGCTGTTATATAAAACATTAAGTTTGCCTTTACTAAAAGAAACACAGCTTGCAAAAAGTTCACACCCGTATAAAATACCGGGAATTAAATACGTTTTGGCTAGAAGTATTCTTATATTTAAGAGTGTTATTAAAAGTTACTCTACGATTTTTTTTTATGTAACAAAGTCAATTCTATCGCCGTTGATAACTATTTCATTCCCAAACTCTGGATTTGCATTTCGTTTGCGTATTAGCAGACATTTTGACTAGGATTAATGCATAAACCATTTGCTGACGCCCATCTGTACAATTGACTAAGGTCATAGTAAATTTTGTCTATACTTTCATCTATTGACTCGATTGGGGTGCTCAGAAAGAGTTGTACATCGTCAGCGTACATGTGTATCTTACAATGAGAAAGATAATCTGGAAAATCATTGATATAGATTGAGAACAAAAGTGGCCCTAATACAGATCCTTGCGGCACACCTTTTATAAGTTGTAAAGTTTCAGATGAGTTGCTATTTACGTATACGGATTGTGTGCGATTTGTGAGATAAGAGGAAATTAAAAGCGTAGATGTTGAGGGAAAATTAAAGAAACGTCTTAATTTCATACAGAGAGTTTGATGATCAACTGTGTCAAACGCCTTGGAATGATCTATAAGTACAATGAAGGTTATTTTGCTGTCGTCTATGTCACGTCTTATGTTTTCGCAAACGTAAGTTAAGGCTGTCACGCAACTGTGGTTTGCTCGAAAGCCGGATTGTTTGTGGGACATTAAGTTGTGTTGAGTTATATATTCATTCATTTGAAAAAAAATTATCTTTTCAAAAACTTTTGACAAATAACATAGAATGGCTATTGGTCGTTGCTCAGAATTTGATTTTGGGATAGGTATTATTTTAGCATGATACCATATGGTAGGGAAACTGCTTGAAGTTATAATGCAGTTGAAGAAAAATGTTATATAAGGCAGTAAAAGTGGAAGAACTATTCTAATAAATTTCGGATTTACATTATCATATCCTACAGAGTTTGACTTTACCAGAGAAAAGCATTTTATAATATCAAGTTAATTAACGCATTTAAATTCAAAGGAATTTTCCTCGGCAAAATTTGGAGTATTTCGTATATTATTGTAAAATTCATGATCAACTTCTACCGAAGGTAGATTGGTAAATTTTAAGTAAAATTCGTAAGCGTCTATCGAACAGGTATTATTATTGCATCTTCCAATCCCAATATCTCTAATTGTCTTCCACGTTTGTTTAGAGGCAATGGCAGAATTAAATTTCATAGAAAAGAAGTTGCACTTAGCAGTTTTGATTTTTCGATTAACATCTCTCCTAGCCGTATGGTATTCGTTTCGCAGTTCAGGTGTTTTAAACCTCTTCCATCTGGAGTACGCAATATCCCTTCGATAGATCAAGTCTTTTATAGTAGTAGTAAACTAAGGTTTAATACTGACTGTTTTGGATTTTGTTTTCAGAGGTACCGCTTCGTCGAAAAGTTGTAATAAATTGTTCTGTAGAAAGGTTAATTGATCATCAACAGATGTCATACAGTAAATGCAATCCCATTCAATTTGGTAAAAGTTTGAGTAAAGTAATGTGTAGTTTAGATTTTTGAAGTCACGGTATGAGTAAACCATATTAGCTTGTTGAATTTGATAGTTGTAAGTCAGGAAGTTCAAATCGTGTTTTGAAAAGCATGGTGCTGAAATTTGATCATACTATAACACGTTAGACAAATCACTTACAAAGTATATATCAAGCAGACTATTGCTATTGGTGGTGTAGTGAAATGATTTACAGGTTCAAGTCCATAAGTTATCATGCTGTCAGTAAGCTCTGATTTTTTTTTTTTTTTTAATATGTAGATTAATTAGTTTTTATATTTGGTAAAAGTTCATTAATAATGTTTCGTGTGACATAACCTCTAAATCTGAACAACAGCTGATTTAATTTGTGAATTTACAAAAATTTATTGTTAAAAATAAAGTTATATATGTTATATATTTCTTAATTCTTAATTAATATTAAACAATTTATTTTATTGATTGAGTTTGAAATTGTTCAGGCTCAAGATCAAATGTTTTTACTTTAAATAAAGTAAAAGCATTAACACATTTGTTTCAAAAATTGATCTATGTATATTCTGTATGACAGGTTATACAGCTGTTTCGGGAAGAGTCACCAACCCTCATCAGTAACCTAAAGCAGTAGATAGTTTGTTTGGTAAAAAGTTAAATTCATATATATTTGCTGAAAACAACCAAATGAGAATTCAAGCAAAAGTTATACTATTTAAGCCTCTTCCAATATAACAAACTAAAAATAGAACAACTTTGAAACAAATATGATTGTATACGAGTACACATTGCATACTACAATATACATGTTTGTTTTTGTCTTGAAAAAACAAGAAAAACAATTTGTTTTTGCTAAACTTACATTTAGCGTTAACGGCGTGCCCTCCGTATTTTTAATTTTATTATTTTTTATAAAAATAAAAAAAATCTTATTTTCGATCTTTATCAATTTAATGATTGAGTTTGAAATTGTTCAGGCTCAAGATCAAATATTTTTACTTTAAATAAAGTAAAAGCATTAGCACATTTGTTTCAAAAATTGATCTATGTATATTCTGCATGACAGGTTATACAGCTGTTTCGGGAAGAGTCACCAACCCTCATCAGTAACCAACAGCAGTAGATAGTTTGTTTGGTAAAAAGTTAAATTCATATATATTTGCTGAAAACAACCAAATGAGAATTTATTTTATTTATTTTTCTTTCAATAATAATCTTTATAATTTACCCTGTTTTTCTTTCGTCACAAGCAGTGTTGTATTTTCTTATGTTTGTCATGCCAAAATAGAACCTGTTCTAATTGAAAAATGTACATGTGACTTTCCTAATGTATTGTACATAAACAATGTTTCATGTGTATCACACGATGTGTACAACTTTTGCTGTGGGAAAATTTGACAGTACATATGTAAAAAAACACATCACGTGATTGTACCTTTAGAGAATTTTTCGATAATTTGAAAATTATATTTTTATCTGATTAATCGGTTTAACGGCCCTATATCATCAATCAATTATATTCCCTTATAATCTCTTCATTGCGTTAAAAAAATCACAGTACAACATATTCCAGAATTTTTCTCGTACATAAAATATCTCATTAACGCTTAAAATAATCCTAATTAAAGTAGGATAAATTTTTATAAAAAATAACATTAAATTAAAAGTAATTTTGATAAAATTTTAATAAAATATTTATAAATACTCAATCTTATAAATATTCTTAATCTTACTCATAAAAACAAAGTTTTTATTAAAACTCTTTCTTTCATTATGCCGTGACTGTGCGTGACTGTGTGTGACTATCTTAAAATTAATCTTTGGCCACAAAAAGTCTATGGACAAAGTTTCAGATCCATCGGATGAGGGGAAGTTTTATTCTCTCCGTGACTGTGCGTGACTATGCGTGACTGCGCGTGACTATGTCGAAGTTCATCTTTCTTTACAGCAAGTATATCGACCAAGTTTCAGATCGGTCGGATGAGGGTAAATGACATTTAGATCACTCCGTGACTGTGCGTGACCATGCGTGACTGTGCGTGACTAAGCCAAGGTTAATATTTTTTTCACAGCAAGTGTACGGAACAAGTTTCAGATTGACCGGATGAGGGGAAATGATATTTAGATCATTCCGTGACTGTGCGTGACCATGCGTGACTGCGCGTGAGTAAGTCAAAGTTAATGTTTTTTCCACAGCAAGTGTATGTACCAAGTTTTAGATCGATCGGGTGAAGGGAAATGACATATAGATCACTCCGTGACTGTGCGTGACCATGCGTGTCTGTGCCGTGACTAAGCCAAGGTTAATATTTTTTCACAGCAAGTGTATGGAACAAGTTTCAGATCGACCGGATGAGGGGAAATGATATTTAGATCACTCCGTGACTTGCGTGACCATGCGTGACTGCGCGTGAGTAAGTCAAAGTTAATCTTTTTGCCACAGCAAGTGTATGTACCAAGTTTCAGATCGATCGGGTGAGTGGAAATGACATTTAGATCACTCCGTGACTGTGCGTGACCACGCGTGACTGTGCGTGACTAACCCAAGGTTAATATTTTTTTCACAGCAAGTGTATGGAGCAAGTTTCAGATTGACCGGATGAGGGGAAATGATATTTAGATCACTCCGTGACTGTGCGTGACCATGCGTGACTGTGCGTGACTATCCAATTAATCTGTAGTCACGACAAGACTATGGGCCAAGTTTCAGATCAATTGCATAAGGAGGAATGGGGTCCACCCATGGCAGACAGACAGACAGACAGACGGACATAGGGTACGAGTTAAAAGAAAGAGTTTAAAAGTAGAAATTTTTGCAACTCAAAAAATTAAATTGAAACAAAATAAAAAAATTTTTCTAATTCAAGTTTCGTTTATAAAGTTTAACATTATTATAGGAGGCTATTAAGAGGGCTTTAAGAATGCCGCCTAAATCATTTTTAATTATGCAATTTAATTATTTTGAAATACTCTGATACATAAATTTTTGCAAAAATGAACAAATCGTGCAAACGTTTAAATATTAATTATTATATTTATATGTGAAAATAACATTAACTCGTTTTGGCCAAAAATTGCAAACATTTCAACAAAAAAACAAGTAAGAAAATTATAGTAGGTCTAGACCGACTATACGATACCCTATACCATGCGTTTACAGACCCTTTCTCTCATGCCCAACTAACTGGATATAGAAAATAAGCATAAACCAAATTTGAGTGGGATTTTTACTAATTTTTTCGACTTGAGATCTATATGGGGACTAGACCCAAAAATAGGCCGATCCTGACCATGTTTGGTAAAGTCTCTTGTATTTTGCAAAAATATATACAAACAAAATTTGGGAAGAATCAGTGCAATATTTTTGTTTTTTTATAGATTTATTAAGTGAAGATTGGGAAACAGCTCTATATGGGGCCTATGACTAAGAGTTGTCCAATAAGGATCATTTTTGGACTACTGATTAATGGATGTAATATGTACATACAAACCCAATTCGACTAAGATTTGTATGATAATTTGGATCTTATGACAATATATGTTGATGTCATAGGGGTCATTTGTATGGGGGCTAGGTCTGAACATGGACCGATTCTCACCAATTTCAACAGCTTTCATCTCATGGTTAATAAAAGCTTATATACCAAATTTCATCAAAATATATTCATATTTGCGACCTGCAGTTTGATTACAAGCTTTACATGGACACACAGACGGACGGACATCGTTAAATCGAATCAAATAGTGATTCTGATTCAATCGGTATAATTAAAGATGGGTGTAGGTCAAATATTTTTAGTTGTTACAAACAGCAGCAAAAACTCATTATACCCAAACCACATAGTGGTATAGGGTATAAAAAACGGAATTGCCGCAGATAATTATCGGATGATAATTTCGAGCAAGTTTTGTTAATGTGAGTTTAATGAACTGTTTAGTTAAACCGCAAACAAATTTAACGTTTGTATCGGGCTTAACTGAATAACATATTAGTTTCAAAGAAACTGTTTTTTAAATTATTGAGTTCATTTTATGAACGAAACGTTTGAAATTTGTATAAAGATAAGAAATTATAAGTGAATTCATTTAGTTTTAATTTCTCCATATAAATTTCAAACGAAGCGCTAACATATAAATTCAAAATGTGCGATTGTATTCATATCTAAAAATTTTGTTTTAGTTTAACCGTTTTTTGCTAAATATTTGTCAGTCATTATTGCCATTTCTTTTAAGAAATTGTTAATACAAACATATATTTAAGTGGCAATAGCATATATTTCCAGGTTCAAATCAGAGCTCCCCATTACTCGAGGTTCGAGGTACTCAAGCGGCTCCAGTGTTGGATGAGCTACTCGAGCCGAATGAGTAGCTTGAGTAGTAAAAACTCACATTATCGATATTTGAAAGCATATTAAAAAAAAATTAATATAAGTATTTTCTACAACAAATATATATTTTTTGGAATCATATAAGTACCAGAAATATTATCTTTTCACTTGAATCTGACCGTCCTACTGCAGTGTGGGAAATTACTCGATATTCGAAAAAGCTCGACCACTTTCCATACATAATGTATGTTTCGAGTAGTAGTTCGCGAACAGCACAATTTTGGCCAGACTGATAATGTCCTCTTATTTGCAACTTTAAAAAGTAAAAATTTGTACCATGTATCGCTTAAAAACATTTTGTAAATCGATTTTAGACATGCATGGAGTGCATTTTTTCATACATTTGTATGAAAAGTGGTCAAGCTTTTTGAAGTAATAGTTAGTTTGCCAACGTCAGCCAACGATTCTAGCGAAATTTAAGTATGATATTTCTGGTACTTGTACGATTCCAAATACCTAAATACATACCTTTAAGTATGAGTAGTTCGAGTACCGACCGAAGCACATGCTTTGTCCCCATATAGTGAATCGGCAAAATTAGAGAAGTTATCGCAGAAAAATGAAATTTGGTGTGCTGGTTCAAAATATGTTAACTAAGAAAAATTCGAAGTTTCGGAAAAGTCGGTGCAAGGACATGACTACCTCCCATACATCTTTAAATTTAAAAGTTTAATTTTAGCTATAATTGTATATAAAATAAATCGAAAGTTGGTAACTATCTGTTAAAATATGTCTTGTAGCTTAGTGGTTAATTTTGTTTCATTCGGTGCAAGGACATGACTACCTCCCATATATAATTTTTCTCAAAAACTAAATTGTAACTACATTAGTGATCAAAATGTACTGAAAACTTATAACAACTTATAAAACTATATTTTTGGGCTCTCTGGGAAATTTCGCTTCATTCGACACAAGGACATGACCATCTCCCATATATCCTTTTTCTCAAAAACTAAATTTTTGCTACATTTGTGATCAAAATGCAAATAATTTAATATTCTCTTTAAAAAGGGTCATAAATAAATTTGTTTCTAAATTTGCTCAACAAATAAGATAATTAATTTTAATTGTAATTTACGATGTTTTCTTTCAAAATGTATTTCTCAATTTCTTTGAATTCATCATTTTATTTATGTGTTTTGTAGACGTAAGTGACGATAGTTCCGGATCCGACAATAATAACAAATGAGCCATTAAATCTCTATTAGTATATTCTCTCGTCGTTTTTCTTATATGGGAAAATCGCACATTCCTTATATTTTTATGACTGGCTTCTAAGGCTTCTTCGGACAAACACCCTAGAATAAAAATAGTTTTAAAAAATGTGTAAAACGTTTTTTTAATATTTTATTACCTATTGGCAAGTTGAAGTATTCCGGAACATCGCACTCATGCACTAAAACCTTATGAACAGTACTTGGTATGTAATACCAGCCATACTGTATTATATATGAGTTTCTAGTAATATTTAACAGCTCCTTAAACGTTGTCACATTAACCGGGATTCCGCAAGATAAAACTCTTATTATTATGCCAAAATTATCAATAAGACTTCTATCAATCCCCGTAATTTCAGCAGAAATTTCACTATTTTCAAAAAATCGTCGAGCAGTGTTTCCGTCGTTAGTAGTTCCAAATCCCGTTTTAACTTGGTCTATTATTAATCCCGTCCGTGTTTTGAATTCATTTTGAATTCTTTTTTTGTTTTGTGAAAAAAACTGAGGTATTTTCCTTATTGACTCTCCAAACTTTCAAAGGAAGACGGTAAGCAATGTGCAATATGCATTCAAAAAAGCGTATCCAGCAGTGGAGTGTAGAAAGTCCATATTTATAATTATTAATACAAGGGTCCTTAATAATGTTTATATTGTTCATATCTGTAGGGTTTGCATTACATATAAAGCACCTACTTGCTGAGTTTGTGTCACTCAAAACATTTGCAACTGAACCATCTATCATTGTGCAGTGCATATCGTAAGACACCTCAACAGTTGAACATTTGTATCAATTACAGAACATTCCAAATTTTTAAATTTTTCAATAAAATCGTTGTGCATTTGCTTAACTAAAACTGGATTCTCTTTTGTAAATACAAATTTAAGGGGTCTACAATACATTGTGGAAGATGGCGTTTTATTTACCCATAATACTTCCTTTGAGTCTAAATTTACCATTCTGAAAAAAATAGAAATTTAAAATATAAATGGATAATTGTGGAATGCACGTATAAATGCACATCTGTGTATAATGATTTACATACCTCAGAGGGGCAAAAGCTACAAAAAAAATGAACTCGTCAGAACTATTTTCGTTTTCAAATTTTTGCTTATATCGACTATGGCCAGAGCTACCATTCATGCCCCACTTGCAAATTAGGGACAGCTTTGTACCGTATTACAAATTTTAATCACACTTTCCGCCGTTTTACACATTATACATTTTAAGTCAACCTCTGCTGAAATTTCAGTCGTTGCAATAGGGGGTAAGAATTTTAATTTTTCATTTCTTAACGCATATAATGATGGCAAACAGTTTGGATGAAGCTCATTAATTGCTTGCCGCAATACGTTATATTTTCGTTCCGACAAATCCAAATCCATGTATTGCGCCAATGACTTTTCAATAGAAATGCATTTTACATCTGCTTTAGTGCTGTCTAAATTATTATTACACCTCTTTCTTAATTTGTCTGCTGCATATTGAAGTTCTTCAAATGAATAATTTTCAATCAGTTCTGAAATCCTTATATTTTTTGATCTAACAGAACTTTGACTGAATACTTTCTACCAGATTTAGTTATTTCTTCATTTGTAGTATGTGACACGTTTATTTCCATATCTGATGCTATTGAAGATTCCATTGTTTCTAGATGTTCTATATCAGATACAATAGATATTTTATGTTGGCAAGTTTTGCTCGTGCTTGGTTCCTAAATATTTTAGTTTTAAAGTTTAACTTTTTTACTTAGATTAAAAAGAATATCAATATACAACTTACATTGTCTGGGTCGAAAAATTTCCAATTCAACCACGTAGAAAACTTTTTATCGAAGAATTGTCTATTGGATCTACTCTCGCTCCAATATTTTTTTATTTTATTGTCAAACAACTTCATTTTTCTTAACAACACTTCTTTTTCAAGACTTGAATCCCCAATTTTGCCTTTTATAAATTTATATACTTCTGGGATTTTATTTTTTGAAGACACTGATAACCATAAAATCAACTATACCGGAATTAATAATACAATTTGTTATTATTGAAAAATATTGCTTCACAACTAGTAAATAAATTTTACAGATTATAATGACTACTGCAGCACGAGGTTATTTCAATATTGACTAGGTATTAATTTCATGTTTTAGTGGTAATTCCACTATTAATTCAAATATTATTGATAAAAAAAAAATGGTGAAAACTTCAAAACAATCGCAAACTATTAGAAAATGATCACGTTAAACTGAAATAAACACGCAAATATAAAAAATAACGGAAAATAGCAAAATGTAAATAACAATGGTGCAATTTTATTTTATTAAAGAAAAACCTTCCATATGACGCACACACAGTCGCTGGAGCCCTTTACTTGGAAAAAATTATATAATCATATTTTTGGTCTTTGTAAAACTAAAAAATATAGATGTTTTAAAAAAATACAAAATTTCAAATTTCCGGTCCAAAATCTTAAATTTTTGTTTTACTAGTGGTTAGATTTGTTAACAAGGTATATAAATGAAAAATAAAAAATCGCCTACTTTTTATTTATATATTTTTTTAATTTTTTCAAAGTTTGCAAAACTTTAGGGTTGCTGCCAAAAAAAAAAATATTCTTTCAATTTTTAGTAAGTTTTTGTCACTATTTAATAAAAATTATACACTACATCAAAATTTGATTCATTTTTTATAGTAATAAAAAAAAAATGTATAAACTAATTTTTTTAAATTTTGGCAGTACCATAAACTTAGGTCTTTGCAACTTTTTCTGAAACTTAGGAAATATGTCTTAAAAAATTCATATCATTTTTACATTTCCGGGCGAAAAATCTAGAACTTCTTTACATATTCCATTTAAGCCCTTGAAAATGTACTAAAATCACAAATAAAAAATTACCTATTCTTAAAAAAAAAAATTTTTCATTCTATCAAACTTTTGCATTTTGGGAATTCCAATTAAAAAATCGCAAAAGTTTTCGATGGCACAAACAACTTTTCTATAAAAAATATTTACAAAAAATTTTTGTTTTTTTGTACCTATAGTTATAAACAAAACTGTTAAGTTTCAAAGCAATACAATAAAAAATGAAATTTTAATAATTTTTTTTGTAAGACAGTAAAAACCGTTTTTCCGTTCGAAAGTTTTACCTCAAACGTTTTCTGACTTTAGCGCCTTCTACTGTTAACAAAAAGACGAGATGATAAATTCTATTTACGAATTTATTTAAGGTACTTTGTTAGCTTTACAACAATGTATATTACGTAAATATTCTAAGCACTTTATTTTATTTTAATTTTGCCTATGGGACAAAGCACTGTGCGTAGGCTCCAGTTCGTATCGATTTGAATCATAGATTAAAATAAATTAAACTTCCAGTTCGTATCGATTTGAATCATAGATTAAAATAAATTAAACTTTATTGCTAGTTTAATCAACGGTTATTTAACTAAAACATAACCATAACAATACCAAAGACCAGCAAACTGAAAAGAGTTACATTTTTATTAGCATTTCTTTCAAAATTATTTTACAAAGCGCCAGATATCTCTTCAGCTACTCGTATCACAAATATTAGTGTCTGGTCTAATTATAAGTTCGGTCTCAAATCATTTAAAGGTCAATAATTTGACATGAAAGTACTGTCTTACGAGCAGAAATATGGCGGCGCATAAGATGAAAAATTCATTGAAAACAACTCACGGATATTGTTTAGAATAAATGCGTTCTTCTTCAAAACTTGCAAGCAAATTCTAGCCTCTTGTGTGCTTAGCGTTGACTACCTTGTTATATTATTAACTTTAGAACAACAGAGCCGAATCTAACACTCTTACTTGTTTTTTCAGGAAGCCTATTATATTTTGTGAACATTTTTTATTTAATCATTTGTAATATAATTGACTTTGTATACATTTTAATGGACTTTTTGTAAAATATAAAAAAAAATAAATGTGCATTATATAAATAAAATGTTTCATTAATTCACCTGTTGTTGCTTATTGCTTGCTACCTGTGTTTGTTATTTTATATATATTTACATACTTATACATTAGAGCGTTTCATCAAAAACGACATCCACTAAAACTCTTAAGCAGAATATGAATTCTTTGGGCCAAATGATTTTTGAGAATTTTTTAGTTTTTTTAAAGGTTCAAAAGTTGTTCTTTTTTTATAAAAAACCAGATAAAGCTCTTCTGGAGAGTATCACATTACTCCAAAAAATCATCCGCGGTAAAAATTATTAGTTTAAGGGGCACTTTTGTCCTAAAAGTAAACCTCAAACTGTAATAATTCGAGAAAAAAAGCAATAATAAGGGCATAACTTTCATTTGATTTACATACTTTTTGATAAAATCTGATTGGAATGTTAGAAAAGTGATGATTTTGTTTCAGTTTTTTTTTGAATGTTTCTTAGAAATTGACAAGAGCCAGATAAGCTCCCTACTACATGTATATGGCTAATGCAATAAACGTTTTTATTCTTCGTCTTCTTTATGTTTACTTATACTTATGTACTACAAATATACAAAAATATTACCTTTTACATTGTTTGAACAAAAAAAAAAAAAAAAAAATTGCGTTGTTGGTTGGCAACGTTCAGAATTTCTTTGTTGTTTGCTGCTGCTTAATGCTTCATATGTCAGTTAAATATGTATCGTTGACAAGTTCATCAATCACTCTTGACCTGCTTTAATGTCATTGTGACACAAAATTGGTTAAAAAGAAACTAAAAACCAATATTGAAATGGTTTGAATCCATAATTATTGTTTAATAAGAGCGAAAGAAAGAGAGAGGAGAGAGAGAGAGAGAGAAAGAATGAACGAAACGCTATATAATATGGGAAGTATGGGATTTAATGAAAACAACAAGGTCATTTTAAAAGTAATTGTGGGTATATTTAAAACCAATCGGAAATATATCACATTAACAATGGGGTGAACAAACTTATTAAACAATTTCTTTAATTTAATAAAACATTCTACAACATTTCAAATAATAAAACATGGGCTTAAGTTTAATTAAGTTTTACATTTTTTTTACGATTACATTAAAAAAACCCCGTTTGTTTTTTTAAATTTATTTGAATAAATTAAAAATACTTTATCTAAGCTGTTCGTTAGTTTTTTTTATGAAAATAAAACTTTTTTTCAGTTAAAGTAAGGTTTTTTCAAGAGCTGAAAAGTTATTTCACAATAATAGCAAAACCACATTAAGAAATGTTTCGTTTCGAATTCGTAATATCCAAAGAAGGCTATGGGAGTAACTGCTGGAAATTAAATTAAAATTATCAAAATTATCAGAGTACTTCAGTAGTCTCCTAAAATTTTAACAGTTTTGAGTATTGTTTTCAAGCAAAGATGAATAACTTCTAACAAAGAAAATTGAGTACTTACAAATCGACGGCGAATCCGAACGGATCAGTGCGTGTATTTTATTGCAAAAGATTATGTTTCGACACGCTACTTTGAAACTTTATCTCTATATCGGCGATTTAAGGCGTAAAGCAATGAAAAGTAAAAAAAATCGAAATGAACATCAGTATTGTTCAAAGAAATCATAGGTGCCAAATATCGCAGAAAAACAAGTGAAGGCATGTCATAAAAACTAGATCAGACGCTATGGATGACGAAGCGTATATTCTTTACTTCATGGTCCTCAATATTTCACTGTTTTTGAGGTACTACGATATAAGGAAAATTGTATTGAGGTTAAAAAGTCTGGTTCGTAATATATAGCCAGGCTGGATATTAGTCAATTCAGCACAAAATCTTCTTTAGTTACAACAACAGCAACTGTTTTTTAGAGTTTCGCAAATTTGATTAGTAACATTCACAACCAATTTGACAACAGCGGATAGTTGCTTTTTGTTTAGCTTGGTTTGACATTTCATAGTGGGTAGACCTACACGACAGCAACGCTTGAAAGTTGTTGAAATTTTCTATCCAAATAGCGGTAGTCAAAATCGTCCAACAGAGCGGCTAATTCGAATAACTGTGGATAGTTTTCGCTCTTAAGATTCAAGCTGAGCAAGAAATAAAGCCAAACGACCATGATTGATTTTGATTTTCCATATTACTATTTTTTTAGCGATGAAGTTTATTTTTAGCTAAATTTGTATGAAAATAATCAAAATTTGTATGAAAATAAACAAAATTGTCACATTTGGAGTGAATATAATACACAACCTTTTATGCACACGCTATATGAACCGGCGCACAGTGGACCATTTGACGAGAAGGCGGTCAAAAATCTATAACTTTGGACTGGATTCGAATTTTGATATCCGTTTTTTTTTTTGTTTGGTAGGTGAGACTTAAGCCTTTAAGTTTTGCTATAAAACGTAATTCTCGACCGAAAATAAAAAAAGTTTCGGAGGGTTTAAAATACATTTTCATTTATAGTTGAATTTTAGTACAAAAGTGAAGTGTTAAAAGGTAAAAAAAGGTTTTTTTAATATAATGTCTTATTTTTCAGTTAATTTTACAACTAATACTTTTTAACAATTTTTTAAGTTATTTTTTTCAGAAAATGCCAAACTTTGGCCCCCGTAAACTTTTTAGTCCTAATGTGCACAAGGGCCAAAGGTTGTTTTTTTTTTTAAAGATCCCAAATTAAAATATAATTTATTAAGCAGCGAACATAAAAGTCACCTTATATTGGTTCAAGATAGAAAAGTTTCAATGAAAAACTCGTATGTTTTTGCTTTAGTTAATTTTTTTTTTATCGTCTTTTTAAATATTTCTATATCAATTTTTATGGTAAATTTATGAAATATAACAATTTTTATTGTAAATTTACAAAATATATAAATTTTTAAATCAAGAAAAATTTTTAACTATATAAAAAAAGTGTAACTTATTGTTAGTGTAATGAAAAAGTACTTTAAATCAACCAATTTTAGTAAAAATTTCTTCTAAATAGCCTTGATTTTCATCTTCTAGAAGTTGTTTAGCTTCTTCGTCTAATTCAATAGAGGTAGTTTTCCATTTTTGACGAATGTTGGATATATGTATATGGATCTGAAGTGCACAACAAAATAGTGATAAGATCTTCATTAGTACAACATCTGGACATTTTCCTTTTGTTGTGCTCGCGAAGGAATCAGTAGTCATTGTTCCTTTTTTCTTGCGCTTCTTCAGATAGATCTCCTGTTGGTAGCATAATGTTTTGAATTATTTGTTCCCCATGGTACAAAATTTTATGAACTGTGAATGGCATATATCTCCAAGAGTTTTTTTCATTATAAAGTATAGCTGTTTTATTGGCGTACTCTCCAAATTTTTTTGCATTTATCTTTATGCTGCATGCTAGAACTTGTAATATGATTTTGAATCGTCTTATTAATTCATGATCTACACCTGTGATAGATGCTGCAGTTTCCGGATCGGAAAAAATCTCCTTGCAGTATTTCCATTATTTGTGCTTCCTTCCCCTTGTTTTGGTTGGTCGATTACGGGGTCTAGCTGTAGATATTTTTATTGAATTTGCTTTTTTTTTGCTTTCTTTTTTCTTCATTTTCTTTGTTTTTTCTCACTGTTTCGCATAACGGACCAAATTCTAAATCATAACCCAATTTAAGAATATGCTCCATGAAACGTATTCTAGCATGAAGAGGGGACATTCCAAATTCGTAGGCTTCCTTAAAACTATCGTCTTCTGGTGGGGGTTGGCTTAATTGATTTGATGTCTTTTGGCATATTATGCAGCTTGACGTTGACTTTGTTCCAGTTAAATCTTGTGCAACTTTTCCATCATTCATTGTGAGGCACATTTTAAAATGTACTTCAATGTCTTGGTCATCAAATTTAAATATTACTGGTTGAAGTTCCTTAATTTGATCTTTTTTTCTTTGAACTTCTTCAGTTATGACATCTGTGGTTTCCTTTTTGAATGCAAATTTTATTGGTCTGCAATACTTTGTTGAAGAAGGAATTTCATTTTTCCATATATCAATTTCTGTTGCTCTACTAGTTGACGGCTCTAAGACGCTATATATTTTTGTTAAGCGCAATGGAACGAAAGATACCATAAATAAATTAGCATCTGATGAATTTTCGGCATTTAATTGCTTGTATTTTGTCTGACCAGACGATCTATCACATCCCCATTTAGAAATTAAATTAATGCTCCCATTACCAATTTTATTTAAATGATCAGTATCAAGCGTATTTAGCAATCGTTCTGCAGTATGTTCAAGGAGATCTTGCAATTTTATTTCTGCTGATGTTGAAGTGACACTAATAGCAGATTGTGAAGGTAAGCATTCTTTTTTGCAGAAACTAAATCTCGATACTCTGGAAAAATCCCACAATTCTTTTCATTGGTTCGCTTCCGCAATTCCTTATATTTATTTTTGGTCAATTTCAAACCCAAAAATAGGGCGAACGCTTCTTCCGGCGTTAATTTCTTATCTTTAATTGGTGTAGGAATACTTTTCAAAATCCTCTTTGTGCGCCTTGGGCTCGGTTCTACTATTTTTTCAATTATTTCAATTTTATTTTTTATACCCTATACCACTATGTGGTTTGGGTATAATGACTTTGTGCTGCTGTTTGTAAGAACCAAAAATATTTGACCTACACCCATCTTTAATTATACCGATCGAATCAGAATCACTATCTGATTCGATTTAACGATGTCCGTCCGTCCGTCCGTCTGTGTGTCCATGTAAAGCTTGTAATCAAACTGCAGGTCGCAAATACATATAAATATATTTTGATGAAATTTGGTATTTGATCTTTTATCGGCCATGGGATGAACGATATTGAAATTGGTGAGAATCGGTCCATGTTTAGACCTAGCCCCAAAATCAACATATATTGTTGATCCAAATTATCATACAAATCTTAGTCAAATTGGGTTTGTATGTATATATTACATCCATTAATCAGTAGCCCAAAGAAGATCCCCATTGGACAACTCTGAGTCATAGGCCCCATATAGAGCTGCTTCCCGATCTTCACTTAAATCTATCAAAAAACAAAAATATTGCACTAATTCTTCTCAAATTTTGTTTGTATATATATTTGCAAAATACAAGAGACTTTACCAACCATGGTCAGGGTCGGTCCATTTTTGGGCCTAGTCCCCATATAGATATAGCATCCGATATGAACTTTTTCATATCTGTACCCGAAAAAATTAATAAAAATCCCACTCAAATTTGGTTTATGCTTATTTTCTATACCCAGTTAGTTGGGTCTAAGAGCTAGGGTCTCTAAACGCATGGTATAGGGTATCGTGTAGTCGGTCTAGACCGACTATAATTTTCTTACTTGTTTTATTTAGGGTTGGTTGAATTTGGTGCAATAATGAATTCTTAATAATTCTTTGAGAAATTTCTTCATTGATATTGTCCAGCTTGCGCCTTCGAGATCTTTCACTACATCCGTCAGTTGTAGATGCACTCTCAAAAATAAGTTTCTTTATTAACCAGTTTTGGTAACGTTTGTACATCTTTGCCTTGCTATGAGAGCATTCAATGTACCGTCTTTTCAAATTCGATGCAAAATTAGTAATTTTTCCTTTGTGCATTTCAATGTCTTCTAGGTTACAATTCTTAAAGAAGTCGTTGCTCACTATGTGCAAAATTACATCGTCTACATCATTTCGTTGAAAATAAACATCTGCCAGATCTCTGTAACAGTACTTAGCCATTGCACAAATTGTAATGAATAATAATTGTGGAAACATTGTTATAAATACTCTTCCTTGCAATTATGTAAAATAAAATTTTTTATCTTTTATTACCACTTTTAGAAGCATATACCCACACCCTAACCCCTTTTAAAAGGTGAAGCATACCTGCTCATATCTTAAAGGGCTGTGTCGAAATAGTTTTTTTTACCATTTACCTGTTATTTAAATTGTTCCCCATTTTGTCAGGTATTTAAACTATATAACTCAAATTCAGACTAGTAATGTTTTTGAAAGATACCTATGTAAATGTACCTGTAACAATTAAGCGCATTATATCTCAACCCTTTTTTATAAGTATATAACAACTCCTGACAACTCTACCGACACGCAAAAAAATACACCGCGATGCACCGATACGATCAACTTTTGTATTCATAACACTCAGACGGACGGACGGACATCGTTTAATCGACTCAGAAAGTGTTTTTGAGTCGTTCCGTATAATAAAAGATGGATAAAGGTCCAATATTTTTGGCAGTTACAAACATCACCTCAAACTTAATATATCCTAACCACATAGTGGACAAATTTTGTATTCGGAAAATATCTAACCTTGGGTCAGAAAAATTGTTCTGGTGCACACGGGCGAAAACTGGCGGGTGTATAATGGTGTATAGGAGTATAGGGGAGGGTTCGGACTATAGAAGAGTGCAAGATTTTTTCTGACTGCTTTTGACTGGCAGGAGTTATGCTCTATTAAGTAGGAGATTTTCGGAAAATGTGGACATTTTTTAAAAATTTTCTTTTTTAAATTTCGGCATGACAGTGGTTTTATATTTTTAACATTAATAGCATGGAAGCCACAAAATTATACAAAATTTATCTGACTTCAAAATCTTTTAAACCAAAGAAGTTACAGTCATTCAAAAATAAAAATTTACAAAGAAATTTTTAATTTTAGCAAAATACTGAGAAAGCCCATTATCGAAGACCCTGTTCGCTGTGATATAGTTGAGATAGAGTCGCAATTTTTGGGCTCCCGAGGTTTACTAGTATTTACTTTCAAATGGATAACATAACTTTAAAATCGGTAACAAAAAAAAAAAAAGATTTTTGGCCGCCTTCTCAAAATATAGTCCACTGTGCGGCGGAGTCAATGGTCCATATGTCATCAAATACGATGACGGGAAGAATGTTATTGTCAACGGCGAACGGTATAGAGAAATGATTACAAGTTTTTTATACCTCAATTAGCTGACATTAATCTTGCAAACATGTTGTTCGAACATAAAGAAGTTAAATGCCACATAGCGCACACTTCAATGAATTTACTCAAGGAAACTTTTGATGAACGAATAATTCCACGTAATAGTCCTGTTAATTAGCCACCAAGATCGTGTGATTTAACACCATTGAATTACACAAGGGAACAAGGTCTTTGTTGTTTAATAACTGGGTGTTGTTTTTAAGGTTATTTGAGACGCTGACCCCAATTCTGTACTTGGGTTTTTTCTCTCAGCTTGACTTTTCGCGATATCCCGTTATACCCAAAATTAAGGCACCTCCAGTATATATATTGGAATAACTTGAATACGGTTCACCATATTTATTTAAAAAAATCCAGAACTCGTCAACAGTATTATGTTTAAGCCGTGCCTATATCGGTTTTAAATTTGCTCAGTGGTTTCAGAGATATCGTTGAAGTTTTGAAAAAAGACCAATTTTTTCAAAAAGTCAAAAATACGATTAGTACCTGTCACTTGAAAATGAAAGCTTATGGAGAAAAATTGAGATTTGAAATCAGCGACCCAAAATTAGTGAAAAGTTGCAATAAAGTTCCAGTCAACACCAAAAAAGTTCAATTTTGTTCCCTTGTGTTATCAAGAAAATACGGTCGTAAAAGCTGCGAAAAGTGTGTGAAACTTGTAGTTCCAGATTATGCCACGTACGCGCCAGTCATGACAGCCACATGGCCCAAATCATATTTAAGCATTAATGGCTTACAATTATCTAGCCAGTAAAGTCAGTTTATTTTTTATTAAAAAAAATATGTAAAAACACCCGTTGAATCCACTCTATTTTGGCCTTGCTAAGGTTGAACTCATTACGCTACCATTACTTTAAATTTGCACTGGAGAAATTATTTTGAAGTGCGGGATTACTTATTTTTTCGTGTTGTTTTATCACAATCTGCGGGTGTCCCCCTTAACGATTTCCTTGTAAGTTCAATGAGCTGCAACTTTATTATCTTTTGAAAGTTCTTTGTGGCTGGCGATTTCTATTGACTCTTACTACCGATCTAAGCAAAAAAAAAACAGTGTACTCTCCTTAAAATGTGAGTTATACTAAACTAAATTTAATTGACATCCCACAAACTTGATCTTACAAAAACATTCTGCACTAAAATATAAATGGTGTTGTTTTAAACAACTTTGTACATAGCTTACCGCTGAAATGTCTATTCCAATGTATTTTAGACACACATACAAATTGTTTCAATCCTAATGACCCCATTATAATTGTTAACTATTAACAACATTTATTTAATCTACAATATGGTGTAATTCAGTATCTTTATGATTGTTGCAATGGAACTGACATATAACTGTACATATTTTTAATATTATATCATATAATTGCGGTACGAAGCTATCTTGATATTAAGACTCAGTTGTTATAAATACAATTTTTGTTTTGTTTCGAAATAGAAAGTCTCGCGTTGTTGTTAATTGATTTAAACACCTTGGTAATGATGAAGCAGTACAAATTATGTTCATTAAAATTTCTAACAAGTTATGAGATTAAAACTCCAACACGGAAGGTTGAAAAAATTTGTTTCAAAGCATTCAAGACACGATGACGTAATTTTGGAAATAATTTGTAAAGCAGCCACAAAATAAAGAAGTTCTTCAAAATAAACAACTTTGTTTCGTATGTCAAGTTTTAAGTAACGCTTCTTAGAATGACCGTTTAGTACTAGGCCCGACTCGTAGTAGAATTAACAGCTAAACATACTCAGTTAACATTTTAGCCCTTGAAATGTCCATTTTAGCTGATTCCTTTTGAGATTTTTCTGCAATGAGGCCTATAAAGACAAAAGATAAAAATATTTTACAAATTTCTTGAGGAGTGTAATAGTTCTAAAAAGGTCAAAGATCCGATTTTACTGAGGTCATAATTGGAAACAGAAAATATGCATAAAAAATTTTTGAGTGGCATCTATGTATATAAAAGAAAGTCGTGTTAGTTACACTATTTATAACTGAAGAACGGTTGAACCTATTTGGCTGAAAATTGGTGGGGAGGTCGCTTAGAACCAGGAGACGGACATAGGCTTTTTTATCCCGTTCGACCGCGTTCCGTGTGATGTGACATAAAACGTCTTTAGTTTATGTGGCAACAATGTTTATTTTTAATTTTTAAGATTTTCCTTTTAAAATTAAGCCATGCTGTTGGAAATAAGTGAACGTAATGTCGGAAATAGTGAACGTCTAAAAAAAATATTAAGTAATTTCATTAACAAATCATAAGCCCAATCCTTGAAAGTTTGTGGTTTGAATCTGGAATATCCATGTTTTTCCCATGGTTGTTATATGTGGCATGTTCACGGGTAGGAGGACCATCTGCGTTGTTTGTTCTTGCGCCTGATAATAAAACAAAAAATGTCGTGCATCACAAGGTACTTAACTGAAGAGTGCAACCTATGCACCAAAATACATGAACAATAAAGAATCATTAAAATACTTCCTTTTTGTTATTTGTATTTCCTAATAAAAAATTGAACTTAATAAAAATCCAAAATCTGCTTATTTATTGCCTCTAAGGCGGAACAGAGTTTGTCGGGTCAGCTAGTTTGTTATAAGAATATTGCCCGGACAGTGTTGCCATTTTAGCATTTTAGTTGCTAGATTTAGCAACTTTTTTCGTCGTTTGGCATCCAAAATTTATGAAACGATGCTAGATGCTAACTTAGCATCTTTTATTAATAAAAAGTTGCTTTTAGCATTTTTTTTTTAGATTTTTTTCACTATTTTAATTTTTTTTTTTAATTTCTCAAAGTGTAATACGAGAATTTTGTGTACTACACTTTTTACCACTCCGCTCGTTTCTTTCAACAAATATAATAAAATATTTTGAAATAGAAGAATGTAAACACCAACAACAGTTTTTAATGAAATAAAAAGTCGATTGCCAAAAAATATAATTGCATTAAAAAAATCCCAAAATCCAAAGAACCGATAACCAATATATTAGAAGAGTTTAAATTTAAATCATCTGCAATGGAGTTCTATCACAGAACAATCTTGGGATACAACACTGAATACAACCTCTTTATAGACTGAAGTAAAAAAAAATTCTATCGGCGAAAATCCATTTAAAGAATTCTGTGGTTTTCTAGAATAACCGCGTATGTCATAAAATCAAAATGTTCAGGGGAGCCAAAAAACGTTAAATTTGAAATTATGGGCTCGATATAAAGTTTTTAGAACATTTTATTTAACAGTCCTGCAGATATGGGCAATAAATACTTTATATAAAATTTTGATCAAAAATCTTCAGAGGCATAGATCCTAGAGAAGGACGAAAAAAACTATATGTAAATTACACTTAAAGTGTGTGCAAATAAAACAACTTATGTCGACAAACGTCGTTTTTTTTTTAAAAAGAAAACTACCATCATGTAGACATAAGTTGTTGTTGCTTGAAAAATGGATTTTTTTGTTCGTCAACAAAAAGTTTACGGGAATTAGTATGAGAATATAACAACGTATCAAGAATAATAGTGATAAAAAATAACAGAAATAAACACACAAGTTTTTATAAGTGGTTATAAACTGAAAAATAATCCAAAATTATTTTGCATTTTTTTTTTATTAATAACAACGTATGTCGCTATGTGTCGATTTCTGAGAAAATAACTTGTCAGCGAGCAAACGTAGGTTGACATACGTCGTAAGAGCTGCAAATTAATGTAATAAACATTTTAGTTACGTCGTTATTTAAAGAAAAAACTCAGAAATGGTCAACATTAAAAAAAAAATTGAACACATGTAAAGAGCGTTAAAAATTAATATATTTGGCATAATTAACTCAAAACTGACAAAAATGGACATACGTGGTTATTCCAGAAAACCACAGAATTATCAATATTTGTATTTTATTTATTAGTTTTGTCTTTCTCAAAAGTCGAAGTTGAACGTTTGTTTAAAGCAGAATAAAATACGAGTTGTTATGTTCTATAATACGGATAAAAGAAGGTTTAAGATTGAAAAGTGCATGCTGATACACTTACAATACACCGAGCGATGTCGTTGATAAAAGTCTATCGCCAGAAAAATATCAGAGCCAAGAAGAACTTGAAGATGAAGACATCACAGAAATATTAGATTCCATAAACCAATTATTGTAATATAATCGAATCTTTTGATAATGTAAATTCTGTTATATTTGAAATTAAAAAAAAATCCCACTAAAATTAAAAATATTTAATTTAAAATTAAAAAAACTCAATTTGATGTTAAAAAAAACTACAGATGAAATCCAAAATAATTCTAATTAAAATTTAAAAAATATAAATCGAAACTTATGTTCTGTATTAATTTTTCGATTTAAAAACCAAAGAATTTGTTAATAAGTTTTTAATTTTTCAATATAAAGGTAATGAAATTTAAAAAAAAAAAATTAGCATCTTTTTTTTGGACTCCAGTACGTTTTAGCATCTTTATTTTTGCAATTTAGAATCTTTACAATTTCAAATTATGGCAACACTGTGCCTGGATCATGACCATTTTGGGGGAAACTCCATTATTTTTCGCAAAAACATATACAAACCAAATTTGAGAAAAATCTCTGAAATATTTTCGTTTTCTAACAGATTTTAGTGAAGGTCGAGAATCCACTTTATATGGGGACTATAACTGAAAATGATTATCCAGGGTTTATTTTTAGAGAACTACGAGTAAATAATATGTACAATAAACAACTACACTCCAAATTTTTGGATCTAAAGGCAATTTAAGTTGATCTCATAAGGGTCATTTGTATGAAGACTAGGAGTGAACAGGCACCGATTTTCACACATTTCTAAAAAAATCAGGCCATGGTCACCAGAAGTTTAAAATTTCATCAAAATATATTCATACTTGTGACCTGCATTTTGATTACAATGTCTTCATGGGCATACACACTGATAGACAAACAGACAGACATAGGGACAACGGACAGATAAACGGACATATTTACATTGCTGAATTGACGAAGTAAATGATTCTAAATCGATAGTTACTGTATATACTTACTTGGAAGTTGAAAACATCAGCACTAACTCAATATACCCTGTATTACAAAGTGGTATTGGATATAAATCACCATATCTAGATCAGAAGTTGAGAATTATTTTCTTCATTTTGGTAATCACCAATCTTACTGGAATGTAGATTGAAATTTTAATTCTATTTTTTTTTAATTATAATATTTGTTTTAGTCACGTAGAAAAATAACACACGTTTTTTTATGTTAATATCAACTTAATGTCTCTTCTAGTTCTGAAATTTGTTTCAATTATTACTCGAATTCGAGCACATGTTTGTATAAAGTGAAAAGAGTATTACAAAGAATATTGAATATTCTTATTTGCAATTTTTGTTGGCAATTAATTACTATTTTTATATACACTTATTTTGAGAAAAATCTGTGCAATATATTTGTTTTTTTGATAGATTATGATGGAGAGCGGTAATGATTAAAAATTATCCTACAGAGTTTATTTCTGGACCGAGATCTATATGATAGAGATCTATATGATAATTGGACTCTCATAGGACTCATTTGTATGAGGACGAGGTCTGAACATGCACAGATTTTCATGGCCAATAAAAGCTTATATACCAAATTTTCTCAATATATTTTCATATTTGCGACTTGTGGTTTGACAGAAGTTCCTTTGATTTTACGTGCATGCCTGTATTGACGACTTAACCACACGGAGCACACTGGACCATATTTTAAGGCTGCCAAAAATCATTTGTTTTTTGTTACCGATTTTAAAGTTATGTTTTTTATTTGAAAGTAAATACTAGTAAACCTCGGGAGCCAAAAAATTGCGACTCTATCTCAACTATATCACAGCGAACAGGGTCTTCGAAAATGGGCTTTCTCAGTATTTTCCTAAAATTAAAAATTTCTTTGTAAATTTTTATTTTTGAATGACTTTTTTGATTTATAAGATTTTGAAGTGATATAAATTTTGTATAATTTTGTGGCTTCCATACTATTAATGCTAAAAATGTAAAACCACTGAGTCATTCCGAAATTTAAAAAAAAATTTTTTAAAAAAGCTCCAAATTAATAGAGAATAACTTCTGCCAGTCAAAAGCAGTCAGAAAAAATCTTGCACTCTTCTATAGTCCTATACCCCATTATACACCCGCCAGTTTCCGCCCGTGTGCACCAGAACAATTTTTCTGACCCAAGGTTAGATATTTTCTGCAAAACTTATGAATACAAAAGTTGTCCACTATGTGGTTAGGATATATTTAGTTTGAGGTGTAACTGCCAAAAATATTGGGCCTGTATCCATCTTTTATTATACGGATCGACTCAAAAACACTTTCTGAGTCGATGTCCGTCCGTCCGTCTAAGTGTTATGAATACAAAAGTTGGTCGTACCGGTGCACCGCGGTGTATTTTTTTGCGTGTCGGTAGAGTTATCAGGAGTTGTTATATACTTATAAAAATGGGTTGAGATATAATGCGCTTAATTGTTCCAGGTACATTTACATAGGTATTTTTCAAAAACATTGCTAGTCTGAATTAGAGTTATATAGTTTAAATACCTGACAAAATGGGAAACAATTTAAATAACAGGTAAATGGTAAAAAAAAAAACTATTGCGACATAGCCCTTTAAGATATGAGCAGGTATGCTTCACCTTTCAAAAGGGGTTAGAGTATGGGTTTTTTATGCTTCTAAAAGTGGTAATAAAAGATAAAAATTTTTATTTTACATAATTGCAAGGAAGAGTATTTATAATAATGTTTCCATAATTATTATTCATTACAATTTGTGCAATGGCTAAGTACTGTTACAGAGATCTGGCAGATATTTATTTTCAACGAAATGATGTAGACGATGTAATTTTGCACATAGTGAGCAACGACTTCTTTAAGAATTGTAACCTAGAAGACATTGAAATGCACAAAGGAAAAATTACTAATTTTGCATCGAATTTGAAAAGACGGTACATCGAATCCTCACATAGCAAGGCAAAGATGTACAAACGTTACCAAGACTGGTTAATAAAGGAACTTATTTTTGAGAGTGCATCTACAACTGCCAACGAAAGTGGAAAAAGGGGCGACCAGCAAAACCAATTGACGGATGTAGTGAAAGATCTCGAAGGCGCAAGCTGGAGAATATCAATGAAGAAATTTCTCAAAGAATTATTAAGGATTCATTTTTGCACCAAATTCAACCAACCTAAATTAAAAAAAAATAAAATTGAAATAATTGAAAAAAATAGTAGAAGCGAGCTCAAGGCGCACAAAGAGGATTTTGAAAAGCATTCCTACACCAATTGAAGATAAGAAATTTACGCCGGAAGAAGCGTTCGCCCTATTTTTGGATTTGAAATTGACCAAAAATCAATATAAGGAATTGCGGAAGCGAACCAATGAAAAGAATTGTGGGATTTTTCCAGAGTATCGAGATTTAGTTTCTGCCAAAAAAGAATGCTTACCTTCACAATCTGCTATTAGTGTCACTTCAACATCAGCAGAAATAAAATTGCAAGATCTCCTTGAACATACTGCAGAACGGTTGCTAAATACGCTTGATACTGATCATTTAAGAAAAATTGGTAATGGCAGCATTACTTTATTTACTAAATTGGATGTGATGGATCCTCTGGTCAGAAACAATACAAGCAATTTAATGCCGAAAATTCATCAGATGCTAATTTATTTATGGTATCTTTCGTTCCATTGCGCTTAACAAAAAGGTATAGCGTCTTAGAGCAGTCAACTAGTAGAGCAACATAAATTGATATATGGAAAAATTAAATTCCTTCTTCAACAAATTATTGCAGACCAATAAAATTTGCATTCAAAAAGGAAACCACAGATGTCATAACTGAAGAAGTTCAAAAAATAAAAGATCAAATTAAGGAACTTCAACCAGTAATATTTAAATTTGGTGACCAAGATATTGAAGTACACTTTAAAATGTGCTCACAATGATTGATGGAAAAGTTGCACAAGCTTTAACTGGAACAAAGTCAACGTCAAGCTGCATTATATGCCAAAAGACATCAAGTCAATTAAGCCAACCTCCACCTGAAGACGATAGTTTCAAGGAAGCCTACGAATTTGGAATGTCCCCTCTTCATGCTAGAATACGTTTCATGGAGCATATTCTTATATTGGGTTATGATTTGAATTTGGTCCGTTAGGCGAAACAGTGAGAAAAAACAAAGAAAATTAAGAAAAAAGAAAGCAAAAAAAAAAACAAATTCAACAAAAATATATACAGCTAGGCCTCATAATCGACCAACCAAAACAAGGAAACACAAATGATTGAAATACTGCAAGGAGACTTTTTTCCAATCCGGAAACTGCAGCATCTATCACAGGTGTAGGTCATGAATTAATAAGACGATTCAAAATCATATTACAAGTTCTAGCATGCAGCAGAAAGATAAATGCAAAAAAATTTGGAGAGTACGCCAATAAAACGGCTATACTTTATAATGAAAAATACTCTTGGAGATATATGCCATCCACAGTTCATAAAATTTAGTACCATGGGGAACAAATAATTCAAAACAATATGCTACCAATAGGAGATCTATCTGAAGAAGCGCAAGAAAAAAGGAACAAAGACTACAGATTCTTTCGCGAGCACAACGCATGGAAAATGTCCAGATGTTGTACTAATGAAGACCTTATCACTATTTTGTTGTGCACTTCAGATCCATATATGTCGAACATTCGTCAAAAATGGAAAACTACCTCTATTGAATTAGACGAAGAAGCTAAACAACTTCTAGAAGATGAAAATCAAGGCTATTTAGAAGAAATTTTTACTAAAATTGGTTGATTTAAAGTACTTTTTCATTACACTAACAATAAGTTACACTTTTTTTTATATAGTTAAAAAATTTTCTTGATTTAAAAATTTATATATTTTGTAAATTTACCATAAAAATTGTTATATTTCATAAATTTACCATAAAAATTGATATCGAAATATTTAAAAAGACAATAAAAAAAAATTTAACTAAAGCAAAAACATACGAGTTTTTCATTGAAACTTCTCTATCTTGAACCAATATAAGGTAACTTTTACGTTCGCTGCTTAATAAATTATATTTTAACTCGGGATCTTTCAAAAAGAAAACAACCTTTGGCCCTTGTGCACATTAGGACTAAAAAGTTTACGGGGGCCAAAGTTTGGCATTTTCTGAAAAAATTAACTTAAAAAATTTTTAAAAAGTATTAGTTGTAAAATTAACTGGAAAAATAAGACATTATATTTAAAAAAAACCTTTTTTTACCTTTTAACACTTCACTTTTGTACTAAAATTCAACTACAAATCAAAATGTATTTTAAAACCTCCGTAATTACGAGAATTACGTTTTATAGCAAAACTTAAAGGCCAAAGTCTCACCTACCAAACAAAAAAAAAACCGCATATCAAAATTCCAATCCAATCAAAAGTTATAGATTTTCGTCAAATGGTCCAATGTGCGGTGGTTTTAGCACTAGGTGAGATACAATGAGTCCACCAGCGCCCCTTCATTAGATGGATAGCATGCTAGGAGAGATGATTTGGCATACCTTCCTCCCTTTGCTATTGGGTTGGCCCGATCAAAAAGCCTTCTACTTTATGGGTCGTAGAACCCGGTTGAATGCAACTCCACATCGAACTATGTTCTTCCCGCGATTTTGGGCTACCACAGCCACCACGAAACTCCCCGAGGGGCCAATCCCAAAAATGCTATTTAAGGGTATAACACGCTGTTGTCGGTCAGCAGCAGCACTTGCAAAAACACATCTCCAATCATCCGCGGAACGCTGTATTGTCAAATGACTCAAGCGCCCTTGGACTCGTCTTCTATCCGACACTCTTTTCCACTAATTCTACCGTAATAGTCATCTTTGCTAGGATTGGTACTAGCTCACCCATTCACAGCTTTCGACTCATGCCTTCATCCATCTACTACGTTCCGAACGTACTAATTGCCGCCATCATGCTAGATGATGCTTACGTCAACGTTCCGTACTTCGACGATGTAAAGATAAAATGTCTTTTATTAGCTTTGGGTCATTTGGTGGTCTTCTTATTTTATTTAGAAAAATGTAGATAGTTTTTATACATAAAAAATAATTTTATAACAAAATTGGTTAAAAGTTGTTTTAATTTATATTCGCGAGCCATAAGCAGATAATTGCACCAAAGATATATCACAATAGATTATTTTGATCACAGAAGCACTGAAGCCTTAAATAAATAAAAAACAACCGAATTATTTTTCTTAAATTCTAAATAGTGGTTTCATCGAGTTTAATGGAAAAACTCGTTTTCCGTAATTTTTATTTAAAAATAATTTAAAAGCTGGCCTTGGTAAATAATGGGTTAACATTCTCGGATTTATCTCAAATTTTAGGAACAAAAGTTCTACACATTTGGTTATTATATTTTAAGCATCGCATCTAAAAAGTCAACAGCACTTACAAAATATTTGCATTTTTTGAATAAATTGTCTTTTATTAGTTTGGGGTCATGTGTGACCCCAATTCCAAAAAGGTTAATGGGTTCATATTATTTTTTTCCGAAACCCTAGGCTATTAAGATAAAATATGACATTTAAAAGTAGGCAAGTGAGGAATTTTTATTACAAAGTACAGGGTCCGCTATCTAACGTTTTTTTTTTCAACTAGTGCTTGAATGTTAACACTTAGCTCATGTCTGATTTGACAGAAAATTAGTTTTATCCTTCCGCTGAACGAATATGGTTGTGTATACGCTTGAACAACGCCGGGAAATATTGCGACATTACTTTGAAAATCATGGTAATGTTGCAGAATGTGTGCGAAAATTGCGTACGGATTTTGGAAGAAGAGAAGCACCGTCAGCTCCGTATGTTCGTTATCTTGTGAAAAAGTAAAGAAACTGGCATCCTCATCGATAAACCAAAGCGTGAAAAGCCAAAAACAGTGCGTACACCCGAGAATATTGCTGCTGTGGCAGAAAGTGTGCGTGAAGCGCCATCAACATCAATTCACCGTCGTTCTCAAGAATTGAACATTTCGGAGGCATCATTGAGACGAATTTTGCATAAAGACCTTGGTATGACGCCATACAAAGTCCAATTGGTTCAGGAGTTGAAGCCAACTGACCATCCAATGCGTTTTCGCTTCGCTAAGTGGGCCTCTTATCGACTTACAGAAGATGCCGATTTTGCCAAAAAAAAAATCTTCTTTTCAGATGAAGCTCATTTTGATCTTGGCGGGCTTGTAAACAAGCAAAATTGTCGCATTTGGGGCACAGAAAACCCGCACGCATACATTGAAAAGCCGATACACCCAAAACGAGTCACTGTTTGGTGCGGATTTTGGTCCAGAGGCATAATTGGGCCATTTTTCTTCGAAAATGAGCAAGGAGTGGCCGTTACAGTCAATGGCGATCGTTATCGGGCCATGTTGAACGAATTCTTGTTCACAAAAATTGAAGAGAAGGATATTGGCAACATTTGGTTTCAACAGGACGGCGCTACGTACCACACAGCCGAAGCGACACTCGATGTTTTGCGCCCTGTTTTTGAATATCGCATTATCAGCCGCAGAGCTGATGTCGTTTGACCACCTCGGAGCTGCGATTTGACACCGTTGGTCTATTATTTGTGGGGTGCAATCAAAGATAAATGTTACGCCAAAAAGCAAGAGACAATTGACGCTTTAAACGACAATATTCGTGAAGCCATTGGTGAAATACAGCTGCACACAATCGATAATGTGCTTAAAAATTGGACCGATCGTGTAGGCTACTGCATGGCCAGCCGAGGCAGCCATTTGAATGAAATTAATTTCCATTATTAACAGGAAGGATAGTACTTTCAAATAAAAAAAGAAACTTAAGATAATATTCAGTAGTTTTTTTTCATAGCATTTTCAAAAAAAAATTTTTTTTGGCGGACCCTTTATTTAGAAATAGTACATTTACAGAATATTTTACAAAAATCTAATTTTTCTCGAAATCCGCAAAAATAAAATCCTTGCCAAAAAAATTCTGGAGTACGGATTTACCTAAAACCTCACACTCTTAATCCCTAACATACATTTAACAAGACTTTAAAGAGCTAGATCAATTTTTTAAAATTTTGTTTAGGAAAATTTTTGAAAACTTGAAAAAGGAGTTTTAAAAATTTGATTAAAAAAAAATTCCATTTTCCGTCTCAATGCTTAACTGGTTAACAAGCTGGTAATAAAACAATACTTCATATCTGCGTACTAACAGGTATAGAAACTAAAACAAAATGTTTTGTTTAATTAATTTCTTAAAGTTGAAATAAATGCCATTAAATTTCATGATCTAGTTTTTTTTTGGCACAAAAGTGGTCTGGGGCATTTGCTATTTCTTGGCGAGTATTTATTCGATTTTGAAGTTTTATAGCTTTTTGGAAAGATAATTTAAGTTTGATCTCGAATTATATAACAGTTTGTCGAAACAGTTACACTATACAACGAAATTTGCGTAATATCTGAAAAAAAAAGTCATATTTTCCCCATATAAACACACCTGAAATTTTCAATTGCGTTGATCCACCTCTAAGTGTTTTTTGATTAGCCCAAAACTTTGTACTTCTCACTTTTTTTGCTATTCGCATGTATCTAGGGGGTGCGACCGGGAGTCTGAACACTTTTTTATAGTGATTTTATGATTTTCCTTGTTTTTTTCGGTATGTTAGTATGGCTGCTATTGAAACCATGCCCCCATACAAATGTAACCTATACCGACCGGATTGTCCAAAATTATGATTAGATTTGGGTTGTTTCTTTTTATTTATTATAAAAAAAAGCAAGAAAAATATAGTCGGTCTAGACCCACGCCCTGTACAATATATTTCGAAAATAGGTTTTAGATCAACTTCACTGAGGTCATAATAATATATACAAAACAAGTCAGAAAATTACTGTAGGTCTAAACTGTCTATATGGTAACGAGCATAAACCAAATTTGAATCCCATTGTATTAAATTTGTGACCTGCAGATATGAAAAAGTTTGTATTAAATACTATTTTTATATGGCGACTAGCTTAAAAAAAATGGACCGATCATAAACATATTTAGTTCCCGTAAGTCACATCTTTTTCTCAGAAATATTGATGGAATATTTTCTTTTTATTTAAATAGATTTAAGTGAATGAGAAGCAGCTTAGTATGGCGGCTATGACTAAAAGTGGCTGTACAGGGTTTTTTATGGACTACTGATTAATGGGTACAACAAACATATGTAAACGAAATATGACCGATATCTATACGATAGTCTAGATCTTACGATACTTTAAGTTGATTTCAGAAGGCAAATTTTTATGGGGACTAGGTCTCAACATCAACTTCAATAGCGGTCATCTGCTAAATGTCAATATAATAAATTTCATTAAAATATATTTATATTTGCAACCTGTAGTTTGACAGACCAACAGATCTTAGGTAACAACAACAATGACGCTTGTACCACATTGATCTTGTGACATTCTACAAAATTAAAATAAGATAATAAACAGCATAGCAAAAGAACTACACATACTAAATGTTAAATCCATATGCTACACAACTTTGGTAATCGAATTTTACAATGACACAAGGTTCCTTAGGATAATTGATCATCAGTATAACAACAGGCGACGAGCATAAGCTCGATATAAAGTCGACAGCTTCCAAAACAATTACGGAAGATCTTCAATATGTTACCAGTGAATCTTTTGCACATTCAAAACACCTACAAGAAAAAGACTTTTAAAAAATTATTTTATAAGTTCACAATGAAATATAAACAAGAGAAATATGAATTATTTATTGTTTGAAATTTAAATTAATAACTCGAAAAAGTCCAACTTATTAAGTAAATATTTCTGCGGAAAAGCCACTTGGCTTCGCGGGATTATGCTTAAGAAAAATTGTATTTCAATAATTTCATTTGAATATTTGAATAATAATAAACGAAAACAAGCAAGAAAATTATAGTCGGTCTAGACCGACTATACGATACCCTATACCATGCGTTTAGAGACCCTATCTCTCAGGCCCAACTAACTGGATGTAATAATATAATATATAATAAGCAAAACCAAATTTGAGTGGGATTTTTATTAATTTTTTCGGGTGCAGATATGAAAAAGTTCATATCGGATGCTATATCTATATGGGGACTAGGCCCAAAAATGGACCGATCCTGACCATGTTTGGTAAAGTCTCTTGTATTTTGCAAAAATATATACAAACAAAATTTGAGAAGAATCAGTACAATATTTTTCTTTTTTGATAGATCTAAGTGAAGATCGGGAAGCAGCTCTATATGGGGCCTATGACTAAGATCTTATGGTAATTTAAATCGATTTCATAGGGGTCATTTGTATGGGGGCTAGGTCTGAACATGGACCGATTCTCACCAATTTCAATAGCGTTCATCCCATGGCCGATAAAAGCTTATATACCAAATTTCATCAAAATATATTCATATTTGCGACCTGCAGTTTGATAACACGCTTTACATGGACACACAGACGGACGGACGGACGGACATCGTTAAATAGAATCAGATAGTGATTCTGATCTGCAGCCAAAAAAATTAATAAAAATCCCACTCCAATTTGGTTTATGCTTATTTTCTATATCCAGTTAGTTGGGCCTATGAAATAGGGTCTCTAAACGCATGGTATAGGGTATCATATAGTCGGTCATTTCGACTATAATTTTCTTACTTGTTATATTTAATTTACTTATTTAGTTCAAAAAAACCTTCTTGAATAACCATTAACATTAATTAATGTTCGAGTGAAATCAATAATACATTTGTGAACATACACAAGTACATTTGTGTACAGTTACAATACAATATTCGCTGAAGACTACTTCAAAACTGTACTTGAATACGTAAAATGGGTCATTGCTTGAAAAAGTATGTATGTAGAAGTAGAAGAAGAAGCACATCAGATCTAACATTTTTATTAATGAATATTTTGTTTATTTGTTTGTTTTGTCGCTATTTCATAATTATCATTATTGGCAACACTTCAAATATACAACATCTCAAACATCTTCCTCGTCAACAAAATATTAACATGGTAATATTCGATAAATACACATTGTATTCAATATTGCCCCAAACAAATAATAACAACTGAAAACAAATAGCAGCAGCAGCTACGACTATAATGGAATAATCAATACAAATTACGTCTAAATATGTTGCTATCATTATTTTTCTATAATAGGGGCTGAATTACAAACTACAAAATAAACTTTGCATTTTTTTTTATTTCTAATTTTTGTAATGGACATAAATGTCCACAAAAACAATGAAAAGTTTTACTCATTAGTTAGTTTGAAACATTATATAAACAACGCCAATAGTCGAGATTTTGTAATTTTTTTGTTTGTCAAACACTACCTACAACAGGATATGTTCAACTTTTTCTGAATCCTATGTATACACATACATATATGATGTTGTTTACAATTCTTTTTGCTTTTATTTAATTTATTGATTTTTAAAAAACTTAAACTTTATTTGATTTTGGCAATGAGTAACAAGGGATTTATTTTAACTTTAATCTGAATTCAAGCAATTATATTAAGTGCAATGTGCAGCTAAAAAATAAAAAAAAATGTTCAAATATTTTTACTTTAAATAAAGCAAAATCATTAGCACATTTGTTTCAAAAATTTATCTATATTCTGCATGACAGGTTATACAGCTGTTTCGGGAAGAGTCACCAACCCTCATCAGTAACCAAAAGCAGTAGATAGTTTGTTTAGTAAAAAGCAAAATTCATATACATTTGCTGAAAACAACTAAATGAGAATTCAAGCAAAGAGTAATACTATTTAAGCCTCCTCCAATATAACAAACTAAAATAAACAACTTTGAAACAAATATGTTTGTATATGAGTACACATTGCGTACTACAATATACATGTTTGTTTTTGTAACTTTTTAACTTTTTTAACTTTTTACCAAACAAATTATCTACTACTTTTGGTTACTGATGAGGGTTGGTGACTCTTCCCGAAACAGCTGTATAGCCTGTCTTGCAGACTATAGATAAATTTTTGGAAAAGTAAAAACATATAATCTTGAGCCTGAACAATTTCAAACTCAATCATTAAATTGATAAAGATCGAAAATAAGATTTTTTATTTTTATAGAAAATAATAAAATTAATAAATAAAATGATAATAACAACATTATGTTAATACATCAAAAACAATTCTTCAAATCGCGATGAATCGTTGATGTTATAGAACAAGAAAAAATAATTGACCCGTACGTTTTTTTTAGCTAACCCATCTCATATTCAGGCGTAACAACAAGTACAACAAAATGTTTTTTTCTTTTTAAGCTTAGTTTTTACATTTGATCCAAAGAAACCATATAAGTACAAATTGGACATCATGTCAAAGATATTTGCAAGGCTTATCTCCCTAAAATTTTAGGGAGTTTATATATGCTGGTATAAAAGAATTGTAAATAAAAACTCGCATACGAGGGCGGTCCCAGAACAACGCAATCTGACAAAGAAAACAACAAATTGCGGAAAAATTTTCTTTATTTCTCAACATAAGCTCCTTTAAACTCGATACATTTATCTCAGCGATATATCGAAAGAACGGTCTAGCTCCTTAAAGTAGCTATCAACCGCAAACTCCTCCTCTTTGTTGCTGGCAAATATTTTCCCACCGAGCCATTTTTTCATGTTTGGAAATAGAAAACAGTCCGAAGAAGCTAAATCATGGATTTTGGCCATTGCAATAGTGAATGGTGCATTGTCTTGGTGAAACAACACCTTTCTGTCTTGGATTCAACTTTGCTCAGGCAAAAACAATAATATAGAAAAACCAGTAAGTAATTATAATCTATCTAGACCGACGATACGATACCCTATACCATGGTTTAGAGACCCTATCTCTTCGGTCCAACTAATTCGATATAGAAAATAAGCATAAACCAAATTTGAGTGGCATTGTTATTAATTTTTTGGCTGGGACTAGGTCGAAAAATGGACCGATCCCGACCATACTTGGTAAAGTCCGGTTTATCTTGAAAAAATATATATTTGAGAAAAATCTGTTCAATATTTTTGTTTTTTGATAGATGTAAGTGAAGATCGGGAAGCAGCTCTGTATGAGGACTATAACTATCGGGATTATTTTTGCACTATTGATTAATGGATGCAATAAATAGAAACAAACCCAATTATAGTGAGATTTATAATTGGATTTTACGGCAATGTAAATCGATCTTATTGGGGCGTATGACTAAGAATAGTCGTATAGGGATTATTTTTGGATTAATGGATATAATAAACACATACAAACCCAATTTGACTGAGATCTATATGATAATTTGGATCTTATGGCAATTTATGCCGATTTCATATGGGTCATTTGTAAGTGGACTAGGTCTGAACATGGACCGAATTTCACCAATTTCAATAGAGTTCATTCTATGGCCGATAAAACGTTTATACCAAATTTCATCAAAATATATTCATATCTGCGAACTGTAGTTTGATTTCAAGGTTTGCATGGACACACAGACGGACGGACGGACGGACGGACATCGTTAAATCGAATCAGAAAGTGATTCTGATTCGATCGGTATAATAAAAGATGGGTCTAGGTCAAATATTTTTGGTAGTTACAAACACATGGTGGTATAGGGTATAACAATCTGTTGAAACATCTTCACGATGCTGTTTTTGCTCTATTGAGTCCAATGTCCATCGTGCGGGCAGCTGCTTTCTCATCTCCAAATTTGTTTAGCCCTTTTTGAAATGCCTAGCTCATGCACCTTCGGCTGACTATCATCCTATACCATATTGTGAATTTTCTTAACCATTTCTGGTGTGGCCAGCCACCTCAATTGGTCGACCATTACGGTGTTCGTCATAGCAGCTCGTACGACCTCGTTTAAACTCTACCGAAGCAGCAGACTTCCCCGGAGTAGAATTCATATTCACGGAGAACGTTTAATTTTGATGGCTCAAAAAAAATACTAAACAACGTAGCGCCTTAACTTAACTAAATAAATCTTGAATAATACTGAGTAAGAATTAAATCAACTAACGGGTGATTTTTTTGAGGTTAGGATTTTCATGCATTAGTATTTGACAGATCACGTGGGATTTCAGACATGGTGTCAAAGAGAAAGATGCTCAGTATGCTTTGACATTTCATCATGAATAGACTTACTAACGAGCAACGCTTGCAAATCATTGAATTTTATTACCAAAATCAGTGTTCGGTTCGAAATGTGTTTCGCGCTTTACGTCCGATTTATGGTCTACATAATCGACCAAGTGAGCAAACAATTAATGCGATTGTGACCAAGTTTCGCACTCAGTTTACTTTATTGGACATTAAACCAACCACACGAATGCGTACAGTGCGTACAGAAGAGAATATTGCGTCTGTTTCTGAGAGTGTTACTGAAGACCGTGAAATGTCGATTCGTCGCCGTTCGCAGCAATTGGGTTTGTGTTATTCGACCACATGGAAGATTTTACGCAAAGATCTTGGTGTAAAACCGTATAAAATACAGCTCGTGCAAGAACTGAAGCCGAACGATCTGCCACAACGTCTAATTTTCAGTGAATGGGCCCTAGAAAAGTTGGCAGAAAATCCGCTTTTTTATCGACAAATTTTGTTCAGCGATGAGGCTCATTTCTGGTTGAATGGCTTCGTAAATAAGCAAAATTGCCGTATTTGGAGTGAAGAGCAACCAGAAGCCGTTCAAGAACTGCCCATGCATCCCGAAAAATGCACTGTTTGGTGTGGTTTGTACGCTGGTGGAATCATTGGACCGTATTTTTTCAAAGATGCTGTTGGACGCAACGTTACGGTGAATGGCGATCGCTATCGTTCGATGCTAACAAACTTTTTGTTGCCAAAAATGGAAGAACTGAACTTGGTTGACATGTGGTTTCAACAAGATGGCGCTACATGCCACACAGCTCGCGATTCTATGGCCATTTTGAGGGAAAACTTCGGAGAACAATTCATCTCAAGAAATGGACCGGTAAGTTGGCCACCAAGATCATGCGATTTGACGCCTTTAGACTATTTTTTGTGGGGCTACGTCAAGTCTAAAGTCTACAGAAATAAGCCAGCAACTATTCCAGCTTTGGAAGACAACATTTCCGAAGAAATTCGGGCTATTCCGGCCGAAATGCTCGAAAAAGTTGCCCAAAATTGGACTTTCCGAATGGACCACCTAAGACGCAGCCGCGGTCAAGATTTAAATGAAATTATCTTCAAAAAGTAAATGTCATGGACCAATCTAACGTTTCAAATAAAGAACCGATGAGATTTTGCAAATTTTATGCGTTTTTTTTTAAAAAAAAGTTATCAAGCTCTTAAAAAATCACCCGTTACTAACTTAAAATATGAACTTATAAACTCCAGAGTTAGGGTAAAAATATCATATGATCTAAATTTTAATATTCAAATCTCGATTTGATTTATCTGCGATTGGATATTTGGTTTACTTTAGACTAAAACTATAATTAGACTTTTAACAAACTATTAAGAAAATCAGTGATAAATTTTATGTAGAACTCAAAAATAAGTGTCGAATTTTAGTCTTAAATATAACAAGTAAGAAATTATAGTCGGTCTAGACCGACTATACGATACTCTATACCATGGTTTAGAGACCCTATCTTTTCGGTCCATCTAATCCGATATCGAAAATAAGCATAAACCAAATTTGAGTGGCATTGTTATAAATTTTTTTGGCTGCAGATATGAAAAAGTTTATATCGGATGCTATATTTATATGGAGACTAGGTCGAAATGTGGACCGATCCTGACCATATTTGGTAAAGTACTTATATCTCGAAAAAATATATACAAATCTAATTTGAGGAAAATCTGTGCAACATTTTTGTTTTTGATAGTTTTAAGTTAAGATCGGGAAGCATCTCTATATGGGGCCTATGATTAAGAATTGTCCTATAGGTATTATTTTTGGACTACTGATTAATGGATACAATAAACACACACAAACCCAATTTGACTAAGATCTATGTGATAGTTTGGATCTTATGGCAATTTATGTCGATGTCATAGGGGTCGTCTGTATGGGGACTAGGTCTGAACATGGACCGAATTTCACCAGTTTCAACAGCGTTCATCTCATGGCCGATTAAAGCTTATATACCAAATTTCATCACAATATACTCATATTTGCGATCTGTAGTTTGATTACAAAGTTTACATGGACACACAGACGGACGGACATCGCTAAATCGACTCAGAAAGTGATTCTGATTCGATCGGTATATCAAATATTTTTGGTAGTTACAAACAGCAGCACAAAGTCATTATACCCAAACCACATAGTGGTATAGGGTATAAAAATGGATGTGTGTTTGTATGAATATGTTTGTTTGTCCTCTATAGGAGACTACACCGCTGGACCAATTGTCTTGTAGGTAACTACCTATCCGGAAGGAAAAATTGGCTATATTTTTTGATTTTTCAAGTGGGCGTGGCACCTCGCATATATAAAAATTTTTTAACATCACATGTCTGGAGCTCTATGATAGCAAGAGTCCAGAAACTTTGTAGTAGTACATAAGTTAGTAATGTGAGTTGTCAATTGGTTGTTATTGTTGTTATTGTGAGCAGTCGTATCAACAATGGGCGGGATTGGGTTAGTGGGCATGGCAACTCCCATACAAACAATATTATCTAGAGTACTATAAACCCGTCAGTCTTGAAACCAGGTGTGAGTTCACGAATAATGAGAGTAAGAAGTTATATGAAAAATGGGTGTGATCAAACCAGTGGGCGTACCACCTGCCACACACGGTAAATACATATCATCACATATCTAGAGAATTATGGTGGCCAGAATCTTGAAACTTTCTGCACGTCAATCGGTTGTTAATATGAGGATTCGGTTAGTGGGCGTGGCACCTCCCATACAAATAAGAATTATCTGGCTTACTATAACCCGACAGTCTTGAAACTACAAATGATGAGTGTGAGAAGTTATGTGAAAAATGGGCGAGATCAAACCAGTGGATGTGGCACGTCCCATACAGAGATGCATAGAAATAAGTTATATGGCAAAGCAACGTTTGCCTGGGCAACTAAAGGGTCCGCCAAATAACTTTTTTTTTTTTTGAAAATGCTATAAAAAAAAAACTACTGAATATTATCTCAAATTTCTTTTTTCATTTGAAAGTACAATCCTTCCTGTTAATAATGGAAAATAATTTCTTTCAAATGGCTGCCTCGGCTGGCCAAGCAGTAACCTACACGATCGGTCCAATTCTTAAGCACATTATCGATTGTGTGCAGCTGTATTTCACCAATGGCTTCCCGAATATTGTCCTTTAAAGCGTCAATTGTCTCTGGCTTGTTGGCGTAACACTTATCTTTGAGGGCACCACACAAATAATAGTCCAAAGGCGTCAAACCGCAGCTCCGAGGTGGCCAAACGACATCAGCTATGCGGCTGATAATGCTATATTAAAAAACAGGGCGCAAAACAGCGAGTGTAGCTTCGGCTGTGTGGCACGTAGCTCCGTCCTGTTGAAACCAAATGTTGCCAATATCCTCCTCTTCAATTTTTGTGAACAAAAATTCGTTCAGCATCGATCGCCATTGACTGTAACGGCCACTCCTTGCTCATTTTCGAAGAAAAATGGCCCAATTATGCCTCTGGACCAAAATCCCAAAATCGTTTTGGGTGTATCCGCTTTTCGGTGTATGCGTGCGGGTTTTCTGTGCTCCAAATGCGACAATTTTACTGTTTACATACCCGCCAAGATCAAAATGAGCTTCATCTGAAAAGATGATTTTTTTGGCAAAATCGGCATCTTCTGTAAGTCGATCGAAGGCCCACTTAACGAAGCGAAAACGCATTGGATGGTCTGTTGTCTTCAGCTCCTGAACCAATTGGACTTTGTATGGCGTCATACCGAGGTCTTTATGCAAAATTCGTCTCAATGATGCCTCCGAAATGTTCAATTCTTGAGAACGACGTTGAATTGATGTTGATGGCGCTTCACGCACACTTTCTGCTTCTCTTCTTCCAAAATCCGTACGCAATTTTCGCACACATTCTGCAACATTACCGTGATTTTCAAAGTAATGTCGCATTATTTCCCAGCGTTGTTCAAGCGTATACATAACCATATTCATTCAGCGGAAGGACAAAACTAATTATCTGTCAATCACGAAATAAGCACTAGTTGAAAAAAAAAACGTTAGATGGCGGACCCTTTAATTAAGCTATACAATTTACAGATATACATATATAGCCATTAATTATAGAGTTTAACTTTAAATATATCTATGCTTAACTCTAGATTACATAAAAAAGACGCGTGTATCGGCGTTTTGAAAGTTTACATCTGAATTTCATTGGAGGGGGGGTTAAAGTTTCCCAGCTCTGAAAAGAGCAAAAAAAAACCATTATAACAGGGATTTAAGGGATTAAAATGTTCTGCAAAAATATTCGCCGTGAAATTTTACTATAAGTCCCTGAATACACCAAAACGGAAAATTCAACCAGAAAGTCGGACATAAGACACAACAAAAGAGAGCTTAGGGTTAATTTCGCATTTATTAAGAATTTTATTTTAAAGTTTCCCAAAATAAATTAAAATAAAATCAATAACTAAATAACTTCAGATCTTTAATTAGCTCTGGAATAAAGATTATTTGTAAGACTTTCTTTGGAGTAATTGTAAATTCTAAATTTGTGATTAACTTTGGATTTACGTTTAATTCTAGATCCATGATTAATGTATCGTTTATAGCATTAAAACATCTACTATTAACGAAAAACGATTAACTTTGGATCTAATACTATCTCTGAATTAACGTTTGTTTCTAGATTCGTGGTTAACTTTTGGTTTATAACATAAAAGTATATACGATTATATCTGCATTTATGACAAACTTTAAGTTCACGATTAACTATTAACTATTTGTGTATTAAAAACGATATCTCTTGATATACGATTACCTTAGTACTGACCATTATCTCAAAGTTTAAAATAAAAAAGATCAGTAATTAATGCAATACTATAAATCAGGGCTGTGGAGTCGTCACTAAAAGTTCCAAATACGACTCCGACTTCATCCGCTGAAATTTTTAAGGCACGAGTCCGACTCCTACTCTAAATCTGACTCCGATGCTAAATGTATATATTGTGGGTAATTCATGCCAGTGAATCAATAATACATTTATTTATTTTTTTTTATATTTTTTTTATTTTTATTAATTCTTTTAATAATAATAATAATATTTTTTTTATTTTTATTAATTCTTTTAATAATAAACAAAATAATATAAGATCGGAAACTTAAAATAATAAAACTTCAAAAAATAACTCTGCATTTGTGTTTAGAAATAGGATAGCCTCAATAATATCTGGCTTCAGTGATGCTCTAAATTCGTATCTGATGATTCTGAGGGCAGAACATAATATTTATGCGGACACTTGTTTCGGTGGCGGTGATCAAAGCAGCACTCTGGATAATCTCAGGGTACATTGGAATTGCATCTTTTTGGCTGAATCTGAAGAATGGTCCTTTAACGCCTGGTAAAAGTCTATTTTAAATGTAGCTGTTGAAGTTTCTGTCTTTCCACTACTTTCTACTAAATTTATGCGACGGCAGGCCCCAAGGCTCCCGCTTATCTAAACTTTTTTCAAAATCATCATATTTACATAGTATTTTTTTTTTTTAATTTTTATTACAAAGTAATTAAATTATATTAAATATTTGTGTGTTAATAGCTACTCACATGAAACATAAACTTCACTTTGACTTTCAGTCAGAAATTAACTAAAATACCAGACGTATAATATATAACTAGTAGATTCCAGCCCTCGAGCGCAAATTCTAGGAAATTTTATTTTTTCATTAAATAAAGAACCTAAAAGTGTGTTAATCAATTATAGCCAATTCACAAATCAACACAAAAAACAAACTCATTTTTATTACAAACACATTAACAAATTTAATAAACACACACATAACATCTGTATAACTTTATGTATGTGTTAGTAGAAACTTTAAGTGCAATTTACTCAAAATAAGGGAAAATATTTAAAAATCTGTAAATCTGCAAAACGGCTAAAAAGAAATACCTTTCAAATAATATACGTTTGGTCAAAATTGGGATAAAACGGTAGAACAAAATATCAGTCACAAGAAATCGCCTAGCCTATTAAGATTATAGATATGGAACTATAATATTTTATAACACAAACAAATCAATTTTAATTTTATGCTGAATATTGTTCAAATTCAATTCAATTAACCACAAACCTTAAAAAACCACAAACATCTATTTTCAATTTTATCAATATCCGAGCATAAGTTCTGCAAATGCAATTTAGACCCTTGTCCGCACTAATAAATAAAATTGCAAAATAATTTCTATTATGAAACACTTTTATATTATTTAATTTAAGTACTTGAATGCACTTACTTTCATAAAATATATGAAATCCACTTATTCTTAGTGATCTGACATGACTCAACTGAATGGTATGGATCTAAACGACATGTTGTTTAATCAAAATGGCGCCACCTGCCTCACCGCGCACGAAACTAATAATTTTCTGAGCTCAAGGCCGAGATATTTTATTCCATATATAGTCGGAACAAGTCTACTTTACAATACAATAAAAATATTATCACTCGCTCCAATATGATAAAATAAACATTTCAGCTAGCAAAATTTACGGAAATTTGTTCATCCCTTGTTAAAAAATTCATCTATTTCCATTTAATTATAAAAATATTATTTATGGGAAACCAAGTCACCTCACATCTTCTTATGTTTTCCTCAAATTATTATTAATGATCAAACTCATTCAACCATATCGAATCTAAATGTTTTAATTGTTAGGATATTAATTTCTTTATTTTCTTTACAAACACAAAAACCATTCAAGTGTATAGAAAAGGAAAACCAATTATAAAAGACACATTTTTCCGAAAACTTTATAGAAATTCGCTTAATATTTAAATCTAGTTTCAGGAGTGAAAACAACAAATAAAAAAAAAACGTTATAATACACTGCCTACTTTTAGCACATAATCTAAGAATAGCAAGCAACAAAGAGAAGTAAAAAATGTTAACATTGTAAATATAGCCTAGTTTTAAGTTCAAATAAAAAAAAGCATTTTTTTGGGCATAAATTATAAAAACAAAAGTAAAGTATACTTTAAGGATAGAGAAGAAATAGAAAATAAAAGCTTATGCCAAGTTTTATTTCGTTTACCAGTTCAGCCACCCAAAAAACAGCTGACAATGCTGCATAATTTGATAAGCGAAAAAGACACAAATTCAAAAGCAAATTTACAATGTATTACATCTCTAATTTGATAAAGTGGATTTTTAAAATATTATAAAGGAAATATGTAAGAAATTCAAAATCCTTTTAGGATGACTTTGTCATTACCTACACCTGGGTCTGAGGAAGAGGCATAAGCTTCTAAAATGGCCAGATCCCAATTATATTGGATGAGATCAATATTAGACATAGATATTAAGCATAAACCATATATTAGTAGCTTTAACTTCAGTCATGTATTAGTACGGGTAGCTTTAAATTTATTTTCTATTAATAGTATCCAAATAAAAATTATTTCTGATATTATTTATGAAATTTGTAAAAAAAAAAGGAAATTAAGAATAGTCTTTAAGTAAAAATATTTTGTAAGATAATGTAACTTTTTAAGAAAATTTACCTTTTTAAGAAATTGTGATTTTCTAAGAACGTTTTTAAGAAAATATATTTTTTAAAAAATTAACTTTTAAGAAACGATAGATTTTGAAGAAAAAGTCGTCTCTTTAGTTTTTGAAGAGAAGGTAGTATTTAAGAAAAAAGAATTTTTGAGGAAAGGTACTTTTTAAAGAAAAACTGCTTTTGCAGTAAAGGAAATATTTTAAGAAATTTGATTTTTTTTAAAAGGTCCATATAAAGAAAATGTACTATCTAGGTATGGTACTTTTTTACGAAAATTAATTTTTTTAAAAATGGTATTTTTTAACAAAATGCATTTCTAAAGGAAATTTCATATTTTCAGGAAAGGTATAAAAAAAAAACAGATATTTCTTAAGAAAAAGGAACTTATTTAAGAAAAAGTACTTTTTTAAGAAAATGTACTTCTTTAAGAAAAGGTACATTTTACGAAAATATCGTTTTAAGAAAATTAATTTTTTAAGAAATTATGGCATAGAGGTTTTTTCTGGTTCATCAAACTTTATTCTGGGCAAACTTGAATGTATTTTTAACAGAATACTGCGATTTGTTTATAATCTTAGAATTCGGGACCATGTAACTAGTTGTGCTATAGAATTTTTTGGATGTACCTTTGAAAATTATGTAATGCTACGCACTTTACTTTGCTTTTTTAAAACACTTAAATGTGGTGTTCTTATTGATTTATGTAATAACTTTAACTTTTTGCATACGTCTCGAAATCCTCAAATTTTAATACCTCTCATTCATTATGAAGTTTTCACACATTCATTTTTAATAAGGGTTGCGAGAACTTGGAACGAACTGCCTCTTGCCTCTTTCTAGTTCAAAAAATATTTACAAGAAAATGCTGTTGAATCAATTTAATCGCTCTCTGGCTGGGACTTAGTTTTTTAGTTTTTCTATTTATTAAGGGATTTTGTGATGTTTTGGGTTTGGAGCCATACGTCTACATTTAATTGAATTTAAATATGTCATACATAATTAGTTTAAGTTACATATAAGGTTATTAAAAATATGTTATGTAGTTGACATAGTGAATTATATATTTGCTTTGTAATACTTTATTTTTTGGCCGATAAGGCTTTTTGTATTACCAGTTGAATTAAATAAAATAAAATAAAAAAAATAATTTTTTAAGGAATTGTACTTTTTTAAGAAAATGTACTGTACAGGTATTTTTTTAAGAAAATAAATTTTTTCATAAAATGTTCTTTCTTATGAAATAGTACTTTTGAAAAGAAGTGGTTCTTTTTGAAGAAATTGTATATTTTGATGAATAGGTATGAAGAAACGGTATTTTTAAGAAAAAGTAGTTGTTAAGAAAACTTATTTTTTTAGAAAAGGTACTTTTTTCAAAAAAGGAACCTGCTTAAGAATTCGTACTTTTTTTAAGAAAAGGCACTTTAAAAAAAATAATTTTTTAATTAAGGTACTTTTACAGAAAGGGTAACTTTTCAAGAAATTATCCATTTTTAAGAAAAGATCCTTTCTTAAGAATATATGATTTTTTAGGAGAAATTGCTTTTTAAGGAAAATTTAACTTTTTAAGAAAAGAGAGTTTTTAAGAAAAAGTACTTCTTTAAGAAAATGTAATTTATAAAAAAAAAAAATAATTTAGAAATATTACTTTTTTAAAGAAGAGGTACTTTTTTTCAAAAGAAAACGTACTTTTTTCAGAAAAGGAACCTTTTTAAGAAAAAGGTACTTTTAGAAAAAATTATATTTTTTTTTTTAAGAAAAAGTACTTTTTAAAGAAAATTTAACTTTTTAAGAAAATAAAAAAAAAATAATAAATTTTTAAAATATTACCTTTTTAAAGAAGAGGTACTTTTTTTAACAAGGGTACCTTCTTAAGAAAACGTACTTTTTCATAAAAGGTACCTTTTTAAGAAAAGCTACTTTTAAAAAATATATTTTTTTAAGAAAAAGTACTTTTTCAAGAAAATTTAACTTTTTAAGAGAAGGTACTTTTTAAGAAAAAAGTACTTCTTTAAGGAAAAGTACTTTTCATCTTAAAATAAACAAAATGTTTATTAGCAATGTTTATTTACTAAACAAATTTAAAAAAATTACTAAAGCATACATCAAATTAAATATTGTGCTGATAACATTACTTTTAGTAATATTATAAAACTGTTATCTTTTTAATCTTTAATCTTTTTATTGTGTTATTTTATAGAAGAAATCTAAATCTTAAAAATCTATGCAATACATACTTAATGGGCATACTTGATAAATATTCTTACGGAAATATCTACTTAATTTGCATACTTAAACATTTTACCTCTCTACCAAAGCACTCTACTCTACACAAATACAAACTCATTTGCTGTTGCTAAGGTAGTAGTAGTTGAAGTAGAGGTGAACACTTTTAAAATTTGTACATATTTTGAATATTTCCCTATTCATAATTCGTATCGCCCCCAAAACACTCATATTCGAATGTTATGCAAAAAGGCTTTTAATAAAGTCGTAGCGAGTTCTACTTAGTTCTCTTTCAGTGGATTTTCAATACTAAATATTTGAATATATTCCATTGCATAATGTCAGACTAGGAGAAGTGCTATAAATGTTGTATTATATGACAAATTCCTTAAAGAGTATATTCTGCTGAATATTCATATGTGTATGGATGGATGTGTGTGGGTAATATGGAAGTACTTGTGAATACATATACATACATACATATGCTCTTATATGCATACACATGTGCGGCACAGTGAGTCAGAGTTTTAATATTTTTTTAGCTAGTGAGCCAATTAATTTTTTACCCAAAACTTTGAAAGAAATTAAATATGACAAAGCAAAATGATTTTCACATATACTTTTGATGTAAATGAACCGTTATTCAAGTATTTCGGAGTACATTTGATGGAAACTGCGGCGATGAAAAAAGAGAATTTTACAAAATTCTATACAAATACCATTAAATCCCACATGGTCTCGTCCTACTACAACGAAATCATGTAGAACTGCTAAACATACAGTTTATAGTTATATAAAATAAAGAAATATTTTGAATTTCAAAAATAAAAATTAAATTTTATTCAGAAACAGTGGAAAAAATATTTAAAACTTGATCAAAAATGTGATGAGACCATGAAGAATTGCCCAAGATCGTGGTAACAAGCAGAGTTCAGAAAAAAACACACACTGAATAAAAAACTCGTACATATATGTAAACAAACATAACTTAGACCAACACACACATATTTTTATTTTCATATCAATTATGTGCGTTTCTAAATTTTCTACGGTGCCCAACACAACCATGACTGTGTTCGTTTTAATATTTCGTTATTTACACGAACATTTTTGTATCACGTACTTTTTGTTTCAATCACACATAAAGCACACATTTTTGAGTGTTGCTTTATTTGAAGTTCATGTTCTGGTACGTGTACTGAAAAAAAAAACAGAACATGTACAATAAACAGGTTCGAGTGCAGTTATATTTTAAGTCGTGTTGTGGCCCGTGTAGTAAGAAACACGACTTAAAATATAACTGAACTCGAACCTGTTTATTGTACATGTTCTGTTTTTTCTTACTACACGGGCCACAACACGACTTAAAATATAACTGCACTCGAACCTGTTTATTGTACATGTTTTGTTTTTTTTTTCAGTACACGTACCAGAACATGAACTTCAAATAAAGCAACACTCTAAAATGTGTGCTTTATGTGTGATTGAAACAAAAAGTACGTGATACAAAAATGTTCGTGTAAATAACGAAATATTAAAACGAACACAGTCATGGTTGGGTTGGGCACCGAACAAAATTTAAAAACAAACATAATTGATATGAAAATAAAGATATGTGTTGGCTGCTTTTGAACAAAACATTGTGTGTTTCATGTGTGTATTTTCTGAACCTTGGTAACAAGTTAAAAACTAACAAAAGACAGAAATAGAAGTATACTGCAGCAAAATCTAGAGCTTGTCTTGATAGATTTGGCGCTTTTGTTTTTTTTTTAGCAATGTTCGTCTTAACCAAAATTTTATATATTTGAACTATATTATATAATGTACTTGGGTTGGCCTTAATTTTATCAGATATGCAAATAGTGGAACTATTAACAAATGGGATAATTGTATATACGGAAAAATTTGAGATCGACCCTGCACTTAATGAAATTTTCTTCTTTCTTTCTAGTTCACAAAATATTTTATTTATGAGATTAAAACTCAATTTTGATCTCATTTTGAAAAAAAATATTTTTTTTTTTACACATTCTTACAGAAAAATTCTGAAGATATTATCAATTTTTATAAAAGAATTTTTCTTAACTAACTAATTCTTTAAATTAATCTGAAAATAAAATCAATATTTCAATAATAATAAAAGTTTAGTCCTAACATTTCGAAAATTTTGTACAAAATATAGTTGGAATATTAATCTATCTTCGTTAACTATGAAGAGAGTAATTGAAAAATTCAAACAGACTGTAATATCTGGTGATGCTTAACACAATGTTCGTCCTATCCTATCCTATAGCAACATGATACAAAGTTCTTTCCACCTAAATTGGATGATGCTGATGTCACCATGTCATACAGCCCGTAAAATAATGTAATTACTGAAATGTCCTGGTCATTTACTCTCTGTGGTTTCGGTGGTCAGTCTTGACCCCCTAGATTATTTGATTAAATATCATTCGATATTTTTTATGGAGTATTAGAAGTGAAAGGTCTTCTTCTTGAAAAGCATGAAAAGTGAGGATTAATTCAGGGAAGACGTAATTTCAAAATATTGTAAATTTCTTTAATGGATATTCATTAATGCATTTAAAAAAAAAAAAGTGGAAAAAAAAATTGAAAATTTGTTTTAACCCGTTAGGGGCTTTTTTGTGTTTTGGAAAAAATTATCTTTTCATACAATTTTCGCTGTAACTTTGGAATAAAAAGCGATAAATTAGTAAATGAAATTGCAAGTTAGAACTTAGTTAATGTGCTTTTAGAAAAAATAATTTTTTTTTTAAATAAAAAAGGAATAAATATTTAAAATGTATTTATATTATAAAAATTTAATTTTAAAATCCGATTTTATTTTCCAATTCCACAATTCCACAAATTTAACTCAAAAAATTCACATTATAAAATAATATTATGTTTTTACTGATGAATAATTAAAGACACAAAACAAACAACCATTTCAGAAAAATTAACAAAAAAAATTTTAAAAAAATGAATTCAATTAATATTGTATATATTGCTATATTTATAATTGAAAATTTTGTATGCATTTATTGTTATTGTTTATTTTTTATTTTATATTGTTCTTATTTAAGAGAAACTTAAATATATATATATATATACAATTAAAATCAAGGATCCTCCGTATTATCATCACCTTCATAAATATAATCAGCATCTTTATAATTATCATCATCAATACCTTCATTAATCTCTTCTTCATCAGAAATCTTGGGCAAAATTAATAAAACTAGTGCCATCTGTGGTATATTATATATTTTTTTGTCATAATTTTTGCTTTTAGTGGTAATTAAAGGATCCGAAGTAACCTATTGAATATATCTTCATTTGACTTCTCCCGACTGCATTTACGAGAATAGTGTTCTCTGTAATTTTTAAAATCTTTATTTCTAGCTTCTTGAGCTTCCTCAGATAGTTGACCTATTGGCAACAAGGCGTATCTTACTATTTCTGGCCCGTGAATAAGGAATTTATGTAAAGTTGGAGCCATATAATACCACGGATAGAGCTTAACAAAATGTCTGGCTGTATTCTGAGTATATTTTCTAAATTTTTCTACGTGAATCTCGTGCCCGCAAGAAACAGCAATAAGTAGCACATGCATTCTTTCTAACAATTCTGCATCAACTTTTGTGATTTGTAATACTAGGTTATTGTAGTACTATGTTACACATTTACAACAGCAACAATAACAATCACAGCTACGAAAATAAACACAAAACAAAAACTAAAAAAAGATTTTTTCTGTTGTGTTTTCAAGCATTTTTTTTTAATTTTATACTGGGGACTTTTAATAAAAACTTGAATATTACATTCGATGGCAAGTATTGGAAAAAAATTTTTTTTTGGAATACACAAGTAGAAATCCCATGTTTTACTACAATGTAAATAATTTTATCCGATCTCATCTAGAATTACGTTGAAACTCAATCTCTTTTTAAAAATACCCTCTTTTTAGGACAATTTTCAAAAAATTATTAAAAATATTTCTAAAACATTTATCTAAAAATTTTTTTTAATAATACAGTCAAATACCTGAAGTTGATGCATTCAATTGAAAAAAGTTAGAATTTAAAAAAAAAAAAATGAAAAAAAATTAAACTTGAAATATCTCGTTTTTCACTTTTTGCCACTTCGAGCAAAATTAAAAAAAATTGTTGAACTTTGAGAGAGTATAGCAAGAAAAGTAAACAACTTAGAACAATAATTTTGACAGTTAGTGATGACCCATTTTATACTCTATTACCCGGTATAAAAATTTATTACAAAATACTCATTTCAATTTTTGAATTAATCCTCACTTTTGACCCTTTTCAACCCAATGTGGGTCTGTGCCAACAATCCCAAAATCACCCATGATTCGGTCACATTTATGCAAAATTGTCATGGAAAATTTCGACCAAAGATCGATCTGCTGCTCCATACATAACGCTATCCTGTGTATTTTAAATTCAATAAAAAAAATAACGAGGAAGAAAACTTTGTTTTCTGTTTAGTTCAAGGTTGGCGAGCATTTTGGGACACCCTTAATTTGCTGGGCATTTAAATTTTTTTTGGTATTTTTATTTTGTAAATCATTAAGCTCCACATAACATAAATTATGCCCGTTTTTTTATAAAATATATTCCACTGTATCTATTTAAACCGCATCTGTGCGCTTGTATGTGAATGGCTTTATCACTCGTCGTATGACTAGAGTGCAGTTGACTTTGTTAAACAATAACATTTGGTTTTATGGGGCCTATGAGTGTTTTTCATAAACATATTTATAAATGTTGCCTGAGTATCAATGTAGATACATACATATATGTGGTTTATGTGTGATAGGGCATAAAATGTTGTTACTTCAAAGGTCAACAATTCATAAATTATAAGAAAATAGTTTCCGGACTTTACAAAACATTCTACGAGTAAAAGTGGAAAGCACTTACACTTGCTAGAATTAATATGCGTACACCTAAAATTAAAACTTTTTTTTATATAACGTTTATTTTAGCAAAATTAATATAATAAAACTAAAAATAAACAAATAGCGTATATTTACATTTTGTTATACACAGTCCCATAATAAAATATTTAATTTTTTTTTATTGTTTATGGTCTTTACACAACTTAAGAGTATTTGTAGATAATATAAATGATATGTAATGAAAAAAATTAGAAAAAACAAGTAAGAGTGTTAAATTCGGCTGTGCCGAATCTTTGATACCTTCCACCTCGTTTGGAGTATTGATAATAAATGTTAACAAAATATTGGAAAAAGTAAACAATTTGTTAAACTTAATACCAAATTATTTCAGAAAATTCTTTGGGTTGGTTTTCGTCTTTTCTATTATTTCGTATTTACTTCGGTGTTTGCTTTTTGATCATCATGGTTGCTGATCGGCATGCATTTAGGTTATATACTTGTATGCCTGCGTTTCCGGTTATATGACATAGCTTCTCCTTTAATTTAGTTTTTGCTAATTAAATAGCTCGCCCTAACCTTCATTGCAAAGGTAATGGTTGTGCAGGGTGGCTATATGCATTAAATCGTGCTAATTGGAGATGGCTGTATAGTTTCTTTTAACTGGCGAAATATTTTTTCATTGCGGCCATATAGGTCGGATGGAGTAACAAAATAATAATCAAAAAAAAAAAACTCTCAATTTTTTTATTAAAATATTGCCATATTTGGAAAACATAGAGAATAAATTTATAATATCAAATAATCAAATTAGGGATCCCAAACGCGAAAAATCAAATGTCCCAAGCATTTTAAATAAAATAATTTTTTATCTTTATTTTCTGAAAATCTTCAAAATTTCATCAAAAAGAAATTGTGAAAATTTATATACATTATAAATAACATTCTCATCAAATTGCGTTTATATATGTAACAATTTTCATGTTCGCAATTCTTAAATATCATTTGAGGTTTTATAAAAATCATTGAATTTAAATTAATGTTTTCTGTAGTCCGATTCTGTAAATTTCAACGATCCGACAATGGCAAAATATATCGACAGCTATTGTTGTTTGCACTAAGGATTAAGTGATTCACTAAGTACAGACATCTTAACGACAGTCGATAAATCTATTTTTCTATTTATTTAAATTGTAATCGAGTGGCATCTCTGTCAAAATAAGCGAAAAATACAAAGAATAGAAAAAAACAGATTACTTCGTGTTTGACAGGATGATTTTATGTTTATGTTTAATATCTTTATTTTGTTTACTTATATTTCTGTTTAGTTATTTGAAAATGAAATAATGAATTGAATAAGCTATTTAATTTTTTTATTTATATAAAAAAGTTTTTTGATAGAAGCAAAATATTTTCACTATTTTATGATTTTTATTTATGTATGACGACATTTCAACCTAAAAATTTAAGTTTTTATTGATTGAAACAACACAAAAATGGTTGTCGTTTAGATAACAACAACAGCTGACTTTAACAATAGCGAATATCGTTTAAAAATTTTACTGATAATTTTGTTATTTTCTTTTTTTATCGATTCGACTATCGTTAAAAGAAGTTACTGAATCGCGGTACTGAAAAGCTATTAATTTCTCCGGAATGTCAAGATTTTTTTTTAATGTAAAAATTTTTTAAACGTAAACATAGGTATTTGGTGTTTTTTTTTGGAATTTCAATTTGTGCTTAACGAATAAAATTTATATATTAAAGATGCAATTGATGTCTTCTAAATTTAAAATTATAATTTCCGACGTTTTGATATGATTTTCTGAAATTCAATTAGTTGTAATTTATAATTCGAAATTTTTAATTCCAGTTTTTAGATTTGATATTTTCTTAAATTTGAATGGAAAATTTAAAAAGTGCAATTTTGTATTTATGTGAATAATAATGCTTTAGTAATTATAAACAATTTTTAAAAATTTGATGCAATCGCAATCAGATATTTTGTAGGTAAAGCAGAATAATAATTCTATATAACTATGTAGAACTGTTTTGAAAGCAAAAAACTCATTGATGAACTCGGTAACTCTATTTTTTAAAGACAACAAAAAGTTAATATGCCAAACTTATGTTCATATTTGTAAAAGAATAATGAAAAAACGTATGAAATAAAAAAAAAAAAATCATGTGAGTCCGATCACAGGGGAGATGTGTAAACATCTGGTACCAAATAAAATGCAGAAAACAGCGACAAAAAGGTTATTTCATATAATAATTTTTTGGCCAAACAATCATAAGTCATACCGATTTGTTTTAATGGTCACATATTACGCGTAAGATGTGACTCTCACATGTACGCTGTTTTTGTGATTGTATTGTGAAATAGAAATTTACCCCATGCGTGTATAGATGTTTACATATCAATAAAAGACCAGCCCGTGTATACTCTTAACATTGTTCTGTATGATATCTGGTTGAAAATATTGACATTCATATTAAAATAGAAATAACTATTGCAAAGCTAATTAGAACAAAAATTGTGGCGCCATCTACTGAGGCATAGTCAAGCTGAGCAAAATGAAGTGACACTCTGTTAATGCAAAAGAAATGTATTTTTCCCACAACAAAATATTGCAGAATTTTATGCAAATAATATAATAAACCGATTTATTTCTAACATGCAGTTATTATGGATATACATATATAGAATATATGTATATTATTTGTATTATTTAATATGTGTATGTATGTATATGTAAATATTACACACAAAATATACAATATCACACGTTATGTTTGTGTTTTTTCTCTTTAAATAAATTAATACATAAAATTTTTTTTTGCTAAATTTCCATTGTTTTTTTTTATTAACAACTAGGTATTTTTTCTGTTTCCTTAAATGGATATAATTTACGTAGAGTTGATAGAGAAGATGGATATGGCGGCGTTTCTATGTACATAAAAAAGGGGATTTCTTTTAGCATCAAATGTACATCTAAGGAAAATTGTGATTTTGAGGACATAGATAATACAGATCCTCTAAATCTAATTGAGTATCTATTTATCGAGGTAAATAATGAAGGTAGGAAATTGCTTTTAGGGAGTGTTTACAGGCCTAATAAGAATCTTTGTACCAGGCGATTTTTTCGAACTTTGGAAACGCAAACAGCTTTGTACGATGATGTTATCATAGCAGGAGATTTTAATTCAAACCTTCTGGTAGATTATAGTTTCTCTGATGAATGTGCCTCGATTGGTTTAATATCACCTAATATCTTACATCCTACACACTTCACTGCAACTATTAATACGCTTTTGGATTTGTTTCTTGTGAGTAATGAAATTAATATACTACTCTACGATCAACTGTCTGCATCATGTTTTTCCAAGCATGATCTTATTTTCATGACTTACAATTTCCAACTTGTTATACAAGTTGAGAGGATTACTTTTCGAGACTTTAAAAACATCAATTTTAGACTCCTTGAGGAAGAATTTTTTAATATTGATTGGAATGCTTTGTATTGTTTAAATTCTGTGGATGACCAACTCTCTTTTCTGGAGCAAAACATAAATTATCTGTTCGATCTAACTGTACCAATAAAATCGAAGATTATTAGTAATAAACAAAAACCCTGGTTTTCTTCTGAAATTAAAGATTGTATCAATCAAAGAGATTTTGTCTATGCACGTTGGAAAAGATTTAAAACAACAACATTACATGATGATTATCTGACTGCTAAGAGAAACACAAATAAAATGATTAAAAAGGCCAAATCCAATTTTTATGCTGAAAAATTTTCTTCTGCCATTGGCTCCAAAAGAACATGGCAAACGATACGCGAAGTTGGTATCGGTAAATCTACGCATCGAGAACCATGTTCGGTTGATGCAGATACAATTAATACAAAGTTTTTAAGTGTTCCTATGGTTCAAGCAGATAAAGATTACTATATCAATAGTCACTCGAATAACGATGCTGAATCTTTTTTTTCTTTTGCTGTAGTAGACCAATGCGACGTTTTATCTAGTTTATTGTCTATAAAACCGAACTCTATAGGAGTGGACGGGATTAATCCTAAGTTTCTCAAGATTCTTTTACCTCAGCTACTTCCAATTATAACTTTTTTCTTTAACAAAATATTAACTACAAGCCACTTCCCATCGAATTGGAAAATAGCTAAAATCATTCCTATACCCAAAGCTGGTTCCGATTATAGACCAATAGCTATTCTTCCATTTCTCTCTAAAGTATTCGAGCGTATTATGCACAAACAAATGACTAGTTTCTTGGATGACAATAACTTGCTAACAGATCGTCAATCTGGGTTCAGGAGGAAACACAGCTGCCTAACAGCCTTAGTTGATGTTACAGAGGAGATTAGGGAGAAACTTGATGATGGCAAGACTACATTTTTAATACTTTTAGATCATTCAAAAGCGTTTGATACCGTGGATCATAACATTCTTTGTTACAAACTTAAAAACCTTTTTAATTTTTCTTCGACCGCTACTCAGTTATTGTCAACATACTTACGTGGCAGGTATCAGTATGTTGAAACTAGAATCCAAAATTCAATGACACTGCCTGTAGCAAGGGGCGTACCTCAGGGGTCCATTGTTGGGCCACTATTATTCTCATTGTACTCAAATGACCTCCCAGGCATTTTAACAAATTGTAATGTAAGAATGTATGCGGATGACGTTCAGCTTTATACCAGCTGTAGTAATGCCCTAATCGACCAGTGTATTGTCTCTATTAATCAGCAACTCCATCGTATTTATACATGGGCAACGGCAAATGGATTAGAGATAAATCCGAAAAAATCAAAATGCATTGTAATTCAAAAGCGACTTTCCAAACTAAATATTACACCTAATATAATTATAAATAATCAGAAAATTGAAATCGTTAAATCTGCTAAGAATCTAGGTATTTTTTTTAATGACACTCTTACGTGGTCGAACCATATTAACTATGCCTGTGGTCGTACTTTCTCTATGACTAGAACTCTGTGGCAAACCCAGCATTGTACACCTATGAAAATAAGAATCCTACTTGCCAAAACTTATCTGATGCCTGTTTTACTGTATGGTTGTGAGCTATTTGCGAAATGTGATACAATTAGTAAAAGGAAATTGAACGTTGCATTTAACAACATAATCAGATATGTGTATGGACTTAATAGACGTTCTAGTGTATCTTTGTTTTCATCGCAGCTATATGGCGTTTCTTTAGATAATCTTTTAAATATAAGAGTTTTAGTTTTTTTACATAAAATAGTGTATACCCACAAACCGGAACATCTGTACGACAAACTTTATATTTCAGATATAAGCAGGGGAAAAAGAATTAGATCAATTAGATATAAAAGTTTAATATCGGAGTGGCATTTCTACATATTCGCAGTATCTCTCTGGAATTCTATACCCCATAGCTCTCAACTTTTAAGTAACGCACGAAAATTTAAAGAAAATATTTTTAAACTGTTTTCAGCATAACAATTTAAAACATTAAATATTATTTGATATTATAATACATTTGATTAAATTAAATTTCAAATATTTCAACTTTATTCTTTAATTTTAATCTTATTGTTCTTTGCATTTTATATAAAGAAAATTTGTAATTAGTTATTAATTTATTAACGATTTTATAATTTTAAATACAATCAGTTCCATACTGCAAAATAAGACTTCTAGTCTTGTGTATGGAGCAGTTCCAATAAATAAATAAATAAATAAATAAATAAATAAATAAATAGCATTATTTGCTTTAGATGTTGGTGAATTTTTACTCCCTTTATATTAATTCGTAGTGCCTGCTTGTCGAAAAAATTTTTGATCGATTTTAAACCTTTCCCCGTGACCCAATCGATCTGCAACTTTGCAGGCAGGCTCGTGGCAATGACAGAAATGATCTAACAAATTTTTTAGTGATGCCAAAACAATGGAAACTTTTAAATTTTTCTACCAGAGTTGATGAAAAATGTACAAAGGGTTAGTTTTTATTTATTATTAACACAACGATCACAAAAACAACAAGTCCAGCTTTGACAACAATGCAACATTTAGAATAACAACAAGAAAAATATAGAAACATCATATTTTTCATTATTTTATTTTTCAAAGATTTCCCTGGACCTGTTCTACCGATTTTAATGATTTTTGAAATAGAAATCTTCCCATGAATTTGGTGAATCATTCTCATTAAAAATTATCACCCTAGCTGTCCTATTGAGCGTGATCGTGACAAGAACAGCATAGAAAATTATATTTTTTCAAGACTTTTTTTAGTTCTTCATTCAAATCTCGGGCCCTAATCGACCGATTTGGACAATTTAAAATAGCAAACTTCTCAGGATATTCATGACTTATTTTTTATATCAACGAGCACACTAGCTGCCCGATTGATGCCGTCATCGTGATTTCCACAGACGGACAGACGGACAGACGGACATCGCTATATCAACTCCGGTTGTTATAAGGATCGCAAATATATATATTTCATGGGGTCCAAAATTTTTTTTCTAATTATTACAAATGGAATGACAAACTTATATATACCCTCTACACTGGAGTGGAGGGTATAAAAAATTACTTTTAAAGTAGATAAGATAAAACTGTAGTCAAAGGATAACGAGTAAGAAAATTATAGTCGGTCTAGACTGGCGATATGATACCCTATACCATACGTTTATAGACCCTATCTCAGGCCCAACTAACTGGATATAGAAAAGCATGAACCAAATTTGAGTGGGATTTTTCTTAATTTTTTTGGCTGCAGATATGAAAAATTTCATAATGGATGCTATATCTATATGGGGACTAGGCCCAAAAATGGACCGATCCTGACCATGTTTGGAAGGTCTCTTGTATTTTGCAAAAATATATACAAGCAAAATTTGAGAAGAATCATTGCAATATTTTTCTTTTTTGATAGATCGGGAAGCAGCTCTATATGGGGACTATGACTGGGAGTTGTCCAATAGGGATTATTTTTGGACTACTGATTAATGGATGTAATATATACATACAAACCCAATTTGACTAAGATTTGTATGATAACTTGGATCTTATGGCAATATATGTTGATTTCATAGGGGTCATTTGTATGGGGGCTAGGTGTGAACATTTACCGATTCTCACCAATTTCAATAGCGTTTATTCCATGGCCAATGGAAGATTAAATGCCAAATTTCATCAAAATATATTCATAATTGCGACCTGCAGTTTGATTACAAGCTTTACATGGACACACAGACGGACGGACGGACGGACATCGTTAAATCGAATCAGATAGTGATTCTGATTCGAGCGGTATAATTAAAGATGGGTGTAGGTCAAATATTTTTGGTTGTTACAAACAGCAGCACAAAGTCATTATACCCAAACCACATAGTTGTATAGGGTATAAAAATGTTGAAAGTTGTAAAACTATTTATTAAGCCACCAGTATTTTCCTTTGTTTAGATTTGGGATTATATTTTTATCTCGTAAGTAAATGCTAGTATCAAATCTGCAATTGTCATTTGTAAGTTGATTGGTATATACAGCTTTTATATTGGCTCGTCTGTAGATGTGCTACAGTATAGGTATACCTGTTTCATCTTGTATAAAACCTTTACTATCGAGGTATAAGAAAGCCTCAGGTGGGTCATATCCATTTTGTAAAGTTGAATATATATATTCATCAGTGGCGTAATAAGGAGCCACAATTAAATTATTTTCATGACATTTTAAGCTTTTGTTAATATGATTTCTTATTAAGTGTATGATAAAGTTATCTTCGTGAACATTATATTTAAGTATATACTTGTTATATTAAGGTATATGCACTGTACATATTTAAATAAATAAAGGACATATAAAAAAAAAAAAACAAGTTTGCAAATTAGACAGCAAAAAATTTTTAATTTTTTTTTTGAGTTTAAAAATTTTTTCGGGTATAATCATTAAAAAAAATCCCATTATTACAAAAAATGCTTGTAATTATTATTAAAATCCAAATATGACATTTTTAATAAATAAAAAAAACCCATCTTTCAAGTTAAAAAAATGAAAAGTCCAGCTTTGACCTAGAGTTTCTTAAAAAGTACTCAATCAATTTTAATGAAATTAAAACAAACGCAAGATAAGCTAAACATCTACCCACTAGAAAAAGAACTACTAAAATATTCTAATCGGTTCTAAAGTTACAGAATTTTGGCCAATGAAAAACAATTTTCAGCCACTGTGACACGCTTTTTAACGTTTCTCTCCGTTATTTTATACCGACGGATTATGTCCACCAATAAATCACATCGGGTGATTCGATCGGTGATTTCAATTAGCTTTTAATATTATAGCGCAACAATAGCATGACATTGTGCATCGTATTTTTTTAATCAATGTACTCCAAAGCCCAATTGTTGTACGCTTCTTTTAATTTTAATTTAAAATGTTTATGTATCCAATTTGATCCATTATAGACAGAATAACAACCATTTTACCAACCCCGTTACCTGCCATACAACCCTAAGCCATAGTGCCACTTCTACCGTGTTTAGCCGTTAGTAAACGATTTTCTTTATTTTCTGCGGTTTAAATTTTTCGCTAATCTACCTTCTTTCCTTTAATGCCGAAAATGCAAATTTGCTTTAATCGTTTACATACTCATTTGCAAAGTCCACACATTTTCTACTATTGATATCGGAAATAAGAGGCTTTCTAAGGCTAGACAGCCATGATAGCCAGAGTTCTTAGTATTTTGTAACGGTATCTTAATGGATGACTTTCCCAAGGATTCTTTAATTTTTGAGCTAATTTGGCAAGCAGTAATTCTTGGACTGTATTTTACTGAAGACAAAATTGTTCGCTTTTCGTATTGGTGGATATGTAGCTTTGGACGACGCACTCACTGAGGAGTAGCTTCTACTTATGATCCGAGCTATTTAACGAAAAGATTTTTACTCATATCTAAGGGTAATTTTTCTATCGTAAGCACAGATTTCTTAGAATTTCTTAGAACTGGGCCAAATCACCCCATTCGATGTAGAGTAAAATCAATCGACATTGCATATTTTGATTTGTTATTTAAAGACGACGGATAAACGTCAGACCTCGTTTCACTTTTACTCTTAACTAGGGTCATAATTAGTTAACAGTGACGGAATAAAATTATTCTTAGTATTTTATTTTGGAAAATAAAAAAATAATTTCGATCGAAAATAATCAAATTCATAGTGCCTTTACAATGCGTGGATTGGTCTATGTGAAGAAAGCCGCTGACAGCCAGGTAATCCGTATTCATGAAATTGATGATCTTAATATCTTGTTTCGTCCACCTGAGGGAGCCGACAGTTTTTCATTTTCCATCAATCACCAAAGTGGTGATGTTATATAATGTAAATTCTTTACCACAACTTATTTCATTAAAATTTTTATCTTTTCACAAATTTATCTTGATTTGTTTTGATAATTTTATTAACTGTAAAATTTTTATATACCTTCTTTTTTTATCTAAATCTAATTTTTTTTATCCTTAATTTCACCTTTAGTATAATAATGTTTTTATTGGCCTGTTTAAATATTACTTTTTGTGATAATTTGTGCGTTACTCGTGTATATTAATGCACAATCTCAGTAACATCAGGGTAAATTGCAAATACGGCACAGCAAATATGATCAGAATCTTGACCAAACAATGTGATGGTTTGCAGATTTGCCATATTAATGCTCAAAGTTTGAGAAACAAGATCGACGAATTTAGATTTATTTTTGAAAACTGTGGCATACATGTTATATGTGTCTCGGAAACGTAGTTTGACTCTAATGACACTGACTTATCAGTTTCTTTAAAATGATATGTTCTACTAAGGGTCGACAGAGTAAGATATGCAGGCGGCGCACAGTGGTCAATTTCGCGAGATAGCGGTCAAAACTCTATAACTTTTGACCGGATTGGTATTTTTTTACGCAATTTATTTTGTTCAATAGGAGGGACTTTAAGCTTCAATTTGCGTGTTCAAACGTAAAAATCGACTGATAGGAACGTAAGTAATTTGGAGTTAAAAATGCATTTTAATTTTTTGTTGAGTTTCCATGTAAAAGTTGAATATTTTGACATTTTAAATAGGTATTTTTTTTATAATTTCTTATTTTCTTCAATGGTATTTTACAACCAATACTTATTTATTATTCCTAAACTTAATTTTGGTCAGAAAATGCCAACATTTGGCCCCTGACATTTATTTAGTCTCAATATTCACAGTGGCCAAAGGTTGGTTTTTTTGGAAGAAAGCTAATTTTTGTGAGGATTAAATTGAAAAATAACACTGAAATTCCCAACAATATCAATACCATTTGGATATATTATATACAGACCACAACATCGATAAAATTTTAAGTAAACTTTTACTATTGATTTAAAGTGCACATATATTTTATTTAAATGTATTAATAAAAATTTATACTAAAATTAGAAACAAATTATAATCTTTAAACTAGTATTAATTAAACAATATTAGTAAAAATTTCTTCCAAATAGCTTTGATTTTCATTTTGCAGTAGTTGTTTAGCTTCTTCATCTAACTCTAATGAGGTTGATTTCCATTTTTGTCGAATACTGGACATATATGGGTCTGATGTGCACAACAAAATATTAATAAGATCTTCATTAGTACAATATCTGGAAATTTTTCTTGTATTGTGCTCGCGAAGGAATCTGTAGTCTTTGTTCCTTTTTTCATGTGCTTCTTCTGAGAGATCTCCAATTGGAAGCATATTGTGCTGAACTATTTGTTCCCCATGGAACAAAATTTTGTGAACTGTGGTTGGCATATGTCTCCAAGAATATTTTTGGTTATAAAGGGTTGCTGTCTCATTAGCATACTGACCAAATTTTTTTGCATCTATCTTTTTGCTACATGCTATAACTTGTAATATGGTTTGGAATCGTCGTATTAAATCATAATCTACTCCAGTTATAGAAGCTGCAGTTTTTGGATCGGAAAAAAATCTCCTTGCTGTGTTTCCATCATTAGAATTTCCTTCTCCTTGCTTTGGCTGGTCAATTATAAGGCCTATCTCACGGTATTTTTCTTGAATATCTTTTTTTTTTTGCTTTCTTTTTTTCCAAATTTTCTTTGTTGTTTCTCACTGTTTCGCCTAACGGGCCAAATTCCAAATCCTATCCCAATTTAAGAATATGCTCTATAAAACGAATTCTAGCATGAAGAGGTGACATTCCAAATTCATATGCTTCATTAAAACTATCGTCTTGTGTTGGTGGTTGGCTCAATTGACTTGATGTTTTTTGGCATATGGTGCAGCTTGACGATGACTTTGTTTTGGTTAAAGCTTGTGCAACTTTTCCATCAATCATTGTGAGACACATTTTAAAATTTACTTCAATGTCTTGGTCATCAAATTTAAATGTTACTGGTTGAAGTTCTTTAATTTGATCATTTATTTTTCGAACTTCTTCATATATGACATCTTGAGTCTCCTTTTTTGTAAGCAAACTTTATTGGTCTACAAAATTTTGTTGACGAGGTAATTTCATTCTTCCATACATCTATCTCTGCAGCTCTACTAGTTGACGGCTCTGAACCAATATAAGTTTTTGTTTAACGTAATGGAACGAAAGAAATCATGAATAAATTGGCATCTGATAGCAATTTTACCCTTTTTAGTTTTCGATGGTTGAATTTGATGCAGAAATGAATCCTTTATGATGTTACAAGAAACTTCTTCATTGATATGTTTAAGCTTGCGTCTTCGTGATCTTTCACTACAATTATCAATTGGCTTTGCTGGTCGACCACCTTTTCCAGTTTCCGTGGTAGTTACTGATGGCTTTTTAAAAATAAGTTTATTTCTTAGCCATTATTGGTTGCGTGAGTAAAACAATTTCTTGTTTCTGGAACATTGATTGTACCGTTTTCTTAAAGTATTTAAAAAGTTTTTTATTTTTAAATTATGAATTTTAATTTCTTGTTTGTCGCATATTTTGAAGAATGGATTATTCGTTATATGTAAAATAATGTCGTTTTCATCTTTCCGTTCAAAATATATATCAGATAGAACACTATAACTGAATTTAGCCATTGTTTAAACAATAATGAAGAAAAAAAAATGAATGCATGGATTAATATACTATTGCTCGAAGTTTCAACATGATCTTTTTTACCTCTTTGAAACATAATATAACAGGTAGTTGGTTTTACCAGTTATTTCCATTGGTTTTAAATTTATTTGCAATTTTCACGTATTTAAGTTGTGTAATATTAGATGGAAATAAAATCTTTTTTACCTTTTCCAAATGAATTGCCAGATACCACATAATTTGAGAGTTCTATTGTCATTTTTGTCAAAATTTTGATACACCCTTCTATGTGGACTAGGTCCAAATATGGGCCAACTTCTCCTAATTTCAACAGAATTATTTTTTGCGTCAATAAGAACTCTTGTACAAAATTTCATCGAAATATATGCATAATAGCCACTTTCACATACAAATAACTTCTCAAAAAATATGACGTGCATTTGTACCGAATATCTTACCTTGGGTCAGAAAAATTGCTGTAGCTCAAAAAGTGCAGTCCCGATGCATGGACATGTATATATAGGAATGTAGGGGAGAGTTAGGACTACAAAATAGTAAATTTGTGTTTTGACTCAGCTTGACTCACAGGAGTTGTGCTATATGAAGTAGGAAATTTCCGAGAAATTTGACCTTTTTTAAAAAAAAAAATTTAAATTGTTCTGAAAACAGTAGAGCTTCAATTTTTTTACCAGTAGGAAATAAGTTAAGTTACAACACAAAATTTATTTTGTCCAAAAATCTTGAAAAACAAAAAAGTTATGATCATTTAAACTTTAAAAATTAACTAAAAATATCATAAATTTACTAAATTCTGAAAAAGCCCATTTTGGACCACCCTGTTCTCAGTGAAATAGTTGAAATAGAGTTCTAATTTTTTGGCTCCCGAGGTTTACTACTGTCTACTTTCACATGAGTCTAATAACTTTAAAATCGGAGAACAAAAACCAAAAGGAGTTTTGGCCGCTATCTCAAAATATTGACCACAGTGCGGCGTTGCTATTTATGTGAAAAAGGGCATAGTATTTAATATTTTATGCTATTCAGATTCTGATGATTTGATCAAATATTTGTTCATTGAGATCATTTCTGAGAAAAGTAAATTACTAGTTGGCTGCGTATATCGGCCTGATAAGAATATATGCATGAAATCATTTTTAACAGTTGTTGGGAATCAAATATTAATGTTTGATGATATTGTCATCGCTGGCGATTCCAACTGCAATATCTTGACCGATTTTAGCCTTATAACTAGCATGACATTGCTAGGACTTACATCTCCCAATACAACTACACCCACTTATTTTACAACTAATAGCAGTACCTTACTGGACCTGGTCTTTGTAAGTGATACACACAATGCTATCCTCTACGATCAAATTTCTGCACCTTGTTTTTCCAAACATGATCTAGTTTTTATGAAGTATAACTTAAAATTGCATGTTCCCACTCAGTCAATTACATATCGTGATTTCAAGAATTTAAACTACTCATTTCTTGAAGATGAATTTTCTAAAATTGATTGGCAACAAATATATTACATGATTTCGGTGAATGATCAACTATCATTCCTTGAAAGCAATATACTAAATTTGTTTAATCAATCAGTACCACTAAAAACTAATATAATACGTCCAACGAAAAATCCATGGTTCTCATATAGAATACAACAATCCATTAATCGAAGAGACCTCGCTTACTCTAGCTGGAAAAAGTTTAAAACGACAAATTTACATACTGAATACTGTGCTGCAAGAAATGAAACTCGCAAGAAGATTAAGCAAGCTAAATCAAATTTCTACTACGATAAATTCTCATCAGCCTTAGGATCCAGAAAAACGTGGCAAACGATTAAAGAAATTGGCATCGGAAAACATATGAATAACGAACCGGTATCCTTTGATCCTGACGTTGTAAATGAACAGTTCGTTAATATTCCTATGGTGGTAGCAGACATGAGTTACTACAATAATTACTTTTTGAATCACTTTGATCCCTCAATTAACCAATTTAGTTCTGATTGTGTAAATGAGATTGTTGTTTTGAAAAGTTGTATGTCTATTAAATCAAATGCTGTTGGAGCGGACGAAATTCATCCTAAATTTCTCAAAATTCTTGTCCCTCAAATTTTGCCATTCGTAACACATATGTATATTTAATAACATTATAACTACTAGCTGCTACTAAATGGAAAAATTCAAAAATTATCCCAATACCCAAAACGAAATCCGATTATAGACCAATTGCAATATTACCATTTTTATCTAAAGCTTTTGAAAGAATCATTCACGAACAAATATCACTTTATCTTAATACATACAATCTATTAACAGATCGTCAGTCCGGTCTTCGAAGAAAACATAGCTATATTACTGCTTTGGTAGATGTAGCGGGGGATACAAGGAAAGAGATTGATGCAGGGAAGACAAAATTTTTAATACTGTTAGATCACTCGAAAGCTTTTGATACTGTTGATCACAATATTTTAATGCTATAAGCTTAAAAACATGTTCAATTTCTCAACTACTGCCACACATTTAATATCGACCTATCTTGATAATAGATATCAGTTTGTTCAAAGTATTTCAACCCGATCTAAATTACTGCCAGTTAGGAGAGGTGCTCCGCAACGATCAATTGTAAGCCCTCTTCTGTTTTCTCTTTATGCGAATGATCTTCCGAACCAACTTTAGTATTGTAAAGTAAGAATGTACGCCGACGATGTACAACTTTACATCAACTGTAACGTTCCTAAGATTCAACAATGTATCACAATTTTGAATCAGGAACTTTAGAGTGTTAATACCTGGCCTACAGCAAATGGACTTAGCATAAATCCAAGGAAGTCTAAATGCCTTGTTATTCAAACACGATTAAATAGAACTGTTTATATACCTGACCTAAATCTTAATAATGAACGTATAGGAAACTGTAAATTCAGCAAAAAATCTAGGAATCTTCTTCAACAATACTCTTACATGGTCCGACCACATTAGCTATGCATGTGGTAGAACTTTTTCGATGCTAAGAACACTTTGGTCAACACAGCATTGCACACCTATCAATATTAGATCACTTATTGCAAAAACCTATTTAATGCCAATTCTGATGTATGGATGTGAATTGTTTGCTGAATGTGATGCTGCTAGTAGAGATAAACTCAACTCTGCATTTAAAAACATAACACGTTACGTTTACGGCAAGAGAAGGTATGATTCCATTTCACCAATTACAACAGCTAAGCTCTATGGTTTTCAGTTTGATGAATTACTCAAAACCAGAGTTTTAATATTTTTACATAAGATAATCTACACTAAGGAGCCGGAACATCTATACAAACGTTTAACTTTTTCCAATTCTAATAGAGGAAACAGAATTATACCTCTTAAACGTCGTTATTTAATTTCCAGCTGGCAGTTCTTCATTAATGCTGTCCATCTTTGGAATTCAATCCATACCATATACAAACTATAAGTAACGCACAAATTTTCAAAAAAAGCATTGTTAGTCTGTTCTCGATTTAACTATTTTGAACTTTATTGTTTGATTGGATAAAAATTCTTTTTTTTCTTTTGTCATTTGATCATTTTGAAAACTTTGATTTGTAAAACTTTAAAACTTTATTATTACTAAGTATTTTAATTTAGTACTTTTTTTTATCTTTTTTTGAGTCAAAATTGAACTTATGTCTAATACATTTACATTTAAGTTAATATTGTAACTATTTTTTTTATAAATTATTTGTAATGTATAACTTTTTTTTTCAACAAATTAATAATTCTATACTGTAATAAGAGACATTAGTCTTGTGTATAGAATTCCAAATTAATAAATAAATAAATAAATAAAAATTTCGATAACGAATGCGGCGATTTGGCCCCTGATCTTAAAATATAGTTTCCAAAAGATATATAATTTAGTCAAATCAACTTTATATAAAGAAATTTGTATTCTACTAAAACTAAATCGATTAAACACAACCCGACTTGATAAAGAAAACACAACAAATTTGTGAAAATTTTTCTTTATTTCTCAACATAATCGCATTTTAGCTCGATGCACATTCAATATTTTCGCTGCCCTGTTCATAGTAAAAACTGTCTAGCTCCATAAAATGGCCATTAACCGTAGACTCCGCCTCCTCATTGTTGACAAGTCTTTTATCACCGCCCCATTTTTAAAATTTGGAAATAGAAGCTGATCCGTGATCTGGCAATTCGAAATATTAGTTGGGCCATCGCATTGTCTGGATGAAACGACACTTTCTTTTTTGCCAAATGTGCCTATTTTCCTTAATTTGATCGCTTAAACGCTAAATAATACTCGCCGTTGATTGTTTTTCCTTTTTGAAGATAAACATTAAAAATTAGCCCACGAGCATCCCAAAAAAACGGACGCCATAACCTTGCCTGCAAATGGAATTGTTTCTCCTTCTTTGAACACGATTATCCCATTTTAGTCCATTGTTTTGATTGTCCCTTTGTCTCAGCTGTGAAATGGTGTACTCATATCTCATCCATGGTTACGAATTGAAGCAAAACCTCGACATTATTTCCGAGAAACAAAGTCAAACATTCTATTGAAACTTCCGGCTATCTCAATTGGTCGACCAATACGGTGTTCGTCTTAGCAGCTCATATGGCCTCGTTTAAACTCTACCACCCAATATTTTATAGTCATAAACAAAGAAGCAGACTCCCCCAGAGTAGAATCAGCTCGGCTTTAATATTGGTTGGGACCTTTCAAATGAAAGAACTAAATTACATAACGGTGACTCAATTTTTCCATGTTTACAAATTCTCTTTATTTCTGATGGCTAAAAAAAAACCAAAAATACTTAACTCCGTGGCGCCTTGACACATAAAGCATATATTTTATAAGGTTTACAATTTTCACCAAAGTAATTCTTTTCAAAACACTGCCGCCATCTATACATCAGATCATGTTGTTCTGGTACCGCCCTCATCGTTGCTTAGTTCGTGGGATTCCCCTAATTGTAAATGGGTTTTTTGAGTTGTAAATAAAAAAAAAAATAAGTTCAAACGTTTTTGTTTTAACAATTAAAATTCCTAATGTAGTAATGGTAAAACGTTCGGACCTTAAAATATTTATTAAAATTGTATTAATATTTAAAATTTTCATCTTCAAGTGTACGGATACTATTTTTTAACAAGTGTACGTAAATAACTCATACATTCGTACATACATAAGTATTTCACATAAATGTTATTTATGGAGGTGGATTTAAATAGTTTTAAACCAAGCACAATACAAAATTAAAAATGCAAATAATAGAAGTACCAGAAATTCTTCAAAATATTCCAAAAACTTTGTAGTCAATTTTTAAGCTGCCTAAAAGAAAATTTACAACTTAAATAACAGTTATTTTAATTGTTTTTACCTATGAAAATCTCTTGGGTGTAAACTTAAGGTCGTTTTTCTAATCTTGGTATAATTACACTGTCAATTACACACGTGCTTAAAAACTCTTTTGAAAACTTTTTAAGGACTGCAGTTTAACAATAATTATGTTATTATTATGGAAAACAGCATCATTTAGTACTTATTTCACCAGTTTAATTTTTACATTCGGCATTGTCGATATTTTTGATACCCTAAACTGTTTACACACTTATTACGATATAATACTGTATTCAAATGGATACAATTACAATTTATACTCGTCAGGTTTATCGATTGGCGATTTTAAAAATAACCGATTTTGTTGAACAAAGAAATTCCATTAAATTTTGCTTGTAGAATGACAATTATGCTACAGTAACGTTAAGAATATTGCAGAAGGCCTTCGGCGAGCAGCTTACTTTGAAAAAAAAAAACAAATAGTTCCAAAAAAGGCAGAAAAAGCGTTGAAGTAATAGTGCTCCCGGACTAGAAAAAAAAAACATCATCTGATAGACAACGAGTCCAGGAAATTAAAGACTTGATGCAGAAAAATCATCGGTTGACAATTAGAGATCTTACTAACATTGTCGACATTTCCAAGGGATCAGTTAACTTTATTTTAAAATATATTTTGGGCCTCAAACACATTAAACCTCGATTAGTGTTCCAAAACCGATCAAGATCGTAGCACTAGTGTATCTAAAACAATACTTATTTATTTAAATATTTATATATTTATTTATTTATTTATTGTGCTTTCCTGTACAACAAGAAAATTATTCTTATAATTACAGTACAGGATTAACTAATTATAAGGCTACAATGTGCTGATATAAATGAAATTTATTACATATATTAATTATTTATAAATTAAATAACAAAAAAACAAAAAATAATAAAATCGCAAAATACAAAAATTTCAAAGATTTTACTATGCAAAATAATCAAAAATTTGTTTCTTAAAAAGTCTTGCGTTGCTTGTTTTGTGGAAGTACATTCCAAAGACGAACTACGTGCACAAAGAATTGCTGTTCAAAGAAAAGTGTCCTATGAATAGGAACTATGAGCTTTCTTCCTCTGCTTACCAGCAAGAAGTGAAACGTATCATTACGGAGAGCAAGATTTGGATCTAAGACTACGACCCCGAAACAACAGGCCAATCAAGTGAATAATGTGTAAAAGATGAAGCAAGACCGATAAGATTACGCCAAAGGCGTTCAGATATCAAATGCATGTTAACAGATTTCTTCCAGTATCGTGCAATAGCCCAACCAGCTAACAACGAACATTATTACAGTGAAGGTCTATAAAAAACCAGTCCAGAATTAGGAATACATACGATAGTGCACCGTTTCACTTTGCATTAAATCTTCGATACCACTCCGTATAAAAATTCAACTCATTTCATTCCTCAACCACATTCCTGCCCACATTTGCATTCATCGGCCGGATGCTTTTGCCTTATGTGAGACCCAGGTAAGTGGGAGTGCTGATCCACAGTATTTTCACATACCTGGTTATCACCATCTATCCCTCTTTTTTCTTCATAGGGGCCTTGTTATGTACATTCGCGACAATGTTGTGTACCAGTATCAGCAACATCTGAACTGTAATGATGCTGAATTTAACTCACAAAATCAGATCACACATTTTGCACTTCGGGTTTATATATAGAAGCCCAAAAGGGCTTCCCCAGAAAGGGAGCATACCTATAATGGCTTCGACGCCCTTTCTGGATCCATTTCTAGAATCCTAGAGAGTTGCCCGAATAGTGAAGTCGTTATGCTGGCGATTTTAATATCCATAACTCTACATGGCTTCACCATTCGAGTCAAACAACTCCCGAAGGCCGTTACGTTGAGCTTTTCGCGGCACATAACCATCTTGCGCAACTAGTGAGTCAACCAACGCACATTCCGTGCATTCAAGGGCAACGACAGAATACTCTCGACCTTTTTCTCACTTCACATCCTGATAAGTATGAAGTGAAAATATTTGCACCTCTCGGTAATTCACATCACTGCACCATTTCCGCTTCCTTCCAGCTATGAAGCGCTTAGTTTTTATTTACGAAAAGGCTCGTTGGGCAGAGCTCAACGATTTTTTCCAGCATTTCAGCTGGAAACTTTGCTTTCTGGGTAAAAATGTTGATGCTGCTGCGAAAGTGGTGGAAAAAATAATAGTGCTTGGTATGCGATCATTCATTCCATCAAAGCACATTTTGGCTAAACCAAATCAAAAATTATGGTTTAACCAGACCTGCAGAGATGCAGTCAGATCCAGAGAGGAAGCATTCAGATATTGGCGTGAAAATAAAAATTCCGCCACTGAACTGCAACGCAAACAGGCGAGAACTGAATGTGCCAAAACACTAAGGCGCCAAAGTCTTCGTGCTAAAGTTCTCTCTGCTCCCCGGGGTAGCAAGAGCTTTTGGTAATTTGTTAAAATGGTAAAGAACAATGCTAGTTCTGCTATCCCAACTCTTTTAATGAATGACCAAATATTCACTGAACCGGTTGATAAGGCTAACCTCTTAGCTGAACTTTTTGCAAAAAACTCGTTTTTGCCGGATAGCGATCAACCTCTGCCCGAACTTGAAAGTGTATCTTGTACTATGCCTAAAATATTCTTTCGAACACGTGTAGTTAAAAAGGTTCTTTTGGATCTCAACGTTAATAAGTGTTCGGGACCGGATGGTATACCAGCACTGGCGCTGAAACAGTGCTCTTCGACGCTATCTAGTCCATTAGCCAACCTTTTCAGCCTTTCGTACCATGCGGGAGTCTTTTCCTCTTGCTGGAAAGTTGCTAATGTCCAACCAATCCCTAAAAAGGGTGCGGCTAATAACCCTGAAAATTACCGTCCAATTGCAATCTGCTCTGCACTCTCAAAGGTGGTGGAGAGCATGATCAATTTCCATCTTGTGAACTACTTAGACGCCAATTCACTTCCTAATGATCGACAGAATGGCTTCCGTAGAAACCGTTCCACGGGAGACCTGTTAGCTCTACTTTCTGAGCGCTGGAGTCGATCCATTCATAATTTTGGTGAAAATAAAGTGGTTGCTCTGGATATTTCCAAGGCATTCGATTGTGTGTGGCACGGTGCATTGATATCAAAGCTTATTACATTTGGGGTCGGTAATGACTTCTCTCGATTTATATCGAGTTTTCTCAGAGACCGAACAATACGTGTTGTTATTGTTGGGGTCTCATCTTATGAGTTTCAGCTTAATTCAGGGGTACCCCAAGGTTCCGTTCTTTCTCCTTCCCTTTTCCTTATCTTTCTGAACGACCTTGTTGGTCAAACTTTTAATTCTATTTACTCCTTCATAAATTTATCATTTATTTTGCTTTAATTGTAGGCCAAGCCTCTTGGAGATTGGGGGGCAGAAGGCAGACAATGAATGACACACTCAATCAAGACCTGTTAACAATCTCCGAGTGCGGTAAAGCGAATAGGGTTGATTTTAATGCGTTGAAGACTCAATGCTGTATGTTGACCCATAGGGCCATGTAATCAACAATGTCATCTGTATATATGGGTGGTATAGGTATTGAGGAATCGGATACTCTTGATGTTCTAGGCATGAGAATTCAATGTGATGTTCGTTGGAACGAGCATGTTTTTCAAGCGTAGAAAGAAGCATTCAAGTGTCTTGGTTTTCTAAAACGGTGTAAAAATTACTTCACTCCTTCTGATCTCCTTAAAATCTATACCACTTACATCCGACCGAAAATGGAATACAACTCCCATATATGGGCAGGAGCTTCAAAGTCTATTTTGGAGCTACTGGACCGTGTACAAAAGAGGGCGTTGGCGCTCATCAATGACAGTAGGGTATCCAACTCTACTCTATTGATTAATTGGAACACCGTCGGAATGTGGGTTGTGTAGCACTATTCCATAGATATTACCATGGGAAATGTTCTTCTGAGATTAGCGAAGTTATCCCAAGTGCCCGAGTTTCGGTTCGCTCTACCCGCTTCCGTTTGTAGTCTGTTGTCCAGTTGACCGCACAACGCACTACAGAGAGAATTCGTTTATCAGTCGAACTAGCCGTATGTGGAATAAACTCCCCGCAGAGGTATTTCCTGACAGTTATAATCTAACAAAATTTAAATCAAATATCCACAAACACTACTCTCTCTTTCCTCCTTCCCGCAACCTATTTTCCTGATATCAACACAATGCACTGCATTTGTAGAGGGCATCCCCTGAGTGTTTGTTAATAAAAAAAAATAAAAAAAACACCGTATTCACCTGATTTAGCACCATGTAGCCTCTGGCTATTAAATAAACTCAATAGACCACTCCCGAAACACCATTTTATATAGATTGATAACATAGATGCCGAATAAATGAGCGCTTTGAAGACAATTCCGGAAATCGAGGATTAGTGAAAACTTTTGCATAAGTGATCGAATAGAAGCAGAATTTTTCAGAAAGTGATAAAATTTATTTGCATGAATAAATGATATTTTATAACAAAAAACACTTATTCAATTAATTAGAAGTATAACAGTTCTTGTAATATTATTTATTTAACCATTTGAAAGTGAAACTCAAACTTCATTTCAAATATTTAAACAAATAAATGTGTTTTATTCAGCTGTACTAACGTGTGGATAGCAGTCACCTGCGTCACATTCAAATTAGAAGTGAAAATAGACTAAAACAGAATTTATGTTTAAATATTTTTTATATATAACTACGATGATAAGGCAAAAATTCTTTGTGGTTGGGCAATTTCTAAGGTAGAAAAAACTTTTTGATGTCATCTTCTATTGAAATTTACCATAGATGTTGTATCTTGCAAAAGTTCTACAAAGCACATACTGTGTGACTCGAGAAGTTTTTGGTTTCCAAATTTAATGCCTTGAAAATTAACAAAACACAGTCAATATTTCCTTTAAATGGTAAGCATATCGCATGTTTGTATTAAAAATTTTAAGATATTTTTTGGATCTTCCGTTCGAAGCACCATATCCCAAAATCCAAACAACTTATATACAACTGCTGTAGAATTTTACGACATACCGCAAATACGTCTTACCAGATTTTCGTATTGCCCAATTATGTTGTTTTGTTTGTGTAAGCTTTCTCATATGAATTGGTAGAGAAAAACATGCTTAGAACCACGTTTTGCTCCACAACTCCAAATGAATCTTTTTAAAAATTTAGAAAATGTCATCATATAATTTTTCTAGAATTTTAAAAAAGCTCGTTCTTGAGATATCGCACCTTAAATACTAAACAGTCACATCTCAAAAGTTTCCAACATTGACTTTTTTCCATAAATTAATTCACAGTACACATTTCTATCTAAAATGCTGTTATATCTGGGGCACAACTTGAGATAATATCACTAGTCAAATGCAAACATTTCAGTCAGAGAGTCATAACTCAAAATTATATTTTGTTTCCACAAATACAATATAAGTAAATTTAGAAAATGTATAGCAAAACTTTCCTCAAAATGGATATTTTTCATAATGAAACTACATTTTTTAAATAATACAATCATTTTTACATAAACAGTTGTTTGCCTCTCCTGAAAATTTAAAAATTTTGAGTTGTAATTGTTTTGTATTTAAGGTACGATATGGTTATTTGAAATCAAGACCGCAAAAAACAAACTTTGACTTTTTATCAAGGTTCAGAAAATACACACATGAAACACACAATGTTCTGTTCAAAAGCAGCCAAAACATATCTTTATTTTCATATCAATTATGTGCGTTTCTAAATTTTCTACGGTGCCCAACACAACCATGACTGTGCTCGTTTTAATATTTCGTTATTTACACGAACATTTTTGTATCACATACTTTTTGTTTCAAACACACATAAAGCACAAATTTTTGAGTGTTGCTTTATTTGAAGTTCATGTTCTGCTACGTGTAGTGAAAAAAAACACAGAACATGTACAATAAACAGGTTCGAGTTCAGTTATATTTTAAGTCGTGTTGTGGCTCGTGTAGTAAGAAAAAACACAACATGTACAATAAACAGGTTCGAGTTCAGTTATATTTTAAGTCGTGTTTAAAATATAACTGAACTCGAACCTGTTTATTGTACATGTTCTGTGTTTTTTTTCACTACACGTAGCAGAACATGAACTTCAAATAAAGCAACACTCAAAAATTTGTGCTTTATGTGTGATTGAAACAAAAAGTGTGTGATACAAAAATGTTCGTGTAAATAACGAAATATTAAAACGAACACAGTCATGCTTGTGTTGGGCACCGTAGAAAATTTAGAAACGCACATAATTGATATGAAAATAAAAATATGTGTGTGTTGGTCTAAGTTATGTTTGTTTACATATATGTACGAGTTTTTTATTCAGTGTGTGTTTTTTTCTGAACTCTGCTTTTTATACCCTATACCACTATGTGGTTTGGGTATAATGACTTTGTGCTGCTGTTTGTAACAACCAAAAATATATAACCTACACCCATCTTTAATTATACCGATCGAATCAGAATCACTATCTGATTCGATTTAACGATGTCCGTCCGTCCGTCCGTTCGTCCGTCCGTCTGTGTGTCCATGTAAAGCTTGTAATCAAACTACAGGTCGCTCATATGAATATATTTTGATGAAATTTGGTATTTAATCTTTTGTCTGCCATGGAATGAACTCTATTGAAATTGGTGAGAATCGGTCCATGTTCAGAGCTAGCCCCATACAAATGACCCCTATGAAATCGACATAAATTGCCATAAGTTCCAAATTATCATATAGATCTCAGTCAAATTGGGTTTGTATGTGTTTATTACATCCATTAATCAGTAGTTCAAAAATACTCCCTATAGGAAAATTCTTAGTCATAGGTCCCATATAGAGCTGCTTCCCGATCTTCACTTAAATCTATCAAAAAAACAAAAATATTTCACAGATATTTCTCAAATTTGTTTTGTATATATTTTTTCAAAGTATAAGTGACTTTACCAAATATGGTCAGGATCGGTCCATTTTTCGACCTAGTCCACATATAAATATAGTATCCGATATGAACTTTTTCATGCCTGCAGCGAAAAAAATTAATAAAAATGCCACTCAAATTTGGTTTATGCTTATTTGCTATATCCAATTAGTTGGACCGAAGTGATAGGGTCTCTTAACCATGGTATAGGGTATCGTATAGTCGAGCTAGACCGACTATAATTTGCTTACTTGTTTTATTCTTATTTTAGTCTCAACAAAGTGTCAAGTGATTTTTTAAACAGTCATTGAAGAAAATAAATTTAAAGTGATTTTATTAAGCGCAATTTAAATTAAGAAAATAATAAAAATAAAATGTGGACAGAAGAACTCAAATTTTCTTTAATTTTTTCACGTAATTAAAAACACAAAGTGGTTCTTAAGTTGTTGGTTTATTGCGAATGAACAAATGAAAAAGATTGACAAAATAAACGCCCAAAAAACGAAGAGTAGTTACAGCCAAAAAGGCACAATGTTAATGGACAGTGATTTACGTAGCATCTTCGAAAGGGATTTGAAAAAAAGCCTGCGTGAAAAGTCTCGTCTAAATAACCACACATTGAGAGCTATGCATCACATATTGGGTGCCGCGTTTGCTTACAAAAGAACAAAACAGCGTCGTGCAGAAATTTCAATAGAGTGTTTGGCAATGTTTCACCAAAATAAAGCCGAGTTTTTCGTAACCATGGGGGAGACAAGCAATTCACACCCGAGACAAAGAAACAGTCAAAACAGTGCACTGAAATGGTAGAATCGTTTCCAAATAAAGCGAAGACAGTTTTATCTGCACTCGTCTTTTTTTGAACAATTTTTATTGATTATCTTCAAAAAGGAAACACAGTCAAAGACGGGTCTTGTGATTACTTATTGCAGCGTTTAAGTGAGAAAAGAAAATGTTGCTTCATCAAGACAGTGAACCAGACAGTGCTTCACCTCAGTTGAAGGTAAAAGAAATGGACTTAACTCATTCCTAGCCTCAAAAAATGTTTGGTTTTTTCTGCAAGGAATCCGCAAATTCACTGAACTATGGGAAAATGGTATAGCTTCCAATGGACAAGACTTTGAATAATGTATTTATGCATTTTGTTATTGACATAAAGCTATATGTGACCTTCTCCGAGAAAAGGGACCTAGTGTGTCAAAAAACGGGTTGTGTCAAAAACGGTGGATTCTGGTACCTAAAAGGGTGTTGAAACTTTAAATTCGTTTTTTTCTCAAAACTTAATTTTCAGATACTAGGTCCCTTTTCTCGGAGAAGGTCACATATTAAAAAAAGCTTAATTTAAAGTTATAAACCCAACATTGAAATATTTTTGAAATGAGGCCAAAATGAATAAATTTTATGCTTTAGAGTTCATAAGACCTTTTACCTCTTTTAAAAACGTTATATTTTGAAAACCGAAATGCTATCGAGTCGGAGTATTAGAATGCGATGAACTCGGGCAATTTACAATATTAATGGGGAATTTCAACGGAGAGGATAAATCCAGTTGCTGTGTGGTTTTATGGCTTGCATTGTCCCATTAAAAAAACTTTTGTGAAGTATTGTGAGTTTTAATCATTCGAAAGCATTTTCTATATTATACGTCTTTTAACATTTTCTCTTAGGTCCAATAAGCATACACTAAATATGAGTGGCATTGCCTTCATATACGAAAAAGTCCATATCGTATGATATATTTATAAGGGGACCAGGTCGAAAAACGAACCGATTTGTAAAAACATATACAATCGGAATTTGTGAAAAATCTTTTTTATTTTTTGATAGATTTAAGTGAAGATCGGGAGTCAGCTTCATATAGGGGCTATGATTAAGAATTTTCCTATAGGAAATATGAGCAAAGAAACCATAAACAAATTAAACATCATGTGAAAGATATTTTCAAGTCATATCCAATAGCGTATAAAACACGAGCACACCTGCTAAATGCTCGTGTAATTTAATGAAACCCTAAAATTTTAGGAGGTATTTTATGGTGTTACATATGAATTCTAATTAAAAAACTCGCATGCATTACTCGTATTTTAGTTTTATCAGCTTTTTTCTATATAGCGGCTGGTTCGTTTTGTAGCCTCTATTTCCCCAAGATACTTTTTATGTTTGATGCTGGCAGTATGGGTATCAATAATTTTATTTTTATATAAAACAAGTGACAAACTAATTGGGTATCAAAAAAAAGCATAACCCAAATCTGAGTGGATTTTTTTATTAATTTGTTTGCCTGGAGATTTGAAAAAGTTCTTCTCGGATGGGGACTAGGTCAAAAAATTCACCTATCCTGGCCACATGTTGTAAAGTCACATTTTTTTTTTTTTTTTGCAAAAACATATATAATATTTTTCTTTTCATTAGGCTTAAGTGAGGATCGGGTAGCAGCTTTATATTGGGGCTATAATTAAGAATTGTAATAGAGGGTATATTTTTGGACTACTGAAGCCTGCAACGTCATCTTTAAGATAAGATAAGTTTTTAATAAACTAAGTTTTAAATATATTTTTGATGTTTTAACAAGCACCTACATTAGGGCGGGTCGATTTAAAAATCGCCCAAGTAACAAGGAAAATCGTATTCTAGGGATCAAAATAAGAAACTTTGCCCGAGGAACCATACCTCTAAAACGAATTCTGATGTCCCGACTTTTGACTTGTCTGTCTGTCTGTCTCACTTTGACCCATTTAGAGTGCCCCAATCGAGTCCAAATGTATGATCGACCCCCACTAACTTTGAAGGGCCGACCTACCCATGCCAGTGGCACACCCCTGGAACCCCTGGGGGGGCTCCCCATACAAACATTTCAAAAAATCAAAATTTTTGGCACTTTGAAAAAATCAGGAAAACGGGTATGTTTTTACTTTTTGGAGTTTATTTTTCTCTTTAGAAATTTATTTAGTCAGAACATATGTAAATGAAAAAATGAATCTAATTTTGTAATAGAAAAGAAACTAAAAAAAATTGTTGTTTGAAGTCTTGTTTGCTTTCAAGTCTGGGCAATTTCGCACGGCTCTCTAATGTCGTCGCCATAACAGCCTCTACATTTTCCGGTATAACTCGTTTTGAAACACTAGCTAGCAATGGAGCGTGTCGTTCCGTTCCTTGTATATGTGATGGAATTTTGCATCATCTTGATTTAAATATTCTTTTGGTTCAAATACGTTATTTATATCATTCAAATTGATCATTTCCGTGTAACTTGTGCAATTAAAGTTTATATCTGGTTTTTTATAAACTCTAAGTTCGTCAACATCGGTTCGATAGCGTAGAATTTTCTTTATTGCACAGTCGCTATTTTCTTTGCTGTCATCAAACAACATTGATAACAAGATATTTTCATAATATATATATAACTAGCTGAACCCGGTGTGCTTCGCTACCCCTCATCGTTATAAAATAAAATAAAATAAAATAAAAAAAAATATTTATACATTAACAAAATATTATTTATTAAATTTAGAATTAATTATTGCACTAACAACTTTATATAGTCATGGGCTTAATAGAACTTATTATGGATTTTAATTTTTCTAAAAAGGGCGTGGTCTCGCCCAGTTTTCTTGTAGTACTATTTCTATTAATTTTAATACGATATATACCAAATATCATCGCCATAGGTTAAAAATGACCGAGATATGACGATTTTACATTTTGGGTTATATGGGTTTGGGTTTGGTTTGGGTTTGCCCACTAACAACTTTATATAGTTAAGGACTTATTATTTCGCAAAAATATCCTTTTGTGAAAATTTCATGATGATCCTTCCAATAGTTTAGAAGATATTACGATTTTTTATTTTTCTAAAAAGGGGCGTGGCCCGCCCACTTTTCTTCTGGTATGTATTTCTATTCATGCCAATACCATATGTACCAAATATGACCGCTGTAGGTCAAAAAATTCCCGAGATATGACAATTTCAAATTTTGGGTTATATGGGCGTGGCACCGGCCCTTTGTCCAATCAAAAACTTATATAGCCTATTATTCCTTCCAGAGTCACAGTAACACACTGTGAAAATTTCAGGAAGATCGGTTCAGGGCCTCCTATAAAGCACAAAACAAACACACATTCATTTTTATTTGAAAGCAGATTAATTATAATTTAAGGTAAAATGGGGCGAAAAGGGGGATTTGGTAATAAAAAAAATGTATGGCTACCTTACCTGTAGATAAAAAGTGTATAAAACTTTAGGTAAATACATATTACAAAAAAAGTATTTTGTATAGCAAACATTGTTAGTGGTATAAGTAAGTATCTGAATCAAAAAAAACGGGGCGGTGAAGTGGGCGTGGTTCATAGTTATATGGCGACGTTAACAGTATTAAGAGCAATATACTACCAAATAAAAAAAAAATTCGTTGGAAGGAACAAATTTGTACAGAGAACAAAAAGTTTAAAACTTCCAAACAAAATTTGGCGTGGGAAGGAGCGTGAAAGGGGGCGTGCCGTAAGAAATGTTTATTTCTACCTCGCCTGGAGTATAATGTGTATACAATTTAACGTAAATCTGTTAAAAACTATATGGGAGCAATTACATAATTTTAAAAAAGTGGGCGTAAAAGTGGGCGTGGTCGAAAAAAAGTACCCTATTAATCATGCCAGAGTCCCAGTTAAATGCTGTGAAAATTTCAGGAAGATCGGTCCAGAGGTTTGGTCTCCTATATATATATATATATATATTTTCATACGGTCATAATTCTGAAATGTCTTGTATATACCTAAACTGTTTCATTAGTTAAATTATTCAATAGGTGCATCGCTTATGATATAAATTAAACCGCATTTGGTTACTATACCAAATAAGCATCCTTTTTATGTTCAAAAATTTGACTGTTGCAGCAACAATATTATTGAAAAAATTTCTAACGATATTTTTAAATATACATATATAAATAACTACCTGTGTAATTATCAACATGTTCTTCAGGGAAGTTGGCTTTTCATCTCTCCGTGACTGTGCGTGCCTATGTCAAAGTTAATCTTTTTCTCACAGCAAGTGTATGGATCAAGTTTCAGATCGATCGGATGAGGGTAAATAACTTTTAGATCTCTCCGTGACTATGTGTGACTGTGCGTGACTAAGTCCAAGTTAATCTTTTTTCACAGAAAGTGTATGGACCAAGTTTCAGATCCATCGGATGAGGGTAAATAACTAATTTTGACTACCCCAAAATTAATCTGTAGTCACGACAAGACTATGGGCCAAGTTTCAGATCAATTGCATGAGGGGGAATGAGGTTGCCCCATGGCAGACCGACAGACAGACAGGTGAAAAGTCGGGACATCAGAATTCATTCTAGAGGCATGGTTGCTGGGGCAAAGTTTCTTATTTTGATCCCTAGAATATGATTTTCCTTGTCACTTGAGCGTTTTCCCTACAAATGGACCCGCCCTATCCTACATATATATCACTCACTAAAGGCGTCTTTTAAGTTGTTATCAACTACTCGCAGAAAAGTGTTTTAATACTTCTCTAAAGAAACGAAACAAAAAAGTGTTCTCAACCATTTTAAACAACAACAAAATATTTATCGATTTTTTCCAGACGTCAATATTTACTTACACAAATAAATATTTATTTATTCAATTTAATATTTACTTACCCAATAACAATTTTATATTTGTTATAAATGTTAACAATTGACAGCCAAATAGTCTAATAAAAATTAAAACCATTTCTTCATTAATTTTTTTTTATTAACTTTTTAAACTGTTTGCTCATGTTGCCTAAAAAATATATATCGCTAAACTCCAACGTCATGCGAACCCGCTTACTACAGAATTGACGCAAACTGTAAGCACACCAAGCTCAAGACTATATCACAAAAAAAAAAAAAAAAAAAACGCCAAAATTTTATGAGAATCCATATTATACATTTTTTTGTGTAGTCTAGATTTCAATGAAGTCGTAATGCCAACGATATAGAAAAAATGTACATCGGTATACATATATAGAATATAATAGAAAACTGCTTTTGTTTTCCAACTCTGATTTGAGCCTCTTATATATTTATTATAACCCATAGAAATTATTATAAAAACTGGTGCTGCCATTTATGTGTAATTTTAGCAAAATGTCACCAATATAATTACTCTCTTAAAACAAAACAAAAACAACAAAAAAGAATAGAAAATAATAATAAAAATGATTACCACCGCAAACACAGCTGGTTTTATGTGTATTTTTGTGCATAAAGGACTATGTCAGAAGCAGCAGTTGTTTATGATTGTTTAGCTTACGTACGTAGCAAAACGTGCTTTTAATTGCTCTTTTACTCGTGTATATTGAAACGAACGTTAGAACAGTAACAATAACTCATTCACTTATACGTAATATACGTCTACATACACACACACACATACACATAAATTTACAGTTACTTGGAATTGTACAAATCCATATGGTTTTATTGTACTTACACATGCTTTTGATATTTTATGAACATAAGACAAAATTGTGTTTAGATTAAGCCAGCTAAATGAACATGAAAGTGGTCCTGCTCAGGATATAAATTCTAGCTTGTACACGCAATCCCACACACACTCACGCTCATACCTAATTCACACCCAACTCACACCCATCACAACCACATTTCTCCTAACCCACATACAAAAACCTATAATTATTAGCCTTTCCTATAGACACACACACACACACACACACACACATACACATATGTTTAAACCAATTTCGCAGCTTGTTAAACAGATTCGCTTGACAATGATGTTTACCAGTTCAAATAGAGTGAGTATTTGGTACATTTTTCTATGTTTTTACCCTTTTGAACTTTAGAATGTAAACAGAATTTTTACAAAAATATAAAATACGAGGGTTGCCGATTATGTTTTATGACAACCAAATAAAATAAAATATTTATTATTATGATGATTTAAAAAAAAAAAAAATGTTTCAACCATTTTGCTAAACTTTTAGATTTCCCGATATAAGCGATTTTCTGTTCGCCGTGATAATTCTACGTTTTTCGATCTGTCAACCGTAAAAAAATTAGTCCACAATTTGGATGGGGTTTTTCAAAAAGGCGCCAATAATTCAACCATTTTGCTCTACTATGCTTAGTTTTCGCGATTTAAGCCATAGTTTTCGATCTGGCAACCCTGAAAATAGTTAGTATAATGAGGGGGAATAACCATCAACCATTTTGGTCTAAGACGCTTAGTTTTACAGATTTCACATTCTTCGCCAAAATTTTACATTTTTGGATTTGGCAACTCAGTTCACATGACGTAATGAATTTGGGGCTGTAAAATATAGTTTCCGCGATTTAGGCAATCGTTTTTCAATCTGTCAGCCATAAAAATAGTTAGTGTACAATAATTGGAAATATTTTAATCTAATTTTTCCACGACGCTTACTTTTTGGTATATAAGCGATTTCATATTTCCCTTCTAAATTTTACGCTTTCGATCTGGCAATCCTAAAGATAGTCACCGCCCGTCGTAACTGGAGCTAAAAATATTAGCTATTTTGCTCAACGAAGCTAATTTTTCAAGACATAAGGGATTTTCTGTTCCCCGCCAAATTTTTGATTGATAATTAGTCATTTAATTAATCTTGCTTATACAGACTATATTACGCATTCATCGAACCAGTCTTTGATGAGCGTAACTATACAGTAAGATTGGAAGTGTCTTTATTGTTTTCAAAATATTTTCCATTATATTCTAGGAAATTTTTTTTTTTTTTTTCATTTACTAAAGACACTAAACGTATGCGTCACAATTCAAATCATTTTAAATGAAGAAAACAAACTCAACAAATTAACACAAACACATTAATAAATTTAATAAACACACACATAGCATTGTATAATTTTATGTATGTGCTAGTAGCAACTTTAAACGATCATAACTCCAAAAAAAATATATATCAGACGATAAAAATCTGTAAATCTGGGTAACAGCTACAAAGAAATACCTTTCAAATGATAAATTTTATGTAAAAATCGGGGTAAAACTGTGAAACTTACATCGGTCACAAGAAATCGCCTTGCCTAATCATATTATAGATAATAAACATGAACAAACCAAATTTTACCAATATCTAAATGATAATTAGAATCTTATGCCAATTTAATTCAATCACATAGGGGTAAAAACTAATCATTTAAAAAAATCATAATATTTAGTTTTCAAATACTTTTAATTTTTAATTTTTATTTTTATTTTTATTTTAAATTATATGTTGTTTGAAAGGTATTGAAATTGTATATATTTTTTAATTGAAACATTAAAACTGTATTACGAAACAATTTTGATAACCGTTAACATTTGAAATAGTTTTATATAATGGATAATTTGGTAATTATTGAAGCCTGCAATGTGATCTATAAAATATGATACTCTACCAATCGGAACTAACCAGAAATATTTTGTTCTAAATGCATTAGTTTTCGTTTAGTTTCTTAAACAATTTTGTGCGAATTCTGTATTTTATTTAATAGATTCCTGTAGAGCGTTATATATCATTGAAAAGAACTTTAAAAATTTCTTTGCAAAAAACTACATAGGTTCCTGTTAAAAAATAGAAAATATATTAAAAATCTTCTTTTCCCGATCACATTTTATTTACTTATTTATTTATTTATTTCGAATTCCCTTACAAAGTAGAGGATTATTACTAGCTACATAGTACTAAGCAAATTTAACATTGTGTATAATAACAATTAAAACAAGTAAGAAAATTATAGTCGGTCTAGACCGACTATACGATACCCTATACCATGCGTTTAGAAACCCTATCTCTTAGGCCCAACTAACTGGACATTGAAAATAAGCAAAAACCAAATTTGAGTGGGATTTTTATTAATTTTTTTGGCTGCAAATATGAAAAAGTTCATATCGGATGCTATATCTATAAAGGGACTAGGTCCAAAAATGGACCGATACTGATCATGTTTGGTAAAGTCTCTTGTATTTTGCAAAAATTTATACAAACAAAATTTGGGAAGAATCAGTGCAATATTTTTGTTTCTTAATAGATTTAAGTGAAGATCGGGAAGCAGCTCTATATGGGGTCAAAGGGATCATTTTTGGACTACTCATTAGTAGATGTAATGAACGCATACAAACCCAATTTGAGTAAGATATATATGACAATTTGGATCTTATGGCAATTTATGTCGATTTCATATGGGTAATTTGTATGGGGTCTAGGTCTGAACATGGACCGATTCTCACCAATTTCAATAGCGTTCATCCCATGGCCGATAAAAGCTTATATACCAAATTTCATCAAAATATATTCATATTTGCGACCTGCAGTTTGATTACAAGCTTTACATGGACACACAGACGGACGGACGGACGGACGGACGGACGGACGGACGGACGGACGGACGGACGGACGGACATCGTTAAATCAACTCAGAAAGTGATTCTGATTCGATCGGTATAATTAAAGATGGGTCTAGGTCAAATATTTTTGGTTGTTACAAACAGCAGCACAAAGTCATTATACCCAAACCACATAGTGGTATAGGGTATAAAAAATAAAAATATAATAACAAAATAAAATAATAATAAAAAGTTTAATATAAAAACAAGTAAGAAAATTATAGTCGGTCTAGACCGACTATACGATACCCTATACCATGCGTTTGGAAAACGTATCTCTTAGGCCCAACTAACTGGACATAGAAAATAAGCAAAAACCAAATTTGAGTGGGATTGTTATTAATTTTTTTGGCTGCAGATATGAAAAAGTTCATATCGGATGCTATATCTATATGGGGACTAGGTCCAAAAATGGACCGATCCTGACCATGGTTGGTAACGTCTCTTGTATTTTGCAAAAACATATACAAACAAAATTTGAGAAGAATCAGTGCAATATTTTTGTTTTTAATAGATTTAAGTGAATATCGGGAAGCAGCTCTGTATGGGGCCAAAGGGATCATTTTTGGACTACTCATTAATGGATGTAATGAATGCATACAAACCCAATTTAACTAAGATCTACATGACAATTTGGATCTTATGGCAATTTATGTCGATTTCATAGGGGTAATTTGTATGGGGGCTAGGTCTGAATGTGGACCGAATTTCACCAATTTCAATAGCGTTCATCCCATGGCTGATAAAAGCTTATATACTAAATTTCATCAAAATATATTCATATTTGCGACCTGCAGTTTGATTACAAGCTTTACATGGACACACAGACGGACGGACGGACGGACGGACATTGTTAAATGAACTCAAAAAGTGATTCTGATTCGATCGGTATAATTAAAGATGGGTCTGGGTCAAATATTTTTGGTTGTTACAAACAGCAGCACAAAGTCATTATACCCAAACCACATAGTGGTATAGGGTATAATTAGTTATTTAAAAACGATGTCTAATTGGTATTAAATCATTTGTTCTGCGAGATCGAGTGAACGATACTCTATTAAAAAGATAAGAAGGTTCACGGGTATATATAATTTTATGGAAAAAAGTCAAGGTACGTATTTTTAGTAAATCACAGAAACTAACTCCATCCATTTTTTTTTTTTTGAAACTGTTGTAATATGATCTTCAGGCCGTAAAGATACCTTAGTATGGCGTTATAAACTTTCTTCAATTTATTGTAACTCGTATAATCACAGCTCGAAAAAAAAATCACGTCCGTATAACAAAGTTGGCATTATATATGTTTTTGCAAGTAATAACCTAATCTTAACCGGTGTAAAGTATTGTTTTTTCCACAGAACTCGTAGCATAGCATATGTTTTTCCAACATCAGTGTTTATGTGATCAGTCCATGTAAGATTACACTGTGGAACAAATTCAGGTTAGCAAAAGTTAGGTAGATTCTGAGAGTGAGGGGTGAAAATGGAGGCTAAATTGGAAGACCCGTATTGCGACGTTTGTTGATGTTAGTTCGACTTTTTTCTTTTAATCGACCTTCGAACTTTGCAATCAAATGCCGATTTTCAGTATATTGTTTATATGGTTTTCTTTGGCTATAACTCGACGACTAATTGATATTTCTTCAATCTGTAAAAGCCAAATTATTGCTAGAGACCTGTGCAACAATTAAAATTTTTTAAAAAATTAATTTTGAAAATTTTTGTGGTGCTTATGAAGCAAAATGTTGGAAAAATTATTCTTTTTTCATGCTTTTTGAAAATATTTTACACAAAACTAAGAATTTTTTGCTTTCTGTTTGATCTATAATATGCTTCTCAGTTTCTTCAATAAATTTCATTTGAAAAGAAAACAATCATAATACAAAATTTGCGTTTTCCAGCTTAATATTTATTTACTTCTCATTTTTTATGTACCAGTTTTGTTCAGTGTTGGTTTTGAAGAGATTTCTTTCCTCTGTACCTGAAACGAAAATAGTTTTCAATCGTTAACATGTTTAAATTGTGCACTCTGACAAAGATATTAGAAAAATCTAGGAATTCAAAATATGCACACTTATTTCAAATGGAAGCGCGGTTTGGTGATAACGTTCGCTTTGCTCATCAGATTCAGTTGGCAACTGTTGAGCGAGTTGATCAAGATGCTGATGCAAGAGATGAATTTTGTACGACATATTAACCCCAATTTCATCGAAAGCTGCCAACATGTTTGCAACAGATTGCCTGTAGTTGTCTTTGCGTTCTTTACCCAAAAGTTCTTTAAAGACTGCTTTCAATGCGAGCCATGCATTTAATTCTCGGTCTTTCCGAACTTGGGCAAAATCTTGACGACTCATTACTTTCCGTATGTCGGGACTATTAACAACCCCTTCTTGAATTTTGGCGTTACTTAGTCTTGGGAAAATGTCTTTTAAGCGGTTGACTACTGCTGGTCTTTTTCATTTCAGGAACAAGACTTTCGTACAGCCTATAGTCTTTAGGCCATTTCCGTCCAATGCGACTATTCCAGTTATGCTGTTTATACTGGTTTCTTCCTTTAATACCTTCTCCGTATCGTGAATCCCAATCGCACAAAACACACGGCTGTTAAGCCTGTAATCAATGAAAATATTTTGAGGTCGCAGTAAATGCGCCACTGGTGTTCGTTATATTTGACTACTTCCAGAATGTGTTTCAAATTATCGAAATTTTCACTAGTGTCAGTGCTATACGCAATCGGAACAGAAGGCATTCTATTTGTCTTGTCCAAAAGCACAATTTTTAAGCTGATTAGTGAACTATCGATAAATAAACGCCAATCATCTTTTTTATAGGTTAACTCTACCATCTACATTAACTTTCAATATCGTTGCAATAAGCGAAATTTTTTGTATCATTCATATTGAATAATTTTTCTAACTCTTTTTGGCGTTTTCGATATGCTATTACTTTGGTACCTTTCGCCAGCAAATTATTTCCTTTCAAAAATGAAGCCAGTGGTTCTGATTTTTTCTGAGTCAAACACAAATTTGCAACAATTCCATCCAATTGGTTTTGTGTGACTAGGATTGGGTCCTTTGATGTTTCATAGGATGTACCTTGATCAGGGTCTTATTCTGAGAAGACATCCATGGATGTAGCAGCGGCGGTTATAGAACTGATATCTGTTTGAAGATCAATACTTCGGTATGTTGGTACTGGAACGAATTCTGAGTGCAGTAATGGTAATTGGACACTTGGCACTGCTACATAAGTTTTATTCTTTGCTTTCCTTCTATTCCTTCTATTATATTTTTATGGTAGTTGATACATCCATAGCAATTTTCTTCTTGATGCGGGCTGTTGTCTAACCACATCATTGGTATACCAAAAGGCATAGTCTTCTTCTTTTCACTTTTCCATTGCATAAGATTTAAATAGCAATAAAAGCAAACTTTTTTAGGGGCATAGTTTACGTCAGTGATAAACTCTTGCGAGAAATATTGTTTATAGGCTTCCAAAAAAAATCACTCACATTGCCACATTTTTCATCGCTTTCTATGAAACGTCCACAAACATTACAAAAATGGTCCATTTTACATTTTGGTTCCGACATTTTTAATACAATATATATTATACAATGTTTTTTTTTTTGTTATTTTTATGAAACCGATGCACTTAACTTAAATCACCCACAAAATGAAATAAGTTCCAAAAAAATTAATAGCGAATTTTATCACGACCCAGCGAAAATTAAAAGACATCAGCTTCGGCCGAGTTTCGAGTCGTAACTGAATCTTAATTTTTGAAATTAGTTCGCTTGTACGAAATAAAAGAAAATCGCTACCTGCGCGGTGGTTGAAAACAAAAAATTTATTTTACTAATTCCTAATTCTTGGAACTTCCCTTTTGATGTGTAAACATCTATACGCGCAGGGGGTAAATTTCTAATTCCCAATACCATCACAAAAACAGCGTAATATGTGAGCGTAAGATCTTACGCGTAACATGTAAGCATTAAGACAAATCGATGTGACATGATTGTTTGGTGAAAAAATTATGTTATATAATAACCTTTTTGTAGCTGTTTTCTTCATTTTATTTATTACCAGATGTTTACACATCTCCCCTGCGATCGGACTCACATGCTTTTTTTAATTACTTTATTTAATGGTTATGGGATTTTTAACGCAAATTATCGACTAAGACCATTTTCTTTTCAAATGAAATTTATTGAAGAAACTGAGAAGCATATTATAGATCAAACAAAAAGCAAAAAATACTTAGTTTTGTGGAAAATATTTTCAAAAAGCATGAAAAAAAATAATTTTTCCAACTTTTTGCTTCATAAGCGCCACAAAAATTTTCTGAATCAATTTTTTAAAAAATTTTGATTGTTGCACAGGTCTGTAGCAATAATTTGGCTTTTACAGATTGAAAAAATATCAATTAGTCGACGAGTTATAGCCAAGATTATTATTAAATATTATACCAAGATTCTTTGTTGTTTTTACAATCTCAATTGCTTGATTGTTTATTATAACTTCTGGTTCAAAAGTTGATTTCTTGGATTTTGGATTTATCACCAGACACTTACATTTGCTGATATTCAATCAAAGGCCATTTGATGAAGCCCACATAAAAACACGGTGTAAATCTTCATTTAGTTCACTTAAGCAATCATCAGTATTTTTGTTGTTATTACATATGTATAATTGAACATCATCAGCATAGATATAAACACTGCTGTACCATTAGTTGCTCTGGTAAATCGTTGACATATATTGCAAAAAGTAGAGGACCAAGGATTGATCCTTGAGGAACACCTGCCGATGTTGGCAGTGGTCGTGAAATTTTTTTTTTTAGCGAAGACTGACTGTTTACGGTCCAATAAGTAGGACGCGATTTTTTTTTTTATTAGAAAACTATCATCATTACAATTAAAATAATTTATAAATATATATTTAATATCTACAGTTTTTGTGATTTTACTAAAAGTATTGCAACAAATAATTTACTTTTGTTTAGTACGAGAAAAAACATTTGGAAATATTTACATGTAGATAAAAAAGATAGGAAAAAACCTTAAAGTTTTCTAAGAAATTCTGCCTTTAACCATTTCTTGCATCTTCTATTCAGAAGTTATAGAAAAAGTTAATTTTACAAATTTTTTATTAAATCAAATCTTGAAGACCTGTTTCTGTCTTCGAATCTTGTTGTTATTTTACTAATGACAGTTTTAAACAGATCTTGTTTAGAATTTCTGTGTAGCAGTGCAGTTGAGTATCTTCTAGGCAGGTTGTATATAATCTTCAAGTTTTTATTTTGGATAATTTGTAGCTTTTTAAGATAAGTGTTGGCACTTCTCGTTGACCATACCTGGCAGCCATATGTCATTATTGGTCGTATACACATATTATATAATAACAGCTTATTTTTGCAATATAGTTTAGATTTTCGGTTAAGCAGAGGTAAAAGCGCTCTTCCGCACTTTAATGCCTTATCACCCGCCTGTGTGACATGATTTTTGAATGTTAGTTTTTTATCGAAAACAACTCCCAAATATTTGACTGAATCAAGTATTGGAATTTCAGTCCCTTGCATACAAAGTGTTATTTGCGGATTTCTTTTTGGTGACTTGTTAAACGGGAAATAATTGCTTGTGTTTTCCCATGATTTATCTTTATTTTCCATTTGTTGAAGTATTTTTCAGCATGGCTTAAAGCTTTTTTCATGTTCTTCACTATTGCATTTGAAAGTTTTCCACTCGTTATTAATGCGGTGTCATCTGCATAGAAGGCCGTTGTTTGGTTTCTTAGGGCTTTAAAGTCTGAAGTATATATAGAGTACAGCGTTGGTGATAAAATTGATCCTTGCGGAACTCCTGCAGGAATGTGCCTTTGTGTAGATTTTTTCGTTATCCAAATTGACTGCAAAGTATCTGTCTGATAAAAAAAATTTTACAATTTTTTGTAAATATATAGGGTAACCAAATTTATTGAGCTTAAAAATAATTCCATTGTGCCATATGGAGTCAAAAGCTTTCTCAATATCAAGAAAAGCTATTCCTGTGCTTTTACGTTGATTTTTGTTGGTATTTATTAAATTTACAATTCTCTTCACCTGATGTATCGTTGAATGTTTTCTGCTAAAACCAAACTGCTCATTACTCAAAATATTGTTTTGTTCTGTAAATTCATTCAGTCGCGTTAATATGATTTTTTCAAAAATTTTGTCTAAACCATTCAACATACTTATGGGACGATAGTTTTTGGGTAATTTTTTTATCTTTTCCTGGTTTAAGTGTTGGTGTTACCTGGGCAATTTTGAATTGCTTCGGGAAATAACAATTTTTTAAGCAACAATTGAAAATTTTTGTAACAAAATTGAAACATACATTTGACATCCGTTTTAAAACTATTGGTTTTATTGCATCTATACCAGGTGCTTTTGAACTTTTTTGCTTAAAAATGAAAAATTTTACTTCGTCCACGGTTGTCAACATATCAGTTGCAGATTGTAAGTCTAACCATTGAATGTTTTTCGATACCATACGTTCAACTGTCGATGGTTGATTATAAGTTATTTGGTGTGAATTTTCAAAAACATCCGCTATAATATTTGCCTTTCTCTCATTATTGAATACATCATCGCCATCTATTGTCGAATTTTCTACAGTTGCTTTATTCCCTCTTATTGCTCTGTTCAGCTGCCAGAACTTTTTGTTGTCAGGTGGCAATTTTTTAATAAAATTATTCCAGTTGTCATTTCTGTCATTTGATACGTGAAAGTTGATTAAAATATTGTAGGACGCGATTAATCGAGTGGACGACAAAGAAAATTTAAACAAAGTATGAAGTTTCATACAAAGAATTCCATGATCAACCATGTCGAATGCCTTAGAGTGATGTAATAAAATAAGAAATGACATGAAACCAGCATCAATATTACTCCGTATTTCCACCGTGACATCAATTAGCGCAGTTACGCAACTATGCTTAGGCCTAAAATCTGACTGTCTGCTTGTAAGTAAGCCATTACTATTTATGTAATGGTACATTTGCTTATGTAGTAGCTTCTGAAATACTTTTGATAGAAATGGTAATATAGAAATAGGTCGATACTCATTACTAGATTTTGGTGTAGGTATTATTTTAGCTTACTTCCAATTAGCAGGAAAAATACTTTTCGTTATGATATCGTTGAACATTAATCTGATATATGGTAACAACACAGGAAGAATAGCTTTTAAAAATTTTGGGTGAATATTATCAAATCCTACAGCATTTGACTTAACAGCTAGGCAACTCCTTGATACATCGTCTTGTGTTACACAAGGTTGATTTAAAAAATCACTATTCAGAGATAATGTTGGCACTCGTGTGAAAGTTTCATTAAGTAATTCTACATTTATTTCCGTTGTATCTATTATCCTTGGTTTTGCAATACCAATATCACGTATATTTTTCCATGTTTTTGGAACCAATTGCAGAGTTGAAGACAGATGAATAGCATGTTGACTTAGCACCCTTAATAGCTTGGTTTACTTCTCTGCATGCGTTACAATATTCTTCATGTAGTAAATCAGTTTTGAAACGTTTCCAACGACTAAAAGCTGAATCTCTGTAAGCAATTGCAGATTAAATATTACCATTAAACCATGGTTTTACTTTAAAATAAGTTTTTACAACTTTCAACGGAACCGATCTATTGTTCAATTTTGTTTTCTATGAAGTTAAGTTGACTTTCAGCAGATAGCATACAGTAAATTTAATTCCAATCAATATTTGCTAAATCAAAAGCTATGACAATATTATCCATATGTTTAAAGTCATAATATGTGGCATCATTCATAATAAGTATATCTTCAATTTTCGAAATTCTAAATTTACTTTAAAAATACCCATTTTGCCTACATTTTATGCACAAGGTTGCCATCATCGAGCATAAGAGTTGTCTGGGGAAAAATCGGTTAAATCACGAACTCAACGCTACATCGAAAATGACCGAAATACGGCCTCACTGGACGTGAACTACTAGTAATGTATGTGGTGTTGATTTTAAATTCATATATACCACAATACAAAACCCCCCAAATTTTTAGATTTTTATTAAATAATACGTGCATTTAAGCACATTATACTATTGGACAGAACTTGGAAATGCCTTTCAGTAATGTTGAATTTCTATATGGCTACTTTAGAGCAAATGTAAAAAATCTGCAAAAAACGGCCGTTTTTATTCTCATTCTAATAAACAAAAAAGTAATGAGATTCAGCTGTCCATCGGTAGTTAACATCACAATATGAGTATTTACTTGTAAGTTAAAAAAGTGCCATCATATAAAAGGACTATTTTTGTAACAACTTTATCATCTCTAAAATGTGTATTGCCAACCAAATGCGTTGGTATGAAAATTACTAAAATGATTCTATGATCCTTTGGTACTTTGCTGTTATTATTGCATAGAGCAAATATACGAGAAAAAAATATATGTGACCATAAAAAATTTACTGGCTTAATTCCACTTATTTAAACAAAAACACATATTACACACATGTATGTATGTGTTCATATATATTTAAATAGATGTGGGAGTTTACCAAGTTAAGTTAAGTATTTTATAAATAATCGAGGTGTTTCGCTATGGGCCAGTCTATTACATTTGTATATGTATGTGTGTTTCATTATTTTGTTATGGCTTTTTAAATAACAGCTAATTAAAATTGTTGTTAAAAAAAACTTTATAATAATTTGTAGTCTACTCATGTGTTTATAAATGGCCATTCAATTTTAATTCTTTTCCTTTTAATCTGTGTTTAATGAGGACCATTCAAAATTTGAGTAGAACTAATTGTGTAGTAATAATAAATACACCATTAAAATTTTCATTAAAGAAATTCATTTAAATTGTTTGAAAGTGTAAGTTTGGGGAAAATAATACAACAAACTGACTAAAGTATATAAAGAGGGGTTTTGAAACAAAAAATTTTTTATTGTATACTTGTAGGTTTTATTAATTTAAACAAATTTAAGCATACTTTTAAGGGGTTTGAAAAACTTAGAAACTCATTTTATAAATAAAACTCTAATGACACTTTTGAAATTTGTGTGGCTCAATATACATTTCTGAAAATTTAGCTTAAATTTTACACAGAATTTTAAATCTATACTATAATATAATAAAGAGGTAATGTGTGTTTGTTTGTTTCTTTGTTTGTAGGAGGTAATCTCCGTAACTACCCATCTGATCTTCCTGAAATTTTCACAGAGTCTTACTGCGAATATGGGAAGGGCTATAGGCTGTAACTTTTTCATATATTTTTAGTAGGCGTGGCACCTTCCACACAAAGTAAATTTTTAAACAAGTAAAAAATTATAGTCGGTCTAGACCGACTATACGATACCCTATACCATGCGTTTAGAGACCCTACCTCTCAGGCCCAACTAACTGGATATAGAAAATAAGCATAAACCAAATTTGAGTGGAATTTTTATTAATTTTTTTTGGCTGAAGATATGAAAAAGTACATATCGGATGCTATATCTATATGGGGACTAGGCCCAAAAATGGACCGATTCTGACCATGTTTGGTAAGGTCTCTTGTATTTTGTAAAAATATATACAAACAAAATTTGAAAGGAATCCGTGCAATATTTTTGTTTTTTGATAGCTTTAAGTGAAGATCGGGAAGCAGCTCTATATGGGGCCTATGACTAAGAGTTGTCCCATAGGGATAATTTTTGGAGTACTGATTAATGGATGTAATATACACATTAGGGTGGCCCTTCGTTATATGGAGGGAAAAAAAGTGTTCAAACTGTCGGTCTCACCCCCTAGAAATATGCGAATAGCAAAAAAACTGAGAAATACAAAGTTTTGGGCCAATCAAAAAACGTTTAGTCGTGGCGCAAAGCGATTGAAAATTTCATGTGTGTTTATATGGGGAAAATATGACTTTTTTTCAGATTTTATGAAAATTTCGTTCTATAGTTTAATTTTTCCGACGAACTGTTACATAATTCGGGATCAGTGTTCAATTATCCTTCCAAAAGGCCATAAAACTTCAAAATCGTATGAAACTTCGCCAAGAAATAGCAAATGCCCCAGACCACTTCTGTGCCAAAAAAAAACTAGGTCATGAAATTTGATGGCATTTTTTTCAACTTTTGAGAAATTGATTAAAGCCATCATTCTTTTTTGGTCTCTATACCTATAAGTACTCAGATATGAAGTATTGTTTTATTACCACCTTGTTAACCTATTGCGCATTGAGACCGAAAATTGGAAATTTTTTTGATAAAATTTTTAAAACTCCTTTTTCAAGTTTGAAAAAATTTTCTTAAACAAAATTTAAAAAAATTAATCTACCACTTTAAGGTTTTATGAAATGCATGTTGCAGATTAACTGTGTGAATTTTTAAGTAAATCCCTCCGCCACAATTTTTTTGACAAGGATTTTATTTTTGCGGATTTCGAGAAAAATTAGATTTTTGTGAAATATTCTGTAATTTTTCTACTTTTAAATGTTATATTTTATCTTAATAGCCTAGGGTTTCGGAAAAAAATAATATGACTTCATTAACCCTTTTGGAATTGGGGTCACCCCAAGCTAATAAAAGACAATTTATTCAAAAATTCAAATATTTTGCTGCCCAATTTTTAGATGCGACACTTAAAATATAATAGTCAAATGTGTAGAAGTTTCGCTCAAAAAATTTGGGATAAATCCGAGAACGTTAACCCATTATTTGCCAAGGCCAGCCTTGGATTTTAAGATATTTTAAAATAAAAATGACCTAAAACGAGTTTTTCTATTAAACTCGTTGATACCACTATTTAGAATTTAAGAAAAATAATTCGGTTAATTTTTATTTATTTAGTGCTCCTGGGATCAAAATAATCCATTGTGATATATCTTTGATTCAATTATCTGCTTATTGCTCGCGAATATAAATTAAAACAACTTTTAACCAATTTTGTTATAAAATTACTTTATGTTATAAAGTAATAGTTGAATTTATTGCTGTCTCACCCACCAATTTGGTGGATATTGATAAAAAACGCCAAAAATTTCAGGTCAATCGGTGAAGATGCCATTACTTATAATGGTTGACATTTTTTGATTTTTTATAATCGGTCGCTTTATTCAATGTCAGCTACATGTTTTGAAACTTCTACCATTTTATTTCCCAGTTTTAAGTAGTTTATTAAATAAAAGTAAATTTCAAATATAACAATATATATAAAAGGTAATATTAAATTAATACTACTCTTAATGGAATAAATTACAAAATTAAATCAAAGTGAATTTCAAAAAACTTCCTATTTTTTAGACATATGACTTAAGTTGTTTTAATTTATATTCGTGAACAATAAGCAGATAATTGCACCACAGATATATCACAATGGATAATTTTGATCTCAAGAGCACTGAAGGGTTAAATAAATAAAAATTAACCGAATTATTTTCCTTAAATTCCACAGAGTGGTATCAACGAGTTTAATAGAAAAACTCGTTTTAGGTCATTTTTATTTTAAAATATCTTAAAATCCAAAGCTGGCCTTGGCAAATAATGGGTTAACGTTCTCGGATTTATCCCAAATCTTTGGAGCGAAACTTCTACACATTTGGTTATTATATTTTAAGTGTCGCATCTAAAAATTGGATAGCGCTTACAAAATATTTGAATTTTTTACATAAATTGTCTTTTATTAGTTGGGGTCATATGTGACCCCAATTCCGAAAGGGTTAAGGGAGTCATATTATTTTTTTCCGAAATTCTAGGCTATTAAGATAAAATATAACATTTAAAAGTAGAAAAGTGATGAATTTTTGATACAAAGTGTTTAGAAAGAGTACATTTACAGAATATTTCAAAAATATCCAATTTTTTTCGAAATCCGCAAAAATAAATTCCTTGTCAAAAAAATTGTGGCGGAGGGATTTACTTAAAAATTCACACAGTTAATCTGCAACATATATTTAATAAAACCTTAAAGTGATAGATTCATTTTTTTAAATTTACTTTAAGAAAGTTTTTTCAAACTTGAAAAAGGAGTTTTAAAAATTTTATCAAAAAAATTTCCAATTTTCGGTCTCAATGGGCAATAGGTTAACAACGTGGTAATAAAACAATACTTCATATCTGAGTACTTGTACGTATAGGGACCAAAAAAGAATGACGGCTTTAATCAATTTCTCAAAGTTGAAAAAATGCCATCTAATTTCATGACCTAGTTTTTTTTTTGATACAAAAGTGGTCTGGGGCATTTGCTATTTCTTGGCGAGGTTTTATTCGATTTTGAAGTTTTACAGCCTTTTGAAGGGATAGGTTAATACTGATCCTGAGATATATAACAGCTTGTCGGAAAAATTAAACTTTAGAACGAAATTTTCGTAAAATCTGAAAAAAGTCATATTTTCCCCATATAAACACACTTGAAATTTTCAATCGCTTTGCGCCACGACTAAACGTTTTCTGATTGGCCCAAAACTGATTTCATAGGGTCATTTGTATGGGGGCTAGGTCTGAACATGAACCGATTCTCACCAATTTCAATAGCGTTCATCCCATGGCCGATAAAATCTTATATACCAAATTTCATAAAAATATATTCATATTTGCGACCTGCAGTTTGATTACAAGCTTTACATGGACACACAGACGGACGGATCGGTATAATAAAAGGTGGGTCTAGGTCAAATTTTGTTGGTAGTTACAAACAGCAGCACAAAGTCATTATACCCAAACCACATAGTGGTATAGGGTATAATAAAATCATATATATTGAAATGGGCGGGATCGGATAAGTGGGCGTGGTACCTCCCACACAAGTAATAGTTCAATATTATATATCTCGAGTACTGTGATAGAGAGAGTTTTTAAAATTTGTTTAATGCCACCTATTATTAATGGGAGTAGTATGACAAAAAATGGGCAGTATTGGACCAGTAGGCGTGACACCTGCCATACAAAGTAAATATGAAATGCCATATATCTGGAGTGCTGTAATAGAGTTTTGGGATTTTGTGTTTATCCCATAAGTTATTCATGTGATTAGTTAGACAAAAAATGGGTGCGTTCGGAGCAGTGAGCGTGGCACTGCCCATACAAAGTAAATATATGATATCATATAACTGGTGTACTAAAAAAGGGAAGCTTTGACACCTTGCACGTCCCATCAGATCTTAGTATGATTAGTCGAACAAAAAAATGGGCGTGATCGAAGCAGTGGGCGTAGCATCGCCCATGCAAAGAAGATATCTAATATCATATAACTGGTGTACTATAAAAGGGAAAGACTCAACATTTTGCACGAGTCCATCAGATATTAATGTGAGTAGTCCAATAAAAATTGGACGGGATGGGATTTGTGGGCGTGGCACCTCCGATATAAAAAATATGAAGTACTACGAAAGCGACAGTCTTTTTACAACTACATTAGTTATCAATGTAATTTGTCGTGCAAAATATATCGTTAAAATCAAAAATCGCCAAAACCAAAAATCGCGAAAAATTAAAATCGCCCAACAAACAAAAATCTTCAAAATAAAAATGGGTAAAATCAAAAATCAGTACAAAGAAAATTGCCAAATGATACTCTAAATTCAAGACCAATAGTTAAGTGTTGCCAGATCTAATTTGGAAAATCCATGTTCTTCCCATGGGCAGCTACATGTACCTTGCTCCAGGGTAGGTACGCCGAAAAATCTGATAATTGCTACTACGAACGAAAAAACAAAAAACATTGTATATCAGCAAGCATTGCAATAAAAAAATCTCTACTAGTAATCTATACTAACATAATAAAGAGGTAATATGTGTTTGTTTGTAGGAGGTAATCTCCGTAACTTCTCATCTGATCTTCCTGAATTTTTCACAGAGTCTTACTGTGGATATGAGAGTGCTACAGGCTGTAATTTTTTAAAATATTTTTGGTGGGCGTAGCACCTCCCATGCAATGTAAATTTTTAATATCATATATATTAAGTACTATGACAGAGAAAGCTTTTCAAATTTGTCTCAGGTCATCTATTATTAACGTGAGTAGTCAGACAAAAAAATGGGCGGGATTGGACAAATGAGCGTGGCACCCCCACACAAACTTAATATTAAATGTGATATATCTAAATTACTGCATTAGTGAGAGCCTTGGGACTTTGCGTGAGCCCTTTCATAACGATTCGGTGGGGGGCGAGGGGGAGAGTGTAGCGAAGCACACCGGGTTACATCTAGTGTTTAATAAAATGATAAATTAGATATAGTGAACTGTATGAAATTGATTTAAAGAAATATTTAAATTTTATGGGCTTATTTTATAAATTTTTATGAAAAAGTTTTAGATATACTTAAAAATTTATCTAAAATTGGCTTTAATTATTTATAAAAGAATCATAAAATAAATAAATAGAGTTGCGAAACTTAATCACAGGCTCCACATCTTCATTGGTGGCAACTATTTTACCATCGAACTTGGCGAATGGGTAGTATACGAACCCGGAAATACTTGTTCTATGACATTGAGAAAGAGATTTCGTTTTCATCTACAAACATTGGTTTTGGCAAAAAAAAACTATATGTAAATAAAAATCAAATAGCAAATTTTTTTCTATTCATATAAAAAAAAAATTTTAAAGGAATTTTTTAAAGAAAAAAAAAATCATGTGAGTCCGATCACAAGGGAGATGTGTAAACATCTAATAATTAAAGAAAACATCAACATCATATTTTCCAGTGCATAAAAAATAAGTCGATTATGCTGTTTTCTGAAATTCAATTGATGTTTTCTGAAATGCAATTGATGTTTTCTGAAATTCAATTGATGTTTTCTGAAATACAATTAATGTTTTCAGCAATTCAAATGATGCTTTTTGAAATTCTATTGATGTTTTCTGAAATACAATTAATGTTCTACGCAATTCAAATAATGCTTTTTGAAATTCAATTGATTTTTTCTGAAATTCTATTTATGTTTTCTGAAATTCAAATGATGTTTTCTGAAATACAATTGATGTTTTCTGAAATACAATTGATGTTTTCTGAAATTCTATTGATGTTTTCTGAAATTCAATTGATGTTTTCTGAAACTCGAATGATGTTTTCTGAAATTATATTGATGTTATCTGAAATTCTATTTATGTTTTCTGAAATTCAAATGATGTTTTCTGAAACTCGAATGATGTTTTCTGAAATACAATTGATGTTTTCTGAAATTCTACTGTTTTTCTGAAATACAGTTGATGTTTTCTGCAATTCTATTGATGCTTTCTGAAATTCAATTGATGTTTTCTGAAATACAATTGATGGTTTCTGAAATTATATTGATGGTTTCTGAAATACAATTGATATTTTCTGAAATTATATTGATGTTTTCTGAAATTCTATTTATGTTTTTTGAAATTCAAATGATGTTTTCTGAAATTTTGTTGATGGTTTCTGAAATACAGTTGATGTTTTCTGACATTCTACTTATGTTTTCTGAAATTCAAATGATGTTTTCTGAAATTATATTGATGGTTTCTGAAATACAATTGATGTTTTCTGAAATTATATTGATGTTTTCTGATATTCTATTTATGTTTTCTGAAATTCAAATGATGTTTTCTGAAATTATATTGGTGGTTTCTGAAATACAATTGATGTTTTCTGAAATTCTATTGATGCTTTCTGAAATTCAATTGATGTTTTCTGAAACTCGAATGATGTTTTCTGAAATTCTATTTATGTTTTCTGAAATTCAGATGATGTTTTCTGAAATTCAAATGATGCTTTCTGAAATTATGTTGATGGTTTCTGAAATACAATTGATGTTTTCTGAAATTCCATTTATGTTTTCTGAAATTCAAATGATGTTTTCTGAAATTATATTGGTGGTTTCTGAAATACAATTGATGTTTTCTGAAATTCTATTGATGTTTTCTGAAATTCAATTGATGTTTTCTGAAACTCGAATGATGTTTTCTGAAATTATATTGATGTTTTCTGAAATTCTATTTATGTTTTCTGAAATTGAAGTGATGTTTTCTGAAATTCTATTGATGTTTTCTGAAACTCGAATGATGTTTTCTGAAATTATATTGATGTTTTCTGAAATTCTATTTATGTTTTCTGAAATTCTATTTATGTTTTCTAAAATTCAAGTGATGTTTTCTGAAATTCTATTGATGTTTTCTGAAACTCGAATGATGTTTTCTGAAATTATATTGATGTTTTCTGAAATTCTATTTATGTTTTCTGAAATTCAAGTGATGTTTTCTGATATTATATTGATGGTTTCTGAAATACAATTGATGTTTTCTGAAATTATATTGATGTTTTTTGAAATTCTATTTATGTTTTCTGAAATTCAAATGACGTTTTCTGAAATTATATTGGTGGTTTCTGAAATACAATTGATGTTTTCTGAAATTCTATTGATGCTTTCTGAAATTCAATTGATGTTTTCTGAAACTCGAATGATGTTTTCTGAAATTCAATTTATATTTTCTTAAATTCAACTCATATTTTCTGAAGTAAATATAATGATTTCTGAAATACAATTGATGTTTTTTGAAAGACAATTGGAAAATGTTTAGAAAAGAACATATCATAATTTTTCACAAATACAATCAGATAAAGTCACACCGATTTACCTTTCAGCTCACACCGATGTGTTACGCTGTTTTTGCGATTGTATTGTGAAATATAAATTTAACCCCCTGCGCGTATAGATGTTTACACATCAAAAATATAATAAAAATTAGATAAAACGTCTGCAATGATCGTATATACAGTTTAGAAAAATGTTGGTTGTCCATTACCTTTTCCGCGACTCGTACGGACGCATGAAAACGCTGCCAACCAAAATTTTGCACTCTAAAATTGTCATAAGAATATTTTTTTACGTTCAAAATATTGGTCATTCAAAATTGTAATTTGCAATTGGAATAATCCACATTTATTATTATTTTTTTAGTGAAGGTGAAAATTTAGTTGAACTCTTTGTAACTCAAATTATCGATTATTTAGCCCGCTATTTCTAAAATTTTGTTTCTGATTTTCTCTGTCATCATATAATTTCATCCTATTTTCTTTTATGTTTTTTTCAGATATCAATGTTATTGCAAACGTGTTTTAGAAAACTTTCTTAACCACTTTAGTTCCTGTTTTGAAGGTACGTAAAACTCAAACTTTCTTTTTTATAACTTAATTTAAGCTCAACTTACTTTTAACGTTCATACAAACAAATTTAACGTGACAAAAGTAAAGTAAATAAAATAAGAAGTTAAGTCTACACTGAAAATCTCATAGAAAATCAGCAAACGTGACACAATACAATATCAATTGTATTATTAAATCTACCCAAAAGCTTGAATATATGTAAGATAATTGGGCACTTTTACAAAAAAAAAAAAAAGTAAAAAATCATGTGAGTCCGATCACAGGGGAGATGTGAAAACATCTAGTAATTAAATATTTTTTATATCACTTTTTTAAAATGAAACAGAAAGCGTCATCTATGTATTAATTACAGCAAACAACTGCAAGGACTCTGGTTATACATACTTTTGGGGTTGTTGAATTATGTATATGTTATAAATACGTTTATATTGTGAAATTGTTGTCGTTTTACAGCAAAGCGTTGTTAAGTTAGCTGAAACAATTTTATATCATAATTTTTTCACCAACACAATCATAAGTCACACCGATTCGTCTTACGGCTCACATGTTACGCTGTTTTTGTGATTGTATTGTGAAATCGAAATTTACCCCCCTGCGTGTATAGATGTTTACACATCAAAAAATAACGAATAGAAAAAAATAGAATACATTTTGAACACTTAAGTAAATATAATTTATTTCGACCTCTTATTTACTAACAAATACATACTCGTTTTTACGAAAACACATTGTCATGCTTTTGAGGAGTATTACAACCAACAGTAAATAAGACGAAGGCGTAATAGCGTAAATTCAGTTAGAAAATATATAATTTAGGCCAATTTGTCTTTGTAAAGTATTAATGTTAACATTTTATATGGAAATAGTGAAATGTGACATATTGAGGATATATTAAGGATATGAAACCCCGGCGCGAGAAACACTATAACACTATAACCACCGCAAGGTAAAACAGTGTTGTGCTTATTTGGAATGACAGCATATTACATGAAATCAAAAGTATTCAGGAGAGCCAAAAAGCAAAGTACTTAATATTAGTGGCTCGGTATGACAATTTTGGGAAAGATTTAGTAATTTGATATCAGTAACTCAAACATGATAAAAATGGAAATTAGCGGTTTTTCCAGAAAACACTATTTTTTAGAAAATAACTTTTAAGAAAACATATTTTTTAAGAAAAAGTATTTTTTAAGAAAAGGTACTTTTTATACGCGCAGGGGGGTAATTTCTATTTCACAATACAAACACAAAAACAGCTTAACATGTGAGCTCACATTTTACACTGTGAGCCGTAAGACAAATCGGTGTGACTTATAATTGTATTGGTGAAAAAATTATGATATAAAATTGTTTCAGCTAATTCAAAAACCCTTTGCTGTAAAACGACAAAAATTTCACAATATAAACGTATAACATATACATAATTCAACAACCCCACAAATTTGCTATAAGTGATCGTCTGCGGAAAATTTCCCGAAAACAATTTCCCGAAAACAATTTCCCAAATACAATTGCCCGAAAACAATTGCCCGAAAAAACAATTCCCCGAAAAAACAATTCCCCGAAAACAATTTCCCGAAATTACAATTTCCCGAAAACAATTTCCCGAAATTACGATTTCCCGAAAAAAAATTTCCCGAAATTACAATTTCCCTATTTTTAGTTTACAACTTCCCATATATTCTTGATTTCCCCCATAAAAAAACTTGCTGCATACGATTTCTTGAAAAAACAATTTCCCGAGTATACGACTTCTCGAAAAAACAATTCCCCCACACCGCACTTCCTCTTCCACCCTTCCTCGTCATCCGGACCTATTTATTGGAGTGTCATACGCTTATTTTTTCATTGTGACTTTGAACACTTCGGTATTCAGACGTCCCGACGGATAACGCTCACTCCATCACATCATGCCCATGCAGTAGCTGCTACGGAATCGTTACCATCTTGCATAGCGAAGTTTTTTAGTTATTTGGGTTGTAATACTCAGTTACTATGCCACTCGAATTCCTGGATAGCGAAAAAGGTAAACCGAGGTTGCTTTTGAATGGTTTCTTGTATCATGACGACGGTCAGTCCGTTGATAGCGTTTATTGGCGTTGTATCCTTTATCGAGGAAAACATTGTACCGGTAGGGTCATAACAATCACAGTGTCGAAGCGACTTTCGTTGCTAAAGAAAAAGTCGTTAATTAGCTGAAAGATCTTGCCCGGACCACTACATCAAGTGGTCATGAACTGATTGCTCGCGCTTCGGCCGGAATTTCTGATGATATTGTTTCGGAAATGCCATCAACAAGCTCTTTGAAGAAATAGTAATTTCGGGAAATTGTAGTTTCGGGAAATTGTGTTCGGGAAATTGTATTTCGGGAAATTGTATTTCGGGAAATTGTAATTTCAGGAAATTGTCATTTCGGGAAATTGTCATTTCGAGAAATTGTGTTCGGGAAATTGTTTTCGGGAAATTTTCCGCAAATTATAAGTGATACATAGATGACGTTTTCTGTTTGATTTTAAAAAAGTGGCATAAAAAATCTTTAATTACTAGATGTTTATACACCCCCCTGTGATCGAACTCACATGATTTTTTTTTAATAGTAAACATTTCTTCAGAAAATTTACTTATTAAGAAAATGTACTATTTTAAGATGGCATTTTTTAAGACAATTATTTTTTTAAGAAGAGATATTTTTTTTAGGAAATTTACTTTTTTAAAAAACGACCTTTTTTAAGAAAAGGTAATTTTGTAAGAAACGGTACTTTTTTAATAAAATGTACTTCTAGAGAAAAATTAGTTAATTTTTTTTGAGAATAGCATATTCTTTTTAGAAAAGATACTTTCTAAGCAGGTAACTTTTTAACACAGGGTACTTTTTTATGAAATGATACTTTTATATTAATATGTAAGTTAACACGAGAAACATTTAAAAATAACAAAATAAAAAAGAAATTCACACGTTCACACAGCTGACGTCGCGTCTGCGATATTTGAGACACATTCCGCAACGCAGCTTGTTCACATGCTGACACAGCGTCTGCGACGTACACGAGCAACTCGATTAAGGTGGTGTGAAAGTAAGCAAAAACCTGCGGTTATTAATTAGGGTAATTTAAGTTTAAACTTTACTCTGTATTTTATCGTGAAACAATAAAGACGTTGTGTGTTCTAACAAAACACACAACAATAATTTTTTAAAAGAAAAATATAACGTTTTCTTAATTGGCGCCCGAGCAGGGACCCTGAAAGGTCCTCACGGTAAAATTCGAGTCAAGCCTTGTCAGGCCCCTCAGTAATCCTAAAAAGGATAAAACGGATTGTGCGTTATGCCAAAGCCTGATAAGCTCGCGTAAAGTGACATTCGCGAAAATAAATACTAGAAAAGTTAAGTGAATAAAAATAAAAATAATTGTAGCTGAATAAAAATTAATAAAATAATCAAGATTTAAAAGGACATTTGCCAAAATCAATAAATGTTTGTGAAACTAAAGAAAAATAAGTGTAACTGAATAAAATTTATTTTAAGAATTAAAACTAATAAAATAATCAATATCTAAAATGACCAAATGTTTGTGAAACTAAAAATAATTGTAGCCGAATAAAATTTATTTTAAGAACAAAAAAAATAATAAAATAATCAAGATTTAAAGTGACTTTTGCAAAAATCAAGTGAACAAAAGTTCCAACTAAAATAAAAACAAGTAAATAATCTGAATAAAGTTATCTAAACCAGAAAATAATTAATATTTTAGACTCAAAAGTGACATTTGCAAAACTAAGTGAATAAAAGTTTAAATTAATACTAAAGAAACAATACAAGAAAAAAAACCTAGTAAAACTAAAGAAACTATTTGAGAGAAAAAACCTAGTAAAACTAAAGAAACTATTTGAGAGAAAAAGTGTAAGAATCTTATGTGAAAAAGATTTTAAATAAAAAATAGCAAAAAATTAATTAATTTGAAAATAATAATATAATTTAGACAGTCGCAAATAAAAAAAAAAAAAAAAAAAAATTCGAACTTAATAAAAGTAATTAAAATTTAATACAAAGATCAAGTCGAAAATAAACCAATACAGGAAAGACAAAGAAGTAAACTATTCAAATTTTAAAGCTAAAAAAGAAACAAATTACATCTAATAATATAATTACATCGAAAGGAGTCTTCAACAATCATCATCCCTTCAATTATCAAGACGTCCACCCATCATCAAGTTCCAGTAAATTACCTGATTCTTGCGATGCTGCTAATAATGTAAGACATTTATTTATAACTTTTTTTTTTTATTACACAATATTTTATTTTTTTTGTAAAATAAGTAATTATTTTAAAATTTTATATTTGACATTAATATTTCAGTAGTGGTTGACAGAATCAAAGAAAATAACGTTTGTAAATCTCATTAAAAAATATTCAGTGTAAAAGAAAATTCATATTCCAAATTTCTCTATAAGAACAAAAAGAAAGAAAAATGCCAGACGATACTTTGAACGAATTGACAGAAAAATTTAGTCGGTCCTTGAACATGGCCAGTCCTTCGGCTAATATTGTTTCGGGATTGAATGAAGTCCAAATGGAACAGATTAGAGAGTTAATAAGAGGAACAATAAACCCTTCTCAAGATATTTTTTCAGATGATGGAGTAGATCAACCAATAGGTACCATAACTACAAGATTAGAGGAATTAGATAAAGTTCCGGATGTTGTTAGGTCCTTGCGGGAATTCTCAGGGAAACCAGGAGAATTCAATTCATGGAGAAAATCGGTTGATAGGGTCTTAGAACTTTATCAAACTTTGAAAGGAACTGCGCGATATTACGCAATATTGCACACAATTCGTACTAAAATCATCGGCGATGCCGATATTGCCTTAGAATCTTATCGATTAAGATAAGAAAGTGCCTAATGATGCACTACTCAGACAAACGTGACATAGAATACCAAATGACATCTCTTTGTCAGGGAAGCAAGTCAATATCTGAATTTTATCAAAGTGTGTACCAACACTTGTCTTTAATCCTAGACAAAGTTTCTTGCTTAGAATTAAACGAGGGAAGTCTCCGAACTATGACAAATACGTATAGGGAAAAGGCATTGGATACCTTTGTACGGGGACTCAATGGCGATCTACCTAGATTATTAAGTGTAAGGGAACCAACGTCCCTGCCGCAGGCTCTTCACATTTGCCTAAAACTAGATAATATGTCTTTTAGAAGGGACTACGCGCACAATCGCATAACAAGAAGCGAAACGCGCAAGGATAACCTTAGACAAACTTTACCTCAGTACAGACCGAACTTCTACCCTGAATTAGCCCATATTGGTGGAGTGGGTAATAATAGACCTACCTTACCAAATTTTAGGTTTCATCAGGGAGCAGGATTCAACCAGAATCTACAAAATAGACAATATTACAACGGTCAAAATTACCAAAATAATTACCAGAAAACCCCATCGAATGTACAAAGAAGTTTCGAACGTCATCAATATCAGGGACAACGGCAAAACCACTACAACAATCAACAAAAATCAGAACCAATGGACATAGACCGTTCTATGCAAGTAACGCCCCAACGTAATCTGCCATTTAAGAGACCAGCAGAAAACTCAATTCAAGCTCCCATGAACAAGATACAAAGAAATTTTCATTTAAATACCGAATATTGGCCGAACAATAATTTAGAAGAGGCTAATAATTATTCATACGGAGGACATGAAATTGAGGAACCAGAAGAAGCGTACGAATACACCGAAGAATATTTCGAACAATTGCCAGAAGAATTTATAACAAATGAAACCCAGGAGAACCAACCAAGCGATATCCAACTTGCTGTAAATTTTTTAGGCTAAATTGTTCCTCGTTACCTTATTTTGAGACAAGAACGAGGGACGGACAAATATTGACATTTTTATTAGACACAGGAAGTAATAAGAACTACATTAAACCAGAGTTAGTAAAAAACCCCAGACACAATAAAGAAATATTCGGTGCGAAATCAGTAGGTGGCGACATACAAATTACTCAACATACATTAGTAGACCTTTTCGGAAATGACAACGCCCCAATCAAATTCTACTTATTGCCTGGATTAATCTCGTTTGATGGAATTTTAGGGAACGACAGTTTGAAAGAAATTTCAGCAGTTATTCATACAGCCGAAAACTATTTCACAATTAGAGGAGGTAAAAAGATACCTATTAAACAACGTTTGTCACAAAACGTAAATAACCTCGAATTAAGAATACAACACCTACCCAGTCACCAAAAAGTGTCATTAGAAAATCTCATAAAACAACATCGTTGCCTTTTTGCAGACCCTGATGAGAAATTGACATATACCACTACAGTAATTGGTGACATCCGCACAGCGAATAATTCACCAATATACGCTAGAAGTTACCCTTACCCAATGGCCTTAAAAGATATTGTAGAAAAAGAAATCGATCGTCTCCTTCGCGATGGCATTATAAGACCATCACGGTGTCCATATAATTCACCCATATGGGTCGTACCCAAAAAAGAAGATTTTTCAGGACAGAAAAAATACAGATTAGTTGTCGATTTTAGACGATTAAACGCAGTAACTGTGGCCGATAGGTACCCCATTCCGGAAATTAATGACGTTCTATCCAACTTAGGTGGGAATCAATACTTTACAGTGTTAGATCTTAAGAGCGGCTTTCATCAGATAACATTAAGAGAAGAGGATAGGGAAAAAACAGCCTTTTCAGTAAACAACGGAAAATATGAATATACCAGGTTACCGTTTGGGCTGAAAAATGCTCCATCAATATTTCAAAGAGCACTCGACGATATATTGAGAGAATTTATTGGGAAGATATGTTACGTATATGTGGACGACATCATAATTTTCAGTAAGGATGAGAAATCTCATCTGGAACACGTGGGAACAATATTTAGGACACTAGAATTAGCTAATATGAAAGTTCAACTAGACAAATGCGAATTTTTCAAACATGAGGTTGAATTTTTAGGCTTCTTGGTATCAAAGGAAGGTATAATGACAAATCCCAAAAAAGTCGATTCAATTTTGAAATTTTGCTATCCAAAAACACTAAAAGAACTTCGGTCATTTCTCGGACTCTCCGGGTACTATAGACGGTTTATTAGGGGTTATGCAGATATTGCAAAACCATTGACGGCGCTTCTGAGAGGATCGGACGGACGAATTTCAAAATCTATATCAAGTCAGACGAAAATAGAATTGGATACTTCATCCAAGAATGCATTCGATCAATTGAAAAACGCATTGGCTTCACGTGAAGTTTTGCTATCATATCCCAATTTCGAAAAAGATTTTCAATTGACTACAGACGCTTCCAACTTTGCAATTGGTGCAGTGTTAAGTCAAGAAGAAAAACCAATTGCATTTATTTCCAGAACATTGAATAAAACAGAGGAGAACTATGCAACTAATGAAAGAGAGATGTTAGCCATTATATGGGCACTGAAGAAATTATTTGTATGGTTCCAAAAAGGTGGTGATCTACACGGATCACCAGCCCTTGACATACGCCCTCAGTAATAATAATAATAACTCAAAAATGAAAAGGTGGAAATGTATTTTGGAAGAGTATAACTACGAGTTGAAGTATAAACCTGGACGAACAAATGTAGTTGCTGATGCTCTATCCAGAGTCCCTATAGGATTAAATCCTATAAATGCTCAAATAAACTCTTTGACCCCCACCGAACACAGCGCAGAAAGTTCGTCAGAACATTTAATACATAGCGTAGAAATTCCAATAAATGTTTTCAAAAATCAGTTATTTATAAATGTGGACAACACATCATCGTACCAATTTCAAATTGTATTTCCCGGAGTACATAGACACATTATTAAAGAACCCCAATACGACGAACAAATCCTAGTGAACATTCTAAGAAAATATCTGAATCCGTCTGTCATTAACGGAATAAAAACTCCAGAATGGATAATGGGAAAAATCCAATTATTTTATCCCAATCATTTCGCAAATTACAAATGCCGCTTTACACAGTCGACCGTTGAAGATATAACATCTGAGAACGATCAAGAAAATCTGATAATAGAAACACACAATAGGGCTCATCGAAATGATAGAGAAAATAAAAAGCAAATGTTGGAAAAATATTATTTCCCTGGCATGTCAGGTAAAATAAAAAGAATTATAAAATTATGTTCCATATGTAAAAAAGGAAAATATGAGAGACACCCAAATAATCCAGAATTACGCGAAACTCCCATACCAACATATCCAGGGCATATTGTCCATATCGACATTTTTTCGACCGATAAAAAACTCATTTTAACATCAATTGATAAATTTTCTAAGTACGCAAAAGTAAAATTATTAAACGGAAGATCTATAGAACATGTCCGAAAACCCCTTAGGGAAATTTTGTTTTCATATGGAGTGCCAAAGTATGTGGTTATGGACAACGAACCCTCCTTAAACTCCGCATCCATACAATTCATGATGAAAGATGATCTAAAAATTGATGTATTTACCACCCCGTCATACAAGAGCGAAATAAACGGTCAAATAGAAAGATTCCACTCTACACTAGCGGAAATCATGAGATGCCTGAAAAATGACGGAACATCCAGAGATTTTGAAGAATTGCTGGAAAGATCGGTGAATGAATATAATCACACGTTCCATTCGACGACTAATAAGAAACCAGTTGACTTGTATTTTGGGCGAACAATTGATTTTTCTCCCCAAGACTATGAGACGACAAGACTATCCAACGTTGAGAGACTGAAATGAAAACAGGAAAAAGACTTAAGTTATCATAACAAAAATAAAAAACCTACAAAAGAATATGTGCCCGGTCAGTTGATTTACGTAAAAACTAATAAAAGGTTGGGTACAAAGTTGAGTAATCGCTTTAAAGAAGAGATTGTTAGGGAAAATAGAGGGACAACCGTAGTTACCGAAAGCGGCCGTGTTATCCACAAAGGTCATATTAGAAATTGACGAAATATTTCTTTACTTTTATTTTATTTTTTTTTTTACAGATTATTAATAAACAGCGCGTTAGCAGATTTCAACATTCTAGACTACTCCAACTCTAGATTGATAACCATTCAGAATGGTATCGCAAGGAGACAGAATGGCACATTTAAAGTTATACACTCAATCAATCTCGAACAATATCAAGCCTTATCAGAAGAACTTGAAACAATTTTAAATACGAACATTACATTCAAACATCCGCTCCGTCCGTTTTTAACACAACAAATCATTGATATAAAAAGTCTTCTTAAACGCCTATGTCCAGGTAGAAAGAAGAGATCAATAGATTTTATAGGCAGTGCATGGAAATGGATTGCCGGAACTCCAGACAGTCATGATTGGGAAATCCTTAATCAAAAGATCGGAAATCTTTTAGAAAATAATAATAGACAAATGGTAATAAACGAACTGACTATTGACAGAATACAAGAAATATCGAATATTACTAACGAAATATTGAAAGTTAAAAGAGAAGATTGGAATAACGAGTTAGCAAGTAAATTAGAACACAAATTGATTTTGATAGAAAAAGAATTACAGAACATCGAATATGCCATCCAATGGGCCAAAGTTAATATTGTAAATTCATTTATTTTATCAAAAACTGAAATCGAAGTACTTAATGATGTTCTGACTAATTATAATATACCATTATTTAACGTAGATGAGTTATTATCATTCGGAAATGTAAAAATCGTTACAAATAATAAAGAAATTCTGTACATTTTAAGTATTCCAATCACTCAAAATGATATCTGCAAAATGTATTTAGCAAAACCAGTAAAAATTGGTCATTTAATTGATAGAATTGAATTTGATAAAATTTTGAATTGTAATAATGTTTTATTTGCTATTAAAGATAAATGCAAAAATTATAATGATCTAACCATATGTAATAGAGATAAATTAATAAAATTAAGAGATGATAATTGTATAACAAATCTATTTAAGAACAAGATAGGGAACTGCACCCAGGTAAACAACGAACACATACCCACCGTAGAGGAAATCGGAAGTGATATTCTATTATTAAATCAATATAACGGCAAAATCAGTGTGAACAATGAAGAAATAATTTTAAGTGGAACTTATCTACTTAAATATTACAATACAACAATAATAATCGATGATCGTGAATATTTCTCCAAAGAAGTAAGCGGCAGCAAACCTCTCCCAGCCTCTCTACAACCAAAAGCAGCAAACGCAAAAACAGAAGAAGTCCTATCCCTACAACGACTCCATAAGATCAATATGGGAAATTTTGAGAGATTGGAACTATTGGAAACCAAGAATAACTTGCTGATAACTTCAAGTACAATTACCATAATTTCAGCCCTAGTCATCACGATTTGGTTAACAATGAAGAAGATATTAAAACAGAAAAAAGAAAGGTCAGAAACAGAAACAATTTCATTAGAACAAATAGAAAAAGTACAAGACACAGAGAGGAAACCTGAGAAAAAAAAGCAAGCATTTACGAATTACACACGTTCTAGGCAATCGGGACGATTGCATTTGAGGAGGGAGGAGTTAACACGAGAAACATTTAAAAATAACAAAATAAAAAAGAAATTCACACGTTCACACAGCTGACGTCGCGTCTGCGATATTTGAGACACATTCCGCAACGCAGCTTGTTCACATGCTGACACAGCGTCTGCGACGTACACGAGCAACTCGATTAAGGTGGTGTGAAAGTAAGCAAAAACCTGCGGTTATTAATTAGGGTAATTTAAGTTTAAACTTTACTCTGTATTTTATCGTGAAACAATAAAGACGTTGTGTGTTCTAACAAAACACACAACAATAATTTTTTAAAAGAAAAATATAACGTTTTCTTAATTTGTATATTAGGGTGACAATGGTTTGTATGTAAAAAAATTTTTGTTCGAATTTAAAAGTTTTTTCAACGGAATATTGTGCTAATAGGTCCAAGAGTTTTGTGCCGAAAATTTGAGCCAAATCGGATAACGTTTTCTGGACGCGCATCCAGGTCAAAGGTCAGGTATTTGCATATTTCACAGCTAGTATGAAATAAAGTTGAGAAACTCATATATTTTCTACTTTATTTTACAAAAACATCTGGATTCTGTAGACTTTTAATAAAGAGGACACTCAAATGGTTTTTTTGGGAACTAACTCTCAAATTTCCCTTGCGTCAAAGTGATCCACAAACTATTTTATTTCAAAACTGTTTAATATATGTATGCCATTATTGGCAATGTATATAAATCAATCTACTACTTTTTCTAATTTTAAAAACAAAAATTATGATCGGTGATTTGGTAGGTTTTTTTTCTTTTAAAATCTACAGATCAAAATCTTTTTGCAGAGAATATAGATTAGCATGTTTTGAATACAGCTGCCTATATTTTTGTACCACCTGTAAAATATTAAACCATGTCAAGAGAAAAAAAAATTAAAAAAGTTATAATATATGATAGTTACTTTCATTAAATGTTGTTTCTGTCCCTCATCTTTTGTTATTTTGTCATGGTATTCTTGAATTAACTGAATGCCTCTTTCAGCACAATCATTAACAACAGCCAAGTTTTGAATAATTTGTTTCGCTCTTAGGTACTCTCCTGTAACACTCCAAGAACGTGGGCCGTTGCTGAAAAACTCTACTGAAATTCCAAATCTCTTGAAAACTTTTTTGGTATTTTTTGAAAACAAATCTTGTAAAATATTAGAGTTGTCTCTGAAAATAAAACTTTTAAAGTTTTCCTTCTTTATTATTAGCTTCTTTGCTATCTCTTCATCCTCATTTTCAGATATATCTACAGACATCTTCGCTACTAGCTTGCTTTTTGTTATGTTGTCTATCCTTTCGTCAAACAAAGAAAAGCCCACACATTCTTCGCTTAAGTAATACAGATGATTTAATACCTTTGAAATGGCTTTGGCCGCAATATTTTGATTGACTCTTTTGTAGTTTTCCAATTTTCTCAAAAACATAATATCATTTAAAGCAGCTTTATCCGCTTTATTTGAATCAAACCAAAAATTTGAATAACAACTTACAATGAAACCTGTTACTTCTATCAAAGCACTGATTTCAAAATCTGTCACTTCAGGAAATTGATTGCGAAAAATCACTATCTTTAAAGAGTATATAGCCTTGGCCATCCATCTTGCGTAGTGCAGTGCACCGGGTTTTCTGAATTTTATTCCTGAAGGAGGATTGCCACCAAGGAATATAATTACTAACTCCAAAAATTCTTTATAATCATTTCTCGGGAATGAGTCGTTCATTTTTCCTAAAGCAAAATCTAAAAGTTCACCAACATTATCGCCTATAATTTCCATAATTCGTGGATGAGCTATTCCTGGCACAAAACTATCTGTATTTATTTCTGGCCAATGTTTTTTGAATTTTTTAAAAATCGTTATGTCCGGTCCAGACGACACTCCAACATTGGCCTCCGTAAAAACTGCTGCCAAAACAATTTCGAAAATATGGTGTCTGCAGCCTAGAAATAGAATTTCTCTTCCAATTGATCTCTCCAAAAGCACACATGCACCTTTCAATCTACCAGTGTTGGATGATGTTGTATCAAAAACAAACGCTTCCGTTCGTTCCAAAATATGTTTGTCTTCTAATGCATCATAAACTGCAGAAGAAATTTCCGCTCCAGTCCCAGAGGGAATATCAGGCATATCTATAATTTGCTCTAGGCCTGGAGCCGTAGCAATTATAGCCAAACGGTCTTCTGATTTTCCTGTTATTGTCGATAACAGTTTAGTGTCCCAATGGATGGTCAAAGGTTGATCACTTGCAGTAAACTTTTCTATAATTTTTTCACTTTCCGTTAATCTTAATTGCGCTCTTTCCCGATTTATGGAGGTTCGATTTAAAATATAATCGGATGTGTTAAGTCCGACGGCGTCAATAACTGCAACCAATAAGTGTACAGCATCTCTCTGACTTATTTTTAACTTGTCGAAAACTGCAGCTAGTCTTGACGTTAAGACACTTTGCTTTTTCGTACAAGAAGTACTGCGAAAACGTTTTGCCTCAATCGAACATTCAGAATATTCTTCCTCTGATGTTGCAGCATCTTCAGACGCGGAAAATTCAATCATATTGCAGGCTGAAATAAATTTTGTCACAGTTCAGTACTTCCAACAAAAATTTAAAACAACGTTATTTAACATTTAATTAAATTTTTACCTGATGAAGTTGATGATGAAGTGACGAACACTTAATTTTTTACGCAACTCTTCTTGTTTTTTGCGATTTCTTTTTCTTTCCTCTTTTTTTTTTAGATTACAGTCGACTCCCAACATACAACCTTCGCGACCTTTCATTCTTTGTTTAATTAAAAATTGCTTGTCTTCTTCTAAATCTATTAGTTCCAGTGCATCGGTACGAGCAATATCGAAGAGATCGCCTAAATTATCGCTCCACAGTTTTCTTCTGTTTTTATGAATGTCGGACACTCTAGATATATTTTTTTTTAAATCTTTCCATTCCTCATACAGACGCAACATTTTTTTTGTACACCAGTGCAAATCGTGAACAGGGATACGGGCCTTTTCCCAAAAAATTATACACTCTCTTACCACAAGATGAGCACTATCTTTTGCAGTTAATTTCGTTGTCCTCATATTATGAAAAAAAACTTTGAGGCAGTCCCCCTTCGAGGGAAGTTTAGAACCAACTATTTGGTGTTTTGAATAGCCTATTAAAAATATTTCTTCCCTTAACGAGGGCATTGTTATATATTTTTACAAAATTCACAAAAAATCTCTAACCAAAAGCACTTTACACAAGTAATTCAGACGACTGAATGCAATTTATATAATTTTTGGGGAAATACATAATTCAGTCGTATTTTAAAAATCTAGTAGGCCTTGAAATTTATCATTAGAATCCGTTAAAAATAATGGTTGTTGTCTAGGAAATTTGCAATTTTAAAATTTTTGCCATGTAGAAGGTGTGATTTAATACAAACAAACAAATGTGTTTTTGTAGTTAACGTTTTTGAATAAAAGCACCTATTAATTTCCTGACATAAAGGAAAGGTTAATTACCAAAAAAGTTCTTTTTACTATTTTTTTCACGAAAATATATAAATCCACATTTTTTCATTAAATATTGAAAAAAAATAAACGAGTTCAAAAAATTTATTTCGTATATATTGTAAAATATGAAAATACCTGACCTTTGACCTGGATGCGCGTCCAGAAAACGTTGTCCGATTTGGCTCAAATTTTCGTCACAAAACTTTTGGACCTATTGGCACAATATTCCGTTGAAAAAGCTTTAAAATTCGCGAAAAAATTTTGGCTGTCACCCTAATGTATATACACTTTAAAATATAGGAGTTTATTTAATAAAAAAAATTATTTTAAAAAATGTACTTCAAAGAAGGTGCTTTTTTTATTAAAAATGTACTTTTTTAAGAACTTTTTCATATAGGCGTAAAGGTACTTTTTCATAAAGGCATTTTTGAAGAAAAATTACTTCTTTTCGAATATGTTTTTTTAATAATATTTTTAAGAAATCTTACTTTTTGCGCAAAGGTACTTTTTTAAGAAAAATATATTTTTTAAACATATTTTTTTAAAAACGATACTGTTTAAGGAAAGGTACTTTTAAGGAAAAGGTACCTTTATAGTATAGTTAATTTTCAAAGGAAATGTACACTGTAAAGAAATTTTAGTTTATTAAGTAAAGGTACTTTTTTAAGAAAAGGTGCAGTTAAGAAAAAAATTACTTATTAGATTACTTTTAATGAAAAGGGACTTTTTTTTTTAGAGAATGTACCTTTTAATGTAAGAATTTTTAAAATTTACTTCTTAAGAAACGGTACCATGATACCTTTTTGGGAAAAGTACTTTTATAATACTCTTTACTTTTCTAAGAAAATGTACTTTGTGAAGAAATGGTACTCTGTTAAGCAAGAAAATATTGTTAAGAAAACTTACTTTGTTGAGAAAAGGTACAATTTTAGAAATAGGTACTTTTTAGAAAATGTAGTTTTTTAATAAAATCTTCTTTTTAAAGAAAATTTGTTTTTTAAGAAAAGTCACTTTTTAATAAACGTACTTATTTTAGGAAAATATTCTTAGATATAGAAAATAAGCATAAACCAAATTTGAGTGGCATTGTTATTAATTATTTTGCCTTCGGATATGATACAGTTCATATCGGATTTATATGGGGACTAGGTCGAAAAATGGACCGCTCCTGACCTTATTTGGTAAGGTCACTTACTTTTTAAAAAAAAAAAAAAAATAATAATAATAAAAATACAAACCAAATTTGTAAAAATCTGTGTGCAATATTTTTGTTTTGTTGCTAGATTTAAGTGAAGATCAGGAATCAGCTTCATATTGGGGCTATGACTAAGAATTGTGCTATAGGATATATTTTTGGACTGATTTATGTAATAAACTTACACAAACCCAATTTGATCGAGATCTATATGATAATTTGAATATTATCGCAATTTAAGTCGATCTCATAGGGGCCATTTTTCACAAATTTCAATAGAGTTCATCGTACGGTCGATTGAAGCTTAAATGTTAAACTTCATCAAAATATATTCATATTTGCGATCTGTAATTTGGTTACAAAGTTTACATGGACAAGCACACTTAGACTCTGGGGTCCGCTGTGATACCACGGAACGAATAGTTGTTCCCTCAGTCACCACCGTAGAACCAGTCAGAGCTCCTCATTTGAGAGATCAGAGAAATCATGAAGAAACGACGATCCCAATGTTTGAAGTCTCGTTCTGGAGAGCATCGGGCAATAGCAAAAGAAGTGTTTTATACTCTCCATCTCCTTCACATCCATGCAGCCACGACAGAAGTCATTTGATGAGACCATGAGGCATTCAGCGTGCCCCACTATGAGGCACTGCCCATTGATAAGAGCAACTAACGTTGAAATCTTCCAACGGGAAAGTGATAGTACCGTACTAGTGCGCTGACAATTCAGAGCCGGCCATATTTGTCTCGTGATCCTACATGTTAATGCAATAGTTCCACGTTAATCCGAAGTTCCAGTTTGCACGATTTCAGGGGTGTAGCAACACATTCCAAATCCGCTGGAATGCATAGGTCATCAGCTTTGCAGTTTCCCGGTATATTCCTGTGGCCATATGAGTCTGATATCAAAGTGCTTGGCCGTCTCATTTGAAGACGTGCGGTAGTTAAGATATTGGAGGCCTTCTCAAAAGTAAGCCACCAAACGATGACCCCATGCAACAGTGTTGGGTGAACCACCGCTGTGTAGATCCAGTGAGCAATATTCGTGCTGAAGCTCCATCGCTTACCAATGGCCATTTTGCAGGAATATAAAGCTATAGTCGCTTTCTTCGCCCTCTCCTCCAAGTTCCGTCTGAAGTTCAGCTTCTCTTCTAGGCATACGCTAAGATACTTGACTCCATCAGAGAAGGTGATTTCAGTGCCGTCAAGAGAAGTAGGATCGAAGGTATCTTATACTTCCTCGTGAAAAGAACAAGTTCCGTTTTGGTCAGATTTACCCCCAGACCGCAACTACTTGCCCAGCTAGATAGTCCCGTAAGAGCTCTCTGCAGAATATCTCTAAGTGTAGATAGAAGCTTTCTATTTACGGCTATGGCCACGACATCCGCATAGGCGATAACCTTGTAGCCTTGTCTCTCCAACGAAACTAGCATTGAGTTCAGCGCTAAGTTCCAGAGAAGTGGTGAGAGAACGCCTCTTTGTGGCGTTCCCCTGTTCACAAATCGGGATATTAGAGACGTTCCCAATTTAGGCTTTATTCGCCAGTTGGCAAGCAGATTTCCAATCAATGAGATGATCACAGAGTTCAATCATAGACTAGATAGTGCCGCTTTTATCGAGTCCGGTGTGACATTGTTAAAAGCCCCTTCTATATCCAAAAAGGCTGTCATGGTGTATTCTCCTCCCGAGAGCAATTTCCCGATGACACGTACAAGCTCGTGAAGAGCTGCTTTGTTTGACCTTTACTCACTCTTACTGTAAGAATGTTGTCTCGCCGACAGCAATTTAGGGTCAATAACTCTATGTAAGTAAGAGTATGTCATACGTTGCATTGTCTATAATAATAACGATGATAGACTTATTACTCTGAAGTCCTTCGGGACAGTGCGTGCGGCTTTTGAAATGAACACCACTTTTGTCTCCCTCCACTTCGAAGAAATGTACGCTGAGTTAATACAGCAAGTGAAAAGCCTACATATGCAAGGGGAAATGTAGTCCGACACATGCTGCAATGCAGCTGAAATGATACCGTCAGCTCCTGGAGATTTGTAGGGTTTGAAGCTCCTAATCACCCAGCTAAGTCTTGGTATATTAATTATCTCCGAAGCAATGTCCGTCGTGCTAGCAACAGAGAATTCCGACGCCTGTAACGACGTAGGAGAATTGCCCGGAAATGGGAGTCCAGTAGCAAGCTAAGTAATTCCCCACTGGAAGTAATCCACACCCGCATTGGATCTTTCAGAATAACCTAATAATGGGTGATGGGTAGAAGCCAGAACCTTTCGCAACCTGGATGCTCCAGAAACGTCTTCTATGTCATCACGAAATTTTTTCCATGAATCGGATTTTGCATTTGTAATCTTCTCGTAGGTCCAAAGCTGCAGCTTGTAGGTCAACCAATCCTCGTCCGCTCTTGAAGACTTTGCCTTGTTAAAGAGATTCCTACAGGAGTCTCTGCTCTGCTGCAGCTCGCTAGACCACCATGATGGTTTCTTCTTGCACTTTGGCCTTGCCACTGGGCAAGAAGGATCTAAGGATTTGTTTAAAACCGTCGAAATATGGTCCACAAGACAATCAATGTATGTGGAATTACGCCGTTTGGATATTGTCGCCAGGAACCCAGCAAAGGTTTTCCTATACTTAACACAATTTGTCCTCTTCAGATTCCTGGGGACACTTTCCACCAGGTCTTTTTCTCTAAGTAGAAATTCGATACGCCGATGGTCAGAAATGGAGTGGTCATCCAACATCCTGCAACAATCAATTTTATCTAATAGTGTGTCCGATACAAAGTTAACGCCAACAACCTCCCTGCGAATACTAGTTACAAAAGTCGGTTCGTTGCCCTAGTTATATATACAGGTTAGTACTAAGTAAGAACTCCAAAAATAACTCTCCTCTTTTGTTCACGTTTGCAGTTCCTCAGATCGTATGGTGTGTATTGACGTCACAGCACAGCACTAGTTCTTGCGCAGTCCTTTCGGCTTCCCGCCTCAACTTTGTCAAACTGTCTGGCGGAATAGGCACAGGATCACAAAAATAGGCGGAGGCTAGCCAGATTGATTTCCCATCTAATTCCAGGCTGGCTGCTGTTACATCCCTGTCACTGAAATTAGATAACAAGAAAATATTAAAGCTGTTCCTCGCCAGAATGCAGAGCCTCGGTGTACCTTCATCTTTAGCAACGAGCAGCTTATGGTCAGGAGTTTTCAATCCGCAAACCCTGCCCCCACACAAACCCAGGGCCCTCGGATGAAGACTGTGTCCACCTCGCCTGTCGCCACATCATCTGCAACCGCCTGCACATCCATCTCCAATACCGTAATTTCGGCCCCGTCCTCCGTGCTATCAAGGAGGTTGTATTCGTCGCCAAATAAGCCAGAAGCATCCCCCAACAGTTCAGAGTCGGATGTTAAATATTCATCCTCCTCCATGGCTGTTTGGGAGCCCTCTCAGCCTGGACTTCACTTGTGGTCCCTCCCAAATTTCCGATTTTCCAACTGTATGTTGGAATGTCGGGAGTTGCCGGAATCCAAGCATATGCTCTAGGTCAGGACGAGGTGTCATGCTTTTGCACGATATTTAGTTTTGCTCCGTCCAGAGCTCTCCCAGTTTGCTGACGGCAGCCTTATATAGGGCTATCGATCGTTGATCAGCTAAATATATCAACTTGTCTTTGGGGATAGTGCCATCTTCATCTCCCATGTTAATGATAGCCATTACAAGGTTGCCTTTGACAACCTGACTTAACGACTTCGGCACAGCATTGCCGGCCACCTAAGTGCGTTTAAGTAATGGTTTCTCATCTGGCGAGCGCGACCTTTTAGCCGTCTTCGAGGTATCCTGTTTGCCATTATTGTCAGGTACACTTGTCTTAGCTGAGAGGTCCTGTTCTTCAGTGACCTTCTTCGCCCATGTGAGTGACTCTCTCTGTTTTTCAGGCAGCGTCGCTTGATCTAGTTTCCCCAACCTGTCGATAATTTTAAGGTTATTACCCCTGTCTTACCAGACTTGGACCCCTCCTTAGCTGCTGTCAGGTGACCGGAATCACCCTATCCACCATGGGTTTGCTGTCAGTAATTGGGGACTGACGACGGACCACAACCGGCTTGAGCTTTGACTAGTGGTCGCAGCGGTTCCTGCTTGGCCAGACTCCTGGCTCTTAGCAGATTGTGAGGCAGAACCTCGAGTTTTGTTTTTGTTTTTTGTTTTTATATTTGAAACTTTCATTTTGATTCCCACGAGCGTGGGGGAAAGGAATGTCAACCGCGACATAGCCCCCAGTAACGCAGTACCGCACCTACTCGTTGAGGTACCCAGATATCAGTGGGGCTCTGACTGCAAACCATCCGATGAGTATGGGTCTCGTAACAATCCGTATTGGGGGGTGAGTAACCTTTGGTTGTGCATCTTCAAGGTTCCGGACATGACACAAGTTCAGGAAGAGGTACTGACACAGTAAAACCCATTCCCTTACCTGCCTCATATAGGGAACCGCAGAGCGCTTAAGCCACCGCATCGCGACAAGATTGTTGCTCGTGACGGCAGATAAAAGGGTAAATTTTTAATAATAAGTAGGTACTTTTTAAGAAAATAAACTTTTTAAGGAAAGGTGCTTTACAAGAAAAGTTTTTTGTGCATGTTAAAATTTGTGAAATTAAGAATTAATAGTAAATGAGTCAGTGATGACCTTAATTATTTTAAATTTTTTGCTCAGCTTCCACAGGCTCGACATAAGAGCTATCAAAAAATTTATCAATTATAGTTTGCAACTGTCTTATTTTTTGGTCAAAAGTCTTTCAAAATTTCAAGTTGGCTTTTAAAATTAAATATATTTCAATTTTTAATTACTTAAAACAATTACGTACATAAGTAAATATAACACTATGAACCAAATAATGTCTGTTTACAACATGTTTCTTTGTTTGTCAATTTCTAAAACATTTACAAATGTTCTTCAATTTGTTCATGTTTATTTGCCATTTCCTGTTAAGTATTACATTATCTTTTCAGTTGCATTTTTTTTAACTACACCAATTATTTCCACTACTCTTTATAATTACTTTCTATTGCTTTGCTCAGACTTCTGCAGTTGACATATGCGTGTAATTTCGGTTTGTGTTTAAATTAATTTAATTTTCTCTGGTGTTTTTAAGTGCAATAGCTGTTCCATTTAATACTACATTGTATTTGAGGGTATTGTTATAGCAGATGATTTTTACATGCATACCATTCTGTGATTAGGGTATGATTAGTTTTAGCTGATATTTGTAGCTACCAAAAATAATTATTTGAACTTTTAACTAAAGTTAATGTTATCCATGAGCTAGTCGTAGAATATAATCAAACCATTTTGCTGCGCAAAAAAAAAAAATACCCAGCACAAAAACGGCGATGATAATTAATTTTTGTTTCTAGTAAATCTTTAACTTATTTATCTTGTTACTTTAATTTTATTTCAATATTTACTTTAATCTCTCATACCGAGCCTATAATTTAATAAAAATAAAGTTCTTGGCTTCTTCTAAGAACTTTGATTTTTTGAGATATGCATTGTTGAATAAAAGGTACTTTTCAATAAAAAGAACCTTTTAACAAAAAGCTACAATTTATAAAAAATACTTTTTGAAGAAAATTAAATTTTGTAAGCAAAGGTATTTTTTACGAAAATGTCCTTTTAATGACAAAATATTTTTTTATGAAAATGAAACTGTTAGGAAAGGTACTTTATATGAAAGGTACTTTTTAAGAAGAAAATAATTTTTTAATAAAAGGCACTTTTTTAAGAAAATGTGTTTTAAACAAAAAGTTGTTAAAAGGTAATTTTAAAAAACTCCAATTCTTATGAAAAGGCGATTTTTTAAGCGTAGGCACCTTTCAAGAAAATGTACTTTTTTATGAAAAAGATACTTTTTTAAGCAAAAATACTTTTTAAGAAAAATTACTTTCTTAAAAAAACTAAAAAAAATTTATTTTTTTAAGAAAAGGTAGGTTTTGCCAAAGGTTGCTATTTTGAAAAGGGTATTTTTTAAGGGAATGAAATTGTTATGAATAGGTACTTTTCTACACATAGGCACATTTTAAGGGAAGATAGTTTTTTAGAAAAGGAACTTTTCAAGAAATAGGTAGTTTTTAATGAATGGTACTGCTTTAAGAAAATTCAATTTTTAAAGAAAAGGTACTTTTTTAAAAACAAAAGGTACTTTCCTAAGAAGATGTTTTTTTTTCACGAAAATTTACTTTTTAAGAAAAGGCACTTTTATAGAATAGGAATTTTTTAAGAAAATTCACTTTTTTAAGTAAATCATTTTGATGTTTGTGCGTTTAATTTATTTGAAAGATACAAATGCAAAATTCTTCCTCAGTTTCGTCATTTTAATTCTATATTTTCCGGAAACACTCCTTTTGGTCTATGTTTGCTGCTCGCATAGAATTTCAAACAATATTTCATATTCCTAGAATCAATCTTTTTATTAAGACTAAAATGGCCGTTTTTACCCCAGAAATGGTCGAGTTTCCACAAAACTCCTTGACCGATGTTTGTTTCTTGGGATGAATATTCATACCAAATTTCATATACATAGATTCATTTGTTTAAAAAAAGGTACTGACTGCCCTTTTCGCTATTTGGCTTTTTTCACATTCGAACCGACATTTAAAATTTCAACTATGTAAAGGGTCCGCCAAATAAATTTTTTTTTGAAAAACTACTGAATATTATCTCAAATTTCTTTTTTTATTTGAAAGTACAATCCTTCCGGTTAATAATGGCAAATAATTTCATTCAAATGGCTGCCTCGGCTGGCCATGCAGTAGCCTACACGATCGGTCCAATTTTTAAGCACATTATCGATTGTGTGCAGCTGTATTTCACCAATGGCTTCACGAATATTGTCCTTTAAAGCGCCAGTTGTGTCTGGCTTGTTGGCGTAACACTTATCTTTGAGGTCACCCCACAAATAATAGTCCAACGGTGCAAATCGCAGCTCCGAGGTGGCCAAACGACATCAGTTCTGCGGCTGATAATGTGATCTTCAAAAACAGGGCGCAAAACATCGAGTGTAGCTTCGGCTGTGTGGCACGTAGCGCCGTCCTGTTGAAACTAAATATTGCCAATATCCTCCTCTTCAATTTTTGTGAACAAAAATTCGTTCAACGTGGCCCGATAACGATCGCCATTGAGTGTAACGGCCACTCCTTGCTCATTTTCGAAGAAAAATGGCCCAATTATGCATCTGGACCAAAATCCGCACCAAACAGTGACTCGTTTTGGGTGTATCGGCTTTTCAATGTATGCGTGCGGGTTTTCTGTGCCCCAAATGCGACAATTTTGCTTGTTTACATAACCGCCAAGATCAAAATGAGCTTCGTCTGAAAAGATGATTTTTTTGGCAAAATCGGCATCTTCTGTAAGTCGATCGCAGGCCCACTTAGCGAAGCGAAAACGCATTGGCTGGTCAGTTGGCTTCAACTCCTGAACCAATTGGACTTTGTATGGCGTCATACCAAGGTCTTTATGCAAAATTCGTCTCAATGATGCCTCCGAAATGTTCAATTCTTAAGACCGACGGTGAATTGATGTTGATGGCGCTTCACGCACACTTTCTGCCACAGCAGCAATATTCTCGGGTGCACGCACTGTTTTTGGCTTTTCACGCTTTGGTTTATCGATAAGGAAGCCAGTTTCTTTCACTTTTTTCACAAGATAACGAACATACGGAGCTGACGGTGCTTCTCTTCTTCCAAAATCCGTGCGCAATTTTCGCACACATTCTGTAACATTATCATGATTTTCAAAGTAATGTCGCAATATTTCCCAGCGTTGTTCAAGCGTATACACAACCACATTCGTTCAGCAGAAGGATAAAACTAATTATCTGTCAAATCAGACATGCGCTAAGTGTTACCGTTCACGAAATAAGCACTAGTTGAAAAAAAAAAACGTTAGATGGCGGACCCTTTATATTATATTAAGAAGATATTTACTTATAATTAGACACTAATAGAAATACAGAATTGTGTTATTATATTGCATGTTTTGAATTCTGAATAACTTAATTTTAATATTGATAACTTATTTCTAAAACAAGCTTCTAATAATCACGTTCTTAAGGGAAACAATTTAAGGAATATCTGCTTACATATGACATTTTTACATGAACACTTTGGACAATAGTTTTATCGATTTCAACTGGCCTGCCGTACCACTATGTGGTCTGTATAAAGAATTTGTGAACTAGACCCATCTTTTATTATAGCGATCGACTCAGTATCACTTTCTGAGTCGATTTAGCGCTGTCCGTCAGTCCATCTGTAAGTTTGTCAGTCTGTCTGCATCCATGTAAACCTTTTAATCAAGCTACAAGTCGCAAATATTTTGATGAAATTTGGTATATAAGTAAAGTGACCATATTTTTTTTATCTGAAAACGGGACAACGAATAATTCTGATGGGTTCGGTTATATGAAATGGAAATGCCCTCGAAATTGGAGTGCAATTTCTAGGAAATTTTATTTTTTCAATAAATAAAGACCCTGAAGGGATGCTAATCAATTATAGCCAAATCACAAACCAACACAAAAAACATTCATTTTTATTACAAACACATTAAAAAATTTAATAAACACACACATAGCTTTGTGTAATTTTATGTATGTGTTAGTAGCAACTTAAAATGCAATTTACTCAAAATAAAGGAAAAAAATTAAAAATCTGTAAATCTGCAAAATGGCTAAAAGGAAATACCTTTCAAATAATATACGTTTGGTCAAAATCGGGATAAAACAGTAGAAGAAAACATCGGTCACAAGAAATCGCCTAGCCTATTAATTTAATAAGATTTATTCATATTCTGCAACAAAGAAAGAAGAGAAGATGATTTTCGTATTGCTGCATTTCAGGTTAACCAAGCAAATTTATAGAACTGCAATTTCTATTTTTTGCAATGTTTTCTTTATTCTTTTTTTTTTGTTTTATTTTGATTATTAGTTTGACGGGCGACGTACAAGTAAAACGCAACGTATTCTTATTTTGAGAGGGGGTTAAATTTGTTATTTTTTGCTTTTTAAGAACAGTAATTTAAGTTTATGTACCATGAATTGATTCAACCAAATTCATAAGAAATTCAGTTAAATCGTTTAAAATATTTTTTAGATGAAATTATTTTTCAGCTGACTTGTGATGTATTTTAATAAACATATAGTAAAAAAAAACTATCTTTGACGAATTTGAAGATTTGTTCCTACATTTTTGAACAACAACGAATTTCTGAAAACGGGATATTTTTGCGTCCGTCGGGGACAACGGGACAAAGTAGCTGAAAACGGGACGGTGGTCACGTTATATATAAGCCATAGCCCCCATATAAAGCTGCTTCCCGATATTCAAAAGAGAAATATTGCACAGATTTTTCTCAAATTTGGATTTTATATATTTTTGGAAAAAATTTTTAACCTTACCAAATATGGTCAGGTCCATTTTTCGACCTATTCGTCCTATAAATATAGCATCCGATATGAACGCATGGTATCGCATAGTCAGTCTAGACTGACTATAGTTTTCTTATTGTTAAATATCGAATATTTTTTACAGAGTTACCACTTTCTGGTCACAGTTTTTGCTAACGTTTGTAACTATCATATTACTTGACTTATCGAACTTTTTTAAATCCCAACGACTAAGAATAACTGTCAGATTCGATATATAAGACTCTCTATGTGTCATTGTAATCAAACTTTAATCAAAGTGCAGGTCGCAAATAAAATAAATACTTTGATTATCTCAATAGAAATTTGTGAAAATCGGTGCATGTTCAGACATAGTCTCCTTACAACAAATCGTTAAAAAAAAAAAAACTCTAATTACACCAAAAAATCTGCAGATCTTCATTTAGATCTACCAAATGACAAAATGTGCATAGATTTTGCTCAAATTGAGTTTGTATATATTTCTAACAAGATGCATTTACTTTACGAAAAATTGCTGTGATCGAGGGAAAAGACTTAAAAATCACATCATTTTTAAAAACTAATATCTCAAAGAGACTCTTCTGGAAGAATGACAGAATATTTAAAAAAAAAAACTAATGGAGGGTGTTTTTTTAAACCCGAAGGGTCAATTGAAATTATAAAAAAATAGATTGCTCTCTCGTGTTTCGCTACGACTTTCCGAGATCAACTGATACATATATTTTCAATCAATTTATTTTCAATCAATTTTCCGTACGAAGTAGTGTTGTAAAAGTATTGAGTATTTGGGTATTGAGTACTCAATACCTTCTATTTTTGCCGGTACTCAATACCCAAAAATACCTACTCGATACTTTCAGGGTTGCATTTTTCAGTACAAATGTAGTTTTAGTATGAAAATACAACTATTCAGAAAAAAAATATCCATGTATTTGTGTGAAAAAAAATTAAAGCGTCTTTTGTGTATTCAAGTGTTCAACAAGTAAAATAAAAAACTCAATAATATTAAAATAAAACAAAATTTAAATACTAAATTAAAAACAATGCCGAGAAAGAGAAGCATATTATGGCTTCATTATAATGAACTGGATAACGAGAGGGCAAGATGCAACATTTGCAAATCAATTATATCATACAAAGGCAAGTTTATTGGAATACATCGTTTTGTGTTATTTCTAATTAATTTTTTTTATAGGTGGTGGTAGTTCTAATTTGAAAAAGCATATGGATTCAAAGCATCCATCCGTGGATTTAAAAAAAGCAGCGGAAGATGAAGGTAGCCACTGTTCTTATTCTTTTTTTCGTAATTTACCACAATTTTTATTACTTTTCATTAGAATCGTCAACAATAACACAAAAAACACTGGAGGAGTGCAACATTAACGTTCATCTGTCCAAATCACGGGAAAAGGTTATAAATAAAGCTCTTGTCAAAATGATTACAGTGGACTTACAACCCCTTTCCGTGGTAGAGAATGAAGGATTTAAAACATTTGCAAAGGCATTAAATCCTTCATATGTTATGCCCTCTAGGTATATGCTTACCAGTAACCATTTAAAGGATGAATATGTGGACGGTTGTAATGAGTTAAAAAAAGAACTTTCTAGTGCAGAGCACATCTGTATCACAACCGATGCTTGGACCTCAGTTTCGAATGAATCCTATGTATCAATTACAGCTCATTTTATAAATAAAGAATGGAAGCTAAAGTCAAAATTTTTAAACTGTTTCCAAATGTTTAAAGATCATACCGCCCAAAATTTAAAGGATGCGATATTTGATGCCTTAAAAGGATGGGAAATAGAAAATAAAATCTCTTGCGTAGTTTCGGACAACGCAGCAAATATTCTGGCTGCTGTAAAAATAGCTGGATGGACCAGCTTGCCATGTTTTGCCCATACCCTTCATCTTATTGTATCAGACGGGTTAAAGGACGAAAAAATTTTGAAAATTTTGGCCAAATGTAAGGCAACAGTGGAATATTTTAATCGAAGCACTAAAGCATCTAATAAATTAAAAGAAATTCAATCGCAAATGGGTAAAAAAAATTTAAAGTTAATTAATTCAACACCAACAAGGTGGAATTCAACATTAAGTATGATTGAAAGAATTATTGAAAATCGTGAGGTACTGGAAGCGACTGTAGCAATTTTACACCGTCCAATCGAATTGTTGTCTCTCGAAGAATGGGAAATTTTAAAAGAACTTTGTACGATATTACGCCCTTTTAACGAAATAACGGTAGAGATGAGTGCTGAAAAAAACACAACTATTTCCAAAATAATTATGCTAATTCGAGGCCTTCAGTCGTTTATCGTAAAAAAACAAACGGAATATAATACAGAAGAAGTTTCCAATCTTTTAAATAAATTTTTAAACAATATTAATAAACGCTTTTTTCGAGTGGAGCACAACAACATTTTTGCAATTTCCACATATTTGGACCCCCGATTTAAATCAAAAGGATTCGGGGATGCTACTGCGTTAAAAAATGTTAAAGATAAAATTTCCTCAATGTATAATATCCAAAGTTCGGATGATTCATCACCTCAGAAAGACTCGCAAAACAACAACTCAATTTGGGACGATTTTGATAAAAGAAATGTTTCTAGAAGTACAACATCAAAAAGCATTATTGAGCTTAACAATTTTAGTCATGAGGCAATTATAGAAAGGAAGGATGACCCTTTAGAATGGTGGAAGATGAGGGAAACAGTATATCCAGGATTATCTAATATCGCTCGAAAGCATCTAGCCATTATTGCTACGTCTGTCCCTAGTGAGCGAGTTTTCTCGATCGCAGGACAAGTTGTCAGATCTTTTGAAGTCTGAAAATGTGGAAAAAATTTTATTCTTGCATTTTAACAAAGAATAATTTTATCAATTCTATTTCATAAACTATTTTAAATTATTTACTACATAGTACAAAAACAATTTTGTGATAAATGTACAAAAAAATGTATAAAATACATTACAACTTGACTGAATTAAAGTATTTATAATGTATTAAATACATTAAAAACGTTTTCAATAAATTATAAAAACTTAGACTTGTTTTTAAATTTTATTTTTTTATAAAAAAAAATAAATTTAATATGAATGAAACTAAAAAAATAAATTCAAATAATTTTAATTTAAAATGATATTTAATGTTTTAATAATATTTTTTTTAATAAACACATATGAATGAAACAGTTTTTTTTTCAAATTTAAGCTTTTATATTTTCAAATTTAGCTTTTTTTTAGTGTTTTTTTTTAAATAAAAAAAAACGTTAAAAGTATTGAGTAGTATTGAGTAGTCAAAAGTATCGACTTTTTACATCACTAGTACGAAGGTTGTTACATATATTTTTTTAATGCTTGCAGATGTACCATTAATTTTGTTTTCTCATGAGGTGCAAAAATGATAAATTTTTTCGGCGTTCCTGCTCGGGAGCAAACTACATAAATCCTGCAACACTTAACATTTGACCTTGAATTTAGAATATTATTTGGCAATTTTTTATTTAAGCGATATGGGCGATTTCTGATATGTCGATTTTTGATTTTGATGATTTTTGTTTCTCGCAATTTTTGGTATCGACGATTTTTGATATTGGCGATTTTTGAATTTGGCGATAGTACTTCATATTATTTTGTATTGGAGGTGCCACACCCATTAATCTTATCTTACCCATTTTTGATCTGGTTTCACACATTAATATCTATTAGAATCTTCCAAAGTGTCAATGCTATTCCTACTATAGTACTCCAGTTATGTTATATTATAATTTACTTTGTATGGGCGGTGCACGTCCACTGCTCTGATCAGCCCATCTTTTTTTTTCGAATAATCACATGAATAACTTATGAGCTCACGCAAAGTTCCAAGGCTCTCGCTATTACAGTAGTCCAGGCACTTTGTTCCGATCCGCCCATTTTGTTTCGGCTAATAACATTAGTAATATGTGACCTCCAAAAAATTTGCAAAGCTTTCTATGTCATAGTACTCGAGATATACGATATTTAAAATTCACTTTGTACGGGAAATATCAAAAAAATAATAGTTACATAGTTCTTTCAAGATACACAGTAAGAATGTAGAAATTTCAGGAAGATCGGTTCAGCCTCCTATAAACTACAAATAAGCAAACATAGATACTCCCACTTTTATACATATAGTAGTGCACCATGTTGTGCTTCGCTACGACGCACAGTGAATATCAATTTAATAATACCAATAGAAAATAAAACTTTTTCAAAATTTTTTCTTTCAATGCTTGTTGATATACAATATTGCTATGTAGCATTTAGAGCCAATCCTGCCCATTTTTAGTATAACTACCCATACTAACAACCCATTAATGTTGCAGAAAGTTTCAGGGCTCTGACCATCATAGAACTGACCATCATCATATATATGATTATATATATTTACCATGTATGGGAGGTGCCACGCTCTTATGTTTTATCCCACCCATTTTTCGCATAACGTCTCTTACTCATCATTCGTGAACTCACACCTGGTTTCAAGACTGTCGGGTTTATAGTACTCCAAATAATTTTTTGTAGGGGAGGTGCCACGCCCACTAACCCATTCCCGTCCATTTTTGGTATGACTACTAACATTAACAACCAATTGATGTGCGGAAAATTTCAAGACTCTGGCCATCATAGTACTCTAGATATATGATGATATGTATTTACCATGTATGGGAGGTGCCACGCCCACTTGTTTGATCACGTCCATTGTTAGCCCGACTTCCCACAGTACTAACTTATGTACTCCTACAAAGTTTCAGCACTCTTACTATCATTAGCCCAGATATATGATGTTAAAAAAATTTTATATATGGGTGATGCCACGCCCACTTCATATATTAAAAAAAAAATTATCCTATTTCACTTTTCCGATACAAACTTACAACTGTGAAAATTCCAAGAAGGTCGGTCCTATGTCAAACAAACAAACAAATTTTAATTTTTAAACTCTTTCTTTTAACTCAAACTCTCTGTATTTCTGTCTGTTTTCCATGTGGCAACGCTCATCCAATTGATCTGAAACTTGGCCATAGTCTTGGTGTGACTATAGAATAATTTTGGGGTAGTCATGTACAGTCACGGAGTGCTTTAAAACCCATTTCCACTTCTTCGATCGATCTGAAACTTGGTCGATAGACTTGCCGTGAAAAAAGATTAACTTTTACATAGTCACGCACAGTCAAGCATAGTCACGCACAGTCACGGAGTGATTTAAAACTTATTATCCCTCATCCAGTCAATCTAAAACTTGGTCCATAGACTTGATGTGATGAAAGATTAATTTTAAAATAATCACGCAAAGTCACGCACAGTCACGGAGAGATTCAAAACGCATATGAATAAGGAAAGAAAGAGTTTTAATAAAAACTTTGTTTTTATGGGTTAGGTTATTATATAAATACATTTTTTTTTTTAATTAATTCTTTAATTACAATCTGTTCATTCAAGGACAATAAGTAATGAATTTACAATTGACATAATATGCTAAACTCCACTGAGAACAGCATAATTAAACAAAATATTAAGATACATATGGGGTGTCCATGTCAAGTGCACCAACTTTTGAAACCGATGTCTTCCAATCAGGATGAAATTTGCACCAAGGTTAGTCCTATTGGATAGCAGTTTAAACACAATTTTTCAACAAGATCGGTCAAGATCGGTCTCTGAGATAGAGGGAATCAAAATTTGAAATTTTGGCCAAAAAGGTGTTTTTTCTCAACCATGTAACTTATTACCTATTGTTCTTAGAAAATTTTCTCCCAAATAGTTTAGATAGCAATTTCTTCAATATTTCGGAAAAAAATACTTAAAAAAAAAATTTTTTTTTAGACTTTTTTTTTTTTGGTAAATCAAAGCATTTTTTACCTTTTTTTCAAAAAGGGCATTTTCTTTTTTTTTTTTTTTAATAAGAAAGCTTAGGATTTTTCCTTTAAGAGCTTTTTGGTCGCTTAGTGGGATGGGAGTGGGGTACCTATCAAAATAAATGTTTTGTAACTCAAGACAACGGTTTTTCAATTTTTCACATTTTTCCTATTTGTGTGTAAAACCTTCCAAATAAAACTTATACTGAGAAACTAGACAAATTAACCTTTCCGAAGGTATGTAACATACCTAACTAAAATTTCATACACTCGATACTGTAATACCCAGAATATGTTAACCTCAGGCAAAAAATCACTTTTTTCTATAGAAATGTTGAAAAATTATTGTTTTTTATTTATTTGTAATAATAATTAAATTAATATATAATATTAAAAATAACAAGATAAATAATTTAATAAAATTTTATCTTATTTACATTAGATCCATTTATATCATAACTATTTTTATACTTAATTTATTGTAGCTGATGAAGTATTTAAGTCTTGTAAATTTTTAAATACCCAGTCTTTTTTTGTCCAGCTTTTTTGTCGCCTTTATTTACTGCGTTTTTTTGTCAATCCTTTCTTGGCGTTACTAGGTTCTGCTGTTGATTTCGCTGCTGGTTTATTTGTTGTCCTTGGAAAGAAATCGCATTAAATAGAGGCAGAAAACTTTTTCAACTTGAGTCTTCCATCGACAAGCGGTATAAATGCATGGTATTGAGCGGGGCCATCGATTGTTACCGCAGCATCGAATCTGCCTTTCAGTGTTTTCAATGTTTCCTGATGATCCTCTTTGCTACTAAAAACTATTTTAGTTTCTTTACAATAATTTTTTGCCCAATGGAATAAAGCAGTCGCATCGCTGCATTTCTTTTAAGGTTTGCTCCAATACCATCACATGCTCCTTTACCATGAGCAGTAGGATGAAAATGCCACTCAGCTGGCATTCCAAAATCTTTTTCATGAGCCATAAGATTTGCGAAGCTACTTTTGTTTTTAAAATGTTGACGAGTTCCGTCCGAAACGTAGTATACCTTCTTTACTGTAAATTTAGATTTTAGATATTTTAGTATTATCTTCTGGTACTCATAAACTGCAACGGCATCATGTTTTAAATCGTCGGATATGATTGCCATACTTTTGTGTTCCAGTTTTTCATATTTCATGTAGTAAATAACTGCTGTGAATTAGTTGCTTGGTCGTTATTGAAGTGGTAAGCTTGTATGGCATCCTGAAGAACATATTTATAGTTTTCTGCGAAATCATATGAAATAACGAATTCACTAGACTTCAAATGTATCTTCAAATCCTTGAAGAATGCCCATTGCTCTTTGACTAAAAAGTCATGGTTTCTCAAGTTTAGCAATCCTGTACACATTTATTCCACAAAATCATCCACATTTAAAATGATTGTTTTCAATGTGCATCTGTCAGTTTGAATCCAAGAATCAAATTTGACCTCCTCTATATATTCTCGATCTAAAGAGTTGATTAAATTTTCTTTGATGAATGTGGTTTTCGGGCAACTGGTACATTCACCTAAGTGGCAAGAAGTTGTTGCATTAGGACACATAGTCAATTTAAGGCAATCGCAGTAATCGTGTAAATCTTCTGCCGAAGCATCTGTTAAATACTTTAACTTGATTTCCTTCAACATCAGTTTAACATTTTCATGGTAAATGCAAACACATACTGTGTGAGTTCCGCTGCTATCTGCCAAAACGCAATGTTTTGGCCTCATTTGGGTTAATTTCGTGAAGCCAATTCTAACATCCTCGTGTTCAGATTGAAATGTTGCAGATAACTCTTTCAGGTTACAGATAACCATTCTCTTCTGTTAAGTTATGAAGGTATGTTACATACCTTCGGAAAGGTTAATTTGTCTAGTTTCTCAGTATAAGTTTTATTTGTAAGGTTTTACACACAAATAGGAAAAAATTCAAAATAGTGCATTTGTGAAAAATGGAACCGTTGTCTTGAGTTACAAAACATTTATTTTGATAGATATCCCACTCTCATCCCACTAAGCGACAAAAAAGCTCTTAAAGGAAAAATCCTAAGCTTTCTTATGAAAAAAAAAATGCCCTTTTTGAAAAAAGGCAAAAAATGCTTTGATTTAGCTAAAAAAAAAAGTCTACAAAATTTTTTTTTTAAGTATTTTTTTTCCAAAATATTGAAGAAATAGCTATCTAAACTATTTGGGAGAAAATTTTCGAAGACCAATAAGTAATAAGTTACATGGATGAGAAAAAACACCTGTTTGGCCAAAATGTCAAATTTTGATCTCCTCTAACTCAGAGAGATCTTGACCGATCTTGTTGAAAAATTGTTTCTAAACTACTATCCAATAGGACTTACCTTGGTGCAAATTTCATCCCGATCGGAAGACATCGGTTTCAAAAGTTGGTACACTTGACATGAAACCCCCATATATATATATATATATATATTAGGGCGGGTCGATTTATTTTTCCACAATTTCCATATGATTTCCGTATTCTATGGGTTATTCCATGAAAATTCGCCAAAGGAACCATACCTCTATCGTTAAAATCGAGTCCCCTACTTTTTGTTGGTAGATTTTTCCCAAATTTTTTGGGCTTAAACTCTTCGTTTTAAATTGTAAATTGAATTAAATAATGGATTGAGCCAAAAAAATGGCCATGAAATTAATATTCTTGGACAAAATCATGAAAAAAATGGAAAAATGCTCCAAAATTTGAACAAAATTGCCCGTAACTTTTGAACCGTTGGACCAATGTTGGAGATTTTTGTAAATTGATCAAAATGAGCTCACCTTTCCAACGCGCCTACTGGCGATTAAACCAGATCGATAGTTTTTGAGTTATGGATGTGAACGTGTAGGTAATATTTCATACGAACGTCAATTTGGGAAAAAATCTACCAACAAAAAGTAGGGGACTCGATTTTAATGATAGAAGTATGATTCCTTCGGCAAATTTTCATGGAATAACCCATAGAATACGGAAATCATAGGGAAATTGGTGAATTTTTTCACTCCCTACAAATCGACCCGCCCTAATATATATATATATATTGGTTAAATAAATACATAAGTAAAAAGGAAATGAGCAATTAATTTCTGAAAGGCAGCTCCAATATATGGTGCCTTTTAAGTCATCTGATTTCGTCTGTATCATCGAGGAGCGCTATAGCTAGTGGGTTAATGTGTTGACTTAACCTTTCTAAATAGCTCTCGCTAAATCTTCTAATTTCATCTTTCACCTATAATATAGTATTATTAGATACAAACCACGGGGCGTGTACTATTGATCGTAGTATTTTGATTGGTAGTATTTCAATATTTGAGTTGCTGGCTGTTCCCCATAGCTGGATTCCATAAGTCCAAACAGGTCTTAAAATGGTTTTATACAAGATTACTTCATTTTCTAGACTTAGTTTTGATTTTAGTCCAAGAAGCCAATATATTCCTTTAGTCTTGATATTTAATTGTTGTTTCTTTGTTTTAATATGAGTCTTCCATGTCAATCTCCTATCATATAAATACATAACACAAAAAAAGTTTTTTTTTTGTTCGAAAGGTCCATACATGGCTTTAATACTTGAAAATGATTTCGGGCATGTGGCCAATTTTGGACAACTTTTTCGAGCAATGCACGCATAATACGAACAATGTTGGCCACCGTGGCGTCAATCGTCTTTTGATACAAAAAAATCATTAATTTGAGTATAAGTGTAGTTTATGTATAAAATTTTAAAACTCAATGGATTACAAATAAAATGAATATCTTAAATATCTCTAATATGTAACTAGCACAGTTTTTTTTTTTAATTATAAAATAGACCGATTATTTAACTAAAATTAAAAGTGGTCGCCCAATGAAAACGTTTTTTCTTCAAAACAGTTTAAAATATATAAAGTTTTAAGATCCATTTCAAAAAATCACAAAAATCATATAAATCTAAGATCATTTACTCTGGATATTTTGGCATCTTATCTTCCGTTAATACTAACAAAATCCATTAGAAGTTTTTTACATAAAATTATGTTTTGCACTTGAGTTGATATCCATATACATATCTATATATCTTTTTTTTTTTTTTTGGTAATTTATGTTTTTATCTTTATACTTTCAACATAACGAAACGATTGATCAATAACAAACATATCAAATGTGCACATTGTAATGGCATTCGACAAAACAAAACGTACACAAGTACGCAAATAAAAAAATAAAAAATAATAAGTCGTTAAAATCTCAAATGCACTTGTGCTAAAGCAATTGATTCAAATTTCTAGTTTAACTTGAATGTATTAGTCTTTGGTGCTGAGTATCTGTGTGTGACACAAATACATATTCCAGCAGCATTTTTTTTTTTAAATTAAAATTAAAAAAAAAAGAGAAAAACATACATACAACCAACAATAATGAAATAGAGAAGCATACGAGTAAAACAAGTTGCATGTTTCACTACACTATGCCAGCTATAGCAAATATTATGACGATGGCGATGATGAAGACTAACTACTACTGCTCACTACTAACAAAATCTTGAAACTAATAATGACAACATATTGCACGCAATGCCGCAGTGCATAATAAGTATACCCAGAATAATAACGCCAAGTTGCATGGTGAACAAGATAAAAGAAATAACTCGTTCTTAGCGACTTTGCAGCTTCGGGCCATGCTGCAACTGACAGACTGATTCTGTTTAACTGAACCACCAAGGCATCTGAATAGTTGCTATGGGTGCAAAAGAAAGAAACAGAAAAATAATATTTTATTTATTCTGTTTTTCCGGCATATCCATAGAAGAAGACCAGAAATGAGAGGGTGCCTGCCACCACCATCAGTGGGAAAGATATAATACTAAAAACAATATAAGAATCTTTGAGTAAAAAGAACGTTATCATTACTTTAGTCGTTATTTAATGGTAATGACAAGTGTCGACTAATGTTTAATATGTATAGATTCTTGAGTATGCATTAAGATATGCCACAGAATTAAAAGAATTAAATCGTTGATTTACAGAAATGAACTTGAAAAAAACACACACAAAAATAACTGCATAGAAAAGCAGAGGTTATTATTAAATTGCTTTATCAACTTTTTTAAGGCCATTTGTAAGAAAAAGCGAATTTAAACTATAGCATTGAATGCTGTGAAGATTAAACAAATCAGACTTTGTTTGATTTCAATTGCAATTCACGATTTTGTGTTTTTGGATTTTGCTAATTCGCGATTCTACGTTTTTGCGATTTTTTTCATTTTTTGCGTTTTTCCGATTTTGCGACTTACAGTTTTCTGATTTTGCGATTTTGCGATATGGCGCTTTTGTGTTTTGCGCTTTTATGATTTTGCGTTGCGATTTTTTGGTTTTAACTTTTTCACGATTTTACGTTTTTTGTGTTTTTGTGGTTCGCGATTTGCTATTTTGCGATTTTACATGTTTACGATTTTGCATTTTCGCGATTTTTAGTTTTTGTGATGTTTTCGATTTTTGATTTTTTGCGATCTTGCGACTTTACATTTTTATAATTTTATGTCTTTGTGATGTTCGGTTTTTGTGGGTTTACGTTTTTTGGATTTTGCGTTTTGGAGTTTTACGTTTTTGAGTTTTCGTGATTTTGTGATTATGCGTTCTTGTGGTTTTGCGCTTTTTGCATTTAGTGCGTTGCAATTTTACAATCGAATTGTGCGTAAGTACATAATATGATGAAAAGAAAATTGAACAATGAATCAAAAATTTTTAATGCAGATCACTTTCAGTGAATAACAAATATGGTAATAGTGGTACAAAGTTAAATAACATTGTACACGATCCGTAAAGGGGTTAAACCATGATTAAACTTTTAAACCTGATTGAGATCTTTCAATAGATGGCTTTAGAATAACACAATTGAATAATTTCCATAATGGTTAAATAAATCACTGGAATCATCAAACATCAGTTAATTTCTTATTTTAGTATTTTGTTCTCTGATTCTAAATTTGGTATGATCCGGATCACGAACGGTTTATGTGAATCAGCAAGTAGAGTCAAGTGAATCAATTTAAAAAATCACACCACTCGAAAGCAATATTGCAAAAGTACTTGATCCAACCTGAAATGTTAAGATAATGGATAAGATCAATCAACTCTAAATTCGTCCGGAATGTATGAACTTGATACTGCCCAATGCTTTACACTCGCAGTAGGTTTTCCGCAGCTGCAGCAGTGATCATTATGGTAATGTCCTAGTCTTCCTATATATGTTCACCAATCAACCTATGACGACCCATCAATACGGTCATAAGCCATGATATGTCCGTTCTACTTTGGAGCGACTTAGTTCGTCTCAAATGATTTGTTTTAGCAGGATCGCCATGTAAATATTATTTTTTTTTTATTTTTAACAATTGTTTTATTTCAACTTTCCTAGAGCAGATAAGTTTCAGTGCTTTAAGTTTGTATAGAAAAGTGTGTTCATTCAATATAATCGAATTTTATACCCTAAATATGCTTACAAAGCGATTTCATATAAAGTGGGAAAGTGGAACAACGGACAGAGCTAGATTTATAAGTAAAACATAACGATCATTGCACAACTCCAACAGGGTTGATTATTACAGTGTATATTATAGCAGCTGCGAAAATCTAGCTTATGCTACTCTAATCCCACCATACACTGTACAATACAAACAGTGTTGATCGTTTTATTATTTTGTATGTAATATGATCATTTTATATTTCGACTAGCAAACCCGGCGAACTCCGTTTCGACACCAAATGGCTTCGTTTTATGTAACATTTCGTTTGGTGATTAAAAGATGAAGAAAAAAATTTTTTTTTGTTTTATATTTGAAAAGGAAAAATTTTATTTCATTTCACAACAGTAATGAATTAATTTGGATTACAAAAATGAAGTGTTATTTAGTTGAACTTCTCTAAGTAAATGAAAGTGAATCCCAAGTAAATACTAAATCGAAGCGTTATACATGTCCGCAAATTATCCGTTTCATTGAAGTGCTCTTTGGTAAACCACATTTTTTGTTTTTTGGTCTGACGTTAACACAAACAAAGTGGATGGTTTCCCAACTCGTGAACAAGCAACGTATAACTGCCCATGTGAAAAACAATGATTTTCTAAATTTATCATGCAAACACTAAGCGATTGGACTTGCGATTGTCATTGCGAACGCAAGGCGAACTGGAAATTGCAATCGTTTGAAGTCAAACGGAAGATCAGTCGGAATAATTGGTATTCGAGGAATACATACATTTTCACCTGCGTACTTTCCGTTAATAATGGTTGCCTCAATCAAATTCGGCATAAGTCTTTCTACCGAAAGTCGAGTACCGTTGCAAAGTCGCGGTGGATTCAAATTACGCAATATCATAATAACTGTACCAACTTTGAGTTGCAAGTTATGTGGTGGAAATCCTGGTAACTCCAAAGAGTTCAAAAACTCCGTTGGATAATTTACTACATCATCGGGATTTGTTATGGAATCAACGGATTTGTATGTCACCAAATCGCCAGTAATTTTTGATTGAATGGTGAAATTCAGTGCGTGTACATCATTATTCTTTGCGGCAAGAATTGCTCGTTGACTCAACCAAGCATAATTCTGATAATTCTCACTAATGTTTGGGAAAACATTTTCAATAAGAGCTAATTGAGAGTCTACAATTCGGCAAAAGTCGTTGGTAAGAGTAATTAATCCAGATGTCGCATCAACTGGGACTTTTCCATTTCTAGCAGCTAACAATTGTTTGGAAAATTGTGCAGCACTTTGATCATTTTGAAGCTGAACTCTCATATTAGTGGTTAGCGATAATGTTTTTACGTTATTCCATTAAGGTGATGCCTTCAGGCAAGCATTCAATTCATCTGCAGGCGTTCCACGGGGAATTACTGGCAACGTCTGCCTGAAATCGCCTGCCAACAATATCATCAAGCCGCCAAAGATGTTGTTATTTCGCCGAAGATCCTTCAGTGTGAAGTTAAGTGCTTCAAGTGATTTCTTATGTGCTATTGTGCACTCATCCCAAACAATGAGCTTGCATTGCATCAACAATTTTCCCATTGCACTGGATCGGGAAATATTGCATGGTGGAGTATCAATTGTGTTTAAATTGAGTGGCAACTTCAGCGCAGAATGTGCAGTACGACCGCCATCTAGAAGAGTCGCCGCAATTCCAGATGATGCTAACGCCAAAGCTATGTCACATCTTGATCGAATAATGGCCAAAATCAATGAAATGACAAATTTTTCCCTGTTCCTCCAGGTGCGTCCAGGAAGAATAGACCACCAGTATTATTGTCCACCGCTTGCATTAATATTTAGTATACTTGTTTTTGCTGTTCATTCAGCAACGGCACATTATTTCGACCGAATTCCTGCAATGTATCAACATTGTATTGCAGCTCTCGATTTAATTCTTTGTTGAATGCATTGTGCATCGATCGATTTGGCGCAATCATTCCTACTTCAATCAGTAGCTTGTTTGCAATAGTCAAGCATTGATCTTCAATCAGAATCAATCCTTCATTGTAGATTTCATCGGTTACTTGGATGTCAGGATTATTCGTTTGAATGCGCAAGCGATGCAATATATCTTCACATATGTCGTCTTTGTATTTGTTCCATAACTGAATTGGTTGTGAAGGAAAACATGTGGTGATGATAATTACGAACAGCGTTCGTATTTGGTACGCATTTGATGAAACAACTGAATCCGCAAGTGTTAAATCCCAATGAGAATTGTTCTCCAGCAAACCCAATAGTTGACATGCTTCTCGATATGTTTGGCATTGGTGGTCATTCACAGTTTTCAAATGCGCAAATGATTTTGGTCCACGTACATTTACCAACAGCAGTCGCAAATAAAAACATTCATCATATCTAGGATGAACAGCATACATGCGACCTAGTGCATCAGTGGAAAACACCTGTGGCCAATCTGGAGCTGGGGTTCCTTGTTTGCGACGTTGCAATTTCTTTATTGATTGATTCCAAGTGTAATACTTGGGCATTTCAACGTACATAAGCGTCGCTGCGAATGGATCTGCTTCACACATTGCAAAGAAGCTAGTCAATGTTGTCGATGGTGGTCTCTCCGCATTAGCCTCAGTGAAGTAAACTCTTTGGCCATTTTCCAAATGCACTGCTAAATGTACAACTGTGGGATATCTTTCATGAATTTGAAATGAGAATAATCGCCACAGTGCTTCATTAGTACTGTATCTGCCCATTTGGAAGTTGCTGATTTCGTCATTCGCATTTTCCGACGCACTTGCACAAATATTTGATTGAATTGGCCGAATGACAACTCGCAACGTTTGCATGTGTTTCGAAAATTCGTGATAGCAGCGGGCAATATGGTACAATGAATTCATTTCCGATCTCAATCTCTTGATTTTGAACTTTAACTTTGATAGTTCGACCATTATCTTCTTTTGAACGCCGACGATAAACTGGATATCCATCGTTCCCTGTGACTGTTTCAGCAACTAACGGTCGCGGATATCGTTTTGTGCACTTTCCATCAGTCATGCAAGGCGATAATGGATTTAATGCACCGCACGGTCCATGCACCATCTGTGTCGTCACAATGTCGTGTAGATGGAGATCAGTGACTGTATCAGGAATTTCAGCTGATATGATGTCATCCATTTCATTTGAATGTAATTTGTTCAGCCACCAAATTAGGATATGAGCATGCGGTAGTCCACGCTTCTGCAATTCCACCGAGTACATATAACAACGTGTGTCACCAAAAACTCGATACTTAGTAAGCACACCCATGATAACCTTAAGTTTTTGCTGAAATACTCTGGCGATTATGTCATGGCGATTTTGCGGTTTTTGGCCCGGTTCCAACTCACGTTCAATTTCCGTCCACTTCGGATTGCATGTGAACGTAATAAATAAATCCGGATTTCCATAATTTCGCACGTCATAGCGTCTTGAGCGTATTCGTTCATGTGGTGTGGGCTTCCGATATAAGATGATGGGAGAATCGTCAGAGGTCCAATATTCTGAACATCACCATCTGAATGAATAGCATCATGCAAGTGTATATAGTCCTCAGATCGTAGCTTTGCCTGATTGAATCGGATGAACGCTAAACGTTCGGTCTCGACTTTGACATACATGTCGACAGCGAATTGCTGGAATAGCCGACGGCACTTCAGAATGGCATTCTCCTCATGTGTACGAATCATCATACGATACGCATAGTAATTCATTGCGCTTAGATTTTTATTCGTTGATACGCCTGTAAATGCAAAATTAAATGAATTGTTAATGGAAACCAATAATAGCAATAAAATGTTTCCTGAATTTTCTTTGCTATAAACCTCACGGAGCCCGAGACCTTTCCAAAACCGTGGAAATCGGTTCGTGCGTTCTGGAGTTATAGCGTCAGGAAGGAAAACCCGACTTATTTTTATATAGTAGAATGCCAAAAATGTTCTTTTTGGTAATAACGAATGTGATTCTTGCTACATTCTCCTTTTTAAGAATATTATAGTCGATCCAAATTTTCTTCATAATCGGGTTTAGAAAATAAGCAAAAAATTAAATTTTTGAGAATTTGTTGTCTTCAGATATAAAAAAGTTCATATTGGATGATATTTTAATATGAAAACTAGGTCGAAAAATATACCGACCAAATTTAAGAAAAATCTATGGAATATTTTTGCTTTTTGATAGATTTAAGGAAGGAATGGGAAGAATAAATATAATCGTATAGAGTTTATTTTCGGACTACTAATGAATGATTGTAATAAGCACACATAAACAATATGATAATCTGAATTTTATGGGTCGATCTAATAGGGTAAATTGTGTGTGGACCAGGTCTGAATATTCTCCGAATTTCACCAAGTTCAATGACCAAAATAAGCTCATATGCGACCTGTAGTTTGATTAGAAGGTTTACATGGACACACATGCAGACGGATGAAGGGCGTACATTATCAGGAAGTCCACGGGGCATGTCAATAATCCCCTGATTGTGTCCTTGTTCCCACTTTCGAGCCATCAATAGAGACTAAAATCTCAGCCATGTCTATGGCAGATGTCCAAATTACCTAGAAATCGCATCACCGGAATTTTATCACCAGTAACATGTAATCGGTTTCCCGTATCACGCCCACTGCCCCGATGAATGTATGTATCCGTAAGTCCGTTGTTCCACGCCACCGTACTCTAGCTGTATATATCTAGAGGCATGATATATAGCATAACCTCCAGCCTCGCCTGCAGTGCAGTTCCAATGGCGCCGGTGGTGTACAGATTTATTGGCCACTCACAATAGTTTGGTCCTTTTCGACCGCCGTCTTCATACGATAATATAAAAAAGACATACGGTCTCACCCTATTTTGGGTTTTGGTAATCGTAGTGTATCATTAGTTTATTGCTTTATCATGTCGCACAGTGGGTTGAAAAGCATGAAAAGTGAGGATTAATTCAGGGAAGACGTAATTTCAAAATATTGTTAATTTATTTTATTGGATATTCATTAATGCATAAAAAACCACCATTAAAAAAAAAGTGGAAAAAAAATTGTTTTAACCCGTTAGGAGCTTTTTTGTGTTTTGGAAAAAATGATATTTTCTTACAATTTTCGCTGTAACTTTGGAATAAAAAGCGATAAATTAGTAAATGAAATTGCAAGTTAGAACTTAGTTAATGTGCTTTTAGAAAAAATAAAATTTTTTTTAAAAATAAAAAAGGAATAAATATTTAATATGTATTTATATTATAAAAATTGAATTTTAAAATCCGATTTTATTTTCCAAATTCCACAATTCCACAAATTTAAATAAAAAATTCACATTATAAAATAATATAATGTTTTTATTGATGAATTATTATAAGCACAAAACAAACAACAATTTCAGAAAAATTAAAAAAAAAATTTAAAAAAAATTAATTAATTAATATAAATACGAAAATAAATAATAAATACGAAAATAAACACAAAACCAAAACTAAAAAAAGATTTTTTCTGTTGTGTTTTCAAGCATTTTTTTTTTTAATTTTATAGTGGGGACTTTTAATAAAAACTTGAATATTACATTCGTTGGCAAGTATTGGCAAAATGTTTTTTTGGAATACACAAGTAGAAATCCCATATTTTACTACAATGTAAATAGTTTTACCCGATCTCATCTAGAATTACGTTGAAACTCAATCTCTTTTTAAAAAATACCCTCATTTTAGGACAATTTTCAAAAAATTATTAAAAATATTTCTAAAACATTTATCTTTAAATTTTTTTTTTTAATAATACAGTCAAATACCTGAAGTTGACGCATCCGTTTGAAAAAAGTTAGAATTTAAAAAAAAAAATAAAAAAAAATTAAACTTGAAATATCTCGTTTTTCACTTTTTACCACTTCGAGCAAAATTAAAAAAAATTGTTGAACTTTGAGAGAGTATAGCAAGAAAAGTAAACAACTTAGAACAATAATTTTAACAGGTAGTGATGACCCATTTTATACTCTGTTACCCGGTATAAAAATTTATTACAAACTACTCATTTCAATTTTTGAATTAATCCTCACTTTTGACCCTTTTCAACCCAATGTGCGTCGGGTCATAAAAATATTTTTGAGTTTTTCACTAATAATTTGTTGATGACTTTTACGGTATTTTACGGTCTTCTGTAAAGTAGTTCGGAATGCTAAAAGTTTTGGGAACATACCAAACCTCACACTTCATGGTTAAAAATGTCTAAATGGATAAAAATTTCTAAAAAAAATCTAAAACATTATGATGCAGTCTGATTCCTAGGATCCCCAAGAGGGTGAAACGGTCGATTCTACAGTGCAATAAATTATTTTAAAAAGCTCATATTTTTTAAATTCGTGTAATAAAAGGCTTAGATTTTGTCAAAATCTTCTACTAAAGAAATATGTGTTTTTCAACGTTTGCTAAAAATTTTCTATATAATTTTCAATGAGTTAAGCTTCTATAAGTTCTGCATGTCTAAATTGTAAGACACATCATGTATACACTGCCTGTAGATGAAAATGTTACACAGCTGTGGCAAGTTAATGAAAAACTACTTAAATTGTTCGTAGTTTGATGTTTATATACCAATATCCATCATTTTAGTAAGAGCTAAATTTTATGACATGAAGCTAAGCTAAAATTAAAACTAAAAACTTTTTTATGAATATCTTTCTTTAATAATTCGAAAAAAAGCATACTATTTATTACTACGTGTATAATATAATATTGTTATTGTTTTCTTTAAATAAATATTTTAATATATTTTGCTTAGATTTTCATTTATATAAATATTAGCTTTCCTAAACCTACGAGTTTGCTGGCCCTCTTCCGCTCATCACACATGTCTAATCTAGAAATTTTTGTTTTGATTTTATTCTAAACAGTTACCTGATTGGGATTTATTTTTAATGCTGTATTCTGATCACTAGTTGTTGTGTGAGTAGAAGTAGTACTCGTATGTAGTTTGAAAAGTTGTTAGACTTTGGCATTGCATTTTTTTTTTCTAACTATTCCTCTTTTTTTTTTTTGAATAGACTAAAATGGTATTCATTTTCCTACCTTGACCATGATCAGTTATGGTTAAAGTAACCATAACTTAATACTCATGGTCATTCTACAGAACATCGTTATTGTCTTTTTATTATCATCATCATCATCGTCGTCATCATCATTATCATCTTTATTATTTATTTTTACTTTAGAATCTGTATGTTTAAAAGTTGAAATCATAAACCAAACATACTCGTATATAGTTATTACGGTATTGGATTAACTACGAGTAGTTTCATTGAAATCTAATGTTAATAATTTGAAATGTTAACAAATGGCTTCCGGTAATGTTCATTGAAGAAAATTCTAAGAAAATACCGTTTTATATATGAAAATTGTAGTAAAAATAAATAAATGTGCAATGGGAAGCAATTTGTTTTTATTTTTATTTTCATAAAAATATTTAAAAAATTGTATGGATTTTCATTTGAAATGTATCTTATTTAAACAATAGAAAATAATAAGTAGGCTGACTAAACTATACGCCATACCGTGAAATTTGAATTAAAAACCAAATTTGAGTGAGATTGTCATGTATTTTTTATTAAGACCAACAAAGGTCAAATCATTGCCATGTTTAGTGAGGCCACATATTTATTCGAAACACATACATTAACCAAATTTGTGTACCATCTATGTTATTTGTATATCTAGATTTGAGTAAATATCAAGAATCAGCTTTATATGAAGGCTAGGACAAAAATAGTCCAACAATATTGATTGTAGGACTAATTAATGTCTTATATCGCACTGGTTCCTCAAAATATACAAATTTTCAGTTGAGGCAATAAACAGTTTTTTTTTTAATATTTACTATAAAATTTAAAAACAGTTCTTTCATTGTAAAGAAATGCGAATAATAAGTATACAACACTAGTTTTTGCAATTTTTTCACTGATTATCGAAAAATAAAGTTTTTTTTGAGAACAACTCGAAATATGTCTTTAGTTCATTTTAAAGAAGTTACTCTTATATCACAATGAGGGATAGAACTGTATTTTTTTGGCGAAAGAGTAAAGAAAATGAAATATGATTTTTACAGTGGGTATATATGACCACTGTATATCCATTTCTTGCAATAAAAGAAAATTTATAAATTCTGAGTTGACTCCCTTTACAGGAACCGGTGCGATATTATCAACACAAGAAAACCAAATATGACATATGTAGATATATCTGTGGTCACAAGCGATGACCGCCTAAGTCGACTTAACCCAGATTTGAGTTGTGTATGCTATCATATTGTACTAACAACGTTTTTTATTTACATCAAATCCCCATTTCTCCAGCACTGTTTTTTTAAAAGTTATTAATGAAAACATATTGACCTAAGTCGTAATGAAGCCCCATTACATTTATATAAACAGTTATTTTCTCGAAAGCAAGATATTCGACGATTTGGGTTATGTATGCTATCCCCATTTCTCTAACACTGTTTTTTAAAAAGATATTAATAAAAACTAGCAGATTCCAACGCTCGAAATTCGAGTACAATTTCTAGGCAATTTTATTTCTCAATTTAGCCAATTCACAAACCAGCACTGTTTTGGATTAATATTATTGTGATTGAAGATAACAAACTCATTAACAAACACATTAACAAATTTAATAAACACACACATATCATACGTATAAGTTAATGTATGTGTTAGTAGCAACTTTAAATGCAATTTACTCGAAATAAAGGAAAAAATTACAAAATTTGTAAATCTGGTGAACAGCTAAAAACAAATACCTTTCAAATAATATGCACTTGGTCCAATTCGGGATAAAACGGTAGAACAAAACTTTTATAAATATATATGTACTGACCTAAGTCGTAATGAAGCCCTATTACATTTATATAAAAAGTTATTTTTCTCGGAAGCATGATTTTCGACTTGCGACCATAGATATTATGGTCATTGCGATCGGTTCCGATCAAAGTAAAAGTATGGAATTTCATCAAAATATCTTTACAGCAGCGAAAGTTATCAGCAACTCATTAGCAACAATAAACTCATTAAACACTTATCTCATTATAATGTAGTCTTTATAAATAGTGAAATAAAGGGATATATGAAGCAAACATACATAAATGCAAATTACACTATTGAACATTTTCGGGATCATTGTCTGGGGGGGGTGATAAATACCAAGACAGGGTGAAAGTACTAGTACACTATAGTAAAACCTAGGGTTTAGGTTCTCAAGCCAAACTTTTTTTATGACCTTCTAACCTAGAATTTCTTACCCGCCGGAATAAGCAAATAAACAAATATTTTTCTGAAATTTTATTATTTTCTTGATTCTTAACACGAATAGGGCGCCTCAGCAGAACAATTATGAAAATACACCTTGTATGTCGGTATGTGAATATTGAATATTAAACACAATATTTGTAAAATTTGTATTTAATTTGGTCCTTTCCATTCATTTGGATTACTTTTTGAATACAACATCCATCAAATGCCCTCCTCTATTGGCCACGGTAAAAATTGCTCTTTTTGCTGCATTTTCCGTAAATTCTTCGAGTATCTTGAGCGGCATAGGGATGGAAATTTTCCTGACGCCAAAATGATGAGTACTCGGCAACACTCGCTCTTACCGCTTCAACCAGTTCATTGGAACGTCTTGTGGACGACCTCCAACTGTCCCGTGTTCAACAACATTCGATACTAAATGACTAATAGTTTTGACAGACGGTGCTTCCTGGGCACGATATTTTTCACGAGAGTTAAGATAACGTAGTTTTTTAAGAAGAGGTACTTTTTTAAGAATAGGTACTTTTTTAAGAAAAATTTACTTGTTAGAAAAGGTCTTTTTTTAAAAACAGATACTTTTTAAGTAAATTTACCTTTTAAGAGAAGGTATTCTTTTAAGAAAAGATACGACTTCAAGGACAAACACTTTTTAGGAAAAGTAATTTTTTTAAGAAAATTTACTTTTTATGATAAGGTACTTTTTGTGAAAACGTTATTTTTTAAGAAAAGGAACTTTTTTTAACAAAAAGTACTTTTTTAATAAAAGGTGCTTTTAAGAAAAGCTACTTATTAAGAAAACGTACTTTTTAAGAAATTAACCTTTTTAAGAAATGGTATTTTTAAGAAAAGAAACTTTTTAAGAAAAGAATCTTTTTAAGAAAACAAACATTTTAAGAAAAGACTTTGTGCTTAAAAAATGTACGCTTTAAGAGGAGTTACTTTTTAAAGAAAGTTACTTTTTAAGAAAAGGTATTTTTTAAAAAGGAAGTTTTTAAGAAAATGTATTTGATTGAAAAGGTAGTTCTTTGAGAAAATTTTAAGGCGGTTTTTTAAAAAACTTACTCCTCTTTAAGAAAAAATACTTTTTAAAGAAAAATTTACTTTATTAAAAAAATTTACTTTTTTATAAAGGATGCTTTTTAAAGGTCCTTTCTAAGAAAATCTGATTTTTTAAGAAAAGGTACTTTTTTAAGAAAATATGCTTTTTCAAGAAAAGGTACTTTTTAGGAAAAGGCTCTTTTTTAAGAAAATGTACTTTGTATGAAAAGGTACTTTTTATGAAAACTTTATTTTTTAAGAAAAGGTACTTTTTGAACAAGAAGTACTTTTTTAAGAAAATGAACTTCTTTAAATAATCTTTAATCTTTAATCTTTAATCTTTAATCTTTAATCTTTAATCTTTAATCTTTAATCTTTAATCTTTAATCTTTAATCTTTAATCTTTAATCTTTAATCTTTAATCTTTAATCTTTAATCTTTAATCTTTAATTAACCTTTCTAAGAAATGGCACTTTTTAATAATGGTACTTTTAAAGAAATGAAACTTATTAAGAAATGGCACTTTTCAAGAAAAAGTATGTCCAGGGAAATAGTACTTTTTAAGAAAAAAAACTTTTTAGAAAAGACTTTGTGCTTAAAAACATGTACGTTTTAAGAGGAGTTACTTTTTAAAGAAACCTACTTTGTAAGAAAGGGTATTTTTTAAGAAAAGGTACTTTTTAAGAAAAGGTAGTTTTAAAAAAAAAAAAATATTTTATTAAGAAAAGGTACTTTTTTAAGAAAAAGCACTTTATTAAGAAACGGTACAATTTAAGAAAAGGTACTTTTTAAGAAATGAAACATTTTAAGAAATGTTACTTTGTAAGAAAAATTAAGTTCTAAGCAAATATAATTTTTATAAAAACATGCGATATTTTTATGAAGTTAAATATTAATAATACAGCGTTACATATCAGTGCGTCAGTAATGAGCGTAAATCTATAATATTAATAGGCTAGGCGATTTCTTGCGACTGATGTTTTGTTCTACCGTTTTATCCCGATTTTGACCAAACGTATATTATTATTGAAATGAATTTCTTTTAAGCCGCTTTGCAGATTTACAGATTTTTAAATTTTTTCCTTTATTTTGAGTAAATTGCATTTAAAGTTGCTACTAACACATACATAAAATTATACGTATGCTATATGTGTGTTTATTAAGTTTGTTAATATGTTTCTAATAAAAATGTTTTTTTTTGTTGATTTGTGAATTGGCTATAATTGATTAGCATACTTTTAGGGTCTTTATTTAATGAAAAAAAAAAATTTCCTGGAATTTGCGCTCGAATTTTGAGGGCTGGAAACTGTTAGTATATATAAAAATTTCAAGAAATTATTCCAATGTTTTGTTCACTTAAGTCAATTTACACTTAAGCATAAGATTTTGCATCCAATTTGGACTAGTTAAGGAAGAATTGCTCCAAAAATAGCACTTAACTGTTAGGAAAACCTAAATTTTGACTATGAAATTTAGGCATAAATTCTTATTCATTTTGGCAATAAAATTTATTTTATACATACATTATATTATTTCCTGTTAATTACACTGTAATTTGAAAGTTTTAAATGTTTAAACAACTCGTTTTCTCATAAATCTCATATTTACAATAAAATTAAAAATTCCCACTCAGTTTCCATAAGATTTTTTTAAATACCTTATTACACAATGCGATTTTCCTTAAAAAAAATTTCCTTCTCTTGAAAAATATTTTGTTGATGTAATTTTGATCGCAGCCCCTGGAAAATATTTTGTATTAAGCAAAAATTTTAAAATACATGAATTTTTAGCCCTCAACATATACATAATGAGTTAAATAAAATATCTCAATATTTAACTTAAATATATTAAATAGAAATACAGTATATAATTTCCGAATTCTGACAGCCCTTATATATATTTTTGTTCCTTTAAATAAATTCGATCTAAATATTGAAGAAAAAAAGCAAGCAAATTTAAGACGTCAGACCATTTTCTATACAACTAATGACCATTTGTTTGCAATAATTTGAAATTCTTGCGGCACTCCTTTCTTGGCAATCCTCAACATTATAAATCATTGCAAAAGTAAATATTTCAAAAACAGCAACAGTAGATGAGGATGAAGAGAAAAAATAAACACACGCGTTGAAATATGATAAGAAAGCGTAGAGAATTGCACGCATACAGTAAGTAACACGAAAGATTGCGTCTATCACAATATCTAAAGGCAAGGAACGATGAAAAATAACCAAACGAGGGTGGGTTTGTGAAATTATAAATTTTATGATGCAGTAAAAATGTTCGTAATAAACTGAAAAGGGATTTTTTATACAATTAAAGTGTTGTATTCGCTGAAGTGACGATTGTTCACTAGTGAATCGCATGGAAAAATCAAAGGCGTAGTTTATCTTTAGGCGAAAAAATATCGACAAAAACAATTATTTTAAAAACCGGTTTCCAACATAAACACTAAGGATTTATGATTCTAAGATTTCAGTGTGGTGTGTGGAGATACCTTATCCAAGTTCCTGCGGCTCGTGATCTATCTATATTGGGTCTGATTATCGAATTTTTTACTAAACATTAGTATTGTCAAATTGTGCTAAAGAAAAAGTTCTAAATCCTGTTAATAAATTTTAACAGAAAAATAAGAAAATATCAAAAAAAAAACAAGTAAGAAAATTATAGTCGGTCTAGACCGACTATACGATACCCTATACCATGCGTTTAGAAACCCTATCTCTTAGGCCCAACTAACTGGACATAGAAAATAAGGAAAAACCAAATTTGATTTTTATTAATTTTTTTGGCTTCAGATATGAAAAAGTTCATATCGGATGCTATATCTATATGGGGACTAGGTTCAAAAATGGACCGATCCTGATCATGTTTGGTAAAGTCTCTTGTATTTTGCAAAAATATATACAAACAAAATTTGAGAAGAATCAGTGCAATATTTTTGTTTTTTAATAGATTTAAGTGAAGATCGGGAAGTAGCTCTATATGGGACCAAAGGGATCATTTTTGGACTACTCATTAATGGATGTGATGAACGCATACAAACCCAATTTGAGTAAGATCTATAAGACAATTTGGATCTTATGGCAATTTATGTCGATTTCATAGGGGTAATTTGTATGGGGGCTAGGTCTAAACATGGACCGATTCTCATCAGTTTCAATAGCGTTTATCCCATGGCAGATAAAAGCTTATATACCAAATTTCGTCAAAATATATTCATATTTGCGACCTGCAGTTTGATTACAAGGTTTACATGGACACACAGACGGACGGACGGACGGACATTGTTAAATCAACTCAAAAAGTGATTCTGATTCGATCGGTATAATTAAAGATGGGTCTAGGTCAAATATTTTTGGTTGTTACAAACAGCAGCACAAAGTCATTATACCCAAACCACATAGTGGTATAGGGTATAAAAATTATTTGTTTAGTAAAAAAACGTATCAACTTCTGTGAAAAAAGAAATATTTTTTATTTATTGCAATCATATTGCAAACGATGAGAATTGTAGTTAAACTTTGAGTTCAGATTTTAATAAAATTATAAAAAAAAATTTTAATTTTAAATAAGTTGTGAGTATATTTTTTAATTAATTTTATTGATTTAAAAAAAAACGTGTTTATTACATTTTAGAAACAACAGGACTACATCAACTACAGAAACTGAATATTTTTTGTTCAGAAATAATGAGGTGTATCCCTACGGATTTAGTTGAAAAGGAGCCTTGGACAGGCGTATAAAATTTGCCACTGTCCAAGCTACCATTTAAAGATGCATCCGCCATTCGCTATTCCCCGAGTTAGAGTTTTATATTTTAAGAAAATAAACCTCGCTAAATATTATCTTTTCTTAAATAAGTACCTTCTCTTAAAAAACTACATTTTCCTAAAAAGTATCTTATCCAAAAAAAGAGATTTTCCAAAAAAAAATACCTACATTAAAAAAAGAATCTTTTTTTAAAAAAAGCTAAGTTTTCCTCAAAGGTACTTTACATTTTAAGAAATATAACTTTTTCTTAACTATTCCTAAGAAATAACCTATTCTAAACAAACTTCGTATTCCCTAAATAACTACCGTTTCATAAAAATAACATTTTCTTAGAAAAGTATGTCTTCTTAAAAAGTAGCTTTTTAAATAAGAAAAAAAATTTTTATTTTATTTCAAAAGTACGTTTTCCTAAAAAAGTTAATTTTCTTTGAAAAAATAACTTTTATTAAAATAATGCCTTTTCTTAAGAAAGTATATTTTCTTAAAAAAGCAAATTTTCTTTAAAAAGTACTTTTGCTAAAAATATAACTTTTCTTAGAGAATTATATTTTCTTAAAAAATAACTTTTTTTAAAAAAATTAATAATTCCTCAAAAATTACTTTCCCATCAAAAAGTATGTTATTTTTAAGAAGTAATTTTCTTACAAAATTGTTTGTTCTTAAATAAGTATCTTTTCTTAAAAAAAAAGTCCTTTTCCTAAAATTTCTTATCTAAAAAAAGTACTTTTTCTTACCTTTTAGCACCTTTTCTAAAAAAAAGTTTATTTTCTTAAGAAAAGTACGTTTTCTTAAAAAAGTGCCTTTTCTTAAAAAAGTGTATTTTCTTTAAAAAAAAAAAAAAAAACTAAAAAGTTGCTTTTCTTAAAAAAGTGTCTTTTCCTAAATAAGTATCTTTTTCTTAAAAAACACCTTTTCCTTAAAAAATTGCTTTTCATAAAAAGTACGTTTTCCTAAAAGGAACCTTATATTAAAAAAGTCAATTTTCATACAAAAGTACCTGCTCATATAAGACTACTACATTTTATTAAAAAATATAAATTATTACAAAAGTTTCTTTTCTTAAAAAAACACTTTTAATTAAAAAAAGCAAAAAGTACCTGTTCTTGAATAAGTAGTTTTTTAAAGTATCTTTGTGCTAAAAAAAAAATATTTCTAAAAAATTACCTTTTTAAAAAAGACATTTTATTTAAAACAAGTAAGAGTGTCAAATTCGGCTGTGCCGAATCTTTGATACCCTCCACCTCGGTTTGAGTAATGATAATAAATGTAAACAAAATATTGGAAAAAGTAAACAATTTGTTAAACTTAATACCAAATTATTGCAGAAAATTATTTGGGTTGGTTTTCGTCTTTTCTATTATTTCGGATTTATTTCGGTGTTTGCTTTTTGGTCATCGTGGTTGCTGATCGTCATGTATTTTGGTTATATAGCTATATGCATGCGTTTCCGGTTATATGACATAACTCCTCATTTAATTTAGTTTTTGCTAATTAAATAGCTCGCCCTAACCTCCATTGCAAAGGTAATGCTTGTGTAGGGTGGCTATATGCATTAAATCGTGCTAATTGGAGATGACTGTATAGTTCCTTTTAACTGGCCAAATATTTCTTCATTGTGGCCATATAGGTCGGATGGAGTAACAAAATAATAACCAAAAAAAAAAGCTGTCTCAACTTCTTTCTTAAAATATTGCCATATTTGGAAAACATAGAGAATAAATTTATAATAATAAATAATCAAATTGGGGATGCCAAACGCAAAAAACCAAAAGTACCAAACATTTTAAATAAAATAATTTGTTAACTTTATTTTCTGAAAAACTTCAAATTTTCATCCAAAAAAATTTATATATAAATAACATTCTCATCAAATTGCGTTTATTTATGTAACAATTTTTATGTTAGCAATTCTTAAATATCATTTGAGGTTTTCAAAAATTCATTGAATTTAAATTAATGTTTTCTGTAGTGCGATTCTGTAAATTTCAACGATCCGACAATCGCAAAATATATCGACAGCTATTGTTGTTTGCACTAAGGATTAAGTGATTCACTAAACGTGCTATTACATTATTATTATTATTTTACATATGTACTGTCAAATTTTCCCACAACAAAAATTGTACACATCGTGTGATACATATGAAACATTGTTTATGTACAATACATGAGGAAAGTCACATGTACATTTTTCAATTAGAACAGGTTCTATTTTGGCATTGCAAACATATGAAAATACAGCACTGCTTGTGGCGAAAGAAAAACAGAGTAAATTATAAAGATTAATATTGAAAGAAAAATAAATTGTTTAATATTAATTAACAATTAAAAAATATATAACTTTTTTTTTAACAATAAATTTTTGCAAATTCACAAATAAATAAGCTGTTGTTTACATTTAGAGGTTATGTCATACAGAAATACATATGCACGTGTGTTAGCAAAAATTATGAATCGTATGTAAAAGACAATTTTGACAGACATGCGGAATTTCTTATGGATAAAAAAAGTGACAGTACATATTTTATGATTTTTATTTATGTATGACGACATTTCAACCTAAAAATTTAAGTTTTTATCGATTGAAGAAACAACACAAAAATGGTTGTCGTTTAGATAACAACAACAGCTGACTTTAACAATAGCGAATATCGTTTAAAAATTTTACTGATAATTTTGCTATTTTCTTTTTTTCACGATTCGACTATCGTTAAAAGAAGTTACTGAATCGCGGTACTGAAAAGCTCTTAATTTCTCCGGAATGGCAATATTTTTTTTAAATGTAAACATTTTTTAAATGTAAACATTTTTGGTGTTTTTTTTTTGGGAATTTCAATTTGTGTTTAACGAATAAAATTTATATACTAAAGATGTACTTGATGTCTTCCAAATTTAAAATTATAATTTCCGACGTTTTGATATGATTTTCTGAAATTCAAATAATATATTCTAATTTATAATTGGAAATTTTAATTCCAGTTTTTAGAATTGATATTTTCTTAAATTTGAATGGAAAATTTAAAAAGTGCAATTTTGTATTTATGTGAATAATAATGCTTTAGTAATTATAAACAATTTTTAAAAATTAGATGTAATCGCAATCAGCTATTTTGTAGCTAAAGCAGAATAATAATTCTATATAACTATGTAGAACTGTTTTGGAAACAAAAAACTCATTGATGAACTCGGTAATCTATTTCATAAAGACAACAAAAAGTTAATATGCCAAACTTATGTTCATATTTGTAAAATAATAATGAAAAAACGTATGAAATAAAAGACCAGCCCGTGTATTCTCTTAACATTGTTCTGTATGATATCTAGTTGAAAATATTGACACTCATGTTAAAATAGAAATTACTATTGCAAAGCTAATTAGAACAAAAATTGTGGCGCCATCTACTGCGGCATAGTCACTCTGAGCAAAATGAAGTGACACTGTTAATGCAAAAGAAATGTATTTTCCCCACAACAAAATATTGCAGAATTTTACGTAAATAAAATAATATACCGATTTATTTCTAACATGCAGTTACTATGGATATACATACATACATATATATAATATACATATGTATATTATTTGTATTATTTAATATGTGTATGTATGTATATGTAAATATTACACACAAAAAATACAACATCAAACGTTATTTTTGTGTTTTTCCCTCTAAATAAATTAATACATAATTTTTTTTTTGCTAAATTTACATTGATTTTTTTATTAACAACTAGGTATTTTGGCATTATTTGCTTTAGATGTTGGTGAATTTTTACTCCCTTTATATTAACTCGTAGTGTCTGCTTGTCGAAAAAATTTTGGATCGGTTTTAACCCCTTTCCCGTGACCCAATCGATCTGAAACTTTGCAGGCAGGCTCGGGGCAATGACAGAAATGATCTAACAAATTTGTTTAGTGATGCCAAAACAATGGAAACTTTTAACTTTTTCTACCAGAGTCGATAAAAAAAATTTACAAAAGGTTGGTTTTTATTATATTATTACCACAACGACCACAAAAACAACAAGTGCAGCTATGACAACAATGCAACATTTAGAATAACGACAAGAACAATATAGAAACATCATATTTTTCATTTTTTTTTTTACGTTTTCAGAGATTTCCCTGGACCTGTTTCACCGATTGTAATGATTTTTGAAATAGAAATCTTCCCATTAATTTGTTGAATCATTCTCACTAAAAATGGTCACTGTAGCTGCACTATTGAGGGCGTGATCGTGACAAGAACAACATAGAAAATTATATTTTTTCAAAACTTTTTTTAGTTCTTCCTTCAAATGTCGGGCCCTAATTGACCGATTGGGACGATTTTAAATACGAAACTTTTCAGGACGTTAGTGAATCATTTTTGATGTCAACGAGCACCGTATCTGCCCGATTGATGCCGTCATCGTGATTTCTACAGACGGACAGACGGACATCGCTTTATCAACTCCGGTTGTTATAAGGATCGGAAATATATATATTTTATGGGGTCCAAAATTTTTTTTCTAATTATTACAAACGGAATGACAAACTTATATATACCCTCTGCAGATTAGAGTGGAGTGTATAATCAACATTTTTCTTACCTATTCGTCAAATATAAACTTTTTCTTAAAAAACTAAGTTTTCTCTAAATTAATACCATTTCTAAAAATAACCATGTATTAGAGAAGTGTTTCTAAATAGCGCCTTTTTTAATTAAATTTTCTTAAAAAAGTACCTGTCCTTAAAAATTACCCTTTCTTAAAAAAGTAAATTTTCTTAAGAAAAGTAGCTTTTCTGCAAAAAGTGAATTTTCTTAAAACAAATACAATTTCTTAAACGATTTCCATAAAAAAAGCGAATATCGAATATCATGTTATTTAAACAATTTTCGCGGTCATGGCTGATGGATCATATTAAATTGCCTAAAATTGTTTTGCTAACCCTCGCCATTTACCAATGGCTAGTTAATGCTAATTAATGGAAAAAAGAAATGGTAAAACAAACATGCAACTTTAGTATTTGAAAACGGCTCTTGAGATTTTATTGCTAAGTTTTTTTTCAACTTATATGATTAGAGGGATCTTTTTATGTTTGGTCAGAAGTTTTTAACCACATACACACACACACTCACACACACAAAGGTCAGTGAGAGGTATTGTAGAATCAGATGACTGGAAGAATTTTTTTCAATGATACGAAATTTAAATTTTTTTTTATTTGCTCAATTGGCTCGTTTTTAACTGTCACTAAGAATAACCATGTCGTTTGTTTTCTTAAAATTTTTATAGAAACATGAAAAGCCATCATTAGTTGGCGCCACCTAGGTGGTAAATGTTTGACTTATGACTTCCCTTGTTATTTCTTTTTTTTTTATAAAAATATGTAAAATATGCATATGAAGTTTGAAGAACAGACCTTGATAATTATAATTTACACATAAATTTTAAGGAAATTAATAAATTTTGTAGACAAATTATTTTCAAATGTATTTATTGAATAAAGTAGTTTTTTGTCGTATTATTTCAATACAAATATTTAATCATCAATTAGACATCAACATAAACCTTAAACAAAAAACTATATAATTTAACTAATAGGATTTATTTTGTATGTATATTTGTTTGATGTTGTTGTATTTTTATTTTTGCCAATAATTCAGAAATTGATTTTTCATACAACACCATATAATCAGCCTTCAATGACAAGTGTTTAAGATCTTCATCATGTTGTATTGAAAAAAAAAAAAAAAAAACATACACACACTTTAAACAACCCCTGTAGGAAATGGATTTTTAGTATAGTCTCTACAACTGGTTTTTAAATAACTATGATCAGAATCTTAACGGTAGCGGTAGAATTTTCCACTAGGAAAGGAATTAATACAAAAACACAACAAAAGTCGCCCGCACAGAAGCTGATGTTGATTGTTTATCAGAAGTCACAAAAAAGCTTCAATTGAATTAGTTTACCTCATTCATAATACTCGTTTCCAATACGGTCTTTAATTTAGATATTTTTTTATTTATCACTTCAACCAAACTAACCTCAACATAATTATAATTTATGTTTAGTCATTATTTAGTAATGTTTTTTTATTATTTTTCTTTTTAATACAAGATAATATTTACAAATTTTAATTTTACTACGTCAGCAGAATAAACATTTGAATTGATTATGATTTTCATACCGCAAAAACCTCAACATTTGAAGTAAAAAACTTGAAGATAATATGTCAGCAATTAACTTGTTATTTTATATATTTACAATTAATTTGATTTTATAAGTGTTTATTTATTTAAAAACAAATATTGAATAATTTTACGCTATTTTTATGAATTAATTTAAAAATAATATTTGCCCATAAAATTAGTGGCAGTGACAATGTTTTTTTTTTTTATTATTATTGAAAACGTGTATGCCAGCAAATGTTAAGGGTGTTCAAGCAACAAAGCCACAAAATCTATAATACAAACGCGGTTGAAGCTGTTTTTTTTTATATATATATAATTTTTTGAAGAAATATTTAATTTTTCTGGACTATTAAGGTAGAAACGCAACTGGGACGAACGACGAATTTCGCATAGCGGGACGAATTTTTCGGCAACAACTCGCTGCTTAAATTCGTCGAATGAAATACATTTAGGACGCTAAAAAACAGCTGCTAACTTCATTTGAAATTGTTTTGTATTTAAACAAATAAATATTAGAATAATATGAGTTAAAGAATTTTGATCTTTGTTCGAGTTATTACAACTGTAAACATCATGTTGGTACATATTGGAAGAGACTTTACTTTTTGACAATTTTTCAAAATTAAAGTAACTTTAAAGCTAAATGGCTAAAATGGGTTAAAAAAAAGTCATTCGTCACCTACATTCTATGTGAATGGGATAACTCCTCATACACCAAAGTCAAGACTATACATTCATTTCGCCTTAAAACCACCTGTGGTAAATGGGCTTTCGATATTGTGGCACGATTTTTTTCATTAGAATTAAATACAGTTGCGACTTCCTTCAGAGTGTCGACACACTCCTTCATAACTTTTTTGAAAACGGATGTCACTTCCGCATCTGTTTTCTTTTTGGTATATTTTTTTTGACGACCTTCATTTATGTTGTTTATGTTGTCAGTCAGACGACGAGATAAATTTAACGAACTGCCTATTTTTTCCCAAATTTCTGTTTTTCTCTGGACATTTTTATAATCTTTAGCTGACAGATTATATAGACATTCACTTTTGTTTTACTTCGTTATGTATATCCAATCTGTAATATTAATAGGCTAGGCGATTACAACATTTGTGAGGGAAAGAAAATCTTATAGATTAACAGGCGTTTAAAAGATTTGCGTTAAGTATGGCATTGTAACGAACGTTTGCATATTTTGACACTTCTTGTAGTCAACCCCACAACTCTTTTTTTATTTTTCTTGTGGTTATTTGTGTGAAAATTGTAAAGAATCGATGCGTTTTTGTGTTCATATAAAATTTGTTTTTATCTATAATATTAATAGGCTATGCGATTTCTTGTGACTAATATTTTGTTCTACTGTTTTATACCGATTTTGACCAAACGTATGTTGTTTGAAAGGTATTTCTTTTTAGCCGTTTTGCGGATTTACAGATTTTTAAATTTTTTCCTTCATTTTGAGTAAATTGCATCTAAAGTTGCTACTAACACATACTTAAAATTATACAATGCTATGTGTGTGTTTAGTAAATTTGTTAATGTGTTTGTAATAAAATGAGTTTGGTTTTTGTGTTGATTTGTGAATTGGCTATAATTGATTATCATACTTTTAGGGTCTTTATTTAATGAAAAATAAAATTTCATAGAATTTGCGCTCGAATTACGATGGCTGGAATCTGATAGTTATTTATAAATGGATTCAGATGAAGCAGGGTAAACTATTTTTTATTAGTTGCTTATTTGAAAAGTTATACCATTTCATGAAGAATGGATAAAATTAAAGGTAAGTGATGCACTCTGTTTAATATTCTTATAATTGGTTGTCTTTTCCACATATAGTGAAGCCCATACCAAAAATTAACAATTTTTTAACTATAGCCTGTAAAATCCCAGTATCAGAATCGGCTAGAGAATTAGATATAATGCTTAGCAATTTTATTGCTGAACATAATATATCTTTCATCATATTGAACCACATAAACAACATATTTCACAAATTACCAAAAAAATTTATATTCTTAGAAAAAACGCCAACAAATTATGAAAAACGTAACTGGGCCAGAAAACACCATTTCGATTGTAAATTTATGAATATCTAGAAACCTAGCTGTAGTTATTCGAACGTTTAATGGGAATGATGAGAAACTAGAGGACTTTACTGCAAATTTAGGCTTTACATGAACGAAATATTCCCATTCAAAATATGGATGGCATTACGGCGAACTATATTTAAAAATACAGTTCCACATATATTTTAAAATGGGTGTATTTGTGACGTTTTAAATTTGGCTTCTTCGGCCGCCGCAAAATTCGAAATCCTAAACGAAATCGCCAAAAGATATAAATTATTAATTTTGCAATAGTGCTAGTCGGAGAGACGAATTTTTAATAGTTCAAGAGTATATGTGACAGGGAAAATTAAAAGGGACATATGGGTCGAAAAAATCGATTTTTTAGTTTTTCTGGCGGTTCCTCTAGTAGAAAATACGCTCTTTCTAACGCAATAACCCGCAGCTTTCTAACTGCATTCGTTTTGTGATAAATTAGCTTCAAAATAGACACTTTTGTTAAAAAAGTAAAAAAGAATCGAATGCGACAAACTCTTTTGCAATTGATCTTATTTGCTTGAAACTCGTCACACAGGGGTTTTCGGGATCGCTGATTACGAATCTGAAATTAGATATTAAAAATTCAAAATGGCAGATCCAATATTGCGAATTAGTTTTTTTTTTTAAATGGATAAGATTTGTTTTAAAATCGTTATTCAAATGGTTTTGCGGTCGATAATTATGAATTTGAAGTCGGATTTTTAAAATTCGAAAAGCCGGATATAATTTGGCGGATTAGCTTTTAAAAATTTTTGGGGATAATTTTTGAAAATTTAAGATGGATGATTATAATAGATATATATCCGATGTTTTTAATGAAACGAACAACAGATTTATAACACAATAACTTAAAAAATTTAAGTAAAACTATTTCTGCCTCTTATATATTCTTTTCTTCTTTTCATTGCTACAGCCACCAATTTCTCATCTTTCTTATTTACTTTTTTTGAACCAAAATTTGTTTTGGTTGTGGTGCCACTCGTCGGCTTTTTTGATGTCAAAAACTATGTCTCGAATATTTTTCAACAGATACAACTGTCTTTCCAAAGATAAAACCTGTGGAGTTATAATGTTTTCACAATTCGAAAAAAACTACTTCTGCTGATAAGAAACATTCGCCATATTGAATCAACTATTCTGAATTTTACCACTCTGACACTAAACTACTAATCAGTAACCTCGAAGTAATCTCAAGTCAATCCAATAATATTACAAAAATAGTCCGCCAGATTGACCCGTCATTTTAAGTTTTTAAAATCTAATACTAGGTTCGCAATCAGAGACCCAGAAAACCTCCCGAGTAACGTGTTTCAAGCCATAAAACCGTTCAGGCGCATCTAAATAAACTTGTTTACTTCAAAGCCGTTTTTCTTCAAAACTTATTTTCTGACCATATGGCCCTTTTAACTTTCCGTGTCACATATATTATTTTTAAATACACACCTATCAGATGGCTATCCCGGCAAGAAGTCGTTGGCCGGATCGTCGTACACTGGGAACCACTACAATATTATTATTTCTTTCATTTGGATTTCAAAATTCTTTTTTAAACAACATGTTTTATTTGCGAAATACATACTTAAAATTGTTAACAAGGTTAATTTGGAAATGCAATCAGAATTTGTGCGTATACATTATTTTTTTTTTTTTTACCGAAAACTTACTTTTTGTTTCGCCAAATAGCACGTAATTATATGAAAACGACTACTTTGGATGATTGCAATTTAGCTAGCGCAGACCTTCGCAAAAATCACATATCGTTAGAAGAAATTTATTGCGGAATACATGTTGATATTTATATTTCTACAAATAATATCAATAATGACATTGTCAAAGATATAAAAGAAAATGCCAAAAAATGTTAAATAAGATTTTGCAAAGCTTTGTGAACCAAAATTAACGTTAATAATGAAATATTAATGTACTTCCACAAATCTGCCAATGAAAATGTTATTTCAAGAAAAAAAAGCATTATTGTACCTATTCTTGTAAAAATGTTCCCAAACGAAAATTCAAATTTTGATTCAATCAATAAACAAAATAAAGTTTCAGCTGATGTCGAGGAACTGAAGTCATTAAAAAATTAAAACACTTGTAGTTTTTGGTCGGTAGTTGTTACTTTAAACAAGTAAGAGTGTTAAATTCGGCTGTGCCGAATCTTTGATACCCTCCACCTCGGTTTGAGTCTTGATAATAAATGTAAATGAAAACGTAAACAATTTGTTAAACTTAATACCAAATTATTTCAGCAAATTCTTTAGGTTGGTTTTCGTCTTTTCTATTATTTCGGATTTATTTCGGTGTTTGCTTTTTGGTCATCGTGGTTGCTGATGGGCATGCATTTAGGTTATATACCTATATGTATGCGTTTCCGGTTATATGACATAACTTCTCATTTAATTTAGTTTTGGCTAATTAAATAGCTCACCCTAACCTCCATTGCGAAGGTAATGGTTGTGTAGGGTGGCTATATGCATTAAATCGTGCTAATTGGAGATGGCTGCATAGTTTATTTTAACTGGCCAAATATTTCTTCATTGCGGCCATATAGGTCGGATGGAGTAACAATATAATAACTAAAAAAAAGCTCTCTCAACTTTTTTATTAAAACATTGCCATATTTGGAAAACATAGAGAATAAATTTATAATAATAAATATTCAAATTAGGGATGCCAAACGCAAAAAAACCAAATGTCTCAAACATTTTAAATAAAATAATTTGTTCTCTTTATTTTCTGAAAACTTCAAATTTTCATCCAAAAAAAATTGTGAAAATTTATATATAAAAAATAACATTCACATCAAATTGCATTTATTTATGTAACAGTTTTTATGTTCGCAATTCTTAAATATCATTTGACGTTTTCTAAAATTCATTGAATTTAAATTAATGTTTTCTGTAGTGTGATTCTGTAAATTTCAACGATCCGACAATCGCAAAATATATTGACAGCTATTGTTGTTTGCACTAAGGATTAAGTGATACACTAAGTACATACATCTTAACGACAGTCGACAAATCTATTTTTCTATTTATTTAAATTGTAAACGAGTGGCATCTCTGTCAAAATAAACGAAAAACACAAAGAAGAATAGAAAAGGTATTTCTTTTTGACAATTCACCAGATTTACAGATTTTTAAATTTTTTCCTTTATTTTGAGTAAATTGCATTTAAAATTACTGCTAACACATACATAAAATTATACATATGCTATGTATGTTATATTAAATTTGTTAATGTGTTTGCTAATGAGTTTGTTTTCTTCATTCACAATAATAATAAACGATAAAAGTGTTGGTTTGTGAATTGGCTAAGTTGAAAAATAAAGCTGCCTAGAAACTGCACTCGAATTTCGAGCGCGAGAATCTGCTAGTATACATTAATAAATTAATTTGTTAGGCATTTTTTGTTTACATGTTACAGATGAAAAAAAGAAAAATTTAGAAAAAAAATTAAATAAAAATTTTTGTTCTTTAAAAATTCATAAAAAGTAAAAAATGCGACATTTGTAGATCATTAAAATAAAAACTGTTTTTAATTAATAATTTATATTAATTTATTTAAAAATTAGCCATTTGTAATTTCCCCACTGTATTTCATATCAAAACAACGAACTTTCATTCAATTAACAGTTTTTTAAAAACTTCTAACGAAATAATCGACAGTTCTTAGTCCGTTCATTAACTGATTGACAATGCAACAGTGCTGGCCATTAGCAGACAATTTATGAACTAGAATGCTCCATAATACACCATTCATCCGGGTATTATGGATTGCTGCTTGAAAGTGAAGTCAGGAGCATTACATTTTATTCGGTTATTTCCACATAAATCTGATAATTAATTCTATTAAGAAACCAAGCTAAAGAAAGTTTACCTTGGAAAAAGAAATCTACCCAAAGCATTTATTTCTAAATCTCTTTTCTTTGCGTAAATTACGCTAATAATATTAGAATCCATCAGGGCCATTCAAACTAAACTTTTGTTGTCACTAAGAGTTATATTTTTAATTTATCTCCAAAATCTATTTGATTCCAGGCCAAGATATATTTTTGCTCTCTTGATAGTACTTGGCTTACCACGATTTTTGTATAAATAAGATTTTGTGAGTTATTTTGAATATGTCTAGTGGCCACAGGAGAATCTATTTATGCTTTTATATCTAGTTCAAAAATATTTTCACTGGAATCAATGTCTATTATACATAAGTAATTTTGGCCGTTAAGAGAATTTAGAAGGTCCGCCAAGGATATTTTAATTACCATAACTTGACTTCGGTTTCAAAAAGTTTTAAATAGAATTTAAACATCTACCAATTTCTGTGCATTTTGTTGGTTTGAAAATGTTTAATCACTAAATTCCTCGTTCTTCTGCAGTTAATAGTTCTGCACGAGACATAAATATTCAAACAAAACAAAAAATTATTGCAACACAGGATGTTGTTCAAAACTGTCGTCACAATATTGACAAATAAATCAAACGTACATTTTTTTTATTGAGTCAACTAGAAATATAATAGCTGCACTGAACCTATACTTGTTTCGCTTTTTTTAGACACACCAAAATCATTTTTTTGTAATTTCGAAGAATAGAAACAAAATAAATAGGCACCGGAATCATAGCAAATGTAGCGTTGCATAACACTGACGTGAAAAATATAACGGATAGCACTTAGATAAACAAAAGCACCGACGATTTAATGTGAAACTATAATTATTTCGGTCACTGTATATATATAAACAAGTAAGCAAACTATAGTCGTTTTACACCGACTATACGATATCCTAACCATGAGTTTCCAATTTTGCTGAGTTTACACTTGGATATAGAAATAATAATAAACCAAGTTTGAGTGGCATTGTTATTGATTTGCCCTTTGCAGATAATATTTAAAAGTACAAATCGGATTCGACTTTTTTCTATGGGAACCAGTTCAAAAAGTGGACCAGGCATTAGCATATTCAGTAAAGCCACTTATTTTTCTCGAAAATCAATAATATCTCACCTACACTTTTATTATACCGATGGATTCAGAATCACTTCCTGAAGTTAATAAATTAATTAATGCTTATTTTCGATATCCAGTTATTTAATCAGCAAAGTTCGATTCAAGACCCTCTCTCGAAACACATGGTATTAGTTTCTAGCTTGTTTTTTATAGTTTTGAATGAAAATCGGGAACTAAAATTGGTCCTGCAGGGTTCATTTTTGGTTTACTTACTTATGTGTGTAATAAATACACATAAACCACATTTAATCGTTATATCTATGATAATCTCGATTTTACGGCATTTTAAGTCGATCTCATGGACATGGACCAATTTTCACCAGTAAGTTCAATAGCGATCTTCGTATAGCCGACAAAAAATTACATACCAAATTTCATCAATATGTATTTATATTTGCCAGCCTTAGGTTGATTACCAGGCTTGCCCAGACAGACAGACGGACGGACGGACGGACATCGTTAAATCGAATAAGACAATGATTTTAAGTCGATTGGTTTAATAAAAGGTGGGTCTTGTTCAGATATTTTTGGTAGGTGCAAACGTCAGCACAAACTTTATATTATATTAAACGAGGGGTGCCTTTTATATTTTGGGATGAGGGAAAACGAATAAATATTTATCACCGAAAATGGCTTTATTACTTTTTAAAATATTCATGAAAATCAATACACTTTTGCATACGTGTGAACCAAATTTCGAAGCAGTTTTTCCATTTCGATTGAGGTACCTCCAAAACATGCATTTTTAACGTTGATGACCTCGCAATATATTTTTTATGTTCGAAAATAAAAAGAAGTCATTGGGTGCCAAGTCAGGACTATATGGCGGGTGACTTATCAACTCGACGTTTTGGGTACTCAAAAAGTCTCTTGTCTGAGCCGCTGTGTGCGGGCTCGCATTGTCGTGCTGGAGAATGATCCGTTTTCGGCGATAGGTTCTTCTTATTTCTTCGAAGACTTCTGGCAAAGAAATCGTTGTGTACCATTCAAAATTGACCGTTCTAGTTTTTCCGAAAAACAACAACCAATTTTGGATGACCTTCAAAGACCCATGAGACTCGTCGTTGAGCGAACTACGGCCACGATTGAATTCGGTAAACCATCGATAAACACTGGTCATTGATGGTGCTTCATCGACAAAATTGTTTACAGCTTAAAAAAAAATAAAATAGAGTGTAATAAGAGCCATTGAAAAATCTTTTAAATTTTTTTAAATTTTTATTAAAATAATAACAAAATATACATGATCTCTTGTTAAAGATATTTTAAATTCATCGCTTTATTGAAATTTCAATTGCAGTTTTTTTTTTTGTAGTTAGTTGTCAATATTTCCTGCATAAAATATTATTCATTCATAATTTAACAAACAAACAGATCTCAGAAATACTGACAAACAATACAAATTCATGGTTAAAAAAAAGTATTAAATTACATTTTTAAAAGCATTAATAAATAATAGTAATATCACTGAAAAATATAAAAAAAGATAATAAAATTAATTTAAGCGTTATTTTTTTAATGCTCTACTACTGCAGTAGGAAAACCAAATAATATGGATAGCTGATTTCTGTGACATAAAACCCAACAAGAAAAAGGAGTAACATAAATAACTTCCTTAATTCTATCAATTTTGTAAAAGTTGATGTTAAAAAGTTGATAATTAAACTCGTCGTAAAAAGAAAATTCCTATACTAACAATTTGGCCCACCTCCTTTTTAAGGTTCACTACTGTTCGTAGATGCTCGTTTTTAAAATCATTCTTTTAAGATTTGCTGGGATACAATAGCGTCAATTAAAACTAGCGTTGAATACGTTTGTGCAATATCACGAATGATGATAAAGTTTGAAATTTCAATTCAATTAATGGAATATTTTAAAATAGGAAAAAATATATAATTGGCTAATTAATTTAAGGAAATCAATTTCCTTCGAACAGTAATAGGGTGTAGTTTTGTTCTTATTTAAGAAATTTAGTTTAATTAAAAAAAAAATATAATAATTTTATTTTCATAGCGGTGTTTTTCATATTCTCATTTTTTAACTCTCATTCTATCTCTTTCTAATATTGTGAATTTATAAACAAAAACATATGTTTTTAAAATAGTTAAAAAAAAAAATATTATTTTGAAAGTAAAAAAGTAAATTTAAATTTTACGTCATTCACTCAAATTCACTTATTCAAAACTGATTTTAAAATAAACAAGTAAGAGTGTTAAATTCGGCTGTGCCGAATCTTTGATACCCTCCACCTCGGTTTGAGTATTGATAACAAATGTAAACAAAATATTGGAAAAAGTAAACAATTTGTTAAACTTAATACCAAATTATTTCGGAAAATTCTCTGGGTTGGTTTTTGTCTTTTCTATTATTTCGGATTTATTTCGGTGTTTGCTTTTTGGTCATCGTGGTTGCTGATCGCCATGCATTTAGGTTATATAGCTATATGCATGCGTTTCCGGTTATATGACATAACTTCTCGTTTAATTTAGTTTTTGCTAATTAAATAGCTCGCCCTAACCTTCATTGCAAAGGTAATGGTTGTGTAGGGTGGCTATATGCATTAAATCGTGCTAATTGGAGATGGCTGTATAGTTTCTTTTAATATAGGTCGGATGCAGTAACAAAATAATAACCAAAAAAAAGCTCTCTCAACTTTTTTCTTAAAATATTGCCATATCTGAAAAACTTAGAGAATAAATTTATAATAATAAATAATCAAATTAGGGGTGCCAAACGCAAAAAACCAAATGTCCCAAACATTTTAAATAAAATAATTTTGTATCTTTATTTTCTGAAAAACTTGAAATTTTCATCCAAAAAAATTGTGAAAATTTATATATAAATAACATTCTCATCAAATTGCGTTTATTTATGTAACAATTTTTATGTTCGCAATTCTTAAATATCATTTGAGGTTTTCTAAAATTCATTGAATTTAAATTAATGTTTTCTGTTGTGTGATTCTGTAAATTTCAACGATCCGACAATCGCAAAATATATCGACAGCTATTGGTGTTTGCACTAAGAATTAAGTGATACACTAAGTACAGACATCTTAACGACAGTCGACATCTCTATTTTTCTATTTATTTAAATTGTAAACGAGTGGCATCTCTATCAAAATAAGCGAAAAACACAAAGAAGAATAGAAAAAAAAAATTACTTCGTGTTTGACAGGATGATTTTATGTTTATGTTTAATATCTTTATATTGTTTACTAATATTTCTGTTAAATTTATTTGAAAAAGAAGTAATGAATTGAATATGCTATTTAATTTTTTTATTAATATAAAAAAGTTTTTTGATAGAAGCAAAATATTTTCACTATTTTATGATTTGTATTTATGTATGATGACATTTCAACCTAAAAATTTAAGTTTTTATCGATTGAATAAACAACATAAAAATGGTTGTCGTTTAGATAACAACAACAGCTGACTTTAACAATAGCGAATATCGTTTAAAAATTTTGCTGTAAATTTTGCTATTTTCTTTTTTTAACAATTCGACTATCGTTAAAAGAAGTTACTGAATCGCGGTACTGAAAAGCTATTAATTTCTCCCGAATGGGAATATTTTTTTTAAATGTAAACATTTTTTAAATGTAAACATATTTGGTGTTTTTTGGAATTTTAATTTGTGTTTAACGAATAAAATTTATATATTAAAGATGCAATTGATGTCAATCTGATTTTCTGAAATTCACTTAATATTTTCTAATTTATAATTGGAAATTTTAATTCCAGTTTTTAGAATTGATATTTTCTTAAATTTGAATGGAAAATTTAAAAAGTGCAATTTTGTATTTATGTGAATAATAATGCTTTAGTAATTATAAACAATATTTAAAAATTAGATGTAATCGCAATCAGATATTTTGTAGGTAAAGCAGAATAATAATTCTATATAACTATGTAGAACTGTTTTGAAAGCAAAAAACTCATTGATGAACTCGGTAACACTATTTTGTAAAGACAACAAAAAGTTAATATGCCAAACTTATGTTCATATTTGTAAAAGAATAATGAAAAAACGTATGAAATAAAAGACCAGCCCGTGTATACTCTTAACATTGTTCTGTATGATAACCAGTTGAAAATATTAACATTCATGTTAAAATAGAAATAACTATTGCAAAGCTAATTAGAACAAAAATTGTGGCGCCATCTACTGCGGCATAGTCACTCTGAGCAAAATGAAGTGACACTGTTAATGCAAAAGACATGTATTTTCCCCACAACCAAATATTGCAGAATTTTATGTAAATAAAATAATATACCGATTTATTTCTAACATGCAGTTACAATGGATATACATACATACATATATATAATATACATATGTATATTATTTGTATTATTTAATATGTGTATGTATGTATATGTAAATATTACACACAAAAAATACAACATCAAACGTTATTTTTGTGTTTTTCTCTCTAAATAAATTAATACATAAATTTTTTTTTGCTAAATTTACATTGTTTTTTTTTATTAACAACTAGGTATTTTAGCATTATTTGCTTTAGATGTTGGTGAATTTTTACTCACTTTATATTAACTCGTAGTGTCTGCTTGTCGAACAAATTTTGGATCGATTTTAACCACTTTCCCGTGACTCAATCGATCTGAAGTTTTGCAGGCAGGCTCGCGGCAATGACAGAAATGATGTAACGAATTTGTTTTAGTGATGCCAAAACAATGGAAACTTTTAAATTTTTCTACCAGAGTTGATAAAACAAATTTACAAAAGGTTGGTTTTTATTATATTGTTACCACAACGACCACAAAAACAACAAGTGCAGCTATGACAACAATGCAACATTTAGAATAACGACAAGAACAATATAGAAACTTCATGTTTTTCATTTTTTTTTTTTACTTTTTCAGAGATTTCCCTGGACCTGTTCCATCGATTTTAATGATTTTTGAAATAAAAATCTTCCCATGAATTTGATGAATCATTCTCACTAAAAATGATCACCCTAGCGGGCGTGATCGTGACAAGAACAACATAGAAAATTATATTTTTTCAAGACTTTTTTTAGTTCTTCATTCAAATGTCGGGCCCTAATCAACCGATTTGGACGATTTTAAATACCAAACTTCTCAGGATGTTAGTGAATCATTTTTTATGTCAACGAGCACCCCAGCTGCCCCATTGATGCCGTCATCGTGATTTACACAGACGGACATCGCTATATCAGCTCCGGTTGTTATAAGGATCGCAAATGTATATATTTTATGGGGTCCAAAAATTTTTTTCTAATTATTACAAACGGAATGACAAACTTATATATACCCTCTGCACACTGGAGTGGAGGGTATAAAAATACATACAAATTAAAATAATAAAATTTAAAATTTTTGCATCCACGATGTTTGTTGTTGATGTTGTGTTTTTTCCTTAAGCTCTAACAGCTATTTGATAAAAATAATACCCCCAAAATATAGGAACTTGTTTTCTTGGACAAATAGAGGAAAGATAAGCCTACTCGTAACTAATTTGCAGGTCATTGGTATAATTTTTAAATGTAATTTACATCCGAAAACATCACGTTTATCCGAAAACATGTCTCCTTGTTGGCCTAGAAGCCTACATTTGCCTTCCTTGGCGCCGTTTCAAAGAGTTTTATTCAGTCTTAATTGGGGAACATTTGAGGTTGTGAGTTTACAAATTCGATTTTTTGTCTTTCTAAGTTTACTAGCATTAAAGATGCTAATCTTGGCAGAAAATTATTCTCTCTCGTCGATGTTATTTTTCTATAAATTTCTGAGGAACTGGAATACATTGTTCATTATAAATATGTGTTTTCACACTTAATACTTCTTAGTATAATACTGGTAATACCACGTTCACTTATATAACCAATCACAATAAAGCTTTATAAATATATTAGGATTTTTCGAGTGACTCCTGACTAAAAGATGCAAAGTAATATTTTGTCCGCCATTCGCTGCCTTCAACGGTAAGGTAAGAGTCCTCATCCACCACACTTTTAAACTTAGAGGAAGCGTAGAAGTTACTTTTGGAAAGTTATTAAAGTTGATCACTTTTTTTTGTTTGTCAGTGTTAGTTGGGGCTGTTACTTTTTTTATTTTTTCAATGTCCATGTTTTTGTGCCTTTCGAATAATGAGGCACTTGAAAAATTAAAAATACCGATTCAATATACATGAAATATTAATGAAAATAAATTTTTTTTGCGTGTTTGCGTTATAACGATTTTACGTTTAAGCGATTTCGCGTTTTTCCGTAGTTGAGTTTTTCCGATTTTGCGTTTTTCATACTTTCCGTTTTTGCGATCTTTCGTTTTTGCAATGTTGGGTGTATTGCTTTAAAATTTTTGTGCTTTTACGTGTTTGCGAGTTTGTAGTTGTTAGATTTGTAGACATTTTTCAGACATATTGCAATTAATACTGTAATTAATATGAAAATTATAATTTTGTTTCAATGGTGCGTGGTAGAGAAGAAGAAAGCATATATGTGAAAAATTCATAACTACACTGCATTCTTAATCGGACCGGTTTCTGGCATTTTAGCTTTCATCAGCGATTTAATGAACTTTGTGATAAATGTTAATTTATAATTGAATAGATTGTTTCTATATGAAATTTTTCTACTTAGGGCGGCCGTGAGGTTTGAACCATGAACTTTCACATACACTCGTACTAGCACGTTTAGGTCGTGCGCTTTAACAACTCACCTAAAGTCAGGCATACGAGCAGTGTGGTTAAGAATCAGTTTTCATACCGTACAACTTTTGCTTCGTATTAACTAATCTCAGAAGATACAACTCTGTTCAAACAAAACAATCGTTATTTTTGAATTTTTTAATATTTTTGTATTTATATTTCTAATTTATAATTTTGTATTTTCCAATTTACGTTTTTTTCAATTTTGCTTAGAATAAAAATAAGCTTAAATTAGAACTATTCATACAGTGTTACCCATTCATTGAATCAGTAAGTCAGAGATGAGCGTAACTAAATACCCAGAAGATATTATGATTTTTGAATTATTTTATTGCCTTGGTTTCTTCTGTATTCGAATTGGTATTTAAGAAGTTCATAAATAAAATTTCAGTTTTTTATATACAAACTATGATTTTTTAAATCTAGTATTTTTTTTTTTTTTTGGTTTTACATTCTAGAATCTCTGCAAATTTAATTAAATCGACAGGATTTATCAAACAATTGTTTAAAATTTTCTTAAAATTAACTTTTTGTGGCCAAATTTTATTATATCAAATTCTGATGTAATTTAACTAAAATTTGTATCTCTTAATTAACCAATTAATTTCTAAGTTTCTTCTTGTTTTTTTGTTTTGGTTGTATATTTATTGGTGTTGGTATTTATTTTGTTTATTTTATTAAGCAAAAAATTCAATTACTTTTTAATAGCATGAAAGCAAAATGTGTAGAACAAAACATGAGTTTGGTAAACTACAAAATTTATTTTGTAGAATTGTAGGTTTTCCGTATTTGTACCCTATACCACTATGTGGTCAGGGTATAATGATTTTGTGTTGATGTTTGTAACTACCAAAAATATTTGACATAGACCCATTTTTTGTTCTGCCAATCGACTCAGAATCACTTTCTTAGAATCAATTTCTGAATCGATTTTGCGATGTCCATCCGTCCGTCTGTCAGTCCATGTAAACCTAGTAATCAATTTCAAGGTCGCAAATTTTGATTAAATTTGGTATATAAGCTTTTATCAGCCATAAATAGGAATTTGGTAAAAATCGGAGCATGTTCATACCTAGTCCCTATAAAAATTACCCCTAAGAGATCAACTTAATTTGCCATAAGACCCAAATTATCATATAGATCTTGGTCACATTTGATTTGTTTGTCTTTATTACACGCATTAATCAGTAGTCCAAAGATAAACCATGTAGGAGACTTCTTAGTCATAGCCCCATGTAAAGCTGCATCCCGATCTCCACTTAAATCTATCAATTAATTCACAGATTATTCTCATATTTGGTTTTTTGACCTTGTAAATATAGCATCCGGGAAGAACTTTTTCATATCTGCAAGCAACAAATTAATAACAATGCCACTCAAATTTGGTTCATGCTTATTTTTTATATCCAATAATTTGGACCTGAGACTCCCTCGGTATTTAGGATATAACAAGTCGGTCTATACCGACTAAATTTTCCTACTTGTTATACCCTATACCACTATGTGGTTTGGGTATAATGACTTTGTGCCGCTGTTTGTAACTACCAAAAATATTTGACCTAGACCCATCTTTTATTATACCGATCGAATCGGAATCGCTAACTGATTCGATTTAACGATGTCCGTCCGTTCGTCCGTCTGTGTGTCCATGTAAACCTTGTAATCAAACTGCAGGTCGCAAATATGAATATATTTTTATGAAATTTGGTATATAAGCTTTTACCAGCCATAGAAAATTGAAATTGCTGAGATTCGGTCCATGTTCAGACCTAGCCCCCATACAAATGACCCCTATGAAATCGACTTAAATTGCCATAAGATCCAAATTGTCATATAGATCTTACTCAAATTGGGTTTGTATGCGTTTATTACATCCATTAATGAGTAGTCGAAAAATGGTCCCTATGGGACAACTCTTAGTCATAGGCCCCATATAGAGCTGCTTCCCGATCTTCACTTAAATCTATCAAAAAACAAAAATATTGCACTGATTCTTCTCAAATTTTGTTTGTATATATTTTTGCAAAATAAAAGAGACTTTGCCAAACACAGTCAGGATCTGTCCATTTTTGGGCCTAGTCCCCATATAGATATAGCATCCGATATGAACTTTTTCATATCTGCAGCCAAAAGAATTAATAAAAATCCCACTCAAATTTTGTTCATGCTTATTTTATATGTCCAGTTAGTTGGGCCTATGAGATAGGGTCTCTAAACGCATGGTATAGGGTCTCACATAGTCGGTCTATACCGACTAAAATTTTCTCACTTGTTTTTTATTGTTTTTGCTGATTTTACATAATAAGTAGTTGTAGATGGAATCACTTTTAAAGTTTAACATTTCAAGGTAACTGAAGTTCACACATTATGTATGATGAGCTGTTTGAAATGTGTTTGCTTTATTTTGAGCTTAAAACTCCAGCATAAACTTTGTAGATTCAACTCTAAAATATAAATTTATTCAGAAAAAATTTAAAACAGCGTAACATAAGCTGTAAGCTCTAAAAGAGATAGCACAAAATTTAGTTCTCATCTACAAAAAAGCAGTTAAAAAATTAAAAACAAAAAATTCTTAGCAATAGCAACCGTTGAATGCCCTTAAGGCATATAGTGAAATATTTATTTGCCAAATTATTTTGAATGAATTCCCTTACAGAACTATTGATTATGATTACTTTGCTGTATTGATAATTAAACTTCAACAAAAAACGAAGAGCTTTTGTTTTGCTCAATTTCATTTTAACCGATTTCTGTAATCAGTTAATCATCATTTTGTGCTGCTCAGCAGTGCTTGTATACATATTTTGCTTATTTTATTCCTGTACAACAAGACATGTCTTATAATTAAAGTACAGGATTTTCATCGTTCAAAATTTACCACAAAATTAAAATACAATATAAAATTTATAACTTACTTAAAATAAAGTAAAATAAATACAAGAAACTATTTAAATTCATGAATTTAAAGAAATGAAAATTAAATATATTTAAACAAAGTAACTAAACAAAAATTTCTTAAAAGGTATTGCGTTGCTAACTAATTGTTGGTTGTGTGGAATTGCATTCCAAAGACGTGTGGCGTTTATGAAAAATTACCATTCTGACACAAGGCGTCGACGCATAGAGATAATAAATTTTTTGCCCCTTCTGGATCAAGCAAACTGTATTTGATCGTAAAGATATAGGGGTTTCTCGGTGTAAATAATTTTGTGCAAAAACATTAAAACCCTTATATTAAAAAGGTTATCGAATAACGTTATCCATAAAGACTTTTTGCGAATGTCGAAACACTATCACGTTTCTTCAGTCCATAAACATATCTAACAATATTTAGTTTTTTCTTGCTGGCGTAGTCGCAGTTGGCAAAAAGTTCACAGCCATAAAATAGACCAGGAATTGAGTATGCCTTTGCAAGAAGATGTCTCACTCTTAACGGCGCACAGTGGACCATTTGACGAGAAGGCGGTCAAACATCTATAACTTTTGATTGGATTGGAATTTTGATATGCGGTTTTTTTTTTGTTTGCTAGGTGAGACTTTAGCCTTTAAGTTTTGCTATAAAACGTAATTCTCGACCGAAAATAAAAAAAGTTACGGAGTGTTTAAAATACATTTTCATTTGTAGTTGAATTTTAGTACAAAAGTGAAGTGTTAAAAGGTAAAAAAAGGTTTTTTTTAATATAATGTCTTATTTTTTCAGTTAGTATTACAACTAATACTTTTTAACAATTTTTTAAGTTAATTTTTTCAGAAAATGCCAAACTTTGGCCCCCGTAAACTTTTTAGTCCTAATGTGCACAAGGGCCAAAGGTTGTTTTTTTTTTTAAAGATCCCGAGTTAAAATATAATTTATTAAGCAGCGAACGTAAAAGTTACCTTATATTGGTTCAAGATAGAGAAGTTTCAATGAAAAACTCGTATGTTTTTGCTTTAGTTAAATTTTTTTTATTGTCTTTTTAAATATTTCTATATCAATTTTTAAGGTAAATTTATGAAATATAACAATTTTTATGGTAAATTTACAAAATATATAAATTTTTAAATCAAGAAAATTTTTTAACTATATAAAAAAAGTGTAACTTATTGTTAATGTAATGAAAGAGTACTTTAAATCAACCAATTTTAGTAAAAATTTCTTCTAAATAGCCTTGATTTTCATCTTCTAGAAGTTGTTTAGCTTCTTCATCTAATTCAATAGAGCTAGTTTTCCATTTTTGACGAATGTTGGACATATATGGATCTGAAGTGCACAACAAAATAGTGATAAGGTCTTCATTAGTACAACATCTGGACATTTTCCATGCGTTGTGCTCGCGAAAGAATCTGTAGTCTTTGTTCCTTTTTTCTTGCGCTTCTTCAGATAGATCTCCTATTGGTAGCACATTGTTTTGAATTATTTATTCCCCATGGTACAAAATTTTATGAACTGTGGATGGCATATATCTCCAAGAGTATTTTTCATTATAAAGTATAGCTGTTTTATTGGCGTACTCTCCAAATTTTTTTTCATTTATCTTTCTGCTGCATCCTAGAACTTGTAATATGATTTTGAATCGTCTTATTAATTCATGATATACACCTGTGATAGATGCTGCAGTTTCCGGATCGGAAAAAATCTCCTTGCAGTATTTCCATCATTTGTGTTTCCTTCCCCTTGTTTTGGTTGGTCGATTACGAGGCCTAGCTGTAGATATTTTTGTTGAATTTGTTTTTTTTTGCTTTCTTTTTTTCTTCATTTTCATTGTTTTTTCTCACTGTTTCGCCTAACGGAACAAATTCCAAATCATAACCCAATTTAAGAATATGCTCCATGAAACGTATTCTAGCATGAAGAGGGGACATTCCAAATTCGTAGGCTTCCTTAAAACTATCGTCTTCTGGTGGGGGTTGGCTTAATTAACTTGATGTCTTTTGGCATATAATGCAGCTTGACGTTGACTTTGTTCCAGTTAAAGCTTGTGCAACTTTTCCATCAATCATTGTGAGACACATTTTAAAATGTACTTCAATGTCTTGGTCATCAAATTTAAATATTACTGGTTGAAGTTCCTTAATTTGATCTTTTATTTTTTGAGCTTCTTCAGTTATGACATTTCTGGTTTCCTTTTTGAATGCAAATTTTATTGGTCTGCAATACTTTGTTGAATAAGGAATTTCATTTTTCCATATATCAATTTCTGTTGCTCTACTAGTTGACGGCTCTAAGACGCTTTACCTTTTTGTTAAGCGCAATGGAACGAAAAATACCATAAATAAATTAGCATCTGATGAATTTTCGGCATTAAATTGCTTGTATTGTTTCTGACCAGAGGATCCATCACATCCCCATTTAGAAATTAAAGTAATGCTGCCATTACCAATTTTTTTTAAATGATCAGTATCAAGCGTATTTAGCAATCGTTCTGCAGTATGTTCAAGGAGATCTTGCAATTTTATTTCTGCTGATGTTGAAGTGACACTAAAAGCAGATTGTGAAGGTAAGCATTCTTTTTTGGCAGAAACTTAATCTCGATACTCTGGAAAAATCCCACAATTCTTTTCATTGGTTCGCTTCCGCAATTCCTTATATTGATTTTTGATCAATTTCAAATCCAAAAATAGGGCGAACGCTTCTTCCGGCGTAAATTTCTTATCTTCAATTGGTGTAGGAATGCTTTTCAAAATCCTCTTTGTGCGCCTTGGGCTCGCTTCTACTATTTTTTCAATTATTTCAATTTTATTTTTTTATTTTGGGTAGGTTGAATTTGGTGCAAAAATGAATCCTTAATAATTCTTTGAGAAATTTCTTCATTGATAGTCTCCAGCTTGCGCCTTCGAGATCTTTCACTACATCCATCAATTGGTTTTGCTGGTCGACCCTTTTTCCACTTTCGTTGGGAGTTGTAGATGCACTCTCAAATATTAATAATAATAAATATCTAACCTTGTTGTAACCTTGGGTCAGAAAAATTTTTCTGGTGCACACGGGCGGAAATTGGCGGGTGTATAATGGGATATAGGAGTATAGGGAGGGTTCGGACTATAGAAGGGTGCAAGATTTTTTCTGACTGCTTTTGACTGGCAGGAATTATGCTCTATTAAGTAGGAGATTTTCGGAAAATTTGGACCTTTTTTAAAAATTTTTTTTTTTTAATTTCAGAATGAGTCAGTGATTTTACATTTTTAACAGTTATAGTATGGAAGCCACAAAATTATATAAAATTTATTTCACTGCAAAATCTTTTAAATCAAAAAAGTTACAGGCATTCAAAAATAAAAATTCACAAAGAAATTTTTAATTTTAGCAAAATACTGAGAAAGCCCATTTTCGAAGACCCTGTTCGCTGTGATATAGTTGAGATAGAGTCGCAATTTTTTGGCTCCCGAGGTTTACTAGTATTTACTTTCAAATGAATAACATAACTTTAAAATCGGTAACAAAAAAAAAATGATTTTTGGCCGCCTTCTCAAAATATGGTCCACTGTGCGACATAAAGTACTGAGTTACCCAAAGCGATCTTAGCTTTATATACGTTTGAACTAAAAGTGTATCCACATGGCTTGAGCAAGTCTAGTTGTTACTGAACACTACGCCAATATTTTTTACCTTTTTTACAATCTCGATTTTCTGATTGTTTAAGAGTATATCATGTTCAAGAATAGGCTGAAAAGTTTTTTTTATGAATAATCAAACATTTTGATTTATGCGGGTTGAGACAAAGTCCATTTTCAGTGGCCATAGTTTATCTTTTCAACATTTTCTTCTATGGAACTTACTGGACTACTTAGATACAGCTGAACGTCGTCCGCACACATGTGTATTTTGCAGTTGTTGTGGCAAAACATTGGCATAGACGGAAAAAAGAAGTGGACCCAGAATCGATCCTTGAGGTACGCCTCTCGTGAGTGTTACCATGACTGATATTTAAAAATTATTGTTTTAAAATCACAATAACTAACAAAAGGGATGTACAAATATTTCTAACTTTTCCGTGTTTTAACAAAGTGAAAACCCTTTGTTTCAATACAATCTTTCCAAATCTTGTTCACAACGCTCAAGCTATATTAAAAGCTTTCTTGCAAAAAAATAAGAATAGGTAGTGATAGGGCGTTTCGTCAAAAACGTTTTTATTATTGTTGCAAGTCTTATAGCGGAATATGAATTCTTATCGCCCAAAAGAGTTTTGGGGATTTTTTTAGACAGTTAGGAGATACGATGTCACTGAAATCGATTTTATTAAAAAAGTAAGGTTACGAATCATAAATTTATTTTCTCTTGTACTTTATTTTCACAAATCCAGATCAATTACTTCTGAAGAAAAGTGCCCTACCAATAAAAATTATTCGAGGTAAAAATTATTAATTTAAGGGCGACTTTTATAACCAAAAACTTTGGCTACACGAGAAAATGGCAATATGTAGCGAAAAATTATATGCGTCCAATAAATCTTCGGAACTGGTTTATCTGATTTTTCAAAAATAAAACACGTGAGAAAGTAGTAAAATATGCATGTTTTATGTAAGATTTAATCGATTTCAGCAACCCTATACCGACTTTCAAAATTTCTGAAAAATTTCTCAACAATCTCATAATCATTAATATTCAGCTTCTATAGGCGCAAAAACAAAAAAACTAATTTTGTGGAATGACATAAGAGTCATTCATGTGTCAGCTTGTTTTCTACAACATTCTTTGATTATGTTTAACTGCATTTCACAAGTCACTGGAAGAAAGCAGCAAGTTGTCGCATTGTATTGCTCTAGAGTGTTTTTCTTATAAACAATGTATATAGGAAAACGGTATGCAATATAACTGAGATATAAAAATACATATTTGAAGATCTCAACACAGAACAAAGCATATGCAAAAATAGTCAACGAATCTTGAAAAATTAACTGGCAGATCTAGAAAGATTTATTTTTAAAAATAATCATATTGCAGCCAGTTTAACTATATATATATATATATATATATATATATATACATACATATATATATATATATATATATATATACATACATATATATGACAACAAAGAGCGTATACAAACATTTTTGACAAACAACAAGCTAACTTTGGACAGATTTCAGTAGCCAACATTTTAGTATGTTTTTTTTGCTAGAACTTCTTGTTTTGTTTTCCAATATTCTTAACTTTTCTTAATGAGTGTACTTCTCAAGGCGAAAAAAAATATAATTTCCTTCTATTTGGCCAACAGATTTATAGTTTCCTTTCCCAACTTAAATTTAAAATAAAATTCACGTGCGCAATTATAAAAAGTATATTATTTAGAGCTTAAAAACTTAGAACATAATTTTGACTTCATACACTTTTCTTACTTCAGAAATTACAAACACTAACTACCTGCTTCAAGGTATTAAAATGTATTTAATTAAATGAACGCATAAATTTCAATGAAAAAAAAATAACAATAAAGTTTTTTCTCTTCTGTTGTCTTTTGTTTTCCTTTCTTTTCAGATCTACAAACGAAAAGCCATAATAATTTGTAGTTCTTAAATGAAAAACTAAAAAAAAAACAAAAACAATTTAAGAAAAAAAATATAAAAAATTTTTAATTTTGTTTCACCAGCATTCATAATACGTAAATCTAGATTTATAAGTAGAGATAAATGTAAAGTATCAGAGTAAAGTTTTTCCACAAGATAGAATGGATGTTAACTTTATCAAATTGAAATTAAATTAATTAAATAAATATGGCCCGGACAATCAGCAGTTTGTTATATAAGAAATTCCAAGTCAAAAAAATCATCTTCTTGACATCATTTTTTTCATAAAAATTTGGCAGATGCGTTTCAAAAATATATGATATTTATATGTGGAACAATGTCACAATGTTTATAAGCATCTATAATATTAATAGGCAAAGCTATTTCTTGTGACCGATGTAACTTTTTCAGTTTTGAACCGATTTTGACCAAACATACCTCAATTGAAATATATTTCCTTTTAGCTGTCCGCCAGATTTTCAGATTTGTACCGTCTGAAACATTTTTTTGAGTAAAATACATTTAAAGTTGCTACTAACACATACATAAAATTATACAATGCTGTGTGTGTGTTTAATAAATTTGTTAAAGTGTTTGCAAAAATTGTATATGAAAAGTCCTGTTGTGAATTGAAAAATAGTTTTTCACATAAACACAACACTACCATAATGCAATCGAATTTCATTATAATAATTGCATATCACACGCTCTGTGTTAAATTATAAATTGCCTAAAATTATCATACCTTTAGGTGGCGGAAGTAGAGTGGTTGGTCTAGATATTTCCAAGACATTCGATCGTGTATGGCACGGTGCATTGATATCAAAGCTTATTGCATTTGGGGTCGGTAATGACTTCTCTCGATTTATATCGAGTTTTCTCAGAAACCGAACAATACGTGTTGTTATTGATGGGGTCTCATCTAATGAGTTTCAGCTTAATTCAGGGGTACCCCAAGGTTCCGTTCTTTCTCCTTCCATTTTCCTTATCTTTCTGAACGACCTTGTTGGTCAATCTTTTAATTGTATATACTCTTTCGCAGTTGACAGCCGCATTTGTCATTCATTTTCTTTTAATTGTACTCCGAGCCCCTTGGAGGTTGGGGGGCAAAAGGCAGACAATGAATGACGCACTCAATCAAGACCTGTTAACAATCTCCGAGTGGGGTAAAGCGAATAGGGTTGATTTTAGTGCGCTGAAGACTCAATGTTGTATGTTTACCCATAGGGCCATGGAATCAATAATGTCATCTGTATGTATGGCTGGTATAGGAATTGCGGAATCGGATACTCTTGATGTTCTAGGCATGAGAATTCAATGTGGAACGAGCAACCCTATGAATCATTTATTATTGATTCAGGTTTATATATGTAAAATTTAAAAAACTTAAAATCACACCGATGGTCGGTCTATAAATACAAATCAAGTGCATCTTAAGCACCCAAGAAGCTGTTTTAGATTCATGTTTCCAGTTAGATGAAAGAGCACTCTTTCTTGAAAAGCGGGCGGTTCTATGGCTACGGGATACACCCAAAGTGAGATGGTACTTACCATCCTTATCTTTGCGATTGCGTTGCAAAATGCTTACGAATGGCAACAGCCCTCTTGATAATGAGGTGTAAACCTTTTTGGATGTCGAATTTAAGACCAACATATTTCATAATATGTAAAATCTTGTTGCTATTGGCGAAACTAACTTGAGCAGCAGTATGGGAATCACAAAGTATGTCCAAATCCTTGATTTTTCCTTAACATCCCCAGCGTTGAGTTTCAACAAGGAGAGAACGGTTCTTCTGTAAGGCAAAGCTGCGTGCATACAGCCCATCTTGTCAGATTATTAGTCTGGCCCAGAAATGAAAAATACTTTGGATTTAACTGAGAATTTAATATTTCGGTTTTATATATAAAGGGTCCGCCATCTCACGTTTTTTTTTTTTCAACTATTGCTTATTTCGTGAATGGTAACACTTAGCTCATGTCTGATTTGACAGATAATTAGTTTTATCCTTCCGCTGAACGAATATGGTTGTGTGTACGCTTGAACAACGCTGGGAAATATTGCGACATTACTTTGAAAATCATGGTAATGTTGCAGAATGTGTGCGAAAATTGCGTACGGATTTTGGAAGAAGAGAAGCACCGTCAGGTCCGTATGTTCGTTATCTTGTGAAAAAGTGAGAGAAACTGGCATCCTCATCGATAAACCAAAGCGTGAAAAGCCAAAAACAGTGCGTACACCCGAGAATATTGCTGCTGTGGCAGAAAGTGTGCGTGAAGCGCCATCAACATCAATTCACCGTCGTTCTCAAGAATTGAACATTTCGGAGGCATCATTGAGACGAATTTTGCATAAAGACCTTGGCATGACGCCATACAAAGTCCAATTGGTTCAGAAGTTGAAGCCAACTGACCATCCAATGCGTTTTCGCTTCGCTAAGTGGGCCTGCGATCGACTTACAGGAGATGCCGATTTTGCCAAAAAAAATCATTTTTTCAGATGAAGCTCATTTTGATCTTGGCGGGTATGTAAACAAGGAAAATTGTCACATTTGGGGCACAGAAAACCCGCACGCATACATTGAAAAGCCGATACACCCAAAACGAGTCACTGTTTGGTGCGGATTTTGGTCCAGAGGCATAATTGGGCCATTTTTCTTCGTAAATGAGCAAGGAGTGGCCGTTACTGTCAATGGCGATCGTTATCGGGCCATGTTGAACGAATTTTTGTTCACAAAAATTTAAGAGGAGGATATTGGCAACATTTGGTTTCAACAGGACGGCTCTACGTGCCACACAGCCGAAGCTACACTCGATGTTTTGCGCCCTGTTTTTGAAGATCGCATTATCAGCCGCAGAGCTGATGTCGTTTGGCCACCTCGGAGCTGCGATTTGACACCGTTGGACTATTATTTGTGGGGTGCCCTCAAAGATAAGTGTTACGTCAACAAGCCAGAGACAATTGACGCTTTAAAGGACAATATTCGTGAAGCCATTGGTGAAATACAGCTGCACACAATCGATAATGTGCTTAAAAATTGGACCGATCGTGTAGGCTACTGCATGGCCAGCCGAGGCAGCCATTTGAATGAAATTATTTTCCATTATTAACCGGAAGGATTGTACTTTCAAATAAAAAAAGAAATTTGAGATAATATTCAGTAGTTTTTTTTTTATAGCATTTTCCAAAAAAAAAAAAGTTATTTGGCGGACCCTTTATATTTATTCCTATTTATTCCTGAGAGGAACATAAGGCCACAAAATATGGTTTCTGTAATCATTTAGATTTACGGTAAGCAGATGATTGGCCTGCCGCACCCGATCCTGATGCTAGGGCTGCTAGCTAAGTATCCAGGCTTACTGTTCTTATGTAAGGCCGCCTCTACTAGAGGAACAAACGCCTACCATGAACCGTTCATTCTGAGACAGATATTACATGGATTTAAGTGCATGTTTTGGTCCGCGAGTGGTATTTTATTTCCCACTTACCCTGTATATCTACCGGGCAGCCGTCTATCCGTCACCTCAGGACGCGTCCGATGGAAGACATGCAACTCCGCACGGTTATTAATATTTCGGTTTTAAATGTATATTAATTATTTTAATATATATTTTCAGTTCATTTTAACAATAAAATATATTGAGTGTATAGAAAATTAAAAAAGCCAAATTTGAGTTGCATTTTTATTAAATTGTAGCTGGCAGATGGGAAAAAGTTCATATCGAATAGTATTTTATATGGGGACTTGGGTTACGGAATGCTTAGAGGAAGATGAGAATTTTTACCAAAAAATCATCTTTTCTGACGAAGCTAATTTTCATCTCGGAAGGCCAATGCGTTACAGTGAACGGTGAGCAGTACTATGCAATGATGACTGATTATTTGTATCCCGTTTTCGAAGATATGGATCTGGACAGTATTTGGCTTCCACAAAATCACGCCCCATGACACACAAGCCATGAAACAAATGATCTTTTGCGTGACAAGTTTTAAAATCTTATTATTAGTCGTTTAAGCGATATGCATTGCTCACGGCGCAGCTGTGATTTGACCCCGTTGGACTATTATTTGTGTGGAGCTGTTACAGTAGTCGATTGAGGAACTGAAAATAGAAATAAGTGCAGTCAGGGGGTTAAATTGGATTGATCGTTTGGGTTACTCTAAGGCCCGCCGAGGAAGTCGTTTGAATGGAGTAGTGATCCATAATTAATTAATTAATTAATTAGATAGAGCTTTCGAATAAAAATCAAAATGAAAAAAACTATTATGAGTTTTTAATGGTGCGTGGTAGAGCAGAAAAAGCATATATCTCCAAAAATGCATAACTACACTGTATTCTTATTCGGACCGGTTTCTGGCATTTCACTCTTCATCAGCGATTTATTAAACATTGATATAATTGTTATGTTGTAATTGTTATAATTGAATAGATTGTTTCCATATGACATTTTTATACTTAAGGGCGGCCGTGAGGTTTGAGCCTGCGTCTATCTCACATATACTCGTACTTGCACTTTTTGGTCGTGTGCCTTAACACACTCACCTAAAGTCTGGCCTACGGGCAGTGTGGTTGAGAATCAGTTTTCATACCGTACAGCTTTTACTTCGTATTAATCTCAGAAGATACAACTCTATTCAAACAAACAATCGTTATTTTTGATTTTTTTTTTAATATTTATGGATTCTAAATCGAAATGCAGAACTTATATGGTCCACCCTGTATAAACTGTCTTTTTAATATTTTAATACTGATGCGTATAAACTAATGAGTTTATATCTTAATAACAATAGTTTTCAACTTCTGGCCTTAAAAAGGACAATTTTGTATCTTCTATCATTTTTTAATTTTTTTTATTTACTTTGTTTAAGCAGCTGCAAAAGCTAGAACATTGTTTCAATATTTAATAGTTATTCTTTTTCGAGCAGAGGTCAAAGCTAAAATATGATTACTGTATTCACGAAATATTGGGGTTTTGGGTGCAAGGATAATAAAAGAATAAATATTATCATCAACCATTATATTTTTTTTTTGTTTATTTACTAAAAAGACCCTAAACAGGTGTGATTATAAGGCAGTTGTTGTAATGTCATGACTAGTCATGCTAAAATGTAAATAACTTTGCTACACAAGCGATTAATGCGAGTTTTGTAAAAGGTATACGAGTATAAACGTATACACACCAGTATAAAAATTAAGGTTGCTGTTTTTTAATATGTAAGATTTCTTTATCAACAACAGCCAAAATTACGAAAAAAAAATAATTAAAGTTAACATCTAACTCAACTCAATTTAATCAATTGCACTAGAGTTTAGTTAAAATTTAAAATAATAACTAAATTTTTGAGTGAACTTCACTCAAAATATTTGTAAATTATATTATAATTAATAAGATTATACCATTATACTTTGTATATTATATATGGGGGATTTCATGTCAAGTGCACCAACTTTTGAAACCGATGTCTTCCGATCGGGATGAAATTTGCACCGAGGTTAGTCCTATTGGATAGTAGTTTAGACACAATTTTTCAACAAGATCGGTCCAGATCTCTCTGAGTTAGAGGGGATCAAAATTTGACATTTTGGCCAAACAGGTGTTTTTTCCCATCCTTGTAACTTATTACCTATTGTTCTTAGAAAATTTTCTCCCAAAGAGTTTAGATAGCAATTTCTTCAATATTTCGGAAAAAAATACTTCAAAAAAAAAAAAAATTTGTAGACTTTTTTTTTTTTGCTAAATTAAAGCATTTTTTGCCTTTTTTTTCAAAAACGGCATTTTTTTTTTTTTTTTTTTTCATAAGAAAGCTTAGGTTTTTTCCTTTAAGAACTTTTTGGTCGTTTAGTGGGATGGGAGTGGGATATCTATCAAAATAAATGTTTTGTAACTCAAGACAATGGTTTTTCAATTTTTCACAAATGCACTATTTTGAATTTTTTCCTATTTGTGTGTAAAACCTTACAAATAAAACTTATACTGAGAAACTAGACAAATTAGCCTTTCCGAAGGTATGTATCATACCTTCATAACATAACAGAAGAGAATGGTTATCTGTAACCAGAAAGAGTTATTTGCAACATTTCAATCTGAACACGAGGATGTTAGAATTGGCTTCACGAAATTAACCCAAATGAGACCAAAACATTGCGTTTTGGCAGAAAGCAGCGGAACTGACACAGTATGCGTTTGCATTTACCATGAAAATGTTAAACTGATGTTGAAGGAAATCAACTTAAAGTATTTAACAGATGATTCGGCAGAAGAATTACACGATTACCACGATTGCCTTAAATTGACTATGTGTCCTAATGCAACAACTTCTTGCCACTTAGGTGAATGTACCAATTGCCCGAAAACCACATTCATCAAAGAAAATTTAATCAACTCTTTAGATCGAGAGGAGGTCAAATTTGATTCTTGGATTCAAACTGACAGATGCACATTGAAAACAATCATTTTAAATGTGGATGATTTTGTGGAAGAAATGTGTACAGGATTGCTAAACTTGAGAAACCATGACTTTTTAGTCAAAGAGCAATGGTCATTCTTCAAGGATTTGAAGATACATTTGAAGTCTGATGAATTCGTTATTTCATATGATTTCGCAGAAAACTATAAATAAGTTCTTCAGGATGCCATACAAGCATTCCACTTCAATAACGACCAAGCAACTATATTCACAGTAGTTATTTACTACATGAAAGATGAAAAACTGGAACACAAAAGTATGGCAATCATATCCGGCGATTTAAAACATGATACCGTTGCAGTTTATGAGTACCAGAAGAGAATACCAAAATTTCTAAAATCTAAATTTGCAGTAAAGAAGGTATACTACGTTTCGGACGGAGCTCGTCAACATTTTAAAAACAAAAGTAGCTTGGCAAATCTTATGGCCCATGAAAAAGATTTTGGAATGCCAGCTGAGTGGCATTTTCATCCTACTGCTCTTGGTAAAGGAGCATGTGATGGTATTGGAGCAAACCTTAAAAGAAATGCAGCGAAGTATAGCCTCCAGTGCTCTCATCAAGATCGCATCTTAAATGCTACTGCTTTATTCCATTGGGCAAAAAGTTATTGTAAAGAAACTAAAATAGTTTTTAGTAGCAAAGAGGATCATCAGGAAACATTGAAAACACTGAAGAGCAGATTCGATGCTGCAGTAACAATCGATGGCACCGCTCAATACCATGCTTTTATACCGCTTGTCGATGGAAGACTCAAGTTGAAAAAGTTTTCTGCCTCTATTCAATGCGATTTCTTTCCAAAGACAACAAATAAACCAGCAGCGAAATCAACAGCTGAACCTAGTAACGCCAAGAAAGGATTGACAAACAAACGCAGTAAATAAAGGCGACAAAAAAGCTGGATGAAAGACTGGGTATTTAAAAATTTACAGGACTTAAATACTTCATCACAATAAATTAAGTATAAAAATAGTTATGATATAAATGGATCTAATGCCATTATTACTATTATTATTATTATACATTAATTTAATTATTATTAAAAATAAATAAAAAATAATAATTTTTCAACATTTCTATAGAAAAAAAGCGATTTTTTTCCTGAGGTTAACATATTCTGAGTATTGCAGTATCGAGGGCATAAAATTTTAGTTAGGTATGTTATATACCTTCGGAAAGTTTAGTTTGTCTAGTTTCTCAGCATAAGTCTTATTTGTAAGGTTTTAGACACAAATCGGAAAAAATTCAAAATAGTGCATTTGTGAAAAATTGAAAAACCGTTGTCTTGAGTTACAAAACATTTATTTTGATAGATATCCCACTCCCATCCTACTAAGCGACCAAAAAGCTCTTAAAGGAAAAATCCTAAGATTTCTTATGAAAAAAAAAAAAAAAAAATGCACTTTTTGAAAAATATGCAAAAAATGCTTTCATTTTGCAAAAAAAAAGTCTACAAATTTTTTTTTTTTAAGTATTTTTTTCCGAAATATTGAAGAAATTGCTATCTAAACTCTTTGGGAGAAAATTTTCTAAGAAAAATAGGTAATAAGTTACATGGATGAGAAAAAACACCTGTTTGGCCAAAATGTCAAATCTTGATCCCCTCTAACTCAGAGAGATCTGGACCGATCTTGTTGAAAAATTGTGTCTAAGCTACTATCCAATAGGACTAACCTTGGTGCAAATTTCATCCCGATCGGAAGACATCGGTTTCAAAAGTTCGTGCACTTGACATGAAATCCCCCATATACTAGTATGCCCTCTCATCCTACGCTACGACTTTCCGGGATCAATTAATACGTATGTTTTCATAATTAATTTTCCCTACCAAGTTTGCATTATATAATTTAAACATTTTATTTAATATTTTTTTTTATTTTAATGCTTGCTGAATACCATTAGTTTTATTTTTTCATTCGGTGCAAAAATGATTTTTCGGCGTTCATACTCGGAAGCAAACTACATAAATCCGGCAACACTTAACGACTGGCCTTGAATTTTGAATATCATTTGGAATTTTTTAATTTTAGCGATTTTTGATTTTGGCAATTTTTATTTTTACGATTTTTGATTTTTTAAGATTGTTGCTTTTAGCGATTTTTGTTTTGTCCGTTTTTTTTTGGGTTCGTTTGGTTTTAATATTGGCGATTTTTTAATTTGGCGATTCCGCCCATATTTTACACGACTACTCACATTAATGTACTATTCAAGAGTTTTACGGCTGTCGTTTTCATAGTACTTCATATTATTTTTATCCAGCTACTCACATAAATATCTGATAGACTCCTGAAAAGTGACAAGGCTTTTCCTATTATAGTACTCTAGTTATATGATATTGTGTATTTACTTTGTATGGGCGGTGGCATGCCCACTGCTCTGATCAGCCTATTTTTTATTCGACTAATCATATGAATAACGGCTCACGCAAAGTCTCTAGGCTCTCACTGTTACAGTACTCCGGATACTTTGAATGGGGGTGCCATGCCCATTGGTCCAATCCCACCCAGTTCTTGCCCGACTAATCACATTAATAATATGTGACCCAGACAAATTTGCAAAGCTTTCTGTAATAGTACTCGAGATATATGATATTACAAATTCACTTTTTATGGGAGGTGTAAAAACATAAAAAAATATAGCCAATGGTGGTAATACTGCAAAAATTTCAGGAATATCGATTCAATGGTTTAGCCTTCCTGTAAACTACAAATAAGCAAACAGACATGCTTTCGCTTTTATATTTTGTATGTATATATATATTGTAAGGGAACTCTTAATAGTTCTTGTTATACCACATAACAATAAGTGCCAACCTAATGTATTAACACTCAAATACTAAATTCTATTTTTGGTTTGGAAAATGTAATTGCATAGAAAAATAATAAACGTCAATGTAACTTCATTAGTAGTATTATTGATTTCTGTGAGTTGGTGTTGTTTTATTTTGTTTTTCTAACACACTTAACATTGGATGGTTTATGAAGGGTTGAAATAAAGTTTATAAATTATTTTGAAGTAGTTAACAAATATAATAAAAATAAATTAATTTATACAGAAAATCATCAAATTGATGAAGTAATATTATCTTATATTACACAGTTCGCTATTTTTAGAAGTTCGTGTATATTTTTCTACTTGATTTAGGAATATTTCCATCACATCTAAAATGCAAATAAAGGCCTTTATAAAAGTATACTCTAGATCGATTTTCTGGAAATTTTGTAGGCCTATTTTATTAATCAAATCAAAAAAAAAATAAGAATTTTTAAAACGCTTCATTTTCTTTTAGATATAGATCATATACGCACAGGGGGGTAAATTTCTAGTTCACAATACAATCACAAAAACAACGTAATATGTGAGCGTAAGATCTTACGCGTAACATGTAAGCATTAAGACAAATCGGTGTGACATGATTGTTTGGTGAAAAAATTATGATATGTAATAATCTTTTTGTCGCTCTTTTCTACGTTTTATTTATTACTAAATGTTTACACATCTCCCCTGTGATCGGACTCACATGATTTTTTTTTAAATATACCTATACATATACTTAACCCACATAAATTTACTATATTTTTATTATACAAAATTTAAATTTTTTTCTACATTTATCGTTTAATAATTAGGTTAGAAATTATTAAGTTTCAAGATTACTGCTTAAAAAAATTATGTTTTGAGTTAAAACTTTTAACAAAAGACAATGTTGCATGGACAACTTTTTTGTACAAAAATTGCACCCTATTCACCGAAATATGGTGGCATGAATAGTGAACTATATTATTGGAGACTCACAGAGAAGAATCAACATAAATGCGGTTATCTTTTAAAGTATTTTTGATATAAGTTCAGTTCATGTGCCGTTTGAAAGGTTTTTGCATCCCTTAAATATTTTCCTAATGAAAAAAGATATTAAATTTGGAAAAATGTATCTCAAAAATTGATATTTTTAAATTTTCCAAAAAATATATATAGGTGCTAGAAATCATTCCTGCATATAAAATTATATAAATTAAAATTCAACGTCAAGTAGAAAATTTAGTATATTTGAGTAAATTTGAATTTTTTTTTTTTTTTTTTAAATAAGAAAATTTAAATTGAATCGTTTTTAAAAATGAGTTACAAAATGCAATGATTTGGCAAATACAAAAATTGAAAATCACTAAAAATTTTATTTTACTGTTTTATTTTCAAAATTGAAAATCGAAAATTAGAATTATAGGTAGACAAATTTTGAAGTTAAATTCACTTATTCTAGACCACTTATCGCGCCGCCATATTTCAGGAACTTTTAAGACTGGAGGTCTTCATTTAGTAAGATATTACATTAATGCCAAATTTTGTCAAGCTTAAATCAAAGATGAGGTCGATAAAACTCACTTTTTTTTGGTTTAAATAGAAGTTATTTTTCAGAGACAAATAAAATATGAACATATATACCAGGCATGGGAAATGCGGCCCCACGGGCCGCATGCGGCCCACGAACGAATTTAATGCGGCCCCATATAAATTTTAAAAAAATTACAAAATTTAATTTAGATTTAATTTAAAAAAAAAAAATCAAAACATTAATACCAAAATTTCAAAGTATTGTTCAAAAATAGTATTAATACGAGTATAAATTTTCAATAGGGCCACAAAAATAATACAAATTATTTGAATGTAACGTCTGTTAGCATGCTTCATTTTTTCTATTAAAAACAATGGAACATGTACAAAAAAAAATGCATTTTCAAAATTGTATGTTTGCAAAACACACCCATGATTTGATATGCAAACGACAGAGCAAAATAATTTTTCTCTCTCGTTTTTTGTAGTTCATTATTTTCAGAGTTGTCAACTTTAAAATAACAAAAAGCACTAAACCGACAAAAATCGCATAATTTGAAAAAAAAAAACACTATATTTTCCATTTTTTATTTTTGCTTTTTTTCAGTAAAAGCCCTGTTGTCCTGAATGCTTCATGTTTCATTAAAACTAGAAATTTTTTATCTTTTGGAACAGAAACCATTAAATTTTTTATACATATTGTACCAACCACATCATAAAAATTTTTTCATAAAAGCATGTTTTGAAAAATAATTCAATTGAACTTTAAAATTTTGTTTAAAAATTTCTAAAATTGGCAACTTGGACGATTTTTTAATTTAATCATGTTCATTTTATTGAAATTAACTGGTAATACTCAACATATATCGGTCCCGCTTTTTACTTTTACGGAATTAAAATGGCATCAACGAGCAATAAAAAACGTAAGATAGATGATGATGATGCCTCATTTGCAAAATTACTGTACCACATAGCAAACTTTACAATTTAAGTAGACATCATGAAAAATTTCACTCACAATTTGCCAAAGATTATCCCCTTAATACTAATCTTAGAGAGACTAAACTGAAGGCATTGCAGTCAAATATTGCAAAAGAACAGAACATTATTTCGTCTTTTAGCCATGGAAATGACAGATCACTTGAAGCAAGTTACATAATAGCTTGGGATATTGCCCGTGATAAACGTCCTTATGGGGAAGCAGAGTTAAGAAAACACACTATGAAGAAGGTTATGAGCATTCTCGACCCTGATAACAAACAGCTGCATAAAGCGATAGATCAGCTTTCTTTATCACGGCGCACAACCGAGAGTGGGATTGGAGATATCATTACTTTTATTGAAATAAGTTTAAAAAACGAACTAAAAAATTCTGCAGCATTTAGTTTAGCTCTTGATAAATCCACAGATGTTAGCGACGTTCCTCAATTGGCGATCTTCATTAGGTCTGTATCAGCTGAATTTAATATCACTGAAGAAATGTTAGACTTTGTAGCTCTTTCTGAAACAACGCGAGGTAAAAAATGCGCTTTTCGAAGTAATTAACAAATTTGAATTGCCACGAGATAAAAGACCTCGAATGTAAAAAATTTAAATTTTTTCCTGTTTTAAAATTGAACGTAAATAATATACAAGACGATAAGCTGGAAGAATACATAAATAATTTAAAAAAATTTCAGGAACATTTTAAATGTAGATTTGAGGATCTCAAACAACTTCAAGCAACATTCTCAGTTTTTGTTAACCCGTTTTTGTGTGATGTCCTAAATGATGAATTTTTATTATCCGATATAATTCTTGGAAAACCAGATGTTGGAAAATTGGAGTTGTTAGAAATGAAGGATGATATTGTATTGAAAATGCATCACAAATCAACTTCTCTAGTTGGATTTTGGAAACTTGTTAACGAAACCCAATATCCATAATTGAAAAAAGGTGCTGCTCGTTTATTTTCAATGTTTGGCACAACGAATCTCTATACTCCACCATGAAAAATGTTAAAAACAAAAATCGTTCACGTTTAACAAATCAACATCTTACGGAACTCATTCGGACAACTTTGACAAACTACACACCTGATTTTAAAGAAATAATCAAAAATTCTTCCTAATTTCTTTTTTTTCATTTTTTGTTACCTATATTTTTATTTTATTTTTATATAATTCCTTTTTTTTATTTTATTTAAAATGAAATTCTTTGATCTCAAAAAATTTTAAAATGTAACATTATTTTTATAAATACTAATAATATTTCAGTATAAAATTTATTTGTAATGTGTATGAAATGAATTAATAAATTTTATATTTGTTTAAAAATTGTATTTTTTTTTTTGTTTTTTTTTTTGTTTGAAAATGAATATTTGTACAGAAATAAACTAATGCGGCCCACCGTTAGCAGGTGAAATTCCAAATTTGGCCCAACAAGCCATTTACGTGCCCACCCCTGATATATACTCATAGTGAAAATAACTTTATTATTTGAATGTTTTATAAATGTAATATTGAAGTATTATATTTTATAATTGCGATAGCCTAAACTGCTAGTGTTGTTTTTTTTTTTTTAGTTATAATTTTAATTAAGACTAAAATGATGTAAATAAATAAATAAAACAGATAAATAAATTCTATTGAGTGTGGCATTTTAGAAAGCACTCACCAAGGTGCATTCCAGGTTTTTCGGGGCAAGTGTTACAAAAGTATGTTCATGTACATTAAGGGGATGGCAATACTCCAAACTAGCGTGCTGAGTGAGCTCACGACTGGAGTTAGTGCAATACATAGCGTAGTGTGTGAGATTCACCGCTGAAGGGCTAACCAAGTCAAATTATTACAGTAAATATTTTAACGTTTTTTATGTGTAGCTTAGTTTTAATATCAAATACTCATCTTATATATATTTACGCTGATCCCTGACTCACTGACTGATTCTGTAACGCTGAAATAATACACACACAGCACTCCCTACAAAGCAATGCGAAATACACAAACAAAATTTAATCTTTCCCATTTTATACAAACCCACACACAATTTTCTCTCTTTTATATTACCGACCAGTTCTGCTAATAAAATCTTCTGAAAATCGACAATTTTGGAAACTAAATAGCCAAAATCGTCATTTTTAAAACAAGAAATTGTCAAGAAAAATAAAAATAAAACTCCACAAAATATTACAAAAGGAAACAATAAAATTTATTTATATAATTCATATTACGAATATTATTACAGCATTGGTTATTTCTATATATAAAAATGTATTAGTGGTAAAATTTCAAAGGAAAAAATTTAACACAGCAATCAACTAAATAATTTTATTGATATATATCTATAGCTGAAACATATAATATAGGTTTAAAGTATTGCAGTAATTAAAACTTAAATCTTAAATAGAGATGCTATTCAAGGTATTTCCGTTTTGAAACGAGTTGACCCAGAATTAAATCTATATATATTTTGTAATTTACATTTACACTGAACAAAAACTATCAATTTTCGATAAACAACCCATTAATTGTTAACCCTTGAAATCGTAATTTTTATACTACTGAAAATTTTAAATCTTCAATCATCATTTTAACAAATTTAACAAATCATTTTAACAAATTGAAAAATCGTCGAAATTACAATAAGTTGTCAAAATTGGCAACACTGCTAACGACAATAGCACTACATATGCAGATTCCGTGTTACATATGGAATAAGTTGAGCCCAAAAAATGCATCAAAAAAAAATAATATCTATTCAAATTCTTCTTTAAATTCCCATTGTTGGTCAATGAAAAAATTCTACAAAAAAAGGAATGAATGAAATTTTAAACATTTTTTTTTTCTCATTTAACGTCGCCCGATATGCATACATACTTCATTTATCGAACTAAACTTATCCGTTTGTCTGTTTTGTTTTTCATCTCAAAATTGTTTTGTATTGTTAAGAGTGCTTTCGCTCAGGTTCTCTGATGGCCAGCACTTACCTAAGAGTATGCTTTTTTTGATAAATATTTGAGAAAAAAGAGATCTTCAATGTGGATTTTGTTGTTGTCCAACGTATGATTTCGTTATAGCTCTGTATTGAAAATGAAAAGCCCTTGAAAAAATAGTGCAATATTGAGTTTAAAATTTAAATTATTGTAACTTTGCATAATTAAATTACATTGTAATTTTAGAGAGAGGTGGGAAAATAATTTTTTTTCACTCATAATATTAATTTTTGCATAATTTGCTTTTAAAAAAATTTAGACAAATATAAATTACGTAAATAGGTATATTTAAGATTTTAGTTTGAATAATTTATTGAAATTATCATGGAAGAATTAAATGCGATTTTTTTTAAGTAAAACTAATACGCGCTTATTTTTTATTTTTGCTTTTTTGGATTTATAGATAACTTTGCAAAAAATGTAGTTCTCTTTTTTCAGTTTACACGTATGATGAAATATGAAATATTTTTTTCTTTTTTGTGTAGGTGTATTGGTGTTTGCATTTTCTTAGGGGGTGGTAGGTTTTAAAACCTTTTTTTGCATTTCTCTTCCTGAATGCACAACATGTCGAGAGTGTTGTGTCAAATTTTAAGTTAATCAGAGCAAAACTTAAGAAGATACAGCGTTTCCAGCGACCGGCCTCATACGGTATACATATAGTATATAAATCTGTTTTTAACAAAACTTTAAACCGATTTTCTCGCAAATAAATGTTCGAAGTCCGTGAACATCATAACTCAAAATCTTCTTGACCGATTCTTTTGAAATTTTAGACACTATATCTACACATAAATCATTAGGTATACACGATGTTTTTTTTTAATTCTATTTTCTTCCCCATTTTTTAACAACAAATTCCCGAAATTGTATAGCAAAAATCGTTTTTCACTTCAAAATTTTGCAAAAAAAAAAAAAAAAAAAAAAAAATTGGAAAACTCGTCGTCACTACTTCAGGAAACATGTCACCTTTTGAACGCATTTCGATTTTTTTTTTATTTCACATGGTCCGGTAACGAGTTATGATGGTCACCGCAAAACAACAACGCCTCCGCATATTGGCTGTTGCGGACTTATTTATTAAAATTTTTAGTTGAAAATTTTTTCAAAGATTCTTCAAATGTTATGCTATAACGTGTATTCATGTCTTCAAAAAAGAATTATGCAAAATACGACTTTTATTAACTTTTAAAACCTTACCCCCCTTTAAGAAACTTTTAGGAACCTTGCTCTAAAACTTTTGTTTTTCTATGCTATTATATTTTTTCTACAATAAAATGGAGTTCGGTTATGAAGAACTCGGCGGGACCGGCCAAATTAGTTCGTTATAGACTAAGTTCGTTATAACCGTAGTATTTTTTTGTTTTGTGCGAAAGGTTTAAAAACTTTTTTTAGTTGAATAAGTTTATTTATTTTCATGCATTTTAAAAAGTTATAAAACATAAATTAAATTATTAAAAAGATACATATAAATAGTTTGTCTTAATAAGACTAAAATTTCCGAGTTTCTATCAAAATAATTTTTTTTTTTTAAGCAGAATGTATAAAGCAAAGGTTGGCTACTGGACCTTTTACAAAACTTCATTTGAAAATCGAAGTTTTTGGTTTGTATTTTTTACAACTGTTTTTCGATTTTTTTTTTAAGAAATTTTAAAAACATTAAAATTAATTTTATTTTAAATATATAAAATATAAGAAAATTCTGAAATGAAAAAAAAAAATTTGTTTGTTAAAGTCAAAATAAACGGGCGCCTAGGCGCCACACAATCCTCTAGTATACATAGATTTGTAATCAGTATTACTTATTTTTTGTTTTTAAAAAATAAAATTTTAAAAGGGCGTACCTTATGAAAAAATAAAAACTATAAACAAATTATTTTTTTCTATACTTTACAAAAAGGTAATCAATGATTTATCATATTTGAATGTAAATTTAATTTGTAATTTTGAAATATATTCTCAATGAGGTTAAAACTTAAAACTCAGTTTAGATATTTGCAGTTGCTTTTCCAAACATAACACTACTAATTTTTCTATTGATCCATCAAACAATAATGAATTATATAACAACAAATTTACTTCAGCTGAATTTAAATCTGCCCTTAAGTCATGTCACGGTACATCGCCGGGGACAGATAATATTAGATATGAAATGTTAAAAAACTTGGATGCATATGCAATAAAGTCAAGCAAAGATGGTACTAATAAAAATAATTACAGACCAATATCCCTTATACTGTCCTTGTAAACTTTTAGAAAGAATAAAAATTAAAGTTTATGGAAAATTATGAAAAGTTTTTCATCAAAAAAGACTTAATAGCAGCATTTTTAGACATTTGGAAACAACTCATTCTCAAAAAAACTAAATTTAGCTGGAATACATGGAAATATGAGTGCCGTTATATTTCATATTTTACATGAGAGACAATTTTGTTGCATGGTTGGAAACTCAACCCCAAATTACTAATACCTTGAAAACGGCATCAGTACTAAGTGTCACTCTATTAATTTTCGCCATAGATGACATTTGAAATAACTGTAAAAAAAATGTTAAAGGCATTGCTGTATTGCTGCTCTGGTACGAAAGTTTCAGCCATAGAAAATTAAATCCAATCAACAATTCTAAGACTGGAGAGATGGAATGAGAACAGCGGATTTCATTTTCATGATAAAAAAAAATGCAGCAATGAAATATTCCATAGGTTTAACAAAAACTTTCTGGTAAAAATATATATATTGTAGAAGAAAGAGATCTTTATGAATTACCTTTGAAAAAATTTTATATTCAAGACCCACATACACAATATAAAGGCCAAGGCTAACTCTAAACTAAACATCATTAAATTGCTTAGATGCTCTCAATTTGGTTCTGATCCAAAAACTCTTCTTAAAATTGTATACTCTGTTGTACTTTCAACTATAGATTATGCATCGATTATATATTCGTGCGCTAACAAAACAGCAGTAGCATGCAAATTTTATCCTCATGACCTCATAAGAAAAGACCAACTTTACACACTAACAATTTTCTCTCTACAAAAGTACCCTTTATATCCAAATATTACTAATACGACAGAAATTAATATGGTTCAATCAAAAAAACCAAAAAATCACCCGTTCTATGTAAAAGCAATTCAAGAATTTAGTAAAATTGTTTCAAAATATAATATCAAGACGGATATTATAGAGAATAGAATATTATTTCTTAATGCACCATGGTGCTAATCCGATTGAAATATCGATTTTTCGCTTGCATACTGCAATAAACGAGATATGAGTCCTATATGAATGCAACAAAAATTATATGCGTTACTAAAATCATCTTTACTTTTACACTGATGGTTCTGTAAAGAACGAGATATCTGGTTTCGTATTCATAACTACTCCCCTATATATACTGGCAATCTAAATCTGCATTGAAAACATTGGGAATTTTGAACACAGAAGTCTCATCATATCCGATTATAGGATATGATTATTATTTAATAATAATATAAATGTAAATCAGATAAAAGAATCTATTTCAAATCTGTATAACAATAAAATCTGTATAACAATAAAATAAGCTTTTTGTGGGTTCAACGCCATTTAAATATGTATGGAAACGAGGAGCAGATGTTCTTGCTATAAATTCTTTAGAAGAAATAATTTCTGGAGAATTTAAATATCAATTCTCAGACTATAAACAGTGAATTTATAAATATGTATCTAATATCTAATAGGACCAGCACAAATTTTTTTTTATTATAAGGTATAATTCTATGGTTTTCTGCAATAATTTCGTATCAGGACAGCCAACAAACGTATGGTATGAAATATGAAAGTTAATATTAAAGTTACGTTGTTTTTTGTGAAAAAAAAAAAATATAACACTGTGGAACAAATTCAGGTTAGCAAAAGTTAGGTCGATTCTGAGAGTGAGTGGTGAAAATAGAGGCTAAATTAGAAGACCCGTATCGCGGCGTTTGTTTATGTTAGTTCGAATTTTTTTTTAATCGACCTTCGAACTTTGCAGTCAAATGCCGATTTTCAGCATATTGTTTATATGGTTTTTTTGGCTATAACTCGTCGACTAATTGATATTTTTTCAATCTGTAAAAGCCAAATTATTGCTAGAGACCTGTGCAACAATTAAAATTTTTTAAAAAATTGATTTAGAAAATTTTTGTGGTGTCTATGAAGCAAAAGTTTGGAAAAATTATTTTTTTTCATGCTTTTTGAAAATATTTTCCACAAAACTAAGTCGTTTTTGCTTTCTGTTTGATCTATAATATGCTTCTCAGTTTCATCAATAAATTTCATTTGAAAAGAAAATAGTCTTTGTCGATAATTTGCGTTAAAAATCCCAAAAACTTTAAATAAATAGCGATTTAGGTAGAAGTAATTAAAAAGGGAAGTTCCAAGAATTAGGAATTAGTAAAACAACTTTTTTGTTTTCAACCACCGCACAGGTAGCGATTTTTTTTTTTTATTTCGTACAAGCGAACTAATTTCAAAAATTAAGATTCAGTTAAGACTCGAAACTCAACCGAAGCTGATGTCTTTTAATTTTCGCTCGGTCGTGATAAAATTCGCTATTAATTTTTTTGGAACTTATTTCATTTTGTGAGTGATTTAAGTTAAGTGCATCGGTTTCATAAAAATAACAAAAAAAAACAATGTATAATATATATATTGTATTAAAAATGTCGGAACCAAAATGTAAAATGGACCATTTTTGTAATGTTTGTGGACGTTTCATAGCAAGTGATGAAAAATGTGGCAATGCGAGTGATTTTTTTTTGGAAGCCTATAAACAATATTTCTCGCAAGAGTTTATCACTGACGTAAACTATGCCCTTAAAAAAGTTTGCTTTAATTTCTATTCAACTCTTATGCAATGGAAAAGTGAAAAGAAGAAGGCTATGCCTTTTGGTATACCAGTGATGTGGTTAGACAACAGCCCACATCAAGAAGAAAATTGCTATGGATGTCTCAACTACCATAAAACTTTGAATAGAAGGAAAGCAAAGAATAAAACTTATGTAGCAGTGCCAAGTGTCCAATTACCATTACCGCACTCAGAATTCGTTCCAGTACCAATATACCGAAGTATTGATCTTCAAACAAATATCAGAACTACAACCGCCGCTGCTACATCCATGGATTTCTTCTCAGAATACGACCCCACATCCTATGACACATCAAAGGACCCAATCCTAGTCACACAAAACCAATTGGATGGAATTGTTGCAAATTTGTGTTTGACTCAGAAAAAATCAGAACTGCTGGCTTCATTCTTGAAAGGAAATAATTTGCTGGCAAAAGGTACCAAAGTAACAGCATATCGAAAACGCCAAAAAGAGTTAGAAAAGTTCTTCAAAAGTTAATGGAGACGATAGGGTTAACCTATAAAAAAGATGATTGGCGTTTATTCATCGATAGTTCATTAATCAGCTTAAAAGTTGTGCTTTTGCACAAGACAAATAGAATGCCTTCTGTTCCGATTGCGTATAGCACTGACACTAGTGAAAATTTCGATAATTTGAAACACATTCTGGAAGTAGTCAAATATAACGAACACCAGTGGCGCATTTGCTGCGACCTCAAAATAGTTTCATTGATTACAGGCTTAACAGCATCTGGCCGTCCAAAATATTCGTGTTTTTAGTGCGATTGGGATTCACGATACGGAGAAGGTATTAAAGAAAGAAACCAGTACAAACAGCATAACTGGAATAGTCGCATTGGACGGAAATGGCCTAAAGACAATAGGCTACACGAAAGTCTTGTTCCTGAAATGAAAATTTTGTTGCCGTTGCTCCACATTAAACTTGGCATTGCTAAAAATTTTTTAAATGTATCGCAAAAAGACCAGCAGTATTCAACAGCTTAAAAGACATTTTCCCAAGACTAAGTTACGCCAAAATTCAGGAAGGGGTTGTTAATGGTCCCGACATACGGAAACTAATAAGTCGTCCAGATTTTGACCAAGTTCTGACAGACTGAGAATTAAATACATGGCTCGCATTGAAAGCAGTCATTAACGGACTTTTGGGTAAAGAACGCAAAGACAACTACAGGCAATCTGTTGCAAACATGTTGGCAGCTTTCGATGAAATTGGGGTTAATATGTCGTACAAAATTCATCTCTTGCATCAGCATCTTGATCAACTCGCTCAACAGTTGCCAACTGAATCTGATGACCAAGGCGAACGTTATGACCAAACTGCGCTTCCATTTGAAATAAGGTAACTATAGAGTGTGCATATTTTGATTTCCTAGATTTTTCTAATATCTTTGCCAGAGTGCACAATTCAAACATGTTAACGATTGAAAACTTTTTTCGTTTCAGGTACAGAGGAAAGAAATCTTCAGATGCAATACTCGCTAAAATTTGTTGGTGGTATAAAAACACCTTTGAAGAAGAGGAAGACGAGGAAAAAGAGGAAGAAGGGGAAGACAAAGATGAAATTCCAGAATATCTGTTGGACGAAATTATCGACCTTTCTGATGATGATGACGATGACCAAGATATTAGAGAGAGCATTGATGTTGATCCACAGCCGCCTGCTAAACGGCAACTGGCCAAATCATTAATTTAATTTATTTAATTTTTTTACTTCAAACTTTTCATTACTAACATTTTAAAAATATATTTTTTTTCCATATTTTTATAATTTCTTTTTCAATGTTTCTTCAAAACCAAAACTGAACAAAATTGGTACATAGAAAATGAGAAGTAAATTAATATTAAGCTGGAAACCGCAAGTTTTGTATTATGATTGTTTTCTTTTCAAATGAAATTCATTGAAGAAACTGAGAAGCATATTATTAGATCAAACAGAAAGCAAAAAAGACTTAGTTTTGTGGAAAATATTTTCAAAAAGCAGGAAAAAAAATAATTTTTCCAATATTTTGCTTCATAAGCACCACAAAAATTTTCTAAATCAATTTTTTTTTTAAATTTTAATTGTTGCACAGGTCTCTAGCAATAATTTGGCTTTTATGGATTGAAAAAATATCAATTAGTCGATGAGTTATAGCCAAAAAACCATATAAACAATATGCTGAAAATCGGTATTTGACTGCAAAGTTCGAAGGTCGATTAAAAAAAAATCGAACTAACATAAACAATCGCCGCGATACGGGTCTTCTAATTTAGCCTCAATTTTTACCCCTCACTCTCAGAATCGACCTAACTGTTGCTAACCTGAATTTGTTCCACAGTGTAATTGGTTCATATTTTCAAAAGAAAAACTTAGGCCCATGGAAACATGCGTTTTAAGTTTAAGTAGAGAAAAATGGACAGACGCAGGTATTTCAAAAAAAAACGTAGAATTGTAAGTTTTCGAAATATAGTTCAAAATAATCTAACCCATAAAAACTCTTGCTTTCCTTATGCATATGAGTTTCGAATCGCTCCATGACTGTGCGTGACTTTGCGTGACTATTTTAAAATTAATATTTGGTCACAACAAGTCTATGGACCAAAATTGGATGAGAGGAACTGGGGTTAAAATCACTCCGTGACTATGCATGACTATCTTTAAGTTAATATTTGGTGACAACAAGTCTGTGGACAAAATTTCAGATCGATCGGATGAGGGGAAGTGAGGTTTTAATCTCTCTGTGACTGTGTGTGACTATGCGGGACTGTGCGTAACTATGTCAAAGTTAATCTATTTTCACGGCAAGTCTATCGACCAAGTTTCAGATCGATCGGATAAAGGCAAATGGGTTTTATGGCACTCCTTGACTGTGCGTTACTATGCGTGACTACCCTAAAATTAATCTAGAGTCTGAATAAGACTATGGGCCAAGTTTCAGATCAATTGGATGTGGGGGAATGGAGTTGCCCCATGGCAGACAGACAGAAAGAGTTTAAAAACGGTGCGGTAAATTTTCCGCACACCAATTTAACTTTTACAAAACGTCATGTTTCAATATCTTAATTTTTTAACATGCCGATATATGAAACAAATATGAAACTACAGATATCTGCAGTATTTACAAAAAAAAAAACATTAACGTTCCGAAATTTTTTAGCATTATGATAGCTATTTAATTTTCTACGGAAAAAGCTCTCTAATAAATCATATTTTCATTAGAATTTATTCATCTTAAATTTTGCGCAAAAACACTCTATGTTTAAAATTTTTTGAAATTCCTAACGTTCTATATAAATAATTTCACTGAATATATTCTTTTTGTCTCCTCAAACATGTTTATAGAAATGTGCATAAAAACTTTAACATAATGCGGTTGAAACCCAAATGAAACCGAAAAAAAGCAACTTAAACAGTGAAAAAATCGATTGTTTTTGACCTCAAAATATAGGAAAAAAAACAGAAAACAAAAAAGACTAAACAAAAAATAACAAATGAAATATATACACTACTACTTGGCGTTTTAACGTGTTTGCTTGATTTGTGTAAGCTTCTGGTACTTTGGCACGCTAAGCGCCAAATGTTTAAATAAACCAAACAATAACAACAACCAGATTGTGAGATTGTCTGACATGAAAAAATATATTTAATAAAAATTGGTTACAAAAAATAAAGAGAGCAAATATATACATATATATAACACAGTCAATATGACACGCAAAGCTATATGACGACAAAGTACAAAAACTATTTAAAAAAAAAAACAATATCAATTTTAAAAAAGGGTTGGGCAGGTTTTTTCAATTTAATAATTATATCATTAAATAAAGAAACAACAACAACAACGATTTGAAAAAAATTACCATGTTAATAATAAAAGCAATTAATCACATACGTACACATAAAGGACTATAATTAACATAACACAAAATTGAAGTATACTTTTAGGTGCACCCATACTCATAGCATACACGCATGCAGATACGAGTTTGACATACAAATGAAAGTGATTATCATTTGTAAGGTTATAGCACAAATTATAGATTGGCATACAAAAATTTGAACTTATAAAGGGTGTTTTTTAAGCCCGATAGGATTTGAAATTGTAAAAAATAACACATAAAATTAAATTTTAATCACAACAAAGTTTTTGTTCAACATTTTAAAATGATTTCAGGCATATTGCCACCGCACATTCTGGACGTCTGATTTTTGGTCACTTTTTCAAACATTGCAGGCCGTGTTCACTAATAACGTGAACAATGTAGTCCTCCAAGGCTTAAATTGTTGCTAGTTTATCAGCATTGGCTTCTTGTAAACCCACAGGAAATAATCGAGATATGTCAAATCGTACGACCTTGGATGCCAAATGCCATTTCTCGAAATCAACTTATCGGTAAATTTTGATTTCCTGCTGAAACCACATCTCGCTCGGATCAATTCTTCTATATTTTCAAACAAAAAATCATTGATCATGGTGCGGTAATGATCTCCATTGACCGTAATGAGAGCTCCAGATAAACTTTTAAAGAAATAAAGTCCGCACAAAACGGAGCACTTTTCTTGATGTAATGGAGTAGTAGGGTCTGTTGTGGATTGGATTCACTCCATATATGGCAAGTTTGTTTATTAACAAACTCGTTAAGCCAAAAATGAGCCTTCTCGCTAAATACAATTTTGTGATAAAACTTTGTCTATAATGACGAATCTATAACTGAATTTCAAAGTAAATTTGGATAATTTTGTAGCTTTGTTCAAGCACGAATCTATTCATTTTCCAGAGTATACTGATCATAAATGTTAAAAATTGAGAGTAGTATGACAGTTCATTTGACTGTTAACCTTTTCGTAAGTTCTATTTATGCAAAAGAACACCCCTTATTTAATGCTGCGTCACTCATACGCTTAAGTATTAATATATTGGAACTCGGAACTTGAAAGTTGGAATATATATTTTCATACAAAAGAGTCCTTTCCTAAACAAGTGTGCCTCTATCTAAAAAAAGTGCCTTTTCGTAAACAGTAATTGTCTGAAAATGTATTTTTTTCTTAAAAAAGTTCCTTTTATTAAAAAAGTTCCTTTAATTAAAGAAGTTCCATTGATTATAACATTTCTTTTTTTTTAAGTTAAGAGGATCAGTTTTGTAAAAAGTGCCTTTTCTTAAGCAAGTGTTTATTTTTTAAATTCCTTTTTTTCCAAGCACGTTTTCTTAAAAAAGCAAATTTTCTTCATATAGTACCTTTTCTTAGCACAGAATCTTTTTTTAAACAATACATTCTTAATGCAGTTCCTTTTCTGTAAAAAGTACCTTTTCTTTAAAAAATACCTTTTCTTTAAAAAGTAGATTTTTCTTTAAAAAGCTGATTTTTCTTTAAAAAGTGCCTTTTCTTAAAAAGTTCGTTTATTTTAAAAGTATGGTTTCCCAAAAAAGTGATTTCCTCAAACAAGTGTTTTTATTGACTATTTTTATACCCTATACCACTATGTGGTTTGGGTATAATGACTTTGTGCTGCTGTTTGTAACAACCAAAAATATTTGACCCAGACCCATCTTTAATTATACCGATCGAATCAGAATCACTTTCTAAGTTGATTTAACAATGTCCGTCCGTCCGTCCGTCCGTCCGTCTGTCTGTGTGTCCATGTAAACTTTGTAAGCAAACTGCAGGTCGCAAATATGAATATATTTTGATGAAGTTTGGTATATAAGCTTTTATCGGCCATAGGATGAACGCTATTGAAATTGGTGAGAATCGGTCTATGTTCAGACCTAGCCCCCATACAAATTACCCCTATTAAATCGACATAAATTGTCATAAGATCCAAATTATCTTACTCAAATTGGGTTTGTATGCATTCATTACATCCATTAATTAGTAATCCAAAAATGATCCCTTAGGCCCCATAACGAGCTGCTTCCCGATCTTCACTTAAATCTATTAAAAAACAAAAATATTGCACTGATTCTTCTCAAATTTTGTTTGTATATATTTTTGCAAAATACAAGCGACTTTACCAAACATGATCAGGATCGGTCTATTTTTGGACCTAGTCCCCATATAGATATAGCATCCGATATAAACTTTTTCATATCTGCAGCCAAAAAAATTAATAAAAATCCAACTCAAATTTGGTTTTTGCTTATTTTCTATGTCCAGTTAGTTGGGCCTAAGAGATAGGGTTTCTAAACGCATGGTATAGGGTATCGTATAGTCGGCCTAGACCGACTATAATTTTCTTACTTGTTTTTTTTAGGTTACCTTATTTACGAAAATTGCCTTTTTTAGGAAAGTACGTTTTCTCATAAAAGTATCTTTTCTTAAAAAATTACCTTTTTTAAAATAGTGCCTTCTCATAAAAAAGTACCATTTCTTAAAAACATACTGCTTATTAAAAAAGTTCCTCTTATAAGTACCTTTTATTTTAAATAGTGGTTTTCTTAAAAAATTTATTTTTATTATAAAAGTTACTTTTCATAAAAAGGTAAAAATTTTTTTTAAAATATTTTCTCTCAAAGAAGCAAATTTTAAAATTTCTTTTTTAAATACCTTATTACAAAAAATAACTTTGTTTAAAAAATTGCATAAGTACATTTTCTCATAAAAGTATATTTTTTTAAAAGTTATCCTTTCCTAAAAAAGTATCCTTTCTAATAAAGTACCTTTCTTTATACAGTACATTTTCTTAAAAAATATATTTTCTTACAAAAATGCATTTTCTTCAAAAAGTACATTTTCTTAAAATAGTACCCTTTTTACGGAGTACCTTTCCATAAAAAGGATATTTCCTTAAAACAGTTCGTTTTCTTAGAAAAGTGCCTTTTATAAAAAAGTACCTTTTCTTTAAAAAGTAAATTTGCTTAATAAAATTAATATCCATAAAAATTTAATTTTTTCAAAAATATTAATTTTTCTTAAAAAAGTACCTCTCCTTAAAAAGTATTTTATTCTTTAAAAAGTAATTAACTTTTCTTAAAGTAGTACCTTTTCTTAAAAAAAGTTACGTTGCTTATAAAGTACATTTTCCATGAAAAAATATATTTTCTTACAAAAATACCATTACTTCAAAAAGTACTTTTTCCTCAAATAGTTAGTAACTTTTTGTAAAAAAATACCTTTTCATAAAAAGTAACGTTTCGCAAAAAAGTTCATTTTCGTAAAAAAGTAGCTTTTCGTAAAAATTCACTTTTTCGTTAAAAAGTGCCTTTTCGTAAGAAAGTACGTTTGCATAAAAAAGTAGCTTTTACAAAAAAAGTACCTTTTCTAAAAAAAATAGCTTTTCTAAAAAATACCTTTCTTAGAAAAAGTACTTTTTCTGTAAAAAGTAATTCCAGCATTTTCAGTGGGCGATACATTCCCATTTTTTCTTATGGAAAATTTATCAAAAATAAAATTTTTATACCAACTTTACATTTTAAATATTTATGTGCTCATCCTGAAACACGAAAAATTTTAAATATATTTCAAACAATTTTTCTATAGAAATTCTTAATATTGAAAACGTTGACATCGACCCTTTTTCTTTTTTTGTACATTTCCTTTTCAATTTTTTTTCTTTATGTGGTCTTTACTAATGCTCCATTTTATTGAACATCATTTTACTATAATCAATTATCTATACCAGTATTCCTTATTACCTTTGCATGTCAAGAGACATGCAACATAAGCACACATTAAACCTAATTGCTAATACACATACTATTTTTTCTGTAATATATTTTTATTTCTCTCATTTATTTACTATATAAAAAACTAGCTGGACCCGGCAAACGTTGTTTTGCCCTCAATGAATTTTTATTTTAGTTAGAATCTGTATATACCTATATAAAATGTGTGACGAAGATCTCCAGATAATAAAATGAGAGCTTCACCAAAAAATCTTTCATTGCCTTTCAAATCTTTTATCAAATCAAATCACAATGTTTGTGAGCCATGGTACATTCATCCCAAATAAAAATACAGCATTTTTGCAGAACTTTTGCCATACCGGAATGTTTTTTGATATTACAGACGGCATTCTCATTTTTTTGTACGTTTAACGGTGATTTGAGTGCTGAATGAGCTGTGCGGCCACCATGCAATAATGTAGCGGCTTTTTCCTTCTTTTTCGTTAGAATATTTATATATAAAAACGTTTGTGAGTTTATTTATTAAAATTTATATAAATTTGACAACTCATTATTTTTCGAACGACAGCGCCATCTACTGGGTCCAATAAAAAAATGTTTCTAACATACATATATGTACATTCTTAGTTTCATTAAAATCACACCATAAATAAGAATATTCGAAATAACTTTACCCAGCGCCACCTATCGGGTCAATTTATACATACAAAAATTTCTTATGACGAAACATACGTTCATTCTGAATTGCAGTCAAATCGCGCTGAAAGTAAAAATTTTTGTTTTTAACTTGACCCCAACGCCAGCTAGAGGGTTAAAACTAAAAAAAAAAAACACAGAAGAGCTCGAACCGAACCTATGCTGGAAATCCTACCTCGACAGCTCTTATGGTTCCGGAGATCATTCGTTACAATCAAATGCATCAACGTTTTTATATATACGCCACGCCCCTTTGCCCACTAACAACTTTATATAGCTAAGGTCTTATTATTTCGCAAAAATATCCTTTTGTGAAAATTTCATGACGATCCTTCCAGTAGTTTAGAAGATATTACGATTTTTATTTTTCTAAAAAGGGGCGTGGTCCCGCCCACTTTTCTTCTTGTATGTATTTCTATTCATGCTAATACCATATGTACCAAATATGACTGCTGTAGGTAAAAAAATTCCCGTGATATGACTTTTTCAAATTTTGGGTTATATGGGCGTGGCACCGCCCCTTTGTCCAATCAAAAATTTATATAGCATATTATTCCTTCCAGAGTCACAGTAACACGCTCTGAAAATTTCAGGAAGATCGGTTCTTTGGTTTGGCCTCCTATAAAGCACAAACAAACACACATTCATTTTTATATATATAGATAGATTGAAAGCAGATTAATTATGATTTAAGGTAAAATGGGGCGAAAAAGGGGGACTTGGTAATAAAAAAATGTATGGCTACCTTACCTGTAGATAAAAAGTGTATAAAACTTTAGATAAATACATATTACAAAAAAATTATTTTGTATAGCAAACATTGTTAGTGGTATAAGTAAAAAAAAGGGGGCGGTGAAATGGGCGTGGTTCATAGTTATGTGGCGACGTTAACAGTATTAAGAGCAATATACTACCAAATAAAAAAATCCGTTGGAAGGAACAAATTTGTACAGAGAAAAAATAGTTTAAAACTTTCAAACAAAATTTGGCGTGAAAAGGGGCGTGAAAGGGGGCGTGGCGTAAGAAATGTTTATTTCTACCTCGCCTGGAGTATAATGTGTATACAATTTGAAGTAAATCTGTTAAAAACTATATGGGAGCAATTACATAATTTTAAAAAAGTGGGCGTAAAAGTGGGCGTGGTCAAAAAAAAGTACCCTATTAATCATGCCAGAGTCCCAGTTAAATGCTGTGAAAATTTCAGGAAGATCGGTCCAGAGGTTTGGTCTCCTATAAGGTACACACAAACAAACAAACAAACAAATAAACAAACACACATTCAATTTTATATATATAGATAATATAAGCATCATTATGAAAAATGCAAAAAAAAAATCATCATAAATAAATCGGTTAACTAGGAAAGAGCGCAACAACACTTATGCACCATATACTATATAAAAAAAAAATAAAAGCAAAACTTTAGTTTACTGCAAAGTTAAAATTCAAGTTTTTTGCTAGAAACCCCTTAATTTAAGAAGAAGCTAAAGATAAAATGAAATAATTTGAACATAGAAAAAATATTGTTGGACATGCATTTTTAATATTAGCCATAAAAATTATATAAAGAAAATTATGTATTACAAAACTTTTTCTGCTCCTCTCATCCAAGCGATGCTGCTTCCAGCTGGGCTAACTAACAAGGAAGGAATCCCATTAATTAAAACTAACAAAAAATGTATGATAGTAGTAAACAATATAAAAATTGGGGAAGCTGGCTTCATTTTGCATCTCTGAAGTTTAAAAAAAGACGGAAGTAATTCCAAGTCAAATCGAACAACATTAACTTTTTTGTTTGTTTGAAAATTTGACAGATATATTATTTTTAGGGAAAAAATAATAATAATTTTTTTTAAGACAAAAATTAAATACATTCGATATTAATAAACAAGTAAGAAAATTATAGTCGGAAAATAATCATAAGTCAAATTTGAGTGGAATTTTTATTATTTTTTTGCTGTCGGATATAAAAAAGTTGATATTGGATGCTATATTTATATGGGTACTAGATTGAAAAATGGGATGTTTGGTAAAGAAAAATTTTTTTTGCATAAATATAGGCAATATTTTTAATTGGAGATCGGAAAGCAGATTTATATGGGGACTATGACTAGAAATCTCCTATAAGGGTTCGATTTTGGACTACATAATAATGCGTGTAATTAACACAACCAAACCAAATTTGACCAAGATCTATATGATAACTTTAATCTTATAGTGCGTTTACATCTAAGCAAAATCTAGTACATACGAGATTTCGAGCGAAAACTAGCTTATTTTTACTAGATTTCCCATACAAAACAAAATCCAGCTCGTTACTAAATTTCTGCAAAATCGCACAAAATCCCTTCAAACTTGGCCACTACCAAATACTACGGTGTTTTTTTAATATTATAGTTGAAAATTACAACGCAGTGACTGAAAATTCTACATTTAAAAACAAAAACAAAAGCAAACAAGTTGAATAAAAACTAAATAAAATACTAATTATTAATAAAAATGACGAGTCTATAATAAAGAAATATTTAGTAATTGAAAAGTTATAATTTTTATACTTATATGTGCCCATTCCCATCTGCTATATAATAATTGTGCAAAATGCATTTGTTTTTGTTGTTCAAACAATTCATTTAACAAATACTGATGTTTTTTCGCAAAATTTCTATATCATAGGGGTAATTTGTATTGTGATTAGGTCTGAACATGCACCGATTTTCACCAATTGCAATAGTGTTTGTCCTATGGCCGATATATATTCATATCTGTAGTTTGATTGCAAGGTTTACATGGACAAACAGACGGACGGACGAACGGACATTGCTAAATGGACTCAGAAAGTAACTCTGAATCGATTAGTATAATAAAAGGTGGTTCTAGGTCAAATATTTTTGGTAGTTATGAACATCAGCACAACCTGATTATACCCTGGTATAGGGATTTTTATTAATTTTTTTGGTTGCAGATATGAAAAAGTTTATATCGGATGCTATATCTATATGGGGACTAGGCCCAAAAATGGACGGATCCTGACAATATTTGTTAAAGTCTCTTGTATTTTGCAAAAATATATAAAAACAAAATTTGAGAAGAATCAGTGCAATATTTTTGTTTTTTGATAGATTTAAGTGAAGATCGGGAAGCAGCTCTATATGGGGCCTATGACTAAGAGTTGTCCAATAGGGATCATTTTTGGACTACTAATTAATGGATGTAATAAACACATACAAACCCAATTTGACTAAGATTTGTATGATAATTTGGATCTTATGGCAATATATGTTGATTTCATAGGGGTCATTTGTATGGGGGCTAGGTCTGAACATGGACCGATTCTCAATAACGTTCATCCCATGGCCGATGAAAGGTCAAATACCAAATTTCGTCAAAATATATTCATATTTGCGACCTGCAGTTTGATTACAAGCTTTACATGGACACACAGACGGACGGACGGACGGACGGACATCGTTAAATCGAATCAGATAGTGATTCTGATTCGATCGGTATAATTAAAGATGGGTGTAGGTTAAATATTTTTGGTTGTTACAAACAGCAGCACAAAGTCATTATACCCAAACCACATAGTGGTATAAGGTATAAAAATGCCCATTAACTGTATCCAAGCCAGTAGCAACTGTGCATTCCATCATAGAATAAATTTCCCCATTCCAATTTTCTTCCAGTAGGTTCAATGGAATATCTTTTTAATGATATTCTTGTTTTCTTGTTTAGCTAGAGTCTATGTGCTTACTCTACTCCATGCAGCTTCTAAAATAGCAATGGCGTTGTGAAGCGACTGAACACATTGCTGTAATACATTTTTGTAATTTTGATAGCATTCTAGTCCATTGGTGTTTTCCTTCTATTTTTAACTCCACTTCATTTGGATGAGATGGGGCGTTATCTATTAAAAGAAGCTCTTTTAATAGCTCTTTTAACATAAACAGTAATTTAGAAATATGTCTAATTTAACTGCATTAATTACCAGTCGAACAAATGATTAATGGCACCAATCCCTGAAGATGGTAGAAGTCATCCAGGCAGTCTTGGAGCTTTAATAATCAATGGGACAATCAATTTTGTTAAACCAAGCTGGTTTCTTAGCTTTTTCAATTACTAATAGTTTTAATCTATGCCATGCCGATGCGTTTACGTAATACAAAAAAAGGGAATCGCTGCTTTTCTGTCTTTGCACCTGGAGCAGTTTATTTTTTTTCAAATGAATCTAAAGGAAGACACAGATAATATAAGTACAAGTTACAGAGTTGCAATAAAATAGAAGGAAAAACTGTGATATTATTTTAAGTTGTGTGTTTAATTTAATTTTAGTATATGTTAAATGTTTTATGTTTTTTGTTTTATGTAAGCAATTTATAATTTAATGTGAAAAATTAATTGGAAATTACAAACCCCTGAAGATGTCAACAAGAAATTGACGAAACGTTGGGAGAAATATGTAATAAATGGTTTTTTATTTACATTAATATAATAGGCCCAATTAGCTTAACAACAATCATATATAATTTAAATAACTTGGAAAAAAAAATAACAAACAAACTTGATGACATAATCGTTTTTTATGGTAGAAGTTTCCAAAATAAGCCAGACTCGTCTCATTGCACAATCCCCATTCGTCAATTTTTGCTTTAAGCTTTAACTCACGACAGTTCAAAAAGTTAAAACAACGCTTGAATTCACTTCATTCTCTTTGGTTTTTGAATGCAATTCGTTAGCTTTTTCATTTCGCATTAATTCAGTTACAGGGCAGTTTTCAGGTAAAAAATGTGTCGTTGATGCACTTTAAAATTGGCTCTTTTTTCTTTTAATTCCGGATATTGTTGATTTCAAATTTCCGCCTTTTCGTGTAAAATTGCTTTTTTAAAACATATTTTTGCATAAAATAATAAAGCAACCGATCAGAGAATACCGCGAGAGAGAAACATTTACATACTAATCCAATTTTGTGCGACAAGAATATTATGCGTATTCTTGTTATTTGTATATCAAACTTGCGTATTGTCTGAATGGGGGTTCCCAAAATGAAAAATGAAGTAAACCAAATCATGTTAAATTACTTGTTGTAGACATTTTTGAGCTTTCTGACTTTGTTGACTTTTTAGAGTGGTCAATGTAAAAGAAAACGCGTTCACATTAAGCGGTGTACACAATACGAAGTGTTCACGGTTTCGCGAGATAGATAAATTTAAGTGAAGATCGGGATCGGATTTACAGGGGCACTATGACTAAAAATTTAATACTGATTAGTGGGTCCAAAATTTTACCAAACATGCACCGATTTTCACCAATTTCAATAGCGTTCGTCCTAAGGTCAATAAATGCTTATAGTTCGATAGGGAGATTCACATGGATACACAGAGACGCGGACAGGCGAATATCGCTAAATCGACTCAGAGCGTGCTTCTGAGTCAATCGGTATAATATGGCGTAGGCTGATTGTGCAGTACACAAATTAAAGTTTAACCCTTTCTAGGCGACTTTCGAATAGCAATGATAAAGTAATTTTTTGATGCAATTAGATTATTTAGGTAATATATGAATGATTGGCAAGTGAAAATCTGAAAAACAATAGTGGGGTGGCTCGGGGGATGTTGGTAAACCGTTGTACCACCCGGGATGTTAAGTGGTACACATAAGTACCAACTAGTAAAACAATCATATATTTTTATTTTTTATTTTCTTATTTCATATTTTTACATGTGATAAGGTGCAAAGCACATTTTGCAAAGTGGTATACTTGGCACTCCATGCAGAATGTTTCAGTGCGTGTGTGTTTTTTTTTTTTTTGAGCGCTGCAGTACGCGCAGCGACGCACAAAGGGTGCTGCGCTTTTTAGGGGCCTACTTATGGGTTATCAAAGTTAAAATTTGTAGAAAAATCAATTTTATGTTAACTAAAAAAAATTATTTTTACATTTTTAGATTGTTTTTATTTTTTTTTTCTTTAGGGTTTTATGTTTTAAATTATTACCCAACAAATTAAAAAAAAAAATTACTTCTTTTTTAAATTTATTTTTTAAATTTTCTGTAAAATATTCATCACAATTCGTAAGAGAAGGTATTTCTAAAAGACTAATCATTTCTACACAATAATTATTTTCTAACTCTATTCGTGACTTCACATGCCGCAGCGAAGAAATAAGTGGATCGGAAGTTGCTGCCAACATGTTGAAGAGGTCCTCATTTTGCCTTACCCTTGATGCTTTGAATGTGTTCTGCAATCTGTATTTTTTATAAAATTTGTTAAGAGACTCCTGTGCTTCTTCAGAAAGCTCTCCAATTGGCAAAGACTGGTACTCAATTATATCTTTGCCATGCGCCAATATTTTATGGACGGTCGGGGTCAACTTCTTCTGTGGATACATTTCTGCTAAAAGATATGCAGTTTTCGGTGCATATTCTCCATATTTTGTAGAATTGACATTTTCTTTGCAGTTTAAAACATTCAAGATCGTTCCCAATCTTTTCACGATTTGATTGTCAATTCCAGTGATTCTAGTTACTTTCATTTTCAAAAAATCTCCTAGAAGTGTTTCCATCGTTTGAGTTACCGTATCCGTGCTTGGGACAGTCTACTTGTTTAAAAAAAGCATCCTGTATTTGCTTCTTTCTGATCTTTTCCTTATCCTTTATTGGTGTATTTTCATCGAAGTTTTCCACCTCTTGTGGTAGGGTATACGCCAGTTTTAGCAAGAACTCCATACACCTTATCCTTGCGTGCAATGGTGACATTCCATATTCGTAATTCTCCTCGTTTGTAGAATCGTTTAAATTACCAAAGTTCTTCTGACTCTTTTTGCAAATCGGGCATGACAATGTTGAGGTTGTTCCTGTCAGTTCGTTTACGACTTTTCCGTCAACCATGGTCAAGTGGAACTCGTAATTGCATTCAATATATTTTCCTTCTCCAATTTGCAGCTTTGTAAACTTAATCTTGCTTATTTGTTCTTCAATGTCCTTCACCGTGGTCCTTATGAGTTCTGCCGATTCCCTTGCAAACTGAAACATTATTGGTCGGCAATAATGCACTGATGACGGACGTGGATTTTTCCAGTGTAGGGAAACATCAGATTTTAGCCGCAAAAGAACAACAGATGCCACAAACATATTTCCGTCCGATATTGTAGCGTCATCGGAAGATATCCTTTGCTTATAAACGCCTTGTCCGGTTGATCCCATTTGCTGATCAATGTCAGTTTCTCAGGAAGAATTTTCTCCTCATTTTCAGGAAGACTCTCCAACAACCGTTTTGCTGTATGGCCCATGAGATCCTGCAGATTGGCTTTCACAGAGACTTCCGTAAACTCCGTATGCAGTGGTCGTGAATTTATTTTGGCTTGCGTAATATGCTTATATCCTGGTAAAACGTCAGACCCGTGTCGCATCAAGGATGCCCGTAGTATCTCATATTTTTCTTTGGAAAGTTGTAAGTCCATAAACAAGGCCAAGGCTTCTTCGGAACCATACTTTTTAATGTGTGCGTTTGTGGGCGTGGGAATGCTTTCCTTTATCCTTTTTAGTCGCAGTGGGCTTTTATCAGCAACATATTTTGTAATCTGCGACCTAACTCTTTCACTATCCTTTGTATATTTAATAGACAGCGCGTCCGATAAATGCTTCGTGGTCAAGTCATTGGTGGCATCGGCAAGTTTCCTCTTTCTTGTGAAAATTGAACACTCCTCAATACTTTCTTTGGCCTTCCTTTTGCTCCTCTGGTTGATGTGGTGGGTTTATCTACTGCCAATATATCCAGGATGGTATCTTCATTAAGCCAGTCCTCGTATTTGGAGTTCTGAATGGTTCGATTAGATTTCACCCATTTTGCCTTAATATTTGCATATATCAGATAAAAATTATTTTTTATAATTTCGCTTCTCTCAATATTTCCGTATAAGCTATCAAGTTCTTCTAAAGCAGCTTCCGTGAAAAACTTTGGTGTGGTTGACTTTCTAAACAGTTCAAATAATTTTAAATTGTTCAACGCATTGTTTTCAGTACTTAAATTGTTTAACGCCATTGTTTCAGTTCTTGTTGCGCCAACTTTCAGTCGTAGACTAATTGCTTATTTTGCAATATATAGGCTTATGCTACCATGCCTTAAAATTTACCTGTTCCCTGCATACATATGGATTTAGGCTGAATTATGCAATTTTGATATTATGCTCGTGTCTAAATAAGATTTGTGCCTACCTGGAGGGACCATATGTCAATATTGTTCTTGACCATTTGTACTCCAAAGTAATTTTTAAGTGAGGTGCGTACCTGCGAATTTCAATGAGTAGTTTTTTGTGCATCCTGTGTCTGTAACAGAATATTGAGAGTAGACTTTGGCAGAGGCTCTCAGGTAGACAACCGACTTAAAATGCAATTTTCAAACTATTAGATCAAACTACTGTCAGTCAAAATATGTAAGGGATGCACGTCATACAATTTCTGCAACCATGTCTTTTTAAACTTTTTTTACCTCTAGAAGCCAAACGGGCACGTACGGGCAGATAAAACCTTTTGAATTATGTAAAGAAATAATCATATTTTCCATCAAAGTTGAAAAATAGTGAAAAAACGGATAGTTTTTAAATAGTGATTTACCAGGAGAAACACAAAGCAAACAGTTAATTTTTTTTTATCGTTATACATTTAATAAATACATCAATCAATACAAATAAAAAATAAGGCGATTCGTTACCTATTTTTCGTGATATTACACCTGAAATCGCAACAAATTGACTAAAAATTGTGTGTTTTTCTGAAAACCGAAAGTCGGTCAACTTTGAGCGGTTATATCTTCTAAACTAAAAATGTGATATTATTAAGAGTAGCATATTTGAAATCGTTGAAAAGTTTCCTATAACATGGGTTTATTCAAAACTTCGTCTGCGCACATGAAAATTTTGATTTTTGCAACCTCGTTTGCTCTAAGGGCGCCATTGTGCGACGTCGGGTTGATTCTTCAACAGGAAGATGGAATGCCTGGCGGTTGTCAGTCTGTTAGGCGCGGCTTCGTTTCAGTCATCGACGAATGGCTGTGGTTTGTAAGCCGTCCTTGATCAATACCTCAGCTAAGGTGGGTAAAAATATTTTAAATGGCATCTTCTTTTAGTTAAGGTCGTTGTAAAAAACCTATGCGTTCACGGCTGCCATTATTAAACTGTAAAAAGTCTTCTTCCACCACTTATTCGATTTACGGTCGAACTTCAGAACCTCCTATAGAAAAATCGTCGAAGTCGCTACCACTATCAGCTTCATCTTCCAAAATTTTTCGTAACTCTTCAGGATCCATTGCTTGGAAACAACAATATTTATTCAAAACGTGGAATCACATGGACGACTAGCACATATGTATACCACCATACCGGCTGCATGGAACATATGTGTACCACCATACTGGCCGAATGGTACATATATGTATGTACCATATACAAAAAAAAAACACAAAACACATTTTTTTTTTTACAAATTTCTTACCTTCCAAAATTGTAAAAACCTCAGTTGGTTTTAATCAGAGTATTTTTGGAGCTTCTATCAACAAAAATATCACAAAAACTTTAAAAAATAAAAACGTGTAGTTCACTTTGGCTCATTCCCAACTCAATCAAAACAGATTTGTAAACACAAAAGTCAAAACAACATAACGGAACTTTTTGCAATGCAAGCAGAAACCCTTAAAATATGATAAGGTACACACAACATATCAGCAACATGTGATTTAAAAGTTTTACAGAGGTTTGAACTTCAAGTGGTACACATATGTACCAGCCGTCGCGAAAGGGTTAACACGAAAAAAAGGAATGAAAAATTTTTAAATAAATTGAATTGAACAAAAATTAACTCAAATGTGCCAAATTCTGTTCAGTTCTTTTTATAATACATCAGTTTGAATGTGTAAATATAGATAGGTTTCTTATTGTTTTAACAGTTTTAATATGCAAATAACTTTAAGAAAAAAAAAATTTTTTTCTCCTAAAACACGTGTTTAATATATTCAGCAGTACTTCTGAAAAACTGCAAAGTAATAAGAATCATCAAAGTATATTCTTATCAAAATGAGAACGGTTTTATTTGGAATTATTCATATTAAAATAATTAAATATCATCACAGATATAAAAACGTTCTATCTTAATTTTTATCTTACGAGTATCAGAAAGGCTAGTATCAGCATCAGGACACCTTCCTATTGAATTTTTCTTTTGGTTATTTTTATGATAATTTAAAATGGTCGAGAAAACGATGCACAATGTTTTTTAGAAAAGAAAAAAACTTGGAAAAATGTAAAAGTGATGATACTGCTGTCTGAAAATACTTATTAACTTTAATTAGGTACTACGGGTAGCTGTTGTAGTTACTGGTAGTTGTAGACTTGTTCCATGTTGTAGGTACTCGTACATATGGATGTAAGTATACCAATGATTACAGCAGCAAAAAGTTAACAGAAAATGAAATTTTTCAAAATAGATACTAGTTGAATAAAGAAGCATCTGTAATTTTCTTTAACAAAAAGCGAAAAAAACTACAAAATCAAAAAAATGTAACATTAAATGAACGAGAAATTTGCAACTAAAAAAAGGTAAAAAAGTTTCACTTTAATTTTTCTTTTGCTCATTATTCTAACTATACTAAATTGAAAGTTGATTATATATGTACATTTCCTAGCTAAGAACCTTAGAACATTTCAATCAATTGCATAATTTTACTTAACCCAAATATATGAAAAATCTGTAGAAGCCATATTCAATATTAAAAATTTAATAGAATATTGTATTCCAAAGAGCAGTAATTTATTTCCATTCATCAGTTTACTGTCTTATAATATGACGAACAACAGTCTTTCTAGTAATGATGATTAATGGTTGTTAAACAATTCTACCTAAACTCTTCAAGATGTGCAACACTCTCTAGAGAAACCGGAAAATTTCCTAAAAATAACTTTCGAATTATTTGCTATAAAGACTATATAATACAAAACATAATAAAGTTTTCATAAACATCCGCAAAATGTTACAAAGAAAACTTTTACATTTATTATCCGCATGAAAAAATTTAATATACCCATACAGAATATTTACGAGAGGAAATCATAAATTAACTAGCCATCCGCCAAATGGAAATTAAATACTTAGTCTTTGGCAATATTGGCTTAATGACAGAAACTGGCTTGCTTAAAAATATTCCTTTATTTTATGATTTTTAGAAAATATTTCGAGGGCTTCCGGCACCGAGTATGGCAACATTTTTAATACGCCGCTCTGGCAGGAATTCTTCGGTTTGTATTTTCCTCTTCTCTACCACACAGTATTTAAGAATTTTAACATTTTATAATATTTGTTGTAAAAACACATTGATATCCACAATTTTTTCATCAGAAATTGTAAACGTATTTAGTAATCTTAAAAGAAAACTAAAAATTTATAAGATTATATATTAAAAAGCTTCAAATCCGCAGTATATTATGAAAAGAATCTCCAAACATATCTTTACTTTTTTATACACACAAAGAATTTGCAAAAACAAAAAATAACGGTTATCCTTGATATCCGAAATATTGTAATTTAATAGCCCTAACAACTGGACATCCAAAGTATTTTCGACAAAAAAAAAAATCAAAACAAGGAAGAAAATTATAGTCGGTCTAGACCGACCATATGATACCCTATAGCACAATCAAGGATGTGCCCTATACCATGGTTTAGAGACCCTATCTTTCGGTCCAACTAATTCGATATAGAAAATAAGCATAAACCAAATTTGAGTGGCATTGTTATAATTTTTTTGCCGCAAATATGAAAAGTTCATATCGGGTGCTATATTTATATGGGGACCAGGTCGAAAAAAGGACCGCTCTTGACCATATTTAGTAAAGTCACTTATATTTTGAAAAAATTTATACAAACCAAATTTGAGAAAAATCTGTGAAATATTTTTGTTTTTTGATAGATTTAAGTGAAGATCGGGAAGCAGCTTATATGGGACCTATGAATAAGAATTGTCCTATAGGGATTATTTTTGGACTACTGATTAATGGGTATAATAAACACAAGTGCTATTAAAAAAAAATAAAAAATATATAAACCCAATTTGACTGAGATCTATATTATAATTTGGATCTTATGGCACTTCATGTCGGTTTCATGGGGGTCATTTGTGTGGGGACTAAGTCTGAACATGGACTGAATTTCACCAATTTCAATAGCGTTCATTCTATGGCCGAAGAAAGCTTATGTACCAAATTTCATCAAAATATATTGATATTTGCGACCTGTAGTTTGATTACAAGCTTTACATGGACACACAGACGGACGGACGGACGGACATTGCTAAATCGACTCAGAAAGTGATTCCAAGTCGATCGGTATAATAAAAGATGGGTCTAGGTTAAATATTTTTGGTAGTTACAAACAGCAGCACAACTTCATTATACCCAAACCACATAGTGGTGTAGGGTATACCTAGTAAGAATATTATAGTCGGTTTAGACTGACTCTTAAGTCCAACCAATTGGATATAGAAAATAAGCATAAACCAAATTTGAGTGGAATTGTTATTAATTTTATGCCTACGAATATGAAAAAGTTTATAGTGAATGCTTTTTTTATGGGGACAATGGACCAATCCGGACCATATTTGGTAAATTCACTTATTTGTTACAAAAATATATACAAACAAAATTTTAGAAAAATCTCTGCAATATCGGGAAGCAACTTAGTATAGGGGCTATAACTAAGAATTATCCTACAGGCTTTATTTGTGGAATCTATATATTAATACGTGAAGGTAAATTTTTAGTTCCCTTTTTTAGCAATATGCGGGCACGGAGGAGTGTGAAAATTGGCACAGTTATAGTTCATATGGAGGAGAAGCTAAGAATGATAAAATTTATGTTTAATCTAAATATATTAAATTAAATAAAATAAAATATTTATAATAATTCGTTACACCCTGTTAATGCGAATGATTTTAATTATATATCAGACGCACTGTGTTGAATTATGAATTGCTGAAATTGATTAACATACCTTTAGGCTCATTTAAATATTCATAATTTTTTATATATAGATTAAAAAACATTGGAAGACAAAAATAGAATGAAAAAATTATATATTCTAGAATTTGCACTCGAATTTCGAGTGCTGGGCTATACTAATACTGATTAATGTACATTAGTAATACATGCACACAAACTAAATTTAACCGTGATCTAAATGATAATTTCGATCTTATGGCAATTTAAGTCGATCTCATAGCGGTCGTTGCGGACTAGGTCTGAACATGCTCCGATTTGCACCAATTTCAATAGCGTTTTCTTTATGAATGATAAAAACATAAAAACCAAAACCTGAAGGTTGATTAGAAGGTTTACTTGGACACGCAGACGGACGTACGGACAGACGGACTGACATCGCTTAATCGACTCAGAAAGTGATTCTCCGAAAGTGATTCTGATCTCGATCGTTATAATTAAAGATGGGTCTAGGTCAAATATTTTTGGTAGTCACAAACATCAGCACATACTCATTATACCTTGACCACATAGTGGTATAGGGTATAAAAAATTGTCATCCGTGTCAATTTAAATAATCGAACTTGGATGCATGCAACATCTTGATATCCACAAACTTTGCAATAAATATTCCTTACATCCGCAAGATTTTGTATAGAAAAGAATGACATCCGCAATATTTAAAAAAGAAAATTAGAATTTGTAAAACTTTTAGTTTGACAACCTCGAAATTTTCTACTTTGATAACCGCTGTGTTTTTTTTTACAATTTTATATACGTATGTTGTTAGTTGAAAAAAAGACAGACATCCGTAACATTTTCTATTTAAAACTGTTCCGTTTTTTATAATCCTAAATATACAGAGTCTCTTTGGGTTTTACGTGTATTCCTGTCTTGACCACTTAACCACACGGTGGTTTTAGCACATGGAAGATACTATGCGTCTTGCCTTCGCCCCTTCCTTAGATGGTAGCAAACTAGGAGAATTGTTTTGGCAAAACTCCTTCCTTTGCTATTGGGTTGGCCCGATCTAAAAGCCTATGGGTCGTAGACCCGGTTGGTTGAAATGCAACTCCACATCGAACTGTGTTCTTCCCGCGCTTTTGGGCCACCACAGCCACCACGAAACTCCCCGAAGGGCCGTTCCCATAAAAGCTATTTAAGGGTACAACACGTTGTCCTCGGTCATCGGCAGCAATTTCAAAAACACATACTTCCAATAACCGTCCATTTGTCTACTACATTCGTTCTTACTAGCTGTTATTATCAGGTGGCCCTGATATGTACAACGTTCATCACCAACATTTCAACCGACTTCCGTTTCGTCCGCGAAACACTATATTGTCGAATGACTCAAGCGTTCTTGGACTCATCTTCCATCCGACCCTCTTGCCTACTTATTCTACTGCAATGGCCATCTTTGCTAGGACTGGTACTAGCTCATCCATTCACAGCTTCGAATTTTTCGACTCATGCCTGCCTCCGTCTACTACGCTCCGAACTTACTAATCGGCGCCATCATGCTAGGTGGTGCGTACGTCAACTTTCGGTAATTCGCTTTTCAACTGGTCTCCGACTTGTCTTGGACGCTGTATTGACATGTGCACCTGTCTCAAACGCCTTCGACTTGTCTTCGACCCACACTCTCGCTCCATTCCTCCGTCATGGTATCTTGTCAGGACAACTGACGCACCCACACCCGGTCTCCTTTCGCTCATGTACCTTCTTACCATCTTACCTACATTACTTCATTCCCTTTGGGACAACTACACAATTATGGGATGTGAAAACCATTTCATCTGGTAGGTTTTAACACCTCCAGTTTTATGTTTTTGCTTATGCTGTCTTTGAGTATGAAGACGCCGTGAGGTAACCTTGGGCTTGATAGATTACCCGTGGTACCTATTTATAGCCTTAGGTAAGGCTTCGCAGCCAGTCTGGCCACATACTAGCCACTACCAAGTTATTCCCCAAAAAGAATAGTACTTGGCGGAACTGACCTTAACCTTTAGCCGCTAGGAATAATCACCAGAATTAACTGGCTTTGCCTAGCGTTGCCCGGGAGCACCACGTGGAGGTAGGTTATAGGCATGGGCGAAGTATCAACCGTCACTGGCGGACCAGTAACTTTATGATACAACTTTGCTCCCTCCTAAATATACATTCGAAATATAAGCATGTTTAAGTTTTTTTACAGACTCACAATTTTAAATTAAAATAAAAATATAAAAAGAATATACCGACATCCGCCGCAATGTAAATTGTAATTAACGTATAACACCGTACGACAATTTTACATTTTTATACCTTCTATGACTATGTGGTCAGGGTATAATGATTTTATGCTGATGTTTGTAACTACCAAAAATATTTGACCTAGACCCTTTTTTATACCGGTTGACTCAGAATAACTTTCAGAGACGATTTAGCGTTGTCCATAAATTAGTATATAAGGCTTTATTGGCCATAAGATGAACGCTATTGAAATTGGTGAAAATCGGTTGATGTTCAGACCTAGTCCCCATACAAATGACCCCATAATATCTAAGTTATCATATAGATTCCGGTAAAATTGGGTTTGTGTATGTTTATTACAGCTGTTTATCAATAGTCCAAAAATAAATCCTATAGGACAAATCTTAGTCATAGCCTAATATGATGCTGATTCCCGATCTTCACTTAAATCTATCAGAAAACAAAAACATTGCACAGATTTTTCTCAAATTTGGTTTGTATATGTTCTACCAAAAAAGAAGTGACCTTACGAAATATGGTCTGGATCGGTCCATTTTTCGACCTGAACCCCATATAAATATAGCATCTGATATGAACTTTTTCATATCAGAAGGCAAAAAAATTAATAATAATGCCACTCAAATTTGGTTTATGCTTATTTTCTATATCAATTTAGTTGGACCTAAGAGATGGAGTTTCTAAGCACATGGTATTGGGTATTGTATAGTCGGTCTATACCGACTAAAATTTTCTTACTTGTTTTATTTTGATCTATCGAGATAAAAAGTTTGAAAATTCTTGTGAACTTCAAACAAATTTCAAATCAAATATTGTTGACCGATATGTTGTGATTCGGATTATCCAAACAAGCTAAAGAGAAAACGTGTTTATTTTTCTCCACATTATATTTTATTATTAATTATATTTTTACTTTCTTTATTTTTTTTTTCTACTTTATTCTAGGAATATAGATGACATTCCAAATATTTCCACAACATCAATTTTTTGAGAAAATGAGGTCAAAGATCACAAAACGATTTTTGCTGGCTATTTTTTAAAAATTTATACTCATTTTTTTCCAAAATCTGACGAGATGCAAAACTTAATGTAATTTTAGTTACTTGTTTTAGAAAAATCTTTTATTTTTCTGAGAACATGATCTCAATATCATTTTTTAATTAGTTTTAATTTCTGTTTGTTAGTAAAAATAAAATTGTTTAAAGTTCACAAAAATATGAAAGGATTTATGTATATTTGAAAGTGCTTTTGTCAAACTTTTCATCACGATAAATCAAAATAAAAATAGTTTTCATTTCCATAGATCGTCCTCTTTAATTTGATACCCATATTGATGCATCTCACCTTAAATACAAAACAGGCACAACTCAAAATTTTAAATTTTCAGGACAGGCAAAAAACTATTTATGTAAAAATTATTGTATTGTTTAAAAAGTTTTTAGTTTAATTATGAAAAATGTCCATTTTGAGGAAAGTTTTGCTATACTTTTTTTTTTAATTTATATTGTATTTGTGAAAATAAAATATAATTTTGAGTTATGACTCCCTCACTGAAATATTTTCATTTGACTAGTGATATTATCTCAAGTTGTGCCCCAGATATAACAGTATTTTTTCTGTTAAACAAGACAATTGTGAGAAATAAATTTTTGCAGTAGATAGAAATGTGTACTGTGAATTAATTTATGGAAAAGCTCAATTTTGGAAAATTTTGAGTTGCGACTTTTTTGTATTTAAGGTGCGGTATGTATGAATGAAAATATTTCAATTAATTTTTAAAAATTTGTGTATTCCTAAAACTTTAAAGTCCTTTGTAAATAAATGAAGAACTGAGTACACAGTTTTTTTAATATTACGCTAATTATATGATTTTTTATTAAGGCTTAATTAATAAAGCTCTAGGAACAAAATTGAAAAATGTGGTAAAGTATACATAAGGTTTGAACATATATTTTTTTTTTTTTGTGAAGGGTGAAAGTTCGGCTTAAGGTCATTAAGGTTGTTAAAATATTCTCTTTGTTATAAGAACATTTTGTTAAAAATAAATAAGAACAAACAATACAAAAATCGACAGCGATGAAATCTTAATATCTTTTGATGTGATATCATTGTTACCAAGCATTCCAGTAAACTTGGCGCTAAAAACTATTGAGGGAAAATGTGACATTTTACAAAATTATACCAAAATACCAAAAGACCTTTTTATGGAAATTTTAACTTTTGCATTAAAGATACAAGATATTTTAAATATGAAAAGTATATATATGAGCAACTTAAGGGATTACCTATGGGGTCACCAGCTTCGCCTGTAATTGCTGATATAGTTATGGAAGAGCTGTTAGATTGGTCAATGGAGTTAGTGGGACCAAAACCAAGGATTTTAACCAAATACGTTGATGACATCTTCGCCATTATAAAAAAGGGACGCAGTCAACGAAACCCTAAGAGTGATAATTCTTCTAAGAGTGATGTATTCAGTTTTCGAAGGAACAAGAGGTAGATGACCAACTACCATATTTAGACTCGGTTGTTATTAGAACCGGACAGACCCTTAAGGTAAATTGGCATCAGAAAACTACAGCTTCTGGAAGATTGATTAATTTATTTTCGAAACATCCTCGGAGGATTATAATAAATACGGCAACAAATTTTATAAAAATGGTTTTGGACATAAGTGATGAAGAATTTTATAAGGAGAACATTATTATTACACTGTGGAACAAATTCAGGTTAGCAAAAGTTAGGTCGATTCTGAGAGTGAGGGGTGAAAATAGAGGCTAAATTAGAAGACCCGTATCGCGGCGTTTGTTTATGTTAGTTCGAATTTTTTTTTTAATCGACCTTCGAACTTTGCAGTCAAATGCCGATTTTCAGCATATTGTTTATATGGTTTTTTGGCTATAATTCGTCGACTAATTGATATTTTTCAATCTGTAAAAGCCAAATTATTGCTAGAGACCTGTGCAACAATTAAAATTTTTTTAAAAATTGATTTAGAAAATTTTTGTGGTGCTTATGAAGCAAAATGTTAGAAAAATTATTTTTTTTTTCATGCTTTTTGAAAATATTTTCCACAAAACTAAATCTTTTCTGCTTTCTGTTTGATCTATAATATGCTTCTCAGTTTCTTCAATAAATTTCATTTGAAAAGAAAATGTTCTTAGTCGATAATTTGCGTTAAAAATCCCAAAACCATTAAATAAATAGCGATTTATGTAGAAGTAATTAAAAAGGGAAGTTTCAAAAATTAGGAATTAGTAAAACAACTTTTTTGTTTTCAGCCACCGCACAGGTAGCGATTTTTTTTTTTTATTTCATACAAGCGAACTAATTTCAAAAATGAAGATTCAGTTAAGACTCGAAACTCAGCCGAAGCTGATGTCTTTTAATTTTCGCTCGGTCGTGATAAAATTCACTATTAACTTTTTTGGAATTTATTTAATTTTGTGAGTGATTTAAGTTAAGTGCATCGGTTTCATAAAAATGTCGGAACCAAAATGTAAAATGGACCATTTTTGTAATGTTTGTGGACGTTTCATAGCAAGCGATGAAAAATGTGGCAATGCGAGTGATTTTTTTTGAAAGCCTATAAACAATATTTCTCGCAAGAGTTTATCACTGACGTAAACTATGCCCCTAAAAAAGTTTGCTTTAATTGCTATTTAACTCTAATGCAATGGAAAAGTGAAAAGAAGAAGACTATGCCTTTTGGTATTCCAATGATGTGGTTAGACAACAGCCCGCATCAAGAAGAAAATTTCTATAGATGTATCAACTACCATAAAAATACAATAGAAGGAATAGAAGGAAAGCAAAGAGTAAAACTTATGTAGCAGTTCCAAGTGTCCAGTTACCATTACCGCACTCAGAATCCGTTCCAGTACCAACATACCGATGTATTGATCTTCAAACAGATATCAGTACTACAACCGCCGCTGTTACATCCATGGATTTCTTCTCAGAATACCACCCTGATGAAGGTACATCCTATGAAACATTAAAGGACCCAATCCTAGTCACACAAAACCAATTGGATGGAATTGTTGCAAATTTGTTTTGACTCAGAAAAAATCAGAACTACTGGCTTCATTTTTGAAAGGAAATAATTTGCTGGCGAAAAGTACCAAAGTAACAGCATATCGAAAACGCCAAAAAGAGTTAGAAAAGTTCTTCAATATGAAAGATGCAAAAAATTTCGCTTATAGCAACGATATTGAAAAGTTAATGGAGACGATAGGGTTAACCTATAAAAAAGAGGATTCACCGATAGTTCACTAATCAGTTGTGCTTTTGTAGAAGACAAATAGAATGCCTTCTGTTCCGATTGCGTTTAACACTGACACTAGTGAAAATTTCGATAATTTGAAACACATTCCGGAAGTAGTCAAATATAACGAATACCAGTGGCGCATTTACTGCAACCTCAAAATAGTTTCATTGATTACAGGCTTAACAGCATTTGGCCGTCCAAAATATCCGTGTTTTTTGTGCGATGGGGATTCACGATACGGAGAAGGTCTTAAAGGAAGAAATCAGTACAAACAGCATAACTGGAATAGTCGCATTGGACGGAAATGGCCTAAAGACAATAGGCTACATGAAAGTCTTGTTCCTGAAATGAACATTTTGTTGCCGTTGCTCCACATTAAACTTGGCATTGCTAAAAATTTTTTGAAATGTATCGCAAAAAGACCACCAGTATTCAACCGCTTAAAAGACATTTTCCCAAGACTAAGTAACGTCAAAATTCAGGAAGGGGTTGTTAATGGTCCCGACATACGGAAACTAATGAGTCGTCAAGATTTTGACCAAGTTCTGACAGACCGAGAATTAAATGCATAGCTCGCATTGAAAGCAGTCATTAAAGAACTTTTGGGTAAAGAACGCAAAGACAACTACAGGCAATCTGTTGCAAACATGTTGGCAGCTTTCGATGAAATTGGGGTTAATATGTCGTACAAAATTCATCTCTTGTATCAGCATCTTGATCAACTCGCTCAACAGTTGCCTACTGAATCTGATGAGCAAGGCGAACATTATCACCAAACTGCGCTTCCAAATGAAATAAGGTAACTATAGAGTGTGCATATTTTGAATTCCTAGATTTTTCTAATATCTTTGTGCAATGAAAATCGGTATTTGACTGCAAAGTTCGAAGGTCTATTAAAAAAAAAATTTGAACTAACATAAACAAACGCCGCGATATGGGTCTTCTAATTTAGCCTCTATTTTTACCCCTCACTCTTAGAATCGACCTAACTTTTGCTAACCTGAATTTGTTCCACAGTGTTATCGAAGATACATAGCGGAAAAACGAATTTCCCAAGAAAACTATTCGAGATCTAATCGAACACGTAAAATCTAAAAATGGGGTTGTCAGAGAACCAAAACCAACAAAAATATATAAATCGACAACATATATACCGGGGTTGTCTGAGAGAATAAAGAATACCAACATTTACAATCGCGATAAATACGAGTTAGCATTTAAAATAAGCAATACAGTTGGAAAATTATTTAGCAAAACCGAAACAAAAGTACATAAAGATGATAAATATAATCTTATATATGAAATTAGATGTGACGGCAATGGTACAACAAAAACCAAACTAAAAACCAGATTATCTTCACATCTATCGGATTTAAAAGCCATTTACAGACCAATAGAGCAAAAAACCGCACTCGCTGCCCATTGTTCAATAAACAACCATAGATCAAACTTTGATTCCACAAAAATTTTACAAGAGGAAAATAATTATGGGAAAATTTTAATGCTGGAAATACTTCATATAATGAATGCTCCCAAGGACAAAGCTCTTAATTATAAGAAAGATAGGGAAAACGTCGCTTAGATCTACAGACATACGGTTGACAAACACAAACGATTAAAACAAAAGTTAGTTGACAATTACACTGTGTGAAAAGAAGTTGTAACTCAAACAAATTAAAAATTTGTGTTAAAGTAAATATAATTTTTAAATGTTTTTTAACGTTTTTTGTTAATGATCAATTCAAAATTATTTGTGTTTTTATTTTTATTGTTATTTATCAAATAATCCCTGATGATGATCAACAAAGTTGATAGAAATATATTGGAAAAGAATATTGTTATAAATATTGTTTAAAAATTAAAAAAAAAAAAACTTGTTTTTATATATTTTTTTGTGAAAAATATTTGTACAAACTCAAGGATACGAAAGGATAAAGTTTGTAAAGGACATTATTTAATATATTTCGTCCTGAAGAATGAAAATAAATTATTGCTTGCATTTCTAGAGATTGCCCCCTTTTATTTAATACCCATATTGGCATAAACTGATAGGTGGAAGTATTTAAAAAAATTTTTAGACTATTTTATATCCTTAAAACTTTGAAGTCCTTTAAAAAGGACAAAAGATTAGATAATGAAAAACTGAAAACGCAGTTTTACTATATATGATCTCTTCTTTCATTTCTATAATGCCTTGTTCAAGTCCAAAAAGTACTGTCGCACGGTGTAATAGTTCTTGACTTCCGCAATATTTTAAATAGAAAATCTTAATTACCACATTATTTTAATAATATTGAGTTTGGTATAAAAAGACTTTGAAAATTCAGATTGAAAAACATGTAAAACTTCAGTCACTTTCAATAAAATATTTAATTTAAAATGTTCACATTAATTTAATTGCCTTAAAGCTACAAAATGCTTTTATTGCTGATTTTTTTTCTTTTAATATTTATTTACCGGTCACCAAGAAATTGTAAGAAATTCTTTTCATGAATCCCACATTTTTCTTCAACATTTCCATAATGTTTATCATGACATTTATATATAAAAAAAAAGCAATTTAAATATTGACTTGACATCAATTTTTAGTTATTTTCTTCGTTCTTCTTCACTCTACACTTTCTTTGTGGTCTTGCGAACTTAACAAACTAACACAGTTAGCAAAGTACTGAAAGGCGGTTAAAGAAAATAATTTTGGGAAAAATCAAATGAAAAAAAAAAATAAATTGAAGACCACAAGATAAATAAACACCAAAAATAAAACCACTAAATGTCCACAATGACAAAAAATAAACAATCACAAATACATACATACAATAGAAATTTCTCCATGGGTGAGGAGGATGTGTGCCAACCACATAAAGCACTTGTTGTTCAAATTGAAAAGACGAAAATATGTCACAGCGATAAAAAAAAAATTAAACAAAACAATGTTTTATATGTGCCATGCAAATATTTCTTAAAATTATATTGGCATCATTATTATTTACTTAAAGTCTTTAAAAAAAAAATACTTAGAAAGCTTATTTCCTAATTTATCATACTATTAATTTTCGTAAATATCTTATAAATTCCACTAGCTTTGACATTAACTAAATAATATTCTTTAATATATTAATGACAGAAGTGTGATACTATTAAAAACTTTAACCGAAAGATCCAAAAAATTGTTACAGTTAACAGAGAAATTAAATAATGCCAAATGTATTTGATAGTTTGACAGTTACAGGTAACATTAAATAACTTCGGATAATAAGTTATTTTTTATTTATAGCCTATACACTACGTGGGGAGGTTATTATATTTTGACTCGATTTAGTGTTTCTGTTTGACACTCCGTCTATGTGTCCACTTTGTAATAAAACTAAAACTGCTATCGAAATACGTTAAAATCGGTATATGTTCAAAGTCTGCATACAAATAACCCCTATCGGGTCGACTGAAATGGTCGTAAGATCCAGATTATCATATATATATGATATATATATACAAATTTAGAGTCTGTGTATTTGTTGCACCCACTAATCATATAATAAACCCTGTAGTGATAATCCCCATTATAAGTCTGATTCTTGAGATTCACTTAAATCTATCAATAAGCAGAACTATTGCATAGCTTTTTCTAAATTTAGTTTATATATGTTTTTGAGAAAAGTAAGTGGCTTTACTATATATAGTCATGTTTGATCCATCTTTAGACCTAGTTTCTTTATAAAAATAACATCAGATATGAACTTTTTATATCTGCATTCCACAAATTAATAATAATAACACTAAAATTTGCTTTATGATTATGTTCTATACTATTGTTATTGCCTAATCAATGTTGAATCTAATACTCTCTCTCGAAACGCATGATATATGGTATGGTATAGTCGGTCTATACCATAACTGTCCAAAATTGATTTGCGGTTGTGTTAGTGAGCATGAAAGAACAGTGCACCGGAAGAAAAATTGAGCGAATTAAAAAATATGTCATTTGCTCATATATCAAAATCCATATTTTTATGCAAAATTAATGAAATTTTCTGCAACATATTTTTATAGGTCTTAAATAAAGTCTTGTATATTTATACTTTTATGGCAGTTTCGTGTTAATAAAATATTTTTTAAATGTGCTGTAGTCCTATTGTTGCGTTGCACAGTGGCGCCATTTGAGTTTTTTCGTTGCAAAAATCATATCTTTTGAACCGAATAACATAATTGAACAGTTTAAACAGCATATGATAGATAACTGTTCACCCTATGAAATGAGCGTTTGGAAAGGGTGCTACGCTTTGTAGTGGCCTACTTATTGGTTATCAAAGTTAAAATTTGTAGAAAAATCAATTTTATGGTAAATAAAAAAAAATATTTCTACATTTTTAGATTGTTTTTATTTTTTTTCTTTAGGGTTTTATGTTTTAAATTGTTATCCAACAATTTAAAAAAAAATTACTTCTTTTTTAAATTTATGTTTTCAATTTTCTGTAAAATATTCATCACAATTCGTAAGAGAAGGTTTATCTAAAAGACTAATCATTTCTAAACTATAATTATTTTCTAACTCCATTCGTGACTTCACATGCCGCAGGCAAGAAATAAGTGGATCGGAAGATGCTGCCAACATGTTGAAGAGGTCCTCATTTTGCCTTACCCTTGATGCTTTGAATGTGTTCTGCAATCTATAATTTTTATAAAATTTGTTAAGAGACTCCTGTGCTTCTTCAGAAAGCTCTCCAATTGGCAAAGACTGGTACTCAATTATATCTTTGCCATGCGCCAATATTTTATGTACGGTCGGGTTCAACTTCTTCTGTGGATACATTTCTGCTAAAAGAGATGCAGTTTTCGATGCATATTCTCCATATTTTGTAGAATTGACATTTTCTTTACAGTTTAAAACATTCAAAATCGTTCCCAATCTTTTCACGATTTGATTGTCAATTCCAGTGATTCTAGTTACTGCCTCATCATTTTCAAAATATCTCCTAGAAGTGTTTCCATCGTTTGAGTTACCGTATCCGTGCGATCTTTTCCTTATCCTTTAATGATGTATTTTCATCGAAATTTTCCTCCTCTTGTGGTAGGGTATACGCCAGTTTTAGCAAGCACTCCATACACCTTATCCTTGCGTGCAATGGTGACATTCCATATTCGTAATTCTCCTCGTTTGTAGAATCGTTTAAATTACCAAAGTTCTTCTGACTCTTTTTGCAATTCGGGCATGACAATGTTGAGGTTGTTCCTGTCAGTTCGTTTACGACTTTTCCGTCAACCATGGTCAGGTGGAACTCGTAATTGCATTCAATATATTTTCCTTCTCCAATTTGCAGCTTTGTAGGCTTAATCTTGCTTATTTGTTCTTCAATGTCCTTCACCGTGGTCCTTATGAGTTCTGCCGATTCCCTTGCAAACTGAAACATTATTGGTCGGCAATAATGCACTGATGACGGACGTGGATTTTTCCAGTGTAGGGAAACATCAGATTTTAACCGCAAAGGAACAACAGATGCCATAAACATATTTCCGTCCGATATTGTAGCGTCATCGGAAGATATCCTTTGCTTATAAACGCTTTGTCCGGATGATCCATCGCAGCCCCATTTGCTGATCAATGTCAGTTTCTCAGAAAGAATTTTCACCTCATTTTCAGGAAGACTCTCCAACAACCGTTTTGCTGTATGGCTCTCCTGCAGATTGGCTTTCACAGAGACTTCCGTAAACTCCGTATGCAGTGGTCGTGAATTTATTTTGGCTTGCGTAATATGCTTATATCCTGGTAAAACGTCAGACCCGTGTCGCATCAAGGATGCCCGTAGTATCTCATATTTTTCTTTGGAAAGTTGTAAGTCCATAAACAAGGCCAAGGCTTCTTCGGAATCATACTTTTTAATGTGTGCGTTTGTAGGCGTGGGAATGCTTTCCTTAATCCTTTTTAGTCGCAGTGGGCTTGCATCAGCAACAGATTTCGTAATCTGCGACCTAACTCTTTCAAGTCATTGGTGGCATCGGCAAGTTTCCTCTTTCTTGTGAAAATTGAACACTCCTCAATACTTTTTTTTGGCCTTCCTTTTGCTCCTCTGGTTGATGTGGTGGGCTTATCTACTGCGAATATATCCAGGATGGTGTCTTCATTAAGCCAGTCCTCGTATTTGGAGTTGAAGTTCTGAATGGTTCGATTAGATTTCACCCATTTTGCCTTAATATTTGCATATATCAGATAAAAATTATTTTTTATAATTTCGCTTCTCTCAATATTTCCGTATAAGCAAGCTATCAAGTTCTTCTAAAGCAGCTTCCGTGAAAAACTTTGTTGTGGTTAACCTTCTATACAGTTCAAATAATTTTAAATTGTTTAACGCCATGGTTTCAGTACTTGTTTCGCCAACTTTCAGTCGTAGACTAATCAAGGCATTATGCTTATTTTGCAATATATAGGCTTATGCTAACATGCCTAAAAATTTACCTGTTCCCTGCATACATATGGATTTAGGCTGAATTATGCAATTTTGATATTATGCTCGTGTCTAAATAAGATTTGTGCCTACCTGGAGGGACCATAAGTCAATATTGTTCTTGACCATTTGTACTCCAAAATAATTTTTAAGTGAGGTGCGTAACTGCGAATTTCAATGAGTAGTTTTTTCTGCATCCTGTGTCTGTAACAGAATATTGGGAGTAGACTTTGGCAGAGGCTCACAGGTAGACAACCGACTTAAAATGCAATTTTCAAACTATTAGATCAAACTACTGTCAGTCAAAACATGTAAGGGATGCACGCCATACAATTTCTGCAACCATGTCTTTTTAACCTTTTTTACCTCTAAAAGCCAAACGGGCACGTACGGGCAGATAAAGCCTTTTGAATTATGTAAAGAAATAATCAAAGAACATGTTCTGCAAATATGGCAAATATAGAAAAATATAGATTTTTTTTATTTTCCGTCAAAGTTGAAAAATAGTGAAAAAACGGATAGTTTTTATATAGTGATTTATCAGGAGAAACACAAAGCAAACAGTTAATTTTTTTTTTATCATTATACATTTAATAAATACATCAATCAATACAAACAAAAAATAAGGCGATTCGTTACCTATTTTTCGTGATATTACACCTGAAATCGTAACAAATTGACTAAAAATTGTGTGTTTTTTTGAAAACCGAAAGTCGGTCAACTTTGAACGGTTATATCTTCTAAACTAAAAATGTGATATTATTAAGAGTAGCATAATTGAAATCGTTGAAAAGTTTCCTATAGGTTTATTCAAAACTTCGTCGGCGCACACGAAAATTTTGATTTTTGCAACCTCGTTTGCTCTACGGGCGCCACTGTGCGTTGCTTTGAACAAATGAATTTAAAATCCGAAAAAATTTGTTCGCAGAGGTAAGTAAAGGGAAAAAACGAAAGACACTTTAAAGAATTTTTTTAAGTTTGGAATATATTACATTATCCAAATTTTTCCAGAACTCTAATATATAAATTTTGTCTGGAACATTTAATTCGCTTCGACGTGTTATTAGTTCTGATTGTATATCAAACTCGTAGTTGGTTACATCGCAACTAAAAGGGTTTTCGAAAAGATCAAGCAGTGGTTGTATAATTTCAAAATCTTTAAATCTATCTTGGAAGTTATAAATATTATTATTTAAATATTATTTTGTTTGCCATAAATGAGTGAAGTTTTTGGACAATTTGAAAAATCACCGGACTGAACTTCTGAAAGAAGTAAAAATATTTTAGTTTTAAAATCGAAAAGAATTTTTGACAAATCATATATATTCTTGCCATTTCCTTGCAATTTTAAATTAAATTCATTTAAAAAGGTGGTTGTATCTGCCAAAAAGGCTAAAGCTAAAATAAATTCATTATCTTTTAAAGTCTGTGTTAAAATTGTTCTATATTTTCCGTTTCTAGGAACTATAACACTTCTTCCCGTAAGTCAAATAATCTATTTAGACAAGCACCGCGGCTTAGCCATAGAACTTCAGTATGTATTTTAAGATCATTTTGGGTAGCGTTTTTCTTTGTTAAAAAGCTAAAAAATTTTCTGTGTGTGAGTGACTGTTGCGCCTTCGTATTTTATTAATTATTCGTTATGCAGTCTTCATAGCGGGATAATCGCTTATAAACTTTGATGCAAGAGCTGCCTGATGAATTATACAATGAAAGGTATTAATTGATTTTCCATGTTTTTTTAATTGCCCTATGAAGCCTTCATATTTGCCTGTCATTACATTTGCTCCATCTGTGCAGACTCCAGCAAATTTGTTAGTGTCTACAATAGATAGAAGTTTTTCGCTGACAACATCGAACAACAACTTACCTGTTACATTTGCGTAAAAGGTTTCAAGAGAAAACATTGACTCAAAAACATTGTAATCTTTATCTATGCAGCGAATACAAATTACTAGTTGCCATCGATCATTAATGTCAGTGCTTTCATCTAAACAAAACGAAAAACATTCGCAATTACTTAATTTCTCCCTGACCGCTCTACAGAGGTCCCTAAATTATTAGCACGCCGGGCTATACTCTGATGAGACAACGGAAGAGATTCCATGAAATTAATCTTGTAATTAAGCCTTTGAAAAATTGTTTTAAACATTTCTTTAATAAAAACCCCATCAGAAAATGGTGTGCCCTGCCTGACAATATCCAAGCTTATTAAGCTTGAAATCTCAATTTTGAATTCGTGATCTGACTTCGTTTCTTTGTTTTCTTCTCCTAACAACCATCCTTTTAATTATACCCTATACCACTATGTGGTTTGGGTATAATGACTTTGTGCTGCTGTTTGTAACTACCAAAAATATTTGACCTGGACCTATCTTTTATTATACCGATCGACTCAGAATCACTTATTGAGTCGATTTAGCAATGTCCGTCCGTCCGTCCGTCTGTGTGTCCATGTAAAGCTTGTAATCAAACTACAGGTCGCAAATATGAATATATTTTGATGAAATTTTGTATGTAAGCTTTCATCGGGCATAGGATGAACGCTATTGAAATTGGTGAAATTCGGTCCTAGCCCCCATACAAATGACCCCTATGAAACCGACATGAAGTGCCATAAGATCCAAATTATAATATATATCTCAGTCAAATTGGGCTTGTATGTGTTTATTATATCCATCAATCAAAAATAATCCCTATAGGACAATTCTTAGTCATAAGTCCCATATAAGCTGCTTCCCGATCTTCACTTAAATCTATCAAAAAACAAAAATATTGCACAGATTTTTCTCAAATTTGGTTTGTATATATTTTTTCAACATATAAGTGACTTTACCAAATATGGTCAAGTTCGGTCCATTTCTGGGCCTAGTCCCCATATAGATATAGCATCCGATATGAACTTTTTCATATCTGCAGCCGAATTTAGTTTATGCTTATTTTCTATATCCAATTAGTTGGGCCTGAGAGATAGTGTCTCTAAACGCATGGTATAGAGTATCGTATAGTCGGTCCAGACCGACTATAATTTTCTTACTTGTTTTACTAAAAAAATTGTATACGTGAGCATTGAAGAGGTCCCACTGTTAGAAGTGACTTGTCGAATTGGTATGGAATTTGAAATCCAGAGGGCGCTTTTGATTGAGATTTATTTGAATTTTTGTGAAATGTAATATCTTTTAAACCGCGAAGTTGTCACTCGTTAAATTATCGTCAACGACTTGAGATCTCTTGCGATGCAGCTACTAAATTTAGTGAAGAATTCAATTTGTAAAACCGCCCTCTTCGGAGAAAAAAAAAATAAAGGGAAGTAATCCTGGAATTACTTAGCAACTTAATATATAAAAAAACCTAATTTTTATTGTTTATTTTTGTGATTTATTTTGGCAGCGTAAGTCCTCGGCTCCACACTTTTTTTTTTGGAAAACCAACCCCTATTTCAACAAGAAATATTTAAAATTTTTTATTTTTTATTAAACAGCTTTCTTTCCTCATCATTAAATTTATTCATATAACTACGAAAAGAATCATAATGTCTTTTAATAACATACTAGCAGATTGCAGCCCTCGAAATTCGAGCGCAAATACTAGGAAATTTTATATTTTCATTATATAAAGACCCTAAAAGTATGCCAATCAATTATAGCCAATTCACAAATCAACACAAAAAACAAACTCATTTTTATTACGAGTACAAACACATAAAGAAATTCAGTAAACACACACATAGCATTGTATAATTTTATGCATATGTTAGTAGCAACTTTAAATGCAATTTACTCAAAATAAAGGAAAAAATTTAAAAATCTGTAAATCTGCAAAACGGCTAAAAAGAAATACCTTTCAAATAATATATGTTTGGTCAAAATCGCGATAAAATGGTAGAACAAATAATCAGTCACAAGAAATCGCCTGGCCTATTAATATTATAGACTCTCTATATTCCTTAAATGTTTTATAACATAAAAGGCATTGGATGTGACCAAAAGCATTTGTTATCATATAATATTTTTGGAATGTTATCATTTATTTCTTGCTGTGTATCTGAAAAAAATCGCAATACATCCGCTAAGCATGTGCACTCGTCGCTGTCTCATTGAGGACTAAATGAAAGAGCATAAGAATATGTGTGAACTAGTAAAAGCACAATTGTGCTATGAAATGGGCAGCTAGACTCTAGACCTAATATAATTTGGTACTTGTTTCTTTTTTTTTTTTTGTTAAGCTGTAACATATTCAATTCATAATTTAAAATCAGCATGAAATTTAAGAGAAATTAAAAGAAAGAATATAAATATACGACGGCGGTCCCAGAACAACCCATCTTACGTGTAAATAGTGGCAGTAGTTTGGTAAAAATTACCTTGATAGACAGATTTAGCTCCATCGGTTTATTTTCTATTTCTAGAAAAAAAATTATGATGCATTTCTCTTAATTAAACAATTCTCTACAAAACTGCCAGCAAAATCCTACAGTGGACCACGCTGGTATTTAATGAATGAACTTCTTTCATGAAAAAGTGAAAAATGTGTTGTACTTAGTTTAATCTATTTCTGGGTTATAAATGAGACCATTTTCTAGTTAAGATTGTTTAAATAATTTATTAATCATTTATTTAATTCTTCTATTTGCAGGTATGCATTCTTGAAGCGGTAAATCGCAAGTATGATACATTTTGTTAAAAAAAAATAAAAAATAAAAACTAATAATAAAGTTACCATGAGCTTCGGAAACTTAAACGAATTTGTGTTAAGGGTAATTTTTTTTTTAAACAACGAAGAAAACAAGCATTTTCGACCACAGCTTCTTTGAATTAAAAAAAAAAATAGGTGGTGCGAAAAAGTCTAAAACTGATTTTAAAAAAAATCACTGAAGTGGGCTAGAATAATTGTGTTTATTTTCAAAACTTGTTAATCCCATAGCTCTAATCAGGGTCTTATTTAAAAAAGTAAAAAGCCATAATCGCATGATCAAAATCTTGTAATGCAACATCTTAAAAAGTGATATTTTTAAAATTTATCAAAATCGGATCGGCTCAAAAACACTTTCTGAGTCGATTAAACGTTGTCCGTCTGTCCGTGAGTGTTATGAATACAAAAGTTGGTCGTACCGGTGCACCGCGGTGTATTGCAAGGCAAAGATGTACAAACGTTACCAAGACTGGTTAATAAAGGAGCTTATTTTTGAGAGTGCATCTATAACTGCCAACGGAAGTGGAAAAAAGGGTCGACCAGCAAAACCAATTGACGGATGTAGTGAAAGATCTCGAAGAAGCAAGCTGGAGAATATCAATGAAGAAATTTCTCAATTAAGGATTCATTTTTGCACCAAATTCAACCAACCCAAAATAAAAAAAATTAAATTGAAATAATTGAAAAAATAGTAGAAGCTAGCCCAAGGCGCACAAAGAGGATTTTTAAAAGCATTCCTACACCAACTGAAGATAAGAAATTTACGCCGGAAGAAGCGTTCGCCCTATTTTTGGATTTGCAATGATTGATGGAAAAGTTGCACAAGCTTTAACTGAAACAAAGTCAACGTCAAGCTGCATTATATGCCAAAAGACATCAAGTCAATTAAGCCAACCCCCACCAGAAGACGATAGTTTTAAGGAAGCCTACGAATTTGGTATGTACCCTCTTCATGCTAGAATACGTTTCATGGAGCATATTCTTATATTGGGTTATGATTTTGAATTTGGTCCGTTAGGCGAAACAGTGAGAAAAAACAAAGCAAATGAAGAAAAAAGAAAGCAAAAAAAAAAACAAATTCAACAAAAATATCTACAGCTAGGCCTCGTAATCGACCAACCAAAACAAGGGGAATGAAACACAAATGATGGAAATACTGCAAGGAGATTTTTTTCCGATCCGGAAACTTTAGCATCTATCACAGGTGTAGATCATGAATTAATAAGACGATTCAAAGTCATATTACAAGTTCTAGCATGCAGCAGAAAGATAAATGCAAAAAAATTTGGAGAGTACGCCAATAAAACAGCTATACTTTATAATGAAAAATACTCTTGGAGATATATGCCATCCACAGTTCATAAAATTTTGTACCATGGGGAACAAATAATTCAAAACAATATGCTACCAATAGGAGATCTATCTGAAGAAGCGCAAGAAAAAATTAACAAGGACTACAGATTCTTTCCCGTGCACAACACAAGGAAAATGTCCAGATGTTGTACTAATGAAGACCTTATCACTTTTGTTGTGCACTTCAGATCCATATATGTCGAACATTCGTCAAAAATGGAAAACTACCTCTATTGAATTAGACGAAGAAGCTAAACAACTTCTAGAAGATGAAAATCAAGGCTATTTAGAATAAAATTTTTACTAAAATTGGTTGATTTAAAGTACTTTTTCATTACACTAACAATAAGTTACACTTTTTTTTATATAGTTAAAAAATTTTCTTGTTTAAAAATTTATATATTTTGTAAACTTACAATAAAAATTGTTATATTTCATAAATTTACCATAAAAATTGATATAGAAATATTTAAAGACAATAAAAAAAAATTTAACTAAAGCAAAAACATACGAGTTTTTCATTGAAACTTCTCTATCTTGAACCAATATAAGGTAACTTTTACGTTCGCTGCTTAATAAATTATATTTTAACTCGGGATCTTTCAAAAAAAAAAAAAAACAACTTTTGGCCCTTGTGCACATTAGGAATAAAAAGTTTACGGGGCCCAAAGTTTGGCATTTTTGAAAAAAATAACTTAAACAAGTAAGAGTGTTAAATTCGGCTGTGCCGAATCTTCGATACCCTCCACCTCGGTTTGTGGCAATACTATTAACATAGCTCATGGTAGTTGTGTTCTTGTTATTGTTAATATGTATGAATCACATTTTTTTTGTGGCTTTTTTTATGTTGTTGTATGTTCAACCACTAAACTATTACAAGAAAACACTAGGTTTCATGTTTTTTTTAGAGGTATCTATAAACTTTTGTTCATTTCTCAGCGCAGAGGCTCCCGATTTACTCCGATTTCAATACCAACCTGGTGGGAATTATGGCAAATAATTTTTTCGTAACCTGACCTAAGTAAATGCTTTTTTTTTTGAATGAGCGTGATTTCAACAGACACACGGACAGACGGACAGACGGACAGACGGACAGACGGACATCGCTATATCGACTCGAGCTGTGATAAGGATCAAGAATATATATACTTTATTGGGTCGGAAATTAGTTTTTCGATGCGTTACAAACGGAATGACAAACCTATATATACCCTCTGCCACTGAGATGTGGAGGGTATAAAAATTGTTAAAAAGTATTAGTTATAAAATTAACTGAAAAAATAAGATGTTATATTAAAAAAAACCTTTTTTTACTTTTTAACACTTCACTTTTGTACTAAAATTCAACTATAAATGAAAATGTATTTTAAACCCTCCGTAACTTTTTTATTTTCTGTCGCGAATTACGTTTTATAGTAAAACTAAAAGGCTAAAGTCTCACCTACCAAACAAAAAAAAACCGCATATCAAAATTCCAATCCAATTAAAAGTTATAGATTTTTGACCGACTTCTCGTCAAATGGTCCACTGTGCGGCGGCCTCTATTGCTACGGCAAAATTTGCAATTTTTGCTGAATTTTCCATAACTTATTCGAGCATCTCGGTGGTATAGCGATGAATTCAGCACGAATGTTTGCCTTAAGCTCGTCTGAAGGTGGTTGGTGTGTACTTTGCCTTTCAAATTACTCTCCAAAAAGAAATCCGGAATGGTAGCCATTTGGGTGGCTAGTCAATGTAGCTTTTTTCTTACATCACACGTCCTGGAAATTTTAGTTTTTTTGCAATGTGGCATGGAACACCATCTTGTTGAAATCGTAAGCATTTAGACCTTTTCCACACATTTGCGGGCAGACATAATGAGCCAAAATCCACGGATGTCGTTTTCATTGACAGTTTCGCCTTCTCTGAAGAAAAATGGCCCAATGATCGTTTTATTGCAAAATCCGGACCAATCAGTCACTTTTTGGTCAATGATATTTCCCCAGATCTTGTGGAACTTGTGTGAATTCTGACGTGCGCAACAAAATTCCATACTAAACAACGATAGTGTTGTCAGACTGTGGTTCTTGGCCACGATATTTTTGACGATATGCACGGTGAATTAACACAGATGAACCACTATTTTCAAGGTACAGCATCACTATTTCGACGATATGTTATATACAAACTTTTACATACCTTCTGGACAGTGGTATGTGGAGGGTATAAAAATGTGTGTGTATACATCACTAAGAGACAAACAAACAAAATCTAATTGAATGTATTTACTTTTATGTTCATTGCATTTAATATTTATTTTAATTTGATAATTATTTTATTAATTGTGAACATCATTACATCTTAGTGTTGACACTAATTGTGGGTTTAAAAGACGGTTGAAGGGTATGAATGAATCGGCACAGCTAAATTTAACACTCTTACTTATTTTTTTTTTTTTTGTTAATTAATTTAAAAAAATATATATATAACAAATATATATATATATATATGGGGGGTTTCATGTCAAGTGCACCAACTTTTGAAACCGATGTCTTCCGATCGGGATGAAATTTGCACCAAAGTTAGTCCTATTGGATATTAGTTTAGACACAATTTTTCAACAAGATCGGTCTAGATCTCTATGAGTTAGAGGGGATAAAAATTTGACATTTTGGCCAAACAGGTGTTTTTTCTCATCCATGTAACTTATTACCTATTGTTCTTAGAAAATTTTCTCCCAAAGAGTTTAGATAGCTATTTCTTCAATATTTCGGAAAAAAATACTTAAAAAAAAAAAAAAAAATGTAGACTTTTTTTTTTGCTAAATTAAAGCATTTTTTGCCTTTTTTTCAAAAAGGGCATTTTTTTTTTTTTTTTCATAAGAAAGCTTAGGATTTTTCCTTTAAGACCTTTTTGGTCGCTTAGTGGGATGGGAGTGGGATATCTATCAAAATAAATGTTTTGTAACTCAAGACAACGGTTTTTCAATTTTTCACAAATGCACTATTTTGAATTTTTTCCTATTTGTGTCTAAAACCTTACAAATAAAACTTATACTGAGAAACTAGACAAACTAAACTTTCCGAAGGTATATAACATACCTAACTAAAATTTTATACCCTCGATACTGTAATACCCAGAATATGTTAACCTCAGGAAAAAAATCGCTTTTTTTCTATAGAAATGTTGAAAAATTATTATTTTTTATTTATTTTTAATAATAATTAAATTAATGTATAATAATAATAATATTAAAAATAAAAAGATAAATAATTTATTAAAATTTGTTCTTAATTGCATTAGATCCATTTATATCATAACTATTTTTATACTTAATTTATTGTAGCTGATGAAGTATTTAAGTCTTGTAAATTTTTAAATACCCAGTCTTTTTTTGTCCAGCTTTTTTGTCGCCTTTATTTACTGCGTTTTTTTGTCAATCCTTTCTTGGCGTTACTAGGTTCTGCTGTTGATTTCGCTGCTGGTTTATTTGTTGTCTTTGGAAAGAAATCGCATTAAATAGAGGCAGAAAACTTTTTCAACTTGAGTCTTCCATCGACAAGCGGTATAAATGCATGGTATTGAGCGGGGCCATCGATTGTTACCGCAGCATCGAATCTGCCTTTTAGTGTTTTCAATGTTTCCTGATGATCCACTTTGCTACTAAAAACTATTTTAGTTTCTTTACAATAATTTTTTGCCCAATGGAATAAAGCAGTCGCATCTAAGATGAGAGCACTGGAGGCTATACTTCGCTGCATTTCTTTTAAGGTTTGCTCCAATACCATCACATGCTCCTTTACCATGAGCAGTAGGATGAAAATGCCACTCAGCTGGCATTCCAAAATCTTTTTCATGAGCCATAAGATTTGCGAAGCTACTTTTGTTTTTAAAATGTTGACGAGCTCCGTCTGAAACGTAGTATACCTTCTTTACTGTAAATTTAGATTTTAGATATTTTAGTATTATCTTCTGGTACTCATAAACTGCAACGGCATCATGTTTTAAATCGTCGGATATGATTGCCATACCTTTGTGTTCCAGTTTTTCATCTTTCATGTAGTAAATATCTGCTGTGAATTAGTTGCTTGGTCGTTATTGAAGTGGAATGCTTGTATGGCATCCTGAAGAACATATTTATAGTTCTCTGCGAAATCATATGAAATAACGAATTCACCAGACTTCAAATGTATCTTCAAATCCTTGAAGAATGACCATTGCTCTTTGACTAAAAAGTCATGGGTTCTCAAGTTTAGCAATGCTGTACACATTTCTTCCACAAAATCATCCACATTTAAAATGATTGTTTTCAATGTGCATCTGTCAGTCTGAATCCAAGAATCAAATTTGACCTCCTCTATATATTCTCGATCTAAAGAGATGATTAAATTTTCTTTGATGAATGTGGTTTTCGGGCAATTCACCTAAGTGGCAAGAAGTTGTTGCATTAGGACACATAGTCAATTTAAGGCAATCGCGGTAATCGTGTAAATCTTCTGCCGAATCATCTGTTAAATACTTTAAGTTGATTTCCTTCGACATCAGTTTAAAATTTTCATGGTAAATGCAAACGCATACTGTGTGAGTTCCGCTGCTTTCTGCCAAAACGCAATGTTTTGGCCTCATTTGGATTAATTTCGTGAAGCCAATTCTAACATCCTCGTGTTTAGATTGAAATGTTGCAAATAACTCTTTCAGGTTACAGATAACCATTCTCTTCTGTTATGTTATGAAGGTATGTTACATACCTTCGGAAAGGTTAATTTGTCTAGTTTCTCAGTATAAGTTTTATTTGTAAGGTTTTACACACAAATAGGAAAAAATTCAAAATAGTGCAATTGTGAAAAATTTAAAAACCGTTGTCTTTAGTTACAAAACATTTATTTTGATAGATATCCCACTCCCATCCCACTAAGCGACCAAAAAGCTCTTAAAGGAAAAATCCTAAGCTTTCTTGTGAAAAAAAAAATGACCTTTTTGAAAAAAAAGGCAAAAAATGCTTTAATTTAGCAAAAGAAAAGTCTAAAAATTTTTTTTTTAAGTATTTTTTTCCGAAATATTGAAGAAATAGCAATCTAAACTCTTTGGAAGAAAATTTTCTAAGCACAATAGGTAATAAGTTACATGGATGAGAAAAAACACCTGTTTGGCCAAAATGTCAAATTTTGATCCCCTCTAACTCAGAGACATCTGGACCGATCTTGTTGAAAAATTGTGTCTAAACTACGATCCAATAGGACTAACCTTGGTGCAAATTTCATCCCGATCGAAAAAGCGGTTTCAAAAGTTGGTGCACTTGACATGAAATCCCCCATATATATAAAATAAGAAATTTCCTTAAAAATTTTTAAATATCAAATTAACTAATTTGAATAACATTTAAGCATATTTGTAAATGTTTATATAAATCTTATAAATACTTATTTATAAACAGGTACGCTATATATATTTAGTGTTTTTATTTATTTATTTCTTTTTTTTCATATTACATACTTAAATCTTCAATATACAATCTTCTTCCGTATTAATAATTATTATATCATGCTAATTATTTTTGAATTCGAAATATTTCTTATTCTTGTTAAGCCTATTGTTTCTTTTATTAACTTTATATTGTTTTCAAATATTGTTCTTGTTCTTATTTTGTTGTCTTCGCGAAATTCTATTGGATTTTTAAAGAAATCTTGTTTTTAATAAATATTATATATACCGGTATATATATACCTAAAGAAATTAGTAGGAAGATGCTCATAAATTGGTAGGCCATTTTTATGTTAAATATTCAAGTTTATTCATATTTTTTATATATAAACAAGTAAGAAAATTATAGTCGGTCTAGACCGACTATACGATACCCTATACCATGCGTTTAGAGACCCTATCTCATAGACGCAACTAACTGGATATAGAAAATAAGCATAAACCAAATTTGAGTGGGATTTTTATAATTTTTTTCGGCTGCAGATATGAAAAAGTTCATATCGGATGATATATCTTTATGGGGACTAGGCCCAAAAATGGACCGATCCTGACCATGTTTGGTAAAGTCTCTTGTATTTTGCAAAAATATATACAAACAAAATTTGAGAAGAATCAGTGCAATATTTTTGTTTTTTTGACAGATTTAGGTGAAGATCGGGAAGCAGTTCTATATGGGGGCTATGACTAAGAGTTGTCCCATAGGGATCATTTTTAGACTACTGATTAGTGGATGTAATATATACATACAAACCCAATTTGACTAAAATTTGTATGATAATTTGGATCTTATGGCAATTTAAGTCGATTTCATAGGGGTCATTTGTATGGGGGCTAGGTCTGAACATGGACCGATTCTCACCAATTTCAATAGTGTTCATCCCATGGCCGATAAAAGCTTACATACCAAATTTCATCAAAATATATTCATATTTGCGACCTGCAGTTTGCTTACAAGCTTTACATGGACACACAGACGGACGGACGGACGGACGGACGGACGGACATCGTTAAATCGAATCAGATAGTGATTCTGATTCGATCGGTATAATTAAAGATGGGTGTAGGTCAAATATTTTTGGTTGTTACAAACAGCAGCACAAAGTCATTATACCCAAACCACATAGTGGTATAGGGTATAAAAACCTTGCACAATACTGAGGTTAATGTTCTCACTAAATTAAGTGGTCTTAAGAATTGTATGTATCTATTAGTTTTCATAAGAAATATAATTTAAGTCTTATGGTTTTGTGTAACATAGATCATTTTAAATTTTATTTATTTAGGTCTTTATTGTGTTGCATTTACTTGGTTTTTTAGTAACGCATTTCAATAATTTTTATTAAAAACAAGTTAGAATGTAAAATAAGACCTTTAAACATTCCACGATGTTTTCCAAAAATAAACTTTTTCGTTCGAATGCATAAAAAATATTCCAAAAACAATTTTCAAACTTAATTATCTAGCTTATAAATAGTACATTGCTACCAGAACAACCCGACATGACAAAGAAAACATAACATATTTGGGAAAAAATTTCTTTATTTCTCCACATGATATCGTTTTATTTCCATACACTTTTCCAAGTCATATTCAATAGAGTCAATAGCCTGATTTATTGCGGTGAAATATCGCCAAACACTCTATTGAAACATTTCCACGACGCACAGTGGCGCCATTTGAGTTTTTTCGTTGCAAAAATCATATCTTTTGAACCGAATAACATAATTGAACAGCTTAAACAGCATATGATAGATAACTGTTCAGCCTATGAAATGAGCGTTTGGAAAGGGTGCTACGCTTTGTAGGGGCCTACTTATGGGTTATCAAAGTTAAAATTTGTAGAGAAATCAATTTTATGGTAACTCAAAAAAAATTATTTTTTCATTTTTAGATTTTTATTTTTTTTCTTTAGGGTTTTATGTTTTAAATTATTACCCAACAAATTAAAAAAAATTACTTCTTTTTTAAATTTATTTTTTCAATTTTCTGTAAAATATTCATCACAACTCGTAAGAGAAGGTATATCTAAAAGAATAATCATTTCTAAACTATAATTATTTTCTAACTCTATTCGTGACTTCACATGCCGCAGGGAAGAAATAAGTGGATCGGAAGATGCTGCCAACATGTTGACGAGGTCCTCATTTTGCCTTACCCTTGATGCTTTGAATGTGTACTGCAATCTATATTTTTTATAAAATTTGTTAAGAGACTCCTGTGCTTCGTCAGAAAGCTCTCCAATTGGCAAAGACTGGTACTCAATTATATCTTTGCCATGCGCCAATATTTTATGGACGGTCGGGTTCAACTTCTTCTGTGGATACATTTCTGCTAAAAGAGATGCAGTTTTCGATGCATATTCTCCATATTTTGTAGAATTGACATTTTCTTTGCAGTTTAAAACATTCAAGATCGTTCCCAATCTTTTCACGATTTGATTGCCAATTCCAGTGATTCTAGTTACTGCCTCATCATTTTCAAAAAAATCTCCTAGAAGTGTTTCCATCGTTTGAGTTACCGTATCCGTGCTTGGGACAGTCTACTTTTAGTCCAACTTGTTTAAAAGAAGCATCCTGTATTTGCTTCTTTCTGATCTTTTCCTTATCCTTTACTGATGTATTTTCATCGAAGTTTTCCTCCTCTTGTGGTAGGGTATACGCCAGTTTTAGCAAGAACTCCATACACCTTATCCTTGCGTGCAATGGTGACATTCCATATTCGTAATTCTCCTCGTTTGTAGAATCGTTTAAATTACAAAAGTTCTTCTGACTCTTTTTGCAAATCGGGCATGACAATGTTGAGGTTGTTCCTGTCAGTTCGTTTTCGACTTTTCCGTCAACCATGGTCAGATGGAACTCGTAATTGCATTCAATATATTTCCTTCTCCAATTTGCAGCTTTGTAGGATTAATCTTGCTTATTTGTTCTTCAATGTCCTTCACCGTGGTCCTTATGAGTTCTGCCGTTTCCCTTGCAAACTGAAACATTATTGGTCGGCAATAATGCACTGATGACGGACGTGGATTTTTCCAGTGTAGGGAAACATCAGATTTTAGCCGCAAAGGAACAGCAGATGCCATAAACTTATTTCCGTCCGATATTGTAGCGTCATCGGAAGATATCCTTTGCTTATAAACGCTTTGTCCGGATGATCCATCGCAGCCCCATTTGCTGATCAATGTCAGTTTCTCAGGAAGAATTTTCACCTCATTTTCAGGAAGACTCTCCAACAACCGTTTTGCTGTATGGCCCATGAGATCCTGCAGATTGGCTTTCACAAAGACTTCCGTAAACTCCGTATGCAGTGGTCGTGAATTTATTTTGGCTTGCGTAATATTCTTGTATCCTGGTAAAACGTCAGCCCCGTGTCGCATCAAGGATGCCCGTAGTATCTCATATTTTTCTTTGGAAAGTTGTAAGTCCATAAACAAGGCCAAGGCTTCTTCGGAACCATACTTTTGTGTGCGTTTGTGAGCGTGGGAATGCTTTCCTTAATCCTTTTTAGTCGCAGTGGGCATGCATCAGCAACAGATTTTGTAATCTGCGACCTAACTCTATCACTATCCTTTGTATATTTAATAGACAGCACGTCCGATAAATGCTTCGTGGTCAAGTCATTGGTGGCATCAGCAAGTTTCCTCTTTCTTGTGAAAATTTAACACTCCTCAATACTTTTTTTTTGGTTTCCTTTTGCTCCTCTGGTTGATGTGGTGGGTTTATCTACTGCCAATATATCCAGGATGGTGTCTTCATTAAGCCAGTCCTCGTATTTGGAGTTGAAGTTCTGAATGGTTCGATTAGATTTCACCCATTTTGCCTTAATATTTGCATATATCAGATAAAAATTATTTTTTATAATTTCGCTTCTCTCAATATTTTCCGTGAAAAACTTTGGTGTGGTTGACCTTCTAAACAGTTCAAATAATTTTAAATTGTTCAACGCCATGTTTTCAGTGCTTAAATTGTTTAACGCCATGGTTTCAGTACTTGTTGCGCCAACTTTCAGTCGTAGACTAATCCAGGCATTATGCTTATTTTGCAATATATAGGCTTATGCTACCATGCCTAAAAATTTACCTGTTCCCTCCATACATATGGATTTAGGCTGAATTATGCAATTTTGATATTATGCTCGTGTCTAAATAAGATTTGTGCCTACCTGGAGGGACCATAAGTCAATATTGTTCTTGACCATTTGTACTCCAAAGTAATTTTTAAGTGAGGTGCGTACCTGCGAATTTCAATGAGTAGTTTTTTGTCCATCCTGTGCCTGTAACAGAATATTGGGAGTAGACTTTGGCAGAGGCTCCCAGGTAGACAACCGACTTAAAATGCAATTTTCAAACTATTAGATCAAACTACTGTCAGTCAAAACATGTAAGGGATGCACGCCATACAATTTCTGCAACCATGTCTTTTTAACCTTTTTTACCTCTAGAAGCCAAACGGGCACGTACGGGCAGATAAAACCTTTTGAATTATGTAAAGAAATAATCAAAGAACATGTTTTGCAGATATGGCAAATATAGAAAAATATAGATTTTTTTTATTTTCCGTCAAAGTTGAAAAATAGTGAAAAAAAATGATAGTTTTTAAATAGTGATTTACCAGGAGAAACACAAAGCAAACAGTTAATTTTTTTTTATCATTATACATTTAATAAATACATCAATCAACGCAAACAAAAAATAAGGCGATTCGTTACCTATTTTTCGTCATATTACACCTGAAATCGCAACAAATTGACTAAAAATTGTGTGTTTTTTTGAAAACCGAAAGTCGGTCAACTTTGAATGGTTATATCTTCTAAACTAAAAATGTGATATTATTAAGAGTAGCATATTTGAAATCGTTGAAAAATTTCCTATCACATGGGTTTATTCAAAACTTCGTCGGCGCACATGAAAAATTTGATTTTTGCAACCTCGTTTACTCTACGGGCGCCACTGTGCGACGCTGCTTTTGTGAGCAAATGAGCCATCCATCTTAAGGGCAGCTTCTTATCTCCAAATTTGTGGTCAATATGCTATATATAACACTTTTATAAATGGCTATCACTTCAGCCAGCTCACACACTTTCAGTCAATACCATTTCGTACATTTTTTAACTGTTTCTGGAGTGACTACCTTAATTGATCCACCACTGCGGCTTTTGTCTTGGCAGCGCATACAGCCTCGTTTGAGCTCCGCCACACAATATTTTATAGTCGTAAATGAAGGACCAGACTCCCCAGGGTAGAGTTTAGCTCGTCTTTAAAAAAATTCTATACAACGTGGCGACATGAAACTTAAAACATATCATTTTTAGGTTGCCACTTTTCACCAAAGTAATTTTCAAACTACTGCCATCATATATACATATGGTCTGATTTTTATGGGACAGCCATCGTATATCATATTTCACTTTCCTTCAACTTTTAGATTTTTCGAACAACAACTTTTAATTTTTATAATGGAAAAACTAAAAAAGAGTTGTAAATCCTTTTTCACAGGAAGGCATATTGCAATTTAAAGAATATATTGGTTTTTAATTTCCTTACCCCACGTGCCTTTTTAGGCATATTAAAAATCTTCTGTTTTGGAGCATTTTTAAAAAAATTATTAAATTTAATCTTTTTTAGAATTAAAGGTCCTAATTATGAGATCGGATGTTGTTCTAAGAATTATCGTGAAGTCGTGTCCCTTTTTATATACCTTCTTTTAAGTGTTAAACTACTAATCGGTTTATAAAATCATAGACCACCTGCCAAGTAAATGGATCTCGCAATAAAAAAAAAAAAATGATTTCTTTAAAATTCATAACATGTCATAAAGGGATTTGAAAATATAAAATGTTATTTTAGCAATTCAGAAAGAAGAATTATAATTATTATCAAAAAGGGGTAAAATTCGAGCCAGTTATTTAACTTTCAATTAAAATGTATTAAAAAAACGTATGCAGCGGATTCCCAGTATCCATTGCAGATTTAAAAAGAGGTGTAAACAAATATTCAAATAAAAAAGTCATGTGAGTGCGATCGTAGGGGAGATGTGTAAACATCTAGTAATTAAAGATTTTTTTTATAGCCTTTCTTAAAATCAAACAGAAAGCGTATTACTTATAGCAATCAACTGCAGGGGCTCTGTTAATATAAAAATATTTATTATTATTTATTATTTTAACCAGTTAATTTTTAATTTTTCGATTTTATTTTTTATTTTTCGTTTTTCATTTTTCGTTTTTCATTTTTCATTTTTAATTTTTTTTTAAATTTTTCATTTTTATTATTGATTTTTCATTTTTTTAATTTTAATTTTTCATTTTTCATTTTTAATTTTTCATTTTTAATTTTTTTCTTCATTGTTCATTTTCCAATTTTTATTTTTCTTTTTTAATTTTTCATTTTTCATTTTTTATTTTTTATTTTTCATTTTTTATATTTAATTTTTTATTTTTCATGTTTCATTTTTTATTTTGAATTTTTTAGCTTTAATTTTTTATTATTTATTTTTTTTAAATTTTTTATTTTTCATTTTTTATTTTTCATTTCTCATTTTTTATTTTTCAATTTTCATTTTTTATTTTTCACTTTTATTCTTAATTTTTTAATTTTCATTTTAATGTTTTTTTTTTAATTTTTCGTTTTTCATTTTTTATTTTTAATTTCTCATTTTTTATTTTTCATTTTTCGTTTTTAATTTTTCATTTTTTATTTTTTTAATTTTTATTTTTTATTTTTCATTTTTCATTTTTTATTTTTAATTTTTCATTTTTTATTTTTCATTTTTCGTTTTTGATTTTTCATTTTTCATTTTTCATTTCTCATTTTTTATTTTTTATTTTTCGTTTTTAATTTTTCATTATTCGTATTTTATTTTTCATTTTTTATTTTTTATTTTTAATTTTTTATTTTTCATTTTTCATTTTTCATTTTTCATTTTTAATCTCTATTTTTTTCTTTTTCATTTTTTATTTTTCATTATTCATTTTTAATTTTTCGTTTTCCATTTTTTATTTTTCATTTTTGATTTTTCATGTTTCATGTTTTATTTTTTATTTTTCATGTTTCATTTTTCATTTTTTATTTTTCATTTTTTATATTTCATTTTTTATTTTTCATTTTTTATTTTTCATTTCTCATTTTTTATTTTTCAATTTTCATTTTTTATTTTTCACTTTTGTTCTTAATTTTTTAATTTTCATTTTAATGTTTTTTTTTCATTTTTCATTTTTCGTTTTTCATTTTTTATTTTTAGTTTTTCATTTTTTATTTTTCATTCTTCGTTTTTAATTTTTCATTTTTTTAATTTTTATTTTTATTTTTAATTTTTCATTTTTTATTTTTAATTTTTCATTTTTTATTTTTCATTTTTCGTTTTTCATTTTTCATTTTTCATTTTTCATTTTTCATTTTTCATTTCTCATTTTTTATTTTTTATTTTTCGTTTTTAATTTTTCATTTTTCGTTTTTAATTTTTTATTTTTCATTTTTCATTTTTCATCTTTATTTTTTAATTTTTCATTTTTTATTTTTCATTTTTATTTTTCATATTTCATTTTTCATCTTTCATCTTTATTTTTTGTTTTTCATTTTTTATTTTTCATTTTTCATTTTTCATTATTCATTTTTAGTTTTTCGTTTTCCATTTCTTATTTTTCATTTTTTATTTTTCATGTTTCATGTTTTATTTTTAATTTTTTATTTTTCATGTTTCATTTTTTTATTTTCATTTTTCATTTTTTATTTTTCATTTTTAATTTTTCATTTTTTATTTTTCATTTTTAATTTTTCGTTTTTCATTTTTAATTTTTTTTTTCATTTCATCTTTCATTTTTTACTTTTTATTTTTTTTTCATTTTTTTTTTTTCATTTTTAATTAATTTAATTTTCGCGTATAGAAGTTTACACATCAAAAAGGGGACAAACTTTTTTTCTAAATTATTCACAAATGTTACGCTTTTCGATTTGGCAACCTTAAATTAGTGAGTGCTCAATTCGGATGGCAAAATTTCAACCATTTTGATCTACGAGATATAAGCGATTTCATGGGCCCCGCCATCATTTTACTGTCAACTCTGAAAATAGTTTGTCCTAAATATTGCTTCCAAATATTTGATATTCAGTTCTGTATTATTCTGTCCAGTAGCAAACTTTTCACTTCTTCATCCAGATGTTCTATTCTACATTTATTTCGAATGCTTGAGATGAATGGATCTGGCATTGCCAATAATCTTATATATTAAAAGAATTTATGAATAAACTTTGCATTCAAGATTTTTTTCAATATTTTTCTTCTCTCAAACCTCTATAACTAGAGTTCTAATTAACGTAGGCTGTTGACATAGGTCTAGGAACACTCAGTGGATCAAGCTCCTTCTTTTGAGGAAAGTTGGGTTTGAGGAAAGTTATGCGTGGAGAATCAACTTTACTTTTACTGTACGTTAACTTATCTTGGCATATTTTGGCATTACTGTACGTTAACTTCTCTTGCCAAATTCGTTGGGTTTGAGGAAAGTTATGCGTGGAGAATCAACTTTACTTTTACTGTACGTTAACTTCTCTTGGCATATTTTGGTATTATATTATAAAAATTAATATAATGCTGCGGAGCAGCAGGGGTCCTCTAGTATGTACATATATTAAACTGTTCTTCATTAATAACATTAACATATTTCTGATATTGTCCTCCCTATAAAATCTGTAATCCTAATTCTTGTTTGCCTGGATTTTCTCTGATTGATCTGTAAGTGGTACCAAATGATATCTTCTGCATGAATGTATTCCCATCATTCGTATTGCCTGAATTTTTTTTTTTTTTTTGGTTGATCTATAAACAACATACAATTCAGATTTTCATCTTCAACATGTTCCTTTTTTAAACTTCTCAACTCCTTGTTAGTCGTTGTTTCTTATTGATCGTCTAGATCCGACATCCAAATTATAAATGATGTTGAGTATGTATTCCATAAATTGGATTCTTTTATGTATCGGTGATAAACCAAATTTATATGCATCAGTATTATCTAATGATTTTTTCGGAGACTTAAGTGACTTGATGTTCTTTGGCTTATAATACAGCTGCACGCAGCCTTTGTGTCAGTCAGAGGCTGGCCTCCTGTTCCGTCTATCATTATCAGCACTAATTGGTAGTTTACTTCAATTGTCTGCCCGTCAATCTCTAAATCCAATGGCTGTAGTATTACAGTTTGGGCTCTGAAATCACTGACTTCTTTTTTTTATTGATATTATTAGTTTCCTTTTTAAATTCAAATTTAATTGTTCTGCAATATTTAGTGGAAGATGTTGTTTGAGTCTCCAAATATCCTTTCATTGTACTGGTCGAAGGTTTTAAGTTTCCAAATTTAAAAAAGTTACAAACCTTAAAATTTTGTAAATTATATGCTTCCAAATAAATTAAAAATTTATCGCACCATTTCATACCAATCGGTAGAAAATTTGTGCATTTAATTATTTATTGCTTTAAAAAGCATTACAGGGGTCAAATATATCATTTTTGAAAGAATTCAATCCTGCCAACTGAACAAAAAAGGGCACAGGCCATTGCCGGTAATAGTTTGCAAATTTAAATAATACAATTTTTTTTTTTAATTTTATAATAAGTTTGTATTCACTGGCATGCCCACAATTTTCACTTTTATCCAATTTTTTGACGGCCTTTGTTCTGACATGTTTTCTATTAAATGGCAATAAAAATTTTGCAATCGATGGAAACAAAAAATTAGGTTTTGGCTAACAAATTCAATTCTTGAGCCATTGTGCGATTATTGGTTTTCCAGATATAAGGGATTTTATGTTTCCCCCCAAAATTTTCAAATCTCAAATTTAATACGTAGATGTATGAGTGATAATTGGTTATATATTATAAATAAAAATATTAAAATTTAAAATTTTCTAGATATTTTTATTAGAGATTAACTAGATATTAAATTTTATGTATCTATTACAGAAAAATATCTAAATCTTAAGTTGTTTTTTATTATTTGAAACTGGAATTTCACAATTTATTCTTACTAAGTATGGAAATAGAATTAAAATACTCATATTTTTGTAACCACAATCTTTCCCGTCATCCAACTCATGTAGTTTTGTATAAATAGATAAAACTTAATACACGACTGCATGACTTTTTGAACTTCATCGTAAAGTCGACATTGCTCCTGTTAATCTATATATATAAAATTCATTTTCTGTTTGTTTGTTTGTTTGTTTGTTTGACCGCTATACAAATTTTTATTTTTCAACGGATCTTCCTGAAATTTTGTACACACGATCTCTATACCCCAGGAAAGGTCGCCATATACTTTTTACCGGCCACGCCTACTTTTACGCCCTTTTTTATGTAAAATTCGTTTTCTGTTTTATTCTCTGAAATTCGGTACACACGATCCCTGTACTCCAGCTAAGGTCACCATATACTTTTTATCGACCACGCCTCTTTTTACGCCCACTTTTTATATACAATTCATTTCATGCTTTTTGGTATATTTGTTCGCTATACAAATTATTATTTTTCAACGGAATTCTCTGAAATTTGGTACACACGATCTCTGTACTCCAGGAAAGGTCGCCATATGCTTCGTACCGGCCACGCCTACTTTAGCGCCCTCTTTTTGTATACAATTCATTTTGTTTTTTGGTATATTTGTTCGCTATACAAATTTTTTTTTTCAACACATTTCTCTGAAATTTGGTACACACGATCTCTCTGCTCCAGGGAAGGTCGCCATATTCTTCGCACCGGTTACGCCTACTGTTACGCCCACTTTTTGTATACAATTCATATTCTGTTTTTTGGTACATTTGTTCGCTACACAATTTTTTTTTATCGGATTTCTCTGAAATTTGCTACACAAGATCTCTGTACTCCAGAGAGGGCGCCACATGATTCTTGCCGGCCACGCCTACTTCTACGCCCACTTTTTATACAAAATTAATTTTCTGTTTTTTGGTATATTTGTTCACTATAGAAATTTTTATTTTTTAGACATCTATTTTTCACTTTGGACATCTAAAATTTGGTCACACGATCTCTATATTACAGGGAAGGCTTCTACTTTGCGCCAACTTCTGTGTACATATATAAAACTTATTTTTTCCCTTTATTTGTTTCTTTATTTGATTGCTATACAAACTTTTATTTTTCAATGGCTTTCTCCGAAATTTAGTACATATTCCAGGGAAGGTCGCCATATGATTTTTACCGTGAAATGTCGTATGATAAATTTTATCTACGTATGTGAAATAATTACCTGTTGATCAAAATAGGCCACACATATACTATAAGCAGTTGCTTAAAGAAACCTTGCGACCCAGTATTAAACGTCGCATTAGTATTTCATTTCTGAAACTTGAATTTGACGTCTCTGCTCAATGATGATCACTTATTGAATGAAGTAATTCAATTTTTAAAAGTTCTGATTCCTTTAATTTGCAAATGATTCCGTTATATTTGATGTTTATAAATAAACTTAAAAAATACTTAAAGCGGTTTCGCAACTTTTTTTTTGAAGCATTTTTGCTGCAGCATCTTAAAAAACTTCTAAATTAGAAAATCAAAAAATTTTGAATTGAAATAAAAAATTTATTTACTGCCCATACAAATTTTTAAGTACTCAGCGCCTGGTAAGCATAGTGAACCATTTTTCAAGTCAAAGGCCTTTTTATCCCGGGAAAGACCGGGTAAGAACAGCTAGTACTATATAAAATATTGAAACTAGCCTCGAGCATTTGTTAAAAAATTTAAAAATGTGAATTTCGAGTGGTCACAAAACATTATTTTTTGCGGAGAAAAACCATCACCGAAATCAAAGAAAGGCTTGACAAATACTATGGGAACTCCGTACCATCAACTTTAATAGTTAAGAAGTGGATTACTGAATCCGTTGCGCTCGTGCCACCAAAAGTGACGCCGAACAAAAGAGATCGTCACGCCAGGAAATCGACAATGGACGATGGAATGATATAGAACGATCGGAGAATGGAAGTTCTTGAGTTGGCTGAGGCTGTAGACATCTCAACTGAGCGTGTACATTACATTGCCGCGATTGGCTACACTCGATCGTAAACGGAACAGAAGTATTTAGCGATATTCAACCTCAATCCGAAGAAGATTAATAAGCTGCCACAGTGGTGGACTTCTCCGGGTGAACGTGCATCAAAGATGTCAAAGGTGGGCCTTGCGGCCAACAATGATATGGCGAAGGAATAAAGAAATTGGAAAATGCTGGTCTATATATATATCAAACTAAAAGGCGACTATGTTGAGAAATACATAAAACGCATTTTTGCCGAAAAAATATATTTTTTTTTTCAAAAAGGCACTAATTTATCAAACCGCCCTCGTCTGACCTGATTTTGCAACATTATATCACTTTAGAAAAATTTAGAGTTTTTCAACATAATAGTGAACTATGTATCGAAAAGGAAAATTCTTCAAAATTACCCTATTTCAGGTCTACTTTAATAGTTTTAGGCCCAAAAGAAGCAAATTATTCTAGGAAAGCCACTAGTGCCAAATTAAATTAATGTATTTTTTTTAATTATTGATCAACACTCAGGTGATGCCTCCTACAGATGCAGTGCATTGTGTTGATCTCAGGAAAATAGGTTATGGAAAGGAGGAAAGAGGGAGTAGTGTTTGTGGATATTTGACTTAAATTTTATTAGATTGTATCTGTCAGGAAAGAACTATGCAGGGAGTTTATTCCACATACGGCTAGTTTGACTGATAAACGAATTTTCTCTTTAATGCATTGTGCGGTAACTGAACAATAGAGTACAAATGGTTGTGATCCTTGGCCGTATGGGTCAACAAATAACATTGAGTCTTGTAGAATTATTTTACAATACAATAACTATTGTGGCCTGACTAAATAAATATCCCCATTGGCTCAATACTAGTTATGCGATATGATTGTGAAAATACAGCTCATTTCAAATCATTGAAGTAAGAAAAATTTTAAGAAATACTCGTTTGAAAAATTTTATCTTTAAGATTTAATTATTTCTTAAAAAAATAGGTTTCCAATCATAAATTGCTTTTTTTCAACATACTCAAGCATATTTTTTTTTTTTTTAATATTGCATGTCATTAATAGATTTTGAAGTCATTTTTCTTAACAAATCCAAAGGAAAAAAAAAATATCAGCTTGTTCTGCGTACTAAATTTATATGCCGAGAAATAACCTATACTTCACGCTTTAATGGGATACTTAAAATACAATAACGGAATACAAATAACTTGTGCACGTTCTTTTTAAAGTGATTACCCCCCCCCCCCCCCACACCAAACAAAAGTATTTTTAAAGCCCAAAGTACATATTGAGTGAGAGCCTTAAGCCAAATTGTTACATGTGCCAGAAATTAACATTAATATATGCTGTGATACAATAAGGTAAAAAAAAAACTTACAGCCCCCAGCAAATGATTAACTTTTTGGCATTTTGTAGAAAGACTTGAAAAAAAAGTTGAACAGTAAATATAAAACAAATAAAAAAAATTGTGTCAAAAGCAGGTTAACCTAGATTTACGCGGCATTTTATTTGAAGTGATTAGATAATTTTATCCAAATTGTGAATTTCGTACTTTTCTAACGCATTATAAAATATAACGCGATTATCATGGCAATCCTTTAATTGCGTGAAGTGCAAAACTGTTGTATGATCATAATATTGATGAATTACAGATATAATCAAGTTTAATGGTAACACCGCCAAATCGCCAAATTTACTTTTAGTTTTTTAGAAAAACGAGCGTAACTAGTAGCAGTAGTAGTAATTCTTTATTACAAAATGTTTTTGTTTTGTTTTTTTCTAAATAACATTACAAAAAATAAATATCTTAAAAAATATACGACTGGAACTATGTCGTTAGCCGGTAAAAAGAGATTTTTTTTTACATAGGTTAGGTTAGGTTAGGTTGATAAGAGGAGCTATGTATATACATAGCTCATATCCGTTATATCTGGATATACACCTAAGCCAGTAGGTCGGCTTGTTGTGCGCTCTACATCTCTACTTTCCGGTTATCTACCCCTCTTACTAACTTAGAAATTCGGTCTCATCAGCAAATTTCCTGAGTATTTTCCAGCTTATCCCCCTTAGACCCATCAGGCCTGGTAAGATGTCGCTGGATAGATATCTGACCCTTGTTCTCGCAAATGCAGGACAATAACAGAGGTAGTGTTCTAGGGTTTCGTCATCCTCTCCGCAAGCTTTATAAACGGCTGATTTCGCCCGTCCTATACGGTATAGGTGAGCCCTCAACTCAGAGTGTCCAGTGAGGATGCCAATTACCCTACTTAGTTCTACCCTATTCAGATTCAGGATCTCCCTTGTTCTTGTTGCGTTGGGAGAACCCCATAATATCTTTGTAACCTTACCCACGTCATTCTCTTCCCAAATTGATACATGTGAACTGGTCGCCCAGTCTGCCAGTTCCAATTTGAGAGACTTGAAAGGTATTGGGTTTTCCAAATTTACTCTTTTCAGGAAAGATCCCTTCCTGGCCAGTGTGTCAGCAATCTCATTTCCCATTATACCACCGTGTCCTGGGATCCAAACGATTTCAAGTCTGCCTCTTCTGGAGAAGTTTGAAATCTCCTCCTTACACTCGAGGATAGTCCTTGATCTAGTTTTGTCTGCGGATATCGCTTTGATAGCCGCTAGACTATCCGTAAATATTTTCACTTCTCCGGGACTTGGGGAATCCCGTGCGTTAATATACCTCATACATTCCTTTATCGCCACCAATTCAGCCTGAAAAACGGAGTTGTGGTCCGGAACACGGAGGTATACCCCTGTGGAATGGTCCTCATCGTAGAAACCTATCCCAGTCGTACCATGCAGACTAGAGGCGTCCGTATAGTAATGTGACCCTGGAAGGTTCTGTAGAATATTCCCGTTCATCCAACTTTCCCTGTCTGGTATCCGTATACTGCAGGGTATATCTGTTGACACTTCCGCGATTCTATCACAGCTAATATTCACTGTGTTGAGTCCCGGAATTTGGTCTAAAATAGTCTGGCGTCTGGTCATGTGGTCGGTGGTATATTCCCCTGTTACCGTTAGTCGTAACATGGCCAGAGCTGCCTCATATTTAATTCTAATCTCGATTGGGTGTATAGATAGAATATTCTATAAAGCCCTCGTAGATGTAGTCCTTATTGCACCACTGATTCCTATGCAACAGAGACGCTGTATCTTTTGGAGTGGTTAAATGTAACATTTCCTGTTCACTGATGTCCATATGACTATGGATGCGTAGGTTAGAATAGGTCTAACGACGCTTGTGTACAGCCAATATGTCATCTTCGGGTTTAAACCCCATTTTGAGCTTATAACCCTTCTGCAGATGGCACATACACGATGAGTCGATTATTTTCGTCTTCCTTGTAAAGAGGCATATCTCAGTTTTCTCTGGGTTCACATTCAAACCCCTCGGTTGTGCCCAGTCATATGCTATTTCGAGTGCATTCGATGCCCTCCTACATAAATCTCTAGGATCTTTCCCCCTTAAAAGTATCGCTACGTCGTCTGCGTAGCAGACAGGTTGGAAACCCTTATTGGCTAGAATCCTTAGCAGACTGTTTATATTGGTCACCCAGAGAAAATCCCCCCTTGAGGTGTCCCACAACAAACCTTGTTTCTTATTTTAATGCCACCAACCTCGCAACTTATCCATCTATTCCCTAGCATGTGACTGATCCAGGCCTTAATATCCCGGTCAATGTCGAATCTTTCTAGGGATTGGAGTAGCGTATTGGTTGATACATTGTTAAAAGCTCCTTCTATACCAATGAATATAGCTAGGGTAAAGATTTTTAGATCAAAAGATCTTTCGATGTGGTGAACTACTTCATGAAGCGCAGTTTCCACTGAGCGTCCCTTTAAATAAGCGTGCTGTTTGAAATTCAACAACTCATTTGGGATTTGACATTTAACCATGTTATCGACTAAGGTTTTCAATAAGAAGGATGTAAGACTTATCGGTCGATAGGCCTTTTTTTCTTTTTTTTTTACATATATTACTAAATTAATTATTGTTTTCAAATATTAACGTTTTACAATAAGATAAAGCATTGATTATGTACTGAAGTACACACCGCCCAGTTGTTTTCACCATTTAAAATTCTAACTAATTCTTCCTCTGATACTATTATTTTTCGAAACCAATACTTTCGAAAGTTGTTTAAAACGAGACATTTACCAATGAAGTGTTGTATATTTTCAATTTCTTTCGTATTACACAGTGAATAGCGTTTTTCGATTCTTCTTTTATATTCAGCATGCCTTGAATATCCACATGATATTAGCTTGATTGTTGTTTTGATAGAAGTATAGATGTGCCACTGATGGGTCCAATTTACTATAAAATCATTCTGTTTGCTGTAGTCTGTTTATTCGAGTTTGGTTGTTTTTACTTTTTATAGATTCTATCAATGCCATCTGTTTTATGTTCCATTGTTCGACTGTTATATTTGTTAACATCAAATCATTCAAATGTTTCACCCATGAAATATTGTTGGCCAAAGCTCAGTTTACTAACTGAGCTTATAAGGTAGTCTAGAATCAGTGAATTCAAAAATTTTACGTTTAATATAACACAAATGGAGGCTTAATGTGTAGAGATGCGCATCATCCACTCCAGACTCAAGCATAAGAGCATAATAATAACAAGTAAGAAAATTATAGTCGGTCTAGACCGACTATACGCTTTCCTATACCATGCATTTTGAGACCCTATCTCTTAGGCCCAACTAATTGGATATAGAAAATAAGCATAAACCAATTTTGAGTGGCATTTTCATTAATTTTTTTGGCTGCAGATATGAAAATTTTCATATCGAATGCTATATCTATATGGGGACTAGGCCCAAAAATGGACCGATCCAGACCATGTTTGGTAAAGTCTCTTGTATTTCGCAAAAATATATACAAACAAAATTGGAGAAGAATCAGTGCAATATTTTTCTTTTTTGATAGATTTATGTGAAGATCGGGAAGCAGCTCTATATGGGGCCTATGACTAAGAGTTGTCCCATAGGGATCATTTTTGGACTACTGATTAATGGATGTAATAAACACATACAAACCCAATTTGACTAAGATTTATATGATAATTTGGATCTTACGGCAATTTATGTTGATTTCATAGGGGTCATTTGTATGGGGGCTAGGTCTGAACATGGACCGTTTCTCATCGATTTCAATAGCGTTCATCCAATGGCCGATAGAAGCTTATGTACCAAACTTCATCAAAATATATTCATATTTGCGACTTGCAGTTTGATTATAAGGTTTACATGGACGCACAGACGGACGGACGGACGGACGGACATCGTTAAATCGAATCAGTTAGTGATTCTGATTCAATCGGTATAATAAAAGATGGGTCTAGGTCAAATAATGTTTATGAAAATTATTGGGAAATAGAAAGAGAATTTATTCATTTTCTTTTTAATTATAAAAATTTTTATAAAAATACGCAAAATGTAATAAATAAAATTGACAATTTTAAACGTCAACATTGTCCGTCGCACAGTGGTGAATTGCGCGAGATAGCGGTCAAAACTCTATAACTTTTGACCGGATTGGTATTTTTTTACGCAATTTGTTTTGTTCAATAGGAGGGACTTTAAGCTTCAATTTGCGTGTTCAAACGTAAAAATCGACTGATAGGAACGTAAGTAATTTGGAGTTAAAAATGCATTTTAATTTTTTGTTGAGTTTCCATGTAAAAGTTGAATATTTTGACATTTTAAATAGGTATTTTTTTTATAATTTCTTATTTTCTTCAATGGTATTTTACAACCAATACTTATTTATTATTCCTAAACTTAATTTTGGTCAGAAAATGACAACATTTGGCCCCTGACATTTATTTAGTCTCAATATTCACAGGGGCCAAAGGTTGGTTTTTTTTGGAAGAAAGCTAATTCTTGTGAGGATTAAACTGAAAAATAACACTGAAATTCCCAACAATATCAATACCATTTGGATATATTATATACAGAACACAACATCGATAAAATTTTAAGTAAACTTTTACTATTGATTTAAAGTGCACATATATTTTATTTAAATGTATTAATAAAAATTTATACTAAAATTAGAAACAAATTATAATCTTTAAACTAGTATTAATTAAACAATATTAGTAAAACTTTCTTCCAAATAGCTTTGATTTTCATTTTGCAGTAGTTGTTTAGCTTCTTCATCTAACTCTAATGAGGTTGATTTCCATTTTTGTCGAATACTGGACATATATGGGTCTGATGTGCTCAACAAAATATTAATAAGATCTTCATTAGTACAATATCTGGAAATTGTTCTTGCATTGTGCTCGCGAAAGAATCTGTAGTCTTTGTTCCTTTTTTCTTGGGCTTCTTCTGAGAGATCTCCAATTGGAAGCATATTGTGCTGAATTATTTGTTCCCCATGGAACAAAATTTTGTGAACTGTGGTTGGCATATGTCTCCAAGAATATTTTTGGTTATAAAGGGTTGCTGTCTCATTAGCATACTGACCAAATTTTTTTGCATCTATCTTTTTGCTATTAAATCATAATCTACTCCAGTTATAGAAGCTGCAGTTTCTGGATCGGAAAAAAATCTCCTTGCAGTGTTTCCATCATTAGAATTTCCTTCTCCTTGCTTTGGCTGGTCAATTATAAGGCCTATCTCACCGTATTTTTCTTGAATATCTTTTTTTTTTTGCTTTCTTTTTCCAAATTTTCTTTGTTGTTTCTCACTGTTTCGCCTAACGGGCCAAATTCCAAATCGTATCCCAATTTAAGAATATGCTCCATAAAACGAATTCTAGCATGAAGAGGTGACATTCCAAATTCATATGCTTCATTAAAACTATCGTCTTGTGTTGGCTCAATTGACTTGTTGTTTTTTGGCATATGGTGCAGCTTGACGATAACTTTGTTTTGGTTAAAGCTTGTGCAACTTTTCCATCAATCATTGTGAGACACATTTTAAAATTTACTTCAATGTCTTTGTCATCAAATTTAAAGTTCTTTAATTTGATCATTTATTTTTCGAACTTCTTCATCTATGACATCTTGAGTCTCCTTTTTGTAAGCAAACTTTATTGGTCTACAAAATTTTGTTGACGAGGGAATTTCATTCTTCCATACATCTATCTCTGCAGCTCTACTAGTTGACGGCTCTGAACCAATATAAGTTTTTGTTAAACGTAATGGAACGAAAGAAATCATGAATAAATTGGCATCTGATGAATTTTTCGCATTACATTGTTTGTATTGTTTCTGGCCAGAGGAGCCATCATATCCCCATTTAGAAATGAAAGTCATGCTGCAATTTTTAAACTTCTTTAAATAGTCAGCATCAAATGTCTTTAATAATCGTTCTGCAGTGTGTTCAAGAAGATCCTGCAATTTTATTTCTGCTGAACTTGAAGTTACACTAATAGCATTTGGTGAAGGTAAGCAATCTTTTTTGGCAGAAACTATATCTCGATATGATGGAAAAATTCCACAATTTTTTTCATTGGTTCGCTTCCGCAATCCTGTATATTGGTTTTTAGTCATTTTCAAATCCAAAAATAGTGCAAATGCTTCTTCTGGAGTAAATTTATTTTCTTCAGTTGGTGTCGGCATACTTTCTAAAATCCTTTTTGTGCGTCTGGGGCTTGCTTCCACTATTTTTTCAATGATAGCAATTTTACCCTTTTTAGTTTTCGATGGTTGAATTTAATGCAGAAATGAATCCTTTATGATGCTACAAGAAACTTCTTCATTGATATGTTTAAGCTTGCGTCTTCGTGATCTTTCACTACAATTATCAATTGGCTTTGCTGGTCGACCACCTTTTCCAGTTTCCGTGGTAGTTACTGATGGCTTTTTAAAAATAAGTTTATTTCTTAGCCATTCTTGGTTGCGTGAGTAAAACAATTTCTTGTTTCTGGAACATTGATTGTACCGTTTTCTTAAAGTATTTAAAAAGTTTTTTATTTTTAAGTTATGAATTTTAATTTCTTGTTTGTCGCATATTTTGAAGAATGGATTATTCATTATATGTAAAATAATGTCGTTTTCATCTTTCCGTTCAAAATATATATCAGATAGAACACTATAACTGAATTTAGCCATTGTTTAAACAATAATGAAGAAAAAAAATGAATGCATGGATTAATATACTATTGCTCGAACTTTCAACATGATCTTTTTTACCTCTTTGAAACATAATATAACAGGTAGTTGGTTTTACCAGTTATTTCCATTGGTTTTAAATATATTTGCAATTTTCACGTATTTAAGTTGTGTAATATAAGATGGCAATAAAATCTTTTTTACCTTTTCCAAATGAATTGCCAGATACCACATAATTTGAGAGTTCTATTGTCATTTTTGTCAAAATTTTGATACACCCTTCTATGTGGACTATGTCCAAATATGGGCCAAATTCTCCTAATTTCAGCACAATTATTTTTTGGGTCAATAAGAACTCTTGTACAAAATTTCATCAAAATATATGCATAATAGCCACTTTCACATACAAATAACTTCTCAAAAAATATGACGTGCATTTGTACCGAATATCTTACCTTGGGTCAGAATAATTGCTGTAGCTCAAAAAGTGCAGTCCCGATGCATGGACATGTATATATAGGAATGTAGGGGAGAGTTAGGACTACAAAATAGTAAATTTGTGTTTTGACTCAGCTTGACTCACAGGAGTTGTGCTCTATGAAGTAGGAAATTTCCGAGAAATTTGACCTTTTTTAAAAAATCAATTTTTTTACCAGTAATAGGAAATAAGTTAAGTTACAACACAAAATTTATTTCGTCCAAAAATCTTGAAAAACAAAAAAGTTATGATCATTTAAACTTTAAAAATTAACTAAAAATATCATAAATTTACTAAATTCTGAAAAAGCCCATTTTGGACCACCCTGTTCTCAGTGAAATAGTTGAAATAGAGTTCTAATTTTTTGGCTCCCGAGGTTTACTACTGTCTACTTTCATATGAGTCTAATAACTTTAAAATCGCAGAACAAAAACCAAAAGGAGTTTTGGCCGCTATCTCAAAATATTGACCACAGTGCGTCGTTGTTTTTCTTATCTTTGATTGCCACGGAACAACTTACCACACCGGTCGGGTTATGCTTATACTCTATAAAAGATTTTTGCTATAAAAAAAATATGCAATCATCACAAAAACAAATATTAAACGTCAAAAGGAAAGTTATATATATATATATATATATTTTTATATAAATATTTTGGATCATTTACAAAAAGATAAAAAAAAAATACTTTATCTTTGTCAATAATCGAGCTGTAATTAACGATATAGCAATGGATATAACACCGCTTCATTGTTTTAGAAAAATTAAAAGAATTTAAATTTAATTTTAATAAATATGTATATTTATAAATTTTCGTTTTATCGCAGTATTTCAGTCCAAAACTGAATATTAATATTTAATATCTAATATTGTATGCTCTTTTTATGTTTTCAGTTCCAACCAACTGCATAAATCGGGGTTTAGCTGTAAAGTGAAAAAATTAATAAGTTTTGAATTTAATTTACATAATTAAACATTTTTGTTTTTTTTTTTTTTTTTTGAAATTTCTGATCTGTTTGAAGTTTTTCTTTAGAATTTTAGGTTTTCATATACCTACATAACTTTTTTCATATACTCATAATTATCAATGTTGTTCATATTCTCTTTATGTTTTTCTTTTCCTGTGCACATTTTTTTTATTACTTCTTCTATTTCCTTTTCCGAAAATTGTCTTTGTATCATTATTATTATTTTTTTTGTCCATTTCCTGTTTAAATATTCGCCGTAAGCCATCAGAAATATATCCATGTAATTTGTTTGAAATGTTATCTTTCATTAAGTATTTAATATTCATATATAATAATGTTGCTACAGTATTTATTGCTAAAATTAAATATAAAGGCGTCAAGTTAAGGAAGGGGCCAAAAATATAATACAAGTTTCAAATTTTGCACATATTTTGCTATGCTCGCTCTTTAATGCAATTGGCGACTTAAACCACTAGTATTTAATTATCACAAATTTATTCAATGGAAAGTTATAAGGCAGTGACTTTTTTAACATCGCTCCTAGTTAATTAAAAATCAACCCTGCTCCTGTCAACTACCATCTGTTAAAGGCCAGTTTACACTATCACACTTTGTAATACGACCTGTCGAAAAGTCGAGTACTATGAAAAAGTCGTATCCTGCAAAAAGCTTATGTTATGAAATTGACAGTCTGTATGATTTTATTTTCGATTTTATTTTTTTGTTTTTCATTTTTAGAAACATTCCTAAAAACTTGTCACTTTCATCGGACCAGAGTGTTTTTTTTTTTTTTTGTAATATTAAAAAAAGTTAAACAAAAACATAGAAAGTGGAAATCAAATATAAATTACAACATAAATTTGTTTGTTATTCTAAACAGCTGTTTTCATAAGACTTGATGGTTTAATCGGTTGTAAACTTTATGTTAACAATTTTTTTTAGTCTAAATTTTTTGTCGAAAATTGACTTATTTTTTTACAGCTTAAACAATTACTTATTTGAGCAGCGCTAACGCCCATCACTTGCATCGGATTTAAGAACGGGTTTTTGTTACTTGATCAGTGAAATGTTCTTTGTAATATGCGATAATTCAATTAACAGACTTTTATAGTTGAATTTTTGACTTTTTGCAAGGGTTTTTAGCAAAATGAGCCACTGTGCGACTGTAATAATCGTCATTGTTAGATATTAATTTTCCTTCCCAAACATCACCTCTAATCTATCTTCACCAACCTCCCCGTTAACCATGCCCCTGATTACATTTGTGTGTGTCATAAAAACATTCACCGTACTTTTTTTGGGTTTTTTTTTTTTTTTTTTGTTGGCAAACCTTAAATTTATTTTGCGGTTACCGAAATATATAAATGAAAATGTAAGTCATTTAAAACCGAACGAACAAATACAAATATATTTGTACGTAAGTGCGTGTGTAAGAACTTCTAGTGAATTGCCCAACAAACATCAACTCAAGATTTTGAGAAATGTAAAAATTTTCTTTTAAGAAAAACAGCCTGTTTCCAGAAGTCGAATCACTGAATTCGTTTGTCAAAACAACAAATGAAAATAGTAAAGCTATTTGAATGTTTGTAACACTTTATTTTTCCGGGTTCTATATGGAAAAACGAATTTTAACGTTAATAAATGATGCATTCTTTTGCTTTAAAATACAATTTAAAATTTTTAGGATTACACATTTTTTTTTATAAAAAAGAGCAAATTCTTGTATTTAAATAAAAATCCTTAAAATTCCTTCACTTTTAAAACACTTTTTATAGAACCAAACATTTTTCAATTTATTGTTATATTTTTAAAATAAATCTTTTTTATTTTTAATGGAACATTAGTTGGTTTTATTTTGTAGATAGGGCTGGCTAACATCTCAAAGGAAAAACAAGAAAATTATAGTCGGTCTATTCCGACTATACGATACCCTATATGGCTCAGAGACCCTATCTTTCAGTCCAACCAATTCAATATAGAAAATAAACATAAACCAAATTTGAGTGGCATTGCTATTAATTTTTTGGCTGCTGACATGAAAAAGTTCATATCGGATGCTATATTTATATGGGGACTAAGTCGAAAAATGGACCGATCCTGACAATATTTGGTAAAGTAACTTACATTTACAAAAAATATATATGAACCAAATTTGAGAAAAATCTGTGCAATATTTTTGTTTTTTGATAGATTTTAGTGAAGATCGGAAAGCAGCTCTATATGGGGCCTATGACTAAGAATTGTCCCACAAGGACTCTTTTTGGGCTACTGATTAATTGATATAATGAACACATACAAACCCAATTTGACTGAGATCTATATGATAATTTGGATCTTATGGCAATTTATGTCTATTTCATAGGGGTCATTTGTATGGGGACTAGGTCTTAACATGGACCGAATTTCACCAATTTCAAAAACGTTCATCCTATGGTCGCTAAAAGCTTATATACGAAATTTCATCAAAATATATTCATATTTGCGACCTGTAGTTTGATTTCAATGTTTACATGGACACACAGACGGACGGACGGACATCGCTAAATCGACTCAGAAAGTGATTCTGAGTCGATCGGTATAATAAAAGATGGATCTAGGTCAAATATTTTTGGTAGTTACAAACAGCAGCACAAAGTCATTATACCCAAACCACATAGTGGTATAGGGTATAAAAATATATAGTACACGTGTCGTAGGACTCAAACGTATTAAATCATTCTATATAAATATATACAAGAGTTGCGTGATTGATCATCATCGAAATTTGGACTGTATGTTCCCCTTTCGGCGCAAAGATCCACTAAGAAGGGATTTTGAAAAATTTTATACATTAAGGGGGTAAAAGCGGTCAAAAAGTGGGAAATGGTAATAAATGAATCTACAAATTTAAAATTTGATTTGTTGACTGCATCCAAGAAACAAACATGGGCTCAAGATAAGTTTTTCGGAATCCGACCATTTAAAGGGAAAAATGGACCTTTGGAAAATTGGACCTTTCTCTATCTTCTTAACAAATTAATCTATATATATATATATATATATATATATATATATATATATATATATATATATATATATATATAATAATATAATATAATTTTAACATTATTTTATGAAATGTGTGATCTTAAGAAAATAACTGAAAAAAGAATTAGACGGATTCCAGGTAAATGCATTATATATTATTTTAATAAAATTATATAACTAGTTACGTTTTTCCCTAAGATATTCGGTCGTGTACAAAGTTAGACGTTTTACGTCGATTTTATACAATCCTTAGTCCTATTGGAAAACACAATATTTTCGTAACAGAGGAAGATGTGCAAAAGTTGAATTTATATCCCAAGCAGCGTTATTACCTGCGTAATAAAATCATTCAAATTTACAAAAACTTTAAGAATGTTCAAAAGAATTTTAAACCAAGAAGTTTAGTTCAAAAACCATACATTGTAAGATTTTACGACCAGCTCTCTGATCCATTTCCTTGTACCCAAAAACGTGAGCGAGCGACACCAAAACGAGAATTAGAACTTTGTCTTGAAAAGGAACTGGATGTTGGAGAAGCGCACGAAGAATCTGATAGTGAAACCAATGACCCAAATTGGTTGCTTGATGAAGCAAAGTCAAAAGTTTCCACGTTTGCTTTTATTAGTCCAATTATCTGTGGACTCTTGGATAGTCTGGGAATTTCTTCCACTTCTATGTCGCGCCTTTTCTGAGAACTTAAACAGCTCAATAATGTGAGTGGAAAATCATCGAAATCCACTGTATGGAATATGCGAAATAACGAACGCCAGGAATCGTTTAGAAGGCTTCACCAATTTAAATTTCCAAACCATTTAATATTGCATTGGGATGGTAAAAAGATGCAGAACAACAGTAACGATATGGTGGAAAGATTGGTGATCAGCGTATCTGCACCAAATGGACTGCAAAAGCTAATATCCTGCAATTTCATCGAAGATGGTTCAGGTCAAACTATTGCAAATGAATTGAAAAAACAGTGCGAAGAGTTAAAAATTACACACAATATTGTTGGGCTTTCGTATGATACAACAGCATCAAATTCCGGTAGAAAAAGTGGAGCAGCAATATTGTTTGAAAAATCCATTAGTTTGGATTCAAACCCAAAACATTTAAACCGAAGACCATGCCGTCTACATCAGAAAGAATTATGTGTAGCAAATCCATTTAAAGCTGTTGTCATGAAAAGTGTTGGTGCTGGAATTCCGATATTTGCCCAGTTTCGAAAATGGTTCAACCAAAACAGCAGTTTGAAAATTACACCGGCTTTACATTCCAAAACACTTAAACCAATACTGGAAAAAAATAAACAAGCATTGATAGATTTCTATGAAAAACAGAATAAAAATTAATCATCGTAGAGCAGATCACCGGGAAGTAGCGGAACTAGCACTTGTGCATTTAAATGCGAACTCAAATTACAAAATTAAATCTTGTGGAGCAGATCACCATGCTAGATGGCTGTCTAAGGTTATATACATTTTCAAAATTTTGCTATTTAAAGAGCATTTTAATATATCAAAAATCTTAGTAGAACAGTTCGAGTCGATGCTTATATATTTCATAACAGTATATTCAAAGTATTGGTTTACTTGTGAATCTACTATATATGCGCCAAAAAATGATTTAGATTTCCTAACGGAGCTTGATGAATTTTCCCAAATCGAAGGAAAATATTTTCCTTTGATCGCAAGTAGTGCTAAATCTACTCAACTACGTCATATGGATTATTTAACCGAAGAAAATGCAATATTTTCAATATTTGATGGCAGAATTTCAGTGGAAGAAAAAGAAAATCTACGTGATAAGTTGTTAGGAATTAATAGTCAAGGTCAACTAATGCAACTTATAAAAATTGATCCAAACATAAGCCTTTTTTCAAGTGATTTAGAATAAGATAAAAATCAAATATCCACTATGTCAGTGAAGGAAAACACAGAAGATTTTATAAATTTAATTAATACAACAGACCAAATGCTTTACGAAAAAGATTTCATTGAAATCGAAGAAGTTGAGCAAGTGGTTAATAATGTTGAAGTAGATGCAATGCACAAGATGACGTATAGTGATTCCTTTTTTTCTAAGTCGCCGTTTGATTTTATAACTCTTCAGAGTTTAAAAACTCTAGTTAGTTTTGGAATAAACATCTCATTTATGCTTTTTAATGCAGCTGAGTGGGCAGACCAGAAAAGTTTTCTAAATGCAATTGAAACCTCCAGAAATATTCAGTCAACAAGTATTTATACCGAACAACTTGTTGGTAAAATTTCACGGTTGAACACTTATGGGTTAGTAAAAAATAGAGATAATTTGAATTGTTTAGCTCTATCAGCAATTGAAAAAATGGTAATTAATTAAATAATTCCTATTTATTGTTTCTAATAAATAAAATGTTTTATTAAATAAAATGTACTTTGCAATAAAAATTACAAAACAAAAAAATGTTGTTGATACTTGCAAATAAATTTAAGGCTTAATAACTTTTTAACGGGTAGTAACAAAAATAAGTATAGTATACCATTTTTTTCAGGAAAGAGTCCTCTTTAATTGTGTATATTAAAAAAATAATAAAAATTAAAGAATAAAAAAATCGATTTTTTCAGACCACGCTAATGGCTATCAGGTGAATTGTAAAAGCATAAAAAAAATGCTTATAAGCCTAATTTTTCATGTGGAATAGATTCGTAAAGTCAGGTTTTAAGTATATTTAGCTGTTTTTGTTCTACAAAGTAAGATACCCAAAATTCGCGATTTTAGCGGCCGAGAGGCGATTGAAGGAGTTGGAATTTTTTAAAAATAAAAACGCCATTATTTTTATTGACGCAAAAACCTTCTAAAAATTAATGATATCCCAAAATATAAAAATCGAAAAACACTCTAATATATATATATGAATTTTGGTATACAGACCCCACCGAATACGTGCCCATCATCAGACAAGGATGAATTAATTGCTAATTCTAACGTCTAGGGGAGGGAAAATGGCCAACAAGTGTAAAAATTGTACATTTGGTATCTTCAAAACAAACGAATATATAATATAGGTTGTGGATTCCATCAGAGATAGAAACATCAGATGAGACGAAATCCTTTGGAAATGCGGTTGTTAAAGGGGCGAAAAACGGTCCGTAAGTGTAAGAGTGTACGTTTTTGTATCTTCTTTACAAACTAAATTAGGAACATGAAATTGAACACCAGAGACACAAACATCGGAGAAGAATAAAACTAGGGCCAAATCACCGCATTCGATATCGAAATTTCATATTTTGGTTTATTACTTGAATAAGACGGACAAACGCTCGACCACGATTCGCTTTTCTTCTTAATCAGATGCCATAATTCTTCAACTGTGACAAAGAAAAATTGTTCTCAGCATTTTATTTTGGGAAATAAAAAAATTATTACGATCGAAAAATTTCGATAACGAATGCGGTGATTTGGCCCCTGGTTTTAAATCGAGCCTTTAGGGGATAAAAACGGCCAAAAAATGGGAAAACTGATACTTTTCAACTGGTTAATTTTCCTTTGAAAGTACAATTTCTTAAGAAAGCAAATATGAAAATTATAGTCGGTCTAGACCAATACTCTATGCGTTTAGAGGATTGTTCTTAGGTCCAACTAATTGGGCTTAGAAAAAGAGCATAAACCAAATCTACGTCGAAAATTGGACCGATCCTGACCATATGTAGTAAAGTCACTTGTATTTTGCAACAACATATACTAACGATTTTGAGAAAAATCTCTGCAATATTTTTGTTTTTGATAGGTTTAAATGAATTGTCCTGTAGGGTTTATTTTTGGTCTACGGATTAATGGATGTAATAAACACACACAAACACAATTTGACTGAGATCTATTTAGTAATTTGGATCTTATGACAAGTTAAGTCGATGTGATAGGGGTCATTTGAATGGGGACTAGGTCTGAACATGCACCCATTTTCACCAATTTCAATAGCGTTTGTCCTATGGCTTGAGTTACTTCCTTTCCAAATAATATTATTCCCAATAATATTATTTTTGACCTTTATAATTTGAATAATTTTCGAACCAATTATGAATAAAAAGGCGGTACTTAAATAGAGTAGGTTGAAATACATTGGAAACTTTTACATAATTCTAACTTTGCCAATTTTGTTTTTTAATAATTTCGCGCTTAGTAATACAATACAATTAAAAACAAGTAAGAAAATTATAGTCGGTCTAGACCGACTATACGATACCCTATACCATGCGTTTAGAAACCCTATCTCTTAGGCCCAACTAACTGGACATAGAAAATAAGCAAAAACCAAATTTGAGTGGGATTTTTATTAATTTTTTTGGCTGCAGATATGAAAAAGTTCATATCGGATGCTATATCTATATGGGGACTAGGTCCAAAAATGGACCAATCCTGATCATGTTTGGTAAAGTCTCTTGTATTTTGCAAAAATATATACAAACAAAATTTGAGAAGAATCAGTGCAATATTTTTGTTTTTTGATAGATTTAAGTGAAGATCTGGAAGCAGCTCTATATGGGGCCTATGACTAAGAGTTGTCCCATAGGGATGATTTTTGGAGTACTCATTAATGGATGTAATAAATGCATACAAACCCAATTTGAGTAAGATCTATATGGTTATTTGGTTCTTATGGCAATTTATGTCGATTTCATAGGGGTCACTTGTATGGGGGCTAGGTCTGAACATGGATGATTTCAATAGCGTTCATCCTATGGCCGATAAAAGCTTATGTACCAAATTTCATCAAAATATATTCATATTTGCGACCTGCAGTTTGATTGCAAGGTTTACGAACGGTATAATAAAAGATGGGTCTAGGTCAAATAGTTTTGGTAGTTACAAAGAGCAGCACAAAGTCATTATACCCAAACCACGTAGTGGTATAGGGTATAACAATTTTCAGCCACTGTGTGCCGTTCAAAACCATAAATTTACTAATTTATCCCAGAATTACTGCTTCCCAAATTGCATCTAAAATCAAAATATTCCTCGGCAAAGACATCCATGAAGATACCGTTCACAAAATATTAAAAAAATCTGACTATCGTATGACATGTATAAAGTATTTCTTTTCTGATATTGATAGGAAAAATCTTATTCACTTTGCAAATGTATATGTAAAGCGTGGCTGCTCTACAATACTAAAAATCAATTGAAAACACCACCCCAATAACCGGATCTGAGCCCTAAAAAACAAACATTTTTGGGATTTACTTGAGTGCAGAATCCGTCAGCATAAAATAACTTCAAAGGAAATGTTAAAAAGCCTCATTTTGGATGACAAGTTTCTAACTTAAGCAAAATTAATATAAATTTAGTTTATATAACCTATCCCAGTATGTGGTTAGGGTATTATGAGTTTGTGCTGATGTCTGTAACTACCCAAAATATATGTGACCCATCTTTTATTATACCGATCCTTTCAGAATCATTTTCTGAGTTGATTTAGCGATGTCCGTCCCACCTTGTAATCAAACTATAGGTTGCAAATATGAATAGATTTTTCGAAATTTGGTAGGATGAACGACCATAGGATGAATGCTATTGAAATTGATGAAAATCGCTGCATGTTCAGACCTAGTCCCCATACAAGTGAGCCCTATAAAATCGACTTACGTTGCAATAAGATCAAAATTATCATATGCATAGGTCTCGGTCAAATTTGGTTTGTGTGTGTTTCTTACTTTTAGCAATCAGAAGTCCAAAAATAAACCCTGCAGTTCAATTCTTAGTCAAAGCCCCCATATAAAGCTGCTTCCCGATATTCACTTAAATCTATCAAAAATATAAATATTGCACAGATATTTCTCAAATTTGGTTTTTATATGTTTTTTCAAAAATAAGTGACTTCACCACTCAAATACGGAAAGAGTCTCTAAATGCATGTTGTTTAGACCTATATTAATGTTCTGACCTATTTTTTCTTATTTTTTTCATAGTATGATAGTTTAATTTCAGATGTACGGATTATTTTTCTCGAAAGTGTATATATTATTTACATAAAAAACTATCCTTATATACAAGATGCGCCCATCATTGAGGCGCTGATTCAATGAATTTGTAACGCTGTACGTATATGTATTAATTTGGCGGAGAACATGCTCCAGCTATGGCACACCATATTTATCGGGCGATAATTCTTTCTTGCCAGATCGAAAATCGTAAAATTTTGGTTTGGATTTCGAAAACTAAGTATAATAGAGCAAAAAAGTTGGCGCACCATATTAATTAGGCGGATACCAGCAGATCGATATATGTAAAATTTTGGATGGGGACATCGTTGAGCCAAATGATTGAAATTTGGTCATACCCATGGAAACACTGCATTCCAATTGTGCATTAACTACCTATTTGCAGGATTGCTGGATCGAAAACTAAGCTTCGTAGAGCAAAATTGTTAAATTTTTCTCCGTAGCTTAAAAGACCCCATCCAAATTGTGGTTTAACTATTTTAGAGTTGCCAGATTGAAAACCGTAAAATTTTAGCGGGGAACATAAAATCGCTTGTATCTCGAAAACTAACCATGGTAGAATCAAATTTAATATTCTTAGAAAACTATATCTATCATTTTCCGACGGTCGTCTTAGGAGCCTTACAAATAACTAGTTAACATAGAGTTGAGAATTACAATATATCTGGAGTCAATAACAATATTGAGACCAAAAAATAAAATTTTAGAAATATGTATATTTTTATCTGATAACTTTAAGAAATAATCATATTTTATTATTTTAAATAATTTACGTCTTCACTTATGCTCAGGAAACTAAATGCAAAATTTAATTTAAGTCATTCTCGCTATTAGTAACTTTTAATAGCATTCCTAGTAAAGTATGTCACGAATCATATTATTGTGTGTATTTAAAAAATTAGAAAAGACTTTTTCAAGGACACAATTCTGAATAAAAAGAAACATTATTCCAGATCATTTTAAAATAAGTTGTATTAAAATAATCGGCCGCTTACGGAGATTTTTTCATTTTTACAGATGCTACCCAAAACCTCTTCTATTTGCTGTCACGTCACGTTTTTCTTATGATTTGCTTAGGTCCAATCTTTTAAATATAGTCCTATAGTTCTTCACTTTAATGCTAATGGCATTTAAAACTTTTCTAAATTAAAACAATTTGAGATATAGCAATTTGAGATAATTTAACGAGAAAATATTAAAACAGCGTCCTTGAATGAAACATTTTTTCAGAAAATCATAGACCCTATTTTAAAAATTATTATTTATATAGAAATTACAGAACAGATACAAGAGGAGGAGGAGTAGCTCTGTTAATTCATAAATCTGTCGCACATAAAAACCTCTTTATATCAAACACCTCATCAATCGAAAACATCTCAATTGAAGTTATTATAAATAATAGACCTATTGTTGTATCTTCGTTATACTCACCAAGATATACCCATAACTTCTGTGCTGATATCTTGAACCTAACACCTTCCACCAAAGAATATATAGTTTTTTGGTGACCTACATCAATCAGGCAATTTTTTCATTCACTATCCTAATAGTCCAACCCTATTCCCCCATCAACACAATCGCGAAGCATCCACAGTCGATATTATTTTAAGGAATTCCGCTTTAAATATAGACGTAGAAAACAATGGATTACGAAATACCATCAGACCATCGCCTCATTATATGTACACTTAAAAGATCAATGGCCTTGCAGGTTGACCTCAATTATTATGATTATAGTGCAACCAACTGGAACATTTTTATGAATTTTTTAGACAATAAAATCACGTTATATTAGGATATATATATAATACCAAGATAGTGATTGATCAGGAAATCCAAAAATTTATAAATGTAGTTTTCGAAGCAAGGGATGTGTCTACACCTAAAATAACTCAACAAAATAATTACACATTACCAGAAAGTACTGTTTCAATTTTTTTTTTTCAATTTCAAAATATCCTCTTTATTTCATTTAATTATACCCTATACCACTATGTGGTTTGGGTATAATGACTTTGTGCTGCTGTTTGTAACAACCAATAATATTTGACCTACACCCATCTTTAATTATATCGATCGAATCAGAATCACTATCTGATTCGATTTAACGATGTCCGTCCGTCCGTCCGTCCGTCCGTCCGTCTGTGTGTCCATGTAAAGCTTGTAATCAAACTGCAGGTCGCAAATATGAATATATTTTGATGAAATTTGGTATTTAATCTTTTGTCGGCCATGGGATGAACGTTATTGAAATTGGTGAGAATCGGTCCATGTTCAGACCTAGCCCCCATACAAATGACCCCTATGAAATCAACATATATTGCCATAAGATCCAAATTATCATACAAATCTTAGTCAAATTGGGTTTATATGTACATATTACATCCATTAATCAGTAGTCTAGAAATTATTCCTATTGGACAACTCTTAGTCATAGGCCCCATTTAGAGCTGCTTCCCGATCTTCACTTAAATCTATCAAAAAACAAAAATATTGCACTCATTCTCCTCAAATTTTGTTTGTATATATTTTGTCAAAGTGTAAGTGACTTTACCAAATATGGTCAGGATCGGTCCTTTTTTGGACCTAGTCCCCATATAGACATATCATCCGATATGAACTTTTTCATATCTGCAGCCAAAAAAATTAATAAAAATGCCATTCAAATTTGGTTTATGCTTATTTTCTATATCCAATTAGTTGGACCGAAGAGATAGGGTCTCTAAACCATGGTATAGGGTATCGTATAGTCGGGCTAGACCGACTATAATTTTCTTACTTGTTTTATATATACATATTTCCAGAGTTTGAGATATTATTCAATATATTACAACAAATGAGAACAGTAAATTCTTTATAATGTTTTTTATAGTGTATATTTGATATTTTAAAGGAAATTAGGGAAAACCTTTATCTGATTCTAAATCTAATTCTAAAACTATAAAATTTCAAACACTATTAGAAAAGCAGTATACTCTATATAAACGGTTTACTTTGTAAACAATTTTATACATATAGTTTTCAGTTTGGTGATTTTCACTAAATACTTATAATGAGAATTCTCTACATGCTCTTATCAGAATGCATGTTAGAGTGAAAATAGTTTTGGCTAGACCTATAAATGAATTCATGAATTTTTTCGAATCCACTTCTAATATGTAGAAGATCTGTAAAACACCTCCAACGCAGGTTATTAATTATTTTAAGAGATTTATTTTGGATTATTTGCAATTTTTTGATATGTGTTCTGGCGGCTTTGTACCATATAGGGCAAGCAAAAGTTAATGTAGGTCTTATTACAGTTTTGAAAATGAGATTTTTGTTTTTTAAGTTGAGGGACGAACGATAGTTTATTAATGGCCAAAGTGCTTATAAAACGTTTGAACCTTTCTTGGCGGTTTCATCAATGTGTTTTTTGAACTTCAATTTTTTATCCAACTGGACACCAAGGTATTTAACATCGTTAACGATGGGAATTTTGACATTGTCTAATTTCAAATTCCGATTTGGTAATTGTTTTGGGGACTTGTTGAACGGAAAGATAATAGCTTGGGTCTTAGCAGGGTTAATTTTTATTTTCCATTTATGAAAATATTTGTAGCAACTTATTAACCCCTTTTCCATTTTCTTGAGTAGAGCTGAGGTGGCTTTACCTGCAGTTATCAGGGCTGTGTCATCTGCATAGTATGCTGTGCCTACATATGGAGGAGGAGAAAAGTCAGATGTGTATAAAGAGTAGAGCAATGGCGAAAGTACCGAACCTTGCGGTAGGCCTGCGGTTGTTGTTGTCGGTGAAGAACACGATCCATTAACACTTACAATGTATTTTCTCTCATCAAGAAATTCTGTTATTATTTTGCACAAATATTTTGGCATGTTAGAATTCAGTATTTTATAGATAAGGCCATTGTGCCAGACAGTATCAAATGCCTTTTCGACATCTGAGAGAATAAGCTCAGTAGAATGCTTCTTGCGCTTATTTTCCAATACGATATTAACAATTCTGTTAACTTGTTGAATGCAGCTGTGTTCTTTCTCGAACCCAAATTGTTCTTCAGCTATTAAATTGTTATCTGTTGCAAACTCACTAAGTCTGGTGTGTATGATTTTCTGAAATAATTTGCCCAAGTTACTTAGAAGACTAATTGGCCTGTAACTGTTTGGGTCATTTTTAGGTTTCTTTGGCTTTGGGACCGCAACAATTTTGGCAGTTTTGAAGTGTTTTGGAAAATAGTTTAATTGAATACAGCTGTTAAATTAAACAACTAAAAGCTTTAAAGCCTTTTTCGGCAACTTTTTGAGTAACAAATTAGAAATTTTATCCAATCCTGGAGACTTAGAAGTTTTAAAGCTTTTAATTATTGTACTTAATTCATCCATTGAAGTGAAAATGGCTCCGTCAGAGGTATTGGTGTCCTTTTTAAAACAGTTCACTTTTCTATTTACAGTCTTGTCAATTGAATGTTTAAACCAGAAAGTACTGTGAAATATATAAAACTATGAAGAAGCTTTAAAAGAAAAAGCCAACGATCTTCAAATATACCCGAGCAAACTTTTTATAATCAATGTACTAAGTTTCTAAGTAATATGATTGATAAAAGTATTAATTCGGAACGCAATAAGAAATCAAATCTCTCACTTGGAAATTGGAAATACTAAAATAACATCTGATAAGGACAAGGCTGAAATCCTGGCAAATACATTTGTCCAAGCAAATAACCTCACTTCGAATTACAACCACTCCTAAAATCCCCGGTTTTTGACAATGTTCCCAACCTGCTATTAAAGAAACTACCGCTCAATGCTCTAAAATTACTGGTTATAATGTTTAACAGCTGCATCAAACTCAACTATTTCCCAAACCATTTCAAGAATGCTAAGGTTATAGCTATCAACGAACCTAGTAAGCCAAAAATAACCCAAACAGCTACATACCTATCAGTCTATTAAGTAACTTAGGTAAAATATTTGAAAAAATACTACATTCTCGTCTTAGTGAATTTGTAATGACGAATTCTGCTGTTGCTAAAGAACAATTTGGATTTAAAAAAGGCATAGCACCACTAACCAAATTAACAGAATTAAAAATCAAACAATCACCAATAAAAACAATAAACGTTCAACGGGTCTAATATTGTTAGATATAGAAAAAGCGTTTGACATCGTTTGGCATAATGGCCTCTTATTTAAACTTCTTAATACAAATGTACCAAAATATTTATGCAATTTATTTTAGATTTCATTCACGGTAGAAACTTTAAAGTTACGATTAATAATGAAACATCATCCCCAAAAACCATTACCACAGGGTTACCTCAAGGATCAGTCTTGTCGCCATTGCTTTACTCTATATATACATCCAATTTTAAAGTCCCGAAATATATGAAAATTGCTTATTACGCAGATGAGACTGCGTTAATTTCTTCAAACAAACTTACAAGTGCACTCCTGAAGAAAATGGAAAAGGGTCTTGTAAATTGCAGTAAATATTTCCACAAATGGAAAATCAAAACAAGTAAGAAAATTATAGTCGGTCTAGACCGATAATTTGGATCTTATGAAAATTTATGTTGATTTCATAGGGGTCATTTGTATGGGTGCTAGGTCTGAACATGGACCGATTCTCACCAATTTCAATACCGTTCATCCTATGGCCGATGAAAGCTTATATACCAAATTTTATCAAAATATATTCATATTTGCGACCTGCAGTTTGATAACAATCTTTACACGGACACACAGACGGACGGACGACGGACGGACATCGTTAAATCGAATCAGATAGTGATTCTGATTCGATCGGTATAATAAAAGATGGGTCTAGGTCAAATATTGTTGGTAGTTACAAACAGCAGCACAAAGTCATTATACCCAAACCACATAGTGGTATAGGGTATAAAAAGAAATCACCAAATTGAAAATTATATGCTTATAGAGGTCTATTATTTCTAATAAACCTCCTATAAGCATATAAATATTTTCAGATAGTATTTGAATACATTAAATCATATAAAGGTTTTTTCCTCCCATTTTCCTTTAAAAATCATTAAAAATTAAAATAAAAACTATTTAATATATTTAGATCCTATATATTATTTGTTGCCATATCTATGTTAAAATAAATAAAATTTGTTAAAATATGTAAATAAAGGAAGAATATACGAGTATAATTGAAATTTAAATATAGTCCTACAAAAGTGGTGCTAGAAACTAATCAAAACAAGGAAAAAAAACTGAATTTTTCGTTATGATGATTTTTTCCCTAATAGTAGCTTTTTAAAAAAACTTCAAGAATATGTTTTTATTCTTAAATTAAAAATAAATCTTTTCAACACCTTTCCCAAGTGTAGTATTTGTATTTAATGTTATTAAGTCGATACAGTAAGTTCATTAAATGTTTATTGGGTGGTTTACATTTTTTTCTCTTTATTTTTTGGTATATGGTTGTGTGTTTTTAAGGCACTTATATTATTTGGTTTTATTTGGGGGGAGGGGAAGCCAGTCCCCACAAAAAATTCATTATTCAAATTGACAACAAAAATGATGAGGATGATGATGAGCATAAATATACATACATACATACATATATACATATACAATTTTTTTTTTTTTTTTGTTTAAGGTAAATGAACATGCTGAATCATCATATGTGGTTAATGCACTTTTGCCAATAAAATGCTGTTTGCAATACAAATACACATACCAAAAACATTTTTATGAGTATTAGTAATTCAAATTTAATTAATTTTATTTTTTAATTCATATTTTTGTTTGTTGTGTGTTTTTAATGGGGGAAGGTTTTAAAAGTTAAAAAAAGTCGTATTTTAATAATTCTTTTTTGAAGATATGAATAATGTTGGATTATTTATTTCATATACACTTATAGCATAACATTTGAAGAATCTTTGAAAAAAATTTAAGAAAAAAGTCCGTGACAGCGAATCTCCGAAAGGCGTTTTTGTTTTGCGGTGAACATCATAACTCGTTACCGGATCATGTGAAATAATAAATCGAAATGCGTTTAAAAGGTGACATGTTTCCTGAGGTAGTGACGAAGAGTTTTTTAAATTTTTTTTTTTGCCGCATTTGAAGTGAAAAACACGAGATTTGCTATAAAATTTCTTGAATTTGTTGTTAAAACATGGGGAAGAGAATGGAAAATAAAAAAAAAAACTCTTTATTGTTACCTGATATTTATGTGTAGATTTAGTGTGTAAAATTTCAAAAGATTCGGTCAATTAGATTTTGAGTTATGATGTTCACGGACTTCGGAAATTTATTTGCGAGAAAATCGAAAAGTTTTTTAAAAACTGATTTATATACGATATACCGTATGAGGCCGGTCACTGGAAACGCTGTATCTTCTTAAGTTTTGCTTCGATTTACTTGAAATTTTAACACAACACTCCCGACATGTTGTACATTCAGAAAGAGAAATGAAGGAAAAACAAAGATGATGAGGATGATGAGGATGTTGATGAGCATAAATATACATACATATATATGTATATATTTTTTTGTTTAAGGTAAATGAACATGATGAATCATCATATGTGTGGTTAATTCGCTTTTACCAATAAAATGCGGCTTGCGATACAAATAAACATACAAAAACATTTTTATGAGTATTAGTAATGCAAACTTAATATATTTTATTTTTTTAAATGCGGTTTGCGATACAAATACACATACCAAAAACATTTTTATGAGTATTAGTAATGCAAATTTAATTAATTTTATTTTTTAATTCATATTTTTTTCTTTACAATGGATTAAAATTATTGTAATTATAGTCAAATAAAGATATGTACATGTTCTTTAATAAGCATGTTTTGTATGAATATAAATACAGTTCGATCTCAGTAAACGGTATTTTTGATCAAAGCCAATCTTCTATTACAACAACTTAACTAAACATACATATACTCGGTTCAAAGGGACACGAGATATGAATGAAACTTTGAAAAACTCTTGAAAAATACAAATTTTCAGTGTGTTTGTTGTTTTTCTTAAGACATGTGGTATATGTTGTATTTCTTCGTATTGTTGAAGTCATTGTAGTTGTGTGACTATTTATACCGCACGTGTCGCATTGACCTAAGCAAATTGACCTAAGCAAGTATTACCACATATTTTTTTTATCGTTAAAATTAAAAATTAAAAATTAAAAATAAAAAATTAAAAATTAAAAATTAAAAATTAAAAATTAAAAATTAAAAATTAAAAATTAAAAACTAAAAATTAAAAATTAAAAATTAAAAATTAAAAATTAAAAATTAAAAATTAAAAAATAAAAATTAAAAATTATAAATTATAAATTATAAATTATAAATTATAAATTATAAATTATAAATTATAAATTATAAATTATAAATTATAAATTATAAATTATAAATTATAAATTATAAATTATAAATTATAAATTATAATTTCTAAATTAAAAATTAAAAATTAAAAATTAAAAATTAAAAATTAAAAATTAAAAAATAAAAATTAAAATTTAAAAATTAAAAATTAAAAATTAAAAATTAAAAATTAAAAATTAAAAATTAAAAATTAAAAATTAAGAAATAAAAATTAAAATTTAAAAATTAAAAATTAAAAATTAAAAATTAAAAATTATGAATTATAAATTATAAATTATAAATTATAAATTATAAATTATAAATTATAAATTATAAATTATAAATTATAAATTATAAATTATAAATTATAAATTATAAATTATAAATTATAAATTATAAATTATAAATTATAAATTATAAATTATAAATTATAAATTATAAATTATAAATTATAAATTATAAATTATAAATTATAAATTATAAATTATAAATTATAAATTATAAATTATAAATTATAAATTATAAATTATAAATTATAAATTATAAATTATAAATTATAAATTATAAATTATAAATTATAAATTATAAATTATAAATTATAAATTATAAATTATAAATTATAAATTATAAATTATAAATTATAAATTATAAATTATAAATTATAAATTATAAATTATAAATTATAAATTATAAATTATAAATTATAAATTATAAATTATAAATTATAAATTATAAATTATAAATTATAAATTATAAATTATAAATTATAAATTATAAATTATAAATTATAAATTATAAATTATAAATTATAAATTATAAATTATAAATTATAAATTATAAATTATAAATTATAAATTATAAATTATAAATTATAAATTATAAATTATAAATTATAAATTATAAATTATAAATTATAAATTATAAATTATAAATTATAAATTATAAATTATAAATTATAAATTATAAATTATAAATTATAAATTATAAATTATAAATTATAAATTATAAATTATAAATTATAAATTATAAATTATAAATTATAAATTATAAATTATAAATTATAAATTATAAATTATAAATTATAAATTATAAATTATAAATTATAAATTATAAATTATAAATTATAAATTATAAATTATAAATTATAAATTATAAATTATAAATTATAAATTATAAATTATAAATTATAAATTATAAATTATAAATTATAAATTATAAATTATAAATTATAAATTATAAATTATAAATTATAAATTATAAATTATAAATTATAAATTATAAATTATAAATTATAAATTATAAATTATAAATTATAAATTATAAATTATAAATTATAAATTATAAATTATAAATTATAAATTATAAATTATAAATTATAAATTATAAATTATAAATTATAAATTATAAATTATAAATTATAAATTATAAATTATAAATTAAAAATTATAAATTATAAATTATAAATTATAAATTATAGATTATAAATTATAAATTATAAATTATAAATTATAAATTATAAATTATAAATTATAAATTATAAATTATAAATTATAAATTACAAATTATAAATTATAAATTATAAATTATAAATTATAAATTATAAATTATAAATGATAAATTATAAATTATAAATTATAAATTATAAATTATAAATTATAAATTATAAATTATAAATTATAAATTATAAATTATAAATTATAAATTATAAATTATAAATTATAAATTATAAATTATAAATTATAAATTATAAATTATAAATTAAAAAATTTAAATTATAAATTATAAATTATAAATTATAAATTATAAATTATAAATTATAAATTATAAATTATAAATTATAAATTATAAATTATAAATTATAAATTATAAATTATAAATTATAAATTATAAATTATAAATTATAAATTATAAATTATAAATTATAAATTATAAATTATAAATTATAAATTATAAATTATAAATTATAAATTATAAATTATAAATTATAAATTATAAATTATAAATTATAAATTATAAATTATAAATTATAAATTATAAATTATAAATTATAAATTATAAATTATAAATTATAAATTATAAATTATAAATTATAAATTATAAATTATAAATTATAAATTATAAATTATAAATTATAAATTATAAATTATAAATTATAAATTATAAATTATAAATTATAAATTATAAATTATAAATTATAAATTATAAATTATAAATTATAAATTATAAATTATAAATTATAAATTATAAATTATAAATTATAAATTATAAATTATAAATTATAAATTATAAATTATAAATTATAAATTATAAATTATAAATTATAAATTATAAATTATAAATTATAAATTATAAATTATAAATTATAAATTATAAATTATACATTATAAATTATAAATTATAAATTATAAATTATAAATTATAAATTATAAATTATAAATTATAAATTATAAATTATAAATTATAAATTATAAATTATAAATTATAAATTAAAAATTAAGAAGTAAAAAGTAAAATTTTAAAATTTAAAATTATAAATTATAAATTAAAAATTAAAAATTTAAAATTTTTAATTTAAAATTTTAAATTCAAAATTAAAAATTAAAAATAAGAAATAAAAAATTGAAAATTAAAAATTAAAAATAAAAAATTAAAAATTATATATTAAAAATTAAATTTTTTTGTTTCATTCTTTCTTTAGGTTTTTTGTATTAAATAAAAATATTTTAAAATTTCCTTAAAATTTCCTTTTTTAATATTAATAATTTTTAGCCAGAATCATTTGATTCTGTTCTCAAAACAGTCTTATAGGGATAAACTTTGGGTATTATGACGACGGCTGCGTTAAATAATGAATTTCATTGGTGTTTATTGGAAGTACTTAGGGAACTTATAGGTTTTCTAATCTAGTAAAAGAATATTAATGCAATTTTTCAAATAGTAATTAATTATTTCTATAGAAGACACGACCTATGTTTTTGACAATAAGAAATTACAATAGAAACTGCCAACAAGAAAAGCAATTAACTTTAAATTTAATTGGTATTCGAATTTAAAGTTTCAGTATCGGCAACAGTTTTAAAGTGGTAGCCATACCCAACATTGGTTGTGATATTGAGTTTAAGACTAAGGTGGAGGGTATCAAGGATTATTGGAACAAACACATTGAATTTTTAATTTTTTTTAATGGTATCTCCATATATTAACCCATGTCTTGACACAATGATACCTATTTACCCAGGAAAATGATTAATTTTGTGAATGAGCGTGATTTTAACAGACAGACGGACATCGATATTCGAGTTGTTATAAGGATCAAGATATATATATACCTTATGGAAGGGTATAAAAACAGGTTGCCTATTTTGTACACAGAAAATGATACAACAATCTTTTTGAATGAATGTGTCTTATGCTTGTGTCATAAAACACATTTTTTGTAATTAGTTCTTAAAATATCCAGTCTTAATTAATGCATGTATACACATTTTTATATCAGACGTTGTATGCAATGAAAATTATGTTACTTTCAAAACTTTAATATTGTTTTAAAAAGATAACACATGTATTGATTTTATGCAGAATGTGCGTACATTTAAATTAAAAAGGCATTTATATTATTTATTTTATTTTCTTAAAATTAAATAATTTTAAAATAATATATAATAGAAGAAATAATAATTTTAATAGTCATTCTATTACATTTTATGATGTTGTACATCCACTCTGCACATATCTTGCTGACAACAGCAGATTTCATTTTTTTCTGTTCCATTCCATATCGTTCACAACATTTTTATAACAGTGCACGTATTTTGTGATGTGAAAAAAGTAAGCAGGCAATTCTTACACAAAACTATTGGAAATTCTATAAAAATTCGATAAAAGTTTTAGCGCATATTACAAAACATAAAACGCAATTCTGTCATGGCTTCCACGCAATTAAAAAAAGATTTAACAAGCTGCTTGATAAACTTTGATCGCCGTGTGTTGGTCACTGAATTTCTCGATGATTACAATGTACCCTTTGAGGAGGCCATTAATGTTTTTATGGAATACTTGAAGGAGCAGGAAAAAACACAAGAAATAAAATATGAGAAAAGTTATATGGTGTATGGTCATCTGGAGGATGACAATAATAAAGAAATTTATAAAATAGTGAAAGAAGAAAATTTAAAAGAATGGCTGAAGAAATTAAAAACTGATGATTTTTGTTTATATTCTGCAAAAGTGGCAGGAGGAGCCAAGGCTGCAGCTGCTGTATTTAAACCAATGAGCATTGAAGATGGTGCTAAATTAAGAGTAGGACATCAAGTTAAGGTTGCTAATGGAGCACAATCAACATCACATTCTGTACCACTAAAAAAGGAAACTATAATAGAATCTAAAAAACCTGAACCAGTAAACTGTTCATCTAAATCCCCCATGAAAACGGTTAAATCCTCTGCGAAAAAGGTATCACCAAAAACAGAAACATTTACAAAGAAATCACCGAAAACAGAAGAATCCCCTAAGAAATCGAAGGAAAAGCCGGGCCAAAAAAAAGGTATCAACAATTTCTTTGCCTCGGCAGCCTCTACAAAAAAATCAGAAGATACCAATGATAACAAAACTACAGCAGTTGTTAAACCTCCAACTCCAAAAAAAATGGAAGATTTCTTTAAAAAACAAACAGAGAAACCCAAGTCGGATACCGACACAAATCCATCAGTTAATACTTCCATACAACTTTTCAAAGATGAAGATTCTGAAGTAGAAGTGGCCTCTTCTGATGAAGAGGAAAAGCTAGACGCTCTAAAACGAGACTTAATTTCATCAGATGTGGAAATGGAGGATACAGAAGGACAGTCAATGAAAGCCACCACCTCAAAGAGAAGGCGTATTTTGGATTCAGATGACGAGGTTGATGACAATCCACCAGTTAAACAAGAGAAACTTGATATTGAAGAACCAGAGGAAGTTAAACAGGAATCTTCACCACAACTTGATGAGACATATTTAGATGATGAAGGTTTTGTTATAACTAAAAAATCTAAACAAAAGGCACCAACTACAACCTCGAAATCAAAAATCACAACAAAATCTCCTCCGGTTGCTAAGAAAATTTCGCCAAAGGAATCAAAAAAGAGTTCCGCTACTACTACCAAGGACCCAAAAGTTTCTAATCCTTCTGCTAAAACAAAACAAGCTGGCATAATGAATTTCTTTGCCAAAAAGTAAACAGCAGAATTTTGTAAACATTATTTCTTATTAGATTATATGAATGTTTGATTTTGTTTTTTTTTTTTTTTTCACTAAAAAAGGAAATAAATATAATTGTTTTTTTTTTATTAACTTATATACATAAATACCTTTTATTACAATTATAGCATCAGATCCTCTGTTGGCATATCAACGATTAGTATTTTAATGAACATTTTTGTACTATAACATAATATAAATTACATAGTAGAACATTTTCGGGGACATTTTCGGAGGGTGAGAAGTTCCAAGTCAAGGTTCTCAGGACAAACTTTTGTAAATTACATATTAATATTTTTTGCTTGAGGTTTCTTTGCTTAGTTTTGCAGGTATGAAGCTTGAAAGCGGTTTTAATACAATTGCGCGTAGCACAGAAACGAAACATATATACAATATTGATTTTAGACCAAACTTATTTGTTTTATGTATTATAGAGCGTACGTAGGGCTTTTTTGGTCAATTTTATTAAATGTAAAATAAAAATTCTTTATTTCATTATTTCCCGACGTTTCGTTGAGTTTTTGTCAACATCTTCAGGGGCATTTTATTTTAAATATGAATTTTTAATTTATAACATTAATAAAAGTTTATTGGTGTATTTTGACATCACAAATTGATTGATTTTAAAACACAGTATATATAAATATACAAATAAGTAAACTATTGAAAAACTAAAATATTTATATCACAGAATTTAACTCTAGTATCACAGTGCAAACGAATATATATACGCTAGACGTACTTTGCTATAGTTACAATACGTAGAACTCTGGTAAAGACGTTACTTCTCTAAAAGAAATTTTTTCATTAATACGTGATCAAAAATAGAATTGTCTGGCTTTATTTTTCCAGTCGTTTATAGCTACAATTTTGCTGAAGAATGAAATAAGAAATCATCAATGGTTCTTAAATTGTAGCTGAAAAACTATAAAAATATATAAGGTCATAAATAAGTTTGACCTGGGAACGTCAACAAATCCTTTTTGAGCTTTAACTGTAATGGCCTAGTACTCTCACCCTGACTTGGAATTTAAGAATAGATGTTGCACTGTGTTATTGTAATTTGAAATAAAAAGAAAAAATTCTACGTATATTATATTACATAGGGGATTAAATAAAAATTAACTATTTTGAGATGAATTTAGAATAAAATTTTAGGAGGCCCAGGTCAAACTGAAAATATAGGAAAATATAATATCATATATTTAGGTTCCTATATCGTCGGTAAAGAGGTAAATCTTACTACAAAATGTCAAAAACCATATAAAAATAATTTTTTTTTAAATGAGTTACCTCTACCGAAACGGTATGATCATACATATATACATATATCTGTGGTTTTCTAGAATAACCGCGTTGTCATAAAATCAAAATGTTGAGGGGAGCCAAAAATCATTATATTTGAAATTATGGGCTCGATATAAAGTTTTTAGAACTTTTTAACAGTCCTGTAGATATGGGCAATAAATACTTTATATATTCCTCTTCAGAGGAATAGATCCTAGAGAAGGACGAAAAAACAATATGCAAATAACACTTAAAGTGTGTGCAGATAAAACAACTTATGTCGACAAACGTCGTTTTCTTTGAAAAAAAAAAAACTACCAATGCAACCACACATGTAGACATAAGTTGTTGTTGCTTGAAAAATGGATTTTTTTGTTCGTCAACAAAAAGTTAACGGCACTTAGGATGAAAATATAACAACGTTTCAAGAATAATAGTGACAAAAAATAACAGAAATAAACACACTAGTTTTTACAAGTGGTTATAAACTGAAAAATAATCCAAAATTATTTTGCATTTTTTTTCATTAATAACAAGGTATGTCGCTATGCGTCGTTTTCAGAGAAAATTATTTGTCAGCCATCAAACTTAGGTTGACATACGTCGATAGTGCTGCAAATTAATTTAATAAACATTTAACTTACGTCGTTATTTAAAGAAAAAACTCAAAAATGGTCAATATTTTTTTTAAAAAAATTTAACACATGTAAAGAATGTTAAAAATTAATATATTTGGCATCGTTAACTCAAAACTGACAAAAATGGACATACGCGGTCATTCCAGAAAACCACAGATGTGTATCAGTCAAAAAATGTAAAGAAAAATGTAAGAAAACTTGTATAATATACAGCGTCAAATCTTAACGTTAAGTTAACGATCTTTTTTCACATTCAATTCTGACCAAATAAACTATTCCCGGTTGATCCTTACAATTTTATTGAAATGTGTGCCTTAAGTCCATCACAATTCTGGATTTATTTGAAATTGATATAAAACTTCGTATTAATATTGTTTTTATCTTTTCGTTTCAGTTAATTTCCTTGAATAGTTTTAAAATATTTGCAAAACTTACGCCATCCCAATTTTTACGAAGGAGTTGTAATTAAAAACAGCTTCAAAATTTCCTACAATAATTTAAAAACCGCAACGACAAAAGAAAACGCATTTAAAATGCGTTTCGAACCGTTAGGACAAAAAATGTTTACTCGAAGAAATTGGCTGCTGAGATGCAGTATTTTAATTAATATTGTTGTGATTTTATACATATGCAGTCATGTAATAATTGGAAATAGATATACCTTAACAACGGGTTCACAATTGTTTGTAGCGGATCAGCAACCACAACAAGGAATGGTTAGAGAAACACTGGGGAAAAGTGTAAGTTTAATAAAATAATTTATTTTTGTCATAAAGTTAAAAAAAATACATATGTATGAATATTTCAATATTTCAGGAACAATTAATAGCTGAAGAAAAGGCGCCAGCAGCGCCTGAAGTTGTACATGCAGCCCCAGCACCTAGTGATAATAATGGACCTGCGCCAGTAGATTTAAAAGCACCTTTAAATGTTAAAGATGCCGATATTCCAGAATTGGATCCCAATATTGGCGATCCAGCGGCAGTTATTGGCAATGTTGTTCCGGGTGCCAATAGCTATCTAAATAACAGCAATAGCGACGGCAGCGGTAGTTATATTGTTACCGGTGATGAAAAAGACTTCGATGAACGTTTACGTAGCATTTTGAAATGTTACGATAAGCCCTATGAATCTGAAACCCTACAAAGAGGCGATTTTTGGGTATTGAATAATTATGTTCGAGCCGACCATGGAGAGCTCAAGTGCCATGAATCCATTACATATACCACACATGCAGACTATTCATTTTTAGAAAATATGGTACCATTATTAGAAAGGTTTGTTCATTAATACATCAAACATTAAATTTTTTAAAGGTTTATTTAAAAAAGTTAAAAAAAAATATGAAAAGGTTCATATTATAAAACGAATCCAATAAAAAAAACAAGTAAGAAAATTATAGTCGGTCCATCCCGACTATACGAAATCATATACCACGATTTAGAGACCCTATCTCATCGGTCCAACTAATTCGATATGGAAAATAAGCATGAACCAAATTTGCCATTTGTGCCATTGTTATTAATTTTGGCTGCAGATATGAAAAAGTTCATATCGGGTGCTATATTTATATGGGGACTAGGTCGAAAAATGAACCGATCCTGATCTGGTAGTCACATAAATTTTGAAAAAATATATACAAACCAAATTTGAGAAAAATCTGTGCAATATTTTTGTTTTTTGATAGATTTAAGTGAAGATCGGGAAGCGGCTCTATATGGGGGCCTATGACTAAGAATTGTCCTATAGGGATTATTTTTGGACTACTGATTAATGGATGTAATAAACACATGCAAACCCAATTTGACTGAGATCTATATGATAATTTGGATCTGATGGCAATTTATGTCGATTTCATAGGGGTCATTTGTATTTGGACTAGGTCTGAACATGGACCGAATTTCACCAATTTCAATATCGTTCATCCTATGGCCGATGAAAGCTTATATGCCAAATTTCATCAAAATATATTCATATTTGCGACCTGTAGTTTGATTACAAAGTTTACATGGACACACAGACGGTTAGACGGACGGACATCGCTAAATCGACTCAGAAAGTCAGGCCTCAGAAAGTTATTCTGAGTCGATTGGTATAATAAAAGATGGGTCAAATATTTTTGGTAGTTACAAGCAGCAGCACAAAGTAATTATACCCAAACCACATAGTTGTATAGGGTATAATGAATTGGAAACCAATAAAAAAAAAAGTAAGAAAATTATAGTCGGTCTAGACCGACTATATGATACCCTATACCATGGTTTAGAGACCCTATCTTTCGGTCCAACTACTTCGATATAGAAAATAAGCATAAACCAAATTTGAGTGGGATTTTTATAAATTTTTTTGGCTGCAGATATGAAAAAGTTCATATCGGATGCTATATCTATAAAGGGACTAGGTCCAAAAATGGACCGATCCTGATCATGTTTGGTAAAGTCTCTTGTATTTTGCAAAAATATGTACAAACAAAATTTGAGAATAATCAGTGCAATATTTTTGTTTTTTGATAGATTTAAGTGAAGATCGGGAAGCAGCTCTATGTGGGGTCAAAGGGATCATTTTTGGACTACTCATTAGTGGATGTAATGAACGCATACAAACCCAATTTGAGTAAGATCTATATGACAATTTGGATCTTATGGCAATTTATGTCGATTTCATATGGGTAATTTGTATGGGGGCTAGGTCTGAACATGGACCGATTCTCACCAATTTCAATAGCGTTCATCCCATGGCCGATAAAAGCTTATATACCAAATTTCACCAAAATATATTCATATTTGCGACCTGCAGTTTGATTACAAACTTTACATGGACACACAGACGGACGGACGGACGGACGGACGGACGGACGGACGGACGGACATTGTTAAATCAACTCAGAAAGTGATTCTGATTCGATCGGTATAATTAAAGATGGGTCTAGGTCAAATATTTTTGGTTGTTACAAACAGCAGCACAAAGTCATTATACCCAAACCACATAGTGGTATAGGGTATAATGAATTGGAAAATTGACCCCCAGATTTTTTTAAATGCTTATAGAGTGAAGTATTTTTGTACTTTTTTTAAATTTTTCGGAAGAGGTTTAGAGGTCGCTAAAGTCGAACTTTACCCAAAAAAATCGGGGTTTCCGGACATTTTTTATACCCTATACCACTATGTGGTTTGGGTATAATGACTTTGCGCTGCTGTTTGTAACTACCAAAAATATTTGACCCAGACCCATCTTTTATTATACCGATCGAATCAGAATCACTTTTTGAGTCGATTTAACAATGTCCGTCCGTCCGTTCGTCCGTCTGTGTGTCCATGTAAACCTTGTAATCAAACTACAGGTCGCAAATATGAATATATTTTGATGACATTTGGTATATAAGCTTTCATTGGCCATAATATGAACGCTATTAAAATTGGTGAGAATCGGTCCATGTTCAGACCTAGCCCCCATATAAATGACCCCTATGAAATCGACATAAATTGCCATATGATCCAAATTGTCGTATAGATCCTAGTCAAATTGGGTTTGTATGTGTTTATTACATCCATTAATGAGTAGTCCAATAACGATCCCTATGGGACAACTCTTAGTCATAGGCCCCATATAGAGCTGCTTCTCGATCTTCACTTAAATCTATCAAAAACCAAAAATATTTCACTGATTCATCTCAAATTTTGTTTGTATATATTTTTGCAAAATACAAGAGACTTTGCCAACCATGATCAGGCTCGGTCCATTTTTGGACCTAGTCCCCATATAGACATAGCATCCGATATGAACTTTTTCATATCTGCAGCCAAAAAAATTAATAAATGTGCCACTCAAATTTGGTTTCTGCTTATTTTCTATATCCAATTAGTTGGGCCTAAGAGTTAGGGTCTCTAAACGCATGGTATAGGGTATCGTATAGTCGGTCTAGACCGACTATAATTTTCTTACTTGTTTAGTTTTACTTATTACCATAAAAACGATTTTCTTTGTTACGAAGTCAATATTGTAAAAGAAAAATGTTGAAACTTTACTGTTCTGTGTAGAAATCATAAGCTTCGGTAATTTTTTTGCTCATTTGGGTTCCCTTAATGACATTTTTTTTTCGTAAATTTTGCATAAATTTTGAAAGTAATGCTTTGCAACTTTTAAAATTTCTATCAAAGTTAAACAAACCAATGACACAGTTTAAAAGGTGGATAAATTCTGAGTTATCTTGAGAAAAATTTTGAATTTGCTCTTACCGTTCCAAAGTTATACCCTTTTTACGCTTTGTACCCATTTCGTGAAACTAAGAATGTTCTAAGCTGTTTGCCAGTTATGCATCGGACTAGTTTTAATGTTAGTTTTTATTTTTTCTTTTCAAATATTAAATATGGGTGGTCCTTTGTTCTGTTGCAATGAGAGGCAATACGGTTGATGTTGAAATTTTTTGAAACTCCCTCCCCGCAAAACTCTAGCCAGCTTACTGCTCATACCCAAAATAAATTTAAAAAAAATTTTTTTTGCTCTACAATTATTTAATTGAGATTTTACGGTGTAGTTCTATGCCCTGCAATAAATTCTGAAAGTCTGTTTCAGAAGTTGTTACATTGATAATAAGAATGAGTCAAGGCCACGCCGCGTTCTGCGACATCATTTACCACGTGCAATTGCTGAACTTTATTCTTTGCTTCACTAAAAGATTTGTTGTTATGCCAATTTTCCGGATCTGTTTGTAAAAAATCAACAAATATGTTACAAGCTTCAAAAAAGGCTAGGCTGGCTTCGGATATTAAATCTGGAAATTGAATTTGGAGGAAACGTCACAAAACAGCGAATGATTGTCGCAGAGTCTATTAAGAAATCGTTTGAGGCGTCCAATTTCATTACAGTGCATTGGGATGGAAAGATAATGGCCGATTTATAGAAAAAAGAAAAAAATTTATCGACTTTCAATTAGTGCAACCGGAAATTTCGACATCAAGCTCCTGGTTGTAGTACCACTTCCATCCGGAAGGGGAGAAGATCAAGTCGAGGCTAAAAACCTGGAACTTAACTGAATGTATTAAATTTATGTGTGCAGACACAACAAGTTCCAATACAGTTATTTCGAATTGGCGCATGTGTTTTACTTTGCCAAGAATTAAAAAAAGACCTCATGTTTTTAGCATGCCGTCATCATATGTTGGAGCTTGTTGCGGGATCAGCTTCTAAGGCACTTGATATTGAGGAACAGACAACATCACCACAAATCAAAGTCTTCGCCAATCTTCAGCAAAGTTAGGAGTCCATTGACAAGGGTAATTTTTCCGACTGCATCAGCCACAAAACTGCTGAAAAATAATGCCGAAATATATTCGCGAAGATTAAAAAAATTTTATAAAAGCGCAGCTTGAGGAAATGCAACCAAGAGAAGAATGCAAAGAACTGCTTGAACTCAGCCTTATATTTTTGGGTGATAGATCTGAGCCCCAACCGACCATTAATCGGGCACGCTGGATGATGAAAATTATACACTCATTAAAAATATGCATTTTTAAAAATCAGCTGCAATCGTTCATAAACGCTTCAAAACTTGACGCCTTGCTTGCTTTAATGCATTTATTTTGAGAATATACATCAAAAATTGGTACATATGTCAGTGCCCTAGATATGCTCCTCTTAATGATTTAAGTTTATTGAAGCAATTGGATAACTATAAAAGCTTTAACGAATAAATCGCACGCGCCACGTTGAAAACTTTTCTGGGGCGCCAGTGGTATCTATCCGCGAAGTTGGCTGCCTCTACGTTTTTTGATGAACGTATCGACACCAAAACTTTGCGTTTAATGGTCCGTACCAATTAACGGTAAAGAATTAGTAAAATCAGTATTATTTGAAAACATGCTTAAAAACAAACAAATTCAAGATTTAATATCCGAAGCCAGCCTAGCCTTTTTTGAAGCCTGCAACATATCTGTTGATTTTTTACAAACAGATCCGGAAAAACGCCATAACAACAAGTCTTTTAGTGAAGCTAAGAATAAAGTTCAGCAATTACACGTGGTAAATTATGTCGCAGAACGCGACGTGGCCTTGGCTCATTTTTATATCAATGTAACAACTTCTGAAACAGACTTTCAGAATTTATTACACGGCATAGAACTACATCGTAAAAGCTCTAATAAATAATTGCAAAGCAAAAAAATAATTTTTTAATTTATTTTAGTTATGAGAAGTAAATTTGAACATCAACCGTATTGACTCTCATTGTAGTAGAACAAAAAACCACCAATATTTAATATTTGTATAGAAAAAATAAAAACTAACAAAACAAATCCGATGCATAACTGGCAAACACCTTAGAATATTTTTAATTTTACAAAATGTTTACAAAGCGTAAAAAGCGAACGGTAAGAGCAAATTCAAAATTTTTTTCTCAAGATGCCTCAGAATTTATCCACCTTTTAAACTGCATCATTATTTTCCTACCTTTGATAGACATTTTAAAAGTTAGGTGAGTGTGTTAAAGCGCTGACCAAAAAGTGCAAGTACGAGTGTATGTGAAAGGTTCACGGTTCAAAACCTCACGGCCGCCCTAAGTAGAAAAAATTTTCATATAGAAACAACCTATTCAATTAAAACATAACAATTATCACAATGTTCAATAAATCGCTGATGAAGGCTGAAATGCCAGAAACCGGTCCGATTAAGAATACAGTGCAGTTATGAATTTTTGAAATGTATGCTTTCTTCTTCTTTACCACGCACCATTTAAACAAAATTAAAAATTGCATATTAATTACAGTAGTAATTGCAATATGTCTGAAAAATGACTATAAATCTAACAAACAAAAAAATCTTTCTTCGCTTCACAGCGTCATCTCAAATATATGTAAAGTGCATATGTAGGTATGTACAAAAACCGTACATCACATATGACAACTCTTACGAAAACTGAGAATAGTGGAAATTAGAAGTAAAAATGCAAAAAATATTCAAAAATTCAAAAATAACGATTGTTTGTTTGGACAGAGTTGTATCTTCTGAAATTAATACAAAGTAAAGCTGTATGGTACGAAAACTGAAAACTAACCACACTGCTCGTAGGCCTGACTTTAGGTGAGTGTGTTAAAGCGCTGACCAAAAAGTGCAAGTACGAGTGTATGTGAAAGGTTCACGGTTCAAAACCTCACGGCCGCCCTAAGTAGAAAAAATTTTCATATAGAAACAACCTATTCAATTAAAACATAACAATTATCACAATGTTCAATAAATCGCTGATGAAGGCTGAAATGCCAGAAACCGGTCCGATTAAGAATACAGTGCAGTTATGAATTTTTGAAATGTATGCTTTCTTCTTCTTTACCACGCACCATTTAAAAAAAAGTTACAAAGCATTACTTTCAAAATTTATGCAAAATTTGCGGGAACAAGAAATGTCATGAAGGGCACCCAAATGAGCTAAAAAATTACAGAAACTTATGATTTTTACACAGAAAAGTAAAGTTTGAACATTTTTCTTTTAAAATATTGACTTCGTAACAAAGAAAATCGTTTTTATGGTAATAAGTAAAACCAAAAAATGTCCGAAAAACCCGATTTTTGGGTAAAATTCGACTTTAGCGATCTCTATGTCTCTTCCGAAAAATCTGAAAAAATCACAAAAATACTTTACACTATAAGCTTTCAAAAAATGCTGGGGGACCCATGAAAATCGGAAAACAAAATTTTTTTGGGACACCCTAATATACATAGGTGATAAAATTATATTTCGTTTTAAAATTTACATCCAAAATTTTTCATGTAACATCCAAAGATTTGTCATCCGCGCTCCATCGAGTTGGCACCGCTTCGTTGCTTCTATTATTCTCGAATAAGAGAAACTAACGTATCTGTGTTTGCTTTGTGGTACTCGTGGTAGCTCCTCAGCATGCATAACCTTTCGTTTTAGTTCAAGTTTAAAGTGTTTTATATTAAATAGCTCACCCTAACCTTCAAAAGTTTTGCTATCCGAAAGTTTTGTTATGTGACATTTTATTAAATCAACCCATAAAATACAATTTTTTTTTAAATATTAAATATGTGAATCTTTTATTTTTTTCTTCTCCTTTAGATGGAACGCTCCCGTTAGCATAGCTATGCATGCTCCTGGCACGGACTTCCAACCCACTTTAGACGCCATCAAATATTTAAGAGACTGTTTACCCGAAAGCAACCTTGTGCGCATGTATGCCACTTTCCATATATATTTTAGCACCAAACATATCCCAAAATCGATACCTAAGTCCGCAGACGCTTTAAAAATGGGCTACAATTGTTCGTTGCCAGCACCTTATATAAACGTAACATCGGGTCATTTGTATAAGACCCAAAAAAAACTATTGTATCCTGTTAATGTTGGTCGAAATATTGCTCGGGATGGTGCTTTAACACATTTTCTTTTAGCATCCGATATTGAATTGTATCCGAATCCGGGTTTGGTGAAGAAATTTTTAGAAATGATTGCACGTAATGAACCATATTTGCAGAGAAAGTCACCACGGTATGTTTTGAAATATTGAGGAAATGAATTGAAATAATAATCGATCTAAACCGATTAAATTACTCCTTATTCTATGGGTTTAGTGAAAAGATCTTAGTTCCAACTGATTGCAAATAAGCGTAAACCAAATTTGAGTGTCAAGTTCGAATCAAATGCTATTTTTATATGGGGACTAGATCAAAAAATGGACCGACCATGACTATATTTAGAAAAGTCACTTATTTTTCTCAAAAACATATTTAAACCAAATTTGAGAAAAATCTATGCAATATTTTTAGATTTAAATTAATAGCAGCTTTATATGGGGACTCTGATTAAAAATGGTCCTACAGGGATTATTTTTCGACTACTATTTAATGGATGTACTAAAGTTATACACAAACGGAATTTGACATAACTAAAAATCTGGATCTTAGGGTAATTTAAGTAGATCACTCATAGTCAGCATTTTTATGGGGGAACATGCTGAAATTTCCCCTAATATCAACAGCGACCGACTTATAGCGAACAATAGCCTTGTAGTTTTATTACAAGGCTTACATGGACACAGACAGACGGGAGGGCAGACTAAGGTTGGTAAACCGACTGTGAAAGTGATTCTGAAACGATAGGTATAATAAAGGTCAATTATTTTTGGCAGTTCCAGAGTGGTACAAGATATCTATCTATAATATTAATAGGCTAGACGATTTCTTGTGACCGATGTTTTGTTCTACCATTTTATCCCGATTTTGACCAAACGTATATTATTTGAAAGGTATTTCTTTTTAGCCGTTTTGAAGATTTACAGATTTTTAAATTCTTTCCTTTATTTTGAGTATATTGCATTTAAAGTTGATACTAACACATACATAAAATTATACAATGTTATGTGTGTGTTTATTAAATTTGTTAATGTGTTTGTAATAAAAATGAGTTTTTTTTTTGTGTTGATTTGTGAATTGACTATAATTGATTAGCATACCCTTTAGGGTCTTTATTTAATGAAAAAATAAAATTTCCTAGAATTTGCAAGTAGGTAGGCTGCTTTATATGGGGACTATTATAATTTATAGATTTAATAAATACACTGATACCAAATTTTGATCAAGATATATACGAGTATAATAATCTGGATCTCTGGGTAATTGAAGGCAATCTCATAGGGGTATTTTGTAATATAATTTTTTGTACCAAATATACATATGTATTCAAAATACATTTTCATTTGAGTTTTGCGAGAAAGGTTTATGGGTCAAATAGACTGACACACAGATAGACAGACGGAAATTATTAAATCGGCTCGCAATGTTTTTGTGGGTCATCGTATACGAACTCAAAATTTTAAGGTGTTCCAAATTAAAAGAAAATGGAATCCCAAACCAAAACTTCTATAATAAATTTACATGCCTATAACTTAGCATGCCTATAATTAGGAAAATGGTCTAACAAGATATGATTTGTCTTGTTTTTAGTTTTCTTCATTAAATTGTTTTAAAAATTATATATTTTTTGAAAGATATACATACATGTATATGGAATATGTTGCAAAATAACGAAACGTAGTAATCTAATCTGACCAATAGAAGTTGTATTTTTATTATTACTTTTTTTATTTGGAACCACAATTCCTAATTTTCCCACCACAATCTATAAATTCCTAAAAAAAACTTCCCGGTTTTGAAAAATAAACATCAGAATTGTGAACATATTTTAAAATAACTCTTTTTGTATAAAATCCTGCTTTTTAATTTTTCAGATCCAGACAATTTTCGCGTTGGTAATAATTCCCGATTTTAATAATGTTCTCTTTATTTTCATTTTTTTTTAGTGTTTTCCCTTTATCCATTTTTGAAGTAGAGGAAAGTAGTATAGTGCCGCGGGATAAAACGGAATTGCAAGAGTTCCTACGTACGGGAAAAGCTATACCGTTTCACAAAAGAGTATGTGCCAGCTGTCATGGTGTACCGAAATCCAAAGAATGGATGGCCGCCAATGAAACGGACGAATTAAGTGTCTTCCATATTGGAAAACGAACGGGCTATTTTGTACATTGGGAACCCATATACATCGGAACCAATGCTGAACCTCATTATGATGAACGTTTAAGTTGGGAGGGCAAAAGTGATAAAATGACACAGGTAAGTTATGATCTTTAGAGTATATGTACAATCAGACCGGTGCGTTTATCTGTTGCGAAAAAAATATACCCAAAACAACAACGAATAACGTCGACAACAAAAATTATCAATTTCTTTCTTAGCTAAAAAATTGTGTACATTTTTGTTACAAAAGTTTTCTATTAATTTTCTAGTTTTGTTTTATTAAATTCTCTAATATTTCGTTAATTAATATTTGGTGTTGGTGAATTTAAATTAACCAACATTCGGTATAAATTTAGTTTGTTTTATTTTTGAAAACAATTTTTATCAATAATTTGTTTGTTTACAACACAGCGGACTTTGGCAACATTAGAGTTAGAATGAGGTTGAAAAATTAGAATATGAGGAATGGAACCTACAATGAAATAAAATAAATTTTATTTCAAGGCGGTTATACTCTGGACTTTCCATATTTTGGTTTATTATTTAAAGAAAACGGATAAACGTCACACCACTTTTCACTCTTAACCAGGGGCCATAACTTGTTAATTGTGACAGAGTAAAATTGTTCTTAGTATTTTATTTTGGAAAATAAATAAAATATCGCAGAACAGCAGTTCGAATCTAATTCTCTTTACGAACGGTCGTGTAAATAATTAAAGCGCTTAGATTACAACAATTTATACCACATAGTGGTATAGGGTATAACAAGTGTGGGGACTATGCCCAAAAATGGACCGATCCTGATCATGTTTGGTAAAGTCTCTTGTATTTTGCAAAAATATATACAAACAAAATTTGAGAAGAATGAGTGCAATATTTTTGTTTTTTGATAGATTTAAGTGAAGATCGGGAAGCAACTCTATATGGGGCCTATGACTAAGAGTTGTCCAATAGGGATCATTTTTGGATTACTGATTAATGGATGTAATATATACATACCAACCCAATTTGACTAAGATTTGTATGATAATTTGTATCGTATGGCAATATATGTTGATTTCATAGGGGTCATTTGTATGGGGGCTACGTCTGAACATGGACCGATTCTCACCAATTTCAATAGCGTTCATCCCATGGCCGATGGGAGATCAAATACCAAATTTCGTCAAAATATATTCATATTTGCGACCTGCAGTTTGATTACAAGCTTTACATGGACACACAGACGGACGGACGGACGGACGGACGGACATCGTTAAATCGAATCAAATATTTTTGGTTGTTACAAACAGCAGCACAAAGTCATTATACCCAAACCACATAGTGGTATAGGGTATAACAAGTGTATATTTTTATAACAAGTGTATATTTTTATACCCTATACCACTATGTGGTTTGGGTATAATGACTTTGTGCTGCTGTTTGTAACAACCAAAAATATTTGACCTACACCCATCTTTAATTATACCGATCGAATCAGAATCACTATCTGATTCGATTTAGCGATGTCCGTCCGTCCGTCCGTCTGTGTGTCCATGTAAAGCTTGTAATCAAACTGCAGGTCGCAAATATGAATATATTTTGATGAAATTTGGTATTTAATCTTTTATCGGCCATGGGATGAACGCTATTGAAATTGGTGAGAATCGGTCCATGTTCAGACCTAGCCCCCATACAAATGACCCCTATGAAATCGACATAAATTGCCATAAGATCCAAATTGTCATGTAGATCTTACTCGAATTGGGTTTGTATGCGCTTATTACACCCATTAATGAGTAGTCCAAAAATGATCCCTATTGGACAACTCTTAGTCATAGGCCCCATATAGAGATGCTTCCCGATCTTCACTTATATCTATCAAAAAACAAAAATATTGCACTGATTCTTCTCAAATTTTGTTTGTATATATTTTTGCAAAAAACAAGAGACTTTACCAAACATGGTCAGGATCGGTCCATTTTTGGGCCTAGTCCCCATATAGATATAGCATCCGATATGAACTTTTTCATATCTGCAGTTAGTTGGTTAGTTCTATATCCAGTTAGTTGGGCCTGAGAGATAGGGTCTCTAAACGCATGGTATAGGGTATCGTATAGTCGGTCTTGACCGACTATAATTTTCTTACTTTTTTTTGCGATTGCCTATTCTTGATCTCATTTGAACTCATGTGGTAGACAATTCAGCTGCAAAACAGGAATAAAAATTTAGCGATGGCCCGAGGGGCCAAATCTTCATAAAAAAAGCTCTTTGCGAACAAGGAGATGATAAAACTTCCTCCGGGTTTTGTTAACCCGCACATCGCTTCAACTTGAAGCAACAGATTCAGCCTGCTGGCTGGCCTTAATGATATGGACGAAACTCCCGTATCAAATATAAACGATGTTAAGAGACGCAAACCTCCTGTTGTAGAAGTTAACGCCTCATTTACAGAAATACAAAAACTACTTGGTAAGGATTGTATTTTCAAACGTACTTCAATTTGTACCAAAATTTTTGCTTCAAGTAAAGAAATGTACGAATGCTATAAGCGAATTCTTAAAGAGAGTAAGATGGAGTTTCATTCTTATGGCTCCAAAGATAATAGGTTATACACCACCTTTTTACACGGTTTACCCCGCATAAACTCTGAGGACATCACAGAAGTGCTATAAAACTACAACCTATCCCCTTCTTCCGTAGCTGAAATAGTCACCAAATTCAGTTCGAACAACATTGCAGTTTACAAAGATCATTTTGTTCTTAAAAAATTTAATTCAACTGCCTTAAAAAATGTAAGAACAATTTCCAATATTATAATTTCTTGGAAAAAATACAAATCTAAATCCAGGAACAAACCAACTCAACTCCAGCTGTTTTTACATGCTTCAATTACTAACAAGTAAGAAATTATAGTCGGTCTAGACTAGGGCTGCCAGAAGTCTGAACCCATCGACCAGGACCCTTATAACACAAATCACAAACGAACATTATATATTTCAACTACTAATCATATATAAATGAACCCCAACAAACTTTTATTTTGATACATGTATCAAACATATATTTTAGATTCAACAATAGATACAAAACATAACATGTAATTCATACATAACAAAACTATAAACAGAAATAAAAATTCATTTAAAAAGATCCTTAAAATATTATAAATATGTATCAATACTTTTGTGAAGATTGCACTTTCTGTAGAACTTCATTCTCATCTTTTATATAATTATAAAATTCACAGCATGTCATATTAAAATTAAATTTACACTGAATAATGCTTTCCAGTGTTTCAGTCTTTAAAGAGTTTCTTTCTTTAGTCCATTGTGCAGATATTAAAGAAAAGACACGCTCTACGTGAGCGTTATGACTCGGCATTGCGTATAAATATTGTACCATCATTAATAAATTTTTCTTTCTTTCTTGTTCAGAAGTTTTTTCGAAAAAATATAACCACTTTTCTAATGTGTCTTTCTTTTTTAAAGCTTCTTGATTTTTATATAAAAATGATTTAAGATACAAAACTTCTTCGAAACATTCATCAGACATGAATACATTTTTTTCATGCAAAAAAGTAATTGTTTTTTGAACGTCCGTCCATTCAGGAATATTATGCAGTGTCATCCAATTAAAAATTTCATATCTTGTTAATGGGGATAGCCAGTCTTCTAAGTAAGCAATTGCAGTTGTAAAAAAGTTTTTAGTATCCTTTTCAAAAGCTGGAATTTGGTTTTCATCCAAATCACTTTTTTTTTTAACACATTCAAAGCTATTTGTGTTTGCATTCCTGTAAAATTGTTTTTGAATCTCTCTTTTAAATCACGTAGAGTATCATTTAGAATTAATTGAACTTCCATTACCGTTATATTTCTTTTTTCAATTTTTTTAATTTGTTTTTCAATAACGAATGCTTGACTGTGTACAAACGTAAAGTATATTTCTGCTAACGGATTTAAAAAAAGTCGGTTATTAATTTAGGTGCTCCTTTTTCAACTTCAAAAAATTCTTTAAGAGGTTTCCAAAGTTGCAATATACGCTCTATTGCAGGCAGTAATGACAACCACCGAATCCTTGTATGTGAAAGGATTGCGTTAAAAGTAATTTTTGCATTTTCACAGAACTCTTTAAGTCGTTCAGTTCTTACGGTGTATATATAAAAATACTTAAAAATCTTCAGGACAACTGATTCAACATCAATTGAGAGCACATCTGCAGCACTTGAAAGCGTATTATGAAGAATATGAGCTGAGCAACCAATTCCCTCTATGTCTCTACCCAATACGCCCTTCAACTTGTAAAAAATGTTATTTACGCCATGCCTTTGTCTACCTCCAAAATTAGTATTTGTATTATCAGCTCCAAATGCAGTAAGATTTTCCAGTGGAATGCTAGCATTTTTTAAGGAATCGACGCAAAATCCTGCAATTGTGTCTGATGTTTCGTTGGGCAATGAGGTTATTTTTAGTAGTTTAATGTTTAAGCCATGCGTTTCGGTGAAATAATGGATAAGAAGAGGGAAGATTTTCTCAGCTTTGTGGTTACTGGAATCAGTAGATATTCCATAGAATGGAACATATCTAAGCACTGAGATAAATTCTGCAACTGAGTGTGGTGCCAAAACATGCTTTATAAGAGCAGTAGCTTTGGTTCTGGCGTTAGATTGTTTTGAAGCAATTTCTGAATCTGGATATAATAAGGAATCCAGTTTTGTTGAACAATCCATAGAGTTGAATGAGTGATGATGATTTATTATCCTGAAGGCGCTCGTTAGTTCTGCAACATGTATCAAACGCTCAAGTTTTGTATTTTTTTTAATCATAAAAGAACTAATTTCTTTTGACTGTGATGCAATAGATAACTTGGATGAATGTTTAGCGCTTTTGATATGGTCTTGAATGCTTGCCTTACCCCCATTGCCAATGCAAATATCACTTCCACATACCATACAATGAGCTTCATAATCATTTTTGCCTCTTTTTATAAAACTCCACTCAGTCGTGTACCTGTCCAGGAACTTGCACTGTCTTTTAGGCATTTCCCTTAAAATGAAAAGTAATATTTTAAACAAATAAAATAAAAATAAAGATGGAAACTCACCAGATATTGAAACTCCAGTTCAACGCGGGAACAGCAATGCACAAATGAAAACAGATGTTTAACATGTTAGAGAAAACAATTTGTAATCGGTTTTCGATTACTTATAAAAGTTGTTTACACGGTGGAAAATTTTACAGCTACTAGTTGAAACAATATTTGAATCAGAGTTGGCTCTTGTTTAACTTTATTGAAATCGATTAGTTGCTTCATGTAAACAGCGTTATAACAGAAAGCTTAAACTCTGTTCATAACAAAAATCGGCAAAAATAGAATTTTTGCCTTCATTGACATGTATCAAAAAACCAGGACAATTTAAGGGTGGACCAGGACACCAGGACAATTGGCCTAAAACCAGGACAATCCTGGAAAACCAGGACGTATGGCAGCCCTAGTCTAGACCGAGTATAAGATACCTTATACCATGCTGGATACAGAAAATAAGCATAAACCAAATTTGAGTGGGATTTTTATTAATTTTTTCGGCTGCAGATATGAAAAAGTTCATATCGGATGCTATATCTATATGGGGACTAGGCCCAAAAATGGACCGATCCTGACCATGTTTGGTAAAGTCTCTTGAATTTTGCAAAAATATTTACAAACAAAATTTGAGAAGAATCAGTGCAATATTTTTCTTTTTTGATAGATTTAAGTGAAGATCGGGAAGCAGCTCTATATGGGGCCTATGACAAAGAATTGTCCAATAGGGATCATTTTTGGACTACTGATTAATGGATGTAATATATACATACAAACCCAATTTGACTAAGATTTGTATGATAATTGGGATCTTATGGTAATATATGTTGATTTCATAGGGGTCATTTGTATGGGGGCTAGGTCTGAACATGGACCGATTCTCACCAATTTCAATAGCGTTCATCCCATGGTCGATAAAAGATTAAATACCAAATTTGATTAAAATATATTCATATTTGCGACCTGCACTTTGATTATAAGCTCTATATGGACACATAGACGGACGGACGGACGGACGGACGGACGGACGGACATCGTTAAATCGAATCAGATAGTGATTCTGATTCGATAGGTATAATTAAAGATGGGTGTAGCTCAAATATTTTTGGTTGTTACAAACAGCAGCACAAAGTCATTATACCCAACCACATAGTGGTATAGGGTATAAAAACATGAAAAAGAGAGAACTGATCATTCTGCAAACGACGTCAACTGTCCGTTACGTTCTCTCTATTTGAAATCTAGAACAAGAGTAACTTCTAAAAGTCAATCAAAGGTAGATTTCATTCAAAGGTAGATTTCCCAAACTTAAGAAACAAACAACACAAATTGTAACAATAACATCAATAATAACAGCAAAGCCACATATGCTAACCAGCTGAGAACAAACAACGATTTATTTAGCATCGATGAGCTTTTTGATATTTTCACTACAGCTATGGATGATTTGCATAGGTGCACTTCGAAAGTACAACAGATCAAAATTGTAATGTCAAAGGTGAAATACGCCCACGGATTATACTAATTTAAACGAATTCAAAATGTTTCACTTGAATGCTAATGGCATTTCAAACTTTTCTAAATTGAAACAATTTGAGCTACTAATTGAACGAGAAAATATTAAAACAGCGTCTTTGAATGAAAAATTTTTTTTTCAGAAATTCATAGACCCTATTTTAAAAATTACTATTTATTTAGAAATGACAGAACAGATGTCAGAGGAGGAGGAGTTGCTCTGTTAATTCATAAATCTGTCGCACATAAAAACCTCTTTATATCAAACACCTCTTCAATCGAAAACATCTCTATTGAAGTTATTATAAATAATAGACCTATATCACCAAGATATACCCATAACTTCTGTGAAGATATCTTGAACTTAACACCTTCCACCAAAGAATATGTAATTTTTGGTGACCTAAATGCAGAGTTCAGAAAAAAACACACACTGAATAAAAAACTCGTACATATATGTAAACAAACATAACTTAGACCAACACACACATATTTTTATTTTCATACCAATTATGTTTGTTTTAAAATTTTCTTCGGTGCCCAACACAACCATGACTGTGTTCGTTTTAATATTTCGTTATTTACACGAACATTTTTGTATCACATACTTTTTGTTTCAATCACACATAAAGCACACATTTTTGAGTGTTGCTTTATTTGAAGTTCATGTTCTGGTAAGTGTACTGAAAAAAAACACAGAACATATAAAATAAACAGGTTCGAGTTCAGTTATATTTTAAGTCGTGTTGTGGCTCGTGTAGTGAGAAAAAACACAACATGTACAATAAACAGGTTCGAGTTCAGTTATATTTTAAACACGACTTAAAATAATAAATAACGAAATATTAAAACGAACACAGTCATGGTTGTGTTGGGCACCGTAGAAAATTTAGAAACGCACATAATTGATATGAAAATAAAGATATGTGTTGGCTGCTTTTGAACAGAACATTGTGTGTTTCGTGTGTGTATTTTCTGAACCTTGCCTAAATGCCAAACATTGTTCTTGGAATTGCCGTTCATATAATACTGCAGGTATCGCACTCTACAACCTACAGCAATCAAGCAATTTTTCATTCACTATCCTAATTGTCCAACCCTGTTCTGCCATCAACAGAATCGCGAAGCATCCACAGTCGATATTATTTTAAGCAATTCCGCTTTAAATATAGACGTAAAAACAATGGATTATGAAATACCATCATTTAAAATATTGAGTTGAGTCACTTTTTCACTATGTGTGCGATGTGCTCTTGATCATTATGGAAATTATTGAAAAAAAATAAATTATTATGCAAATAAAACCTAAATTTAAACAAGAGAATTATAGTCGATCTAAACCTATTATGCTATACCATGCGTTTAGAGTATTGGTGTTGGGTTCAACTAATTGGGTATAGAAAATAAGCATAAACCAACTCTGAGTGGAATTTTTATTAATCTTTTGCTTGCAGATTTGTAAAAGTTCATATCGGGTGCTATATTTATATGGGGACTAGGTCTAAAAATGGACCGATCCTGACCATATTTGGTATTATTTTTATTTTTTGTAAAAACATGTACAAACCAAATTTGAGAAAAATCTAGACGGAAATCGCTAAATCGACTGAGTAATTCTGATAGGTATAATAAAAGTTGGGTCTAGGTCAAATATTTTTTGGTAGTTACAAACATCAGGACAGACTCATTATACCCTGACCACATACTGGTATGGGGTATTAAAATGGGCGATTTGTTGTTTAACAATTAAAAGAAGATAAATTCTAGAAAACTTTTACACAAAATGAAAGCAATGAAATTGAAAATTTTGGCCATTGACGTTGTCCGTTTTTTTTTTGAGATTTTTTTTTTTACGAAACGAAAAATTCCCACACCGGTCTGGTTGTGCTTGTAGTCTTAAATAAATATAATGGATTTTATTAATTTTTATTTTGATTTTCTTTTAGGGATATTCTTTATGTGTGTTAGATTATGAATTCCATATATTGGACAATGCATTTCTAGTACATCGGCCAGGCATTAAGGTATTGAAAAAAGATACGCGTCGTGCCATGTTGGCGGGAAAAACAAATCAATTAATACGTAAAATTATATATCCGGAATTGAAAATTATGTATGGCACTCGAAAAGGCTGTGCCGTATAGTGGTTATTAAAGCATAAAAGTTGAAAAACTTTTCATGCTAATTGTAATATATGGACGCGTTGTTTATCCCTTAACAATATGAATTTTTCGTGGTGGAATCAATCTGGGTTTTTTTACAATTTATGGCAAGTTTTTGGAAGAAAATAATTAAAAAAGTAAGGTTAGAAAACAAAAAATTCAATAAAAGTAAAGTACTTTTTTTTATTATGTTTAAATTTAGCTTTAAAACCATGAAAAAGTTTATTGGATTTTAAGGGATATTAGAAAAAGAAATTAATTTTTAAAATTTTAAACAAAAAAGACTATAATGTAATTAAAACAGAAAAAAAAAAATACAAAAAAATATTGAAAAAAATTTATAAAATTATAAAAAAAAAAACAAGTAAACAAAATATTTTTGTAAAAACAAAGGTTCAACCAAAAAACCTAAAATTTAGAATTAAAGAAACTTTTTTGAAAGGATTTGATTTCAATTAAAAACAAAAAACAAACACACACAAAGAAACTGAATGTTATACACCACAGCTTTGAAAGCTATATATTTTATTTTTATTATGTTTTATATTGTAGTTTATTTTATTTAGTATTTATTCTTTTATTTTTGTAAATTATCTCAATGTGTTCTGATAAAAAAAAAAATACAATCTTGCATAGTGTATAAGAATATAGCAAAAGTCAACAACAACAACATCTTATATTTCATTAACAATCTACAATTTTTTTTGAATTCTATTCAAAAGCTGTTTTATACAATTTTAAAAGTTTGCTGCATTTGCCAAAAGTTTTAAAATTTTGAAGATTTTTTTTTAAATTATACATTTGAAATTCAATTATTTGTTCCCTTAATGTTTTAAAATTAATTGGATAATTAGATATTAACATAAATTTCATTTTAATTTAAACCAGAATTTAGGCTTAATTTAACTATTAATTTAATTTAATTTTTGCTATTTTATATTTGATTGTATTTTTTTGCCCAATAGAAAATAGTCAATGCATTTCACATCACTATAATAAAAAGACTTTGAAAAACTAAATCACAACTTTAAAATTCAATTTGCTTTTAGATCCTTCTTATTTTAAATAACTTTTTCGTTTTACAAGAAAACTTACATCACAACTTTAACGCCCGTATTCATAATCAAATTCTAGCAGTTGGCTAACTTTTTTTCATACGAAAATTTCCAAAATTTGTATGAAAAAAAGTTAGTCAACTGCTAGAATTTGATTATGAAAACGGGCGTAAGTATTTATTTAAAACTGAAGCAACTTCTTTAATTAGAATTTTCTGTACAAATTTTTGATATTGTGAATTCTTTACTAATGAAATTTTTATTTTACTGCCAACTGCATTGTTAATTCAGAACTTGCATTTTTCTTTTTTTTTTTTTTTTTAATTAATACACTTTAGTTTTAACTTTATTTGAAATACAGTTCAATATGGATTAAAAAAAAATATTGAGATACTTTGAATACAAATCCCTACAGACTTTATCATAATTTAAGGTATTATGGCTCGTTATAATTTATAATAATTCGTTTATAAATTTATACTGCAGCTGCAGTTCGATATAATGATATAGTTAACAGATATTTTTTAATTGGTATGTATAGAATCAGAATCTCTAACCATGTTGCATTTTGGATTTTGAGATATTCTAAGATGATAATAACTTCGAATCGCGATGATTTTCGTTAATTTGGATGACAGATTCAGACATTCTCTGTGGTAAAGCATAAAAGTACATGATTTGAGGCCCTAAGCTCCTTATAGGAACAACGGGAACATATGTATATATACATGATTTCTGATACAGTCAAATATATACAACTGTTTGACCTTTTATAAAAACAAATTTCATTCATTATTTCTTATACACTATACTGTTGTTAATAGTTGACCATATTATAAATCATGTACATTCAAACTCATGAGTAATAAATATCTGTCATTCTATATCATGAATATCAACGAGGCCCGAAGTTATTATCATCTGAAAATGAAAAAGAAACATGTTTGTATTTGTTAACTAGTGTTATAAGGGAATTATTCGAAATCGATTTAATGTATATTAAAGCACGATTACAAAATGCTAAAATCTATTTAAATGTCATTTTTATTCTCAAATGTGTATAAGAACAGAACCGTAACTCGTAGTGTGGTATTATAACATGATTATAATCTTAAAAAATTTATTACAATGACATTATAATTCGTATACCACGATTATAGCCAATTATAATTTAATATAACACGCATATAATATGTTGTAATCTATTACAATAACATCACAATTCTTAAATGCTTTTTATGCCATGATTGTTACAATAAACGAACATTTTTCATTATAATACAATATAGAAAACTACTAAAATCCATTATAATGAATTATAACATCAATATATTCCATTACATTGTATTATAATATGCTTAGATTCCATTATAATGTATTATAACCCGACTACATTTCATTGATATCTATTATAATGGCATTCATATTATTGAATGATTATTATACCATGATCACAATGTATTATTACATGATTATAATCGATTAGAATTCATTATACTGCATTATAACGCGTTTATGTTCCATTACAATGTTTTATACTACGATTATAATTCATTATAATGTAACACTTATGATCTAATATGATCTTATGATCTAATTATGAAATTAACATTTTTCATTATAATACAATATAGAAAACTACTAAAATCCATTATAATGAATTATAACATCAATATATTCCATTACATTGTATTATAATATGCTTAGATTCCATTATAATGTATTATAACCCGACTAAATTTCATTGAAATCTATTATAATGGGATTCATATTATTGAATGATTATTATACCATGATCACAATGTATTATTACATGATTATAATCGATTATAATTCATTATGCTGCATTATAACGTGTTTATGTTCCATTACAATGTTTTATACTACGATTATAATTCATTATAATGTAACAATTATGATCTAATATGATCTTATGATCTAATTATGAAATTAACATTTTTCATTAAAATATAATATAATAAAATATAATCTATTATAATCCATTAAAACAAATTATAATAAATTCATAACCTATTATAATGTATTAAAAATTATTATAATTCACCTAATGTAATATAACGTTATCATATTATATTATAATGAATTATAATATGATTAAAATCTATTGGAATCTATCGGTATGACATTATTACTATTAAATGGTTATTATACGACAATTATAATCCACCATAATATATTAAAACGATTATAATCTATTCAACATATTATAATAAAATTATCATGGATTATAACATTAACATTATTGCATTAAAATGTAATCAAATATTTCACTTTATTGTAGTATAGACTTTTAGAATCCATTGTAATTTATTACAACCAATTTCCCCTATAATGTATTTTAATAAGATTATATTCCATTATAATGAATTGTACTACCTTTATAATCTAGTAAAATGTATAATAAAACATTAATATAATGTAGTACAACCAGTGGTGGGATTCAAAATATTTAACAACCGGTTCGCATTCGGAAAACAATTGAGAACCGGTTCGGCCGTAAAAAAAAATCAAAAATTTGTTATCGTTTTTATTTCAATTCATTGTTTAATTTCATATATTATTTTAAATTAAAACAATTAAAAAAAGGTAATAGAAACAGGATAGTTATTATTTATATATATATATATATATATAAAGTGTTTAAAATTATTTCAAATATTTCCAAATTGCAATTTGATTATCATTATAGTTTATTAGTGCAGGTTTTTTTTACTCTGTTGTCATCTGCAGAGTGATTCTTCCTCAACCACGTTTTAACAAATTGTTCAGGGTTCCATATATCCAAAGGAAAACCAATTAAATTTATTACCATGAGATTAGCAACATTTTGAACAATTAAACGGTTTCTTTTTTCGGAATATATTAGATTCATTGTAGAAAACCCTCTTTCTGCTTCCGCAGAACTAATCGCTACAGTATTGATAATGTTTTTTGCTCTTTGTATTGATTTTGGAATGACAAAAATTTCGCGATTGCTTATAACATTTTCCAAAAAGTCATTTACGTCGATGTTGTATTTAAAAATATCTGTGAATCCGACAAATTTCTCTTCTGCGGCTATCCATGGAACCACAATCTCATCGATGTTCCAAGAATCATGCTCCAGAACGCTAATAACTTCAAAAAGTTTATTGGTATCATTTTTCGTACTTTTTGTTGCCAATAAATAAATGGTCATTATCATCCATTAGTCTTGTTCTCATATTAGCAATTACTGCGTCCAATAGTTTTTGGCGAGGGAGTCTACTGTAAATTGTATGCTCTATAAAATTAATATCTTTAAAAGCATCTGAATTGATGACTTCATTCACTTTCTTTTCATATATTTTCATATATTTTCTTTAATCATTTTAATGGCCAATATGGATCTTCTTATTAAATTTTGGGCTCGTAAAATATTTAAATTTCATTATTGCTAAATCTTGTAAAAAGAATTTATTGCAAAGTCGATTAGCCATTCCTGAATATTTCGTATTAGAAACAAAATATTTATATAAAGCTGGATAAGACCTCCATACAGCAACTGTTGCTCTTAAGCTGCAAGCGGCCCATCTAGGTCCTAAAACTCTGCCTATCTTTATAATTTCTAGCCCAAGTTCTTCAGAAATATTCTTAAGTTCTAACTGATTTTTATTTGATTTATGAAAAATCACGTATATTTTATCAATAAATATCTTGAAATGATTTATTTGTTTTGTGTCAATAGAATCATCTAAAACCAATTGCAGACGATGGTTTAAACAATGCCAAATAATTGTGCCAGGGAAATCTTTTGAAAGTCTTGAGCTGACACCTGATTTACGACCAAGCATTACACTTGCACCATCAGAACAAAATGCATTCAAATTTGATTTCAAATAATTTATATCGAATCCAACTTTATATATACTCTGTTAAACATGGTCGTGTATATGGTTTCAGCATCTTGTGCTTCCAATTCAACTAAATCTAGAAATATTGTTGGTGGCACATCAGAATCTTCAACTTTTAAATAAATTATTAGTACAGATTTACTAGATATAGTCCAGGCTTCATCGATTATGATGCAAATTTTCAAATCCTTTGCGATTATTTTCCAAATTATTTCCTTTTTTATTTCTGATGCAATGTGATCAATAATTTTAACAGCAGTTTTACGAGAATGGAGTCCCACTCCCATGCTCAATCCATTTTTAACTTGTAGTTCAATCTCATTTTGAATATCAGAAAATGGTCTGCATCATTTTGCAATACTGTAAACAGTATTAAAGATTTTGTATGTAGAATCGACGTATTTTTCATTACCTCTATCGAAACATTGCAAAATTACGTCTTGTGAACGATCTTTTAACCTGCTGTACAGTAACTTGGTGAGCCTTAGATGAAAAGTGTTCATTCATTTTCTTTCGGAGAGATGCTTGTTGAATGGTTTTATGATACATGAATTCCCTTCGCTTTTATTGAATCTATTTGCGCGCAATAATTACAACCCAATTTTTTATTTCGAACTAATAAGCTATCATATTTCTTCCGAAAATCTTGAAATTGCAAGGGCCTCCAGCAATCTGGGAGATTGTGTTTTACTTTGTAACTGATTTGCACAGTATTAGATGAATGTGGCGATTTTACTTCTACTATTTGATCACTGATTTGTACAGTATTAGCTGAATGTGGCGATTCTGCTTCTACTGTTTGTATAATATTACTTAATTCCCCGTTTGTTATTGCCGTCATATCTTGACCAGGCTTCACCTTCTTTAGAAAAAAATCAGACAAAACTTGTTGTCCACCGCGCTTCATGATGACTAAAATAATACTGAGAAATTTAACATATAATTAAGTAAAACTAAACATAAAAACTAACATAAAATTAATTTAACAATAACTATTTATTAATATATACTTACAATTTTAATACAATTTGTTGTCACAAACACTACCTAAAGATTTACTGGTAATATAATAAAACAAGTTTTATGACCACACTCACGAAAACTTTTTAAAACCATAAATTCAAAGCATACTTCGGTAAATTTTTTGAATTTCGTATTCGATTGTTTACTTTTTTTTTTTTTTGTTGAAAATTTTTGAATTTCCTATGCAATTGTTTATTTTTTATTTTTTTCATAGTTTTTGAATTTCATATGCGATTATTTACTTTTTGTTTCATGCTAAATTTTGGTAAACACAGCCGGTTCTGCGAACCCAAAAATCGGCTGAATCTCACCACTGGGTATAACTCAATAACAAATAAATGAAGTCTAAAGATTGACATATATAATATAAAATATTTATTATGCCATGATTATAATCCATTATAATCGGGCCTATTTCCATTGGCGTTGTCGCTTGAAAACAATACAAAAACGACAGTTTGGCATCACTGTTGGCGTAATCGACATGTGTCGAAAATATATTGGTAGTCTCCATTTTGAAACGAAAATAATAACGACAAAGAAACGTTTTCTGTTGTCGCCATTGTTAGTATTGTTAGAAATTATATTAAAAATGAAAATAACGGCAGTGCAGCAATTTGAAAAATTAGTGTCTGAAATAACTTCTGTCCGATACTTCTCTTTTTTCGTTTCAATATAATTCAAGATTTTAATTTAGGAACGAAGCGACTATAAAAACGACAACGACATAGAAACTACAATTAAACCGACAACGTCAATGGGAATAGGCCCGAATGTATTGCATTGAATATATTGTAATGTATTATAATACCATTATAATTCATTAATTTGTTATAACCCGATTATATTCCATTCATATGCTTTATAAGAGGATTATAATCTATTATAATAGTTTTATGAAATAAACATTTTTCATTGTAATATAATTTAATCTATTATAATTCGGTATAAACTATTATAATCGATGAGATTTTATTATACAACTATTATAATCCAGTAAGATATATTATAATACGATAATAATACATAATAATGTAATAAAACATTATTATATTCCATTATAATGAATTATAACCCGATTTTAATTCGTTGGAATCTATAATAATATTTATTATACCAACATTATAATCTATTAAAATATAAAACAACAATAATAATATTTTCTGAAGTATTATAACAGCATTATAGTATATTATAATGCGCGATTATATTCCATTCAAATGTATTATACCATGATTATAATTTATTATAATATATCATGAAACAAATATTTTTCATTATAATGTCATATATACATACATACTATTTATTATGTTTCTTTGAAACGTGCTATAATCAACTATTATAAACCAGTATAAGGTTTAATAATATGATAATAATCCATCATAATATAATATAACAGTAATATTTTCCATTATAATGGATTATAGTTGAATTAAAAATCATTCATTCATTTATAAGAGTGGTATTATTATTATAATTAATTGTATTCAATTAAATTACAACATGATTATAATCCATTATATGTATTAATTTATTATAATATGCTATAATGCATTATTTTTCATATAAAGAAAATTTTAACAAATAAAACGATAATACATTTTCAATGTAAGGCACTGGCAAATATCTCAAAATATCTCCTTTCGATATGAAGCCCTCAATATGAAGTTTTCTAAAACGATTAGAATTTTTTGTTTTGATCTAGCAATCATAATTTTGTATAATTTGTATAAAATGATTTATTTTTGCAATTATATATATTTAACTGGGTTTTTATTAAAAAAAGTGTATTGAACTGTAATTTAATTTCATTTCTTCCTTTTAGTAAATCTTTGTTTTTTAAGTTCTTAAAATGTAAACAAATATTTTAAAATAACATAATTAAAATCTATATAAAAAAACATAATTAAATTACGATTTTAAGCTGTAAAACCGTGATATTTGTACTAGTAATTGTTTGAATACGTTTTTGTTTAATAAAAAATAAAAACGAAGAAAAACTTAAACAAATAATAGACTTTAAAATTAATTAAAATAAGTAAGATAATATTTAAAATATAAAACAAAAACCTTGCACATGTGTAGTATATATTAATATTATATAAAGTAATTGTCATAATAATTTAAGTATTAAAAATACTTTGTAAATGAGTAAAAAAACATTTTTCAAATATTTATAAAAAAAAAATTTTTTAAAAAATTAAATTTTCTGGTGGTAGTTTTATTTTTTTTTTAAATTTAAGTTTTCTTATGTCCAAAACAAACTTTTTAATAAAAAATTCAAATTTGAAAATCGTAACTATTCTATAAGACTTATTAAGGCTTTTTAAAAACAGCAATGAATTGAAAATTTAAAATTATCTTTCTTAAGAACTTTTAAACTTCTCCGTTTTAGTTTAGGTGCCTATCTAGTATTTTTATGAATAACATTTATGAAAAAGTATAAAAAAGTATAGTATAGAATATAAAACTATAAATTTTAGTTATAAACCTTTAACTAAGGTCAATTGTGAAATAAAAATAAATTGAAATAGAACTATGAGACCTAAAAAACTACATATTATATAAATAGAGAAATATCCGAACTTCCTTTACTTAATAACTTACTAGATGTAACACTAGCTACAGATGTTTTAAAGTACTAAGAAAAATATATAACTACAAAAAAATCTTAATAGGAACACTATAATAGTAGTCACTCAACTTAGGCATAATGAAGAAATGAACTCAGTCTTTGTAAATATTTCTAGTAAATATAAACTTATGACGAAATGTTTTTCAAGGTGTTGTCATTCTGAAATCTCAGATGCTGAGTCGATTTCTTCATCTATAGAATTTTCATGTTTAAGCCAATATTAATTACCTACGGCAGTTTAGATATAACAAAACAATGTAATACACGCGCAAAATAATTAAAAATCTATAAATCAATCTAACCAATATGTGGCTGATTAATATTTAATTATACTTATACAATTGAAAAAGAAAATTATGCAAAAAAAAAAAAAGTTTTAAAAAGTTGAATAAATTTAAAAGTGCCTTAGATAAAAATTAAATTTTAATAAAAAAAAAAAAAACAAAAGAAATATATAATTAATAACAATAAATGTAATAGAAACTCTAAACTTTATGCAGTAAATAACAATTATAAATTTAATAAAAACAGAGAATAACACACAATAAGATGACAAATTATAATTTGAGCAGAATTCATTTTAAAAAATGAATATTGAACAGAAAACAATTAATAAAAATTTATAGAATAAATAAATTGTGTTCTCTGATTTTATGACTGAATGAAAAATCTTTGACATTTTGATCATCAAAAAAAAAATATTTCTTTTGTTTTGTTTTTGTCATATTTCTTTTCATTTTTATAAAACACAATTTAAGTCATTTTAGTTAGCTTTCGTTATTAAAAATTGTTCACAATTAGTAAATTTATATTGTGTTTACTTTTTAAACAAACAACTTAAGTCTTTCAATAACATAGAAAGTAAATAATAGTTATAACATTAAATAACTATAATCTATTCCTATTAATTTAATACAAATAGATATTAAAAACTCTTTAAAAAATATTTTCTTTAATTTTTGATAAACAAAAATTCATTTAATTTAATGGTAAAAATTTATAATACTAAATTGTATATAAATTTAAATACAAATCCAAGAAATATTTTAATTAAAAAAAAATAAATAAATAAATAAGAAAATAAACTGTAAAAAAAAATCAACATTGTTGTTGTTGTTTGTGTATTTAAATATATAAACCAATTTTTGTACTCAATAAATGAAAAAGTGTGTGTCTTATAATTTGTTGTAATCTTTATATATAAAACCGTTGGTGCGTTTGTTTACAACGATCCCGCACCTCCTATACAATCTTTATATCTGTGGCCTAAACATGCTTATGAGAAAAATAATTTTTTATATAAATGTAATGGGGCTTCATTACGACTTAGGTCAGAATGTTTTCATTAATAACTTTTTAATAAACAGTGTTAGATAAATGGGGATTTCACGTAAATATAAAGCGTTTTTAGTAGAATATGATAGCATACATAACTCAAATCGTTCTTAAGTCGACTTAAGCGGTTATCGCTTGTGACCACAGATATATACAACCGTTGCACAGTGGCGCCATTTGAGTTTTTTCGTTGCAAAAATCATATCTTTTGAAGCGAATAACATAATTGAACAGTTTAAACAGCATATGATAGATAACTGTTCAGCCTATGAAATGAGCGTTTGGAAAGGTTGCTACGCTTTGCAGGGGCCTACTTATGGGTTATCAAAGTTAAAATTTGTAGAAAAATCAATTTTATGGTAACTAAAAAAAAATATTTTTACATTTTTAGATTGTTTTTATTTTTTTTCTTTAGGGTTTTATGTTTTAAATTATTACCAAACAAATTAAAAAAAAATTACTTCTTTTTTAAATTTTTTTTTCAATTTTCTGTAAAATATTCATCACAATTCGTAAGAGAAGGTATATCTAAAAGACTAATCATTTCTAAACTATAATAATTTTCTAACTCTATTCGTGACTTCACATGCCGCAGGGAAGAAATAAGTGGATCGGAAGATGCTGCCAACATGTTGAAGAGGTCCTCGTTTTGCCTTACCCTTGATGCTTTCAATGCATTCTGCAATCTATATTTTTTTATAAAATTTGTTAAGAGACTCCTGTGCTTCTTCAGAAAGCTCTCCAATTGGCAAAGACTGGTACTCAATTATATCTTTGCCATGCGCCAATATTTTATGGACGGTTGGGTTCAACTTCTTTGTGGATACATTTCTGCTAAAAGAGATGCAGTTTTTGATGCATATTCTCCATATTTTGTAGAATTGACATTTTCTTTGCAGTTTAAAACATTCAAGATCGTTCCCAATCTTTTCACGATTTGATTGTCAATTCCAGTGATTCTAGTTACTGCCTCATCATTTTCAAAAAATCTCCTAGAAGTGTTTCCATCGTTTGAGTTACCGTATCCGTGCTTGGGACAGTCTACTTTTAGTCCAACTTGTTTAAAAAAAGCATCCTGTATTTGCTTCTTTCTGATCTTTTCCTTCCTTTATTGATGTATTTTCATCGAAGTTTTCCTCCTCTTGTGGTAGGGTATACGCCAGTTTTAGCAAGAACTCCATACACCTTATCCTTGCGTGCAATGGTGACATTTCATATTCGTAATTCTCCTCGTTTGTAGAATCGTTTAAATTACCAAAGTTCTTCTGACTCTTTTTGCAAATCGGGCATGACAATGTTGAGGTTGTTCCTGTCAGTTCGTTTACGACTTTTCCATCAACCATGGTCAGGTGGAACTCGTAATTGCATTCAATATATTTGCCTTCTCCAATTTGCAGCTTTGTAGGCTTAATCTTGCTTATTTGTTCTTCAATGTCCTTCACCGTGGTCCTTATGAGTTCTGCCGATTCCCTTGCAAACTGAAACATTATTGGTCGGCAATAATGCACTTAAGATGGACGTGGACTTTTTCAGTGTAGGGAAATATCAGATTTTAGCCGCAAAGGAACAACAGATGCCATAAACATATTTCCGTCCGATATTGTAGCGTCATCGGAAGATATCCTTTGCTTATAAACGCTTTGTCCGGATGATCCATCGCAGCCCCATTTGCTGATCAATGTCAGTTTCTCAGGAAGAATTTTCACCTCATTTTCAGGAAGACTCTCCAACAACCGTTTTGCTTTATGTCCCATGAGATCCTGCAGATTGGCTTTCACAAAGACTTCCGTAAACTCCGTATGCAGTGGTCGTGAATTTATTTTGGCTTGCGTAATATTCTTGTATCCTGGTAAAACGTCAGCCCCGTGTCGCATCAAGGATGCCCGTAGTATCTCATATTTTTCTTTGGAAAGTTGTAAGTCCATAAACAAGGCCAAGGCTTCTTCGGAACCATACTTTTTAATGTGTGCATGTGTGGGAATTATTTTTTATAATTTCGCTTCTCTCAATATTTCCGTATAAGCTATCAAGTTCTTCTAAAGCAGCTTCCGTGAAAAACTTTGGTGTGTTTGACCTTCTAAACAGTTCAAATAATTTTAAATTGTTTAACGCCATGGTTTCAGTACTTGTTGCGCCAACTTTCAGTCGTAGACTAATCCAGGCATTATGCTTATTTTGCAATATATAGGCTTATGCTACCATGCCTAAAAATTTACCTGTTCCCTGCATACATATGGATTTAGGCTGAATTATGCAATTTTGATATTATGCTCGTGTCTAAATAAGATTTGTGCCTACCTGGAGGGACCATAAGTCAATATTGTTCTTGACCATTTGTACTCCAAAGTAATTTTTAAGTGAGGTGCGTACCTGCGAATTTCAATGAGTAGTTTTTTGTGCATCCTGTGTCTGTAAAGGAATATTGGGAGTAGACTTTGGCAGAGGCTCACAGGTAGACAACCGACTTAAAATGCAATTTTCAAACTATTAGATCAAACTACTGTCAGTCAAAACATGTAAGGGATGCACGCCATACAATTTCTGCAACCATGTCTTTTTAACCTTTTTTACCTCTAGAAGCCAAACGGGCACGTACGGGCAGATAAAACCTTTTGAATTATGTAAAGAAATAATCAAAGAATATGTTTTGCAAATATGGCAAATATAGAAAAATATAGATTTTTTTTATTTTCCGTCAAAGTTGAAAAATAGTGAAAAAAACGGATAGTTCTTAAATAGTGATTTACCAAGAGAAACACAAAGCAAACAGTTAATTTTTTTTTATCATTATACATTTAATAAATACGTCAATCAACACAAACAAAAATAAGGCGATTCATTACCTATTTTTCGTGATATTACACCTGAAATCGCAACAAATTGATTAAAAATTGTGTGTTTTTTTGAAAACCGAAAGTCGGTCAACTTTGAACGGTTATATCTTCTAAACTAAAAATGTGATATTATTAAGAGTAGCATATTTGAAATCGTTGAAAAGTTTCCTATAACATAGGTTTATTCAAAACTTCGTCGGCGCATATGAAAATTTTGATTTTTGCAACCTCGTTTGCTCTACGGGCGCCACTGTGCGTTGGTGCGTTTGTTTACAACGATCCAGCATTCCCTATACAAACATTTATCATTATATAGAGTACTATACAGGCAGATTATTAAAACTTTGTGTGAGTTCATTAGTTAAAGTCGAGCCGAAAATTGGACGGGATCGGTTAAGAGGACGTGGCACCTTTTTAATACAATGTCAAATATCCATAGAAGGAACCTTAACCTGCTTGAATCCATATTTTTGGATTTAAGTAGGCATTCTAAAAATTGGCGTGATCCCATTAATAGTACAAATTAAATAGAGAGAGCTTTGAAACTTTGTTATCAGTATGAGTGGTCGGGTTAAGAAAGTGCGGTATCGGATAAGAGGGCGTGGCACATTCCTTACAAAGTAAGATATCTAGGGTACTAAGTATTAAAAACAGAGCCCTTCAATTGTATATGAGTCCATATAATATCGATAAAAATAGTAGTACCGAAAATAGGCGGCTTCGTATTAGTGGGCGTTGTACAAAATAAATAGTTATCATCAAATATTTACTTAGTCATCGCAGCAATAATATACGGTATCGTACCAGTGCGCATGTCACCTTTTATTCATTGTACAATATATAAAGTACCATGATAATGAGAATCTTGAAACTTTGTATTAGTCATAGGTATTTAATGTAAGTAGTAGAGTAAGAAATAGACGGAATCATACTAATTGGCATGGTGCTACTGTCCATACAAACTAATTATATAATATAAAATACGTGGAGTACAAATGTTATTAATGTCATTGCGAACATATTGTTGTTTAAATAAACCGAATATTTTAAATCCACACAAAAAAAATTTCGGATTTTAGACTAGGGCGAAACAAAGAATATATTATAGAACGATTGTTTTTTACTAGGATTATTTCTATAATGCATTTTATTGCAATTATAATGCATTGAGTTACGGTTATAAATTGATATAAAGCACTACGCCATGATTAAATAGATTATACCATAGTTATAAAGAATTATAATGCATTATAACACGATCATATCATGAATTATAACGCATTTCATCACGGTTTGGTATATTAGTTTATACCGTCGTTATAATTTGTTTATTCCATTAAAAATTTTACAATGGGTTATTAAGCGATTATATATTTTTTGAATACTTAAGGCCGGAGTACCCAAGTATAACGGTAACTTACGAAGAGTTAACGTAAAGTAGCAATTTTTGTGCAGTTATCGAAAAACGTATCATATATTTTTACATTTTGTAAATAAACAATGAAAAGGAAATATAAATACAATGAACTCGCGATAATGTGAACTAATAAAAACCAAGGTAGACTCTTTTAAGAGTCTAGAAAGTATTGAAACTCTCTGTATTTCTAACATAACATATAATTTATTGCAAACTTAACGATTTTTAATAATTACTTTAAAATAAATAAAATTAAATACTTCAAATACGAGTATTATCAATACAGTAAATAAATATTTTAGGTAAGGAAATAATCGATAATCATTTTTTGAGTTTTTTTTTTTTTTTTTTTGTTCTAATAACTTATTAATTGCCGCATTCTTTAATTTCTTCAGAACTTTTATATCTGTCTGGTCGTCCAATTTAGTCTCGGCCCCCTGCAGTGGTTTATTAAAAAATTCGACCGCTTCCTTTGACTTTATTTTGCTTTGGATCTCTTCATTAACACATTCATCATCGGATATTTCGTCTAAGTAATTGTCATTAAATAGCGTCATATCTTCACATGGGTTAATATTCCATTCCTGGATGTTTGTCGCATTACATATCTCCTATGGTTAAGACATTTTTGATGTGTAAACATATATACGCGCAAGGGGGTAAATTTCAAAAACAGCGTAACATGTAAGCGTAACATGTGAGCGTAAGATGTGAGCGTAACATGTGAGTCGTAAGACAAAATGTGATTGTATTGCTGAAAAAATTATGATATTAAGATAACCTGTTTGAAAATTAAAAATGAAAAATAAAAAATAAAAAAAAAAAAATGAAAAATAAAAAATAAAAAAAATTAAAAAAAATTAAAAATTAAAAATGAAAAACGAAAAATGAAAAAAGAAAAATGAAAAATAAAAAATTAAAAATTAAAAATTAAAAATTAAAAATTAAAAATTAAAAATTAAAAATTAAAAATTAAAAATTAAAAATTAAAAATTAAAAATTAAAAATTAAAAATTAAAAATTAAAAATTAAAAATTAAAAATTAAAAATTAAAAATTAAAAATTAAAAATTAAAAATTAAAAATTAAAAATTAAAAATTAAAAATTAAAAATTAAAAATTAAAAATTAAAAATAAAAAATGAAAAATTAAAAATGAAAAATAAAAAATGAAAAATAAAAAATGAAACATGAAAAATAAAAAATTAAAAATAAAAAATTAAAAATGAATAATGAATAATGAAAAATGAAAAATGAAAAATAAAAAATGAAAAATAAACAAATGAAAAAAAAAAAAAAAAATGAAAAATGAAAAATAAAAAATGAAAAATTAAAAATGAATAATGAAAAATGAAAACTGTAAAATGAAAAATAAAAAATGAAAAATAAACAAGTAAGAAAAGGTCTAGACCGACTATACGATACCCTATACCATGCGTTTAGAGACCCTATCTCTCAGGCCCAACTAACTGGATATAGAAAATAAGCATAAACCAAATTTGAGTGGGATTTTTATTAATTTATTTGCTACAAATTTGAAAAAGTTCATATCGGATGCTATATCTATATGGGGACTAGACCCAAAAATGCACCGATCCTGACCATGTTTGGTAAAGTCTCTTGTATTTTGCAAAAATATATACAAACAAAATTTGAGAAGAATCAGTGCAATATTTTTGTTTTTTGATAGATTTAAGTGAAGATCGGGATGCAGCTCTATATGGGGCCTATGACTAAGAGTTGTCCAATAGGGATCATTTTTAGACTACTGATCAATGGATATAATATATACACACAAACCCAATTTGACTAAGATTTGTATGATAATTTGGATCTTATGGCAATATATGTTGATTTCATAGGGGTCATTTGTATGGGGGCTAGGTCTGAACATGGACCGATTCTCACCAATTTCAATAGCGTTCATCCCATGGCCGATAAAAGATTGAATACCAAATTTCGTCAAAATATATTCATAGTTGCGACCTGCAGTTTGATTACAAGCTTTACATGGACACACAGACGGACGGACGGACGGACGGACGGACATCGTTAAATCGAATCAGATAGTGATTCTGATTCGATCGGTATAATTAAAGATGGGTGTAGGTCAAATATTTTTGGTTGTTACAAACAGCAGCACAAAGTCATTATACCCAAACCACATAGTGGTATAGGGTATAAATATGAAAAATGAAAAATAACAAATGAAAAATAAACAAGTAAGAAAATTATAGTCGGTCTAGACCGACTATACGATACCCTATACCATGCGTTTAGAGACCCTATCTCTTAGGCCCAACTAACTGGACATAGAAAATAAGCAAAAACCAAATTTGAGTGGGATTTTTATTAATTTTTTTGGCTGCAGATATGAAAAAGTTCATATCGGATGCTATATCTATATAGGGACTTGGTCCAAAAATGGACCGATCCTGATCATATTTGGTAAAGTCTCTTGTATTTTGCAAAAATATATACAAACAAAATTTGAGAAGAATCAGTGCAATATTTTTGTTTTTTAATAGATTTAAGTGAAGATCGGGAAGCAGCACTATATGGGGTCAAAGGGATCATTTTTGGACTACTCATTAATGGATGTAATGAACGCATACAAACCCAATTTGAGTAAGATCTATATGACAATTTGGATCTTATGGCAATTTATGTCGATTTCATATGGGTAATTTGTATGGGGGCTAGGTCTGAACATGGACCGATTCTCATCAATTTCAATAGCGTTCTTCCCATGACCGATAAAAGCTTATGTACCAAGTTTCATCAAAATACATTCATATTTGCGACCTGCAGTTTGATTACAAACTTTACATGGACACACAGACGGACGGACGGACGGACGGACGGACATTGTTAAATCAACTCAGAAAATGATTCTGATTCGATCGGTATAATTAAAGATGGGTCTAGGTCAAATATTTTTGGTTGTTACAAACAGCAGCACAAAGTCATTATACCCAAACCAGATAGTGGTATAGGGTATAAAAATGAAAGATGAAAAATGAAAAATTAAAAATAAAAAATGAAGAACGAAAAATGAAAAATAAAAAATTAAAAATGAAAAACGAAAAATGAAAAATAAAAAATGAAAAATTAAAAAAAACATTAAAAATGAAAAGTAAAAAATTTAGAATAAAAATGAAAAGTGAAAAATAAAAAATAAAAAATGAAAAATGAAAACTAAAAAATTAAAAATAAAAAATAAAAAATGAAAAATGAAAAATAAAAAATGAAAAAAAAAAAATTAAAAACGAAAAATGAAAAACGAAAAAATAAAAATAAAAAACGAAAAATTAAAAATTAAACGGTTAAAATAATAAATAATAATAAATATTTTTATATTAACAGAGCCCCTGCAGTTGATTGCTATAAGTGATACGCTTTTTGTTTGATTTTAAGAAAGTGCTATAAAAAAATCTTTAATTTACTTTACTCCCCTGCCATCGGACCCACAAGATTTTTTTTAAAAATATATTTTATACATCAGTAACTGTTAAAATACGTACATGTGGGAACAATGTCTGAAAAAGATCGGCCGCGTTTTCTTCCAAAACTCTTAATCTCCGATTGCAGTCTAACTCTTAAAACACTTAGAGGGACATTATATTCAGGATTATGATCATTAATAACCAGAGACCGTAACGGTTGTAAGTGATATAAAAAAAGTTCTTTTATGTAAGTTATTTTTTGAGTTTAGAAACAAAACAGATATAAAACAGTTATTTTTCAACGTAAAAATAAAAAGAGAGTTTTATTTTGACGTCATGAAATAAAACTCTTTTGAAGATTTTTTTTTGCCAGAAAATAAAACTCATTTTATGTAAATTGACACCCAAATAAAAAATGTATGTGTTTTTAAATTGATATTGTTTGATTCGTATTATAAAATTGCTTGAGTCTCCTGAGTTTCATAAATAATAATTTATCGACCGTTGACAAGCAGGGAAGCTTTACGATCTTCACCGGATGTTTTCTCATCTTCGCGGGATGTTTGCGATATATCTCATTCTCATACATCGCTTTTGGGGCAGTATTTGAACTCCCTAAATGTAGGTACGGAACAAAAAAGCAAAGAAAATGATAATAAGGATGAGAAAAATGAAGCTTTCTATGAAATCGATAATTTTTTCCAAGGCCCTTTTTGATTGATAAACCTTTTTTGAGTTTTGAGAGGCAAAAAATACAATATCCGTATTTATATAAATTAGCAAAAACTGTACATTGCGTTTCTGCAACCCAGGTAAGCGTGGAAAGAGCATTCTCTGCTCTTCAATTGGTGTTGAGCGAATTCCGGTTAAATCTTTTCCAGAAAATTTGGAAAAAGTTATGTTCGTAAAATTAAAAAAATTAAATCATTTAAATTTCTACACACACTACAAATAAACAAAATGAGTTGTATTTTAGAGGGGAAAAATAAAACTACACAAAAGAGTTTTATTTTATTTTATATCAGAGAGACTCAATAAAAACAGTTTATATAGAAAAATAAACAAAATGAGTTTTATTTTAAACTAAAAAAATAAAACTCCTCAAAAGAGTTTTATTTTATGACGGCAAAATAAAACTCTCTTTTCATCCGATGTTTTATTTTTTCGTTGAAAAAAAAACTTAACTGTGGAGCAGAGCATTTTTTAAGATCGCCATAGATTCTAAAACAGCACTTCAATACGAATCTATTGGTATAGGTCTCCGACGAGTTTAACATGGAGATAACTGTTATTTACGGTCCCTGTTATTAAACATATCCAGTATATTTTTCCAGCATTTAGCCAAGCTATCATTTCCCACCCGATCCCAGGCGGCTTCTAAAAAATTAATTGCTTCCTTTAATGTAAGTTGTTTCATTGCTTCCAGCCAACTCATCTCCTTCGCTATTATTGTTGCCAGAAGACTATTTATAATTACATTCTGATCCATTGGCTGTATTAAAGGAGTTACGTTTGGTGGCATGAACATCGCTTGTATGGAACCATCCTCGGATTTGAGTTCTGATTCAGGTGTGGATGAGATGGAGCATTATTTAAGAACAACAAAGCTTTTACTGGCAATACCTTTTTCTTCAAAAAATCTGCTAACCTGAATAATTTGATGCATTGTTTAGTTTACTTACCTCGGCAACAAAACAGTAGTGAAACCTGTCTTTAAAAATTGAAGAAGTCATCCAAGGAGACTTTGAGTTTTTGTAGCGCACTGGACAGATGAATTATTTTTTTTAAGCTGCGAGGATTCTTAGACTTCCCTATAACAAGAATTTTGGTTTTATGGGATCCAGATGCATTTGTATAACAAAGAAATGCTTCTCCATGACATTACATAAGTCTTTTGAGGAAGAAGTTTCCAAAATAATCCTGTTCATCTATCTTTGATCTTAGCTTCAATTTAAAAGGATCTACCAGCTGAGGTTGCGCTCTAAGCTTTTCTCCGCTAATCTCTAAAAGTCGGACTTCGTATCCCTGTTCGAATTTTTGAAGCCACCCATCGCTGGCATTGAAGTCGTGTCAATTTTCATTCAAATTAGAATGAAGATGTTTTGCTTTTTCTTTCTTTTTATTTCTCATGTTAACATGCCACTTGTATAGAGATTATTCCATCATTGGAAGCTCTGAAGATCGCAGTTTTTTGCGTTTCCATGCTCCATAATATATGTTGGTAATACATTTGGAAATTTTTTTCTTCTTATTGGGTATCAAACAAATGGTAGATTTCCTAGCATTATATTTTACATTAAGAGCTGTAACACTTGATCCTTGTTCAAAAGGTTGCTGAATTTCATATTTTTCAAAAACTTTCCGTTATTTTTAGGCATCTTTGTTGATATTCAGGTATGTATGCACGAAAAAATATTAAGTTTAAATGATTTCTATGCGTAACGAAAGACAACTGACCTTCATTAACAAAACTCAAAGTATGTATGCATGTATTGTTTTCATTTTTTTATTTAATCGGGGGATTCCCAAAATTAGAAAACAAACAACAATCGTAAAAATTTTTGTTCAATAGTTAGAGCCATTAAATTTTGTTCACTTTTAGAACGTTAAAATAAAAAAAATAGGTGTTCACATATTGGAAATTCACATTACCGAGTGTTCACTGTAGTTAGCTTCAGTGTGTGTGTGTGTGTGTTTTTTTCTTTTGTAAAACCTTATAATAAACAAAGGATGCGACTAATTTATTTATTGCCTTCAGTTTCCTAAATTTGTGCAAAATATATCTTAAGCTTTAGTGGAAAAAAAAAACTATGAACACGAAAGATTGGGTCACAAGTGGGTACGACCGGAAACCTTTTGCGAATATAAAAAATATGGATGAGCAATGGTTTTTTAAAGATACGCGAATGTCAAGAACTGTAGTTGATTTCCTTTTAACTTTGACTCATTTATGGGGCCTGCCGCCTAAATGTTGTATCTCTTTCACGACATTTTTGATAATTTTTTAGATTACGGATTTATTCATTGAATATTACACACAAATTTTCTTTCAACAGTAAAATCATCTACTATTCTGGTTTTGAATGCTTCACAAAACTTTATTCTTGTCATTATTTTATAATAATTAATTATAAGATTACGAATGGATTTAAAACAAGTAAGAGTGTTAAATTCGGCTGTACCCAATCTTTGATATCCTCCACCTCGGATTGTGTATTGATAAATAATGTAAAAAAATATTTGAAAAAGTAAACAATTTGTTAAACTTAATAGATGATTTTTGTATATTTCAAGAGTTGGTCTATAAAGCCCTCTCACATTGGTAATTCGCGCTCCATCGAGGAAAGATCGTTTCTTGGTTGCTGATCGGTTATATGACATAACCTCTCGTTTAATTTAAAGTTTTTGCAAATTAAATAGCTTGCCCTAACCTTCAGTGCGAAAACGCTCTCTCAATTTTTTTTGCTAAAATATTGGAAAATAAATAAAATACATATTAAAAGGGAGTTTACTATTAGATTTTGTGGTAACACAAAATAACACAATACAATACAGAATCTAACCCAGTGATGCCAACTTTTGATTTTGAATTAATTTATGTTAATAAAATATATTTTCATTTATTGACTCCAAATACTACTACCTGGGAATTATTATCGAACTTAAATTTCTTGGGTTTTGCTTTGTCTACCATGAAGTCAAATTTTGAAGTAATCTTGAACACTGGTTCAAATTAGGGATGCCAAACGCGAAAAACCAGATGTCCCAAAAATTTTAAATAAGATAATTTTTTATCTTTATTTTCTGAAAAACTTCAAATTTTCATCCACAAGAATTGTGAAAAATAATATATGAATGCATTCTCATCAAATTGCGCTTTATTTATGTAACAACTTTTATGTTCGCAATTCTTTAATATTATTTGAGGTTTTCTAAACTTAATTGAATTTAAATTAATGTTTTCTTATCCTGAAATGCTATTAATGTCTACTGAATCGCAATATTTTTTTCCGATTTTTTAAATGTAAGCATATTTGGTGTTTTTGAATTTCAATTTGTATTTAAAGAATAAAATTTATGTCTTAAAAATTAAACTGATGTCTCCTAAATGTCAAGTTATTCAGCCTTATTATGAGTGTCGTTTTCGTATTTCGACAGTTGTCGTAGTCGTTGTCGTCTACAATATTTTTTGGTATCATGTAAAATTAACGACAACGACATTTTAGTAGTAGATTAAAAATAACAGATTGCTTCATAATTCTCACAATTTTATGTAATTATGAATAACCCGGTTATAGAAACTGTCAAAAGAAAGCTGTTTTGGCGGTATACAAAACATTAATTTAATAATTAATTAATAACATTTCTTTTCACAGTTTATAATTAAAAAAAAAAACATAAAACCAATAAAGCTAAAAAAAAGATAAACGACGCTTAAAAATCCCAAATCTACCTTCAACTTTGGAACTGATTTCTTATTTCATCCAGTTCAATACGTCTCCTTTCAATTATAATTTCCTCCTGTCGAAGTTTTAAAAGCTTTTTTCTGTATTCTTGTTTACTTTTTAACTCTTCCTTGTAAAGAGTAAACTTTCTTCCTTAAGTTTGTGGTGTTTGCGTTGGTATCTTTCAACTCCAGCTAAAGAATCCTTCACTTCTTTGTACAATAATGTTTGTACTTTTAATTGTTCACTAAGAAGATAATTTTTTGTAGCTTTTTTAGTTTGGGTCTTGTTTGTTGTAATATCTGAAGTAGGTGCTTCTTCAACATCATTGTTTTGTGTGGGCTTATCAGTTGCAGTTTTTTCTTTTATATATGAGCCAGTTGGTTTCTCATTTACTTGCGTTTCATCCATTGAGATATCCCCGTCATTGTGTTCATTTGCTATTTGTTGAATATTACGTTGTAATCCAAAGTCACGACCAGGTGGATTTACAATAGTAGACATCTGTAACAAATTGGCAGCAGCTTCTTCTGTAGGGGATAATACGTACTGTTTGAAAGAGCCTCCTCCGGTAGCATGGCATTCAGCTTTGTTGTGCATTAATTTTTTTCTTATTTTGAATTTGTAGTCAGCCCAACCCTTCATCCAGCCCTCGCCTGTATGTGCTGGAGGTCCTAAAACATTAAGTTGAGCACCAATTTTGTTCCACTCCTCTTTTGGGTTGACTCTTTTTAAACCACTACTATATCCTCTTGCCAAGCTTGGATTTTGTTCCAAGAGTTCCACCATGCGGTTAAATTGGTTTGCGTTTGTGATTTTAACTCTACGATTTATTGAGAAGTGACTAAAATTCTTTGTTATATTTAAATTTTTAGTTTTATAGATATTTACTTATGCTGTAAATCCATTCTCAATTTTTTTTTTGCGTTTTTTAGTTTGTCGTGAGCAAAACCTTTAACGACAATTTTTGTAATATTTGGCGTTTAAATACGCCACTCGTGGTACCGAAAATTGTAATAGAATTGCTAACAGTGTTGCATTTTGTCGTTTTTCGACAATCATAATACCGATTTATAGAAACGCCTTGTTAACGAAACGACAATGACATTCATAATAAGGCTGATTATTTCCGACGTTTTAATATGATTTTCTGAAATTCAATTAACATTTTCTAATTTATAACTGGAAACCTGAATTCCAGTTTTTAGAATTGATATTTTCTTAAATTCGAATGGAAAATTTAAAAGGTGCAATTTTGAATTTATGTGAATAATAACTTTTTAGTAATTATAAACAATTTTTAAAAATTATATGTGATCGCAGTCAGATATCATTGCTTCTTCTTTACTCTGCTCTGTATATACTTTTAACATTGTTGTGTTGGATATCTAACTGAAAATGTTGACATTCATGTTAAAATAGAATTGCAAAGCTAATTAGAACAAAAATTGTGGCGCCATCTATTGTGGCATAGTCACACTGTGCAAAATGAAGTGACACTCTGTTTGTTAATGCATTTTCCCTAAAACAAAGTATTGCAGAATTTTATATAAATAAAATAATGTACCAATTTATTTCTAACATGCCGTTATTACGGATATACATATATATTTAGAATATGTGTATGTATATTATTTTATTATCTAATATATGTATGTATGTATATGTAAATATTACACACAAAAAATACAACAGGTGAATCATCTTTGTGAATCATTCTCACTAAAAATGATCATCCTAGCTGTCCTATTGAGGACGTGATCGTGACAAGAACAACATATAAAATCATATTTTTTCAAGACTTTTTTTAGTTCCTCATTCAAATCTCGGGCCCTAATCAACCGATTTGGGCGATTTTAAACAGCAAACTTCTCAGAATGTTAGTGAATCATTTTTTATGCCAACGAGTACCCTAGCTGCCCGATTGAAGTTGTCATCGTGATTTCCACAGACGGACATCGCTATATCAACTCCGCTTGTTATAAGGATCACAAATATATATATATTTTTTGAGGTCCAGATTTTTTTTTCTATTTATTACAAACGGAATGACAAACTTATATATACCCTCTGCACACTGAGATGGAGGGTACAAAAAAGAGTTGAAAATATAAATATTTAAAGAACGATTAAGATTTTAGACATTTTCTTCCATACCATCTTCTATTATTATTGTTTTAATCAACTCTGCTACAGAAGTTTAAGTTTTTTTTATCGTTTATTTATTTTTTTATTGTATTTTTTGTAACAAATTTGTTAATTTTCGACAGAAAACACACCAAAGAGTGATTTCGCAAAAAAAAAAAAAATACAAATAACAAAGTTATAGTTGGTCTAGACCGACTATAGGATATCCTATATCAATCGTTTAGAGAAAGGGTCTTGGCCTTGTTATTAATTTTTTGGCGTGCAGATATGAAAAAGTTCATATCGGATGCTATATTTATATGGGGACTAATTCGGAAAATAGACCAATCCTGGTCATATTTGGTAGAGACACTTATTTTTTGTATATCCAAACCAAATTTGAGAAAAATCTGTGGAACATTTTTATTTTTTGATAGGTTTTAGTGAAGATCGAGAAGCAATTTTACATGGACTACTACTACAAACCCAATATGACCGGGATCTATATGATAACTTGGATCTTATGATAATTTACGATCGATATATAATAAAAGATGGGCCTGGGTCAAATATTTCTGGTAGTTACAAACATCAACATAAACTTTAGTATATGCTGACCACATAGTGGTATAAGGTATAAATACATAATTTTAGGACTTAACGTGAAATTATTAAAAAAACAAAAGTGGCAAATTTAGAATTTTATAAAATGTATTGTCACCCTATATAATACATACAATTTTATATAATTCCCAACGGCTGGATTAAAATGTATTAGAATGCATTGTACCACTACTAAAATTGGTAAAATGGTTATACCACGATTAAAATTAAATGTAATTTTTGTAAATTTACCTACGTGAAGGTAAATTTGTAGACAAATTTTTAAGCAAAATGCGCGCACGGAGGAGTATGAAATTCGGCATAGATATAGATCATATGAAGAAGAAGTGCAGAATGATAAAATTTATGTATAACATGTGTTAAAAATATATTATATTAAATAAAATAAAACATTTATAATAAATAATTTTATAAAACCAGCATTTATTATTTTATTGTTGGTTTCAAATAAGAGTACATTTTAATTGTTGTATTGCGAATTGCCTAAAATTGATCAGCATACCTTTAGGCTCTTATAAAATTATTTTTAACAATCCTATTTATATTTCTTCTGTGCGTTCATCAAATATTTATAATGAAATTTAATGAATTTTATTTAATAATGCACAATTAAATGAATGTTATTTAAATATTAATAAATTTATTATATATATAGATTAAAAGAATATAAATTCCTAGAATTTGCAATCAAATTTCCAGTAATGGTTTAATCTATAATTATAATTTCAATATAATACATTATTCCACGTTATTAATATATTATGATAAATTATACAACCATTAAATATTGTTATAATGGCTAATATCATATGATAATATGCTATAATGGTTTGTGGCCCTTGCTCCTTTTAGGAACCATAGGACATAATATATATAATATAGAATGGTTTAAACCAGGAGTATATTTTATTGTGAAAATCTTTAATATTATTATAATTTTTTATAATTCATTACAGCACTGCTATAATGTGTTATACGATAATGTGTTTGTATTAAGTTATATATATATCACTGTTATAATTAATTACAAAGGGTTTTGTCGAAAATATAATGTCTTATAATGGTTGTACCATCTATATAATTTGTTATAATTCATTGTGTCACGGTTATAATATATTAGAATGGATTATACAAAAATTATAATATGTAGCAATGGTTATACCATTAGTTATAATTAATTATCCAAGAATTATAACTTGTTAAAATAATCTATAGCATGATTATACTTTGTTTTAATTCATTATACTATAGTCTTTATGCATTAAAATACATTCTGCTACAATTTAAATTGAAAATAATGGTTTATAGTCTTATTGTAGTTTGTTGTTGAATTATTATACCATGGTTATCCATCTATAATATTAATAGGCTAGGTGATTTCTTGTTACCGATGTTTTGTTCTACCGTTTTATTCCGATTTGGTCCAAGCGCATATTATTTGAAAGGTATTTCTTTTAAGCTATTCACCAGATTTACAGATTTTTTAATTTTGTACTTTGTTTTGAGCAAATTGCATTTAAAGTTGCTACTAACACATACATACAATTATACATATGCTATGTGTGTGTTTATTAAATTAGTTAATATGTTTGTTAATGAGTTTGTTATCTTCAATCACAATAATAATAAACCAAAAAAATTTTGGTTTTTGAATTGGCTAATTTGAGAAATAAAGTATCATAGAAATTACATTTGAATTTCGACTGGTGGAATCAGCTATTAATACATTATAATGCATAATTCCATAATTGTAATTTGTCAACATAGTTTATAACATGATAAAAATTTGTTAGTTGTATTATAATTTTATACACTGTAACCCAACTATAAATTTTTATAGAATTTGCTTTAATTATTAATAACATGATTAAAATTTGTTATTAATTCATTATGCCAAGTTATATAATATTATAACGGATTATTTCACAATGAGTATATGTTATATTAGTTTATAAAATGATTATAATTTTTACCAATTATGATAACGTGGTGATAATGTATTAAAATGCATTAGGCCATGGTTATAATTTGTTACAATGGTTTATACCAACATTTTAATCTGTTATAATAGTCAATACAATAGTCAATACTATTTAAAATTATGTAATTGCTCCCATATAGTTTTTAACAGATTTACTTCAAATTGTATACACATTATACTCCAGGCGAGGTAGAAATAAACATTTCTTACGCCACGCCCCCTTTCACGCCCCTTTTCACGCCAAATTTTGTTTGAAAGTTTTAAACTTTTTGTTCTCTGTACAAATTTGTTCCTTCCAACGGATTTTTTTTATTTGGTAGTATATTGCTCTTAATACTGTTAACGTCGCCATATAACTATGAACCACGCCCACTTCACCGCCCCCTTTTTTAATTCAGATACTTACTTATACCACTAACAATGTTTGCTATACAAAATACTTTTTTTGTAATATGTATTTACCTAAAGTTTTATACACTTTTTATCTACAGGTAAGGTACATTTTATTATCCCTTTTTCGCCCCATTTTACCTTAAATTATAATTAATCTGCTTTCAATCTTCTATATATATAAAAATGAATGTGTGTTGGTTTGTGCTTTATAGGAGGCCAATCCCCTGAACCGATCTTCCTGAAATTTTGACAGCGTGTTACTGTGACTCTGGAAGGAATAATAGGCTATATAAATTTTTAATTGGACAAAGGGGAGGCGCCACGCCCATATAACCCAAAATTTTAAATCGTCATATCTCGGGAATTTTTTGACCTACACCGGTCATATTTGGTACATATGGTATTGGCAGGAATAGAAATACATACCAGAAGAAACGTGGGCGGGACAACGCCCCTTTTTAGAAAAATAAAAATCGTAATATCTTCTAAACTACCGGAAGGAGCGTCATGAAATTTTCACAAAAGGATATTTTTGCGAAATAATAAGTCGTTAACTACATAAAGTTGTCAGTGGGCAAAGAGGCGTGGCATATATCGTATTGAAATTAATAGAAATAGTACTAAAAGAAAACTGGGCGGGACCACGCCCTTTTTAGAAAAATTAAAATCCATAATAACTTTTATTAAGCCCTTGACTATATAAAGTTGTTAGTGCAATAATTAATTCTAAATTAAATAAATAATATTTTGTTAATGTATAAAATTTTTTTTTTTATTTTATTTTATTTTATAACGATGAGGGGTAGCGAAGCACACCGGGTTCAGCTAGTTTTTTATAATACATTATGACACAATTATAATTTGTTATAAAAATACAATTAATTATAATACAATTTAAATTTGTTATAATACATTTTACTATAAATATAATTTGATATAATGGAGTTATTATACCTGAATTTTTTAAATTTATTATTGCGCATTAGTCATGAACCACATACACACTGCTCAAATGATCCGTAATACTTAAGCATTAAAAAAATCCAAATATAATTTTTTGTTAATTGCAATTAGTTCACGATAATAATATGCTTAACAAGTGTTTTTTTTTTTTTTTTTTAATTTTGTTAAAATTCGCAATTGACATATAAAAATTCAGCACTTTTATTATTTGATGAATAATTTCTATTATTAATTTTAAGATTCTGTGATTCATATATTTTTTTTTTTTTGAAATTATAAACACGTTAATTCTACATTGCTTTCAAATTGTTCAACCAGTTACACCCAAAGATTTTGTTAAACAAACATCATATTAAAAGAAGCAAATATTTGCTTTAAGGTTTGGTATCGTCTGGTGAAAAAACGCATAACTTAAAAAGCCTTGACATTTTCTGGAAATATTAAAAAAAAGTAGATAAATATTTAAAACAATGAGCAACAACATCAAAAATCTCGTCATCATTAACTCGAAATATCTGAACATGTTATACTACTTATTAAAGATTTCCAAAAAAATAAGATAATGATGAAATTCAAACCTTTTTGTGTTTGGTATTATTCCAAAAATTTTAAAAGTCCTTGGAATAGAAATGTTTTCGATACACAATATGTAATCAATAAACTTTACTACAAACTTAAATGTATTACATGTTTCTATTGAGACAACAATATGACACTTTTTTTTGTGAAAATCAGTCATATGTATAAATAATTATATTTCAATTTGTACAAAATCAAAACGAAACTGAAGCCATTAAGTATATTTTATACAGATTTAAATTCATTTAAAATGATAACGAAAATTTTTTTATACTTACTAAAAACATGTTTAGTAACGTATTTATTTAATATTCTTCTAAACAAAAAAAAAAAAAAAAAGAAGAAAAAACCTGTAGCTTACAAATCTTCTTTATATTTTCATATATTTCTTTCGCAGTGATACCCTCTTATAGCAGTCGTTGTATTTTTAAAATCAGTCTTAATTTTAAACTCGTATAATAAACAACGTTTACTTAACTAAAGCGCCAGTTTTAATCTAAAAGCGCAAAAGGACGAAAAAGTATTAATTTTTTGTTAGTTATTCTTAAATAACGTTATAAAAATGTTTAAAATATTTATTATTAGTGCTGTTGTGTGTTTGGCCATGTTTGGCTCAATGGGTTAGTATTTAAAAACTTTAAACTTTAAGCTAATGTTGGTTTCGTAGAACAAAAGACTAAGGCAAGAAACGTGAAAAAGTGCTTAAACATATAAAATAAAAATATATAAAAAAAAAACAAAATAATTAAGACACAAACATGAATATTTAAAGCCAAATTTTTTATTGAACACGACTATATAAATATTAATATATATATATATATATATTGTTCTAATCGTTTGCTTCGAATGATTTACTTCAACATATTAAAATTTTTAAAAATTTTTTTAAGAAAAAATCTTAAAAATTTTAGAAAGTTGATAAATATTAGTGTTTCTTCGATTTTTTTATTTTTTATTAAATGATAAAATAATTAAGTTTGACTTTGAGCTTTTGTTTTTTATTCCATATTTTAGGATGTTTTTTAAATAAATTTTTTAGAATTCTTAAACCGTTCTCTCAAATTTTTTTAATGTTATTCGTAGAATTACTAAAGGACAATTCATAGTTGAATAAGCTGATCCAGTTATCTTTTGTTTTTTGTCGATTTTTCTGTCAATTTTCGACTCAAAGCTTAATATATCAAAGAATAAATTAAACAATAAATTATAAGCGCAATATAATGTTTTTTAACAACTTATAATGCTAGTATAATGTATTATATTCAATTAGAATGATAGTTTAATAAAGTATAATTAAATATAAGCGTTATGATTATGACATATATTATATATTACAACAAATTATAATCAATATATATAATTAATTACAATGATTGTAATCAAGATTAAATGCATTAAAATAAAATAAAATTATTAAAGCAAAATATATCGAGATTAAACATATTAAAAGAATATACTATTAATATTTGAAGGAAACTTTTTTCATCCCTTATTAAGCATAACGCGTGCACAGAAGAGTGTGAAAATTGGCATAGTCACAGTGAATATGGAGAAGAAATGCAGAATTTTTAAATTTATGTATAATATGTGTTAAAAATATATTAAATTAAATTAAATTAAATATTAATAATATATAATTTTATAAGAGTCTAAAGGTATAGTAATCAATTTTACCCAATTCACAGTTCATCGAATTTCACTAAACATAATTGTATATCACACGCCCTGTGTTGAATTGTGAATTGACTAACATTGATTAACATACCTTCATGCTCTTATAAAATTATTTATTATCATAATTTTTTTATACATATAGATTAAAAAAAACATTGAAAAAAAAAATTAATAAAAAAAAAAAAATTTCCTAGAATTTTCACTCGAATTTCGAGTGCTGGGTTATGCTATTAATATACTAAAACAAATTTTAATCATGCTATAATACATTATAAAGTATTATATGTGTGATATTAGATACTATAACCAATTATAATGCTGATATAAATTATTATAACAAATTATGATGATGGTATAATATATTATAATTTGATATAATTTATTATATTCACGATACATAATATTGAGATAAGTTATAATTACGATTTAAAGCATTATAATATATGCATTATCATATATTATAATTATAATATAACACATTGTAATGCACTACATACGGGATATTTGGTATTATAAATAATTAGTATAATATATTATAGCAAATTAAATTGATAATAAAGTAAAAATTATAATCGCAGTATAATTAATTATAATCATGATAGAATCCATCATAATCAAGATATATTGTATCAAAATAAATTTAAATCGTAATATAATAAATAAATAATTCATTATAATAAATTATAATATTGATATAATATGTTATAATATATTATAACCAGCAGATTCCGGCACTCGAAATTCGAGTGCAATTTCTAGGCATCTTTATTTCTCAACTTAGCCAATTCACAAACCAACTTTTTTGGCTTATTATTATTGTGAATGAAGATAACAAACTCATTAACAAACACATTAACTAATTTAGTAAATACACACATAGCATATGTATACTTTTATGTATGTGTTAGTAGCAACTTTAAATGCAATTTACTCAAAATAAAGGAAAAATTAAAAAAATCTGTAAATCTGGCGAACAGCTAATAGGAAATACCTTTCAAATCATGTACTTTTGGTACATATCGGGATAAAACGGTAGAACAAAACATCGGTAACAAGAAATCGCCTAGCCTATTAATATTATAGATGATAGTATAGTGTAGTTTAATAAATTATAATTACAATATAATGAATTATAATTAATTATAATTATGATAAATATTTTTAGATTAATAATAATATTGATATAATGCATTTAGTGAAGATAAGGGAATTATAATTACGAAAAAACGTACTAACACCAATTAGAATCATGCTATAATGTATTTTAATAAATTATAAGCAAAATATAATCTATTATAATGAAATACGATTATGTTAAATGTATTATTACGAATTATAATATTGATATAAAGCACTATATGCACGATATTATGTATAATAACAAATTAGAACGATGGTATAATGTGTTATAATAAATTATATTAATAGTATAATACAGTACATTACAATACAATGAATTTTATTTATTGCAAAATGTATTTAGACACATTATAATCACAATATAGTGAATTATAATGTAATATAGTGTGATGTAATAACTTATAACGAAATATAGTTTTTTTAAATGTATTATAATATATTATAATATAAGTAAAATCCATTATATGCGCAATATTAGGTATTATCACATATAGTAATGATGGTAATATGTATTATAAAAAATTATAGTAATGGTATATATTATAAGAAATAATAATATAGTACAATATATTATAATGAATTATTGAATGAATATATTATAATGAATTATTATATTATCTATAATATTAATAGGCTAGGTGATTTCTTGTGACCGATGCTTTGTTCTACCGTTTTATCCCGATTTTGACCAAGCGTATATTATTTGAAAGGTATTTCTTTTTAGTCGTTTTGCAAATTTACAGCTTTTTAATTTTTTTCCTTTATTTTGAGTAAAATGCATTTAAAGTTGCTACTAAAACATACATAAAATTATATAATGCTATGTGTGTGTTTTTAAATTTGTTAATGTGTTTGTAATAAAAATGAGTTTGTTTTTCTTGTGTTGATTTGTGAATTGGCTATAAATGATTAGCATAACTTTAGGGACTCTATTTAATGAAAAATTAAATTTCCTAGAATTTGCACTCGAATTTCGAGGGCTGGGATCTGCTAGTATATATAAATATAATATGTATTATATATTCTGTAATACTTTAAATGCATTAATTAACTATAACTATGATATAATGATTTTAAATGAATTACAATCATGACATTAATGCATTATCACAAATTATTATCATTATATTTTAGGGCGGGTCGATTTAAAAATCGCCCAAGTGACAAGGAAAATCGTATTTTAGGGATCAAAATAAGAAAATTTGCCCGAGGAACCATACCTCTAAAACGAATTCTGATGTCTCGACTTTTGACCTGTCTGTCTGTCTGTCTCAATTTGACCCGTTTAGAGTGCCCCAATCGAGTTCAAATGTATGATCGACCCTCACTAACTTTGGAAGAGCGACCCACCCAAGCCAGTGGCACACCCCCTGGAACCCCCTGGGGGTTCCCCATACAAACATTTCAAAAAATCACCATTTTTTGCTTAGAATTGGGCTGACTCTGATTTAATATTAAAATTAACACTCATACGTATACGTATCTTCTACTCTGCTAAAGGTGCTATTACACGAAATGTTTTTTACATATGTACTGTCACTTTTTTTATCCATATGAAATTCCTCATGCCTGTCAAAATTGTCTTTTACATACGATTCATAATTTTTGCTATCACACGTACATATGTATTTCCGTATGATATAACCTCTAAATGTAAACAACAGCTGATTTAATTTGTGAATTTAAAAAAATTTATTGTTAAAAAAAAGGTTATATATTTTTTAATTGTTAAATAGTACTAAACAATTTATTTTTCTTTCAATATTAATCTTTAAAATTTACTCTGTTTTTCTTTCGCCACAAGCAGTGTTGTATTTTCATATGTTTGTCATGCAAAAATAGAACCTGTTCTAATTGAAAAATGTACATGTGACTTTCCTCATGTATTGTACATAAACAATGTTTCATATGTATCACACGATGTGTACAACTTTTGTTGTGGGAAAATTTGACAGTACATATGTAAAAAACACATCATGTAATAGCACCTTAATAAATAATAATCACACGTCTTGACTATGTTATGTTATTCAAAAAGATCGATCGGATGAGGGTAAATAACTTTTAGATCACTCCGTGACTATGCGTGACTACCCAGAAATTAATCTGTAGTCACAACAAGACTATATGCCAAGTTTAAGATCAATTCATGAGGGGGAATGGGGTTGTCCCATGGCAGACAGACAGACAGGTCAAAAGTCGGGACATCAGAATTCGTTTTAGAGGTATGGTTCCTTGGGCAAAGTTTCTTATTTTGATCCCTAGAAAATGATTTTCCTTGTCACTTGAGCGATTTTTTTGCTCCCTACATATCGACCCGCCCTATTATATATACTATAATAAAATAAAGAGGTAATGTGTGTTTGTTTGTAAGAGGTAATCTCCGTAACTACTGATCTGATCTTCCTGAAATTTTCAATGTGTCTTACTGCGGATGTGAGAAGTGCTATAGGTTATAATTTTTTAGTATTTTTAGTGGGCGTGGCACCTCCCATATAAAGTAATTTTTTTATTGTCATATTTATTGAGTACTATGACAGAGACAGCTTTGCAAATTTGTCTTAGGTCATTCATTATTAACGTGAGTAGTCAGACAAAAAATGGGCGGGATCGGGCAAAGGGGCGTGGCATCACACATATAAAGTATTTAATAAATGTTATATATCTGGAGTACTGTAGCAGTGAGAGCCTTGGGATTTTGCGTAAGCCCTTTCCTTACAAAGCGAGGGGAGAGGGGTAGCGAATCACACCGGGTTACATCTAGTAATATTAAAAAATTGTGGTATACTGCATTATAAAGAATTAATATCACTATAAAGGGTGTTTAGACGCATTTAATTTATGATATAGTATATCATGATTTAAATGTATATTAGATTCTAATTATGATTGGAATTGTGTAGGTTATATTTCTTTATAAATCAAAGCTTATCTATTTAAAAACAAAATCGTTAAGGGTCCACAATTTAATTTTTAAATAAAACGATTTTTTTTTTTTTAGAATGATTATCTTTTTATTGCATTATAATGTAGACATAAAATAAAATATCCGCTATATGGCCCCCACTGCTCTGAACACTGACCCTTGCTTTTTTCATAAAATTTTCAATGACATTTTGACAAAGATGTGGCTCTATTGATTGTGGTTTATTCACATAGACCTGAGATTAAAAAAAAAAAATCGAAAAAAAGTCGTATGGCGTTAAATCGCACGATCTTGGTGGCCAACAGAAATCGTAATTAGGGAGATAATTCGGTCTGAAAATCTTTGCTCCAATAAATCGATTGTATCGTGCGCGGTTTGTTACTACTCATATACAGATTAAGTATGTAACTTATATTATCTATTTCTAAATTGTTTACTACATTAGATTATTTTTCCATTAAAAATGTTAATTTCATACAGAATGTCTCTCAAATATAATGAGATCAATTTTTTTAATAATATATTCATAATTAAAAATCTTAAGAAAAATTAGTTTTTTATTAAATGACGACATATCGATGGAAAAGTTTTTTTTTTGTTTGTTAATTTTTTAATATTTTTAAATTGTTGTAACATACTTCTCTTAAGAAGTAAGTAAGTATTAGTTGGCACTCCGGTTGAGCACAATTTTTGAGTACATTTATTGCATAACGTGTCTTTTAATAACCATGTGGCTTCATAAAAAGATTTTAAAAGTAAAACTCAAGTTTTTAGCGAAATATTTTGAAATATATTAATATTTAATTAAGTTTCTAGAAGTCATTAAACCGGCTGGCATAAACAAAAAACAAATTAAATTACAGAAACAACAATAACAAAATATCAGAAAAAAAAAAACAAAAACAAAACCACCTTTGGTAAATAAACTTGTTTGACCACAACGTGTCAATAAATTATGCAATGAAATTAACATTTAAATGTTACGATTTGTTTTTGTTTTATTTCTCAACTAAGAGCAAAAGCAGCGACAAAAATAAATACAAATACAATAACAAAAAAAAAAAATAAAATAACCTATAAAGAAGATGCTAAATGACCTTGAATAGAAATAAGAGATACATTTTAAATTAATTCCTATAAATATTTAACAAAATAATAAATTAAACAAGTTTGTAGCTCAAGTCTTTCGTTTTGAATAGGAATAGAAGACACAAACTAAAGCAACAGATATAGTGTAATATTGCAAAATTTTAAATAAAAATGTTGGAAATTCATTTCTATTTTTAATATAAAATTTGTTATTGTGTTTTAAATGTTAGCAAAATGTATATTTTGTTTGTTAAAAATTATCTAGCTTCCATTTCAAGATTTATTATGCTTATTTGAGCTTCCGAAGTTTTAGTCATTTTTAAGGTTATTCTATTGTCAATTGTTTAGCACTAACACTTAAAATTAATAGCTTCTAATGATTTGCTAGTAATTGAATAGCTTGAAATCAATTAATCTTTAGCAAACTTTACATTATTATAATTGTTTTTAATATAAACCGGTAGATTGTTATCTTCCCCCATGACGGTAATTTGATATTTAATTTTAAATCATTCATTGTTATATTGTTTTTTTTTTTTTTTTTTTTAAGGCCAAAAGAAATTTAGTATTTGTTCAATAATTTTCTTTATAGTTTGCCACTTTTTTCAATAATGAATACTAACAGTTCGTTAATTTCTGTTTTCAATGCAGTGTTGCCATAATTTGAAATTGTAAAGATGCTAAATTGCAAAAAAAAGATGCTAAAACGTACTGGCGTCAAAAAAAAGATGCTAATTTTTTTTTTTTCAAATTTCATTACCTTTATATTGAATAATTAAATACTTATTAATAAATTCTTTGGTTTTTAAATCGAAAAATTAATATAAAACATAAGTTTCGATTTATATTTTTTAAATTTTAATTAAAACTAGCAGATTCCAGCGCTTGAAATTCGAGTGCAATTTCTAGACAACTTTCAACTTTGCCAATTCACAAACCTACACTTTTTTTGGGTTTATAATTATTGTGAATGAAGATGACAAACTCATTAACAAACCCATTAACAAATTTAATAAATACACACATAGGATATGTATAATTTTATGTATGTGTTAGTAGCAACTTTAAATGCAATTTACTCAAAATAAAGGAAAAAATTAAAAAATCTGTAAATCTGGGGAACAGCTAAAAAGAAATACCTTTTAAATAATAAACGTTCGGTAAAAAGCGGGATAAAACGGTAGAATAAAAAATCGGTAACAAAAAATCGCCTAGCCTGTTAATATTATAGATTATTTGGATTTCATCTGTAATTTTTTTTTACATCAAGTTGAGTTTTTTTAACTTCAAATTAAACATTTTTAATTTTAGAGGGTTTTTTTTTTAATTTTAAATATAAATATAACATTATCAAAAGATACGATTATATTACGATAATTGGTTTATGGAATCTAATATTTCTGTGATGTCTTCATTCTCAAGTTCATCTTGGCTCTGATTTTTCTGACGATCGACTTTTATCAACGACATCGCTCGGTATATTGTAAGTGTAACAGTACCCATTTTCAATTTCAAACCTTCATTTATATACGTTTTACAGAACATAACAACTCGGATTTTATTCTCTTCAAAGTTTGCTTTTAACTAAAGCCATTAAACTAAACAAACGTTCAACTTCGGCTTTTGAGAAAGACAAAACTAATAAAGACAGTACAAATATTGATAACTCTTTAAATGGATTTTCGCTAATAGAATTTTTGTTAACTTCAATCCATAAGGAGGTTGTGTTCAGTGTTGTATCCCAATATATCTTCTAAATATATTGGTTATCGGTTCTTTGCCCGGTTTAATGTATTTTGTATTGAAAATTTTGGCATTTTTTAATACAATATTTTTTGGCAATCGACTTTTTAATTCATTATAAACTGTTGTTGGTGTTTACATTCTTCTATTTCAAAATGCTTTGTTATATTTGCTAAAAGAAACGAGCAGAGTGGTAAAAAGAGTAGTACACAAAATTCTCGTATTACACTTTGAGAAATTAAAACATATATTAAAATTAAAATTCTATGTTCAAAAATAATGAAAAAAATAAAAAAAAATGCTGAAAGCAACTTTTATTGGACCGATAAACTGCCGGTTAACAATTTGGTTTTCTCAATGTACCGACAAAAACATTATTTTCAATTGGCAATTCCTTTCAAAATTGATATGAAAGTTGGGAGAATAATTTATCTGTACGATAAATAAATAACTGGCAAATGAGTGCCGGTTAGCTTTGCGACAAAATAGAAGCAAACCAGACTTTGAGAAAACCAAATTTCTTTAATCGGCAGTTTCTCGTTGGGACAAAAGATAATCGCCTATTGAGAAAACGGGCATAAGTGTTTTTTAGAAAAAATTATCTAATTTCTCCTACATAGTTTGTTGAAACAAAGATGTCTAAAAAAAATATTGTGGGCATTACGTATGGTTACTCTCTACACAAGTTTTTTTTAAAGATGTTCTAGCGATTATAATACCACGCATACATTCTGGGGTTCACGGCTAATTATCCCTAAGGGCCGTATACTGTTTAATGCAATTTCAAAAATGAGTACGGATATGATTACAAGCAGAGAAGAACCCACTTACTGGCCTACAGATAGGTAGAAAATATCCGACTAAAAGATTTCGGAGGCAAAAAGTCTATAGCGAGATACTTGGTGCAGATCGAAGCGTCCACAACATCCACAATTTTACTCTTTAAAAACCTAAACAAATTGTACAACCCAGTAATGATTTAGCGCTGACAAGTAAAATGACAAATTGGCTAAAATATAAAAAGTTTATCAGTACCCATTATTTCAGAGAACATACCACTAAGAACATCAGAAAATATTGATCCCTCGATTAAAAATTTTGAATTAAATCTCAAACTCGCTGCTCAAGTTGCTACTAAGCCCCCACGACACAAGATACATTATAATTCTTTTTCAGTAAATGTTCGAAAACTTTTGAATTAAAAAAGACGAGCACGAAGAGATCTCCGTAACTTAAAGAGCGATTAAAAGAATGTACTAAGAATGGCATCATTAAATAGTTTCCTTAGAGAAGTAGATAACACACAAAATACTGACAAATTATTATGGCGTGCTACAAGAAGCTTAAAAGACCCATCTTGACCAAGCCTCCATCAAGTTTTATAGTGGAGTTGCCATCATTTAGACCACAGCAAGAAGTAAATGCCCCACTCAGTTTTGAGATACGAGAGGTCAAAAAGGCTATAATTGATTTAAACCCAAATAAAGCCCCAGGGATCGATTAGATCAGTAATAAGATGTTTATAGAACTAACTAGTATAGCTTTAAGAATAATTATCTATATTTAAAATACTAGCTTGCGTCATGAATATTATCCTCTAGAATGAAAAGTTTCACTCGTAACAGTGATATCCAAGCCAGTCGAATCATATAGACCCATCGGTCTCTTATCGAAAATGTTAAAACTTTTCGAAAGACTGCTAATGAATAAATTAACCGTAGCTGTGAACATAATACCAGATCATCAGTTTGTCTTTAGGAAGAAACACAGAACCACCGAGAAAGTCCTTAGGCTAGTAACTGTTACTAGACAGGCCTTTGAGGAAAACAAATATTAGTCCGCTCTTTTTATTGATGTCTCACATGCACTCGACAAAGTCTGGCATGAGGGCTTGATCTATAAAATTAAACACATATTACTACCCAACACTAACAAGCTTCTAGAAATCTATATATCACAGTTATAGAGAACAACTACAAGATTGAAGATTGGCTGGAGCGATGGAAAAGCAAAGTTAATGAACAGAAATGCATCCATATCACTTTCACTCTAAATAGGGAAGGGTGCCCGCAGATTGAAATTAATAACCATAACCATAACATACTCCATACCGCCGCTTCACTTGGCAAATACATATCGACGCAAAATTACCCAGATAAAGTTAAAAATTTTACAACTTAGCTTAGATTGTAAACTACTTCTTTACACCTGTGCCTCTTCGCCTAATGTTGAAAAATTACGAAGAAAGAAAAATAGGCTATTACTAATAATTTCAGGTGCACTCTAATATGTCAGAAATTCTAACATTTATAAGGACTTAAATGTTTCTTTGGTCAAAGATGAAGTTATGAGACACAGTGTTAGATATTTGCATCAACTTGAAACTCACCCTTACATGCTTATCCGAAATCTACTAAACAACCGTGGCCACCTACGCCTAGAAGGTTCGACACTGCCGATCTGACACGCTGAGGCGCCTGAAGGATCAAAGAGCAATTAATTTTTTATTTGGCACTGGCTGGACGTTATAATCAGAATTAGTTTTAAGATTTGAATAATTATTGTTAGTTCACATACAAGTAACTAAAGTAACGTGAAAAAAATACTGCTTTACAATCGGCTTGACAACATGACGTTTGTCATGTTATTCACACGGCTACTTTTTTGTGCATGAAGTAATCTGTCGGAAGCACAGTCGATTCAATAATTTCCAGCGAATAATGCAGAAGAATCTTATGTACAGTTGATATCATTAGTAACCATGGATATTTCTGTATAAACATTTTGGCCGTTTGAAAACAAAACTTTTCAAATTTACTCGAAACTAAAGGAATCGAATCTAAACATATTAAAACGACTTTTAAGGCGGCTGGCGACGCTCAAATAAACCCATCAAATACAAGGTTGTGTGGCTGCGGACGTTCTTTTTCGGCTACACGTATAAGTTGTCGGCTATATTTGATGAAAATCAAAAATTTTTTATATTTTTATTTGACGGCTGATTATTTGTTCATTGCCGGACTTGTTTGACAAACAAACTTCATTTGATTTGAAATATTCACGTTGAACACATATGCGGAAAAAAAACTTTTATTTTGATTTCTTGATTAAAGTATACTTATTGTTAAATTTTATATAAAAATTGTTAGTAATATAAATATCTAATTATTTATTGTTTGATAATTAAACTATTATTATAATTAATAAGGTATTAGTGACAAATTATCAAAATTTATTATTATAAAGTTTAGAAATATGATAAAATTTATAAAAAAATTAACATATAAATTTATTTATTTTACATTTTTATTTAATTATTGTAGTTTATAATTGATTAAAATTATAAAATTTTTAGTTATAATAGTTATAGATAATTAAAACTTCATCCTAAAAATATCAGAAAAAATCAAATTTTTTAAATTACAATAACATTAAATCATCATCCGACGACGACTTGATTTGATGCGAACGCTACGAAATCATAATACAAATGCTGTTTGACGTGTTTATTGGTACGTCGCCTTTAAAGCTTCAAACAAACGACACTCAACATATGCACTGTGGGATGGGTTTATTTGAGCGTCGCACAGTGGGGTATTCGACCTCATTTTTGAGCCAAAATAGAAAATTTTTTTTTTAAATATTGCAATTAATTTTGCATCATGCTATTTGCGCTTTCATTCGTTATTCGATTGCGCTCGGTGACTGTTTGAAGTTTTTACATTTTTCAAAGTGTTATTTCTAAAAAAACTCGAAGCAAAGCTTATATTTTAGTAAGGAGCCATCAACTTCAGGTATTTAACTAGCTTTAGGGAAAAAAATTTTTTTTTTAAATATATCTTAACATTAAAAAAATTTTTTTTTCGTAGAGTCCAAAAAATGAGCATAATTTTATGCTGTGTCAGATCGGCAGTGTCGAACCTTCTAGGCGTAGGTGGCAACGGTTGTTTAGTAGATTTCGGTTAAGCATGTTAGGGTGAGTTTCAAGTTGATGCAAATATCTAACACGTTGTCTCATAACTTCATCTTTGACCAAAGGAACATTTAAGTCCTTATAAATGTTAGAATTTCTGACATATCAGGGTGCACCTGAAATTATTCGTAATAGCCTATTTTTCTTTCTTTGCAATTTTTCAACATTAGGCGAAGAGACACAGGTGTAAAGAAGTAGTTTACAATCTAAGCTACGTTGTAAAATTTTTAACTTTATCTGTGTAATTTTGCGTCGATATTTATTTGCCAAGTGAAGCGGCGGTATGGAGTATGTTATGGTTATGGTTATTAATTTGAATCTGCGGGCACCCTTCCCTATTTAGAGTGAAAGTGATATAGATGCATTTAAGTTCATTAACTTTGCTTTTCCATCTCTCCAGCCAATCTTCAATTTTAGTGGACTTCTATAGTTGTTCTCTTTAACTGTGATACATAGATTTCTAGAAGCTTGTTAGTGTTGGGTAGTAATATGTGTTTAATTTTATAGATCAAGCCCTCATGACAGACTTTGTCGAGTGCATGTGAGACATCAGTAAAAAGAGCGGACTAATATTTGTTTTCCTCAAAGGCCTGTCTAGTAACAGTTACTAGCCTAAGGACTTTCTCAGTGGTTCTGTGTTTCTTCCTAAAGCCAAACTGATGATCTGGTATTATGTTCACAGCTACGGTTAATTTATACATTAGCGGCCTTTCGAAAAGTTTTAACATTTTCGATAAGATACCGATGACTCTATAAGACTCGACTGGCTTGGGTATCATTGTTACAAGTGAAACTTTTCATTCTAGGGAATAATATTCATGGCGCAAAATAGTATTTAAAATATAGATAATTATTCTTAAAGTATACTGGTTAGTTCTATAAACATCTTATTACTGATCTTATCGATCCCTGGGGCTTTATTTGGGTTTAAATCAATAATAGCCTTTTTGACCTCTCGCATCTCAAAACCGAGTGTGGCATTTGCTTCTTGAAGGCAACTGCACTATAAAACATGATGGAGGCTTGATCAGGATGGGTCTTTTAAGCTTTTTGTAGCACGCCATAATAATTAGTCAGTATTTGGTGTGTTATCTAGTTCTCTAAGGAAACTATTTAATGATGCCATTCTATGAGTTTCCAATATATTTTGTAGTTTTCTAGTACATTCTTTTAATCGCGCTTTAAGTTGCGGGGATGTCTTCGTGCTTTTCTTTTTGAATTCAAAAGTTTTTCAAAATGGCAACTGATTTAAGTGTAATCTACGCGACTACTAGATTGTTAATTGTAACATGTGCCAATTATATGTCCATTTAAAATTTACATTGTTTACGCAAAAATGATAACGGTAAATGATTACCACAACAGAATAGAAAATTTTAGTACAGTTGAGACAAAAATACAATAAAGTTTTTAGTTGGAAAATACTTAAATTTATGCACAATTAAAGTTTGTGCCATTTATATGTCCAATACCCCTCTGTGCATCGCCAGCCGCCTTTAAATTAAAAATTAGTTTTTTGTCAGTGCCTATAATTTCAGATCATTTTAAATGTTCTTTGAATGCACTACGTCGGGCCGTGCTGCCGTCATTCGTACTTCTAAAACCACCAAAATAACTATTGGAAGTCACTCTTTCTTAAAATTTGTGGTTTTGGAAATCTGTTATGCTCATAAAATCCTTGGTGTAGCACCACATAATGAGCACATCTGACTGGATTTGGTTTCAGTCAAAGTATTTAATACTTTGCCATCAATTAAAGTTAAATACAATTTAATTTTAATGCAAACACTTTTTTTTACCAAACCGTATTTCAAAAGACCTAAAGGAATTAATTTCATATTCATAGTTGAACAAAATATTCTTGAGAGCTCCTTTAAACATTGTTTTAAGTTTCAGAAACAATAATTCTCAGCAATGTATGAAAAGAAATGGGCAAAAAGAGCGGCTCTTCTGTAAACTTCGTCATGTTTCTCTCGCCATATATTGAGGAACTCGGAAATTGGCACGCAGTAGTCTGCTGGAAAAAAGCGTTTCTTTTTAAGTTTGCAAATACCCTCAGCTGATATATATTGAATTCGGAAGATAATTGATTGTCACAATTGCCATTGATTGTTTTTCGTTTTTAAAGATAATCAATAAAAATTATTCCACGCGCATACTAAAAACAAAAGCCATAACGATGCCTGCAGATAGAACTATATTCACCATTATTGGACATGATGATTCCATTTCAGTCTACTATTTTGACTATTTATTTGTCTCAGGTGTGAAGTGGTGGACGCAAAGACTGCGGTATATTGCGGTGAAACAACGCAAAACACTCTATTGAAACATCTGCACGACGTTGTTTTTGTTGTATTGTAAGCAAACGCGGTACCCATCCTACGGAGAGCTCTCATCTCCAAATTTTCAGGTAATATGCGATACATAGTACTCTTTGAAACGCCTATCATTTCGGCTAATACCATTTTGTGGATTTTCTTAACCGTTTTTTGGCGTGGCCACCTCATTTGGTCAACCACTACGGTGTTCGTCTTGGCAGCTCGTACGGTCTCGTTTAAGCTCTCTCAGCCAATACTTTATTGTCATAAACGAAAGAGCAGACTCGCCAGAGTAGAATCTAGCTCGGCTTTAATATTGGTTGGACTGAAAGAATTAAATTACATTACGGTGACCAATTTTTCAATGTTTACAAATTCACTGAGATTGTTTACATTTGATGGCTAAAAAAAAAAATAAAAAATACTAAACAACGTGGCTCCTTGTTTAGTCTTATAAGGCTGTCCCAAAATTCATGCAAGATTTGGATTTATTTTTATTGAATCATAAAGTACACAGGATTGGGTCTTGTATGGAACAACATATCGAGCAAATGGCCTACACGGCTTGATTTTAACACACGCACTCTCTTGTGAAATTTTCCATTTGGCTGAATTTCGTTGATACAGAATTGAATTTCCTCCTTTAATGCACGGCTGGTTGAGGCTTGGTGGCATAAAGCTTTGATTTCAAATAAACCCATAAAAAGTAATCGAATGGAGTTAAATCACATTATCTAGGCCACAAATTCTGATCATCGAAACGAGGAAGTACGGGAAGTGTTTCACGGGCTGAATGACATATGGCACCGTTTTATTGAAACTAGACATCGTCCACGTCAATATCATCCAATTTAAGCAGAATGATCTCTGTCACAACGTCGCGATATCGAGAACCAGTAACATTGACTGCTTAACTTGTTCTCATTTTCATGATCCAATGATGCCTGTAGCCGAAAATCCAAATGCGGCATTTTTTAAGATTAACGAAGCCATCAAATGAAAATGAGTTTCATCACCTAGCATGATTTTGTTAGATAAATCAGCACCCACTTGTTGATTTTCAATAATCCAAACAAACTCTCTTCGCTGTGCATGGCCATTGGTCTTCAGTTTTTGTGTCAATTAAAATGTATAAGCGTAGGTACTCAGATCATCAGTGAATATATTCTGTAGAGAGCTTGTTGACATTTTTATTCTTGTCCATGATGGAGAAGAGGTGTTCTAGTACTTTCACCAACACTCTTACGCACTGCTTCGATATTGACACTTGAATGGTTTGTTTTTGGACGGCCAGTTTGTATAGCATCACCAATTGATTCAATCTGCCTGAATTTTTCAATTAATCTCTTCAAAGTTGATCAATATTCACTCTAGATTAATATTCCGACTATATTTTTCACGAAATTTTCGATCTATAGCCGCCAAACTTCCTTTATTTTTTAAATATTGTTCAGTAACGAAAACGCATTTTTATACCCTATACCGATCGAATCAGAATCACTAACTGATTCGATTTAACGATGTCCGTCCGTCCGTCCGTCTGTGTGTCCATGTAAACATTGTAATAAACTGCAGGTCGTAAATATTAATATATTTTAATGAAATTTGGTATATAAGCTTTTATCGGCCATAGGATGAGAATCGGTCCATGTTCAGACCTAGCCCCCATACAGACGACCCCTATGAAATCGACATAAATTGGCATAAGATCCAAATTGTCATATAGATCTTACTCAAATTGGGTTTGTATGCGTTTATTATATCCGCTAAAAATTATCCCTATGGGACAACTCTTAGTCATAGGCCCCATATAGAGCTGCTTCCCGATCTTCACTTAAATCTATCAAAAAACAAAAATATTGCACTGATTCTTCTCAAATTTTGTTTGTACATATTTTTGAAAATACAAGAGACTTTACCAAACATAGTCAGGATCGGTCCGTTTTTGGGCCTAGTCCCCATATAGATATAGAATCCGATATGAACTTTTTCATATCTGCAGCCAAAAAAATTAATAAAAATCCCACTCAAATTTGGCTTATGCTTATTTTCTATGTCCAGTTAGTTGGGCCTATGAGATATGGTCTCTAAACGCAGGGTATAGGGTATCATATAGTCGGTCTAGACCGACTATAATTTTCTTACTTGTTAATACTTTCAAACTGTCTTTTTCTTTTGGTTGCCAACACTTTACTGCACAAATGGCGGAAAATTCAAATCATGCATGAATTTGGGTACCATTTATATGCCCTTAAACAAGGAAGTACAGATGTTAAAACAAGAAAATTATTTGAAAAAAATTTTAATTAAAAATTTTAATAAAAAAATCCGTGACAGCGAATCTCCGGAGGCGTTCTTGTTTTGCGGTGAACATCATAACTCGTTACCGGTTCATGTGAAATAAAAAAATCGAAATGCGTTTAAAAAGTGACATGTTTCCTGAGGTAACGACGAAGAGTTTTTTTCAATTTTTTATTTATTTTTTTTTTGCAGCATTTTGAAGTGAAAAACACGATTTTTGCTATAAAATTTCGGGAATTTGTTGTTAAAAAATGGGGAAGAGAATGGAAAATAAAAAAGACTCTTCGTGGTTACCTGACGATTTATATATAGATATAGTGTGTAAAATTTTAAAAGAATTGTCAAGTAGATTTTGAGTTATGATGTTCACGGACTTCGAACATTCATTTGCGAGAAAATCGATTTAAAAAAATCGATTTAAAAACTGATTTATATACGATATACCGTATGAGGCCGGAGAAATGCAAAATAAAAGGTTGTAAGCCTTAAAGCCTTAAAGCCTTAAAAAAAAAAAAATTCTTTCAAGTTACAAACTTTTGTAGGTAAGCTTGTCTAGATCAAATTTATTAATGCTTCCTTTTTTATCTCTTCTTTGTTCGATATACTTACAGTTATGGCTGTTGGTTCCTGTGCCCAAGCCAATGGTACCTCGGCCGTATCTGGTTCCTGTGATGCCTACATTGAATGTCGTAATGGTGTGGCCGAAGAAAAACTCTGTCCCGACGGTTTACTCTACAATGGAAAATCTTCTGGTTATCCCTGCGGTTATCCCATTGAAGTTGAATGCTCTCAGGGTCAAGCTCGCTTGCAATCGCCTCAAGCTACGGACGAATGTCCACATCAATTTGGTTATTATCGCATGGGTGACTCTAAGAATTGTGGCCAATTCAAAAACTGTGCTTCTGGGCGCGGCTATATTTTCGATTGTCCCGATGGTTTGGCTTATAATCCCGAGTCATACAAATGTGATTGGCCCGATCAAGTAGAAGATTGTGATGCTGAAGCTTTCTTGGGCTTCAAATGTCCTCCCCTACCCCCCAGATCTGAATTGCTGGGCGCGCCCGAAGAGGAATACATATTCTATCCAAATACCAATAATTGTCAACAATATTATCTCTGTGTCGAAGGACGGCCCAGACGTATTTCTTGCGGTGAAGATCAAGCTTTCAATCAAGAATTGAAGCAATGTGATGACATTGTAAATGTTAATAACTGCAGTGCTGATATCATACAACGTGGCGTTGAGATAAAAAATGCTCGTTTGGCTGCCCACAAGGCTAAAGCTGCGCAAAAGAGTAGATTTTAAGGAGTCACGGCAGAAGGATTAATTTAAAACTTTGTTGATATTTTTTTTTTGTATAATTTTTTTCTAGTCCATAGCGAAAATGTGAAATAAATCTTTTGTTTATATAAAGAAATTTATATAATTAAAATTGTTTTTATGAATTTAAAAGCAAAAACTTGGTTTTCAAAATCAATTAAATATGGATCAGTGTAGGTGAATAATCTTATACTTATCGAGTGCAAATTCCAGGAAGGTATGCTAATCAGTTTTAAACAATTCACAATTCCAAAATAATTTTTCAATGCAACACAATTGTTACTGTGAATGAAGAAAGCCAACTCATTTTTTTTTTGCAAACACATTAACAAATTTAATAAACACACACATAGCATTTTAAAATTTTATGTATGTTTTAGTAACAACTTTAATGAGAAAAAGTCCAAAAAAATGTAAAGATTTAAAAATGTGTAAGTCTGGTGGAGAGCTAAAAAGAAATACCTTTCAAATAAGATACGTTTGGTCAAATTCGGGAGAAAACTGTTTAAAAAGTCATCGGTCACAATAATTTTATAGATATAACAAATAGAGAGTCGGACTAGACCGACCATACGATACAATATAACATGATACAGAAAACCAAATTTGAGTGGCATCGTTATTAATTTTTTTGCCTTCGGATATGAAAAGGTTCATATCGGATGCTATATTTATATGGGGACTAGGTCGAAAAATGTACCGATCCTGATAATATTTGGTAGGATCACTTATTTTTTGCAAAAACATATACAAACCAAATTTAAGCAAATCTGGATTGCTACGACAGCAAGACTTCTGAAACTATGAATATGTACATATTAAACTAAGTTGAAGAGTAGCGGAAAAATGGGCGGAATCGGATTAATGTACGTACGTACATACAAAGTAATTATTTAATGTCATATATCTGGAGTACTGTAACAGTGAAAGTCTTGGGACGTTGTGTGAGTTCATGATATATTAATGTGAGTAGTTGTCCAAAAAATGAGCGGGATCGGACCAATGGGCGTGGCACCTCCTAAAAAAAAAGTGTTACGACAGTCTTGAAACTTTTGACAAGTACAGTAAATACCAATGTAAGTAGTCGTGGAAAATATGAGCGGAATCGCTAATAATAAAAATCACTAAAATCAAAAATCACAAAAAACAAAAATCGACAAAATCAAAAAAAAAAAAAACAAAAATCGCCAAAACTGAAAAACGCCCAATCAAAAATTGTCAAAACAAAAAAAAAAAAAAAATCAAAAATTACCAAAACCGGAAATCACCAGAAAGCAAAAAATAAAAACAGCAAAAAACGATAATCGACAAAGTCAAAAATCGCCAAATCTAAAATCGTAAGAAAAATCGACAAAATTAAAACTCACCAAAAATAAATAATATAGTTTTCTATATAATGTATTCCCAGTTATTTATTTCGTTAGGTTGGGTGTAGCGAAACGCATCGGGTTATAGCTAGTTTAATTTTTGAAATTTTTATTAAAAAATTTAAATTCACTGTCAAAATCTAAATTATTAATATTTCAAAGATAAAATGAAGCTACGTTTTTTAATCCAAATGCGAGAACCTCTGTCTTAAGTCTTTTGTTTTCAAGAAAGAGAATCCGTAAAAGTTTTAATTTCTAACTTTTTTTCTATACCTTTTTTTTTCTTAGCTTTAGCCATTACATGTCCTGATCCTAATGGTCGTTTTGCCACACCCGAGCAATGTGATGCCTATATTCAGTGTCAAGATGGTGTAGCCGAAGAAAAATTGTGCCCCGATGGTTTAGTATTCCAACAGCGATCCAAAACTCTAGGTGACTGTACATATGCGCCATTTGCTTCCTGCAAGGAAAGAGCACGCCTTCAACCGGCCAATGGCACAGATGAGTGCCCCCGACAATTCGGTTTCTATACCTTCGGTGATGCCGCCAAATGCGGTGTTTATCACAACTGTGCTCATGGTATATCTACGCTCACCAAATGCCCCGAAGGTTTAGCTTTCAATGTTGACAGCTATCAATGCGATTGGCCAGATCTAGTTAAGGATTGTAATGCCGAAGCTTTCTTGGGTTTTACTTGCCCTCCCCCAGAAATCGTAGATGGCGTTAAGCTTAACGTCGATGTTAGTTCCGAAGGTGATTTGCAATATTTCAGTCATCCCAATACCTGTAAAAAATATTTCGTTTGTGTTAATGGCCATCCCCGTTTGTATAACTGTGGTCGTTATTTGGCCTTCAATCCCGATACTAAATTGTGTGATTTCTATCGTAATGTTCCTGATTGCTATGCTCGTTTGAAGGAGAAGAAAGAGAAGAAGGAAAATAAAGTTTAGAATATATTGTTGATATAAAAATGAAAGGAAAAAAGAAGAAAAATAAAATAATAATTTAATAATAATTTTGCTTTTCTTAATTTGTTGTAAATATATATTAATTGAAAACTTATATGTAAATAGTTAAATGGAAATAAATTAAAAACCAAAACCAAATTATTAATTTATTAGTCAATAACATCTTCGTATAAGAACTGCGATTGAAAAAACTTTTCCCTAAATTTTTTCAAATAAATATTTTGAAAGTCACTCAAAGTGAAAATATTTTTCGTTTAACACTATGAAATTAATTAATGTCATTTTTCCATTCGAAGCTTTTATTCATTCCAAAATGCAAGCGAATAGGAAGTACGTAAAATAATTTTGAAAACATATGGCGGGAAAATGCTGAAAAAGTTTGACAGAGAACTTGGCAGGCTCTGAAAGGAAAAAGACGATTTGTGACCAGAAAAATGTAAGCAAACTCATAACCAACTTGAAGAAGAATTTAAAAATTTATGGCAACAAACTGGCTCAGAAGGTAGAGAAAAAAGAAGCTAGTCTGAAGATTTTTAAAGTGCAAAAAGTATCAGGACGGTCCTAAAATTTAATTTTTTTCAGAATTTAATTGTTTCATCTTAGCCGACATTTCGCAACTGCCAGGACAGGAATTTTACACGGCTGGATGAAGAATGTTGACGGAAGGTTTAAGTCATAATAACTACCAGTTCAAAGTAGTTCGAGGGCGGTCGAAGAATAACCCGATCTGATATATAGATGGTGGCTGTAGTTTGAAAAAAATTACTTTTGTAAAAAACATATGTTTTAAGTTCCAAGTCGCCGCGTTGCTTAGTATTTTTTTGAGCTTTCAATAGTAGACATCTCAGTAAATTTGTAAACATGGAAAAAATTATTTACAAGCTCTCAGTTCAACCAATATTAAAGCCAATCTACTCTGGGGGAGGCTACTCCTATGTTTGTGACTATAAAATATTGTATGACAAAGTTTAAACCAAGGCTATTGTATTGTATTTGTATTGCATAAAGAAGTGTTTGAAGTACTGCGACCAAAGTGATCTATTGTACTGCCCTCTGCTAATAGGTCGTCCCTATAAACTCTCACCCAACCCTGAAGCCCTCAGGAATTCGAGGATGTTGGTTGGTTCTAGTAATTTTGTGTCGCTTCCTAGTATTTGGAAGAAACCCAGGTGCTTTTTCCTTTTGTGCATTAGCGCTCCACAGTTCCCAAGTATGTGCTCTGGTGATTCGGCTTCCTCATCACAGAATCCGTACATGGGGTTTGCTACAATTCCCAACCTGCTCAGATGTTCCCTGAGCCTACAGTGACCAGTTAAAATCCGTTATTTGACAATACAATGTACGACCCATATGTCTTCTTGTTGTAGCCACCCAACAACATTTTGGATTGCCTTAAGCCCAACTGGCTCGAGAAAAATTCCCGTCTAACACAATTTTCATGTTCCCTGAGTACGTCTTCCCATACTCCTTTTTCTATTCCACAAAATGGTTCCGGCCCTATTAATTTTGTGGAATATCTCCTTCTGGCAAGTTCATCAGCTTACTCATTACCTTGAATACCAATGTGTCCCGGGACCCAACAAAGGCTAACCTTGTTGGGTTTACCTAGCTCATTTAGCTTCTGTAGACAGTCCCATACTAAGAGTCTACTTCATAGGAGCTTAGTGCTCGAATAGCAGCTTGACTATCTGATGATATGGTTATGTTCCGTCTTTTGTACTTTCCCTTCAAGTTGATTTGTCCACATCTATCGATGGCATAAATTTCCGCTTGGAAAATGCTCGTCTGTATTCCCATTGGCTCGAAGTATTTGGTTCTAGGCCCGAAGACTACCGCCCCTGTGCCACTTTCGGTTTTTGACCCATCTGTGTACCATTTGATTGTATCTTCTCTTAGAGAATATGCTGTACTTAAACCGCTCCATTCTCTCTTATTTCGTAATAAAGTATTTCCTGAAATCATATTTCTTCTCAGCCTTGTCTATGGAGCAATCTACGAGGGAGTAATCATTAACTTGGCTTTATCGGTTCCATTGCCCTTCACAAAGCCTGGTTATGGGTTTATCTCCCTTTATCCTGATTGCCGTTGCCAGGGCTTTCCTCTGCACCACTACATGTAGTGGGCTTAGTTCCAACAGTGCTTCAAGGGCTATGGAGTCGTCAAAAAAAATCCAACTCCGACTCTGACTCCATCCGCTGAAATTTTTAAGGTCCGACTCCGACTCCTACTACAAATCAGACTCCGATGCTAAACGTGTATAGACATATTTATAAAAACAGTGATAATTATGTTGTGGGTAATTGATGCCGCACTGTGTTGCGGCTAGTGGAAAAGTAACTTTTTTCTGATTATTTTTTTCAGTGTTTTTAATGATGCAATTTTGTCACAGACATTCCAAGTAAACAAAAAACACATAAAGCTTATTTTTATGTTGGGCCGTTGATTTTTAATTGATTTTAGAAGTCAAATATACAAAATTTTCACGAAAAGAGGGGATTTCGGGGCTGTATTCAAAATGATCTCATTTGATTTTGGTGACAGATATTTTGATTCGGAAAAAAAATCTGCCTTCGGACAAGTATCTTCTGTAAAAAAAAGCAATGCTGTTTGAGACATTTTCATATGCACCTTTTTTAGAGCGAAACCCCGACTGAAGGTCCATTTTTCCTTTAAATTTGGGTTAGGTAAGCAATATCTAAAAAGTCCCAGAGAGTCCCAGTTCCAAACCACTACAGAAATGTTACATAATTTGTTTTCAACGAACTGTGAAAAAATCAGCAGCCGAGACCAGCCCTCCTGGGAGTTATAGCGATTTTAGTATATCACTCTCAGTATTTATTCCATAGAAATAGAACGGAAATTCTCGGAATCACTTATTGAATAATATAATCATATTGGTTTTTGGGTGACTTTCCGTCATCGCCGTCTTCAGTGTTTTCTTTTTTGTCACTAATTAGTCCGCATGTGTGTCCGTCTTTATATAGTGTTTTCTTTTAGCTTGTGGTGGTACCTTTCTCTCTCTCTATTGTTTTACTATTTTATTCTCTCTCTTTCGCTCTCTCTCTCTCCCCCTTTGTTTTTACGTCTAGGTAGGTATTGTATTGGTATTTGTATTGTTTTTATTTTGTGGTTTCCCTTCATTTACTACATTTAATTGCTTTCTGATGCGTTTTTCATATAAGTGTTTTAATGGTTCGAATATTACATCAGAATATATAATTATAATTTTGACAGTCAAGAATTATGGAATACATTAAAATTTCCTATCAGGAACTGCATGAATTGATGCAACAGAGTAAAACTAGAAACGTGGAGGATGTTTTGGAATTGCTTGATCATGAGCATGGAGTGAAAAGTAGTTTAATATTTCCAAACATAAAAGATAAATTGAAAAAGTTTGTCAATAAGTACAATACACGTCTTCAAAAGTTTAACAGGATGTATGAACGGCTTGGAGCTACGGACTGGATTCAAGAGGGCTATATTGAAGTTGGAAATCATCCAAGTACTTCAAAACGAAAACCCGAACCTAAGGAATTTACATTATGCTGTGAGAAAACAAAGAAGAAAAGAAGTATGGAACTAATGGAAACAGAAGAGGTTTCTGCAGATTTAATTAAATACACAGCTGAAGAATTGAGAAAAGAGGAAGAAGGGAATATAAAGGCAAATGGGGTATGGATGGATCTTCAGCCCATAGCCAGTATAACCAAAACTTTACTGACAATAAAGCAACTGATAGTAGCTTGTTCAGTATATCTATGGTTCCTTTAGTTCTTTCATGCAATAAAGAACAAGTATGGGAGAATCCAACACCATCATCAACCAGTTATTGCAGACCAATCAAGTTTGAATATGCTAAGGAGACTGTAGAGTATACAAAGCAACAGGACGATCTCATGAAAGAACAAATAAATAGTATACACGAAACGATTATCAACATAAGCGGATTACAATTTAAAGTAGAACATAAAGTGGAGGAAACATTGGTTGATGGAAAAGTCTGTAATTCTTTATCTCATAACAAGTGTGCAGCAACGTGTTACATTTGCCACACAAAGCCCAGTGAAATGAATCAGTTGGACAAAATTGTTAAAAGGACACCCAATCAGGAAGCTTATAGATTTGGATTATCAACATTACATTGTAGAATCAGATTTATGGAAACCCTACTGAACATTGCTTATCAAATCACTGTGCGCAAGGCAGGGGAAACAAAGAGAACTAAGCTCAGTGAAGATGAGAAGATTATTAGAGATAAAAGAAAAAATGAAGTTCAACAAAATCTGAAAGATCAGCTCAAAATAACTGTTGACGTTGTGAAACAAGGAAGTGGAACAACTAATGACGGTAACACAGCAAGGAAATTCTTTAGTGATCCTGAGGAAACCGCTCTGGCCACAGGAGTAGATACCGAACTTACAAGAAGGTTTTCTACTATTCTTCAAGCTATAACTTCTGGATATAAGACAGACTGCGATAAGTTCTCTAAGTACGGAATAGAAACTGCTGCTCTCTATGTAAAGAAATATTCGTGGCATTATATGCCACCAACTGTCCACAAGGTTCTTATTCATGGAGCTGAAATAATTCGTTCATTTTTGGTCCCCATTGGCCAACTATCAGAAGAAGCATTGGAAGCAGGAAACAAGGACTTCAGAAACACAAGGCTTTACCATGCGAGGAAAACATCAAGAAAAGACAATTGTGAAGACATATTACATTATCTGCTCGCCAATTCTGATTCCGCAATCACAAGTAGGAGAATACTGAAGGAGAAGAAACACCTGGAATTATCAGAGGAAGCAATGAACTTATTGGTAGATGACTGATAATTTGTAATTTTTCTGTAGAATGCAATAAAATATGCCTGTGTTATAAAATAGTATCTTCAAATTTTTTTTTTATTCTACATCTATTCTAGCACTCCACAAAAATGACCATAACTCTCTTAAAACTGAAGCTATTGACTTCAAACCGGTATCAAATTAAAGCTTTTATTGCCACCTTTCAAATAAGAAATGAAATAGATTTTGGTTTTATATAAAATTTCAGAGTTTTTCAACAAATATCGAAAAATCATGAAAATTTGACGTTTATAATTCTTGTTCGGACCACCCTATAGTTTATTTAAAAAACTAATCATAGGGTATTTATCAGAAATAAAAGAACAATTAAAATAAATTTTTTTTTGTAAATTTTTCGAACAATTTTTTTTTTTTGACTTTTGTTGAAAATTTGACCCAACAATTTTTTTCGGTGTACATTTTTTTTTCACTCATTCTGTTTGGGATTTCATTCTGACCAATCTGTAGAAGTTTCTAATCGATACAATTAAAATTACAGTTTAGGCAATATGATTTCCAAAAAATTCCGGTTTTGCAACACTGTGTGCCGGTATATTTTTTAAAATATTTCATTTATTTTTATTAATTCTTTTAATAATAAACAAAACACTATAAGATCGGAAACCTAAAATAACAAAACCTCAAATAAAATAACAAGACTTCAAATGGCAATTCTAAAATAAACAATAACTCTGCATTTGTCTTTAAAAATAGGATAACCTCAATAATATCTGGCTTCAGTGATGCTCTCTAATCGAATCTGATCATTCTGAATGCAGAAGATAATACTTTTGTGGACACTTATTTCGGTGGCAGTGCCGCGTTGATCAGAACAGCACCCTGGATAATCTCAGGGTACCTTGGAATTGCATCTTTTTGCTAAATTTTAAGATTGGTCAAATTTCTCTACCTCCTGTAGCTACAACTAATAGGTTCTTTGTCTCCGCTACTTTCTAAAGGGTCCGCCAAATAACTTTTTTGTTTTTGAAAATGCTATAAAAAAAACTACTGAATATTATCAAATTTCTTTTTTTATTTGAAAGTACAATCCTTCCGGTTAATAAAGGAAAATAATTTCATTCAAATGGCTGCCTCGGCTGGCCATGCAGTAGCCTACACGATCGGTCCAATTTTTAAGCACATTATCGATTGTGAGCAGCTGTATTTCACCAATGGCTTCACGAATATTGTCCTTTAAAGCGTCAATTGTCTCTGGCTTGTTGGCGTAACACTTATCTTTGAGGGCACCCCACAAATAATAGTCAAATCGCAGCTCCGAGGTGGCCAAACGACATCAGCTCTGCGGCTGATAATGCGATCTTCAAAAACAGGGCGCAAAACATCGAGTGTAGCTTCGGCTGTGTGGCACGTAGCGCCGTCCTGTTGAAACCAAATGTTGCCAATATCCTCCTCTTCAATTTTTGTGAACAAAAATTCGTTCAACATGGCCCGATAACGATCGCCATTGACTGTAACGGCCACTCCTTGCTCATTTTCGGAGGAAAATGGCCCAATTATGCCTATGGACCAAAATCCGCACCAAACAGTGACTCGGTTTGGGTGTATCGGCTTTTCAATGTATGCGTGCGGGTTTTCTGTGCCCCAAATGCGACAATTTTGTTTGTTTACATACCCGCCAAGATCAAAATGAGCTTCATCTGAAAAGATGATTTTTTTTGGCAAAATCGGCATCTTCTGTAAGTCGATCGCAGGCTCACTTAGCGAAGCGAAAACGCATTGGATGGTCAGTTGGCTTCAACTCCTGAACCAATTGGACTTTGTATGGCGTCATACCAAGGTCTTTATGCAAAATTCGTCTCAATGATGACTCCGAAATGTTCAATTCTTGAGAACGACGGTGAATTGATGTTGATGGCGCTTCACGCACACTTTCTGCCACAGCAGTAATATTCTCGGGTGTACGCAATGTTTTTGGCTTTTCGCGCTTTGGTTTATCGATGAGGATGCCAGTTTCTTTCACTTTTTTCTACATGATAACGAACATACGGAGCTGACGGTGCTTCTCTTCTTCCAAAATCCGTACGCAATTTTCGCACACATTCTGCAACATTACCATGATTTTCAAAGTAATGTCGCAATATTTCACAGCGTTTTTCAAGCGTATACACAATCATATTCGTTCAGCGGAAGGATAAAACTAATTATCTGTCAAATCAGACATGAGGTAAGTGTTACCATTCACGAAATAAGCACTAGTTGAAAAAAAAAAGTTAGATGGCGGACCCTTTATTAAATTTAAGCGACGACACCTGGACTACTTCTGCTCGTCAAAATTTTTATCAAAATCATCATGTGTATACATTAGGGTGGCATTGAAAAAAAATTTTTTGATTATCGCTTCGCCCTGGGCGGAATATTGTGACACTTGGTCTAAAACTAATATGGTGAAAATTTGAGCTAAATCGGATAACTTAAAGCCGTACCCCCTAGAGGTCAAAGTTCAGATTTTACGAAATACTGGGGGCAAATCGTCGCATTCGATATCGAGTAAAATCAATCGAAATTCCATATTTTGGTTTATTACTTAAAGAAGACGGACGATCGCCAGACCTCGTTTTACTTTTACTATTAACTATGGACTATAACTCAAAACGACTTAATATTATAAAGTATCTCTCCAGTACAAAACTTAACTGCAATACAGAAACCCTTATTTCTATTATTAGAGCTCTTATCCTCTCGAAAAGCAACTACGGGTTGCCAATTTATGGGCATGCTTCTAAATCCTACATAAAAAAAATTGAATCAATTATAAACTCTGCTTTAAGATTTGCTCTCGGGGCCTTCCGAACAACGCCAATTAAAAACATATTATTTGAATCCAATGTTCTACCTCTCAATACCCAAACGAATATTTTAACTACCAAGCTTTATCGATCAATTATAAATGACAATTACACACCTCTAAAGAAAATAGTAAAAAAAATTAAAAGTGGCAAAGAAAATTCCAAGAATTCCCTCGGTACTTTATCGAACTTTGCAAAACTGCCACAAACTAGATATACCTCTGGAAGCTGTCAGCCCTAAAATAAAATATTTTCCACCATGGGAACTACGAAAAGAAACTTGCAACATTTCAATGTCTAAGTTTCTAAAATCAGAAACCAGCCCTATGCAATACCAATCTCTCTTCAACGAGATAAAATATACATTAAGGGATCACACATTTATTTACACCGATGGGTCAAAAACAAGTTTCTCAACCACTTACAGTATCACCACTAATAATTACATCATAAAGGCTTCATACCTACCTATGTACAGTTCCATTTATTCCGCAGAACTAATTGCTATATATGAAGCCATTCTTAATTTTACACACAGCCCTGCAAAATTTGTAATCTGCTCCGACTCACTTTCCGCGATACAATCGATCATAAGCACAGGTAATAATAATTTTTACACATCACATATAAGGAGCATATTAATAGAAAAACATCCGACTATATTACTTCTGTGGCTTCCCGGTCACTGCAATATTACGAAAATGAATATGCAGACCTAACCGCCAAATACGCAGCCACTGCGCCTATCTATGCAACGCATAATTTTGACCACAAGGACCTCAATAAATACATATACAATCACTACCGCACTCTTGACAGAGAGCGGATATTTAACAGTACATCTGACTGGTACAAGACAATCAACACTGACCGTAGATCTATCCGTAATGTATTACCACCAAATGTAAATAGATCCGACTCCATAAAATATACAAGACTTAGACTAGGGCATACCAGGTTAACACATGGACAGTTAATAAAGATACAGGATCCACCTTACTGCAACTGCATTGTTAACGCAAATAATCCACTGCACATCCTTTCAGAATGTCCCAAATTCAATACAATTCGTTTACACATATTTAAAAACGAAAATCCCAAATCATTTCTTTCAAATCCCTCCCCAAACAACATCAAAACAATATCAAAATTCCTTAGAAAAGCCAACCTATATAATAGAATTTAATATCTTAGCACATATATTTATGAAACTAATAATCAAATTTTGTGAGCTGAAGGCCTACGCTGCCATAGCCTTTCTTAGTTAACATATAATTTGTAATTATATATTAATAAATAAATAAAAAAAAAAAAAAAAAACTCGTTAGCTGTGACGGAGTAAAATTACTCTTAGTATTTTATTTTGGAAAATAAAAAAATAATTTCGATAACGAATGCGACGATTCGACCCCTGTATTTTTACTGTAATTGTTTGAATAAATCGTTATTTTTCCCAGGATTCTGGTAAAAATTGGTAAAATTATTGCAGTGAAAATTTTAAATTATAATCAGAAATATTTTTTGAAAAAATTAAAACTTTTGGCCCATTTTTTAGAACACAATTCAAAACCAGTATTGTGAAAAATTTTGTTATATATTTATCAAAAAATACGTAAAAAGTAGTTTTGAGTTCAAATACTAATCCTTTTGTTCTATAAGGTCACAAATTACCCAGTAAAAAACATAGATTTCCATTTTATAAAATTGTTTTAATAATTAGTTTAAATGAATTATTGATTTCTTTAAATTAAATTTTGTCAAATACATTAAATAATCTAATGCGTGACTGTGTGTGACTATCTTAATATTAATCTTTGGCCACGACAAGTCAACGCACAAAGTTTCAGATCGATCGGATGAAGGGAAGTGAGCTTTTAAAATCTCCGTGACTGTGCGTGACTACGTCGAAGTTTCAGATCGATCGGATAGGAGAAAAGGGTTTTAAATCACTCCGTGACTGTGCGGGACTGTGCGTGATTAAGTCAAAGTTAATATTTTTTAAAGCAAGTATATTGACCAAGTTTCAGATTGCTTGGATGAGGGGAAATACGTTTAAATCTCCCCGTGACTGTGCGTGATTAAGTCAAAGTTAATCTTTTTTTACAGCAAGTATATTGACCAAGTTTCAGATTGATTGGATGAGGGGAAATGGGTTCTAAATCACTCCGTGACTGTACGTGACTATGAGTTACTGTGCGTGACTATGTCGAAATGAATCTTTCTTTACAGCAAGTATATTGACCAAGTTTCAGATTGATTGGATGAGGGGAAATCCGTTTTAAATCTCTCCGTGACTGTGCGTGACCATGCGTGACTGTTCGTGACTAAGTCAAGGTTAATCTTTTTTCACAGCAAGTACAGGGACCAAGTTTCAGATCGATCGAATAAGGGGAAATGACATTTAGATCATTCCGTGACTGTGCGTGACTACCCCAAAATTAATCTGTAGTCACAACAAGACTATCAGCAAAGTTTCAGATCAATTGGATAAAGGGGAATGGGGTTGACCCACGACAGGCAGATAGACATTTCATTTTACTGGAATAAAATAAAAGTAAAGTTAAAAAATGTTGATCCTATAAAAATGTTCTGTTGCGATTTAAAATGAAAAACGTATTTAATATATAAAAAAAAATATAACAAAATTAATCTTACCTTAAAATTGGATAGGAGTATGGTATGTTGCTATGAAAAAATTTTTTTCCAATATTTCTCTTTCATTACAAAAATTATTATCTTTCTTTCATTAGAAAAATATATACATGATCTTAAACTGAACAATAAATAACTAATTATTCCAATACAGATCAACAATACATAATAATAACAACAAATTTTTTAAATATTGTAAGTATAAAAAATACCCCTATCCAGGGGATCAGGAGTTTAAATCCTGTCGAAATTTCTTCACATCTTTCTTCAAATCATATTTCTATTTCAAAACTGACTTTTTTAAAAATGTAATTTTTGAGGGTCAAATACTTTTCTTTATATATTATGCTGCCTACACACCAGGCAACGGTTGCTTCAATGTGTTGTAGCAACGTGTTTTGTTTGTTGACTACACACGTGGCAACGAGTGCCGCAACCTCATTACTGTGTGTAGCTGTGGTACAGAAAAGACACAAGCGGAAGAAAAGTATAATTTAATTTTTTATTATATTATATTTTTAATTGTTCGTATGCTTTTTTTTTAGATTTTTATTTTTAAATTTTTCACAAGTTACGTTCCATAGCTCTCTCAAATTTGTATATTCGTTAATAAAGTTAACATAATTTTTATTATTCTCAATAGCCATTTTCTTGTTTTCCTGCTTTCCGCTTAACATTACTTCGCACGAACCTTCCTTTTCGCTTGTTTTCGACGAACTAAGAAGTAAATGCAGTAAACAATGATACACACGTAGCAACGGTTGCCTCAACCAACCCAAAATATCAATACTTTTTGATATTTCTGGCAACGGTTGATACAACACGAAAATCAATGGGCAACAGAGCTACACACCAGGCAACGGTTGATTCAACATGGCTGTGTTGAAGCAACCGTTGCCTGGTGTGTAGGCAGCATTATAGATTTACGAACCATAGCTGTTAAATTTGGTAAAAATCGGAACATTTTAAACTCTAGCCATCATATTACAGGGATATGAGACCCTTCCCTGAAACACATGCTGTAAGATAATGTATAGTCGGTAGTAGTAGTTTTATAATTGCAAAAGTAAAATGTTATAGCAGAAAATGTAAAATTAATATTTAGTTTATTACAACACTTTACTATCGTTATAAAGCTTTAATTGAATATTCTAAAATTATATATGAAATTATATTTGGACTTCAGCAGAAAAAATATTCACCAAAAAATATATTTTAAAAGCTCCTGCACACCCAAATAACATCACACATAGACGAGCTTGGTCTGTTATCGAATATGCAATTAGGTTTTCGGGCTCATCATAGTTGTGTCACGGCTTTAGCGGAAGTAACTGAAAATATTAGGCGTGACTTGGATGAAGATAAAGTTAATTTCTTGGTGCTACTAGACCACTCAAAGGCATTCGATACAGTTGATCACTCTATGCTTTGTAATAAACTAAAACATTTTTTTAATTTCGCTTCTACATCTACAAATTTGATACGAACTTACCTTTCTAACCGAACTCAGTCGGTGCACGTGAATAATAGTACCTCAACATCACCACAAATCGTGAGAGGAGTACCTCAGGGATCTATTTTAGGGCCTCTGCTTTTCTCGCTTTATGCAAATGACCTGCCTCTACATCTAGTACATTGCAAAATGCGTATGTAAGCAGTCCAGCTGATTGTGTTCACCAAAATATTAATCGACTTAATGAGGATATTAATAATATACACCGTTGGGCTATGGCGAACCATCTATTTTTAAATCCATTAAAATCTAAATGTTTGATGATTAGTAAGCAATCTAAACAGTTTTACCTAAATGCAGTTCGTCTTTGGAACTCTATTCCGCAATCGCTTCAACTAACAAGCAACGCTAAGCATTTTAAGAACAACATTTTTAAACATTTTGCATAGTAAAATTTTAAGTTTTTGTGTGCTCTTGTTTTCTTTACTTTTTGTATCTATTTTTATTTTCTATGTTTTTATATTTTTATATAGAAAATTTTTTTTTTCTTTATATACATTTTTATACCCTATACCACTATGTGGTTTGGGTATAATGACTTTGTGCTGCTGTTTGTAACAACCAAAAATATTCGACCTAGACCCATCTTTAATTATACCGATCGAATCAGAATCACTTTCTGAGTTGATTTAACAATGTCCGTCCGTCCGTCCGTCCGTCCGTCCGTCTGTGTGTCCATGTAAAGCTTGTAATCAAACTGCAGGTCGCAAATATGAATATATTTTGATGAAATTTAGTATATAAGCTTTTAGCGGCCATGGGATGAACGCTATTGAAATTGGTGAGAATCGGTCCATGTTCAGACCTAGCCCCCATACAAATTACCCATATGAAATCGACATAAATTGCCATAAGATCCAAATTGTCATATAGATCTTACTCAAATTGGGTTTGTATGCGTTCATTACATCCATTAATGAGTAGTCCAAAAATGATCCCTTTGACCCCATATAGAGCTGCTTCCCGATCTTCACTTAAATCTATTAAAAAACAAAAATATTGCACTGATTCTTCTCAAATTTTGTTTGTATATATTTTTGCAAAATACAAGAGACTTTACCAAACATGATCAGGATCGGTCCATTTTTGGACCAAGTCCCTAAGTAGATATAGCATCCGATATGAACTTTTCAAAAAAATTAATAATAATCCCACTCAAATTTGGTTTTTGCTTATTTTCTATGTCCAGTTAGTTGGGCCTAAGAGATAGGGTCTCTAAACGCATGGTATAGGGTATCGTATAGTCGGTCTAGACCGACTATAATTTTCTTACTTGTTATTTTTATATTTTTTTTTTATTTAAAATTTTTTTTCGTTATATTATTATTATTATTTATTAATTATAAACTTATAACTTATTTCTGCAAATTGTATCGATGAAAAATTAAACCTGTGCTCTAATTATAAGGAATATTTTCTTGTTGCACAGGAATGCAAAATAAATAAATAAATTACAAATTACAAAATTTTTTTATTCAGAAAATAATTTCTGATTACACTATGCAACAAATGGGAATTTTTATTTTTTTTTTTTTTTTTGGATAACGACTGTAGTTTTTGATGCACTATAGTCTCCTAACTGCAAAAATCATCATTATTTCAAAATCTATGGTAAAGTTTTTTTTAATTTTTTTATCCAATATTTGAGATTTTTGAAGAGGCTGCTCCATACATCTTGTCATAACTTTGGAACGAAATATTCGATTTTACTATGCAATACGGAAAAAAAATATTTTTTTTTTTAAATTATAAAATTTTTGAATTAAAATTCATAAAAAATAGAAAGCAACAAATACTTACCAGTTTTATTACTTAATCTTAAAACTCCATGTCATAGAAATAAAATAAATTTTGTTTCATGAAAATCCATGGATAAATTCGTTTTTTATTCCCGATAAAGTGAATTACCAAAAATTCAAACAACAGTTAATTTAAGTAGCATTTAGTAGATATTTTTAACAAACAAAGTTCCCAAGTTGTTATATTTTAATCAACAAGATTAGCAAAGCATAATGTAAAAATAATTTCGACCTTCACGTTGTTACAAAGTTACGACAAGATGTCGATACATCTTCAAAAATCTCAAATTTTAGAAAAAATTAAAAAAAAATCACAATAGAATTTGAAATGATGGTGATTTTTGCAGTTATGTGACTATAGCGGATCAAAGAAATATAGTGGTTATCACAGGAATGTTTGCTTGTTGCATATTGTAAAGCAGTATTATATCACTTGATTTGTAGCCTACATTGATATAAAAATCTTAAATTTTTTTTTTTTTATAAAATCCAGTCAATTTGACTGGTTTTGGTAGAGTAATACTATCCAAAATGTATATACATCCAGTGATCAGCTTGCAAGATAATAGATATAAAACAGGAAACTTTAAAAATTTTAAAACGTTGATTTGATTTGGAGAAAAATACTCTATTTGATTGTTTAGGTTGCAAACTAGAATCAATGGTGAGCTCTATTTTTTTAAATTCTGAAACGACATTTCAAATTAAATTTTAAGATCAATTCAAACCATCAGGTAATAAAATGAAAACAACAGTTCATATGCATAATATTTTATTTTTTTATTTTAATATTTTTTTGTTTGTGTTAATATTACAATATTTATTATAATTTTTATAGAATAATGAATATTAATCATAATATCAATAATTTTTTTTTTCAATATTTTTTACACATGTTTTTTCTGTTCTCGATATTTTTAGTTTTCATATATATTTTGCTTTGTATTTTTCTTTTTTGAATCTTAAATTTTTCTTGTTGGATAATTTCTTTCAATTTAAAAATGGTATCGTTTTTACAAAATGCTTTTATGTGTTTCTTAATAATAAAATTTGGAAAACAAAATTTCAAATAACATACTTAAGTTTTAAGCTCGAAATATTATTTTAGGAGATATATTTATATATACGTAAGTACTGGTACATACATATGTACATACATTTCAAAATAAACCTTTAGAAATTACTTGAAAATATAAATATGATGATTTAGGAAAACTTTATTGGGATTTCTTTTAACGATTATATTTAATTAATTGTAGAAATAATAATTTTTTAAACATTACTTTTATCTTATTTTATAAATATTGTTTATAAATATTTTAAAAATATAAATTAAATAATTATTGAAATACATTTATTAAATTTATTTTAATATATGTATATGTATATCATTTGTTTTTCAATATTAATTTTTAAATAATTTAGAAAATAAGTAAAGAAAATATTTGTTTCTCTAAGTCTTAGTAACCCATTACATATTAAATTAAATTTTCGTTTAATGAAAAATAAATAATATATTATTTCTTATTTTCAAAATTATTTTTAAGGATTGGAAAATATATTATGTTTATGCATTTAAAGAAATTCATTTTTAAATAATTCCTTATAAAAAAATTTACTTAAATTATAAAAATATAATTTAATTTTTTTTATATACTTTAAACTCATTTTTCTTTAAATAACTCCCTGATATGCTAATTTTCTAATTATCACTCATACGCCTACGTACATATATATTTTTGGAAACCAAGCATCATAGAGCAATATGGTTGAAATTAGGCTCCCTCTATGAACAACCATATCCGATTATGGCGTCTGAATTTTACTCTAACTATTGTTGCATTACCAGATAGCAAAAACGACGGAGAACCTAAAATCGTTTATATTTCGAAACTAAGCGTTTGTATAATTTTAATTTTAGGGTTGCTAGACCGAATAACGTAATGTTTTGTTGAAACAAAACATCGCTTAGATCTCAATAACTAAGCGTCGTAACTGAAATTTTGTTCCCTCTTTGAAATAATCGTACACTTCTTTTAGGGTTGCTAAATAGAAAAACACAAAATTTTGGAAGGAATATAAAATCTCTTATATTTCGAAAACTAAGAGTCCGTACAGTGTTCCATGCGAATAGAGCACAACCTAATTCTGGGATTGCCAGACAGAAAATCGGTTACATCTCGAATGCTAAGCGCCCTAGAGAAAAATAATTTAAAATTTGTCCCCTCTTTGAAACACCCCACCTGGATTGAGCACTAATTGTTTTTAAGGTTGCCAAATTAAAAAGGGAACATTTTGGCGGGAAACAAACATTTGGTTATATCTCTAAAACTAAGCTCGAATTGCTAACTTGTATAAACTATATCAAACATTTTCTTTTTGTGTTTTAGAAATACAATAAAATAAAAATTTATAATAAAATATACTAAAGTAAAAATTTATAATAAATGTATTTCAAAAATTATTATTTTATGTATTTATTACGTTTTAAAAACAATACATTTTTAATTATTAAATAAAAATATTTGAAAAAAATATTGCTTCCATCTTTTTTATTAAATAATTTAAATGTATAAAATATATATTTATATAAATATATATTGGTTTAAAAAAAACTTCAAAATAGTAACTACATTTATTAAAATAATTATTATTTTTATTAATTTTAAATAATATTTTTAAAACCGTTAACATATAATTTAAACCGAAATATTTCCTTAAATATAATTTGCTTAAATTATTAAAAAAAAACTTAAAGTTAATTTTTTTGGCTATAAAAATTATAGAATTAATTTAGGTTATTTTTAGATATTCTTTAATATTATTTTTATCATCATTTATTTATATTTTTTTGTCTGTTTGTTTAAAAGTTTGAACTATTTTTTGCATATCAATTCATGTGATTTTTTTTTTCTTGTTAAATTTAAATATATAATATTAAGTTTAAAGTTTGGAAAATTATTAAAACTGAACATTTACAATAAAAACATCATATAAATTTAAAATAAAATAATATTTTTCTATTCTTGATTATATTAATTTATAAAATAAATAAAAAATTCCTCTAAGAACGGATAATGTTTGAGAAAAAAAAATTATTATGCATTTTATTTTTGTTTTAAAATTTAAAAATAAAATTAAAATATTTGTTTTACAATAAATAACAGATTCAGTCTTTCAGTACATATTTTTTTGCTATTAAAAAATATTATAAATTAATTTTATTAATTTATAAATATTTTTTTTAAACTAAAATTTGAAATTATATAATAACTTTAATCAAAAAGTTTTTTTGTTGTTTATTTGGTTGGTTTGGTTTACTAAAAAAAAATGGTTCTGTTTTTATATACTCACCATTTTTTTTAATGTTATTGTTATTCAATACTGCACTGTAAAATTTGGAAAACTATTGTTGTTTATATGGTTAGTCTTCTTAATATTTTATAGCCAAAAATTATGTTTTTTTTATATTGTTAATACTAAAATGCCGAAATAAGTTAAGCCAAAAAATGTTTAGGTTAAAATAATTTAGAATTTAGACAAATTTGTTTTTTTCATTTTTAAATGTTCGTACCAAAGTTTTTTAGGTTTTCTTTAATTAGTTGTATGTAGTTTGCCGAAAAGTTTGCGTTGCCATACCAAAATATTCTTTATGTTATATTTGGTTTTTTTTATATATTTTAACTTATAATTAGTGAGCCCTACGGAGAAAAAACATTTTCTTTTTAGTTTGAAAATATCATTATTTTTTCTCATAATAAAGCCCAGTGTTTTTTGCTTAAAGCAAATTAAAAAATTATTATATTATATTTTTTAAATTGAAACAAAATTTGTTTTATCGAAATTTGTTTTATAATTACAATTATTTAGATTACTCCTTAATTTATAGTTATACATTAAAATAGTTCATATTTTTTTGGACGTTCGAAATTTTTTTTTTATTAAATAAATTTTAATTTTATGCCACACTATACAACTGATTTACAGTAAAGAGCAAATCGGTTGTAATGTTAGTAAAATAAATTGACTTATTTTGCAGTTAAATATACATATAAAAACGAATTCGGAAGAGAATACATATCTAGGGCTTTATGTCAGAACGGCGTGTTGAAAAGTTTTGAGTATTTTGTGATATATTACAAATATCGATATGGTTTATTTATGTCTTTAAATAAATATACCTCCGTTTTCTCTCAATATCAAAGCTGGACGAATGAATGAAAAATACTCAATGCCGGTTTAAAAACCAAAATTTAAATTAAATAGTGTTCATATTCAAAAGCGGTACTGAAAATTTATCCAGACTTATTTAAATATACAATTTATAGGTTTATCTAATTTTTTTTTTTTGGTGGCTAATCAAGTCAATGTAATCAGGGGGGCAAATCGTCGCATTCGATATCGAGTGAAATCAATCGAAATTCCATACTTTGATTTATTATTTACAGAAGATGGATAATCGTCAGACCTCGTTTCACTTTTAATATTAACTATGGACCATAACTCGTTAGCTGGGACAGAGTAAAATTTCTCTTAGTATTTTATTTTGGAAAATAAAAAAATAGTTTCGATCGAAAAATTTCGATAACGAATGCGACGATTCGACCCCAGATTTTTATAATTCAAATTAGCAAAAACATGACTCAGGAATTATTTATCATAAATAAAATTCATGAATCTAAGATGTATTTTGCTATCAAAAATCTCGAGAATTTTCTCTTTAGGAAATATATATTTAAAATAAATACATACAAAATCCTTCAAGCTACACCGTCCCACACTACTAAACGAAGAACCGGATAATATACTTTTGAAACCAATTTGAATAAAACTTCGTTTTTAGTTTTTCATTTCGTTATCTTCTAAAAAGGTTTCAAAGTTTTAAAAATGTTAGGAATCAGTTAAAAAATAAAAAAATTCAGAAAAAGTTTGAAGTAGTAGAACTTTTTTATAGAGTTCAAAAATTTTTGTATAAAATAATGTTCCTAAATACACATTATTAGGGCAAAGATGGCGTCATTAGAACAAAATGCCTATTATGTAAAAGCACGCGTAGGCAATTATATCGAAAAATACAGTTCAATCCATGTTGATCACCACCAAAGGGTTTGGCTTTCTTAGGCCAAACTTTTTTATGACCTTTTACATTTTTTTCCTTATCTTGATGTTTGTTTGCTTAGTTTTTCAGCTATAAATCAAGAACCATTGATGATTTCTCATTTCATTCTTCAACAAAATTGTAGCTGAGGCTTTAATAAATAATTTTTATTATTATATCCATGTAAAAAATACTGGTGTATGTTTGATTTAATATTTAAAATATCACTCATACGATTACATCTCTTCTACTCTAATGGTATATAATAAACATACACCCTTAATATGTCATGTTAGTCAAAAAATTTATTTAAAAAAAGGAGAAAAATTACAATTTTTTAAGATTTCATTTCATAAAATTAGTCCAACTTGATTTGCTGAAGAATGAAATGGGAACCCTTCGGAGGTTTTAGCATACTGGTCTAGTATTTCCACCATGACATAGATTTCATCACCCAGACAGCTGTGTTACAATAACATCATACTTTTAAGAAAGGTTATTTTAAGAAAAAAATTTTTTAAGAAAACGAACTTTTTAAGAAAAGGTAAGATAATCAAATAAAAAAAGTTATTAAAAAAGGTATCATTTTAAAAAATGTACTTTTTTAAGAAAAATTTACTATTATTAAAAAGTACTTTATTTTAAATGGTACTTTTTTAGAAACTTGTGCTTTTTAAAAGTTACTTCTTTAAGAAAAAGTATTGTTTCATGACAATGTACCTTTTTAGTAAATAAACTTTATTTTAAGAAAAATTCATTTTTACAAAGGTACTTTAAAAAAATACTTTATTAAAAAAGACACTTCTTTAAGAAAATTTGCTTTTTCTTTAAGAAAAGGAACTGTTTTAAGAAGTGGTATTGTGTCAAGAAAGGTCGTTTTTAAGAATGGGTACTAGTTAAACAAAAGTTTATTTTTAAGAAACGAAACATTTAAAAAAAGGAACTTTTAAGAAAAGAAACTTTCAAGAACAGGAACTTTTAAGAAAAAGTATTTTTTTTTTTTTTTAAGAAAATGAGCTTTATTATGAAAGGAAAGGGCATTTTTAAGAAAAGGTACTTTTTTAAGAAAAGGTACATTTTTAAGAAAAGGTACATTTCTAAGAAAAGGTACTTCATTAAAAAAATGTTCTTTTTGAAGTAAATTAACTTTTTTAAGCAAATATACATTTTTTAAAAATATGTAATTTTTAAGCAAAGTTGCTTTGTAAAAAAGGGTAAATTTGTACGAAAAGTTATTTTTCATAATTTTTCAAGAATAAAAAGTAGCTTTTCCCTTCCCATTAGGATAATGTCATTTCCATGTGAAAATTTCATTAAGTGTTCATAGTCGCCAAATGTAGCCCTTGTGACATTTTTTTGTTGTTTCCAAACCTAAAAGCATTCATCAGTGGAAAAATGTTTTGCTCAATCAAACGATGAGGTAACTACTGAAACAAATGCCTTATTGCCTTTGAATTACGAATATCGTTTACAAAAGTTGTTTTTTTATATGATCAATAACTTAACTTTCATTATCTATGTGACCATTATTAATGGCACTTGCGCTTATTATGTTTAAAATTTGAAGCGTTTTAGTTTTTCTCAAATTTTAGTATTAAGAATAAAAGATTTACTTTACCTCAGAACAAAGTTTTGCTCTTTACTGTAGAGAAAAATTTTGGTTAAGATATTTTTCTTTTTTGTTAGCTCCAAATATAAAAAAAAATTTTATGTCTTCATTTAATTTTTACGTTATCTATTGGCCGGAAATTTGCATAAAAAATTTCAAATTTTAGTATCTCAAAATGTTTCATACAAATTTCGAACGTTACTTTACGTATTGTTTTATAAAATGAGCCCATTAAAGTATTTTTTTCTTTATTTTTTATTTTTGTTAAATTCGAATCAAATAATTAATTTAATTACACCTAAAAGTTCAGTTGTTTTTAGGAGTTTCCGTTACAATATATTTCTTGATTTTAAATCTTTTTATAAAAAAACACTTCTTTTTTTGTTAGATTTTTATTTTAACATTTATACAATCATAGATTTTCTTCTTCTGTTTTTAATTAAACATATTATTTTGGCGGTGTTTTTTACGTTTCAAATATTAATTTAAAAATTTTTTATGTCAAAATTTTAAACAAAACTGAAATAAAAAAAAAATCGGAAAATCATTTAAAAATGTTTTATTTTTCAAAATTAATATTCAAGATGAATGTGAACTAACCTATCTTATTTTAAATTCTCCACAAATTGAGAAATTTTTCACAGATTGAACAAAATTTTAAACATTTAAAAATTATTTAAAATTTGTGTATTTTCTTTTTTATTGAAATAATTAAAGTTAGTTTACACATTCACCTTTGCTATAGTGTATAAATAATTTGTTTTTGTATCCCAGTTTATTTAGTTTAAATGTATATATTTTTGTTTTAAAAATATTTTTCATTTAATTATTTTTAAGTTTTTGTATTTAGCATAAAGTTTGTCATGCTTTCATTAATTTATTTGTTGAATTTTTTTTTTATTTCTTGTATAATAAGGCAACTGCAATTTATTTATGTTTTTGTTTTTATTTTTGTATACTTGTAGTGATTTTGTTTCTATCATTCTTTCAAATTTAAATTTCTTTTATAAAATTTTGTAAATTTTACTTTTGTGCTTTTTAAGGTATTCTTTCCTTTATTTTTTATTTTTTTAAACTGCATTGTTGTATTAGTATTTTTTGTTGCTGCCAAAGAGATTTTTTTTTCTTTAAATTCAAATAAATAAATTTTAATTTAAATTAATAAATTTTAATTTTTGACTCCTAAAAACAACGTAATGTTTTTACATACATAAATATAAATATATATAGATATATATATTTATAATTTAAATTTGAATATCGAAATTGTTTTTGTTTATAATTTACATTTTAAAATTTTCTGTTACTAAATTTTTTTATTCAAGAAATTAAAAAAAAAAAAAAATTTTTTTTTTGTTCATAAAGTTAAAATTTTTATTTTTGTGCCGAAACGTAATGCAGTTTATTGCGAGTATATATAATTTTTGTTTATAAATCAAAAATAAAGAAGGGTATAGAAAATTAAAACCGGTAAACACAAAAACTTTTTTCAAAGAAATATTAATTGAAAATATTATAAATTTTAATGGATAAACAAACAAATATATTTTATGTAAAAATGGTAATAAAAATTATAATAATAATTAGTGTTTTTTTTAAGTAGCCAAAAAATTTCAATTTTGTTGTAAAATTCTGAGCCACACACAATGTACGCGTTTTATTAATATTTTTCTACACTATGAAATCTAATCATAAAATTATTTGTAACATTTAATGAAATGCTTCATTGCTTGAATTCTAATGAAACTTCAACAATTTTATAAAAACAAATATTGAATTAATTGGTGAAAATAATAATTAATTTTATTTTTCTCTCGAACAAAAATATCAATCAATATTATAGTTTCGCTCATCACTGATCTACTTATATGTTACCTAGCGTCGCATAAATGGTATATGAACTCCATAAATACATAAAGCTTATATCCCCTAAAATATGCTTTAATTTTTCTTTATTTTTAATTATTTAATTATACACGTTCTGCGTTAGATGCCTCTAACTACTAGTATAAACCAATGTTATTGCTTGCATTTATTACACTAGGCAACAAAAAATTAAAAATTGTATGTAGTTTAAGTGTGACAATTTTTTTTATGTATTGCGACCTGGTAAACACGAAATTCGCAATACCAAAAAATTTATGGCCAAGTTTTGTTTGTTTTTTTTTAACTTTTGTTATTTCTCTTAATTTTTTGGGAAGTAGTTTTGCTATTAAGACTATATCCGAACTGGAAACAACCAATCTGGTATCTGGAGATACTACTATATGCATTATAAAATTTGCCACAAATCATGCAAATATTTTTTTATAATTATATTAGTATTTTTAATGGAATGGACAGATATATGAAGTAAAAATAACAAAATTAAGCTTTGAAAAATGGGGAAAACGGAAAAAATCGAGAGCGAGAAACGCCAAGACTGTATCTCTATAAATAAATTAAGATATTCTTCTATGGATAAAAGTATAACAATGCAACTTTTTAAATTTTATAGGGTGTTTAAAAAAAATAAATTGTAAAAATAACTTTTTTCGAACAAAATTAAACTTTGAAAAATGGGGAAAACAGAAAAAATCGAGAGCGAGAAACGCCAAGACTGTATCATAAATAAATTAAGATATTCTTCTATGGATAAAAGTATAACAATGCAACTTTTTAAATTTTATAGGGTATTTAAAAATAATGTTTGCAAACTACAGGGCACATATATAAATACGTTTTTAGTTAAATTTGGTATATGGGCATTATCAGCCATACGATGGTAGCTATCGATGCATGCTCAGACCTAGATAAGTCTGGTAATTATGGTAATTTTTATTATCTTTATATTCAATTCTTCAGTAATCAGATTGCTTGTTTCTCTCTTGAGATATAATCTAAATACTGAAAATACTTTCAAAAATAGAAAAAATAACAAATAACTGGTTTTTATTGTGATATTCGAGTTTAACAGTTAAAAAAAAAAAAAAATAGTGGCACTTAAAGTACAGAATACCGCCGATTTTTTGTATTCGATCTGAGAAAAACTACAAATACTTCTGTCCCATTCCTATTTTTCTTAACAGGTGTTTTTCTTACAGAAAAGGATAACTATTAGAAGAAAATTTGATATTTGATTACACAGTGCAACACATTAAATGCAAACTTTTTCTCGTGTGCAGTTTTCGAAGTACTGCTGCTGCTGTTCGGATTTTATAATCTCATGTATATTTTGACAAAACTTAATTTTTCAGAAGAAGATGAATTTTGTTGTCTGTCTTCGGCACAATTGTAGCTATAGACTAGGAGAAAAAAGTGTAAAACAAACTAACCCGAAACAATTAACGGCTTATAATTGCTTAAATGTCCAAAAATTTTCATCCACACAGCTCAATTTTTTTGACTTCATTTCACTCAAAATAAAAAAAAAATTTTTCCAGCTGTATTTTAAATAATGAACGTTAACGTTTTTGCCAAGAGAAGGAGTTTGCATTCGATGACTTCATAAATGTTGTCTTTGTGTTTCCAGGTGCCATCCAAGGCTTCCCTTGGAATAACACCCAAGCTATACTTAACGCAATAGTCATGTATTACAAATCTGCTGGAAAACTAGAGCATACTAATTTTGTTGTTCTATCGGACTGCCTTATACACAATTCAGTGTCGGTTCATTTATTTCATAAACACAAATTTACGACAACTCCAACAAAAATGATTTACTTCTTCGACATTTTTGCAGCCAAATTTGGTTCCAATTTATGTCACAGTAAAGGAGACTTTGCATGGTTGAGGAGCACTTCTTTGCAACAAAGCAAAGAAAGTGTCCTTGGGATGATTTTGGAGATACAATATTTTATAAAATTTTATCTTTATATATAAAATGACTGAAACCATAAGAACTATCGAATTAAGATCAGTTTGAGATCTTCTGTTTTTTGTTTAAATATTATTTTTGTTTCCATGGAACTAGAGAAAAGGGTGTGGAACTTTCCATATCCAGTAAATTTTTGATAACATCTATTTGTAATCCATATACAGTATTCGACAAAACATATGCAAGAACTTGTGCTTACTGTCATATAGCTTAATTACATAGAACAACTCACTGGTTTTTGAACTCTTTTTATTTATTAATAACGAAGATAGGACCGTTTTAATAATACAAGACATAAACCAACAAAAAAATGAAATAGAAAGAAAGGGTATTAAACTAACAACAATGATTTTGCCCGCGACAAAACAAAAGCACGAAATAACAGATATTTACATTCTCCTTTAAATGTAAAAGACTACCCACAACAATTACCGTTAAATAATACAGTACAACACATGATTTTGGGACTCAATTTTGACAATTGCACCTGAAAGTAGCCCCAAATATAAGAACTTCTGTATCATTATTTTTGTCAAGTTGGCTGCCATTATAATTTAATGGCCATACGAATTTTTTTCCTCAAGGTGGATTTTTATCACTTTTTGTATATTTTAACACGGTTATAACTTGGTAACCGTACGGAATATCTCTTTTGTGTCGGAAACAAAGTGCTTTAAAAAAAAAAATGCAAAAATGCCCATTCCCCCCCCCCCCCCCTTTTTTTACCATTTTCGCCTTTTTGAGAAATAACTGGATTACAAATTCACAAATATGCTGTTTTTTATCACTCGATTGGTTTGGCTATTTTGTGTTTTGTTTTGACCATGTCTATGGAAAAGCGATTCAAAGGCAAAAAATTAGATGCATTGCTTGCGGAGGTTTGTTGGTGGAGTTCTAAAATTATGCAGTTTGAAGATGAAAGCACCGAAGATGAAGATGACACTGAAATTCGTGGACACACTGAAGAAAATATACTCTTGAATATTATGTCTAACTCGGAGGATGATGCAGACTCAGACCATGAATATGAACAACCTACGAAGAAAACAAGATAATCAGAACCACAAGCGTCAACTTAAACGAGGATGGATATTGAAAATAATTGAAAATTTTCTTAATATTGTTTCCATCCATAGATAACAAATAAAAATCTCATATTTTCTGTGTAAGAATAGCTGTAATATGGAACGGAATTTTTATTTTCATGCAAAATAAAGTTTATAAAAAAAAAACAGCATATTTGTGGATTTTTAATCCAGTTATTTAACAAAAAAGGTGAAAATGGGGGGGGAAAATGGGGGGGAAATGGGAATTTTTGCGATTTTTAAGGCACTGCATGCACTGTTTCGGGTAGGTTTGTTCCGCTTTTTTTCTTCAATTTCTACAACTTTGTTTCAGACACAAAAGAGATAGTCTGTACGGTTACCGAGTTATAACCGTGTTAAAATATACAAAAAAAAGTGATAAAAATCCAGCTTAATCAAAAAAAAAAAAAAAAAAACGTATGGCCATTAAAATATAATGGCAGCCAACTTGAGAAAACTAATGATGCAGAAGTTCTTATTTTTCGGGCTACTTTTAGTTGCAATTCTCAGAATTGAGTCCCAAATCAATGAGCTGAAAAATGTTGTACTGTGTAATAAAAACTATTTTTTTGGAAATTGTTAGAATAATTAGAGAAAATTTGTACGTGTTTATAGTCGTGCCTGATCTTCCAGAGTTTCCAGAGTTATTGGTCATATTTTGCAAAATTTTAATAACGAAAGGTAGGTAGGTACTCAGTGCAAGTAAAATAATAATTAATAACTGATTATAAAAGAGGCGAATCAGTGACATCCATTGTAAACAAATGGAATAAATCATAATGTGATTTCCCGTATTATTAGCCGTTTCAGTACTTCAGTACTTCAGATTCATTGACTCCCATACATAAAGGTGATTGGCCGCGGAAAACTAAAAACCGATTAATAAAAGAGGATTCCTTTATATTATCAATTTCTATTGCAATCCAATTGCAAGTAAATGTTTCAATCCATCAAAAGACGAAGTGCACCGAAGTGCAAAACAACCATTTATTTCCGCCAAAAATAGACTAGCTCCAATGGAATTTGCAAAAAAAAAAACACATAATCTGGAGTACAAACCAATTCGAAGACCGTACTTTTCTCTGATGAGTCAAAGTTTAATTTTAAAACTTTTGATGGATTTAGGCTAAGTACGCAGACCTAAAGGACAACGTCTTAATCCTCAAGGCACGGTGAAACACGTAGGAGGGAATATTTTGGTCTCGGGATGTTTTTCTGGTCATGGGATCGGACCAATTCATAAAATAAATGGCATAATGGATCGTGAAAGAATGGTTCATAAACAATAAGGTTAACGTTTTGCAAAAACCAGCACATTCACCTGATCTCAATCCCATAGAAAATTTGTGGGATATTGTAGATCGTAAAATAAATCGCGATGGTTGCGGAAATACGGACATTCCGCACATTTGTCAAATTCACCATCAAGCATTGTGATGGTATTACTGAAAATTTGTTTGTATGTGTGACACCGACGATGCTTTATGGTAAATCAAAAAATTTAAATTTTGTCAGTGACACACATACAATCAAATTTTCACTAATACCATCATAACGCTTGACGAGAATTTGACAAGTGTACGGAAAAGGTCATCCCTATTTCTGCAACCATATTAAATCTGCAAGATTAAATATGATTTTTTTTTTTTTGATAAATTTAGTTTGTTTTTATTTTGTTTTAGTAAATTTAGTTAATTTATTTTATAAATAAATAAAATAATTCGAAACCCAAATGTGTTTGTCTTAGTTATTAAGCTCGTGGCTATGTTTTGTCGCACACTGTATAACGGAATGGACTATTTTAAATCCATGCAATGAATTATTAACTTAAGAAGAAACAACTTACGACGGGATTCACTAGTCCAATAAATAATTCCTAACTAATTATAAATTGATGATATTTCCCATATTGTTACAAAACTGTGATTAATGGCAATCCAGTGCCAAAATTTCTACAAAGTTATGAACATATAAGTAACTTATACTGTGTTTTTGGCCATAAATATAAAATTTATTAATATTTTTGAAAGAAAAAAAATTTAAGACTCAGCCTAAATATGCCGCTTTTAACTTCTACGACTGGTGACAAAACTGTTTTTATATTATTTTTTGTTACGAAATTGCTAAAGGCAAAAGTCTTATGTATCGTAATAAAATAAAAAAGATTTGGAAAATTACTCAAATTGTTTCCAATAATGTTTATTTTTTTATTAAAAAAATAAATTGAAATTAAATATAAACAAATATTGAATTAAAAACATAAATTAATAAGTAAAAGAAATTAACTGCCTACAAACTTAAACAAAATTATGATAATGTCAATAAGAAAATGTAACAAATTATAGTTAAACAAATTTTTTTTAAAAAAACTTATTAAAAGAAGAAGTTATAATAAGGAAGGAAAATATAATTATATTTTTTGTCCTTTATAAGGAAAAAATATTGTGAAATCTTTACTGAAATATGCTGCTATTTTGTAGTTATTATTATTATTTTTTTAATTGATTATATTGATGGTTTTTGAAAACTGTTTACAAGGAATTTTTGTGATAAAATTTGGTATGGAATTTGTTTATGTTTGTTGTGTGTTAATAATATCAGCTTATTAGAAAAAATGTTTTTGATTGGCGGATTAATGGAATTTCCGTTTTTTGGCACCTTTCTTTTTGCCTTTGCCACCACTTTTGGCTTTACGTTTTTTGCTAGAGCCACCCAGGGAGTCAGCACGTAAGGAAGCATCACGATTAATTTCACCTAAAATCTCATCGCCCAAGGTGCCTGTAAGTTTAAGTGGGCATTAGACAATCTGTTTTGATTTGTAAAATGACTATAGGAAAAAATTTATTTACCCAAAGTTGTGAGTTTACGTTGACGATGTTTTTCCGCTTTGGTTATAGGTAGACGTGTTAAGTATGTTTCTTCATATTCCTGTTTTTCTTTTTGGGCCTTGGACAGTATTTGTTGGGCTCGGGAACCGGAAGATATTTCAGTGGGGGCATCTAAATACTCTTCTTTCAAATCTTGCAACATGGAAGATCTAGAAGAAAAGAAAGTTTAATTGGAAAAGAAATTGGATGTGTATTTTTTATTTTCAAATTTTAAACTAACGTTATGGCTCGCTTTTTGGCTCTTTCTATTAGTTTCTTTTCCTTGTCTTCGGCCTTGTCATCACCATCATAATAAACGGGTTTAATTTTGGGTGGCACATAAATACCAGGTTTACCTGCGGTGGCAGCTTTTTTAGGTTTTTTAACACCCTTTTCTTCATCGTCTTCCTCTTCGGACTCCGAAGCACTTTCATCTTCATCCTCGTCGTCATTTTCATTAGTTAACATATTTTCAGGATTTGCCTAAATAAAATAAAAAAAAAACTTCATTAAAAAAATTCTTGGATTTTCTCACTCTCCTTTTCCTTTCTCAAACCTTGAACAATATGGGATCTGATGATGATGACACACCCGTTGTTGCTGTCTTTACCAATTTGTCAATTTGATAACGTAGTTTATAATCAATTGGCCGTATTTTTTCCAACACCGTACGTATTTCTATTAATCGCTCTATGGAGGGATCGCCTTCGATGGTTTCACCGGAACATTTGCGCAACACAACATAGGTTAGATTGATTAAGTAGTCGAGTAGCATGTGATATTTAACTTCCAAGAAACTTAATCCATATTCTGTTGTTAATTCGCCACGTTTCACACGTTGCAGCATGCCCTCGACAAGGTCGGTAACCTGTTTGACGTTACTGTTCATTTCGCCCAGCAGTTGTATGGCTTGTGGAATGTCCTGTTGTTCCTGAACTTCGCAATCGTAATCGAGCGCCTTAATAGAGGGCAAATATATAACAAAAACAAACATTTAATTTTGAAGTGCTTAAGAGAAAAACAATAGAATTTCTTCCAATTATTTTAAATATCCAGCTTAGACATAAAGCATTTAACTTAAGTATGGCTTAATTAGCCAAGCCACAAACAACAAACACACACATACACACATTGCTAATTATCTGACGAGCAGATATTTTTCACACCAAAGAATTCATTTATGTCATAAAACTTGTAGACATACTTTCAAGAAGCAGACTTCGAAAAAGGGGAAATTTTAAAGAAATAGAAAATAAAGATTAATAAATTACTAGCAGATTCCAGCGCTCGAAATTCGAATGCAATTTCCAGGCAACTTTATTTCTCAACTTAACCAATTCCCAAACCAACCCTTTTTTGGTTTATTATTATTGTGAATGAAGATAACAAACTCATTAATAAACACATTAACAAATTTAATAAACACACACATAGCATTGTACAATATTATGTATGTGTTAGTAGCAACTTTAAATTCAATTTACTCAAAACAAAGGAACAAAATTAAAAAATCTGTAAATCTGCAAATCGGCTAAAAAGAAATACCTTTCAAATAATAGAAGTTTGATCAAAATCGGGATAAAACGGTAGAACAAAACATCGGTAACAAGAAATCGCCTAGCCTATTAATATTATAGATACTTATTTTCTTGATCGAGATTATAGTCGCACAAGATCTTCGTTTACATATAATATTTTAAAAACTTCATCTGGTTGGGCAGCTATTGCCAGTACATTACTAAGGAATTGGATAGCTGATCAGTAGCGATCAAGGATTCCATGTAAATGCATGTTTTTACTCGATCAGCTGTATTAGATAAGCATTAAATATTTTTCCGAATTAATAGGTTTTTCAAAAAAAGAGCATCGATATGGAGTTGCAAATTTTGCTTTAAATGCATGTTTTCGCATTTGTGTATCAAAATGTTTATATATTGAACTTTTTCAGAAATCTCAATCTAAATCAATAAATTAAAAAACCAATTAAGAAAATAATAGTCGGTCTAGGCAAACTATACGATACCCTATAACAGGCGTTTAGAGACCCTATCTCTTAGCTAATTAGATTTAGAAAATAAGCATAAACTAAATTTGAGTAGCATTGTTATTAATTTTTTTGACTTCAAATATATAGGGACCAGGTCCAAAAATGAAATGATCATGACCATGTTTGGTAAGGTCACTTATTTTTTTACAAAAACATAACAAACCAAATTTGAGAGAAATCTGTGCAATGTTTTTGTTTTTCGATAGATTTTAGAGAAGATCGGGAATCAGCTTCATATGGAGGCTATGCCTAAGAATTGGATGTAATTAACATATAGAAACCCAATTTGAACGAGATCTATATGAAAATTTGAGTATTATGGCAATTTAAGTCGATCTCATATGGGTCATTTGTATGGGGACTAGGTCTAAAAATGAACCGATTTTCACCAATAGCGTTCATCCTATAGCCGATGGAAGCTTATACACAGAACTAGAGGATTGTGTGGCGCCTAGGCGCCCGTTTATTTTTGACAAACAATTTTTTTTTTTCATTTCAGAATTTTCTTATATTTTATATATTTAAAAAAAAATAATTTTAATGTTTTTAAAATTTCTTTAAAAAAAAAAATCGAAAAACAATTGTAAAAAATACAAACCAAAAACTTTCAACGATTTTCAAATGAAGTTTTGTAAAAGGTCCAGTAGCCAACCTTTGCTTTATACTTTCTGCTTCTATACATAAGGAGGTTTTATTATTATATGATTTAAAAAAAATATTTTATTTTGATAGAAACTCGGAAATTTTAGTCTTATTAAGACAAACTATTTATATGTATCTTTTTAATAATTTAATTTATGTTTTATAACTTTTTAAAATGCATGAAAATAAATAAACTTATTCAACTAAAAAAAGTTTTTAAACCTTTCGGACAAAACAAAAAAATACTACGGTTATAACGAACTTAGTCTATAACGAACTAATTTGGCCGGTCCCGCCGAGTTCTTTATAACCGAACTCCATTCTATAGAATAGCATAGAAAAACAAAAGTTTTAGAGCAAGGTTCCTAAAAGTTTCTTAAGGTTTTAAAAGTTAATAAAAGTCGTATTTTGCATAATTCTTTTTTGAAGACATGAATACACGTTATAGCATAACATTTGAAGAATCTTTGAAAAAATTTTCAACTAAAAATTTTAATAAATAAGTCCGCAACAGCCAATATCCGGAGGCGCTGTTGTTTTGCGGTGACCATCATAACTCGTTACCGGACCATGTGAAATAAAAAAAAAAAATCGAAATGCGTTCAAAAGGTGACATGTTTCCTGAAGTAGTGACGAAGAGTTTTTCAATTTTTTTTTTTTTTTTTGCAGAATTTTGAAGTGAAAAACGATTTTTGCTATACAATTTCGGGAATTTATTGTTAAAAAATGGGGAAGAAAATAGAATTAAAAAAAAACCTTCGTGGGTACCTAATGATTTATGTGTAGATATAGTGTCTAAAATTTTAAAAGAATCGGTCAAGAAGATTTTGAGTTATGATGTTCACGGACTTCGAACATTTATTTGCGAGAAAATCGGTTTAAAGTTTTGTTAAAAACAGATTTATATACTATATACCGTATGAGGCCGGTCGCTGGAAACGCTGTATCTTCTTAAGTTTTGTTCTGATTTACTTAAAATTTTGACACAACACTCTCGACATGTTGTGCATTCAGGAAGAGAAATGCAAAAAAAGGTTTTAAAACCTACCACCCCTTAAGGAAATGCAAACACCAATACACCTACACAAAAAAGAAAAAAATATTTCATATTTCATCATACGTGTAAACTGCAAAAAGAGAACTACATTTTTTGCAAAGTTATCTATAAATCCAAAAAAGCTAAAATAAAAAATAAGCGCGCATTAGTTTTACTTAAAAAAAATCGCCTTTAATTCTTCCATGATAATTTCAATAAATTCAAATTAAAATCTTAAATATACCTATTTACGTAATTTATATTTGTCTAAATTTTTTTAAAAGCAAATTATGCAAAAATTAATATTATGAGTGAAAAAAAAAATATTTTTCCACCTCTCTCTAAAATTACAATGTAATTTAATTATGCAAAGTTACAATAATTTAAATTTTAAACTCAATATTGCACTATTTTTTCAAGGGCTTTTCATTTTCAATACAGAGCTATAACGAAATCATACGTTGGACAACAACAAAATCCACATTGAAGATCTCTTTTTTCTCAAATATTTATCAAAAAAAGCATACTCTTAGGTAAGAGCTGGCCATCAGAGAACCTGAGCGAAAGCACTCTTAACAATACAAAACAATTTTGAGATGAAAAACAAAACAGACAAACGGATAAGTTTAGTTTGATAAAAGAAGTATGTATGCATATCGGACGACGTTAAATGAGAAAAATAAAAATGTTTAAAATTTCATTCATTCCTTTTTTTTGCAGAATTTTTTCATTGACCAACAATGGGAATTTAAAGAAGAATTTGAATAGATATTAGTTTTTTTTGATGCATTTTTTGGGCTCAACTTATTCCATATGTAACACGGAATCTGCATATGTAGTGCTATTGTCGTTAGCAGTGTTGCCAATTTTGACAACTTATTGTAATTTCGACGATTTTTCAATTTGTTAAAATGATTTGTTAAATTTGTTAAAATGATGATTGAAGATTTAAAATTTTCTGTAGTATAAAAATTACGATTTCAAGGGTTAACAATTACTGGGTTGTTTATCGAAAATTGATAGTTTTTGTTCAGTGTAAATGTAAATTGCAAAATATATATAGATTTAATTCTGGGTCAAGTCGTTTCAAAGCGGAAATACCTTGAATAGCATCTCTATTTAAGATTTAAGTTTTAATTACTGCAATACTTTAAACCTATATTATATGTTTCAGCTATAGATACATATCAATAAAATTATTTAGTTGATTGCTGTGTTAAATTTTTTCCGTTGAAATTTCACCACTAATACATTTTCATATATAGAAATAACCAATACTGTAATAATATTCGTAATATGAATTATATAAATAAATTTTATTGTTTCCTTTTGTAATATTTTGTGGAGTTTTATTTTTATTTTTCTTGACAATTTCTTGTTTTAAAAATGACGATTTTGGCGATTTAGTTTCCAAAATTGTCGATTTTCAGAAGATTTTATTAGCAGACTTGGTCGGTAATATAGAAGAGAGAAAATTGTGTGTGGGTTTGTATAAAATGAGAAAGATTAAATTTTGTTTGTGTATTTCGCATTGCTTTGTAGGGAGTGCTGTGTGTGTATTATTTCAGCGTTACAGAATCAGTCAGTCAATCAGTGAGTCAGGGATCAGCGTAAATATATATACAAAATTTCATCAAAATATATTCATATTTGCGACCTGTAGTTTGATTACAAAGTTTTGCATAGACGAACGGACGGACGGATATCGCTAAATCGATTCAGAAGTAATTCTGAGTCGACCGGTATAATAAAAGAAGGTTCTTGGTCAAATATTTTGACAAGTTATCGTGAACACTGTTGGTAAAGGTAAAAATTTCGTTGCGTCATTTTCGCGTTACTTGTCCCGTTTTATCTGTGTTGCCATTTCTTAAAGAAACATATAAATTATTATATCTTTGAAAATTTTCATCAAAATGCTAATTTTGATGACCGATTTTCCATTGGACCGATCGTCCTGAAGTTTTTACAGTCTTTCTGTGTATCCGGAAGGGACTATATAGGCTATACATTTTTTGATATTTTTGTCAGCGTGGCAACTCCCATACAAAGTAATTATAAAATATCATTTATATCGAATACTATGACAGATACAGCTTTGCTAATTTGTTTGAGGTCATCTATTATTCATGTGAGTAGTCCGACAATAAATGGGCAGGATCAGGCGTGGCACCGCCCATATAAAGTAAATATATAAAATCATTTAACTGTAGTACTAGAAAAAGAAAGGCCTTGACATTTTGTATGACTCCACCAGATATTAATGAGATGGGCGGGATAGGATTATACAAAAAATACGAAGTACTATGAAATTGAGAGTCTTGAAACTTTAGCAGTACATTAATTTCCAGTGTTGGTAGTCGTGGAAATTATGGGCGGAATCGGAAAATTTAAAAATCGCCAAAACCGAAAAACGCGAAAAATAAAAATCTTCAAAATCAAAAATCGCCAAGATCAGAAATCTCAAAAACTAAAAATCGCCCGAATCAAAAATCGCTAAAATAAAAAAATGTCAGATGATTTTCAAAATTCATGGCCAATAGTTAAGTGTTGCCGGATTTCATTTGGAAAATCCATTTTTTTCTCCAGAGTAAAAACCCCGAACAATTTGATAATTTTTGTTCCGAATAAGAAAACAAAAAATATTGTATATACTACAAACTTTGTTAAAATTTAATTTTTTTTTATATGCAATTCATGTTATGTTGCGTTTCATTTTATAAAACATCTTTTTTAGACAAAAGGAAATTAAAATATTCAGTAAAAACTTGGTAGTCCGGTTAAAGGATTGCAGACCCCAATGCTTATTGCCGAGTTTTCCGGATGCGTTCCATTTCGCATTGCTTCAGAGATATAAACTTGATACTATTAAACAATTTGTTTTTGTGTTTTTGAAACCAATCGAGATTTGACGCGTTTGAGGCGCAAAAATATCTTTTAAAAATGGTCTTGACTAGTCCTTTGATCGACTGATCGCTTTGATCGACTGATCGACAAGATCACGAACCGATTTTTCAGCACCAGGTTTTTATACCCTATACCACTATGTGGTTTGGGTATAATGACTTTGTGCTGCTGTTTGTAACAACCAAAAATATTCGTCCTAGACCCATCTTTAATTATACCGATAGACTCAGAATCACTTTTTGAGTCGAAATAGCAATGTCCGTCCCTCCGTCCGTCCGTCTGTGTGTCCATGTAAAGCTTGTAATCAATCTACAGCTCGCAAATATGAATATATTTTGATGAAATTTGGTATATAAACTTCCATCAGCCATGGGATGAACGCTATTGAAATTGGTGAGAATCGGTATATGTTCAGACCTAGCCCCCATACAAATGACCCCTATGAAATCGACATAAATTGCCATAAGTTCCAAATTATCATATAGATCTCAGTCAAATTAGGTTTGTATGTGTTTATTACATCCTTTAATCAGTAGTTCAAAAATACTCCCTATAGGAAAATTCTTAGTCATAGGCCCCATATAGAGCTGCTTCCCGATCTTCACTTAAATCTATCAAAAAACACAAATATTTCACAGATTTTTCTCAAATTTGGTTTGTATATATTTTTTCAAAGTATAAGTGACTTTACCAAATATGGTCAGGATCGGTCCATTTTTCGACCTAGTCCCCATATAAATATAGTATCCGATATGAACTTTTTTATATCTGCAGCGAAAAAAATTAATAAAAATGCCACTCAAATTTGGTTTATGCTTATTTGCTATATCCAATTAGTTGGACCGAAGAGATAGGGTCTCTTAACCATGGTATAGGGTATCGTATAGTCGGGCTAGACCGACTATAATTTGCTTACTTGTTTCTTTTTAACGTTTATTTTTTATTTCTGGTCCAGAGCGCTTTTTGTCTTCAACGCTTTATCTGCTTTCTTGAAACTATTCTTATCATTTTTCGGCATAGCCCGGTCACCGAAGGCCTTATCTAACATTCTTAACGTTTCTGAAGCAGATTTTTTTCCCACAAACGAAATTTAATAGAACTTTTATGTTCAACAAAATCAGACATCATTAAAAATCGCCAAATTCCCTTTTAATATATCTTCATTAGAAATTTAGACCATGTCAGAAGCAGTACTACTAACAAAAAATAATTATTTTCCAAAGTCGATAAACCTGCCAAGTTAAAATTGAAAAGTCAGTTACGGAATATTTAATATTAATTCTTGCAATTTATGTTTATTTTTATGCATTAGCAACGAAGTTTAGACTGAAAATGGAGCGGTTTACAAAATTCAAGGAATCCAATAAAAATATTTACAAAACATGAAAAAGCATACAAAGAAATTCCTAACGTTAGCTTTCTGTATTTAAAAATGGTTTAGCTCTCGAGCACTTATCATTAGAACCGAAATATTTTGCGAATAAATCGGGGCATGTTTTACAATTCATCACATTTTATTTATTTGCCATTTAAAAGGTTCAACAAATTTAAATAAAACTGCTTAACCCTATTTGCGTTGCTATTAAGTTATTGGGCATGTGGAACAATATTCCAAAGACGTGAAGCAACCAACTAAAACTGCCATTCAGATACAAGGCAATGGTGTAATGAAATAACAATGTTTTTTCCTCTTGAGATCTGGAAAAACAAAAGGTATCATGGGGTTTGTGTAAAGATAATTTTGTGTAGGTAACGGAGACGCCATAAAGATTTGTTGAAATATGAGAGACTTGAGATTACTTTCTCAATCCATACACATATCTAATAATATTGTTGAATGTAACTTTAAGTTTCCTTTTGCTGGTAGAATCGCAGCTTGCAAAAAAATCACTTCTATAAATTAGACGTGGAATTTGATATGTCTTAGCGAGCACAATTCTTGTTCGTAAAGGGGTGAAATATTGTGATGATCAAAGCATCCTTAATTTGCTGTAAGTTTGTCCGACGTATAAGTTTACATGATTTGTCCATGTTAAATTGCTGTCCATATCAGAAATCAACCCAAGGTTCTTGGCACTTATGGCAGTATCCATTGCTTTCTTTTATGAATTATCATACACTTTGACTTATATTTTTTTTTGGCAACCCTGGTAATTAATAACAAGCAAAAATATCAAAGCTTTGATTAAATAAATAAAATAATAATAATACAGTGCTCAAAAATAGATAGTGACTATTTAAAAACATAAACATTATATATTCATAAAGTGGCAAATAAAATATTAACAAAAAGTTGAATTTTCTTTTCGGAAGCAACAAATTTGTTAATCTCACTTATGATAGGGCTGAATGCAGTAAATGCAAGTTAGCAATAAGAGGTGAAAGTGGCATACGATGCAACGGAGTATGTGTTAAAGTGTATCACTTTACAAAAAAATGTGCTGGCATAGACCAATATTCGGCAAATATTATTGATGAAGACAATTTTGTACGATATATCTGCAACGATTGTATGCTATATATTAAAAATGTAGATCTTGTTGTAAGAGAAATTCAAAATAGTGTTGATAAAAATAAGCAATCTTTGTTACAATATGAACATGAATTTGAAAGTTCACTAAGGAAAATGAATATGAAATTAAATTACTATTGGAAGCAATAGAAAGTCGTTATGATGCGAGATTCAAAAAGATGTATAATATACAGAAATTATGTTAAAAAAAATGTACAAGAAGTGAAAATTCTATATGGAAACATAAACAAAGCTGAAAATAATAACAAAAATATACGCGATGCCATCGAAAAAAATAATAAGAAAATGTGCAACGAAATAAAGAAGGTTATAAAAGACACAAACGTAAAAGCAACAAAAATGTCATATGCGCAATAGGTATATGACTTTTTGCATTTTTTGAAAAAAAAAAAAAAATATGCATGGCCGTACATGATGAGAAATGGCAAAAAATAAAAACTGCGTTTTTAGTTTTTCATTTTATTAGAAAAAAGTCCCGCACCGACCAAGATTAAAGTTTACATGTAAATTCTCAAAGAAAAGCATAACCAGTGGTTTCTCGCTTACGTTCTCTGATTTGTTTTGCTTTTCTTTTTTTTTATTATTTTATTCCATTCTTAAAAAAAAGCTGTGAATTTTTGCAAACTTCTGAGTACTGTGTGACTATTGTTCATGAACTCAACACTTGGTGCGTGCTTTCTGACTGTGTAGTTGCATTTATACAGAAATATTTATATATATTAAATTAAAGTAATGAGTTCTGGAAAAAGTGCAAGTGCTGTTTTGAAAAATTCGGCAGTATGGGAAAATAATTTGACTCATTTTGAAAGAAGTGCAACTAAAAGACGAGAAATAATTAACATAGATAAAAATTTGAATGAAATGTGCAGAATACCAAAGCAGATGGTTATAATAGGACGGTACAACGTATTGGCAAGAACCGAAAGAAATAAAAAAATAAGGTGTCAGATTATTGCCAAGGAATTGCTTGATTTATGGTCGAAATTAAATATTCCATGTGTACTTGAATCTTCGATAAAAAGAAAAGTAGAAAAGCTTTTAGATCGTTACTGGAAACCCAACAATAGTGTTTGGAGAATTATTTGATGTAACCAATCCAGAAGGCATTTGGCTAAGCAGATAAGAAGAAGATAAAAAGTTGTACGCACTTCAAACAAGTACGAAAGGAGATGTTGGATACACAACAGCCAAGGAAATGATTATTCATCAACCGCGACCGCCTTGGTCGCAGACAGAAATGTATCTGACTGTTGTGAAACATGGTTTCACACGTATAGGGTGTAGATTACAATTGTACGAGAATAGTATAAGATCCGTTTAAATTTGATATAGAGAATATAATAACGTGTATAAAAATAATAATTATAGTAATAATAATAATAATAACAATAATAGTAATAGTAATAATAATAATAATAATATTAGAATAAAATATAACATAACAGAAACAATAATAATACCGCAAACAACCATAACTGAAATATAAATTCATTTAATTAATAACGATCGATTTTTCTCGAGCGTAATTATTAAATGTTTTCTTTCAAGAAACATACATACAACCCAATTTAGCATGGTAACGTACATTGGCTCATTTGCTTATGTTTGAATTTTTTGTCACCTTCAATGTGGAGCAATACGATATTGTTCCGCATTGACAGGTGTTGTGCTGTTTATTTTTTTCGGTTACCATGCGTTGGTTTGTATTCTTTTTTTTTAGAGTTTTTTTTTTGTATCGCAATTTTCTGTTATTGCAATTTTTAGCAATAACATTGACTTAATTTTCTTTTCCGCGTATATTAAATGTTAACGTATGTCTTTTTGTTTTTCCCACGGTATTTGCGATATTATTATTTGTTTTCTTTTTGTTATTGATTAGTTAACTATTTAAGTATGCCATGGCCATGAACTGCATTGCGTTATGGTCAATGTTTGTTTTTTTTTTCATTCTATATTATTGCTGATATTTTATTTCTTTGTTACTTTGTATGTTTGTTTATTTTCTTTCAATTAATTTAATTTTCATAAGTTAATATTAAGATTTTTGTATAAATAAAGAAGAAACAGTGCATAACGGCAGCAGATGAAAACTAGAGGCCGCACTGTTTGGTACGGAATCTGGTTTTGTTTATTTTTTTTATTTTTCCACAGCTACATTGACGCCGTTTGGGCGTCGATTGACAGCGCTTGCCAGCGCTAAAACAGAATAGGCAAAGCCGGGTTTTTTTTTGTTTGTTTAGTTTCAGCTCCTTTAGGAGCAAAACATTAATGGCGCAGCCGGTCTTCGGACCAAAAATCGTTCTGGCATTAGGCCGAATTGTTAGTTTTTTTTAATTAGTTATTTTTTTTTTTACTGTTTACCAGGTTTAGGTAGTTACTTGTTTTTTTTTTTTTTTTGCTTTCGAGTTAATTAATTTTTAGAATAATTATTTTGTTGTGTAGTCGATTACAGTTTTATTTCTTTTGAACATTTAGTTTGTCGAAATGTGCGTTTAATTTTCATTGATTATTTTGGTTATTTTTGGGAATATGGGTTTCTTATCTAGGAGTGGGGTAGATTAGTTTTTAGTAGCAGTTTGGTAAATATTGGAAACCAAATTGCTCCCATCCTCGGCTCTATATGGGGATGGGAGCAATCTGGTGGGAGTGATAGGTTTAGTTATGTAGTAGTTAGTTAGTTAATTATGTATAGTAGTAGGGTATTAATAGTTTAATGTTTTTGTTTTATTTTGAAGAAAGGAATGAATAAAGGGGTAGCTTGTTTTTGCATTTTCTTTTTATATATAAATGTGACGGTAGATTACAGTGTGCGGACCGAGATGGACCTATGGGACGACTACGATACGCATAAGGGAAAACTCGTAAATGATATAATAACCATATATGAACGCTTTGCAGGTCGTTAAACACGCTATCGGATCTGAAATTAGTTGGTTTCGGGGCTAGGCAGAAGGAGTACGCACGGGGTTTTTTTTCGTGAATGGCGAAAGGGCCATTCACGTATATTCTCCCTAGTTGTTAATGGGTATCCTGAACTGAAAGCATATGTCCATCATTTAGTTGTATACATACGTCCGTAATGAAGTTTTTTTATTATTTTATGTTGTGTATTTGAGGTGGTGAGGGGAAGGCCTACAAGGGTACCCCACCTGGAAGCCTCAGTTTTTTTTATATATGGAGGATGACGCCATGTGTAGCGGGCATACCTCAGCAGTTGTAAATGGTTCGACGGAATGAACCTGGTAGGGGAGTAAGGAGCGAGTCTCGCAAAATTCGCGGCTGACACTGTGGGGAGGGTTTTTGCCGAGAATAGCCTCACAGTGGCCCGGTTCCGGTATGCGAAATGCAGCAGGAACCTGTCCTACTCCGGAAAAGGATGACGCGCTGTGTGCGGTCATGCCTTATATGGGTGGCAGTGTTTAGGTAGGACACGTGCCTTAATTGGTTTTCATTAGGAGTATGGATGATTGGACATATTATAGTTTCAGACAGGCCGCCAGTAGCTTGGCATTAGCGTGACCTTTATGTGTAGTGGTTATTGTTAGGGTAGAACGAAGGTATATTTCTTTGCAGAGTATAGTTTTATCACGTGAGGGGGTACCGGTGTCGATGGCTCTCCAGTATAGCCATCTAAATGATGCCGTACTCTGTGCAAAGTGTGCTTGTATTCCATGCAATGAAATCGGTGGTGAAGGCTACCTAGCGTAGCCATCTTTATGGCCGCCGTACGCCCGTAGTTCGGTCCAGTTAGTCAGGGTTTGTCGGAAAAGGCTTATGACAGGAAGGTAAATGCTGTGTCCTTTGCAGTAGGTTGATAGGGTGCTTATTAGGAACAACACCAGGGAAAATAAGTTTTCACCCATTTCGACTGGACCTTATGAGATAGTTGGGGTAAACAGTATGGTAACGTCCACGGTGCGCATAAAGGGGAAGAATCGTAAGTGGCATAATAACCAGTTACGTGCGTTCCACCAGTGATCGCATTATTTGGTCTGAAATCATTCCATTTAATACACATGTCCGTGATGTCCAAGGTTTTGTTTTGTTGTTTATTTTAGTAATTGTGTATTTGAGGTGGTGAGGGGAAGGTCGGGGGTTTACGCGTAACCCGCCGACAAGTGTCTCCCACCAGGAAGCCTCAGTTTTTTTATGTGGAGGGTGACGCCATGTGTAGCGGGCACACCTCAGTGGCTGAGAATGGTTCAACGGATTGAATCTGGTATGGGGAGTCAGAAGCGAGTCTCGCAAAATTCGCGGCTGACACTGTGGGGAGGGTTTTTGCCGAGAATAGCCTCACAGTGGCCCGGTTCCGGTTTGCGGAATGCAGCAGGAAACCGTTCTGCTCCGGAGAAGGATGACGCGTTGTATGCGGTCATGCCTTATATGGGTGGCAGTGTTTAGGAAGGACACGTGCCTTAATTTGTTGTTATTTATTTTGAAGTGTTTTTGAAACTTTAGGTTGGACATGTGTATACAAGGGGGCTTAGATATGATTTCGGTCGGACCACCGATGGGTCGGCTTGCTGGTGTCTTATTGCCGTAGAAATAGGAACAGTACTGCTGTTAGGAAAAAATGCTTTATTTATTTTATTTATTAGAGCAAAAGTAACCACTCATTAAAATACAGTGATTTGAGTTGTTTTTCTGTCAAAGGTTTAAAAGCATATTGGTATTATATTAGCCGAGTATTGGTTTCTTTCTTCCCTATGACATTTTTCTTTTAGCATAGGTTGGAGATAACTGGAATTTGGAGTCGTCTGGATGGTCGCCGCACTCCTACGGTTGGGCCGACGAGGCCCACGAGATACTTTTCGAATGCAGCGGACACTCTGATGGAGGAGAAAATATATTTAAAAAAAAAAATATATATATAAGAAAAGATATTAAAAAGAACAGAAAAAAAATAATAAGAAAAGATGGGAAATCTCCCCATGTAAAAAAAAAATAAATATTAATAACAAGAAAAGATGGGAGATTCCTCACGTTTTAAAACTAAAAACGATTGAAAAAAAAAAGAGAAAAAAAAATATATATATAATAATAATGAGAAAAGATGGGAGTTCTCCTCACCTAAAAAAAAAATTAAAAGAGAAGACTTCCCCACATAAAAAAAAAAAAAAAAAAAAAAAAAAAAAAACAATGGTTGAAAAAAAAAAAAAAATATATATATATAAGTATAAAAAAAAAAAACAATAAGAAAAGATGGGAGGCCCCCTCCGTAAAAAAGAAAAGAGAAATAAGAAAAAAAAAATTGGAGGTCTCCCCATACATACATATTTAAAAAAAAAAACAAAACAAAACAGCGAATATGTATAGATAGTAGCATACATATTTGTTTAAAAAAAAAAAAAAAGTAAGAAGATAAAGATAAAAAGTAAGAAACATACATATCTATTTAAAAAGACATATTTTAAAGAAAAAAAAAATAGTAGCATACATACTTGTTAAAGGAAAAAGAATATATAGACATTAAACTTACATATTTAAAAAAATATAAAAAAAAAACTACATATTTAAAAAATATATATATATATTAACATACATGAAAAAAAAAGGAGAATATAAATACATTTTAAGAAAACAAAAAAAAAAAAAAATAATTTATTTAAAAAAAAAAAAAGAAGATATATTAAGATATACTATAAGCATACACATATTGAGAGAAATATATTAAAAAAAAAAAAAAAAAAAAAAAGAAAGAAAAAGAATATGTACATATTATATTAGTAGAAGAAAGAATTTGGCAAAAGAGAGGAAGGAATTAATCCTTAAATAGCTATTGTTCAAGAAAAAAAAAAAAAACGGAATTATTGTATTAAAATATGAGTAGAAAATATATCTACAGTTTGGTCAGTTGTAAATAGTATAGGAAATACTCCATTTTTTTTTATATATTAGTAGAGTTAGGAAATTCCGACCCAAGTCCACGGTGAACGAGGTGGAGCAACAGTCGTCCAGAAAACGGGAGAGGCAGCAGAGAGCAGTAGGCTGACAGGTCTGATGGGTGGCCACATGACGGACATAGGGGTGAATGCCTGTACGGAGCTGATGATCCAACCCCAGATGCAAGGGCGAATTGCGAACGAATCCATCGAGAATTCTATATGCGATGGATTGGCTATTGGTTTGGTTCCAGCGAAACAACATTCCTGTTTAGTTCGTCAGGGATGTCGTAAAGAGGAAAGCTAAGCTGAACTATATCCGTTTGGCAAAGCAGCAAGCCGATTCCTGTGGCGATGACGTAATCATTTGCATCATTGCGAATCATTTGAAAATGTTCGGTTTTCGCCTTGGATCACCGTTTGCGACAAGTTTCATTATTGAAGGTGATCAGGGGAGTGCTCAGATCTTATGTTGAATACCACAATAAGCACCAATTGACTAACGGGAAATTAACAATCCATTGCTCCAAGTATTGTCCCCAATGCCGTCATCCAAGTGACAGGCCAAAATTTGTCTTACGAAGCGGCCAGCCAAAGTAATTTTTTTTACGAAGAAGGTGGCTAAGAATTCGTTTTATGAAGCAACAGGCCAACGATTGTCATGGTGTAGTATTGGAGTGGAATCACAGGAATGGTTATATGCATTGGTAGTATCTTCATCATCCGCATTGGTTCCGGATTCGTCCTTATCAGTTTGGTTATTATCAGCAGCCTTAACACCAACATTATCATCAGCAACAACCTTATCATCAACACCAACATCATCTTCAGCATCAACATTATCATTATCATCAGCACAACATTCATCATCATCATCATCATCATCAGCAGCAGCAGAATCAACAATAGCGGCAGCAGAAGCAGCGTGCCAGTTCAGTGTCGCTGGTAAACGATTGGGAATCGTTTCCGTGGAAAGGGGGAGGAATGTTGTGAAACATGGTTTCACACGTATAGGGTGTAGATTACAATTGTACGAGAATAGTATAAGATCCGTTTAAATTTGATATAGAGAATATAATAACGTGTATAAAAATAATAATTATAGTAATAATAATAATAATAACAATAATAGTAATAGTAATAATAATAATAATAATATTAGAATAAAATATAACATAACAGAAACAATAATAATACCGCAAACAACCATAACTGAAATATAAATTCATTTAATTAATAACGATCGATTTTTCTCGAGCGTAATTATTAAATGTTTTCTTTCAAGAAACATACATACAACCCAATTTAGCATGGTAACGTACATTGGCTCATTTGCTTATGTTTGAATTTTTTGTCACCTTCAATGTGGAGCAATACGATATTGTTCCGCATTGACAGGTGTTGTGCTGTTTATTTTTTTCGGTTACCATGCGTTGGTTTGTATTCTTTTTTTTTAGAGTTTTTTTTTTGTATCGCAATTTTCTGTTATTGCAATTTTTAGCAATAACATTGACTTAATTTTCTTTTCCGCGTATATTAAATGTTAACGTATGTCTTTTTGTTTTTCCCACGGTATTTGCGATATTATTATTTGTTTTCTTTTTGTTATTGATTAGTTAACTATTTAAGTATGCCATGGCCATGAACTGCATTGCGTTATGGTCAATGTTTGTTTTTTTTTTCATTCTATATTATTGCTGATATTTTATTTCTTTGTTACTTTGTATGTTTGTTTATTTTCTTTCAATTAATTTAATTTTCATAAGTTAATATTAAGATTTTTGTATAAATAAAGAAGAAACAGTGCATAACGGCAGCAGATGAAAACTAGAGGCCGCACTGTTTGGTACGGAATCTGGTTTTGTTTATTTTTTTTATTTTTCCACAGCTACATTGACGCCGTTTGGGCGTCGATTGACAGCGCTTGCCAGCGCTAAAACAGAATAGGCAAAGCCGGGTTTTTTTTTGTTTGTTTAGTTTCAGCTCCTTTAGGAGCAAAACATGACACCTCAATATCGTCCCTAGAAGAAGACACATAATTATATGCATCAGACGATGATAGCTATGAACTAAGAGTCATGGAGCTAAGGCTGCAGTGAAAATGGTTCAGACTTCCAACGTGAGCACGAGTAATGCAGCAAAAATATGTGAAGAGTTGGTGAAATCGGGTATTGATATTCCAACACCCTCACAATCTGGTGTCTATAAGACCTCAATAGAAGCAGCGAAACGTATGGAAGAAAAGTATATGGCTACATTAAAAGAAGAAAATTGGTGTCTGCATTTTGATGGGAAGAAATAAGGTAAAAAAGAAGTGCAGGTAGTGGTGTTGACAAACGAGCTTAAAGAAGTCAGGTTGGCGGTCATGGAGCTTCATAATGGAAAAAGTGTGACAATATTTGAAGGTGCTAATTAAATAAAAAGTTTTTAAATAGATAACTAACTATGATAATATATTGCAGGCACCAAAAAAATTTTAGATAAATTTAAACTATGGAATTCCATTAAAATGATTATTTGTGATACAACAAATTTCAATACAGGAAAAAAATGGAATTGTTCATTTACTGCAGACATCGTTGCAAGAAAAATCTTTTTCACATCCGCAATATGTTGGTTGTCAACATCATGTCTTAGATTTGATTCTAAAGCATGTCATGAATGAAATGCTTGTTACGATATTTTTACAAAATTGATTACCGAATACGAAAATCTTAAACAAAACTTCAAGCGAGGCGATATCATATTGGAAATACACGGTATCAAATGGCGTGATAACATGCAGTATTTGTACGAACTAGGACAAGCATTCAAATATTGTGAGAAAAATAACTTATTTCCTTTTATCAAATTCCGTGTATTACCAGCACTCAGTAACACCCGCTGGAATTCCAGAGCCATTCTGGCACTTTTAACTTTTATACTCAAACCCGAACACAGGACAGAACTTTTGCCAATTTGTCAATTTATATGCAGCGCATGGTACGATATATGGTTTTCAGATCAACGTTTTCGCTACAATAACTTTGAAAATTTGGAAACATCTGTAAAGCCCTTCAAAAATGCTCATAAATGTTTACTTAAACACTGGGTGGAGGAAGATTTCGCTATTCTAAATTTAAAACGAACCAATATTTGTGCGGAACGAGCCATTAAAGTAATACAAGAAGTCTATACTTATTGTAAAATTGAACGCACTTTTAACTTGAAATTTATTGCATCTAATGAAAAAATTAACAAATAAAACTATTTGCAGGCTATTATTGTGATTTTTATTTTATCTTGAAAATAAAAAAAGTAAAACAGAACTCATAAATCAACAGAATATTTGTACATTACAAAAAATTTTAGGCCTTTTCAATTGAGTTGTCTTCTTCTTCCAGTTTAAAACCCACAATTTTTGATCTTGCTCGGTGCGGGATTTTTTTTCAATAAATTGAAAAACTAAAAACGTAGTTATTAAAAACGTAGTTATTATTTTTTGCCATTTCTCATCATGTACGGCCATGCACAACATAGTTACAAAAAAGTCATATACCTAATGCGCAATCTTTGAAAACGATGCCAGATTTATCAAAAAATGTCCCCTTGTTAAACCAAAGGAGAAACAAAGTGTAGAAAAAAAACAAAAGCTGAATTAAATAAAAAAGTTGATCCAATCAATTTTAAAATTACAAATACTGAAAGCAGAAAAAACGGTACGGTTGTGATCCAGAGTGAAAATATAGAAGAACGGGAAAAAATTAAAAAGGCGATACAAGGTGAAATTAGTGAAGATTATGAAATAAAAATCCCAAAAGATATTGATATGCAAATTGTAATCACTGACTTAAACTTTAAAATGTCTGATAAAGAATTAATAGAAAAATTAAAAAAACAGAACGAAATACTAAAAAATAGCAAGATAGGCGTTATTAAAATATATGAAACAAAAATATATAATAGAACAATATTTAATACAAAATTGAAAATAGACAATGAATCGTATCCGAAAATAATAACAGGTCAAAAGCTTAATTTAGGATGGGACAGATGTAGGGTTTTTGATGGTACGGACATCATGCAATGCTTCACGTGCCAATGATATAACCATAAAGCGTCGGAGTGTAAGAATGAAATTGTATGCTACAAATGCCATGGAAACCACAGAGGTAAAGATTGTAATTCTGAAATAATCATGAAATGTATTAATTGCATGAAAGAGAATAAAAGACTAAATCCAGGACTTGATGAGAATCATGTCACCAATAACCGGGAGTGTCCGGTGTATTAAAATAAATTGAATCTTCGAAAGAGAAGGATGGGTTTATAAATCTAGCAACCAAACCAGATTCATGGTATATACACAAACATTCAAGGCTTGGTTAATAACTTCAACAAATTAGAAATAATATCAGCAATTAATAAACCTGAGTTCATAATTTTAACAGAAACGCATCAAACTGATGAAATAGATGAAAGTGCAATTGAAATAGACCAATACGAGCATTATAGCACCTTATCGAATTCATCTAGAACTGGGGGAGTTATAGTTTATTTCAAAAAATATTGGCATATAAACAATATCAAAAATAACATTAAAGACACAAAACTGGATTAGAGCATATATGGCGAAGTATGAAAAAACATCAATAATAATAATAATAATAATATATACTTAGGTCACCAAGTGGTTTAGAATTAGAATTCTGTGATACTTTTCAAGATTTTTTTAGAAGAAATATGTGAAACAAACTGTGATATCTTAATAGCCGGAAATTTTAACATTGACTGGAAAAATGATTTTTATACAAGGAGATTTGAAAGCATACTTAACGATAATGGACTAAAACATGTAATGAAAGAATATACTAGAATAGCAAAAAACTCGAAAACTTTAATTGAATATGAAGCAAAATAATAATAAAGAAACAAATATTTTCAAATACAATAAAAACAGCTTCAAAAATGAAATAAGTGCAATATTAAATTATGATGAAATAAATGATTTAAACGAATATGTACACTATTTTGATAACTGCCTTGAAAACACAATAAAAAAATTTACTATTAAGAAAAAAATAACTGAAAAAAGTAAAAACAAGTGGTCTAACAACGAACTCCAATCATTAAAAAGAGAAAAAGTCTTTAAGTATCAAAATGCAATTACAGTAAATAAAATTGACGCTTGGAATAGTTATAAAATAATTAGAAATATCTATAAAGCAAAAATTTAACATTAAAAAAAAAATAAATATATTAATAATAAAATAAATGGTGCAAATAACCAAAAAAATGTGGAGTAAAATTAAAGAACTAGTCCTAAAAAACCCAAATCTGTGATAAAAACTGTGATATATAAACAAATGGAATATAAAGACAATTTTCAAATAGCCAAAAATTTTAATGATTATTTTGTAAATAGTATTAAGGAAATCAGATATTCCATTGAAAATGTGCAGTATGAAAATCAAATACCTGTGATAAACTTTAAAATTAAATTCCGTGCAATACATTTACAAGAACTAAAGATTATTTTTAAAAGCATTAACAAAAAACCTGATTATAACAAACTATCAAGTGACATAATCCTAGATAATTGGGACAGAACAGGCAATATTATATTAAATATTATAAATAAATCACTAGAGACTGGCGTATTCCCATATAATTGGAAAGAAGCGATGATTTTTCCTAATGAAAAAGTAAAAAATACATTAAAATGTGAAGAATATCGACCAATTAACACCTTAAAAACATGTGAAAAAGTCATTGAAAAAATAGTAAAAAATCAATTGGAAGACTACATGGAACAACACACGTTATTATCAAAATATCAATCAGGCATTAGAAGAAATTATTCATGTGAAACTGCAGTAAATTATGTCATAAACAGATGGAAATGTAAAAAGAGAAAAAAATAAAATATTAGCGATTTTCCTTGATTTTAAAAAGGGCTTTTGAAACGATAGATAGGGACATCCTATTGAAGAAATTAGCTAAATACGGTGTTGAAGATACAGAGCTAAAATGGTTTCAGTCATATTTAACAAATCGTAGACAATTAACAAATGTTAATAATGAAATATCCAATGCAATAGAAAATGATTTTGGAGTACCACAAGGCTCAATTTTAGGAGCTCTACTATTTGTTATATGTGGGATTTCATGTCAAGTGCACCAACTTTTGAAACCGATGTCTTCCGATCGGGATGAAATTTGCACCAAGGTTAGTCCTATTGGATAGTAGTTTAGACACAATTTTTCAACAAGATCGGTCCAGATCTCTCTGAGTTAGAGGGGATCAAAATTTGACATTTTGGCCAAACAGGTGTTTTTTCTCATCCATGTAACTTATTACCTATTGTTCTTATAAAATTTTCTCCCAAAGAGTTTAGATAGCTATTTCTTCAATATTTCGGAAAAAAATACTTAAAAAAAAAAAAATTTGTACTTAAAGCATTTTTTGCCTTTTTTTCAAAAAGGGCATTTTTTTTCATAAGAAAGCTTAGGATTCTTCCTTTAAGAGCTTTTTGGTCGCTTAGTGGGATGGGAGTGGGATATTTATCATAATAAATGTTTTATAACTCAAGACAACGGTTTTTCAATTTTTCACAAGTGCACTATTTTGAATTTTTTCCTATTTGTGTGTAAAACCTTACAAATAAAACTTATACTGAGAAACTAGACAAACTAAACTTTCCGAAGGTATATAACATACCTAACTAAAATTTTATACCCTCGATACTGTAATACCCAGAATATGTTAACCTCAGGAAAAAAAATCGCTTTTTTTCTATAGAAATGTTGAAAAATTATTATTTTTTATTTATTTTTAATAATAATTAAATTAATGTATAATAATAATAATATTAAAAATAAAAAGATAAATAATTTATTAAAATTTAATCTTAATTGAATTAGATCCATTTATATCATAACTATTTTTATACTTAATTTATTGTAGCTGATGAAGTATTTAAGTCTTGTAAATTTTTAAATACCCAGTCTTTCATCCAGCTTTTTTGTCGCCTTTATTTACTGCGTTTTTTTGTCAATCCTTTCATGGCGTTACTAGGATCAGCTGTTGATTTCGCTGCTGGTTTATTTGTTGTCTTTGGAAAGAAATCGCATTGAATAGAGGCAGAAAACTTTTTCAACTTGAGTCTTCCATCGACAAGCGGTATAAAAGCATGGTATTGAGCGGTGCCATCGATTGTTACCGCAGCATCGAATCTGCTCTTCAGTGTTTTCAATGTTTCCTGATGATCCTCTTTGCTACTAAAAACTATTTTAGTTTCTTTACAATAACTCTTTGCCCAATGGAATAAAGCAGACGCATCTAAGATGCGATCTTGATGACAGCACTGGAGGCTATACTTCGCTGCATTTCTTTTAAGGTTTGCTCCAATACCATCACATGCTCCTTTACCATGAGCAGTGCGATGGAAATGCCACTCAGCTGGCATTCCAAAATCTTTTTTTTCATGGGCCATAAGATTTACCAAGTTATTTTTGTTTTTAAAATGTTGACGAGCTCCGTCCGAAACGTAGTAGTATTATCTTCTGGTACTCATAAACTGCAACGGTATCATGTTTTAAATCATCGGATATCATTGCCATACTTTTGTGTTCCAGTTTTTCATCTTTCATGTAGTAAATAACTACTGTGAATATAGTTGCTTGGTCGTTATTGAAGTGGAATGCTATGGCATCCTGAAGAACATATTTATAGTTTTCTGCGAAATCATATGAAATAACGAATTCACCAGACTTCAAATGTATCTTCAAATCCTTGAAGAATGACCATTACTCTTTGACTAAAAAGTCATGGTTTCTCAAGTTTAGCAATCCTGTACACATTTCTTCCACAAAATCATCCACATTTAAAATGATTGTTTTCAATGTGCATCTGTCAGTCTGAATCCAAGATTCAAATTTGACCTCCTCTATATATTCTCGACCTAAAGAGTTGATTAAATTTTCTTTGATGAATGTGGTTTTCGGGCAATTGGTACATTCACCTAAGTGGCAAGAAGTTGTTGCATTAGGACACATAGTCAATTTAAGGCAATCGCGGTAATCGTGTAAATCTTCTGCCGAATCATCTGTTAAATACTTTAAGTTGATTTCCTTCAACATCAGTTTAACATTTTCATGGTAAATGCAAACGCATACTGTGTGAGTTTCGCTGCTTTCTGCCAAAACGCAATGTTTTGGCCTCATTTGGGTTAATTTCCTGAAGCCAATTCTAACATCCTCGTGTTCAGATTGAAATGTTGAAAATAACTCTTTCAGGTTACAGATAACCATTCTCTTCTGTTATGGTATGAAGGTATGTTACATACCTTCGGAAAGGTTAATTTGTCTAGTTTCTCAGTATAAGTTTTATTTGTAAGGTTTTTCACACAAATAGGAAAAAATTCAAAATAGTGCATTTGTGAAAAATTGTAAAACCGTTGTCTTGAGTTACAAAACGTTTATTTTGATAGATATCCCACTCCCATCCCACTAAGCGACCAAAAAGCTCTTAAAGGAAAAATCCTAAGCTTTCTTATGAAAAAAATGCCTTTTTTGAAAAAAAGGCAAAAAATGCTTTAATTTAGCAAAAAAAAAGTCTGAAAAAAAAATTTTTTTTGAAGTATTTTTTTCCGAAAACTATTTGGGAGAAAATTTTCTAAGAACAATAGGTAATAAGTTACATGGATGAGAAAAAACACCTGTTTGGCCAAAATGTAAAATTTTGATCCCCTCTACCTCAGAGAGATCTGGACCGATCTTATTGAAAAATTGTGTCTAAACTACTATCCAATAGCACTAACCATGGTGCAAATTTCATCCCGATCGGAATACATCGGTTTCAAAAGTTGGTGCACTTGACATGAAATCCCCCATATAAATATATAAACGATATAGAAAATACATTAGAGAAATGCGAAGCTGTACTATATGCGGACGATACTTTGATTTTCACATAAGCAGCAACGGAGGAAATCTGTCATGAAAATTTAAAGAATGATATAGGTAATATTAATAAATGGCTAAAAATGAATAAATTAAAACTTAACGAAAACAAAACTAAATTAATGGAAATCAATATGAACACAAACATAACATTCAAAATAAATAATGTAATAATAGAAAAAGTGAATAATATTAAATATTTGGGTTTCTTGATTGACAAAGATTTAAACCTTTAAAGATCATGTCGAATACATATGTAAGAAAATTGCCAAAAAATCGGGTTTTTTAAACGTTTAAGAAACAGGATGACAATATTAACCGCAATTAATATCAATAACACTACCATAAAACCTCATTTTGAGTATGGGTCAACCATATTATTTACATGCTGTTCAGACCAACAAATAACGAGGCTGCAAAAACTACAAAATAAGGCTATGCGTTCAATTTTAAAACGCAATCGGTTTACGTTAATAAGATATATGTTAGACGCACTGAAATGGCTAAACATCCAACAAAGGCTGCAACTTAATACAATATTCTTTATCCAAAAAATGAAGATGGGAAGAGCACCAGATTACTTGATCGAACAAATTAGATATGTTGGAGATGTTCTACCCTATAACCTTAGGAATGCCTTAGACTTTAGACCACAGAGACAGATACAACAGCAATACAAAAATCTTTATTTTACAAAAGATTAAATCTTTACAACATGATGCCGACTGATGTCAAGAACGAAATTAATATAAATCTTTTTAGAAAGAAAACTGTAAATTTTATTAAAAATGTTAACTTTTAATCAGAATATATGATAATATTTGTTAATTAATATGAAATGTCATATAATAGTATTTAAATACTACTAATAATAATGAATTATTCCAAAACCATAATTCAGCTTATGCTGCAACAGAGCTTATCCCGTGGTTCGTACCAGGGATGAGTAATCTCTAGCATATGCGGACCTATGCAGGGATGGATTTATTTCTAATAATAATAATAATAATAATTATTTGGATTAAGATAAAGTCCATTTGCTGTTGCCCAGAAAGAAATCTTTGTAAATTATCGTTTAGCCTAGCTATATTTAGGCATCATATATGGACATCATCTGCATACATGTGAATTTTGCAATTTGAAAGCTGTTTTGGTAGGTCATTTGCACAAAAATTAATGGTCGAAATATTGACCCTGGAGGCACTGCTCTGATGAGTCTTAAAGGATAAGACCACGTATTATTCACATTATCAGATTGCCAACGATTTGTTAGGCAAGAAGAGACATCAGAAAATTTAAAAAAGTGCATAAGTTTCATGCAAAGAGTGCTATGGTCGACCATATCAAAGGCTCTGGAATGGTCAAGAAGCACTAACAAATTTAAATTATCATTATTTTGTTCACTGCTTATGTTTTCGGAGACATCCGGCAAAGCAGATACGCATTTATGATTTGAACGAAATCCTGACTAAGTATCGGTTAACAAATTGTTTTCCTTCATAAACAAGCTCATTTTTTTTAGCACTTTTGAAAGATAACATAAAATAAAATAGTTATAGGCCTGAACTCCGTATTTGATTTCGGTAGTGGCACTATTCTTGCATGTTTCCATTTAGATGGAAAAGTATTGGACATAATGATAGTATTAAGTACGTAACATAAGGTAAGACTAATGGCAGCAATATTTTTATAAAGTTTGGATGTATATTAATGCATCAACGAAAAACTTGAAAATACATCAGATTGGCTAACGCAAGAAAATTAAAAATTACTAACATTGTATTCAAGCATGAGAAGTTGAAAAAGTTTTTATTGATTGGTATCGCAGGTATATTCGTAAATGATTTATTTAGTGCATCAGCATCGACTTGACAGTTATTTATCTTATCTACATTAATAATTCCAATTTGACGAATTTTTTCCATGTTTGTTTACAGGCAACTGCGGCACTAAAACGACTAGAAAAATATTCAGTTTTTGCACATCTTATATTGGCACTAACATTCCTTTTAGCGGCTCTATATTCCGATTTCAATTCAGGTGTTCTATAACGCTTCCATCTTGAGTAAGCTAAGTCCCTGATGTGGACAAGTTGTTTTAAGGTACAGGTAGCCCTCCTACAACGCGGGTTTCTATAACGCGTTTTCGCTACAATGCGGTTCCCAAAATGCGGAAACTTTCTTACAACGCTACTCCTACAACGCGGTTTTGGCGAAAATATTTCCTGTTTTAATTTAAAAAGTTTTTCTTCCAAAACTTTTATTTCCAAATACGGAAAAACAGCTCCTGGCTTTAAGGTTTCTAAAGATCGAATTACATCATTGCTGTACATTAATGCATCTGGTGATTTTATGGCCAAGGCAATGTTTGTGAACCGAACATTAAATCCAAGATCTATGAAACGTTGCAACAAAAACAACCATCCAATTTATTGTAGAGCCAATCTTTAAAGCATATGTGACTGCTAGTTTATTTAATGATTGGTTTTGTCATTGCCTTGTTCCGGACATAGAAAATTATGTAAAAAACAACTTAGAATATAAAAGTTTACTACCTTTAGATAATGCGTCATCCCATTCAGCTGATCTAAGTCACCCTAATATTCAAATCGGTTTTAACCGCCCAATACTATATCGCTATTACAGCATACTACATACGCAAATAATTTGAGTTAATATTAGAGTAGATGGAGTCAGCAAATATTATGGCCAAAGAAGTATGGAAACATTTCTCAATTTTAAATTGCGTTGAAATTGTTGACACGCCCCTTAAAGAAATGTACTAAGGGATAGAGCAGAAAAATATAAACGCAATCTTCAAAGTAACTTATCTCCCTATCAAGAAATTTTTAAAAATCTACGAAATAAGAGCAAACAAACTTCATTAAAAAAATTTTGCAAACCGGTAGCCATCGAAAGGATACCCGAATCTGATAGTGGATCAAGCTCAGATATTGAACTAATATGAACAAAACGTTCGAGACAAATCGTACTAAGTGAAGAGCAGGAGGAGTTGAAACTTATGGTTCTATTTTGGTTTTGATTTAATAAATTTTCAACTAAAACATGTTACGTAGAATTGAAATTTAAATTTTTTTGTTGTTTTTTTTTTTTTTTTTTAATAAATAAAGTGTTATCAGGTTAAATAATATGTTGTTATGACTCAATGAATATATATACAAAAATATTTTAAGTATGTACATTAGGGTGGCCCATCATCATATGGAGGGGAAAAAAGTGCTCAAACTCTCGGTCTCACTCCCTAGAAATATGCGAATAGCAAAAAAAAAAAAAAAAAACTGAGAAATACAAAGTTTTGGGCCAATCAAAAAAATTTAGTCATGCCTCAACGTGATTGAAAATTTCAAGTGTGCTTATATGGGGAAAATATGACTTTTTTTTTCAGATTTTACGAAAATTTTGTACTATATAGTATAATTTTTCTGACTAGTTGTTATATAATTCGGCATCAGTATTAAATTTTCCTTTCAAGAAGCTATAAAACTTGAAAATCGAATAAAACGTCGGCAAGAAATAGCAAATGCCCCAAACCACTTATGTGGCAAAAAAAAACTAGGTCATGAAATTTGATGGCATTTTTTTTTTTCAATTTTGAGAAATTGATTAAAGCCATAATTTTTTTTAGTCTCTATACTTGTAATGACTCAGATATGAAGTATTGTTTCATTACCACGTTGTTAACCTATTGCGCATTAAAAATTTTTCTTAAACAAAATTTAAAAAAATTGGTTAAAAGTTGCTTTAAGTTATATTCGCGAGCAATAATCAGATAATTGCAGCAAACATATATCACAACGGATTGTTTTGATCCCAGGAGCACTGAAGGGTTAAATAAATAAAAATTAACCGAATTATTTTTCTTAAATTCTAAATAGTGGTTTCATCGAGTTTAATAGAAAAACTCGTTTTCGTTAATTTTTGTTTAAAAATATCTTAAAATCCAAGCTGGCCTTGGCAAATAATGGGTTAACGTTCTCGGATTTATTCCAAATTTGAGGAACGAAAGTTCTTCACATTTGGTTATTTTACTTTAAGCGTTGCAACTACAAATTCAACAACACTTACAAAACATTTGAATTTTTGATTAAACTGTCTTTTATTAGCTTGGGGTCATATGTGACCCCAACTACAAAAGGGTTAATGGGGTCATATTATTTTTATTAAGATAAAATATAACGTTTAAAAGTAGAAAAATTATGAATTTTTGATACAAATTATATAGAAAGAGTACATTTACAGAATATTTGACAGAAATCTCATCCCATTTTGGCAAAGAGATTTACTTAAAAATTCGCACATTAATCTGTAACACGTACGTAACAAAACCTTAAAGTGCAAGATCTATTTTTTTAAATTTTGTTTAAGAAAATTTTTAAAACTTGAAAGAGGAATTTTTTGAAATTTTATCAAAAAAATTTCACATTTTCGATCTCAATGTGAAATAAACAATACGGTAATAAAACAATACTTCATATCTGAGTCCATACAAGTATAGATACCAAAAAAAATTATGCCTTTAATCAATTTCTCAAATTTAAAAAAATGCCATCAAATTTCATGACCTAGTTTTTTTTTTTTTGGCACAAAAGGGGCATTTGCTATTTATTGGCGAGTTTTTATTCGATTTTGAAGTTTTACAGCTTTTTGAAAGGATAATTAATAAAAAAAAAAAATAAAATTGTACTATAGAACGAAATTTTCGTAAAATCTAAAAAAAAGTCATATTTTCCCCGTATAAACACACTTGAAATTCACAATCGCGTTGAGCCACCTCTAAATGTTTTTTGATTGGCCTAAAACTTTGTATTTCTCACTTTTTTTGCTATTTGCATACTTCTAGGGGGTGAGACCGAGAGTTTGAACACTTTTTTTTATTAAGGGCCACCCTAATGTACATATATATGTACTGTACAAAAACAGATTGTTCAGATTGGCACCAAACCTGATTTTTGTATAGAGTTAACATCTCCTACAACGGGATTTCTTACAACGCGGCATTTTTTAGGAACCTGTTCTCCGCGTTGTAGGAGGGTTGCCTGTATTAGAAAACCATGGTTTTGATTTTGTAGTTAGAAATTTGATCTAAATGGGACAGTGTCATCGTAAAGACGTTGAATGTTTTCTTAAAAAATACATTCTTGTTCCTTGAAAAAAAACATCTTTCAGCTATGATTTAAAATGATTTTATAAAGCTTAAATGAATTTTATCGAAATCTGATTATTAATTGGATACAGTTTCCTGTTAAATCTTAACTGAATTTCAAATATCGCTACAGTTTCCTGTGGAAAAATGTGCTTGTTATGCCTCCAGAAATTTGTCGGCTTCAGTTTGGTTTTGTCGTTACACATAAATTGTTTAATTTCGTTTCTAATTAAAATGCCATTTGAAAAAAAAAAACAACAACTTATACATAAATTAATTTTCAATATATGTATATTAATAAAATATTCATACATTTATTATCACATTTATTTTTTGCGCTTCCTTCCCGAACACAATTAAGTTTTTGGTTTTTGTGGTTTGAGTTGGAGATCGAGAGCGACACGGAAAGAACGATTCAAACAATACAAACAAAAAGTACAACAACAACAACAACAATTTGTATACGTTAACAATAAAAATATATAAACATATTTTATAATTATCATACGATACATTCAGCCATATTTGTGTTTATGACGTTCGTCTGCCCCTTTAAATATGCAATAAAAATAAAATCTGTATGTTTGTGGTTTCATTTTGTGCACTTTTTTCTCTGTGCAATTTTTATTGTCCCCCAGGGGTTTTTTTGAAAGTATGCTGGTGCACATATTTTGTTGTTGTTTATAATTCAGACAGAGTTTTTTCCGCTTCTGGACAAAAAATTATTATGCAATTTTTATGCATAAATGTTTCACATTTTATTATTTATGTATGTATTTCATTCCTTAATTTGATATAAATTCAAATAATTGGGTATTTATTTCATGTGGTTGGGCTTTTTTTGTGTTTGTTTTAAATTTAAAATATACAACATGTGATTATAATTAAAAATGTGCATTCAGTATTTTGTTATTTTTCTGATACTAAATAATTATTTATATTATGTTATAGTAAGGGTTTTCGACAGAATATATAATTCGAATATATGCAATAAATATACATAATTATAATTTTTAATCCCTTTTTATAATGAATTTTTTTAAACATAATATTATGAATATTTGTTTAAAAAGCAATAAATTTTAATTAAAGTAAATTTTGATTAAAGATGAAAATTCCAGAAATCTGATATAGAGAAACAAAAATTTGAATATCTTTGGGTCTATTATGAAATTAGTGTAATTTTTCAATTTTTACTCCCTTAATTTTAACTCGTAGTTTCTGTATGTCTGTCTGCCGAAAAACTTTGCATCCATTTTTAACCCCTTTCCCGTGATCCAATCGATCTGAAACTTTGCAAGCAGACTCGTGGCGACGATAAAAATGATCTAATCGACCGCATCGGAAAAGGGGGGTGGCACCTCCCATACAAAATATTATTCAATATCAAATATCTCGAGTTTTAAAGGGTCCGCCATCTAACGTTTTTTTTCAACTTGTGCTTATTTCGTGAATGGTAACACTTAGCTCATGTCTGATTTGACAGATAATTAGTTGTATCCTTCCGCTGAACGAATATGGTTGTGTATACGCTTGAACAACGCTGGGAAATATTGCGACATTACTTTGAAAATCATGGTAATGTTGCAGAATGTGTGCGAAAATTGCGTACGGATTTTGGAAGAAGAGAAGCACCGTCAGTTCCGTATGTTCGTTATCTTGTGAAAAAAGTGAAAGAAACTGGCATCCTCATCGATGAACCAAAGCGTGAAAACCAAAAACAGTGCGTACACCCGACAATATTGCTGCTGTGGCAGAAAGTGTGCGTGAAGCGCCATCAACATCAATTCACCGTCGTTCTCAAGAATTGAAAATTTCGGAGGCATCATTGAGACGAATTTTGCATAAAGACCTTGGTATGACGCCATACAAAGTCCAATTGGTTCAGGAGTTGAAGCCAACTGACCATCCAATTCGTTTTCGCTTCGCTAAGTGGGCCTGCGGTCGACTTACAGAAGATGCCGATTTTGTCAAAAAAAATCATCTTTTCAGATGAAGCTCATTTTGATCTTGGCGGGTATGTAAACAAGCAAAATTGTCGCATTTGGAGCACAGAAAACCCGCACGCATACATTGAAAAGCCGATACACCCAAAACGAGTCAATGTTTGGTGCGGATTTTGGTCCAGAGGCATAATTGGGCCATTTTTCTTCGAAAATGAGCAAGGAGTGGCCGTTATAGTCAATGGCGATCGTTATCGGGCCATGTTGAACGAATTTTTGTTCACAAAAATTGAAGAGGAGGATATTGGCAACATTTGGTTTCAACAGGACAGCGCTACGTGCCACACAGCCGAAGCTGCACTCGATGTTTTGCGCCCTGTTTTTGAAGATCGCATTATCAGCCGCAGAGCTGATGTCGTTTGACCACCTTGGAGCTGCGATTTGACACCGTTGGACTATTATTTGTGGGGTGCCCTCAAAGATAAGTGTTACGCCAACAAGCCAGAGACAATTGACGCTATAAAGGACAATATTCGTGAAGCCATTGGTGAAATACAGCTGCACACAATCGATAATGTGCTTAAAAATTGGAACGATCGTGTAGGCTACTGCATGGCCAGCCGAGCCAGCCATTTGAATGAAATTATTTTCCATTATTAACCGGTAGGATTGTACTTTCAAATAAAAAAAGAAATTTGAGATAATATTCAGTAGTTTTTTTTATGGCATTTTCAAAAAAAAAAAAAAAAAAAGGTATTTGGCGGACCCTTTATAACAGGGAAATCTTTACAAATTGGTATGAGGTCATCTAATCTTAATGTGAATATTCGTACCGAAAATAAGCGGGATAGGACCGGGGGGCACTCCTATACAAAATAATTGTAATTATAACTTAATTATAGGGCAATTTTGGATTTTTCGAAATTTTATCGGTTTTTTATTTTTAGTTTAATTACATGATGGTAAACTTAAATTATAAAGAAAGGGAGTATATAAAAACTCGGTTTTTATGGGTTAGTTTTTTTTTATTTACAATGTACAACAAAGTTTTGACCTTTTATAGCCGAAAACAAACAGACGATTTCTATGAAACAGACAAACTGCTCATGAATTAACATAACCGTTTGAATCAAAGACTGCTGGGTTTTCGGCTCGCAACTTTGTCTTCAATAAATCCATAATATGATTTATAGAAACCACTTGTAGACTGTACGTACAATAATAATTTTTTTTTTCCAATAAAAAATACTAGACTTTACATTTTGCGAAATAATATGAAACATGATTTCTATTTCCTTGCTTTGTTTTTGGGCTCTAAATATTTTGTAGTGTCAAATCTTCATTGGCTTTAACTTTTCGCACCAAATATTCAGAACACTGGGCCAACCGGGCTACTTTTCTACCGGATTAGTAAGGAGCTCTTTTCAATATGCTTTTTATATTCTCTTGGACTTAAAAACATCATACGGAACTTTGTTTTTTCCCGAACCAGATTTCCTTTCAATGGTCAAATTCTTCTGATACTTTCTAACGGCATTGGACAACTTTTTGTAGGACCAAGTTGGATTTTGTTGAAAATATTTAATATTTGCAGAGATGTTATTAAACATAAGTGATATATTTTTCAAAGATAATTTTTTTTCGTTCTTTATTTACAATCTATTTTACAATATTAAGCAAATTTGATACAAATAAAAAGAAACTAACATAAGTTATTGACCTTCATTTAGATCATTAACACTATAAGGGCATACGAGAGATCATAGTTCATTTATTTCTAATTAAGATTTTTACAATAGTATAAATTCTAGGAAATATTATTTTTTCATTCCATTTTTGTCTTCCAATGTTTTCTAATCTATATATTTAAAAAATTTTTGAATACTTAAATGAGCCTAAAGGTATGCTCATCAATTTTAGCAATTCACAATTCAACACAGGGCGTCTGACATATAATTTACATCATTCGCATTAACAGGGTGTAACGAATTATTATAAATATTTTATTTTATTTAATTTAATATGTTTTTAAGACAGATTAAACATAAATTTTACCATTCTTAGCTTCTCCTCCTTATGAACTTTGCCAATTTTCACACTCCTCCGTGCTCGCATATTGCTTAAAAAGGGAACTAAAGATTTACCTTAACGTATTAACGGATTCATTATTTTTACAAAATGTACATAAATATATATGTAATAAATTAATTTTTTTTAAATAAAAAATTAAGTTCAGAATGGCAGATCAAGTACATGATGTCTATTTAGTCTTCCGACTTCTTCGCTTTCATCTAACAGCGATATGGCTAAAGGATTAACATGATCGCTTAATCTTTGTAAATATCGTTGGCTTTAATTTCCTATTTCAGGTTTTTACTATCGGGATATCAAGGTAATTGTGTATAGTATTGCTAGAAACAAACCAAGAAGCGTTCATAATCATTCTTAAAGCTTTTGATTGAAATCTTTGAATAATTTCAAAATTGGAAATACTTGTAGTTCCCCAGAGCTCAATCCAATAAGTCCATACAGGCTTCAAAATTGTTTTATAAAGCACAATTTTATTTTCCAAACTCAATTCTGATTTTCGACCAAGAAGCCAGTACATTTTTTTTTATTTGTTGTCAACTTTAATTCTTCAAAGATAACTTTATAAAAAAAATAAATAACCTTATCAAAATAATTTGTGCGCTATTAATTCGTACAGTAGATAATTTTCTAATTGAAAACTGTGTAACGCCACCTTTGCCTTTTAAAACAGCTTCTAATCGCTTTGACGTTTTATTTATATATTTTTTATAGAATCCCAAGATTTCTGAATTTTGACTTTCAAACGTAATGGAAAATTTCGTAACTTCCTTTTCATAAGAGCCCACAGGTTTTCAATTGGGTTGAGGTTTGGGCTAGATGATGACCAATCCAGAGCAGCAATTCCACTTTCTTGGAGCAATCTTTTATTATGTTTTTGCTGTACGAGAATATGCACAATCATGTTCGAACACATATTCACCGCAGTCGGCTAGCTTTGGTACTGACGGAATGCGATTTACTTGCAATATATTAAAATATTTTTTTTTCGCATTTACGGTTACACTAATAAAGTGAAGCTGACCTTTTAGGACATACGTCCCCACACCATAAGGCTTGCTGGAAACTTAACAGTGCGCTTCAAGTATTCTTTAGTACATGCTGTTACGAATCACCCTTTTTCTGGTATCAAACTTAACTTTAATAGTGTTGCCAATTTGAGAACGCCAATTAAGTATAAACGTTTTTATTCAGATTAACAAATGTACCTAACATTTAATTATAGAAAAAAGAGAATAGTCTTTCTAGATGAATACGCGTGAAATATAATTTAAACAGAAATTCTAACTACATTATATCCAAATTGCAGTAAGCTATTACTAAAGCAAGGAAACTACACTACTTTTTAACGTTATTTGCATTCGATTATGAATAATAATATTTCCGTTTTCCCCAGATACAAGAAGAGATCCATTAATTAATAATATAATTAAAATCGAATCATTTATCCGTTAAACAAATTTTTAGTACATATTTTTCATTGATTACATACGCAATATATTATTTAAAAAGAAAAAAATACAGTAGTAGCACACTTTTTACCAAATTAAAGTCAAAAATACTAATATTACTACTAATATTTTTAATATTTCCGTACGTTTAATTCTAAAAAACACCTCGTTGATATTGTAAAATGTGAAAGGATATACATTAGGGTGGGCCGATTTAGCAACCGATATTGGATTTTTCGATAGCTTTTGGCATGAGGAAAAAAGTTCCACTACGACATATCAAAAAAATCATTTTCGAGTCGTCCAAATTTCAATATTTTTTTTACTTTTTCTCAACATTTATTTTGAAGGTTTTTAGGTTATTAATATTACCTTTCGAGGGTGAAATTGTATGCTAAAAACGATGGCGATAGGAGTTTTTCCAAAAAATGTTTTTCTTGAAAATCTATCTTTTTTGCGCGTTAATTTTTAGTGGCTTTTTTCCTCATGACAAAAGCTATCGAAAAATCGATGTCAAAATTTTTGTCCTAGCAAATCGGCCCACCCTACTATACACAGTTAATATCACAGTTAGTTTATTTGTATGTCTTTATTGCTTTAAAGTAAGTCTTACCAAGCTCAGTGAATTCTTTTTGTAAAACCTGCAGGAAATAATTTTCTTAGAAATTCTAATCTGAGGGTTTCTCTAAAATACAAATATCGTAAATTCAGCAAAACATTACAAATTACCTTATAAAGAACTTTACATTAAGAAAATTGTAGATGCTTTCAACTGAAAAAACTTGTAATATGGAAATTTTGCAAAGATGTTACTAAAATTAATTAATTTTTATTAAATGTTTTAATTCATTTATTATTGATACCCAGTTAGATGTAAGGAGTGTAGTTCAATTGCAGAAAAATAAAGAAAATATTCTTTTAAATAAGGCACTTTTTAAGAAAAGTTACTTCTTTAAGAAGCACTTTTTTAAGAAAAAACTCTTTTTGAAATAAAGACACTTAAAAAAAATACTTTCTTAAAAAGGGTACTTTTTAAGAAAATGTACGTTTCAAAGAAAAGATTTTTTTTAAAGTTGACTTGTTAAGAATATGTACTTTTTTTTAAAGTGATTTCTTTTTAAGAAATTTCAATTTTTAAAGAAAATTTAACTTTTTAAGTAAAAGTACTTCTTAAAAAGGTAGTTTTTAAAGAAAATTTACTAAGAAAAGCTTTTTTTTTTTTTTGAAGAAAAAGTACCTTTTTTAAGAAATTTAATTTGTTTAAGAAAATTTACTTTTTTCTTAAACTTTATTTTTTTAAGGCAATGTAATTTTTTAAGTATGTACTTTATAAAAAAGGAACTTTTCTAAGACAATGTACTTTTCTAAGAAATTAAATTTTTGAAATAGACTTACTTTTATAAAAAAAATACCTTTTTAAGAAAAAGTACATTCTTTATGAAAAGGTCCAAAAGGTACTATTTTAAGAATATACACTTTTTTAAATTAAAAAAAAATATTTTTTGAGAAAACGGACGTTTAAGTAAAGCACTTTTTAAAGAAAAGAAAATGGTACTTTTTATATGCATCACACCACTGTGTAGAGGATATATGTATATCAGTTTGTCATATTCTTGATCCTTATAACAAGTACCTTTCCAAAAAATTTATTTTTTACGAAAAGGTACTTAAAAAAGGTACTTTTTTTTAACAAAAAGATACATTTTAAAAATAAGGTTTTTCTTAAATTTACTCTTCCATAGATTCTTTTTTTAGAAAAGGTACCTTTCTTTTTAAATATTTTCGTTTTAAAGAAGGTATTTTTTAAAAAAAGTAATAATAGTACCTTTTAAAAAGGTTATTTCTCTAAAAATAGGTATTAAACAGTTAATAAAAGTAATTTTTGAGTAAAGGCACTGCTTTAAGGAAAGGGCCTTTTTTTAAAAAGGTACGTTTTATAATTATATTTTTTCTTTCATATTGGCGATTTTTCTTTTCTTAATTCGGGACAACGATTAAAAAATGTGGCAATACTTACTTAAACCATTTTAACACTTGCAGTGTGACCATACATACACTCCCATAACACAAATGCTACAACTACAACGACTACTACTATTACAAAATATATCTTGAGAAATCTTTTTCAGATTTTCATTGATATCTCGTGCCCCATTGGACCGATTTTGATGATTTTAAATAAAAACTTAATCATGATGTTGATGAATTATATTGTCACCGCTAAATCAACTTCTCTTGTTATAAAGATGAAGGCAACTTAAGTTTATAGGATCTCCGAAACTGATATATACCCTCTGCACAGGGGCGTGGTGGGTATAAAAACATGAATAGCAGATTTTAAAAAAATTTAGAAAATTTTATAAGTAATTCAATTCAAGTCAGGTCAATTCAATTCAATTCAATTCTATTCAATTCAATTCAATTCAATTCAATTCAATTCAATTCAATTCAATTCAATTAATTCAATTCAATTCAATTCAATTCAATTCAATTCAATTCAATTCAAATTAAATTCAATTCAATTCCATTCAATTCAATTCAATTCAACTCAATTCAATTCTATTCAATTCAATTCAATTCAATTCAATTCAATTCAATTCCATTCAATTCAATTCTATTCAATTCAATTCAATTCAATTCAATTCAATTCAATTCAATTCAATTCAATTCAATTCAATTCAATTCAATTCAATTCAATTCAATTCAATTCAATTCAATTCAATTCAATTCAATTCAATTCAATTCAATTCAATTCAATTCAATTCAATTCAATTCAATTCAATTCAATTCAATTCAATTCAATTCAATTCAATTCAATTCAATTCAATTCAATTCAATTCAATTCAATTCAATTCAATTCAATTCAATTCAATTCAATTCAATTCAATTCAATTCAATTTAATTCAATTCAATTCAATTCAATTCAATTCAATTCAATTCAATTCAATTCAATTCAATTCAATTCAATTCAATTCAATTCAATTCAATTCAATTCAATCCAATTCAATTCAATTCAATTCAATTCAATCCAATTCAATTCAATTCAATTCAATTCACAAGTCAATTTAATTCTTTATTTATACAATATTACAAGGAATTTTTAGATAACTTAGTTACTAACTAGTTTAGGAGTAAGTACGAGCCTTTTGTGCATATAATTAAAAAAAATATAAAAAAAAACATTCTTGAAAAAATCCTTTCCAAATCAAATTGAATAATTAAATAGACGGGCTTCGTTTTAATTTTATACAGCTTATATATGTATATAAAATATTTTGCAAGTTTGTTTAATAAATTTGCAGGGATTGAAGTTCGGGGATTAAAAAAAAATTAAAATTAAAGAACTAATTTTTTTCAAAGTAAATGTAATGTAGTATATATATTTTCTTTTCTGTATATATTTTTTCTTTTTTTTTTTTTAATCGAAAAATGTATAAGCGATAAATGTAAAAAAATCAATTCCAATTTTGCCTAATAAAATTTTCAAATATTGCAAATTTGATATTTTAAAAGGATGGGTCCAATTTCATCCTCAGAGTAAATGGTTTTTGTGAAATGGAAAAAAATCTTAGCTCCTGGAAATTGTGTCTTATATTTAAATTGCATTGTTCTTCGATTTAAAATCATCGCTATTACCTTTTCACTATATAAATATTGAAAACCACATAGAAAATAATAATTAATTCTAAAACTTTTTTTGTTTGCTTTTCTTATTTGTCTGCCATTTCCAATATTTAATTAGTTTCCTATTAACAACTCTACAATTGCAATTTGTTTTAAAGTGCATTTCATATGCAATAATTACATTTTGAGTGGTCATTTTAAATATATAATAAAAAATAGAAAAAAGCTAAGTTGAAATAAAATAAAATTAAAATAGAGAACTTCCTATTGCCATGTTTATGTCCTGACCATTTCGAAATAATTGTAATTAAATGCAAACATTCGCGCTTCCTCCTCCTGCATACAAATAAATTAATGTTTTAACAAATCAACATGCATTTAACAGACTAATTACGCATGTACAGCTTGGAACGGTGTACTCGTACATGTGCATTTGCATGGTAGTCACTGATAAATGGAGGCTGGTTGAATTTAAAATATATGATGAATAAAAGAAGCCGAGCTAAATATACAAATATACCTCAAGGGGTAGAGAGAATGAGGAGGATGGACACATGCATTCGGAATTACGCATACATATGCATGTGTACATTAGGGCGAATCTTAATTAAAACACAGAACAAATTTTTATTATAAATGTTGTTTTCAATATTTGCTTTTTCTATTTAAAATGGGCTTAACTTAAGTTTAACGCTGTACAAAAATGTACATCTTATAAAAAATGTTTGTTAATATAAAAAAAAAAACAAGTAAAACAAGTAAGGAAATTATAGTCTGCCTAGACAGACTATACGATGCCCTAGACAATACGTTTAGAGAATTGATGTTAGGTCCAACTAATTGGGTATAGAAATTAAGCATAAACCAAATTTGAGTGGAATTTTAATTAATTTTTTTGCCTGTAGACCGGAAAAAGTTCATATCGGATGCTATTTATATGGGGATTCGGTCGAAAAATGGACCGATCCTGACCATATTTGGTAGAGTCACTTATTTTTTGCAAAAACATATACAAACCAAATTTAAGAAAAAAAAAATTTTATTGTTTGATAGGTTTAAATGAAGATCGGGGAGCAATGACTAAGGCCGAGGCCACGCAATGAGCGGTAAAGCGGCGAACGGCAGAGCGATGAGCGGAAAAAACTTAAAATATATGAAATACTACTGAAGTGGCCACACAATAAGCGGCATGTGAGCGGCATTTCTGAGCGTCTACTAAGCGGCGCCGCTCAGGAATAGAACTTGTTCTAATTTTTAGTTGTTTTCTGAGCGGCAAAGAATAAAAATGGCAAAAAAAAATATATGACTTTTCTTTGTTTTGTCAATCTGTAGCGCGATTCAGTAACTTCTTTTTAACGATAATCGAATCGTTAGAAAAAGAAAAGAACAAAATTATCGATTTTGGTATTCAGTAAAATTTTTAAACGATATTCGCTATTGTTAGTCAGCTGTTGTTGTTATCTTAACGACAACCATTTTTGTGTTTTTTTTTTCAATCGATAAAAATTTAAGAAGGTGGAAATGTAGTCATACATAAATAAAAATTATAAAATAGTGAAAGTATTTGTCTTTTATTATAAAAACTTATTGTATAAATAATAAATAATAACATTGACAATGGCATTTTCACAACTAACCGCTCAGAAATTACGCTCAGTAATAAGCCACTTGCCGCTCAAACTCGCGGCATATTTTTGGTTTATTTTTGGACTACTGACTAATGGATGCAACAAACACACACAAACCCTATTTGACCGAGATCTATATGATAATTTGGATCTTAAGGCAATTTAAATCCATCTCATAGGGGTCATTTGTATTAGGACTAGGTCATGCACATGTTTTCATTAATTTCAATAGCGTCCTATGGTCGACTGAAGCTTATAAAATGTAAAATTTGATCAAAATAAATTCATATTTGCGACCTGTAGTTCGATTACAAGGTTTACATGGACACACAGACGGACGGACATCACTAAATCGGTATAACAAAATATGAGTCCAGGTCAAATATTTATGGTAGTTACAAACATCAAACCTATTATAATCAGTTTAGACCCTATACCACCATGAGTTTCGAGAAATGGTCTTAATACGGGTAATAATAATCAAAGCTTGTTATTAATTGCATTGTTATTAATTTGCGCCCTGCAGATATTAGAAAGTTCATATCGAATTTTATTTTTCTATTTTCTACTTTTTATTTTATTTTACTCAAAAACATATCGTCGTTCGTAAATTATTGTGTTCTATATGTTTTTGGTAAAGTTTAGTTGCTAAAGTTTAGTTGCTAATTAAAAAAAACTGAACCGATAAAATTGTTGCGACCTTCCTACCAAGGAAAGTACTATAGTTTGTGGTTTTTTCTGTTTAAAAAAAATTCCTCTTTGCAAACGCCTTTAAGAGCAAGAACTATTAGAACTTAAACATGGATTAATCAAAAAAAAAAAAAAAAAAAAAAAAACATATTGAACACAATAGTTTACGAACGACGATATGTCAACAAAATATGATAAAGATATTTATATGGATTTTTTTGATAGATTTAAGTGAATAAGTAGCTATATATGGTAACTATGACTATAGGGTTTATTTTTGGACTACTTATGTGTGTAATAAACACACATAAACCAAATTTGACGAAAATACATATATATGTATATATGTGATAACCTGGATCTTACCGTAATTTAGGTCGATCTGATAGGGGTTATTTGTACGGATGATAGGTCTGAACATGGGCTACTTATTACTAATTTTAATAGCGATACACTGACTGCCTAACAGACAGAAGACAGACGTTGCTATAACCTCCACCACTATTTATAACAAACAAAATATTTGAGAAAGTAAACAATATGGTAAACTTAATAATAAATTATTACAACCAACACACTGAAGTTTTAGCATTTTTTTATAGGTGTCTCCATATCTTAGGTCATATCTTGGTACAATGATGCCCGATTTACTCCATTTTAAATACAAACCTGCTCGTTTACCCTGCTAAGTTTACCCAGCTACATGGTTTATTTTGTGAATGAGCATGATTTCAACAGACAGACGGACGGACGGACAGCCCGACATCGTTATATCGACTCGACTTGTTATAAGGATCAAAATGGTATACTTTTTGGGGCCGCAAATTCCAATTTCAGTGTTGTAACGGAATAATAAGCTGATATTTGCCCTCTGCACAGTGATGTGGAGGGTATAAAAAGGCAGCACTCAATTCATAATAATTTACAATAATAACAAAAAAAAAAAAACAAAAAAAATTCAGCTATTTAAGCAAAAATTAAAACAAACAACACTGTACTCGTGTTGATCAAAGATAATAACATATTCACAAATGACTGTTGATGACCAATGGGACATGCAATCGCACCGCCTTTTTCATATAGGAGTTGACAAAATTAATTTCGATGGTACATTTATCCAGATGTGTTGGGTCGATAAGCAGGAATCCACATAAAGAATATAAATTTTCCACCCGTTTAAGTTTAGCCGTCAGAGAGTTAAAAAACCAAGATTATTTTTATTATTTTGTACTCGTAGTAAGGCAATTTTCTAAAGAAAATATACTTTTTGCAAAAACTATATTAGTATTCTTTTAAGATTTCCTTTTAGTATCAAATAAAAAAAGAGATGTTTTTAATCAAGATGTATTAAGGTACGATTTTAAAAGTACTAATGCATGCTTCTATGAAAAATTAAAAGCACTAAGGTATTTTAATTAATGTACTAAAGTACTTTTTATGAAAAAGTACTAAGAGTTTGTTTATAGAAAGTATAATTTCTAAATCAAAAAATATATTAATGTAATATTTATAAAAAAAGTATTAAGATACGAGTATAAGAACAAAGATTATTTTTATTAAATCAAGTAATTTTTTATACTATGATACAATCGTATTAAGTTTATGAAATAAGTACAATTTATAATTGAAAAGGAAGTATAAGTAACACTTGCTAGAAAAATTATCCTTACAGCTAAAAGTCATAATTCGAAAAAAAGTAGAAAAAATAACTAAGCTGAATTATTATGTTTTTCTATGTTTATGTTTATGTTTATGTTTATGTTTATGTTTATGTTTATGTTTATGTTTATGTTTATGTTTATGTTTATGTTTATGTTTATGTTTATGTTTATGTTTATGTTTATGTTTATGTTTATGTTTATGTTTATGTTTATGTTTATGTTTATGTTTATGTTTATGTTTATGTTTATGTTTATGTTTATGTTTATGTTTATGTTTATGTTTATGTTTATGTTTATGTTTATGTTTATGTTTATGTTTATGTTTATGTTTATGTTTATGTTTATGTTTATGTTTATGTTTATGTTTATGTTTATGTTTATGTTTATGTTTATGTTTATGTTTATGTTTATGTTTATGTTTATGTTTATGTTTATGTTTATGTTTATGTTTATGTTTATGTTTATGTTTATGTTTATGTTTATGTTTATGTTTATGTTTATGTTTATGTTTATGTTTATGTTTATGTTTATGTTTATGTTTATGTTTATGTTTATGTTTATGTTTATGTTTATGTTTATGTTTATGTTTATGTTTATGTTTATGTTTATGTTTATGTTTATGTTTATGTTTATGTTTATGTTTATGTTTATGTTTATGTTTATGTTTATGTTTATGTTTATGTTTATGTTTATGTTTATGTTTATGTTTATGTTTATGTTTATGTTTATGTTTATGTTTATGTTTATGTTTATGTTTATGTTTATGTTTATGTTTATGTTTATGTTTATGTTTATGTTTATGTTTATGTTTATGTTTATGTTTATGTTTATGTTTATGTTTATGTTTATGTTTATGTTTATGTTTATGTTTATGTTTATGTTTATGTTTATGTTTATGTTTATGTTTATGTTTATGTTTATGTTTATGTTTATGTTTATGTTTATGTTTATGTTTATGTTTATGTTTATGTTTATGTTTATGTTTATGTTTATGTTTATGTTTATGTTTATGTTTATGTTTATGTTTATGTTTATGTTTATGTTTATGTTTATGTTTATGTTTATGTTTATGTTTATGTTTATGTTTATGTTTATGTTTATGTTTATGTTTATGTTTATGTTTATGTTTATGTTTATGTTTATGTTTATGTTTATGTTTATGTTTATGTTTATGTTTATGTTTATGTTTATGTTTATGTTTATGTTTATGTTTATGTTTATGTTTATGTTTATGTTTATGTTTATGTTTATGTTTATGTTTATGTTTATGTTTATGTTTATGTTTATGTTTATGTTTATGTTTATGTTTATGTTTATGTTTATGTTTATGTTTATGTTTATGTTTATGTTTATGTTTATGTTTATGTTTATGTTTATGTTTATGTTTATGTTTATGTTTATGTTTATGTTTATGTTTATGTTTATGTTTATGTTTATGTTTATGTTTATGTTTATTAGTTTTTTAAACTTATTTAAGGAATATCGCCTTTAACAAATATTACACCGTTAAAAACGTAAAAAAGAAAAAATAATGCAAAAAAAATACAAAATACAATACAAAAAAAAAATATATATATAAAATATTGCTTAAGTTTGTAACTTGCACTATTGACAAGAACGTTAAAAAAATGCACGTAATGACAAACGCAGATGGGTTGATGATCTTGTCAGAGAAGCCGAAATAGCATCTGGAACTAACCGAAGTCAGGATCTATACAGTATAACCAGAAAACTTAATTACACAGAAGAACTTTACAACGGGTAAACCTCTTAAATCCAGCATCGGAGAACTAATAACATCAAAAAAAGGCCTGATGCAACTATGAGTGCAACATTACTCTACATGTTGTCAACTATAGAAAACATGCAGCACGATCCTTGTGATTATACTCATTACAATATAAGGACTGATACATCCTTAGAATTTCCGAATTTAATTGAAATTATGGACTCCATAACATCCTTAAAGAACAACAGGTCCCCAAGCATAGATAAAATCTCCCCCGAGCTTTTAAAAGCAACACCACAAATAAGCGCCCGCTTCATCAGCAAAATTATTGAAGAGTTTTGGAGGACTAATCAATTATGCGACGAACTGAAAGAAGGACTCATCATTAATATTCCAAAAAAAGGAGATTTATCCCAATGTAAAGAAACGGGCGTGGTATCACACTGATTAACATAGCGAACAAAGTAATATCTCAGATTATAAACAAACGGCTCGCGACTGCATTCGATCCGATCTTCGCAGCGAGCAAGCTGGTTTTCGGCCCCGAAAATCATGCATAAACCATGTAAACAGTCTCCGGATCATAATAGAACAGTTTGTTGAATGGATAATCCCTCTGTACCTAGCCTTCATAGTCTTTTGATACCCTCTTACACTCGGCTATTTGGAAGAAAATATCATTAATTCAAGCCCTGTACGTTAATGTTAGTTGTAGGGTGATGCATGAAGGCTGCGTTAGTGATAGATTTTCCGTTAATACTGGTGTGAGGCAGGGTTGCATTTATCACCCCCTGCTTTTCAACATAGTCTTAGACAATATCATGAATAGAGCAAAGGGGAATTTCATAGGGTTTTCGTAGAAGGCTAGAGGATCTCGACTACGCTGATGACATCTCTCTACTCTCACATAACTACAACGACATGGCGGCAAAGATTAAAGCAGTATAGAAAGTATCAAGTAAAGCGGGTATGAGGATAAACGTAGCAAAGATCAAGATAATGCGTATAAACTCCATAACGTTCTCCATAAATGGTGAGGAATTACAAGATGTCTCCAAATTCTGTTACTTAGGCAGTATATTAACTGTGACGGGTGGTTCCAGTGATAACGTACAGAATCGCATTAATCTTGGCAAGCAATCATTTGGCGTCTTAAATCCCATCCCCCCAAGAAGAACCAAAATTAACATATTCAATTCTTGAATTAAATCAGTACTTCTTGGAACGCAGCCGCTCGAGATATAGACTCGGTGCAAGTATTTATAAACCGATTTCTGCAGAGAGTCTTAAAAATATTCTGACCTCAAACAATAGCAAACGAAAGGCTGTAGAGCGAAACGCAACAAACCCCCATAAATAAAGAAATTCTCAGAAGAAAAGGGCGCTGGATTTCATTCAATTTAAGTCAAAAAATTCGTTTTTATATTTGTTCATTCAAAGAGTAAAAAAAACGAATTTTTTTACTAAAATTGAATGCAATCGATATAGGTCGTCTATGGGTACCCCACACAATTTTCAGCGCTGAATATTTTGGGCTATTTTAAATATGGGAAAGTCAAAGATTTGTCTATTTTTGCAATAATTTCGTAAATTTTCCCCAACAAGGTGAAAAAAAAAATTCACAAAAATGCTCGGAAATGCCCCCTGGCGGCTGTTAAAAATAAAAATAAATGTGAAAATGGATTTCCTGACCCAAAACCCCTCCCTTGGTATACACATTTTCAATATTTTTTTTTACACTTCAATGAGTATTATGGAAAATATCAAGAAAATATGACCATCGAAATTTTGGCAGGCTCGAAAATGATTTTAGAGGTATGGTTACTTGGGAAAATAGAGTTGTTATGAACAAGTGAACACATGGAAATTTTATCGGCCCCCTACAATTTGACCCTCCCTAATATATATATATATATATATATATATATATATATATATATATAAATATATATATATATATATATATATATATATATATATATATAAATATATATATATATATAAATATATAATAAGTTCGTAACTTGTGAGATACCCTTTGCGCTTTAGGACCTCTGAGAGCCAATTTGGCATCGACTAAACCAATTTTATACTCATTGCTAATTTCCTTTGAGGTTATTTTAAGCTGACGGATTCTGCGCTTCATTAAATCCCACAAATACTCTATTGGATTTAAATAGGGTGATTTCAATTGATGTTTAGTATTGTAGAGTAACCTCAGTAAGCCTCAGTTGCGGTACGCTTTGTTTTAGTTTTTGTTTTAGAATGTTTATGTATCCATTTTGATCCATTATAGATTCAATATACGAGTCTATAAGCCCAAACCATAATGCCACATTGACCATGTTTAACTTTTGGCAATAGATTTTTTTTATTTAAGTGAGAGTGTTGCGTCAAAATTTCTATTAAATTGGAGCAAAACTAACGAAGATACAGAGTTTCAAACGACCCGGCCTGATACGGTACATCGTATATAAATCAGTTTTTAAAAAAACTTTAATTCGATATTCTCGCAAACAACATTTTATACACTATTTTTACACACAAATCATCAGATAATCAAGAAGAGTTTTCTTTTATTTTGCCATTTTTTCCCATTTTTTAACAACAAATTCAGCGAAATTTTATAGCAAAAATCGTGTTTTTCATTTCAAAATGCTGCCAAATATAAAAAAAATTAAAAAAAAAAACTCTTTTTGATTACCTCGGGAACATATCACCTTTTAAACGCATTTGGATTTGTTATTTCACATGATTTGGCAACGAGTTATGATATTTACCGCAAACCAACTTTTTTCGAGGCGACTCCGGAGATTCGCTGGCACGCACTAATTTATTAAAATTTTTAATTAAACATTTCTTCAAAGGTACTTCAAATATTATGCACGTTGCATATGAAATAAATAGTCCAAAATTATGAAAAGCTTTTTTCGCCTTTAAACCCTTACCCAATTAACGAAGTTCCACTTTTTGCTCAAAGTGCAAAACTAGCTTTCATGTAAAATTTTTAATAACATCGGATATCAATGACCTTCTACGTACTACACGATTATGACAGTCTGATTTTTTAATCTTTTGTGAACGGTATCTTTGTTTCAGAACTAATTTGGGAAGCAGTAATTCTGGGACTCTGTTTTACACACAACAAAGAGTTCTATTTTCGCGCTCAGTTTGGAGGTTTTGACATCTTAAATTGGTGGATTTGTAGTTTCGAACGACATACAGAGCTGAGAAGTGGCTTCTGCCTGTGATTTGAGCTGTTTCACGAAGGGCTTTGCTCTAATTTCTAAGATGTAGGCTAATTTTTCTCTCGTCATCACCGATTAATTTGATTTTTGACAGATCGCAAAATATAGTTTCGAAAAGAAATATAATTAAGTCAAATCAATTTTCTAGAAACAACATTGTCTTCTACTAACATAAAATCATAGTAAACCTGTACTTCGTTGCATCATTGTAGGATTTCACTAATTGCAAATGTGCGAATACTTTTACTGGCACTGAGTTTTTGGCGTTTTAGTTTAAAAAAAAATTAAGTAGAAACGTTTATCAAACGTTTTTTTTTTATAAAGAAGTTTATGTCAATGGTAAAAAGTTCGTAATTCAAAATGCTTTATAGTAATTTGTATCAATATTTTAAATTTTCATCTTCAAGTGTACGGATACTTTTTCTAGCAAGAGTATATTTGAAAAATATATCAATAATATTAAAACTACTTCAGTTCGGGTTGTTCTGGGACCACCCTCATATGTACTAATTGCAGTTTATTTCTTTTATAAGAAAATTAGTTAAATTGTTTTTAAGAAGATATGTATACAAAATTATGTTTTTTATATTCAAAAATTATGACAAAGAGATATATGAAATCTAAAACGATTTTATTTCAAGTTATAAAAAATTAGTTCAAAATTAAAAAACTTTAAAAACTAACATTTTATGTTAAAACTAAACCCATACGAATAAATGTCATCTTTATGTACAAACATAAATACATACTAATTTGTATAACATTCAGTTAAAAATTGGTAATGCGTTTTTTTTTATTATTATTAGGTATCGATTGCGAACATATGTATTGTACGAGTATGTACAATTGTTGGTGCTACTGAATATATATGTAGCTTAATGTAAATTTTTGAAACATTTTGTAAAGGAAATTATATTTTCTATGCAAAATGCATAAATATATATGCTTTGTATGTGTTACGAATATGTAGATATAGTTTTTATAAATGTTGAAATCGCAGTGAAAATTTGTATTGGTGGTATTGGTGTCGGGTCTAACTATCAGTTGTTTTTTTTTTTTTCTAATCAATACAAATTATAATCAGCATAAAAACGAATGTACATTCATGATTGGTGGCTATTATTTATTTATTATTTAACATATTTTTGTTTTTAACCAAACATATTTTTGAGGTTTATAGAATAGGTAAAAGTATTGCAGGGATTATTTAGAATATTCCATTTTTTATGATATTCTGCCATGGATATTTGTTGCAGTTTGCTAAAAATATGTACAGTTGCGTTTCATAAAACAATTATCACATTTATTTTTTATATTATATATATGTATATATATATATATATATATATATATGTATTTTTTAAATATGTACAGTTGCGTTTTATAAAACAATAATCATATAAATTATTTTTATACATTTTTTTTTATTTATTTTTTTCCTTTTTGTGTTATTAATGTCGAATATCGAATTCGAAATTCTTTATAAAAAACATGTTTCATTAGAATTCCTTTTTAACCCAGCGAATCGGATTCAGAACAATAACAAAATAAGTTCTTAAGCAAGTTGTATATTGAAGTGTCTCTTATATGTTAGCGCTTCATGACCATAATTCAAATATTGGCAAATTTAGCGTTAATCTATTAATTAATCTATTTGTTATTAAATGGACTCAGTTAGAATGTTGTGAATTTCATGTACCCGTTTTAATTTTTGAAAGAATAGCCAACGATCCGCTAAGAAAGAGGCCCAGAAAAACATTAGCCCACACCAACCAAAGGATAAGGGCGAATCTCGAAAGCTGACCAAAAAAGTCATCCGCAGACATCCAACGTGATATTCAAAACAAATTGAAAGTCATAATATCCAAGCGGACTATTTGGTATTTGGTAGAAGGCGGACTACACGGCAGAGCAGCAGAACCGCTTCTGAGAAGTATTCAAAGGAATGTCGTGTAGACTTTGCTAAGTCATATTGAAGTTGGAGTGCAAATCAATGGAAATATATGCTTTGGAACGATGAAACAAAAATACATCGCCTTGGGTCTGATGGTCGGAGGTATGTTGACGGTCCATCACTCAAGAATTTTGTCTTCGCTATGCTTCATGCGTAGTGGAGGAGACATTACGATATGGGGATGTTTCTCCTGAAATGATGTTGGACCAATCCATAAAATAGATGAAACTCAAACAAGGAGGTGACGTTAGAAGAACCGTAAGCCTCAAAAATATAACAAATAAAGCAAGTCTTTTTGAGGTAGTGAAGGTGGCGTGGGAGTCAATATCAGTGGAGCGATGTATGTGTCTGATAACATCAATGCGCAATGAGAAATACTAAAAACATTCACTTATTATCATAATTTTTTTTTTCTGATAATGTATTATCGTTTCTAATTAAGTGTCGCAGTCAAATATACTTGTTTTTAAAATGGTTTTAGAATTGAATAGTATTTTTTTTTTTTTTTTTTTTGTTATTTGTTAAGTGCTATATGTAAAAAAAATATACATGAAAACAAAAATGTTTTATAAAAACTTAAAAGCGTTTTATGTAAAAAGCGTTTCCAATTAGTTGTCAACAGTTGTATAAAGATGTATTTTCAAGATATGTGTTACTGGTTGTATGAGTGATTATTTAATTATACATAATTATTATACGCGTCCCACTGACTATGGAACGGCGTATGATTAATATTTAATTTCATAACATTATCACTTATACGTTTGAGTGTTAAGGTAACAACTAGCATCGCATAAATTTTACATATACTGTGTTGCAATATTATAGCCGCATGATATTGTCAGCGATTTCTTACATTTACACAAGAATGAGAAAAAATCTATCTATGCCACCTCAAAGAGCATTAACAATCGATAAGAGAAGCAACAACAAATATTTTTTTTGTGTTTTATAAACCATTACAACAAATAATTTGTTTTTGGCTGGCGCAATATTAAAATCGAAATTTAAAATTTTTTTTATGGATATGTTTTTTGATGTGTAAACATCTATAAGCTCAGGGGGTTTAAAAATCTATTTCACAACACAGTCACAAAAACAGCGTAAGAAGTAAGACAAAAACGATGTAAGGTATGAGTGTATTGGTGAAGAGATTAAAAGATTATGACATAAAATTATTTCAGCTAGTTCGACAACTCTCTACTATAACAACGTTAAAAATTTCACAATTTAAACGTATAACAGATAATTCAACAACCCCACAAGTATATCGCTATTACTAATATAAAATTATTTCAGCTAATTCAACAACCCTCAACTAGAACAACCAGTTGAAATAATAAATAATAAGTGCTATAAGTGATACATAGATGAAGTTTTCTGTTTAATTTATGTGTAAGTAGACTTTTACACATCTCCCCTGTGATAGGACTCACATAGTTATCTTTATTTTATTTTTTCTAAAATTTGGGAACAACTTGAGAAGAACTTCACCAATTTTGTTATAAAACACATAAAACAAATTATTTATATTCCCTCTAAGTTATGCTAATATTATTTTTTTTATATACTCAGCAGTTTCGGTGATATTGGGAACAAAATGTTAAACAAAAAAAATTTTTTTGCGCAAAATTTAAATTTAAATATTTTCCGGATGGTTACCGAGATTTACGTAAGGAACTACGATAAAAACAAAATCTGGTGGGTCTATGATGGTTTTGGGTGTAGATGGTATGCTAGAGTTAGCTATCCCGAGTACTAGAATGATCTCGACAGAATACACAACTATACTTCAGATAAATATCGAATTATATTTTGAACAAAATCGTGAAAACAAATATTTATTAACCAGCATGATAATGCAGCTATTCACACCAGTAACTAGACTCGCGTTCTCATAGAGTCACAAAATATATATCACAACAGTAATGGCCAGCCTGTTCTCGTGCCCAACATCCTACCAACACAAATCGTTGGTGGCAATAAGCAAAACAACACGATTAAGAACCTCAGAGGTGTGATAAACAATCACAAATGATGTTCGCCTAAACCTTGTAAATAGTATGCCACAACGAATTTTTGAGCTCATTTCTAGCAATGGAGGCCCAAGTCACTACATATTAGTTTAAAAATTTGTTTTAAGTTTTAATTCATAATGTTTTTTTATCTTAATTTTAATGTTAATTTTTGAAATTAAGGCTAAAATTTTGCACACAAAAATCAACTTTTTGTTAAAATTATAAATAAAATCAATATAAATTTTTGTTAAGAAAATCTTATAGATATTTGTAGTTTTAATATTGCTTTAAATTTGTGATCATTAGATTTTTTAAATAGACCTTTAAAGATAAAAAACTGGTGAAAAATTGGGAGCGACTATAATATTACACCAGAGTGTACCGCTTCATCAAAAACACCGTTCTTAAAAATGTTCTTATTATGAAAGGTTCTTAAAAAATACCATAAATTAAAAAAAAAAATTTCTTAACAAACATATCATACATTATCATCTTGGCTATTTTAGAATTAATCTTTGGTCGCAAAAAGTCTATGGATGAAGTTTCAGATTGATTGGATGAGGGGAAACGGGGTTTAAATCACTCCGTGACTGTGCGTGACTATGCGTGAGTATCTTAAAATTAATCTTTGGCCATAACAAGCCTATGGGACAAAGTTTAAGATAGATTCCATGAGGGGAAATGGGGTTTATATCACTCCGTGTCTGGGCGTGACTATGCGTGACTGTGTGTGACCATTTTAAATTAATCTTTGGCGACAAAATGTCCATGGACAAAGTTTCAGATTGATCGGATGAGGGGAAATGGGGTTTAAATTACTCCGTGACTGTGCGTGACTATGGGTGACTGTGTGTGAATGTATCAAAGTTAATCTTTTTCACAGCAATTCTATCAACCAAGTTTCAGAGCGATCGGATAAGTGGAAATGGGTTTTAAATCACCCCGTGGCTGTGAGTGACTATGCGTGAATACCGCAAAATTAATCTATAGTCACAAGACTATGGGCCAAGTTTCAGATAAATTTGATGAGGGGGAATGGGGTTGCCCCATGGCAGGCAGACAGAGAGTATGTGTTAAAAGAAAGAGTTTAAAAAAAGAAAATCTAAACGTATCAGTATGTGAATCTAAGTCGTCATGAACATGAGTCATGAACATAAGTCACATTAATGACATAATATATGTTATGTAGCCTACATTTAGGCACAGTATGATACTGTAGGCTAAAGTATTTTTGGCTGCAAAATGCAGTCAACAAAACACATTAGACAAATATTTGAAAATATCATAACGAACCATAAATGCACACAAAATGCAGTTACCACGATAAAAATTTCTGCTAAAATTATTGTATGTATATATGTGCGGGCGGAAGGATGTTAGTTTTACATATGTACAATACATATAAGTAATTATTACTGGTTTGGTAAGTACTCTAACGCAGCAAACATATGCATAATATGTACGTGGTTGAAAGTGGGGTGATGGCAGTGGCAATCGAAGTCACAGTGTATTCGAGTAGTATCTGCGGTTTTGTTTGTATATTGAAATTAACAAAACAATATCCCATTAGAATTTTAAAGTAGTATGTGTAGTTTGTTATTGGCATATGTATCTATCAGGTCGGTGTGGATCAATACATACATATGTATGTATATATTTTGGTGTTTATACTTTATTCCTTTTTTGCTGGTCGTGTTCGCAGCAACAAAAAAAAACATATTTAATATTGAAAAAATTTTATTATGCCAGCGAAAAAATAAAATGTTTAAATACATACATTGTATGTATTACTGGTAAACAACGAGTATAATACAATCTACCACATGCAATGTCAATAATGTCTAAAATTTAATAAAATCTAATAATATTTTTATGAAAACATAAATATTTATATTTTTTAATTTTGAATTTAAAGAAATCTGAAGACAAATTAATACTTTCGGAATCTAGCAGAGATGAGAAAAGTATACTCAGGCCTATTATGGGCCTAACTGGGTTAGAAACCGTAGTCTGTTTTGTTGTGCAATGCCATGTTATTTATTTATAAAAATATAAAAAATTGAAAAAATTCAGTTAATTTTTCTTTCAATAAACATTCAGATAATCTTAGATTTTTTATTTTTAACTATTTTTTTTTTTTTAATTACTTTTATTTTTTAGTTTCGTGAGTTTTTCGGCGTTTTTGTTTTTAAAGCATATATTCCCAAAAACTATAATGAGGTCTTTGATTTTAACTGATAAAATTTAAAGAAGGCTATTGCTTTCAAAAAAAAATTATTTTTACTTTTAATTCTGGCACTTTTTATTATTTTCTATTTCAAACCCAAATGAAATTTTTTTATATGAGCATCCCTCGGCCGGTTTGGAACCCCCTCACCAATCGAATTTTCTAGTAAAATAATTTTTCTATAAATCACATTTTTATTTTATGTCTTAAAACTCATCAGAAGATATTTTATAAGACCCTTCATCGGGGGGTTTTGAACCCCCTCGCCAATCAAATTTTCACGTAAAATGATTTTTTTTTCTAATATTATTTTTATTTTATATATCGAAACCGTTTTTATTGTATCAGAAATTTTTATAGAACTATACATCGGGAGGTTTAGAACGCCATCACCAATCGAATTCTCCACAAAAATGATTTTTTTTTATATATTAAAGGCACTCATAATAACGCTTAAAACTCTCGTAAACTGTGCAAACTGCGCATTTTTCCACTCTCGCTAATGAACTGTCCAAAATTTTTTGGAAATGCACTTTCACAACTCTTATAAATTTACCAAGCAATTTAGTTTTTAAACTGGAACTGTTAAATTGTGCAATTGATAATTCAGCTGTTTTGTGTGTACTTTTGTTAAAAAAAATAAAATAGTGACGTAAAAAATTGAAAGTTCTTGCGTTGTTTATCAGTAAAATTTCAATAATCATAAAAAAAAAAAAAATAGAAATAAATTATGATTACCGTCATTTGGTCCCAAAAATTCTAAGGTTAATAAATCACCAACAACAATGATTTCAAAGGCCTTAAGCAACTTAGTGTTTTCGCTTTTTTTAAGCATTTTTATTGTTAGATAAAATTTTTATGCTTTGTTTTTACTTCATTTATTTTTTGTTTTGCCATTTCTATCAAATTGAATTAAAAATTGCACAATAGTTTAAAAAGGGGCTTCATGAATCAAGACTCGCAAATTTGCACAATTGCACAAAAGTAAATTTTAAGCGTTTTCATGAATACCCTTATTATATTTTTATTTTATCCAAATGATTTTTTTTTTTATTTAAATCACTTTTTTCAGACCTCTGTAAAATTAATTCTTTAAAATTACTTTTGTTTTATGTATCGAATCCGTTATTTATTTTTAGTTCCATTCATCGGGAGTCTTGAACTCCCTTCCAATCGTATTTTTCAGTAAAATGATTTTTTTAATATTATTTTGCTTTTATACATATCTGTGGTCACAAGCGATAACCGCCTAAGTCGACTAAGAACGATTTGAGTCATGCATGCTATCATGTTCTACTAAAAAACTTTATTTCTGTGAAATCCCCATTTCCCGAGCACTGTTTATTAAAAAGTTATTAATGAACACATACTGACCTAAGTCGTAATGAAGCCCCATTGTATTTATATAAAAAGCTATGATTTTCGACTTAGGCGGTTAATGCCTGTGACCACAGATATATCGAAATAATATCTATTTAAATTCGTTCCAGAAAGGTTTTTATAGCATAGCTCGCAATCGAATTTTCCAACATAATGAATTTTTACAATTATATTTTGATTTTATGTCTCGAAACTGTCTTTTATTTAAATCCCAAAAATCAAAAAAAATCAATAAACAAAAAAGAAGACTTTGGCAACATAAGCGGGGCATACAACGCCTTATTAGAACAACAGACTTGGCCAAAAGGAGACGTAGTAAAATAGTTTAAGCCCTGAAGATGCCAGCATGTATCTGACGAAACGTTGGCGAAAAATGAAAAAACTGTGTTTTAAATTACGACCAAACAGCTTACAAAAAATACAAAAAATTATTACATTGGTCTACAAACAACAATAAAAATTTATTCAATTTTTAAACTTCACTGACAATGAGAATGATGTGGTATCAAGGCTCCAATTTATAATCAAATATATTTTTTTTTTCAATCAAAGTGTGATCTTATTTCTTATAAGATATCCTAAAATTTATTTTTGCGTTTTGGCCAGATTTTATGATCAGTGACAATAATAAAACCAGAGACAGGTTTCTTCGATTTTGGAAATCAAAAATTTTAAACCTGTTCAGGGAATTTTTAGAATTTATTTGGTCAAGAGCACATTAGATTCCAGTGTAATCTTTAAAACTTATTATCATTGCTAGTCTCATAAACCCCTCAAATCTATTATATTTTAGTAAAAAACCTCACTAAAATTAAAAAAGACGCCGAAAAATTAAGAAAAATATAAATTATAAAAAAAAAATTTTAAGTAAAAAAATATTTTTTTTACATGCTTTCAATTAGCTGGAGCTGTGTAACTTTCAAGATTTACCCAAAGTGGATGACAACGCATTACTTTCATTTTTTACACGATTGCATTATTATTTCTTGCAGTAAACCTGAAGGCAGATAAAAGCATCATTTGATATTTTTTGAGGTTTTTATTTGTTTGTTTGATAAATAAAATCGTTTTTTTTTTTAATTCTTTAATATGTTTATGTCTATAAAAAATATCCCTTCAGCAGAGCAAAACGGTGTATGAATTTGGAACGAGCAACTCTCCATTAGTTTGTTGAGCCTAGACTCTTTTTTCCAAAAGTATTCATTAGTTGAACAGTGGCCATACAGATTTTCATGACAAAAGAAGAACTTTGGATGTAATTTTAAACAACTTTCAAAGAAGCTAATACAAAGTTGTTATGAAAAAAGTACACTTTAAAATCAAATAGAAATGAAAGCATCCAACATATTGCCATTTATAAATTTCTATAGAGAAATTGAAAAAATTTAAATAAAAATCTGTATAAAAAAATAAAAAATTATATTGTCAAAAGGATAACTGATATTGACTGATTTCGAGCAGCAAAAAAGTTTGTATTGGGAAAGGATTTGAAAAGAAAAATTTATATTGAAAACTAAAAGTTTTAATCGAAGCAAGTAAGAAAATTATAATAGGTCTTGAGCGACTATACGATACCCTATACCATGGTTTAGAGAACCTATCTCTTCGGTCCAACTAATTAGATATAGAAAATAAGAAAATAATTTGAGTGGCATTGGTATTAATTTTTTTTTTTTTTTTGGCTACAGATATGAAAAAGTTCATATATTTATATAGGGACTTGGTCGAAAAATGGTCCGATCCTGACCATATTTGGTAAAGTCACTTATATTTTGAAAAAATATACACAAACCAAATTTGAGAAAAATCTTTGCAATATTTTTGTTTTTTGATAGATTTAAGTGAAGATCGGGAAGCAGCACTATATGGGGCCTATGGCTAACAATTGTTCTACAGGTTTTATTTTTGGACTACTGATTAATGGATACAATAAACAGATACAAGCCCAATTTGCCTAAGATCTATGTGATAGTTTGGATCTTATGGCAATTTATGTCGATTTCATAAGGGTCATTTGTATGGGGAATAGGTCTGAACATGGCCGATGAAAGCTTATATACCAAATTTCATCAATATATATTCATATTTGCAACCTATAGTTTGATTACAAGATTTACATGGATACACAGACGGATGGACGGATAGACGGACGGACATCGCTAATTAAAGATGGGTCTAGGTCAAGTATTTTTGGTAGTTACAAACAGCAGCACACAGTCATTATACCCAAACCACATAGTGGTATAGGGTATAAAAAAGTACGATGAAGTACTCCTAAAAATAGTTTTAAAAAAAAATGTTGATCATGTCTTCGGAAGCACTATGAAAAAATATATTGCACAGGCACATAAATCCGGCCATACTTCAGAACCTTTTTGTAAAAAGCATTTTTTTTTTTAGTTTTCAATTTTATTTTCTAAACATAAGCACCGTTATTTTTGCAAAGTTTTTAATTACTTGAAATATATTTATACGCGTGGTAAAAAATGGAAAATTAAAATAGAAAAAAATTTTGCACAAATTTCTGGAAAATCCGACACGATCAGGTTTAATGATTGCCAAACAACTAAAGCTTCCAAAAAGTACTATAAATGATGTAATAAAACGATACAGATCGTAAACAAAAAGAAAGTAAAAAAGTTCCCAAAAGCAACCCAGACTTTAGAAACAAAATATTGCGTTCAATAAAGCAAAATCCAGGACTCTCCGACAGTGACGCGCAAAAAATTATGGCACCAGCGTAAGTACTGCAAGAAGAATACGCCTGGATGCTGGTTTCTGGACCTATCGGGAAATTAAATACCCAAATCGGAGTGAAAAGCGGAATGCTGTTGGCATAAAACGTTCACGAATTCTTTACGACAAAGTTGTAACAAAATTAAAGAATTGCCTTATTATGGATGATGAAACATACGTCAAAATCGACCTCAAATAGCTACCAGGGCAAAAATTTTATGTTGCAACGAAACGATGAGATGCCGATCCAAAATACAGATATATCCCAAAGTGGATAAATTCGGTAAAAAGGCTATGGTTTGGTAAGCTATTTGCAGTTGTGGCCTCAAGAGGAGTCTCTTTGTCACCTCTTCATCGATGAGTTCAGATATTTATATCAAAGAATGCCTGCAGAAACGCTTATTGCCTTTTATTTAGCGCCACATCTCTTCCGAAAGTTTTAGCCCGATTTAGCTGCCTGTTGGATTGGTATCGAAAAAATCAGGTTGACGTAATATATGAAAAATATATGAACCCGCCTAATTGTCCACAGCTTCGTCCAATATAACAATATTGGGGTATTGTTAAAGGAAAGCTAAAGAAGAGTGGTAGTGTTGTTTTGATAATAAAAAATGCTGACGATTTGAAAAAAGTATGCAGTGCAAGTGATCAAAAGGTTGTCCAACAATTAATGGGATCCATCAATGCAAAAACACGGACTTTTATTAGCTGAAATGAGTTGTAGTTTATTTTTAAAATTTTTCTTATATATTATATATTAATCAATTAGTAGCTTAAATTTTTTTAATCGTTTTTTTTTTTTGTTTTTTTCATTAAAAAGTGATTTCAAGTGAACAAACCATGTTAAATATATTTATTGGTGATGATCAGCATTTGATGCTGGGCCTTAAAATTAATTGATGTAGTCCATACACAAAAATAAACTTTGGGGAATTGTTGTATAACGAAATTATATACTTTCTTATTTACACTACACTTCTAAGGAAAAGTTCATTCAACTTTAATTTTCAAGGTAGCAACTATCAAGACAAACTCAAAGAACAACAAAGGTTTGACTCGCGAGTTAAACACGAGTTTTACTGGTATTTCTTCCTAGACATAATTGTGTTTGGTTGTTTGTTGTTGTTGATTGACTGTTTGTTGTGTAATATTTGTATTTTACTTTCGGCTAATCAGTTTCTTTTGTGCGCTATGCGAAATAAAATAAAGTTTTTGTTATAGTGGGGACATCTTAATTCTAATTACTGTTTTTACATTACGTCAATTATAGGGCAGGTACATTTGAATTATGTTAAAATAAATTTTTGTTTGTTTAGACTTATAAATTATGGATTATTGCACTAATTCATTTTATTTAAAACAGTGGCATAGCTTGCACTGATGTTGTCGGTATCTTCTTTTCTGTTTACTGTTTTTAATTCTACTATGTTTTTTGTATATTGTTTTAGTTGTCGTTGTTACAAATTGTTGGCAACAATTGAAATGTGTATACATTTTTTATTTGTTTTTTTTTTTTTTTTTTGCAATGGTTGTTTGTTGTTGTTGCTTTCAAAAGCATTGTACATATATTTAGCTCGAACTGTTTATACATAATGTATTCCATTGCATTTTGTGAATAAAATATGCACTTGTTTAAATTTAAAATGTATTTCGATTAGTGGGATAACGAGAACACATACTGACGAGTAAATAAACATGAGTGGGTGGGTTGGATAAAATCCCAAACCAGGAACAATTTTTTCCTACATAAAGTTCTATTGCATATTATGTTCTGTTTTTTTTCTTATAATTATTGGTTTTTAAAATGCGCAGATTTTTTTTTCATCCCAATATTTATTGTAGCGTTTGACAGCAGCATATTAATATATAAAATTTTTAATTGGATTTTTTGTTTATCTAGTAAAACAACTAATTAAATAAAACAACTAATATTTGTAATATCTGTAATATTGTAAAAAAAATATATAACATGTTTTTTCTTTTAAATTACCCAGCAAAAAAAGTGAAGGAATTCGAAATGATTTTAGTTATTGTTGTATCTTTTTGTATAGAGATTTCATTACTACGCTAATAAAAGTGTTCAAATTCATAGCAGATTCGTCCAAATTAGAATTATTGTCGGTATTTCATTGAAATTTGGTAACTCCTTTTTTGCTGGTATAAACGAAACTCAAATAAATGAAATTTCTACTTATATATACAGTGCCAGATAAAAATGTTGGCACAGTGATTTAGATGGAACACAATTATTAGAAAAATAAAAATGTTTCTGATCTGTTTGGATAAATGGAAGTCCCAGGCATTGTAATATGCGAATAATGCGCATTGTTACAAAAGAAAACAAAAAAACATGTTATAAAGTTACAATATTTTGTAGCCTGATTTAAACTGTACTAATACTTTGGAAAATATATCAAATTGGGAATTTATTTGCTTTAGTTTTAATAAACTTATCCATCGTTTGCTTATGGCAAAACGGCACCGAAACTTAAGGATACTACAATTGTTCAAACAAAAATCATTATGCATCTGCGTTCTCAAATCAAATCTTTAGCGAAAATTGGATATATAATAGGAAGAAGCCGTTTTACTATAAGAAGTATTGCAAATCATTTGAAAAACTATAAAACATTGGAACATAAAAAGAGATCGGGTTGCCCTAGAACTTTAACAGAAAGAGAATCATCTTCTGTTATGGGGAACATAAAAGCGATTCAAAAAAAAAGTCAAAAAACATATACGTGGAGTTCTTTTACGATTTAAATCAAGAGTAGCAAGACAAAACCCTTAGATAAGTAAAGTTAACAAGAAGAAGAGATTGTAGTTTACAAACCAAGTGATTTTTGGAACAAAGTGAAGTTTTCGGACGAAAGCAAATTTAATGTATTTCAATCCGATGGATGAATAAGGGCCTGGAAAAACCTAATACTGAGTTATTAAAAAAAATGCTGTAAGTACAATAAAGCATGCTGGTGGAGGGGTTATGGTGTGGGGTTGCATGTCCTTCGCCGGTGTTGGTGTTGAATGTATAATAGACAAAACTGTGCCAATTATTTTGCCTACTAAAAATATTAGCATTTTATTTGTTTTTCAATTATTGTTGCAATCTCATGTCTGTCTCACATTTTCAGACAAAAGTGCTTCTTTACGAATGTGTACTTTCTATGAAATGGTACTTTTTAAAAAAAAGTTAATTTTTAAAGAAAGGGTACTTTTTTAAGAAAAGGTACTTTTTAAAGAAAGGGTATTTTCTTAAGAAAATGTACTTATAAAAAAGTACCTACCACTTAGAACAAACAAACATTTACAAAAACAAAAAAATCATGTGAGTCCGATCACAAGGGAGATGTGTAAACATCTAATAATTAAAGAAAACATCAACATCATATTTTCCAGTGCATAAAAAATAAGTCGATTATGCTGTTTTTTGAAATTCAATTGATGTTTTCGGAAATGCAATTGATGTTTTCTGAAATTCAATTGATGTTTTCTGAAATACAATTAATGTTTTCAGCAATTCAAATGATGCTTTTTGAAATTCTATTGATGTTTTCTGAAATACAATTAATGTTCTCAGCAATTCAAATAATGCTTTTTGAAATTCAATTGATATTTTCTGAAATTCTATTTATGTTTTCTGAAATTCAAATGATGTTTTCTGAAATACATTTGAGGTTTTCTGAAATACAATTGATGTTTTCTGAAATTCTATTGATGTTTTCTGAAATTCAATTGATGTTTTCTGAAACTCGAATGATGTTTTCTGAAATTATATTGATGTTTTCTGAAATTCTATTTATGTTTTCTGAAATTCAAATGATGTTTTCTGAAACTCGAATGATGTTTTCTGAAATTATATTGATGTTTTCTGAAATACAATTGATGTTTTCTGAAATACAATTGATGTTTTCTGAAATTCTATTGATGTTTTCTGAAATTCTATTTATGTTTTCTGAAATTCAAATGATGTTTTCTGAAATACAATTGATGTTTTCTGATATACAATTGATGTTTTCTGAAATTCTATTGATGTTTTCTGAAATTCAATTGATGTTTTCTGAAACTCGAATGATGTTTTCTGAAATTATATTGATGTTTTCTGAAATTCTATTTATGTTTTCTGAAATTAAAATGATGATTTCTGAAACTCGAATGATGTTTTCTGAAATTAAATTGATGTTTTCTGAAATTCTATTTATGTTTTCTGAAATTCAAATGATATTTTCTGAAACTCGAATGATGTTTTCTGAAATTCTATTTATGTTTTCTGAAATTCAAATGATGTTTTCTGAAATTATTTTGATGGTTTCTGAAATACAATTGATGTTTTCTGAAGTTCTAAATTATTTTGATGGTTTCTGAAATACAATTGATGTTTTCTGACTATTTATGTTTTCTGAAATTCAAATGATGTTTTCTGAAATACAATTGATGTTTTCTGAAATTATATTGATGTTTTCTAAAATTCAATTGATGTTTTCTGAAATTTTATTGATGTTTTCTGAAATGCAGTTTATGCTTTCTGAAATTCTATTGATGTTTTCTGAAATACAATTGATGTTTTCTGAAATTATATTGATGGTTTCTGAAATACAATTGATGTTTTCTGAAATTCTATTTATGTTTTCTGAAATTCAAATGATGTTTTCTGAAATTCTATTGATGCTTTCTGAAATTCAATTGATGTTTTCTGAAATTCTACTGATGCTTTCTGAAATTCAATTGATGTTTTCTGAAATTATATTGATGGATCCTGAAATACAATTGATGCTTTCTGAAATTCAATTGATGTTTTCTGAAACTCGAATGATGTTTTCTGAAATTATATTGATGTTTTCTGAAATTCAAATGATGTTTTCTGAAATTATATTGATGGTTTCTAAAATACAATTGATGTTTTCTGAAATTCTATTGATGTTTTCTGAAATTCAATTGATGTTTTCTGAAACTCGAATGATGTTTTCTGAAAATATATTGATGTTTTCTGAAATTATATTGATGTTTTCTGAAATTCAATTGATGTTTTCTGAAACTCGAATGATGTTTTCTGAAATTATATTGATGCTTTCTGAAATTCTATTTATGTTTTCTGAAATTCAAATGATGTTTTCTGAAATTATATTGATGGTTTCTGAAATACAATTGATGCTTTCTGAAATACAATTGATGTTTTTTGAAAGACAATTGGAAAATGTTTAGAAAAGAACATATCATAATTCTTTCGCCAATACAATCATAAGTCACACAGCGTTATCTGCTTCAGCTCACACCGATATGAGTTACGCTGTTTTTGTGATTGTATTGTGAAATAGAAATTTACCCCCCTGCGCGTATAGATGTTTACACATCAAAAATTATATGGTTGATACTGCGATGGTTCTAAAAGAAATTCGCTATTGTTGACGATAAAATCTTTTAAAAGTTGGAAACTGTTTAAAACAGATAATTTATATGACGAATATTCCAAAGCTAGAAAACAAGTAAATAAAATGATAAAAACTGCTAAATCTGCATACTACTCTAGCCTATTTATTTCTGCTGCACACTCTAAAAAAACGTGGAAACTCATACGAGAAATTGGTGTCGGCAAATCTAAGGAAATTGTCAATTCTGAAATAAATATTGATTCGCTTAACGAATCTTTTACAAATATCCCTGACATCCCCATAAACGATGCATATTATACCCGCAATGCTGATATTAGTTCAACTTTATCGGAAAATGCTTTTTGTTTTCAATGCGTAAACCAACTGGAAGTACTTTCCACATGCCAAGCTGTGAAATCTAATGCTGTTGGTTCTGATAACATACATCCCAGATTCTTAAAGGAAATTATCACTCAACTGCTACCCCATATTTTTAACACTATTATCACAAAAAGTGTATTTCCTCAAAGTTGGAAAAATTCTAAAATTTTACCTATTCCTAAATCAAATAAAGAATATCGTCCCATTGCTATCATACCATACTTGTCTAAAGTGCTTGAAAGGTTATTGCATCAGCAAATTGGAAAACATGTCAAGAATATGGGCCTACTCTCAGACAGACAATCAGGCTTTCGTCCTAAACATAGCTGCATAACTGCACTCATTGATGTGTCTGAAGATATTCGTGGGTATATTGATAGTGGTAACATTGCATTTCTAGTGCTCTTAGATCATTCAAAGGCATTTGATACTGTGAATCATGAAATACTCTGCATGAAGCTAAGAACTTTTTTTTTCCGCAACTCGTCCTATATCGTCTTATTTAGAAAATAGACAACAATGCGTTAACGCCAATAATAAAATATAAAATGTGCTTCCAGTAAAAAGGGCATCCCGAAAGGTTCGATTCTAGGACACTTCTTTTTACTATATATATAAATGATTTGCCTAGGCAGCTTTCGTATTGTAAAGTTCATATGTATGCTGATGATGTGCAACTTTATGTTTGTAGTCGTTTCGATGAACTAAATAACTGTGTTGCGAACCTAAATGTGGATCTTAATCGAATTCACTTATGGGCTCTGGCAAATGTGCTATGTCTCAATCCTTCAAAGTCTAAATGCATCGTTATTACTCGAAGATCAGTGCCTTCCCTTGCTATACCAGATATTATGCTTAACCGTCAAATTATTGAAATTACACAAAAAACCAAAAATCTTGGAGTTATTTTCAATAAAACACTCACCTGGTCTGATCATATAAATGTCGCTTCGGGAAAAACGTATTCAATGCTTCGGTCACTGCGGAAAACTCAACATCTTACACCAGTCCATGTACGAGTTCTACTTGCAAAAACCTATCTAATTCCAACTTTGTTGTACGGATGCGAACTATTTGCTAGCTGTGATTCTATTAGCTCTAGGAAATTAACAACTACGTTTTATTCTATATTAAGATACGTATACAATTTGATCAAAAGATCATCCCACATAACACCGTATGCACGAAAACTTTACGGTGTGAATTTTTGCGATCTCTTGAAGATACGATCATTGATACTGATGTATAAGATTATATTTACACGTGAGCCTACATATCTTTTTAATCGAATATCCTTTTCTAATTCAAGAAGAAATAATTCTATAATTCAAATAAGACATAAAAGTTTGGTCTCTGAATGGCAGTTTTATATACACTGCATACGTCTTTGGAACTTGCTACCGCCAACATTACAATATTTAAGCAACGCAGGACATTTTAGGAAACAAATTTTCCAATTTTTCAATACCATTTAAATATTGTTTAAACTTTGCTTTGTTTTGAATATATGTATGTAAAATAATTTTTGTTATCTTATTTTATACAAATTATAAACTATGTTATATTTTCATTAAATACTGTATCACATTATACCGATCCTGTACTTTAATTATAAGACACCTAGTCTTGTTGTGCAGGAAACCAAATAAATAAATAAAACAGAACCATAATTAAAATAGGAACTCTCCCCAAATCTACTTCAATATTCACATCAGAAATTACAGGCATTGAGGAAGCAATCAAACTTAAAACACCAACAACGAAACTGTTGATTTGCACGGATAGTTTGTCATCCTTAAAGTCACACAAGCATACTGATCTCCTTATAATCAGCATTAAAGAAAATTTTCGCAGCTTACAGATAAAAATATTATATACATCGGCTCATATGAATATCCAAGGAAATGGGTTTGTAGATAAGACTGCCAAAAACACCAACAGAACACCAACTATGCTCATAAACAACTACACAAAAAGGACATCCAAAATCTAGTAAAATTACAACTTCCCAAAAAAAAATTTTTGCTTATCAAATGCCTATTACACAAGGGAACAAAATTGAACTTTTTTTGTGTTGATTTGAAATTTATAGCAAATTTTTACTAATTTGAGGTCGCTGATTTCAAATCTGCACTTGGTTTTTTTCTATCAGCTCGACTTTTCGAGATATACCGTTATGTTCAAAATTAAGGCACTTCCGCTACATATATTGGAATAACTTGAAAACGGTTCACCATATTAAATTAAAAAAAAAATCCGAAACTCGCAAACAATATTCTCTTAAAGCCGTGCTTACTTTGTTTTTAAATTTTCCAAGTAGTTTTAGAGATAAAAAAACATTTTTTTTGTTCTTTAAAAATTCCTAAAAAATAAAAATGGGACAAAAATCACAGTTTTGGTCTACAAACAGTTAGATAAATATATTTCGAATAAAATGAGCTTTATTTCATTGCAATCGGTGCACAACTTTTGATTTTGTTCACGATTTACTGAATTGATATAAATCGCGATTTCCATACAAAAATAACATTTTCTAATGTGTAAGTGTTTGTATGTCATAAGTTAGTTTTTTATGATTCTAAGAATTAAAAAAATTAAGTAATAAAAAAAGATTATTTCATTTTTATGGTCAGCTATACTTTTTAATTTAACACAAAAAGAGAATTTTAAAGAAAAATAAAAAATTTTAATACACAAATATTACAATGTAATTACAACTCATCGAAAAATTTTCTTTTATAAGATTTTCTTAAATAACCTTGTTTAGAGGGATTTGTTTTAATGCTCCAGCAATAGTCCGCCATCATATGCTTATCCCAGTGACCCTGGTACCGCTCCTCTATAGTGCGGATATCTTGATGGAAACGTTCACCTTGTTCTTCACTGAAGTCTCCAAGATTTTCAGGGAAACAATCCAAATGACTGTGTAGGTAGTGCACCTTAATGCTCATATTACAACCAAGCTGCTTGAAATGTGACAACATGTTATCCACGTGGTCCGAATAGTGCTCACCCTTTTTGTTTCCCAGGAAATTGCGCACTATCCAAACAAATTCATTCCAAGCATTTCTTTCAATATCTGTCATGGAATTACTAAAATTTTCATCATTGATTAATTTTTTGATTTGAGGGCCATCAAAAATGCCAGCTTTCAGTTTCTCCGAACTCAAATTGTTGAACTTTTTACTGATATGTCTAAAACAATCACCGTCCTTGTTGAGAGCTTTGACAAATTGTTTCATAAGTCCTAGCTTGATATGGAGAGGTGGCAGTATTATGCGATCCCTGGGCACAAGTGGTTGATTAACTATATTGTGGTTTCCTGGAACCATAGCTTCCCTCGAAGGCCAGTCTTTCTTACTCCAGTGTTCAGATCTGGCTCTGCTATCCCAGAAACAAATGAAACACGGATATTTTGTGTAGCCACCTTGTTGGCCTAGAAGAAAATTCACCATTTTTAGATCCACACAAATTAGCCAGCGGTGTTCGTTGTACTTTATTTTATTTATAACTGAGGCAATTGTAGAATATTCTTCTTTAGCTTTAGTTGAATGTGCAATGGGCAACGAACCCAATTTATTACCGTTATGCAGAAGTACACATTTTAGGCTGCGTTTAGAAGAATCTATAAATAGTCGCCAGTCATTTGGATCATACTCCTCTAATCCCATCGCTGTTACTAAACCAGGAACATCTGAACAATAAACAAATTCATCGTCTTCGGAAAAGAATGGAAGTAAGTTTTTTTCTCTGTTACGGTAGTATGAAATTGTTGTTCCTTGGGTTAACAGATTTTTTTGCTTTAATCGAGAAGCAAGAATTTCAGATGCTTTTTTAGAAAGTCCAAGGTCTCTCACTAAATCACTAAGCTCCTCCTGATTAAATTGCTCGCGTTCAGAAGAAATATCTAAATGCAAGTCATCTGATCCAAATTCAGAAATTGGTGAAGGAACATTTTGTCGTAAGTCGTCGAAATTGTGTGTAGATGTAGATGGTTGTGGTTCTGAATCCTCACTAGAGTACAGGACTGGTTGGGTAATAGACAACACGTTAGGATAAATCCATTTAGACCGGTTTGTTTTATTAATGCCTGTTATGTTGACAGCGCAAAAATAACAATCATCATAATGATTCGAAGGTTCCCGCCAGATCATTGGTGTTTTATACTTGAAGTGGGTCCGTTGCTTGTTTGCCCATAACCTTAAATACTCTACACAGTTTTTACATACAGTATTAGGAATCCAGTACTTGTCACGGGTTTCCATGGTAAATCCGAAGTAGTCAAAATAAATTTTTTTAATAAAATCTGACACACTTTTTCTATTTTTTATAAACGTGTATTCGCCACATATGTTACAAAAATAGTTGGGATTGATTTTACAGGTGTTTCTTGACATAGCCATTGCACAATTTTGAAGTATATATCAAAGTAACACAATTTTCAATAAATAACACACGGGAACAAAATTGAACTTTTTTGTGTTGACTGATTAAATGTTCAATGTAAAATGATTTATATTTTTTGTCGTTATACTTTTCGCTTTCGTAAACACTTGTTGAATGAGAAAAATTGGTTGAATGAACCCATAAAAATACTTAGTAGTTTTTTACTGAAGTACCAAAAAAAATTATATCCACAATTTTATTGACAGTCACTTATGAATGAACACATGTGTTCAGGGGAATTCCTTTAAAAAATCATCCGTTACCAACGGTAAACCACACATCAATAAAAACAAGTGGACTTTTCTTTTTTCTCTTTAATTGACTGTGAACTGACTAGGTGTCATAAAGGGACAATAAAATTTATAGGCGTTATGAGTTTGCTACCGCAACCATAAAAATGAAATAATCTTTTTTTATTACTTAATTTTTTTAATTCTTAGAATCATAAAAAACTAACTTATTACATACAAACACTTACACATTAGAAAATGTTATTTTTGTATGGAAATCGCGATTTATATCAATTCAGTAAATCGTGAACAAAATCAAAAGTTGTGCACCGATTGCAATGAAATAAAGCTCATTTTATTCGAAATATATTTAACTAACTGTTTGTAGACCAAAACTGTGATTTTTGTCCCATTTTTATTTTTTAGGAATTTTTAAAGAACAAAAAAAAATGTTTTTTTTTTAAAAAATTTTAATTTTTTTTTCAAAACTTGAACGATATCTCTAAAACTACTTGGAAAATTTAAAAACAAAGTAAGCACGGCTTTAAGAGAATATTGTTTGCGAGTTTCGGATTTTTTTTTTTAATTTAATATGGTGAACCGTTTTCAAGTTATTCCAATATATGTAGCGGAAGTGCCTTAATTTTGAACATAACGGTATATCTCGAAAAGTCGAGCTGATAGAAAAAAACCAAGGGCAGATTTGGATTCAGCGTCCCAAATAACCTTAAAAACAATATTCAGTTCTTAATCAACAGAACCATTGTTCCCTTGTGTTATAGATTTATTTACCCCTTGCCTTGCTCTAGAAACCAATATACCCAAATAACCTTACTAAAAAACAATAAAAAAAACTCTCATAAGATTAAGATTGGGTCATTCGAAACTCACCCACTAATACCAGCTCAAAACAAATTCAACACCAGCATTATGCTCAAAATGCAATACCAATTTAACAATGGCCCACATATTGGCATGCTTCAACAAACACAATCAAGTCACTACATTAACAGAATCGACACCTCCCATCCGAAATGATAAACAAACTATATCTCACTACACTCTCCTGTATAGTTATATATAATTTAAAAATATTTTAAAATACATATGTACATGTAATTATAAGAGACGAAGGCCCCTGCAGCCAGTCTACCCTTTATCACATACATTATTATTTAAATTTATTTTAATTTTAATAAATTAAAAATAAAAAAATAAAGAAGTACTTTTTTTAAGAAAAGTAACTTTTTAAGATAAGGTATATTGAAGAATAGGTACTTATTAAGAAAATTTACTTTTTCGCCGCATTGGATATCGAGTAAAATCAATAAAAATGTTTCCATTAGATTAGATTAAATTGAATTAGATAAAGAAGGCTCTAATACGACTAATTTAATCTTTTTGTGCACCTCATGGTTGTCCTAAAGATTAAGGCTCCTTATAAAGCCAATTACCATATTTGGCATGGGGGCATATAGTGCATTCTTCAACTGCAATGATTCTTTTGCCACTTGGTTTTTAAAATTCACTGAGAATGTGTTCTGCTGTTTCAACCCCCTGTTCGCAGAACCTACATGTGTCTGTAACAGATTGGCCTTTTCAAAATTCCATATTCCATTCCACTGTTCCATTCAAATTACTCTACATAGTTTAATTGTTTGAGCTGGGGGTTATTTTAAGGTTTGTCTTGAATTTGCCCAATTATCCCTCTATTGGGATTTTCGCTCCCATTTTTCAGGAACTTGTCTCCAAAATTTGGTTTCTACGAAACAAGAAAATGATTTTTGGCGCAAATGTGACCCTACGGAGTGCAACAATTTTCAGCTGAGAATCTTCGTTGAGATAAATACTAAAAACCTGTCTGTATGAAACTGCGGAGAAAAATTTTAATTTTTAATTTTTTTTTTAGATGTTTTGCATACATAAAAGAACTTTTGCATAATTTTCCAATAAAAAAATCGCTTCTCCACGAAAAGTTTTGGAACATTTTGGGAAAAATTAAAAATTAAAAATTTTTCTCGCTAAATTTCGATAATGATAAAGCCCCAGGTAGTTTTTAATATAAAGTATATATATTTTTTTTAAGAAAAGATACTTTTTTTAAGTAAAGTTACTTTTTTAGGAAATAGTACATATTGAAAGAAAAGGTATTTTTTTTTTTACGAAAATTAACTTTTTAAGAAAAGGAACTCCTGCTTGGAAAATGTATTTTTTTTACGAAAAGGTATTTTCTTAAGAAAAGCTATTTTTAAGTGCACTTTTAAGAAAAGGCACATTTTTAAGAGATTGAAGTTTTAAGAAAATTAACTTTTTAAGAAATAGTGTTTTCTTAAAGAAAATGTATTTTTAAGAAAATATACTTTCTTACGAAATACCTTCATTAGTAAAGCGAATATATCATATGTCTGATGATATATTAGTCTCACTGTTAATGCTACATAAAGCTAAATTCAGCGAAAATTGCGCGGTCATGACATATACAAAAACATATCTGAATGTACATATATGAACACATATAAACAAAATGCTGTTGTTGCATATAGACATACGAGTACTTCGGCAATTTATTGATTGGAGATTATAAGCCAATAATTTAACAGAGTAGGAAACGTACACGTACTTACAAAACAGACAGACAGACCTATGATTTCATTTAAAAACCAAATACAGAATTTAATTTTTTCTACCTTTACTCGAACTAGCTACAAAGTTTAGCCAAGGGATTCTTAACTTCACCCTTAGAGCAAATGGCTATGAGAGAGTCAAGCTGTAGTTTTTATTATTTAAGTCACGTATTTAAGAATCTCTGCAAATGTAAACGGAATGTGTATACATTGTAGTTGAATAGGAAACTATTCAACACATAACGTCATTTTTTTGTTTCGGAAAAAATGTTTGCTGCGAAAAATGTACATTGAATGCTGAAATAATTATACAGTCATACATTTATCAAGTGGATGGACACGTAGAAACACTTATTCTACCCATAAAATGTGCGTATTAGTAGTTTACACCATTTTATTAATTTCTGAACAATTATAATATGAAAAAATTTTATATAACACACATAATTTGAAAATGTTTCTCGTTTTAGACGAGAATTTTAAATTAATTTCTTAAAAAAATAAATTTTCCTCAAAAAGTGTTTTAGTCATACATCAATTATGTAGTTTTATTGCGAATTTTAAATAGATATCGAAAAATAAAAATATAAACATATAAATTTAAAAAATTACTTTTTAAATTAATTCAAGAATTTAAAAATTTTAAATATTTATTATCCTTTCTTAGTATATTAAAAATTTTCTATTTTAGTTAGAAAAATTATTTTTTATACGTATTTTTGCTTAAATGTTTAATTTTAATTAATTTTTTTTGTATTAAATATATTCAGTTCAATTATTAATTGATTTTATAACTTAAATTTTAATTTAAAAAAAATTAATTTTAAAATTTTCATTTTAAAAAATTTATTTTTACTTTTTTATTTATTTTTAACAATTAAAAAAAAATATATTTTTATGTTTCTTTAAAACAATTTTTTATTCGATCTTTATCATTTTTAATGATTGAGTTTGAAATTAATGAGGCTCAAGATCACATGTTTTTACTTTAAATAAAGCACATATGTTTCAAAAATTTATCTATTATCGGTAGTGTCCGTCGAGAGAAATGAGCTAGCGGTGGTGTTTATGTATTACGCTGATAGAAATCCATGGACGTAACACAATGCCGATATTGTGTAGGTTTTGCATGAATGTTAATATAAATGACTAAAAGGGGAAATAGTTGAGTTCACGGTGAATATGGGAAATGTTTAAACATATTTTGTTGTTTTACATTTTGGAAATTTAAAACAAAATGTAAAAAAAAAATTAATCTTTTCGGACTAAGTATAATAATATATCTGACGCTACTTCCAGCCCGTAAGTTGGATAGGTACCATCCACACAGTGGAATTCTTCTTGGGGCAAGATGTTGAACTTATTTTTTAAAAATGTGATAGTTTGGCACACCTTTCTTTGCCTCTTTGGCATTGTCATTCAAGTGAAAACAGGCTTAATTTTTTTCAAATCTTGTTCGGTACATGCTGTCAGTTAAAAAATTAAATTTCAATATCTTTTACCAAATCATACTTGTCTGCTGTATTTTTGTAATACCCATAAGTAGTAATAAACCGGTATAACCGCATATTTCAAAGGGCATGATGCATTTAAGTTCTTTATCGTTTTTTCAACGCATAAAAATTGCTTAGTGACCTGTTCAAAAACGGCGTCATCGAAAAATATTTCAAAATATTCGAAAGAAGTTTTTATCTGGTACTCATCATCGGTTATTGCAACTCCCTGCCACACCAAATTGAGACTCTCCATTTCCCGTTTTCAAACAAGTTTTCCAATAAATCCGTTTCTATATTATCTCCTCGTTCTACGCATTCATCATCGCTTTGCTGTTCTACATCAGATGATAAATCCCAATCAATATTCGCAAGTGCTTCAATTTGGATATCAGTCAATTCCTTGCGTGAAAGTTTTCCCGTCAATACGTTACGTGAATGAATCTTTTATGGACTGGATTGCTTATAAGCAACTTTCAAATTCAAAACATTCTAGCTCGTAATAACCACAACTTAATCTCCAAACCAATACATAAATACATTAGCATACCATTATACTGAGACATTTTACTTATTTCGTATTACTTAGTTTGAGGCATGTAATAAAAAAAAATAATTTTCATTGTACTGATTAACATAACTCTCCACAAGAATCGAAGCTGCTTTGAATTCAAGCTCCTCCAATTTTACTCAGAAATAATCGCCCCTAGCAGTTTGCCGTTAGAAATCAGTGATTCCCAAACTAAAGATCTAGAACCACAAAGTTAACAGTTGCTTATAAGCAACAGCTGTCCTCAAAGGGTTAAAACCATTTATTTCAAATAAAAAAAATATATATTTAAAAATTTAAAAAATTAATTTTGAGTTTAAACTTTTATTTATATATTTCATTTAGAAATTAATTTCTTAATTTTAAAAATACTATTTTTGCTTCTATTCGAATATAAAAAATTTTATTTATATTTTTATATGTATTTAATTTTAAAAATTTTATTTCTAAATTTTACACATTTTATGTTGTTTTAAATTTTATTTTTATACCCTCCACACGTCAGTGGCAGAGGGTATATATAAGTTTGTCATTCCGTTTGTAACGCATCGAAAAACTAATTTCCGACCCCATAAAGTACATATATTCTTGATCCTTATCACAGCTCGAGTCGAAATCACGCTCATTCACAAAAAAAAGCCATCTAACTGGATAAGGCTACAACAATATCATTTGCCATAATTCCCAGCAGGTTGGTATTGACAATTGGCTAAATCGGGCATCATAGTGATTAGATACGAGCAAAAATATGTAGATACCTCTAAAAAAAAAAAACATAAAACCCAGTGTGTTTGTTGTAACAGTTTAGTGGTTGAACATTATAATTGTACAACAACATAAAAAAATGCCACAAAAAATTATGCATATACATATATTAACAATACCAAGAACACAATAACATAGCTCATGTTAGTAGTATTGCCACATATTTTTTATCGTTATCACGTTATAATAAAACAAGTAAGAAAATTATAGTCGGTCTAGACCGACTATACGATACCCTATACCATGCGTTTAGAAACCCTATCTCTTAGGCCCAACTAACTGGACATTGAAAATAAGCAAAAAACCATATTTGAGTGGGATTTTTATTAATTTTTTTGGCAGCAGATATGAAAAAGTTCATATCGGATGGTATATCTATAAAGGGACTAGGTCCAAAAATGGACCGATCCTGATCATGTTTGGTAAAGTCTCTTGTATTTTGCAAAAATATATACAAACAAAATTTGAGAAGAATCAGTGCAATATTTTTGTTTTTTAATAGATTTAAGTGAAGATCGGGAAGCAGCTCTATATGGGGTCAAAGGGATCATTTTTGGACTACTCATTAGTGGATGTAATGAACGGATACAAACCCAATTTGAGTAGCATATATATGACAATTTGGACAATTATGGCAATTTATGTCGATTTCATATGGGTAATTTGTATGGGGGCTAGGTCTGAACATGGACCGATTCTCACCAATTTCAATACCGTTCATCCCATGGCCGATAAAAGCTTATATACCAAATTTCATCAAAATATATTCATATTTGCGACCTGCAGTTTGATTACAAGCTTTACATGGACGGACGGACGGACGGACGGACATTGTTAAATCAACTCAGAAAGTGATTCTGATTCGATCGGTATAATTAAAGATGGGTCTAGGTCAAATATTTTTGGTTGTTACAAACAGCAGCACAAAGTCATTATACCCAAACCACATAGTGGTATAGGGTATAAAAAAAAAATCGCCAATATGAAAGAAAAAATTAAAACTAAAAATGAAAAATGGAAAATGAAAAATGGAAAATGTAAAATGTAAAATGTAAAATGTAAAATGTAAAATGTAAAATGTAAAATGTAAAATGTAAAATGTAAAATGTAAAATGTAAAATGTAAAATGTAAAATGTAAAATGTAAAATGTAAAATGTAAAATGTAAAATGTAAAATGTAAAATGTAAAATGTAAAATGTAAAATGTAAAATTTAAAATGTAAAATGTAAAATGTAAAATGTAAAATGTAAAATGTAAAATGTAAAATGTAAAATGTAAAATGTAAAATGTAAAATGTAAAATGTAAAATGTAAAATGTAAAATGTAAAATGTAAAATGTAAAATGTAAAATGTAAAATGTAAAATGTAAAATGTAAAATGTAAAATGTAAAATGTAAAATGTAAAATGTAAAATGTAAAATGTAAAATGTAAAATGTAAAATGTAAAATGTAAAATGTAAAATGTAAAATGTAAAATGTAAAATGTAAAATGTAAAATGTAAAATGTAAAATGTAAAATGTAAAATGTAAAATGTAAAATGTAAAATGTAAAATGTAAAATGTAAAATGTAAAATGTAAAATGTAAAATGTAAAATGTAAAATGTAAAATGTAAAATGTAAAATGTAAAATGTAAAATGTAAAATGTAAAATGTAAAATGTAAAATGTAAAATGTAAAATGTAAAATGTAAAATGTAAAATGTAAAATGTAAAATGTAAAATGTAAAATGTAAAATGTAAAATGTAAAATGTAAAATGTAAAATGTAAAATGTAAAATGTAAAATGTAAAATGTAAAATTTAAAATGTAAAATGTAAAATGTAAAATGTAAAATGTAAAATGTAAAATGTAAAATGTAAAATGTAAAATGTAAAATGTAAAATGTAAAATGTAAAATGTAAAATGTAAAATGAAAAATGAAAAATAGAAAATGAAAAAAGAAAATTGAAAAATAAAAAATTAAAAATGGAAAATGAAAAATGGAGAATGGAAAATGAAAAATAGAAAATGAAAAACGAAAAATGCAAAATGCAAAATGAAATATGGAAAATGAAAATTGAAAAATGAAAAATGGAAAATGGTAAGTGGAAAATGTAAAACGAGAACTGAAATATGAAAAATAGAAAATGGAAAATGAAAAATGGAAAATGAAAATTGCAAAATGTAAAATGGAAAATGGAAAAAGAAAATTGAAAAATGAAAAATGGAAAATGCAAAACGGAAAATGGAGAATGAAATTGAAAAATGAAAAATTAAAAATGAAAACTGAAAAATGAAAAATGACAAATGGAAATTGAAAATTGAAAAATTAAAAATGGAAAATGAAAAATGAAAAATGAAAATTGAAAATTGAAAATTGAAAAATGAAAAATGGAAAATGAAAATTGAAAAATTAAAAATGGAAAATGGAAAATGGAAAATGAAATATGAAAAATGTAAATTGTAAAATGAAAATTGAAAAATGGAAAATGGAAAATGAAAATTAAAACATGGAAAATGGAAAATGAGAATTGAAAAATGGACAATGGAAAATTGAAAAATGAAGAATGGAAAATGGAAAATGAAAATTGAAAAATGAAAAATGGAAAAGGGAAAGTGAAAAATGAAAAATGAAAAACGAAAAGCGAAAAATGAAAATTGAAAAATGAAAAACGGAAAATGGAAAATGAAAAATGGAAAATGAAAAATAAAAAATGAAAAATGGAAAATGAAAACTGAAAAATGAAAATTGAAAAATGAAAATTGAAAAATTAAAAATGGAAATTGGAAAATGAAAAATGGAAAATGGAACATGAAAATTGAAAAATGAAAAATGAAAAATTAAAAATGGAAAACGCGAAATGGAAAATGAAAATTGAAAAATGGAAAATGAAAAATTGAAAATGAAAATTGAAAAATTAAAAATTGAAAATGAAAAATGGAAAATGAAAATTGAAAAATGGAAAATGCAAAATGGAAAATTGAAAATGAAAATTGAAAAATGAAAATTGAATATTGAAAATTGAAAAATTGTAAATGGAAAATGAAAATTGAAAAATTAAAAATGGAAATTGGAAAATGAAAATTGAAAAATGAATAATGAAAAATGGAAAACACAAAAATTAAAAATTAAATATTAATAATTAAAAATTAAAAACTAAAAATTAAAAATTAAAAAATAAAAATTAAAAATTAAAAATTAAAGACTCAGGTGGAGGGTATCAAAAAATTCGGCACAGCCGAATTTAACACTCTTACTTGTTAATTCTAAAAATTTCTCTACAAATTTTATTTTTAATTTAAAACATTTTTTTTTATATACTACCTAAAAATCTGCTCTAATTTTAAAACTACTATATTTTTTATTTTTAAATATTTATTTTTTATTAATTTTTTTTTTTCATACCATGAATTTTTATTTTAAATTTAAAAATTTAAAAGCTAAATTTATTAACTCCGATAACACAAGGGAACAAAATTTAACTTTGATGTTGACTGGAACTATATTGCAATTTTTTTTTTACTAATTTTTCGCTGATTTCAAATCTGCACTTGTTTTTTTTTTCTATCTGCTCGACTTTTCGTGAAATACCGTTATGTCCAAAATTAAGACACTTCCACTACATATATTGATATAACTTGAAAACGGTTCAACATAATCAGTTAAAAACCCAAAACTCGTCAACAGTATTATCTTTAAGCCGTGCTTACATTGGTTTTAAATTTGCCAAGCATTTTCAGAGATATCGTGGGAGTTTTGAGAAGAAGAACAATTTCAAAAAAAAAAAAAAATTAATAAAATGAGCTTCATTTCATTGTAATCGGTGCACAAATTTTCATTTTGTTCACAATTTACTGAGAAAACTCAATTGATAAAAATCGCGATTTCCATACAAAAATAACATTTTTTAATATGTGTGTGTTAGGTGCTGTTCTATTTATGCAATAAGTGTGTTATAGTAATTGTTTTTAGGCCATTGATTTCAGATATTAAGTCAACCAAATTGCATAAAATCGCCAAGACTCATTTGACATCGCTTACGAATAAATATATTTTTTGAAAAAATTTATCTTTTGAAACTGTGAATATTATTTATACGAATTTAAATAACACGCACGTTTGAATATTTGTAAGATACTGAATATTTTATTAAAATTAAAATCCTTACGAGCTAAAGGCAAAAAAGTCTTAATACTAATCTAGAACAAATAATTATACCTGCCTCGACACACAAGCAACTCTTTCTAGTGATATTATTAATTTCACATATGTGTTTTATTATTTTGGGAAAACAGATAAACTATTCTAAGATAATACATATGTTATCCTACAATGAGGGATTTTTTTATGATTAAAAGTACATTATAACCAATATACTTAGAACTAACACGCTGTGTGAAACGCAGGCTAATTATAGAACCCATGTTTATCATTAAATATAAACTTTATAGTGTTTTAAAAATAAAACAAAATCACGAAATATAGATCTCTTTGTCCGTATAGTGCAATATTATTTTAAATTTTAAAAATTTTGTTTTTAACTATAAAAAAATGTTTATAATTTGAAAAAAAAAATTTTTTTTTTAATTTACAAATTTAAAACTTTTTCAATTCTTAACTATTTATTTTTAATTTTAAACATTATATTTTAAAAAATCTATTTTTAATTACAAATTTTTTTTTTTTTTAAATGTTATTTTTATTTTAATTTAAACTTTTTATAAATCAATAAAAAATTTTATTTTTTATTTTTGTTTTTTAATTCTATAAATTTTCATTTTAAATTAAAAATGATTCAAAAATTCAAAAATAACGATTGTTTGTTTGGACAGAGTTGTATCTTCTGAAATTAATACAAAGTAAAGCTGTATGGTACGAAAACTGAAAACTAACCACACTGCTCGTAGGCCTGACTTTAGGTGAGTGTGTTAAAGCGCTGACCAAAAAGTGCAAGTACGAGTGTATGTGAGGTTCATGGTTCAAAACCTCACGGCCGCCCTTAGTAGAAAAAATTTTCATATAGAAACAATCTATTCAATTAAAACATAACAATTATCACAATGTTCAATAAATCGCTGATGAAGGCTGAAATGCCAGAAACCGGTCCGATTAAGAATACAGTGCAGTTATGAATTTTTGAAATATATGCTTTCTTCTTCTTCACCACGCACCATTTAAACAAAATTAAAAAAAAAAAAAAAAAAAAAAAAAATTGCATATTAATTACAGTAGTAATTGCAATATGTCTGAAAAATGACGATAAAACTAACAAAACATTTTCATTTCAATTGAAAAATTGTAATTTAAATTTAAAAATTTTAATTTAAATTAATAATTTTTCATATTATATTTAAACATTTTCATTTTATTTTGTAATAAAATTGGAATTTCCTGACAACTCTAGAAACTATATTATAAAAACTTGAAATTTAAGTGCCACATTTTATTACAGAAATTTCTTACACCAACTGGGAAATAGTGTAGAATTTTTCACTTTGCAATTATGCGTGATTATGCACATTTTTGCGTAGTTTATGATATAAAACATGTTTTAAAAATGCCCCCCATATGCCAACAAAACACAACGTAGGCGTTAAAACGAATGCATCGGCTGGCTGGCTTGTTTGAAATTAGCCTTGCCACGAATACATACACAAATGTAATTTTTCAAACCGGATGTCATGGTATGTGTTGGTTTTTAGCGTAATTTTCCCTATTTACCATTTTAGTTGCTGTTAACAATTAACGCATGCATTTACACAGACACACACACACACACCCGCCAAATTGTTAATGTAATAATTTGTGTTATTTTTTTTAAATTTTTTATAATCAGTAGCAAGTGGCAGTATATTCAAACATAAATTGAGCTTAAGGACAGAGAAAGATGAAAAAATAAAACGAGTCCAAAAGAGGAATGAATAGAGTTTGGTCGATATGTATTGAAAATTTTGTTTGTACTTTAATAAAGTGTAATATATTATTAGGTAAGAAATTCCTTAATGATATAGAAAATCAGACTTAATGGTTCAGCAAATCACACTGCAACAACTTAGTATTGTTGGATGGTGAATAAAATATTGGATATAGAAACAGAAATATCAGATTATTTTTATTAGTACTTTAGCTTAAAATCTTGAATATGTTACATGGTTCCTCGATCTTATTTCCGGTTCGAAGGACCATTTCATGTAAAAGACAGACGGCCCTAATCATTATTATTGATGATTACATCAAATTAAGTTTTTTGTTCATTTTTGATTTCCTCGAACGAAATATGCTGTTGTCCAAAGAAGCAATTTTTAGTATCAACAAAGCTAATCAGATTTTGTTTTTTGTTTTTGCTTTCTTTTTTTTTTTGCTCAGCAAGTTTTTTTAGGACAATTTGTTCTTGTGATTTTGTATTCATAACAAAAAATCTGAAGCTACACATTGGTCTTATAAAAACTTGCGTAAAAAAATATGTGTTCTAAATTGTCAAAAACAAGAAAATATATTTTTTTTATTTTTACTTTTGAATATTTTAGCACAACATCACAGTTCTTAAACATCAAGCTCTACTCTCATATTTTATGCCATCTCATATGTTCAGCAATGTTTAATAGCCTTGTTTTTGGAATCATATTTGTTCTTGCTTTTTTGCTTATACCCAAAAAAAAAAAATGTACGATGCTGATATTTTCTACTTTCAATGGCTGCCTTGTTTTCTTATTTCTTTTGATTATTCATAAATGAGAAGAGGATGTTTTGTATGGTGTACGATAAACTTATACAATACTATTGCTATACACGCAACATATCATTGTTAATAAATATGAAGTATTTTTTGTGTCTCTGTTTATTTTGAATTTTTTACACGGTTTTGTTATGCTTGTTGAGTTATAGTTTTTTTTTTTGCAGACATACTTTTTCCACATCATTGTTACATCCGTCTATAGGTTCCGTTTGATGTCCAGTTGACAGTTTGTTTGTTCAAATGTTTGAAACATTTACAAACAATAGAGAGAAAAAATAATAATAAAGAAAGATGTCTGTTTGCTTGTATATAGTTACTGTCGATATGACAATTGATTTAAAAAAATTTTGTTTAAAATTTAAATTTTGTTTTGTCACTCCAAGTCAGATAATTTTTATAAGCAAGTGATTAGCGAACTTTGTGTACAAACCTAATACAACTGTCAATACTTTATTTTTTAATGTTAAGGCTCCAATAGACAAAAACCAACGCAACAATGACGATCAAACATGTTGTTTAGTATACATATGTAGGAACAACAAAGCGAGCATTGGAGACGAGAGTGGGGGAACATAAACAAGACTTCACGAAAAAGAAAGAGACAACTGCATTATCACAGCACATAATACAAACTGGACATACAGCTGATTTTAATAAAGAACAAAGAAAATATTGAGAAGAAAAGGTATATGATAGAAAGTTTACTTATACAAGAAAGCAAAGAAAACACAATTTGAAGGAACTTACAAAAAGTGTGCGAAGTTAGCCCCCATTTTTGGAAATAAATTTTTTGAAGATTGTTCTGAATTGTTCTAGGATTGTTCTACAATGTTCCAAAACGATGAGTTTCTAAAATATAATTTGACCGGTAAATCCCCCACTTTGGGAAAAAAAATTTTGCGGTTGTTGTAGGTTGTTCTAAACATTGTTCCAAAATAGATATGTCGCAAACCGTAACGTAGGCAAATGAGAACGTAAAACATTTTTGTTTTTGTGTTTTTTTGTAATAACTATGTGTATTTTACATTCAGGTGCCATCCAGGATACCTTTTAACTTTTGTGTTGCATAAAAATATTGATATCGTTTAATAACGTTGATATCGCGGAAAAATGTTTTTCGTTCTCATTTCCGTGCGTTACGGTTTGCGACATATCTATTTTGGAACAATGTTTAGAACAACTAGAACAACAGCCAAATTTTTTTTTTCCAAAAGTAGGGAGCAAAGCTTAAAATTCGTTTTTTCGATTTACCTGTACAAATTATATTTTAGAAACTCATCGCTTTGGAACATTGTAGAACAATCCTAGAACAATTCAGAACAATCTTCATAAAATTTTATTTCCAAAAATGGGGGGGCTAACTTCGCACACTTAGATACAGATGGAATAAGCGCGAGTTATATATTTTCAATACACTAAATCAGCTATGATATTATTTATAAGTTGTGGTGTCTTTAAATTATATACAATATGTTTTGATGTTTTTATTAAATGTTAAATGTAGTGCATAATCTGTTTTTTGGTGTATTACTGTAATAGAATAATGTTTTCTTTTTAATTAAAATAGACAAAAAACCCTGATGAAGTCAACAATAAATATTGACGAAACGTTGGTATAAAATATGTAATAAAAATCTTTTATTTTCATCAAAACTTTAGGTCAAAATTAACTAAAACAAATACACTACTAGAAAAGTGATACATTGTTTTGTCCCCTTTTTATTTCAAAGACACTAAAAAAAAGTTGGAATTGAAAAGAAAAAATTTTAAATGAATTGATTAAGAGTTGTTGGCTGAAAATCATTGTTTTAGCAAAAGCATTATTGTAGCAAAGACACTATTGCTAATAAATTTATAATGGTTAAATAATAGTTAAAAATATTTTTCCTCATTTTTTGTTGTAGTTTTTTGTCTTAATATAAACGTCTTTAGGATGCCTTTGCTAAGAATAGACAGCTGTAATATAATATTGACATATTGATAAACAGCAGCAACAGAAAAAAAAATTAAATAGACAGTTTCTTAAACAGAGACGTTTAGGTGTTATATTGTCCAAATTTAAGATGTCTAGGCTAAGTAGAGCAATCTAAAATTTATTATTTCAGCAAATGCACAAACACACTTTATACTACACTTCTGAATATTGAACTATAACAATTCGAATATAATATTTAAGCGGATGTTTTAAAGCGTGTCATTAAAGTCTTGTCTTTGCTAAACAAATGCAATACTCAATCAAGCAGATATTTTTAAATAAAATTATATAATAGTCGTATTTTTAATCACTTATATTTAGATTTTTTCATACAAGAAGAGTAGTTATTAAATCCATAAGAGTGGCATTTAATTGTTTAGTCAGCCAGTATTTCTGAAAATTTCATTTTTGTTCATTAATAATTTTTTTTCTAATTTCGTAGTTTTTGAAAATATTTTATGCTCTAATCTGTATCTAAATTTTACATTTATAATTTTTTTTTTTTTTAATTTTTGTTCCACTATCAATTTCAAATTTCAATTAAGAAAATTTGGATTTACTGAATCTAATGCCGTTTTCTTTTCTGACAAAAAATGTCGCCCTTTTTTTGCCCTATTTTCGAAAAGTGTATTTTTTTTATATATTCTGAATTAAGAGTAACCTTATCTTATACATCAATCGAAAGGTATCAAAGTAGAGCCTTCGTAAATCACAAAAAATTCCAGCCATTGCCTTATTTCACGTCATAGTGTGAGAAAATTTCCCCATTGTTCCCCTTTTTTGAAGATTTTCATCCTATGACTTCCAAGAGGATAATAATCAAAATTTGTTTGCATTTATGAAAAGAGCACTTTGAGACCTTTCGATTGATATATAATATAAGGTTGCTCTTAATTCAGAATATTTCAAAAAATACACTTTTCCAAAAAAGGGCAAAAAAGGGCGACATTTTTTGTCAGAAAAGAAAACGGCATAAGTAATTAGAAAACACGACTAATATATAAATAATTGTAAAAGAAAATATATATATATGGGGGGTTTCATGTCAAGTGCACCAACTTTTGAAACCGATGTCTTCCGATCGGGATGAAATTTGCACCAAGGTTAGTCCTATTGGATAGTAGTTTAGACACAATTTTTCAACAAGATCGGTCAAGATCTCTCTGAGTTAGAGGGGACCAAAATTTGACATTTTGGACAAACAGGTGTTTTTCTCATCCATGTAACTTATTACCTATTGTTATTAGAAAATTTTCTCCCAAATAGTTTAGATAGCTATTTCTTCAATATTTGGGAAAAAATTCTTAAAAAAAAAAAATTTGTAGACTTTTTTTTGACTAAATCAAAGCATTTTTGCCTTTTTTTTTGAAAAGGGCATTTTTTTTATTTTGCTCATAAGCTTAGGACTTTTCCTTTAAGAGCTTTTTGGTCGCTTAGTGGGATGCGATATCTATCCAAATAAATGTTTTGTAACTCAAGACAACGGTTTTTCAATTTTTCACAAATGCACTATTTTGAATTTTTTCCTATTTGTGTGTAAAACCTTACAAATAAAACTTATACTGAGAAACTAGACAAATTAACCTTTCCGAAGGTATGTAACATACCCAACTCAAATTTCATACCCTCGATACTGTAATACCCAGAATATGTTAAAACCCCTTTCATTGCGGCTTTTTTTTTTTGTCAATCCTATAGGTAGTTTTGAGCGCACGTATTGAATGTGATTTTTATTGTCAAAATAGCAGGTGCCCAAGATACAAGTTTTTGTATGAGGTTGAAATATATTATGGCCATTCTCCGAAATACCAGTTTATTATTTTATGACACTTGACTTTAAAAAGTGGGTGGAGAGGAAGAAGTTAACAGGTGGTTTATTTTAATATGTCGAAATGTGTACAGGATTGCTAAACTTGAGAACCCATGACTTTTTAGTCAAAGAGCAATGGTCATTCTTCAAATATTTGAAGATACATTTGAAGTCTGGTGAATTCGCTATTTCATATGAATTCGCAGAAAACTATAAATTTGTTCTTCAGGATGCCATACAAGCATTCCACTTCAATAACGACCAAGCAACTATATTCACAGTAGTTATTTACAGCATGAAAGATGAAAAACTGGAACACAAAAGTATGGCAATCATATCCGACGATTTAAAACATGATACCGTTGCAGTTTGTGAGTACCAGATGAGAATACTAAAATTTCTAAAATCTTAATTTACAGTAAAGAAGTTATACTACGTTTCGGACGGAGCTCGTCAACATTTTAAAAACAAAAGTAGCTTCGCGAATCTTATGGCTCACGAAAAAGATTTTGGAATGCCAGCTGAGTGGCATTTTCATCCTACTGCTCATGGTAAAGGAGCATGTGATGGTATTGGAGCAAACCTTAAAATAAATGCAGCGAATTATAGCCTCCAGTGCTCTCATCAAGATCGCTTCTTAGATGCGACTGCTTTACTCCATTGGGCAAAGAATTATTGTAAAGAAACTAAAATAGTTTTTAGTAGCAAAGAGGATCATCAGGAAACATTGAAAACACTGAAGAGCAGATTCGATGCTGCGGTAACAATCGATGGCACCGCTGAATACCATGCTTTTATACCGCTTGTCGATGGAAGACTCAAGTTGAAAAAGTTTTCTGCCTCTATTCAATGCGATTTCTTTCTAAAGCCAACAAATAAACCAGCAGCGAAATCAACAGCTGAACGAATAACGCCAAGAAAAAATTGACAAGAAACGCAGTAAATAAAGGCGAGAAAAAAGCTTGATGAAAGACTGGGTATATAAAAATTTACAAGACTTAAATACTTCATCAGCTACAATAAATTAAGTATAAAAATAGTTATGATATAAATGCATCTGATGTAAATAAGATTAAATTTTATTAAATTATTTATCTTTTCATTTTTAATATTATTATTATTATATATTAATTTATATTTCCTGAGGTTAATATATTCTGGGTATTACAGTATCGAGGGTATGGCATTTTAGTTAGGTATGTATGTTACATACCTTCGGAAAGGTCACTTTGTCTAGTTTCTCAGTATAAGTTTTATTTGTAAGATTTTACACACAAATAGGAAAAAATTCAAAATAGTGCATTTGTGAAAAATTGAAAAACCGTTGTCTTGAGTTACAACACGTTTATTTTCAATATCCCACTCGCATCCCACTAAGCGACCAAAAAGCTCTTAAAGGAAAATCCTAAGCTTATGAGCAAAAAAAAAAATTAAAAAAAAAAAATGCCCTTTTTGAAAAAAAAGGCAAAAATGCCTTTTTTGAAATATTTTTTGCCGAAATATTGAAGAAATAGCTATCTAAACTATTAGGGAGAAAATTTTCTAAGAACAATAGGTAATAAGTTACATGGATGAGAAAAAACTCCTGTTTGGCCAAAATGTTAAATTTTGATCCCCTATTACTCACAGAGATCTTGACCGATCTTGTTGAAAAATTGTGTCTAAACTGCTGTCCAATAGGACTAACCTTGGTGCAAATTTCATCCCGATCGGAAGACATCGGTTTCAAAAGTTGGTGCACGTGACATGAAAACCCCCATAAATATTTCTCTTTTTCAATTTGAGCTATTTTCCAGGAATAATTTTATATCATTAATTGAAATATGCATCTTGATCACAAAAAGTTTACTAATTTAACAGACTCTGTTATATATTTAATATTTAGAAAATATACGTAGTTAACTTTCATCGATTTTTTCTGAATATGAACAACTGTAAGGTATCTTTGCTAAGCAAAGACATTTTAAAATCTATATTTTCGAAAGCTTGCATGACGGACAGGCTGATGGACTGTCTCACTTAAGAATATAGTTTGTAATATTCAATATTTCTGATAATTGAAGAAAATGCCCCCCAAAAAAAAACGTTAATCACAATTTTCCTTTATTTGAAATTTTGAGGTGTCTCTGCTAAAACATTCAATTATTAAGATTCGTTGCAAAGTCTTTAATCTTCAAATGCAATTGTGAGATGCTCAAAGGCTAAGAATATTTCCAAACGAAATCTTATTAAGAATATTCTTATATTGAACAGATTTATCAAGGGTTTTCTGAATTAGGTATTATGTAATAAGTAAAAAACTAATTTATGAAAACAAACAGCAGCTGCTTAAATTTGGTTTACGAAATTACTAAAACTTTCTTCAATAACGTTAACCGCAGATATACCTAAAACATTTTATTGTAAACATCTATACGCGCAGGGGGGTAAATTTCTAATTCACAATACAATCACAAAAACAGCGTAATATGTGAGCGTAAGATCTTACGCGTAACATGTAAGCATTAAGACAAATCAGTGTGACATGATTGTTTGGTGAAAAAATTATGATATGTATTAACCTTTTTGTCGCTGTTTTCTGCATTTTATTTACTAACAGATGTTTACACATCTCCCCTGTGATCGGACTCACATGATGTTTCTTATGGTATGACTGGTTATTTTCAAGATTTCGTTGGTTTAAAAACAATTACAGTCTGCGATGTCTTAACTGAAGTAGAATTTTTAAAAGTTAATCTCTTAAACATTAATCACTGAAATATTTAGCGTGTCCTGACTGATTTCAAAAACAAGTAAGAGTGTTAAATTCGGCTATGCCGAATCTTTGATACCCTCCACCTGGGTTTTACGTTTACATTAATATCTGGACTTCTTGCACTATTTGTAACAAATGTATATAAAATATTTGAGTATGTAAACACTTTGATAAACCTATTACTGAATTATTACAACAAATGCTCTGAATTTTCAGCATTTTATAGAGGTGTCTACATATATTAGGTCATAAATTGGCACAATGACTCCCGATTTATCCCATTTTAAATACTAACCTGATCCAGATAATTACAAACAATATTAAGTTTAACCAGGTAAATGGTTTATTTTGTAATTTTCTTTTTAATTTAAATTTTTTAATATAAAGGTGCATTTTATTTTTTACAAACCTTTTCAATTTTCCAGACCTATTAGTATAGGGCACATTTGTGAGTCCGCAAAGATCAACTTTCAACTCTTACTTCTTTTTATTGTATTAAATCTATCTTTGTGTCTTTAAATTAATTAAGATAATTAAGATGAAAATATTTAACAAACTGTTTTTTTTAGTTAATATCTGAACATTTTACTGATACAAGACAAAACTAAAACTGCCAAAAATTTCAGTCAAAACTATTTTGATTGTATTTGTTAAATATCGCATAATTTTTTTCAATTTTAAACTTTAAAGTCTTTTTAAGTCTGGTAATAACTCTATAATATGAAGGAAGTAAATATGTGGATTCTTTAATAACAATGACAAGTATAAAAAAACACTTTTTTGTGCATTACATTAAAATATTATAAATTTGGACATAATTAATTTTAGAAACATAATTAATTTTAGAAAAATGTCCGATTCGTTTTTCGATGATGCTGAAAACATATCAAAGAAATACAGAACATAAATCAGATCTAAGTATACATGCTTATAACCACTGCTATAAAAAATCTTTTAAAACCAACAGTATTGCCATAATTTGAAATTGTAAAGATGCTAAATTGCAAAAAAAAGATGCTTAAACGTACTGGATGCTAAATTCTTTTTTCAAATTTCATTACCTTTATACTGAAAAATTATATACTTATTAATAAATTCTTTGGTTTTTAAATCGAAAAATTAATATAAAACATATGTTTCGATTTATATTTTTTAAATTTTAATTAAAATTATTTTGGATTTCATCTGAAATTTTTATTAACATCAAATTGAGTTTATTTTAAACTTAAATTAAATATTATTAATTTTAGAGGGATTTTTTTTTTATTTAAAATATAACAGAAATTACATTATCAAAAGATACGATTATATTAGAATAATTGGTTTATGGAATCTAACATTTCTGTGATGTCTTCATCTTCAAGTTCTTCTTGGCTCTGATATTTTTCTGACGATCGACTCTTATCAACGACATCGGTATATTGTAAGTGTGACAGCACCGATTTTTCAATTTCAATCCTTCTTTTATACGTATTACAGAACATAACAACTCGGATTTTATTCTGTTCGAAGTTTGCTTTTAACTAAAGCCATTAAACTAAACAAACGTTCAACTTCGGCTTTTGAGAAAGACAAAACTAATATAGACAATACAAATATTGATAACTCCTAAAATGGATTTTCGCCAATAGAATTTTTCAATCCATAAAGAGGTTGTATTCAGTGTTGTATCCCAGTTTTGTTCTTTGATATAACTCCATTGGATTTGAATTTTTTCTGTTTCAGATGATATAAATTTAAACTCTTCTAATATATTGGTTAACTGTTCTTTTACCCGATTTAATGTGTTTTGTATTGAAAATTTTGGCATTTTTTTAATACAATAATATTTTTTGGCAATCGACTTTCAAATTCATTAAAGGTGCTATTACACGAAATGTTTTTTACATATGTACTGTCACTTTTTTTATCCACATGAAATTCTTCATGTCTGTCAAAATTGTCTTTTTACATACGATTCATAATTTTTGCTATCACACGTGCGTATGTATTTCCGTATGACATAACCTCTAAATGTAAACAACAGCTGATTTAATTTGTGAATTTACAAAAATTTTTTGTTAAAAAAAAGGTTATGTATTTTTTAATTGTTAATTAATACTAAACAATTTATTTTTCTTTCAATATTAATCTTTAAAATGTACTCTGTTTTTCTTTCGCCACAAGCAGTGTTGTATTTTCACTTGTTTGTCATGCAAAAATAGAACCTGTTCTAATTGAAAAATGTACATGTGACTTTTCTCATGTATTGTACATAAACAATGTTTTATATGTATCACACGATGTGTACAACTTTTGTTGTGGGAAAATTTGACAGTACATGTGTAAAAAACACATCATGTAATAGCACCTTAAAAACTGTTGTTGGTGTTTACATTCTTCTATTTCAAAATGTTTTGTTATATTTGTTGAAAGAAACGAGCAGTGTGGTAAAAGGAGTAGTACACAAAATTGCTGTACTACACTTTGAGAAATAAAAACATATCAATACCATTAAAATTATATATTCAAAAATTATGAAAAAACAATATCAAAAAAAGATGCTAAAAGCAACTTTTTATTAATAAAAGATTCTAAGTTAGCATCTAGCATCTTTTGATAAATTTTGGATGCTAAACGACAAAAAAAGTTGCTAAATCTAGCAACTAAAAAGCTAAAACGGCAACACTGAAAACCAAGAACAAATATTCTGTTTGAGTTGTAACATCTCATTTGCAAGCCATTTTAATTAAGCTGCGTTCACACTATGTAAATTGTAATTTAAGCTATAGTCTATCATCATACCTTATTGTCTATCAATAAATGCCATACCTATGAAATAAGTGATGTTAAAATAACGTGTTGAAAATGTGTAGGTAACATCGATTATATTAATATTTACTAAATTTTAAGGTTGTATGGTGTCTAGGCTAAATTGATATATCCTAGGTATGATTGTCTTTATTAAAGGTTAAATACTTAAAATTAAAGTTCGATTGGTTTATAATAAACTAGATGTAACCCGGTGTGCTTCGCTACACCCTCCCCCTCCCCCCCTCCCCTTCCGGATTGCTATTAAAGGGCTCACGCAAAGTACCAAGGCTCTCACTAATACAGTAATTCAGATATATCACATTTAATATTAAGTTTGTGTAGGGGTGCCACGTGCATTTGTCCATTCCCAGCCATCTTTTTGTCTGACTACTCACGTTAATAATAGATGACCTGAGACAAATTTGCAAAGCTTTCTCTATCATATTAATATATATGATATTTAAAATTTACTTTATATGGGAGGTGCCACGCCCGCTAAAAATATTTAAAAATATTACAGCCTGTAGTACTCCCATATACCCCCATGGCATTGAACTTAGAATATCAATTGGCAATTTTTCTTTTTAGCGATTTTTGATTTTGCCCATTTTTGATTTTGGAGATTTTTTGGGCGATTTTTATTTCTCGCAATTTTCGGTTTTGGCGAATTTTTGATTTTGCTTTCGTAGTACTTCATATTATTTATATAGGAGGTGTCACGCCCACTAATCCCATCCCGCCCAATTTTTATTGGACTACTCACATTAATATCTGATGGACTCGTGCAGAATGTCGAGTCTTTCCCTTTTATAGAACACCAGTTATATGATATGAGATATCTAATTTGCATGGTCTGTGCTACGTCCACTGCTACGATCACGCCCAATTTTTTGTTCGACTAATTATATAAAGAACCTATCGGCTCATGAAAAGCCACAAAGCCCTCTTGTTTACAGTACTCCAGATGTACGACATTAAATAGTTACTTTGCATGGGGAGTGCCACGCCCGTTGATGTGAACCCCTCCAATTTTTTGTCCGACTACTCACACTAAGATCTGATGGTGTCGTGCAAAGTGTCAAAGCTTCCCTTTTTTAGTGCACCGGTTATATGATATCATGTATTTACTTTGTACGGGCGGTGCCATGCCCACAGCTCCGATCACGCCCATTTTTTGTCTAACTAATCACATGAATAACTTATGGGCTCACACAAAGTCCCGAGACTCTCACTATAACAGTAATCCAGATATATGGCATTTTATATTTAATTTGTATGGCAGGTGCCACGCCTATTGGTCCGATACTGCCCATTTTTTGTCCGGCTACTCACATTTATAATACGTGACATCAGACAAACTTGAAAAGCTCTCTCTATCACAGTACTCGAGATATATAATATTGAATTATTACTTGTATGGGAGGTACCACGCCCACCAGTCCAATCCCGCCCATTTCCGGCGTAGCTACTAATATTAACGATAGGTGACCTCACACAAATTTGCAAAGCTCTGCCTATCATAATACTCAATATATGTATATGATATTAAAAATTTACTTTGTGTGGGAGGTGCCACGCCCACTAAAAATATTTAAAAAATTATAGCCTATAGCACTTCCCATATCCGCAGTAAGACTCTGTGAAAATTTCAGGAATATCAGATGGGTAGTTACGGAGATTACCTCTTACAAACAAACAAACAAACAAACAAACAAACAAACAAACACACATTACCTCTTTATAATATTAGTATAGATAGAACGAGACCCAGTAAAAAATTAAGATCTTCAGAAGCAGAAATTCTAATAAGAGGCAGTAGAAAAACAAATTACGTTTCAGTTATCAGATTTTCTTGTTTACATATTTTATGCTCGTACACTTGTACTTGAAGCCAGTTGCAAGACAGATAAAAACAGATTTGAATAACTTACTCTAATAGATTTGTAAGGTAACCGTTTAAAATCCAAACATAAAGCTCTTTAATTCCTAAGAAAACGCACTTAATTTACCAAAAACTAATCCTTCTAATTAAACTTTTTCTCATGCCTTCTAAGCAGATAGTTCCTTTGTATATTTTATCCGACTGGCGACTTTATATCATAGTCGTATGTTCTAAAATTTGTGTTTTAAAACATTGTAATACAGAGAAAAATGAATTTAAGATAAACTACAATTAACTAACAAACTAAATATGACTAAATTGAGGTGGTGCCCAAGCTAAAGACAAATTTACAGTTTTGGCAGTGTCTTGGCTAAACATATATGTTTGCTTACTAGATGTTTGTAATTTAGTAAGCATTCGCGAGGTATATTGTGCCGAGTTAGGTTCCACACCCACTTCGTAGGACCGATTTATAAATGCTTGCAATCTATGCATTTCAAGTTTTCCCCGCTTCACAATCATAGAGCAACACGGACATTTGCTGTTAATCACATTCATTTTATTGTAGGTAGAGATATTTAGATACGTCAATAATTTGCTAAGGGTGACGTTTTTATGCGTTATGATTTGATTTTGGCAATGATGATTTCGAAACAAAATTTCAAACGCACAGAAACGTTCAGAAAAGGTTTAAAGTTTAGATGGCATACTAGAAAATTGATGGGCAAGCAAAATCAAAATGTTATTAATAGTTATCTTTGTCACTGACAAACTCACTGAGCCTGTAACGCAGTAAGTCGGTTTAGCATTGAATAAATGGTTTATGAACTGAATAAATCAATACTATCGGACATACTGTGGATGTGTCCCTACTAATATTTTGAGGTGTCGTGGCTGAAACCGTTCCAATTCACTTTGTACACATTTCCTAAATAAACTATTTTAACAAAAAATAAAAATAAAATTTTATTTATTTTATTTCCTAAGGGTGTCTTCGCTTAATCTATATTTAATCGCTTTGCTCAGATTGGTATGGAAATACTATATAATCTATGCATGAGTTCTGACTGGACTATAAACTATCATGATGCATCCTTAATAACATCCTGTAGTTTCTTGAGATCATACCTTTTTGTCCATATATCTATGGATAATTTAATTTAGGTTTGTTGTAGGGTGTATATAAACAAATCTATATTTTAAGAGCTAGAAAAAATTCGGATATGTTCTTACGGAGGCGTTTTGGCTTAAGGCTAAGTCAAATCCCACTATTCAAATCAAAATATTTGCTTTTCTGTTTCAATATTTATAAACCTCGAATTTTAAAAATTTATCACAATAATAATAAAAATTTTCAATACTTTAAAAATAAGGGTATACATACAAAAAGTGTTCTTTTTCATTATTTGTAAATATTCTATACAGACAGTAGTATTAAATTACATTAATAAAAAGGAAAATTTATAATAAAATTTTTAAGCTCATACCTTTTTTTTTTTCTTTACTTTTATTTTATTTTTTTCTTTTTGATATATTGCCCATCAGAAATGAATGTGAAAATGAATCAATCGTACAATAATACAACAGAAAAGCAGAAATATTCATCCCCAAAAAGAAACCCAACCTCTTTTTCCGTGGTCACAATAAAATGGAAAAAATATATTTATATAAATACAAAACCCACTTAACTATAACATTGTTGAACTGTTTAATTGCGATTTTTTTCAAAAATACATACAGTTTCGATCATTAAATAGTAGCACCTGTGTTTTTAAAAATTTTGTATGAAAATTCAAAAATAGAACAGATTAATTATATGCTGTAGTTATTCTTAATACCCTCTTCAAATGGGTGTGGCTTTCAGACTTAAAGTAGCTCTATCAACTTTCTTCAGAACAATGTATAGGGTCATTCCATTGTGACTAACGTAACATTGGAAATATTTCAGCAAGCTATAATATGATAAAATACTCTAAAATAAACTCTGAAAAATGCCAATAGCTTTGCATATCATCGAAAACTAGTAAATCTAGCATATCCATATCAAAATAATTTTAAAGTATCCTTCAAAGTATTAATTTAATTTTGTTTGTGTGACTAACGTAACATTTTTGTTACCACATGAAAGATATGTTAACTTTGGTACAAAATTCTTCTGAATTTTAATAATGGAAAAATCAGTAAGAACAGTTTTAATGGGATAAATAATCATCAATAAACATTTATTGTTATTTTCATAGTTTTATATGTGTGACTAACGTAACGTGACTAACGTAACAATTGGATCTTGAACTCAGTCACAACCTCTTGAGACTCAAAAAGCTAATATAATATATTACAAATGTTCATTAATTGATTTTATACACACATAATAATACCATAGATGAGAGAGAAAAACTTTATAAAAAATTAATTAAAATAATTATGAATATTACCTAATTTTTTGTACAAACTGTCTAAAAAATGGTTAGACAACCAAAAAAAAAAAAAAATGAGAACATAAAATATGAATGATTTTTATCATTTACTGTTTTTTGTTTTAAAACAAGAAAAATTCAGCTTTATTGAAAGAAAATTGAAATAAAAATACAAAAGAAAAAGGAACAGAGATACCCATCTGGATACTGAGATATAGATTCAAGAAGTTAATTTAAACGTAGTCCTTTCTTATAATTTTTATATAGGAAAATAATGTTCATTCTAGTTTCGTAGTTTATATGGAAAGGCAAGTTTCCCATTAGCTGGATAAGACCAGATTAAATCAATTTTTTTTCCACCATTACACATCGTCTGCATTTGGCCATTTAAAACCTACTAGCAGATTCCAGCACTCGAAATTCGGCTGCATATTCTAGGAAATTTTATTTTTTCATTTAAAAAAGACCCTAAAAGTATGCTTCACAATTCAACTCATTTTAAATGAAGAAAGCACAACACAATAACACAAACACATTAATAAATATAATAAACACACACATAGCATTGTATAATTTTATGTATGTGTTAGTAGCAACTTTAAACGATCATAACTCCAAAAAATATTCCAGACGATGAAAATCTGTAAATCTGGGTAATGGCTAAAAAGAAATACCTTGCAAATGATAAATTTTTTGTTAAAATCGGGTTAAAACTATGAAACTTATTGTCTAATAGTCTATAGTCTAATGCAAAAACTTTATTTTTGTACATTTCTGAGATTTTATCAAACTCAATAACTCTACCAATATACAAATTATCATCATCAAATATGCTGTAGTAATTCTCCAATTCAATAAAAATTGTTCAATCAGTTAAAGAACAATTCACTTTTGTTTCCATCAGATTTGGTATAATGCTAAGTGGGATTTCATCTCCAGTGTTTAAAAACATGTGAACGCCAAATGAGCTTGGTGTTTTTCTCGCACAGTGACAAGACTGTATGCCCTTCAGTTCTTTTATGGACTCAAATTCATTTTCGATATCGACCAGTTCTTGTTAGATTTATTTTTCTTCAATAAAAAGGCATGTTGTAGCCCAATCAGCTACTCGCCTTAAATTTATCTCTGATTACTGAAACCACAACAAATAGAAGAAGAAATCAACCCGACAACCTGATGACGACCTTTGGCATAAAATAACGGACACGCATAGGAACATGGAATATTATAACACTACTCGAACAATCTCGCCTGGCTCAAGTATGTAAAGAGTGCAAACAATATAATATCCACATCTTAGGGCTGTCTGAAACAAGGTGGCCAGACTTTGGTGAGTTTGCTACATCAGATAGATACACCTTCGTATTCTCCGGCAAACCGAGTGGGTAACCAAGAAGCCACGGTGTTGGCTTTCTGCTATCTAAACTTGCAAAGAAGCCAGAAGTCTCACTTGCATTCAATGTTACGCGCCAGAGGTAGCCGATCTCTCCGTCAAAGAAGGTTTTTACAACGCCCTAAATGCTGTGTTAGCCAACATACCTAAAGGAGACATTGTAGTCGTCCTAAGAGACTTTAATGCGCAAGTAGGTTCCTGCAACAGATCTGTAGAAAATGTAATGGGCATCCACGGTATCGGAAGATGGACAGAAAACGGGTCATTACTGAATGATACCTGCTTTGCGAACAATTTAGTAATTGGTGGCACGGTGTTCCCACACAAGCAAATCCATAAGGTAACATGGAGGTCCCCAGATTTACGTACAGAAAACCATATTGACAATATCATGATCAGCAGAAAGTGGCGTGGCTCTCTCCTAGATGTAAGGAGTAAGCGAGGTGCGGATGCCGCCAGTGATCACCACTTACTAGTAGGATCGTTGCGCTTCAAAGTCGCTGCTATAAGCACAGACCAACGAACATCAAGAAGGTTTAACTTAAACCGACTCCGATCACCAAATGCTGCTGCAATTTATGTAAATGCTTTACGCACAGTCACCAGTAACATTCCTGCAAACTCCCGGGCTACCTGGCAGGACATAAAATCCATCTTTTTACAAGCTGCCGCAGACCACCTTGGTACTACCCAAACCCAACGAAAGGAATGGATTTCCGACAACACTTGGGATATGATTTCGGAAAGAAAAAAAGCTAAAGCAGAGCAAAACTCAGCAAGAGTTATACAGTCTTTCTGGCAGAACAGCACACTTTCCAATGAGATCAAACAAGGAGTGATAGTGAAACTCCCCAAGAAAGGTGATCTCTCGTGTTGCAACAACTGGAGGGGAATCACTCTTCTATGCACTATCAATAAAGTAATAGCACACATTATTAACAAGCGACTTCTCAACGCATTATCTCCGCACTTTCATGAAGAACAAGCTGGCTTCAGAGTGAACAAATCATGTGTTGATCACATCAATAGCCTACGAATTATAGTAGAGCAAAGCGTCGAATTCCGCTCGCCTCTTTATATAGCATTTATCGATTTCACCAAGGCCTTCGATACGCTACGACATGAGACCATATGGGAGGCACTGCGTTCCAAGGGCGTGCCGGAAAGAATCGTTACGTTAATAAAAAATCTGTGTACAGATGCAACTTGCAGCGTGCTGCATGAGAATCAGCTCAGCAATCGGCGTTCGACAAGGCTGCGTTCTTTCACCCACTTTGTTCAACCTAGTCGTCGATGTCATTATGCTTAAGCCTTAAGGCGATGAGCAACCAAAAAGGCATACAATGGGGGTTGCAAGGAAAGCTGAATGATCTGGACTATGCAGACGACATCTGTCTTCTAGCACACAAATACGAAGATCTGAAAGCAAAGCTGAATGCGTTAAGCACGCTTGCCTCCAGGGCTGGTCTCGAAATTAACATACAGAAAACTAAAACTCTGCGTATAAATACAAACATCGATACACCGTTTGAGATCAACAACAACTCAATCGAAAACGTACAGTCTTTCTGCTACCTGGGTAGCATAATAACAACTAATGGAGGCAGCGATGATGACATCCTAAACCGGGTAAAAAAGGCTGGTCAGGCATTCGGCGCTCTTAAAAATATCTCGAACTCGACAGTGCTATCCCGCCGAACAAAAATCAGAATCTTCAATTCGAATGTCAAGTCCATTTTGCTCTACGGTTGCGAAACGTGGAACGCGTCTCCCAGGCTCGTAAACCATCTCCAAGTTTTGGTGAACCGATGTCTCCGCCGTTTGCTCAGAATAAGGTGGCCTGAGGTAATTACCAACGATCGGTTATGGATATTATGCAGCCAAACGCCTATTGGTAAAGAAATATCCCGTCGCAAATGGAACTGGATTGGCCATACGCTGAGGAAACCTCCTACTGACATAACCAGAAAAGTAATCGACTGGAACGCACAAGGATCTCGTAGAAGAGGATGTTCGGCACATACGTGGAAAAGACAGCTCATCAAAGACATCGAATGTACGCGAATGAGTTGGAATGAAGTGAAAGGTCTAGCGTCAGACAGACGGAGATGGAAGCAATTTGTTGTGGCCCTATGCTTTTCATAGGAGTGACAGGATTTAATATATATATATTTGTATGTGATCTATTTGCTACTTCTTTAAAAAATTCAAATGCATTTTTAATTATTGTTTTTCCTTGCTACATCTTATTCCACACATGCCGCTTCAAAGCAGCCCATATGTCGTCATGTGGCCCTTTTCCATGATATGATACCGTAGTGTAGACTGTTATAGATAAATCTTGGTCAGTCTTCCAGTGAGCAGCCATCACTTCATTCTGGAGCATGATTTGGTAATTTTGAGAGAAGTCGATCTGCAGCTGACCTGGAAGTAAGCTATCCTTTTGTTTTCTGATCCCTTTTGCTGGGCGACTGGTATTAAAGAGATGCTTTAAGAGAGTGCAAACAACTAATCAATTACGTCATTTGCAGTCTTAATATTATTGTTTTTCCATTTCCATATTCTATAGGAAAGGTAAAATTTTCACAAAATAGGAAAATTTCTGAGGGTCGAAGCTCATAAAACTTTGACAACCCTATTTCAATATTAGACTGATCAAGTTGGAACAATTAAAAAGCATCTTTTAAGTTGTACATTAGTAGCCGTTTCAGCAAAAGTGTTCTTTTATTTGTCTCTAGATTTTAAACTGATTTAACATTTTTTTTTTCTTGAAGTTGTCTGGAAATATCATCTCGATAGTAAAATACTTTTACATACTCTTTAGTACTTTAGAAAGGCCATAATTCTTTACAGTTTTAGCAGATGGACTTATAAACCCCAAGTGACTAAAGTAACAAAATTATTTGTTACGTTAATCACATTTGTTGTGTTACGTTAGTCACAGCTCTAAATCCTTAACAAAAACTACTACTTTAAAATTTTTAAATGATTCTTATAACTTAACTAACAGGTTAAGAAAAATAAGAATATAAAAATTCTGAGTGCATTCTTTGTCATCTAAGAGAAAAAAGCCGAATTTTGTGACTAACGTAACAAAGAACAGCTTGGTAAAAATTTACAAAAAAAATTTCCAAAATATATCTTCGATATAGGGAAACAACAGGACTTGCTTCCATAGAATGTGTTGATTGAACAGGAAAATTGAGTTTAACTACCTAAAACAGTTGTGAGAATAAGTAGAAAATATAAGCTGAAAAATCATTACAATCAAATCATTACAATCTTAGCAAAAATGTAACTCCAATCAGCCATTTTTGGCAAGTTCTGCTGCCATATTCAGAAACTTAAAATAATACAGAAAAAAATATATATCACAATTGCAGTTGCAGTGAAAATATTTTTTGAGGTAGGAGGTAATATTTTTCATGGAATGACCCTATAGCTTCTCAGGAACTACTGATCAGATCCTAACGAAATCGGAAGGCTTATAAAATATTTACTAAGTAGCATCTAAAATATTATTATAGGGTTAATGACAAGATCGCCTAAACTATAAGCATTTAATTTTAGATTTTCATACATATCCTCAAAATTAAAAATGTAGATATCGCGGTTAACTTCAAATTAATGCTTATTGGGTTATACGCAGTTAGAATTTGTCAAAGATAAATTTTTCGGAATGAACATGCATTTGAGTATATTCTCTGCAAATTTCTAAGCGATCCGGTAATATTTTCGACGATATTCCCAATTTTTGGGAATGCTTCAGAGCGTTAGAAAGAAAGAAAGATACTTTAAACGCTAGATATCAAAAGTAAATTATTAGTTGTATTTGTTAATAGAATCCCATCCTATAAAAAGTTGTTTAAAAAATGTCGACTGTAATGCCAGCTTTTCAGCAAGTGCGAAAATAAATAAATAATTAAATAATTGTCAGTATCATTAAGATTAGTTGATTTTGGACTACTTAACGAGTATTTCGTTTCTGCGTAAAAACTATTTTTCTTAGCTCTCGAACAATGTATATTTTGTTGGTATATGATCAAAAGTTATTAAAAAATTATATATTGTTCTGAAGAAGAGTGTTTCACCACAAAAGTTTTTTTTCTATTCTTTGCAACTCAAGGATTTTTGAGAATTTTTCAGATTATTTAGAAATCGGAACGAGGCTGCTGAAATCGATTGAACAAAAAAAGACGTTATAAAACATAATATTTTTTCTTGCTCGACAAGACCAGATAAACCGGTTCTGAAGCGTTCTAGGCTACTTAAGAAAATTAATCGTACTAAAAATTATTAGTTAAAAACAAGTAAGAGTGTTAAATTCGGCTGTGCCGAATCTTTGATACCCTCCACCTCGGTTTGAGTAATGATAATAAATGTAAACAAAATATTGGAAAAAGTAAACAATTTGTTAAACTTAATACCAAATTGTTTCAGCAAATTCTTTGGATTGGTTTTTGTCTTTTCTATTATTTCGGATTTATTTCGGTGTTTGCTTTTTGGTCATTGTGGTTGCTGATCGGCATGCATTTTGGTTATATACCTATATGCATGCGTTTCCGGTTATATGACATAACTTCTCGTTTAATTTAGTTTTTGCTAATTAAATAGCTCGCCCTAACCTCCATTGCAAAGCTAATGGTTGTGTAGGGTGGCTACATGCATTAAATCGTGCTAATTGGAGATGGCTGTATAGTTTCTTTTAACTGGCCAAAAATTTCTTCATTGCGGCCATATAGGTCGGATGGAGTAACAAAATAATAACCAAAAAAAAGCTCTCTCAACTTTTTTATTAAAATATTGCCATATATGGAAAACATATAGAATAAATTTATAATAATAATAAATAATCAAATTAGGGATGCCAAATGCAAAAAACCAAATGTCCCAAACATTTTAAATAAAATAATTTGTTATCTTTATTTTCTGAAAATTTCAAATTTTCATCCAAAAAAAATTGTGAAAAATAATTGCGTTTATTTATGTACAAATTTTTGTGTTCGCAATTCTTAAATATCATTTGAGGTTTTCTAAAATTCATTGAATTTAAATCAATGTTTTCTGTAGTCCGATTCTGTAAATTTCAAAAATCCGACAATCGCAAAATATATCGACAGCTATTGTTGTTTGCACTAAGGATTAAGTGATTCACTAAGTACAGACATCTTAACGACAGTCGACATCTATATTTTTCTATTTATTTAAATTGTAAACGAGTCGCATCTCATAGAAAAAAAAACAAATTACTTCGTGTTTGACAGGATGATTTTATCTTTGTGTTTAATATCTTTATTTTTTTACTAATATTTCTGTTTATTTATTTGAAAATGAAATAATGAATTGAATATGCTATTTAATTTTTTTATTTATAAAAAAAAGTTTTTTAATAAAAGCAAATTTTATGATTTTTATTTATGTATGACGACATTTCAACCTAAAAATTTAAGTTTTTATCGATTGAATAAACAACACAAAAATGGTTGTCGTTTAGATAACAACAACAGCTGACTTTAACAATAGCGAATATCGTTTAAAAATTTTACTGATAATTTTGCTATTTTCTTTTTTTAACGATTCGACTATCGTTAAAAGAAGTTAATGAAAAGCTTTTATGCCAATGCCAATATTTTTTTTTTTAATGTAAACATTTTTTAAATATAAACATATTTGGTGTTTTTTTTTTTTGGGATTTCAATTTGTGTTTAACGAGTAAAATTTATATATTAAAGATGCAATTGATGTCTTCTAACCTTAAAATTATTATTTCCGACGTTTTGATATGATTTTCTGAAATTCAGTTAATATTTTCCAATTTATAATTGGAAATTTTAATTCCAGTTTTTAGAATTGATATTTTCTAAAATTTGAATGGAAAATTTAAAAAGTGCAATTTTGTATTTATGTGAATAATAATGCTTTAGTAATTATAAACAATTTTTAAAAATTAGATGTAATCGCAATCAGATATTTTGTAGGTAAAGCAGAATAATAATTCAACATAACTATGTAGAACTGTTTTAAAAGCAAAAACTCATTGATGTACTCGGTAACTCTATTTTGTAAAGACAACAAAGAGTTAATATGCCAAACTTATGTTCATATTTGTAAAAGAATAATGAAAAAACGTATGAAATAAAAGACCAGCCCGTGTATGCTCTTAACATTGTTCTGTATGAGATCTATTTGAAAATATTGACATTCATGTTAAAATAGAAATAACTATTGCAAAGCTAATTAGAACAAAAATTGTGGCGCCATCTACTGTGGCATAGTCACGCTGAGCAAAATGAAGTGACACTCTGTTAATGCAAAAGAAATGTATTTTCCCCACAACAAAATATTGCAGAATTTTATGTAAATAAAATAATATACCGATTTATTTCTAACATGCAGTTATTATGGATACACATATATAGAATATATGTATATTATTTGTATTATTTAATATGTGTATGTATGTAGCTATATGTAAATATTACACACCAAAAATACAACATCAAACGTTATTTTTGAGCTTTTCTCTTTAAATAAATTAATACATAAAAATTTTTTTTGCTAAATTTACATTGTTTTTTTTTTTATTGACAACTAGGTATCTTAGCATTATTTGCTTTAAATGCTGGTGACTTTTTACTCCCTTTATATTAACACGTAGTGTCTGCTTGTCGAAAAAATTTTGGATCGATTTTAACCCCTTTCCCGTGACCCAATCGATCTGAAAGTTTGCAGGCAGGCTCGAGGCAATGACAGAAATGATCTAATAAATTTTTTTAGTGATGCCAAAAACAATGGAAACTGTTAAATTTATCTATTTTGGTAAAGAAAATGTACAAAGGGTTAGTGTTTATTATATTATTACCACAATGACCACCAAAACAACAAGTCCAGCTATGACAACAATACAACATTTACAATAACAACAAGAACAATATAGAAACATCATATTTAAAAAATTTTTTTTTTTTTAATTTTTCAGAGATTTCCCTGGACCCATTCCACCGATTTTAATGATTTTTTAAATAGAAATCTTCCCACGAATTTGGTGAATCATTCTCACTGAAAATGATCACCTTAGCTATCCTATTGAGTGCGTGATCGTGACAAGAACAACATAGAAAATTATATTTTTTCAAGACTTTTTTTAGTTCTTCATTCAAATCTCGGGCCCTAATCGACCGATTTGGACGATTTTAAATAGCAAACTTCTCAGGATGTTAATGAATCATTTTTTATGTCAACGAGCTAGCTGCCCGATTAATGCCGTCATCGTTATTTCCACAGGCGGACAGACGGACATCGCTATATCAACTACGGTTGTTACAAAGATCGCAAAGTTATATATTTTATGGGGTCCAAAATATTTTTTCTAATTATTACAAACGGAATGACAAACTTATATAAACCCTCTGCACACTGGAGTGGAGGTATAAAAACTAAAAAATTCACATTCCGCTTTATAAGTTGTAAAATTAAAACAATAGAGAGCAATACAAATAGTTTTAACGTAATATTTATTTTGATCTCAACTGATCGCAGCGCTCAAGGAGGGCGGTATTAATAAAATCATTTATCTATTCTATTTTTTCTATATGAAGTTTTTTCAAAGTGGGCGACAGCAACTTTATGGGTGATCCACCTTTAGCAAATGCAAGTTTCCACACAAATTTTTGAGAAATACATATGGGCTACTATTTTAATGACCGCAGCTGTACGTATGGCTCTTTTTTTGGTTTTTTTTTTTGTATGTCTCATAATATATTGAAATATATTTGTGTTGTTTTTACTGTGACTGAATATTGAGTATGATTGTATTAAAACAAAACTCAAACAACCAAAAAAAAAAAAAAAAAAAAAATGGGTGGTCAAATATTTATATACACTTTAAAGTAGGCATTGGATCGGTCGAAAGGAAGGGTATGAGTGCGCATACGCTGCAGCAGAAAAATTGAACGGAAAATATACTTGCCACTCTAAACAAATGAATATTTAGTGGAAAAGCTGATTATTTTGTTTTGTGCATCAAGGTGTGTATGTGTGTGGAAATATATCTGCTAATGAAAAGTACTGCAAAAGTACAGATCTCGTACACTTTCAGGCAGACATGAATTAAATGTACATATTTTAAATAATGTTTATTTAGTGTTTCTGTATTGATTATTTTACAAATGTTCATTTAGTTTTGATAATTAATTAAAATATACAAAAACAGCAAATCAGAACTTTATGAACTGTACTATGAACTGTAACATAAATATATAAAATAGCGGGCGTCATAATCATAGACTTGGAATAATACTGTTTGCAAGTACTAAAGATATGCCTAAATAAAAAGGTGATTTTTTTATAACGAACGTCCCCGCCATTCTCTGACCAACACCAGCCGACCGAGAGGGCATATCCCCTTAACTTTGAGACCGCGTACACATCAGATTCCGGACCCTGGCGGATTCTAAGCCAGAGCTGGCAAGTAAATAGTGCGATCGTAAATCGGCTAAATTTAATTATAAGCAAAAAAAAAAAATAGTTAATTAAGGCAATTCAATTATATCACGCTTTACTTTCAGTATATTACTCCAACCTAAACAACATAGACAGAATAGCAAAAACTTTTTCTGCACAGTCTCCATTGCATTGGTGTGAACCTGATAATATGGGTTCCATATTATTGATAAATGTAACTACTTTAATAGCCTAGCATCAAAGCTGCTGCTAATATTGGAAACTGAAGACTAACTGAGTAGGTGGAGAGAGCATTTCCAAGAAGTGCAATCATACCAACGACTTCGATGATAACTCGGAAATAAACCATGTACACACCAACGCAACCTCCCGCCATATATCAACAACGAACCACCTGATCTCGATGAAATTACAACCGCTATCAATTAACTTAACAATAATAATGACCCCGGTATCGATAATCTGCCAGCCGAACTATTTAAGTCCGACTCTCAAATCACCGCAACGATCCTACATCCACTATTTAGGAAAATATGGGAGACAGAAGTCTTATAATTAAAATTCCCAAGAAAGGGGATCTTAAGCTATGTGGAAATTGAAGGAGTATCGCTCTATTTCTAGCAGTGTGTAAAATTTTCAATAAAGTAATTCTAAGCCGCATCCTTCGAGTCCTAGACGGACAATTACGTAAAGAGCAAGCTGGTTTCAGTCTCAACCGTTCGTGCGTAAACCAATTTAACAGCCTACGTCTTGTAATTGAACAATTTAACGAGTATAACTCAACACTGTATCTCACTTTTGTCGGTAAACAAGGACGATATACAGAGGAAGATAGACAACTTGGCTTTAACGGCGTCAAAATATGGCCTACGAATCAATGCAGACAAGAAGAAATATATGATTATTACACCCAAAATCTAACCAACCAACAATTTCTGTGCTGAACAAAGCGCCAATTCAAAATGTTGACAACTTTTCCTACTTGGGTTGACGGCGGCGCTATCGGTGACGTAAATTCGCGAATACATAAGGCCAAAATTGTATATTACAATCTTCGAAATATGTGAAAGTCGTACGCCTTCTCCCCCAAGACCAAACTCCACATATACAACGCCTGCATAAAGACTATTCTGCTAAATGGATCCGAACCCTGACTGGTAAGCCAAGTCATCAAGCACGATACACAAACTTTTACCAACAAATGCTTGCGAAAAAAATTAAGGATTTGATGGCCTAGAGTAGTTACAAACGAACAGCTTTTCCAAATCGCTGATGAAGACAATATCAAAATTCAAATAAGGAGGAGAAAATATAAGTGGCTTGGACATATACTAAGTGATATTTGCCATGAAACACTTGAATGGATGCGAGGAACAATTTTTAAAGAAACCGGAAAATCATTCAACGAACTTAGACATATCGCAGCAGACAGACAAATATGGAGATTCTACTTATACATCCTATATTCCTGATGGAATTTGCTGAAATAAAAAAAAGTAGCATATGCATAAAAAACTCTTTAGCCTATCTATTAACGAAACCAAGAGTAGATCTTGCCTTATGAACAATCATACTAACATGACCAATGAAGTTACCTATCCATAAGTGTACCAAGATCTATAAATGTTAGAAAGGTGTCCAATAATATTCCTTTAAAACAATACTCGTCAGAAATTATCACCCTTTTGTAAAGTACCATTTGTTAACATTTCTTAAGATTCAGTTCCATCAAGTTCACATCACACCATTCAACTAATAAATCAAGCTCACGTTGAAGAGAAAAATGACCATTTATGTCATTGAAACTGTGAAATAACTTAACTTCATCTGCATACATATGGACGTTGCAATTCGAAATTATAGTCGGAAGATCTTTTACGAATAGTAAAAATAATAACGGGCCCCAATGACGGGCCTCAGAAGTAACAATCTTCGATTCAATATTGCGAAAAATAACTCTTTGGGTTCGAAATGTAAGGTACGATTTAATCCACAATATAATAGCTTCAGGTACATTATGATCCATCCCATCAAAAGCTTTGCTAAAATCATTGTATATCACACCCATCTGCTCCCCACGAACAAAACCTTTGAAAATATGAGTCGTAAATTCTAGAATTCTAGAAAATAGGCGATTTTCGAAAGACTGTTGAAAATACACTTAGAATTTAAGCAAAATTTCTCAAAATGCTAGCTGTATGAAAATTTCAACTGAATCATAGCCTTAAAAACTGGCTCCGTATCAAAGCGCGGAATAATACAATTTTTCAGATTGGCAATACTGTTTTAGTCATCTCTGCGAAATTTAATGTCATTGTAAAAAATTGACGTTCGTTTTCGTAAACAACTAAAAGTGAATTTGGCGTTTTTAGCAATGCCTGATTTTGTTGAACAAAGAAGTCTCAATATATTTTGTTTATGAAATCAAATTTCAGCTGCAGAAACGTTAAGGATATTGCAAAAAGCCTGCGGTGCAGTGTTGCCATAATTTGAAATTGAAAAGATGCTAAACTGCATAAAAAAGATGCTAAAACGTACTGGAGTCAAAATAAAAGATGCTAAATTTTTTTTTTAATTCCATTACCTTTTGATTGAAAAATTAAGTACTTATTAATTAATTCTGTGGTTTTTAAATGGAAAAATGAATATAAAACATAAGTTTCGATTTATATTTTTAAAATTTTAAATAAAATTATTTTGATTAAATATTTTAAATTTTAGACAGATTTTTTTAATTTACAATTATCAAAAGATACGAGTATATCTATAATATTAATAGGCTAGGCGATTTCTTGTGACCGATGTTTTGTTTTACGGTTTTATCCCGATTTTCATCAAACGTATATTATTTGAAAGGCACTTCTTTTCAGCCGGATTGCAGATTTACAGATTTTTAAATTTTTTCCTTTATTTTGAGTAAACTGCATTTAAATTTGCTACTAACACATACATAAAATTAAATTATACAATGCTAAGTGTGTGTTTATTAAATTTGCTAATGTGTTCGTAATAAAAATGAATTTTTTTTGTGTTGATTTGAGAATTGGCTATAATTGATTAGCATACCTTTAGGGTCTTTATTTAATGAAAAAATAAAATTTCCTAGAATTTGCACTCGAATTTCTGGCTGGAATCTGTTAGTTACTTAATTGGTTTATGAAAACTAATATTTCAGTGATGTCTTCATCTTCAGGTTCTTTTTGGCTCTGATATTTTTCTGACGATCGACTTTCAAGGACATCACTCGGTATATTGTAAGTGTAACAGCACCCATTTTTCAATTTCCAACCTTCTTCTATACGTATTACAGAACATAGCAGCTCGGATTTTATTCTGTTGCAAAGTTTGCTTTTAACTAAAGTCATTAAATTAAACGAACGTTCAACTCCGGCTTTTGAGAAAGACAAAACAAATAAAGACAATACAAATGTGGACAACTCTTTAAATGGACTTTCGCCAATAGAATTTTTGTTTACTTCATCCATAAAGAGGTTGTATTCAGTGTTGTATCCCAATATTGTTCTGTGAGATAACTCAATTGGATTTGAATTTTTTCTGTTTCAGATAATCTAAATTTAAACTATTCTAATATATTGGTTATTGATTTTTTACCCGGTTTAATGTGTTTTGTATTGAAAATTTTGGATTTTTTAATGCAATTATATTTTTTGGCAATCGACTTTATAATTCATTAAAAACTGTTATTGCTGTTTACATTCTTCTATTTCAAAATGTTTTGTTATATTTGTTGAAAGAAACGAGCAGATGTAAAAAAGAGTAGTACACAAATTTCTCGTATTACACTCTGAGAAATTTTAACATATCAATACCATTAAAATTAAAATTATATATTCAAAAATAAAGATAAAAAAATCAAAAAAAAAAAAAAAAAAGATGCTAAAAGCAACTTTTTATTAATAAAAGATGCTAAGTTAGCATCTAGCAACTTTTCATAAATTTTGGATGCTAAGCAACAAAAAAAGTTGCTAAATCTAGCAACTAAAATGCTAAAATGGCAACACTGCTTCGGTGACCAGGCTTAATAATGGCGAGATAATGTTTACAAGAGGTACAAGCAGTTCCAAACAGGCAGAGGAAGATCGAGTAAAAAAGTTCCGCACGAGATAACTGATGAAAAACACGCCAATGAAAAATCGTTGATTTTTAATTAGACTTTTCAAAAGATATTTTCAGTGTCAATGGCATCAAATCTCGATTTGTTCCAAAAAAAAATGTCTGATGGCAATGGCATCAAATCTCGATTTGTTCCAAAAAACAATAATTTTTGTTGGAAAAAGAGCGTCGCATTAATGTCTGAAACAATGCTTTCTGAATGAATGAATGTCAATGGCCAATGAAGCGTGCAAAAGGTTAAGCAAGACCGTAAACAATATGCCAAAGTCATTCAAAAATGATGATCATATTAACAGGTTTCTTTCTTGAATTATCATGGTGTGGTACATTGTGAATTCTCACCGCTGCACTGTGGGGAATTTTTCTGGAATCCGTGGCAAAAATCAAAAATTTTATAAAAGCTTTTGGTAAATTGAGTGATTCTAGTGGATATAGAACTAATTGTGAATCAAGAATCCGAAACCCGTTATAAAATCGAATAAAAATTGCGGTTTATAGAGCCGCTCAAAGCTGATTAATTTCTTCAGTGTACAAAAAAAAAAAAAAAAAAAAAAAAAAAAAAAAAAAAAGTGAAAGAAATTATCAGTTTTACAATCCAATGACATAAAACAAAAATGGGGTTTTTCCGAGTCTTAGTTAGTCAAAAATCACAGTTTTAAAAAAGACTATATTTGGACCATTTTCCAACGTTGATAAAATATAACTAAAAAAGTTTCGATTAGTTTCGGAAGTTATTACATCAGGGTTATTAAGTACTCATTTCTCTACCGTATTCAATTCAAATTGGCTGCGTCAACCTTGAAATAGAAAAATTACTCCACGTGCACAGAAACAGGAAAAAATTAAAAATTTTTTGTCGTGTTTTTTTTTAAATTGTTTATGTCTTTAGTTTTTAAATGAATCTCTGAAAGCAAAGTGTGCTTAGATTTTAACACTACTGCTTTTGTTTTCAAATTCTGCATTATTGGTACATTCGATTTTAGAGTTTATAGAGTTTATTTATTTATTTGTTAGCCTGTGTAACATGACTGAAGTCTTAAAACAACACAGGGGTACATTAAGGACAAAGATGATAATTTGACATTGCTTTTGATGAAAATAATAACAAAACTGGTAATAAGAGTCTCAGAAGAAATTAATACATTAAAATAATAAAAATTAAAAAATAAAAAAAATATAAAAAATAACAATTAAAAATTTAAAAATTAAGAATTAAAAACTAAAAATTAAAAATCAGAAATTAAACAATTAAAAATCAAAAATTAAAATGCAAAAGTTAAAGATTAAAAATTAAAAATAAAAATTAAAAATCAAAAATTAAAAATAAATAATTAAGAATTAAAACTAAAAAATATAATATAAAATGCATTGATTAAAATTTATATCAATAAGTTTAGTCAAATAAACAAAATCAGTATTGAAATTTTAAATAATAATAATAAATATTTTAATAATACAAAAAATAGAAAAAAAAAAAAAAACAATACATATATTACTTTTACGAGTATAGCTCAAATAATTTTTTCTTAAAAAAACGTGCGTTGCTTATATCTTTAATGTTTACTGGTAGCATGTTCCAAAGACGAATAGCATTAATATAAAATTGTCATTCTGATATTAATCTATGATGCCTGATCTGAATTATATTTTTGGTTCTATTAAATCCTCTGAATTTTAATCTATTAAATAGATAGTCAGGCTCTCGAGCGATAATAATTTTATGTAAAAAGATTAATTTTACACTTTAATCTATCAAATTTACATAATTTTATGTAAAAAGATTAAAAATTTTCAATGGGTCCTTAAATTGTACACCATATAGTTTCTTCGAATACGATGAAATGCTGTCAAATCTCCGCAGTCCAAATACATATCTAGTAATGTTATTGTAAACAACGTATAATCTTCGTTTACTTTCTGAGTCGCAACAGGAGAAAACCTCACATCCATACATCAGAATCGGTAACAAATATGTTTTCGCGAGTAAAATTCTAATTTTAAAATTCTAATTTAAAGCATTGTGTGGGCCAGAGTGTTCTAAGCATAGAATAAGTTCTGCCACATGCTGCATTTACATGATCAGACCAAGTAAGCGTATTATTGAAGATAACTCCTAAATTATTTGCGCTTTCAACAATTTCAATCGGCTGAATATTTATAAGTATGTTTGGCCTAATTATAATTTTGCTAGTCCTTTTGCGTATAACAATACATTTAGATTATCGTGGATTTAAACTTAATCCATTTGCTGAGGCCCAAAGAAAAACTCTGTTAAGATCCTCATTCAATTTTCTGATACAATCCTCAACACCTTCATTTCCGTTGCTTATATATAATTGTGTATCGTCAGCATACAAGCGAATCTTACTATGCAACAACTGGTTGGGAAGATCATTAGAGTAAATTGAAAAAAGAGGTCCAAGAATTGACCCTTGCGGAACTCCTCGTTTTACATAAACTAAATTTGACATTCCAGACTGGGTTTCCACACACTGCATTCTGTTTTTAAGATAAGATGACATTAAGCTGACCGATGTTGAAGAAAAATTCATAATTTTCTGTAATTTCTGAATTAATATGTTGTGGTCTACAGTGTCAAATGCTTTGGAATGGTCCAACAATACTAACATGGTAAAAAACCATGATCAACTTCTTTTCTTAAATCTTCGGATACATCAGTAAGAGCAGAGATGCAGCTATGCCCTGCCCGAAAACCAGATTGTCTGTTAGTAAGTAGCCGATTATCATTAACGTATTAAGTATTTTTTCCAATACCTTAGAGAGGAATGGTAGGATTGCTATGGGTCGATATTCAGTGGGTGATTTTGGTATTGGCAAAATTTTAGCTTCTTTCCATCGTGAAGGAAAAGTGCTGGTAGTAATAATGTTATTAAAAATATAAGTAATTTGAGGCAAAAGTGACGGAAGTATCATCTTCAAAAACTTTGGATTTATACCATCAATGCCTGTAGCATTGGATTTTATGGATATGCAACTTCTATATACATCGTTCTGTGTGACACAGTTAAAAGAAAAAAGGCGTGTTGGGAGAGAATTCACGTGGAAATCATCATAAAATTTATTATCCACTTCCAGCATACTTACATTGATAAATTTCTTGTTTAAATCGTCCGGACTTTCATTAATAATATTATTGCCATTTTTGTTTTTACCAATTCCAATCTCTTGTATTGATTTCCACTTTTTTTTTTGTGTCTACAATGTTGTTGAATTTTTCGACGTAATAGTTAGATTTAGCATCTTTTATTTTTTTGGTTACTATTCTCCTAGCTAAACGATAATTTTCATGTGCTCGGACGTGTTTTTTTATTTTGAAGAAAATATTAAAAAGTGTTTTGACGAAAAATTTGCCAAAAATATCTATTTTAGTTTAAAAATAAATCAAAAGTATTTAATTTGGTAGTGAAAACATGAAGACTTTCGGATTTAAACAATTTGTATTGTGAAACTATAAGTCCTTTGAGTGGTTAATTAATAAAATTTCATTACGAAATTTGGAATTTTGAAAACTTTGGGTGTTTTTCTTTATAAAAAAAAAATCAGGAAAATGGGTTCAAAAGTGGTCCGCTTTCATTATTTTTTTTTTTTAAATATAATACAGAAATTTGCAAATTTGGTATTTTTTGTTGCATTTGAACCAAATTTTGAAGAAAATTTGTACGGGGACTAGGTCCAAACGTGAACCGATTTCAAAGATTCTTTATAGAACTCTAATAAACCCTTATGATTCAAATTTCATCGCAATAGAATAACATTTGCTACATTCAGTGGCATTAGAACCAATTGTTAAGGAAAATTTGAATGGGGACTAGGTCCAAACATGGGCCGATTCCAGTAAATTTAAGTAGGGTTTGTCTTTGGATTAAAAACACTTTAAGTTCCAAGTTTCAGCACATTATCTTTATATTTTTGCAACATGTTACGTTACCACCAAAATTCTATTGAACTTTGATACGACATATTGAAGCCCCCTGCGGACCTAGCCCTCCGCCAGCACTCATTTTAAAGGCAAGGAAGTCGTCTTTCAAAGACATTTCTAACGTTTAATATATCTTTATTATTTTAAAAGTTATGATTTTTGCAACGAAAAAACTCAAAAGGCCCCACTGTGGGCTGGAGCAAACACACAGCAAGAAATATTATCTGAGTGTTATGTGTCGTTTGTGTGAAACCATTCGCAAAAAGAGGTGTGAGTTATGGGTAGACAACTCTGGGTTTTTACACCATGATAATGCACAAAATGCGACTCATATCATTTCACAACCATCGTATTCGCTTCTGACACCGTGTCACGTCTGGCTATTTAATAAAATCAAAAAAACACTTTTGGACGCAGATTTTAATCTATTGACGAAATAGCGAAATAGCTAAAGGCTACTCGGGAAACCGACTTTAAAAACTGTTTCGAGGATTTGAAAAAAAAAAAACATCGGTGGGGGATTACTTTGAAGTGGATGAACTCGATTTGGAAGAATAAAGATTTTTCATTTTATAACAAAAGTCATCTTTTAATTTGAACACAGTGCTATTTACATTTAAAATTCCACTTACATGTTATTGTTGTTGAAACCAAAATTAATGAATATCAAAATTAATTCCATTCACTACATAGGAAGGGAAATTAATTCACTTTAGAAATAAAAATTTAACCAAGTGGAAATTTTAATCTGAAACCTCAAAACCAAAACATATTCTTTCCAACAATTGTAATAATTTATTAATCAAATTTGTTTTGTCTTTATATTAATACGGGACATGTGGAATAACAAAGTTTCCCTTACACACAAACGTAATTTTTGCGGATAACTGCAAACAAAAAAAAAAAAAAAAAAAAAAAATTCAAAAAATGACAACAACAACAAAAAAAAAAAATAAATCCTTGTGTCTCAACTTCTACATAACAACCATCATCGTCATCAGCCATCTTAACCAGAAAAAAGGCTGATCTAATGATTAGAATGATATAAATTTCATAAATTAAATACACACATTAACTTTATGAAAAACAACATTACCGGAAAATTACGGTTATTTTTATTCTTTCACATATTTATTAAAAAAAAAAAATTCATTACACAACTGTCCCATACAACGGCAAACAAAAAAAAAAATAAACACTTCATTACTAACAAACCCTTCATGATATTTATTTTTTGTTTAATGTCCAAAAACAGGATAAACATAAAATATATGAAAAAATTTTATTTTGCTGAAAATACATTTTATAACAAACGTCAACAGGATTCAGTTTATTTTTTTTATCCTCCAACATGTTGTTATGTGTTGATATAAATTTTTAGAAAAAAAAAAAAAAAAAAAAAAAAAACAAAGAAATGAATCACTGCATCAAATATACAAAAAATATTGTTTCCCTTATAACAAGACATATTTATTTTTTTGTGGAGTAATGGCAAAAGAAGTAGCGCTTATAACATCCTTAGTCAAAGCTTTGGCCAAACGGATTTTGTCCAAAGCAAATAGAATGGGTTATTTTCAACGAAAAGAGAAAAATTATGTATACGCACTACGGGACATAATTTGTGATATTTCTTTTGTTAAGTATGAGAAATGGAATTTAATAAAAGCTTAGAGTTCTTTTTAGCTATTTGTAAAGAAAAAAATCAAGGATTCTACTAAACCCATTCTACATCTAACCGACCACATTTGTATGTTTTAAAGTTTGGCCGGTGTTATGGAAAAAATTAAAAAAAAAGTAAAAAAGTTATTCGCATTTTAAAATGTTTAAAACATGACTCAATTTATTTAGTTTTTATTTTTTATCATAGACGGTAATTTAAAAACTAAAAACAAAGGAGCTCTTAGTTTTTACCGGAACGTGAACTAATTGAAACTCTGTGATCAGTTGAAATCAAAAACTTGTTATACTAGCTCACTAATAATGTATATTTTGTTGGTATATGATCAAAAGATATTAAAAAATAATTATTGTTCTGAAGAAGGTGGATATTAGGGCGTTTTACCGAAAAAGTTTTTTTTCCTTCTTTGTAACGCATAAATCGTAATATGATTTCTTATCGCTCAAAAGACTTTTGAGAAATTTTTCAGTTTTTTTGGAAATAGGTTCGGGGACGCTGAAATCGATTAACAAAAAAAAAAAGTTACAAAAAAAAAAATTTTTTTTTCTTTCGTCATTTATCTCCACAAACCAGATAAATCAGTTGTGAAGAGTTCTAGCCTAATAAAAAAGTTTAACCGCGATAACAATTATTGACTTAAAGACTCAAGTTAAAAGAATACATCAGCCTTGAAATATCACTTGATGTGTTAAGTCATATTATTCAGTTTCTATGATGAGAATAAAAGTTACTTTTTACTCCCATTATTTTAACTCGTGGTGTCTGTTTATCTGCCGAAAATACTTCTTAACCCTTTTCCCGTGATCCAATGGAGCTGAAACATTGCAAGCAAACTCGTTGCAACGTTAAAATGATCTTTAAAAAAAATGGGCGGGATAAGACCAGTGGGCGTGGCACCCCCACATAAAGTAAATATTTAATATTATATAACTGGAGTACTATAATAGAAAAAGCCTTGGACTTTGTCTGAGTTCATGCTTTATTAATGTGAGTAGTCGTCCAAAAATGGGCGTGGCACTGAAAAAACATTGGATCGATTTATAATCCTTTTCCTCGTGATCAATCGAGCTAAAACTTTGCAGGCAGACCCGTGGCGATAATAAAAATGATCTAACAAATTTTCGATAAAAATTTGAGGTTTTTGACATGGATATTTTTTTTAGACATGTTTCATTTTCAGTGTCAATAAAATATTTAATAACATGATGGTAAACTTAATTTACAAAGAAAGGGAGTATAATAAAAACTTGGTTTTTACGGGTTAGTTTTTTTAATACTTATGTTGTTTTTTCCTCATCACCATCATGATAATATAAAAAAATAATTAGAGAGGAAATTGTTCATACCTGCTCTGGGTATAACATGAGTAAAAAACAGCAAAAAATAGTTCTCGGAGAACAGTCAACTCCAATTACGCTGCTGCCTGCAAACAATTGATGATGGCGATAATGAGGAAGGAAACTATTATCGGACCAACTGTTAGATATAGCATATCCCCAATAACAATTTTAAAGCAATTACACGAAGCACGTGGAATTTCAGCGGTTAAAGAATATTCAATTCGAAAAATTTTTATTGGTTTAAAATTGTTTTGCTCCAAATTGTTTGACTAAAAAGTTCCAGTGCGAGTATTTTGCATATGCTTTCAAAAATGAAAAGCCTTATATCTAGGTATGAAATGCATGGATGTTAAAATGGTGTCTAAAGCCAGGGATAGTAATAACGAACATATTATATTTATCGTATACTACGAGAGATGATTAATTATCGTAAAGGAATTACGATTGAAGTGCTCTGATATTAACCGCATTAGGGATTATACCCGATGGCAATCATTCAGTGCATATCTTCGAAAACTTACAAGTACTTATAACAACTATATTTTATGAGGAGACTTTAACTGTATTTATGGCCATTGGAGATGTTACAGATCTAATTGCTGGGGTAGGTTAGGTTAGGTTAGGTTGAAAGTGGCTGCTAAACCAAAGGGGTCCATTGGGATACCACGGAACCAGTTTGAGCTCCTGATGAAGCCCCTGATATGTGAAATGTCCACATTTGAGAGATCAGAGAGATCGGGAAGAAACGGCGATCCCAAAGTTCGAAGTCTCGTTCTGGAGAGCGCCGGGCAATAGCAAAGGGAGTGGTCTATGCTCTCCACCTCCTCCACATCCATGCAGCTACGACAGAAGTCACTTGACGAGACCCTGAGGCGTTCAGCGTGTCTCCCTATGAGGCAGTGGCCAGTGATAACAGCAACTACTGTTGATAGTAGCGCGCTAGTGCGCTTATGATTTAGAGCCGGCCAGATCTGTCTCGTGATCGTGCACGTTGATCCATTAGCCCATCTGTTGTCGGTTATGCCGGCGGTGTGAAGCCGAAGTTCCAGCTTGCAAGATTCCAGGGGTATACCAACACATTCCAAGTCCGCTGGAACCCGTAAGGTAGTGCCCTGTCTTGTCTACTCGTCAGCTTTACAGTTTCCCGGTATATTCCTGTGCCCTGGGACCCAAATGAGTCTGAGGTCGAACTGCTTGGCCATCTTATTTAAAGACGTGCGGCAGTAAAGGTTGGTTCTTGTTTTTAGGAACATTGATTCCAAGGATTTTACCGCGGCCTGACTATCAGAGTGGTTGTTGACTGCGGTTGTAGACAGAATATTCCGACCCAACCAGTCAGCAACTTCCTTTATTGCCAGTACCTCTGCCTGATACACACTGCAGTGGTCTGGCAACCTGCGAGCCAGATTTAGTCCAAGCTCCTTTGAATTGCTGGGGTAACATATTACATGACAAGCTACAGCTAACTGAAACAGAAAAAATATTTCCTCATGACTAAAGATATATTCCGATAGATTCAAGAAGGCAGCCATCCACATTAGATTTCTTTCTAACTAATGTGTCACAAATTATGTACGCGGTTAGAGAAATAAACGATCTCAATCCCCATCACCTACCAGTTATGAGTGGTACAATTTTGAGCTACGACACTGTATATAATTTGTGTTATGCTTTAAATAAAGAAACTGAGCTCGGTTCGCCAACTTTATGAGAAGAAATCTCCCCACTCCAGATGATTTAGATGGAATAGCTAACAATAATGCAATCGATAATATGATAAATGTCTTCAATATAGCACCGACGACAGAACCATTCCCAAATAACATAAAAATCATGATACAATCAAGGAATGTATTCAGAAAAAACTGGAATCGTTAATAAAAATATTAAAAAATAAATAAAAATCTTCGGATGTATTGTTTTTATTGTTTTTTTTTTCTCTTTTTTTTAAGCATAGTTCCACGAAGCCGAGTGGCTTGTCTGCAGATTCAAATTTTGGCAAGTTTTTTTTTTTTTTTTTTTTGTTGCAGCAACAGACCAAAGCCTGGGAATAGAACCCACGACCCCCGCATGATAGGCGAGCACGCTACATACTCACCTACCGGGGCGCTTAAGAGCATGGATTAACATGCTGTCCACTCTGGCGAAATTATCTCTTTCCAGTTTTGGAAAGTTTCAAAAATTTTAAGGAATAAATCCTGCAATATTCCAACTTTAAACCACAACAATGAAGTATGTTATAAGCATCAAGAAAAAACTGAAATTTTGGCTCCCAACTTCAATCTGAACCACTGTTGAGGTCGATGGTGTTGCAAACCATATGCGGTTTACTAACACAAGTCCACTCAGCAATTACTTTCCTACGTGTGATAAAATTGCTGAAATTGTAGAAATGCTGAAAAAAAAAATAATGAAAAACACAGGCTTAGACGGTATTAATAATAAATGTTTAAAAAATCTGCCAAATATCTAACGAAAATAACTAACGCTTGTTTAAAATTATGCTACCTTCCCTGTGCATCGAAAATCGCTAAAACCATCCCGACAGTTAGGCCAAGTAAGACCAACAAGGTCTATGAATAAAATTTTGGAAAAGTAAAGGGTGATCCATTTCGAGGTTCCCTACTTCTTAAAGAAAAAAACACAGAAAGTTCAAATTTAATGGGGAATGTTTATTATCATTTGAAAGAACATTCTTTGGCATTTATTTTTTGAAGATTATGTCTATCAAATGTCGGCCGCGGCTGCATCTCAGATGGTCCATCCGTTGAGTCTAATTTTCGATGACTCGTTCGAGCATATCGACTGGTAACTGGCGAATGACGTGCGTGATGTTTTGCTCGAAGGCCTGAATCGAAGCGGGATTGTCCGCATAAACTTTTGACTTTACATATCCCCACAGGAAAAAGTCTAACGATGTAATATTTCACAATCTCGACCGTCCCAAAACGTGAAATTATCTGCTCACCGAAGTGTTCTCTCAATAAATCCATTGATTGATGCGCTGTGTGGGAAGTGGCACCGTCTTGTTGAAACCAAATATCGCCGAGATTACGAACTTCAATTTCAGGCATCATACGTCAGTCCGAGTTGCTGCGAACGGCCGAATCGACTCTCTACGGTTTTCGTGTACACTCTTAGCTGCGGCCGCTATATTTTCTTCACTGCGTGCTGGACGTGGTCTATTCGGTCGAATATTATCCAATAATGAATGCTGGGTCTCAAGATGGGTGATGGTGTTGCGAATAGTATGCTCAGTAGGTCGATTATGTTGACCATAAGTTGAGCGAAGTGCACGAAACACATTCTTCACAGAACGTGAATTTTCGTAATAAAGTTGAACGATTTGTAAACGTTGTTCAGGCGTAAGTCTTTCCATGATGAAATGCCAAACAATACTAAACAAAAATAACATGACAGCATGACACGACTCACACGAGATCTGTCAAAAAAAGGCTATTGAAAAAAGTATCTGTACTTGGATCACCCGATATTAGGGAAAAGCTGGGAGATTTCATCGATGCAAACAATTTACTACCACTACAACAGTTCGATTCCAGATATGAATATAACACGTCACAACCGCTACTAAAAATGACAAATCAACAGGAATGTAATTAATATTATAATTTAAAAAAAATTTGGTATTTTCGTGTTTTTTTAATTGAAAGCAATAAAAAATGCATCAGCATAAATGCAAACACAAAGAATTACATTTTTGTTTGTTGGTTTATACACATTTTTTTATTTGTTTGTTCTTGTAGAGTATACAAAAAACAAAAAACACAACACCAATAAGCAATTAAAAATGTGTATGGCATAGCTTATACATTCGATATGCACATTAGGGTTAAGTCTTTGACTTTTGTCGAATATCGAATTGCTCTCGCAATATGATGTAGGGCATGGAAAACCATGAAGAACTGCACGTTTTGAAATGGTAAAAAAAAGCCTTCTCCGTAAAATGCATTTACTTTTGCTAGAAATCACAAAAAATTGAAAAAAAAATCGCTATCGAGCAAAAGTAAATGTATTTTACGGGGGAAGGTTTTTTCACCATTTCCAAAAACTAAACATGCAGTTCTTCATAGTTTTCCATGCCCTACCCCATACTGCGAGAGCATTCTTCGCAAAAAAAAAAGTGACTAACCCTAATGCACATATTCTGTTATGTATAAACGCTTTTCACTATTTTTAGCTTTCATATGAAATTTTACCGTAATATCTTTAAATTTTCGTACGTCGTTCCTGGGCTATTGGGTCTAGAGGCTCCAAATGCAATACCAAACTGCTGCAGATTATGAGGAAGATTTTAAGTCTAAGTAGTATGATCTGTTCCACATATTGCGGACAGAAGAATGTTTTAAACAGATAGACGGACGGACGAACAGACAGTCGGACGTCGCTAGATCGACTTCTGCTTTTACAAGGAACAAGAATGTATATAGTTCATAGGATCTCCGGAATTTCTTTCGATGAGTTGCAAACGGATTGACAAACTGATATCTACCCTCTGCACAGTGTTACGGAGGGTACACAAGTTATTTAAAATTGCCTACAAAATAGATCGTTTAATGTTTACTTATGCCGTTTTCTTTTCTGACAAAAAATGTCGCACTTTATTTGCACTTTTTCGAAAAGTGTATTTTTTGTATATTTTGAATTAAGAGCAACCTTAATCAATCGAAAGGTCTCAAAGTTGAGCCCTCGTAAATCGCAAAAAATTGCAACCATTGACTTCTTTCAGGTCTTAGTGTGAGAATATTTCCCCATTGTCTCCCTTTTTTAATCTTTTCATCCCCTGACTTCAAAGTGGATAATACTCAATTTTTTTTTTGCAGTTTATGAAGACAGCACTTTGAGACCTTTCGATTGATGTATAAGATAAGGTGGCTCTTAACTCAAAATATACCAAAAGATACACTTTTCGAAAAAAGTGCAAATAAAGTGCGACATTTTTTGCCAGAAAATAAAACGGCATTAGGTACAACTTAATGACAACAACTTAACATTTCTGCCAGCTGCCCTCAAGTTTCTCCAATTTTATATAACATCTTTACTGCAGACATCCCCACATTTTCTAATTGCGTCACATCAATATTTGCAAATAGTACGTCAATTCTATCTTCGGATACATATTTAGCAGATATTATTACAAACTTACAGTTAGCTCTGACTGGTTTTAACAACTAGTTTATTATTATTAGTTAGATATTTATTATAGTTAAAATTACAATTTTAAGTCAAAAGCATTAGAAACTTAGGCTATCGGCTTACAACTATTTTAATAAATGGAAAAACTATGTTAACCCTGAGGAGATCCAGGCTGTACATTTTAGCAGAAGACGTAAGACTTGTTACACTCCTCAAACTTCGCTTCGCTTTCTGACATGACCTCCCGTGGGAAAGTAACGTTAAAAATTTAGGTGTTATGCTTGATACAGAACTAAACTTCAACAATCACATTCCCTATATAGTGGACAAAATAAACAAAATTATTCGAATGATGTATATAATCATAAGCAGAGGGTCGGAGCTGAGCATTGAAAGCCAAAAACTTATTATTAAATCAATATTTCATCCCATAATATTTTACTGCTCTCCAGTCTGGTCCAAGTCTGCAAAATATCATTTAAGTAGCGCAAAATAAACTACTTAAAATGCTATTCAACATAAATCCAAAGATTGTTATTATCTGTGGAAGGTTAATGGTATAGTTTGGTTAGATTTTGATACGAAGTAAATATTTACAATCAAATGTCTAGAGTACTGCGATAGTCAGAGCCTGGGTGAGATCGTACCAGGCGACATGGCACATGCCATATAAAGTAAAATATATGGATTCCTATAATAGTGGAGCCTTTAAACTTTGTGTGAGGCCATAGTTTCTTAGTATGAGTAGTAGAGCCAAAAATTAGCGAAATTGGACTAATGGCATGGTACTTCTCATACATAGTGAATATAAATCCACGCTTGTTATATTGTGTAAAATTCGTTCTTTTTTTAACTTCTCTTTAAAGAAACATCCAAATCTTTAGGTCGTTTATAAAAAGCTACCCCGATTTTGAGATTCTGTTTTTAATAGTAGAAGTTTTGGCTTTGTGAAGATAAATAACAAGCACTGGCTTAAAATTACCCAAAACAACTAAAATTAAAATTTGTAGAAAACCGATTTTTAACTCTTCCTTTTATTTTATTTATTTTTTTTGGCCAATTTCATAAAACTATTTATTTATATTTTATTTAAGCTAATTAGACCTACGTTTCTAATGTAAATAAAACAATCGTTTTATTCCATTTTGCCTGACGTTTCGTCAATTTTATGTTGACTTTATCAAAGGTCGTCTATTTGAAAAATAAAACATAAATTATAACAACAATACATAATTTACCAACAGCAACATTAAAAACATTCAATTTAAAATAACATTTAATTACACACAACATTTAAACCACAACTTAAAAGTAGTATCACAGGGTATCAACTGATGGCAATCATATAACTCGCATTAATATTGTTTGTATCCTCTTTCAAGTTCATCCTATTCTTTATGTTCTGTTGTTATGTAAACTTTCCAATATAAATCTTTTCCTCTCTCTTGTCTCTTTATCCAAAATTTTCACTTGTTTAAAATCAGCTGTATGGCCTGTCTTTAGCATATGTTGTGCTAAAGCTGTACTTTCTTTGCCCTTTGTTATGTCTGCTTGATGTTCTCCTATTCTCTTTTCTAATGTTCTTTTTGTTGTCCCTATATATCAGGGGTGGGCACGTAAATAGCTTGTTGGGCCACATTTGGAATTTCACCTACTAACGGTGGGCCGCACTAGTTTATTTCTGCACAAATATTCATTTTCAAACAAAAAAGCAAAAAAAAAAAAATTTTTTTTAAACAAACATAAAATTTATTAATTCATTTCATACACATTACAAATAAATTTTATACTGAAATATTATTAGTATTTATAAAAATAGTTATATTTTAAAATTTTTTGAGATCAAAGAATTTCATTTTAAATAAAATAAAAAAAGGAATTATATAAAAATAAAATAAAAATATAGGTAACAAAAAATAAAAAAGAAATTAGGAAGAATTTTTGATTATTTCTTTAAAATCAGGTGTGTAGTTTGTCAAAGTTGTCCGAATGAGTTCCGTAAAATGTTGATTTGTTAAAAGTGAACGATTTTTGTTTTTAACATTTTTCATGGTGGAGTATAGAGATTCACAACAATACGTTGTGCCAAACATTGAAAATAAACGAGCAGCACCTTTTTTCAATTGTGGATATTGGGATCCGTTAACAACTTTCCAAAATCAAACTAGAGAAGTTGATTTGTGATGCATTTTCAATAAAATATCATCCTTCATTTCTAACAACTCCAATTTTCCAACATCTGGTTTTGCAAGAATTACATCGGATAATAAAAATTCATCATTTAGGACATCGCACAAAAATGGGTTAACAAAAACTGAGAATGTTGCTTTAAGTTGTTTGCGATCCTCATGTTTTAAATTATTTATGTATTCTTCCAGCTTATCGTCTTGTATATTATTAACCTTCAATTTTAAAAGAGGAAAAAATTTAAATTTTTTACATTCGAGGTCTTTTACAAACAAAAGAGGTTTAGCTTCGAAGCCTAACAATGATCGTGACAAATCAAGCACTGCTTTGTCTTTGCCTTGTAAACTCAGATAAAGCGATTTAAGATGGTTCATTGTGTCAGTAAAAAACATTAAATCGGAAATCCAAATTTCATTCTCCAGATCTGGATATATTTTTCCTTTTTCTTTTATAAACAACTTTATTGTGGGTAACAGCTCAACAAGTCGATCCAAAACATTAGAAACGGATAGCCATCCCACTATGGACCAAATGGTGACATCGCTTAATAACTCATTGTTTTCCTCAACTTCTTGTAACTCCATAATAAAATTTTTAAACTGACGATGAGTTTTAGTTGAGTTTAAAATTTACAATTTCTACCACAACTTTACAAACGTTTTCATATTTAAAAAATTTTGAAACAAGATGCTCCCGATAATACAGTGAATTGGTAGATAATGTGGGATATCTGGATCTTTATTTAAAAGACCAATCAAACCTTGGTTTTTACCCACCATTGCAGGTGCTCTATCTGTGGCAACACTAATAAGTTTATCTCGTGGCAATTCAAATTTGTTAATTACTTCGAAAAGCGCATTTTTTACATCAATGCCTCGCGTTGTTTCAGAAAGAGCTACAAGGTCTAACATTTCTTCAGTGATATTAAATTCAACAGACCTAATGAAGATCGCCAATTGAGAAACGTCGCTAACATCTGTGGATTCATCAAGAGCTAAACTAAATGCTGCAGAATTTTTTAGATCGTTTTTTAAACTTGTTTCAATAAAAGAAGCTCGGTTGTGCGCCGTGATAAAGAAAGCTGATCTATCGCTTTATGCAGCTTTTTGTTATCAGGGTCGAGAATGCTCATAACCTTCTTCATAGTGTGTTTTTTAGATCGTTTTTTAAACTTGTTTCAATAAAAGAAGCTCGGTTGTGCGCCGTGATAAAGAAAGCTGATCTATCGTTTATGCAGCTTTTTGTTATCAGGGTCGAGAATGCTCATAACCTTCTTCATAGTGTGTTTTCTTAACTCTGCTTCCCCATCAGGACGTTTATCATGGGCAATAACCCAAGCTATTATGTAACTTGCTTCAAGTGATCTGTCATTTCCATGGCTAAAAGACGAAATAATGTTCTGTTCTTTTTCAATATTTGACTGCAATGCCTTCAGTTTAGTCTCTCTAAGATTAGTATTAAGGGGATAATCTTTGGCAAATTATGAGTGAAGTTTTTCATGGTGTCTACTTAAATTGTAAAGTTTGTTATTTGGTACAGTAATTTTGCAAATGAGGCATATAGGTTTATTTTCAAAAAAAATCCGAATTTGTGTGTCCATTCGGACTGGAATTTTCTGTTTTCATCAACTATCTTACGTTTTTTATTGCTCGTTGATGCCATTTTAATTCCTTAAAAGTAAAAAGCGGGACCGATATATGTATATGTTGAGTATTACCAGTTAATTTCAATAAAATGAACATGAGATATAATTAAAAAATCGTCCAATTTGCCAATTTTAGTTTTTAAATTTTTTAAAAAAATTTTTAAAGTTGAACTGAATTATTTTTCAAAACATGCTTTTATGAAAAAATTTTTATGAAATGGTTGGTACAATATGTATAAAAAATTTAATGGTAACTGAAGGTTTACATTTTAATTCCATTTCATGTTTTCAAATTAAAAAGAATAATATATAAAAGCTTACCAACTAAAACTTTATATTAATAATTTGTAAAATGTGGGGGCACAACTCACATAACACAATAAAACTTTACACTGCAATGATCGTTAAAACACTAAAGAATTTTTTCATAAATAAAATCTTAACCAAATCGTATCTAAATGCATAGTGCTCATGTTAAGAAAGTAACCGTTATTGTTTTTGCAGTTTTCATCTAATAAATTGCTGCTAGCTTTACAATTTTTCAAAATCAAATACGCACAGTTCTCTTATCTCAACAAGGCAAATAAAAAAGAGGATAAAACTTAGTGCTTTTAACACTGTTTTTAGTGCTTTTTAAAATTTTTGACACGAAAATTTTTCGAGTTAGTGCTTAGTGCATTTTTTAACATCAGTGACACCAAATCCTTATTTGCTGTTATCATCCCAAGTCGAATCTAATTTTGAAATTTTGTCAAGTATTGAAAATGGATGGCAAATAATCCACCTGATGAAATGGCAAAATACTGAATCCACAATTGAATTTTGGAATGAAGTGAAATCACATCAGGATGCCACTGATTTAAATCCATTTGAAGCTGTAGCTAATCTCGATATTATACTTTTATCGCTTTCTTATTTAAACGCTAAAGTTGAGAGCGACATGAACCTTTTCTAATCCAAAATAAGAAATCCATTGCCATTACATTCAGTTAATGCTTTACTTCACATTAAAAATGGATTGACAGAAGAAAATTTCTGTTCCGAAAGATAAAAAATTTCTAGTTTTAATGAAACATTTAATTATCGGGACTGCTCCCATCCCCAAGCATTCAGGACAACAGGGCTTTTACTGAAAAAAACAAAAATAAAAAATGGAAAATATAGTGTTTTTTTTCAAATTATGCGATTTTTGTCGGTTTAGTGCTTTTTGATATTTTAAAGTTGACAACCCTGAAAATAATGAACTATAAAAAACGAGAGAGAAAAGTTATTATGCTCTGTCGTTTGCATTTCAAATCATGAGTGTGTTTTGCAAACATACAATTTTTAAAATGCATTTTTTTTTTGTACATGCTACATTGTTTCAAATAATTTGTATTTTTGTGGCCCTATTGAAAATTTATACTCGTATTAATGCTATTTTTGAACAATACTTTGAAATTTTGGTATTAATGTGTTGATTTTTTTTTTTTTTTTTTAATTAAATCTAAATTAAATTTCGTAATTTTTTTTAAATTTATATGGGGCCGCATAAAATTCGTTCGTGGGCTGCATGCGGCCCGTGGGACCTGCTATATATATTAGGTTACATTTCTGATATTAGGTTACATTTCTGATCGTCATTACCTTTGCAATTAATTTTGTAAACAACATTGCTCTGTTGTTGTTTTGCAATTGGCGCTTTCGTTTGGGAAAAAATTGTGTTTAATGTTGTGTTAGGATTGTACGCAAATATCATTTTCTCCGTTTCAATCGATGTTTATACCCTATACCACTATGTGGTTTGGGTATAATGACTTTGTGCTGCTGTTTGTAACAACCAAAAATATTTGACCAAGACCCATCTTTTATTATACCGATCGAATCAGAATCACTTTTTGAATCGATTTAACTATGTCCGTCCGTCCGTCCGTCCGTCTGTGTGTCCATGTAAACCTTGTAATCAAACTGCAGGTCGCAAATATGAATATATTTCGATGAAATTTGGTATATAAGCTTTAATCGGCCATGGAATGAACGCTATTGAAATTGGTGAGAATCGGTCCATGTTCAGACCTAGCCCCCATACAAATGACCCCTATAAAATCGCCATAAAATCCAAATTGTCGCATAGATCCTAGTCAAATTGGGTTTGTATGTGTTTATTACATCCATTAATGAATAGTCCAAAAACGGTCCCTATGGGACAACTCTTGGTCATAGGCCCCATATAGAGCTGCTTCCCGATCTTAACTTAAATATATCAAAAAACAAAAATTTTGCACTGATTCATCTCAAATTTTGTTTGTATATATTTTCGCAAACTACAAGAGACTTTACCAACCATGGTCAGCATCGGTCCATTTTTGGACCTAGTCCCCATATAGACATAACATCCGATATGAACTTTTTCATATCTGCAGCCAAAAAATTAATAAAAATGCCACTCAAATTTGGTTTATGCTTATTTTCTATATCCAATTAGTTGGGCCTAAGAGATAGGGTCTCTAAACGCATGGTATAGGGTATCGTATAATAATAGGGTATCGTATAATAATAGGGTATCGTATAATAATAGGGTATCGTATAATTTTCTTACTTGTTATTTTTTAATGAAAGCTATTTAGACACAGATATGTCATCAATCATTGAAATTTACTCAACTCCCACCTTACTCGAGTTATACTCAAACGCGATTCTTCCCTGTACATTTCTAATGGGACACATTCACTCAAGCAATTCGAATTATCATAGCTCCTCTTCTACTGAATGGATCTTGATCGTTTCACTCTCAGACTTCTTTAATTCGTTGAGTTTGAGGAAGGTTATGCGTGCACAATCAACTTAACATTCAATTTTTTCAAGTTTTTTCTATATTTTCCTTCACTCAAACCTCTATAACTAGAGTTCTAATTAACGTAGGCTGTTGACACAAGTCTAAGAATACTCAGTAGATCAAGCTCTTTCTGAGCTATTTACTGTTTAATTTCACTGAGTTTGAGGAAAGTTATGCGTGCACAATCAACTTTACATTATGCAACACGCAAGTTAACGTACAGATTTAATTACAATAATTGCATAACACATACCCTGTGTTCAATTGTGAATTCCCAAAAACTTGAATACCCTTAGCTGGCATACAAGGTGGCCTTTATTTCTGGGTGTTCAACAATGAATAAAATAGATTAAAAACATTGAAAGAAATAAATTGAATGATAAAATAAAATTTCCTAGAATTTGCACTCGAATTTCGAGGGCTGGGCTCTGCTAGGGTGTTTATAAGATTGTTTGTAAAACTGTTGTTTTTTAATATTTTTTTTCTAGTTTTGGTATGTTTTTTTATGAAATTTGTCGTCACTAATGTTTAGAACTTTAGAGATAAGATTTTTCGCAGTGTTTATTTAATGGTTCTTCGTTTGTGTTGCATTGTAGTTGATGATTCTACCTGAGGACGTATCCTTAGTAAACCAGTCAAATGTTATTTTGTTGTTATTTTTCCATAAATTCATATCTAAGAAAGCAATTTCGCCTTTTTCCTCAACTTCAATAGTGAACTGAATCTTTGGATGGTGATTATTTAAGGTATAAAGTATTTTATGTATTTCTTTTAACTCACACTCTCTGTCTGTCTGTGTGTCTGTCTGTCGTGGAGCAACCCCATTCCCCCTTATCCAATTGATCTTGTTGTGACTACAAAATTAATTTTGCGGTAGTCATGCACAGCCACGCATAGTCACGCACAGTCACGGAGTGATCTAAATGTCATTTTCCTTCATCCGATCGATCTGCAACTTGGTCCGTACACTTGCTGTGAAAAAAGATTAACTTTGACTTAGTCACGCACAGTCGCGGAGTGATCTAAATGTCATTTCCCCTCATCCGATCGATCTGAAACTTGGTCGATATACTTGCTGTAAAGAAATATTAATTTCGACATAGTCACGCAGAGTCACGCATAGTCACGCACAGTCACGGAGTGATTTAAAACCCATTTCCCCTTACCCGATCGATCTGACTTGCTGTGAAAAAACGTTAACTTTGACATAGTCACGCACAGTCACGCATAGTCACGCACATTCTCGGAGAGATAAAACCTCACTTCCCCTCATCCGATCAATCTGAAACTTTGTCCATAGACTTGTTACCAAGAATTAATTTAAAAAAAGTCACGCAGAGTCACGCACAGTCATGGAGAGATTAAAAACTCATATGCATAAGGAAAGAAAGAAAACTTTGTTTTTATGGGTTACATTATTAACAGCAGTAACTTGCTGTTAAGGGTCTTCAAAAATGCATTTAAGGCAAAAATCGTAGTCGACAGAATTAAAATCAAATGCATTCCAGTAAAACTAAATCTGATTTTGTTTGAAAAATGAAAAAAAAATCACCAAATCCCTGAAAAGTGATGCTATGTATTTTATGTCAATATACTCCCATACGTTTGGTAAAAGGAAAAAAAAAACAATAATGTATTATGTTCTCAAATACGATAGTAGTAAGAGAAATAACGCGTATTTTTATTAACTTTTTTTGTTAAACATTCCACCAACACCAACACCAAAGTAAAAGTATCTTTATAGGAAAGTGAGTAGATTCACTGACCTCCACCTACAATATTATGAGTGCCTTAATATGCTTTAGCCAGTTCTTAACGCAAAAGTTAAAAAAAAAAATACAACAGAGTACTCTACTTATACTAGACAAATGTTGTTAACTACAAAAACAAAAATAACAACAACAACAACAACAACAATAAAAAACATATCATTCGAATTCGATCCCCTCAAAAAAACTTCGAGGTTGCCAAACATTTGACACAGAGTTGCTGGTCACAAGGATAGAAAAAATCGCGTATTTACAGTTAAAAAATAAAACGTTAACAAAAAGTTTTCAAGCATTCATAAAGGCAATTTTTAAAGTGAACTTTGAATCTAACATAAAAAAATATGCGCATGGAATGCGGCATTATTGGCGGGCAAGCAAATGTATGTATATACGAGTGTTGGGGTTTTGGCATTAATGGTGGTTACAAAAGAAAAAACAAAAAAATCTGCGAAAAAGTAGACATGATGCTGCTGTTATAGAACTCATACTACATTTTGACAGATTGATATAACGTTTGACAAAATGGGTTAGTAACGATGTACGAGACTTGGTTACGATTATTTTTTTATTTTGCCGTGTTGTCAAAGTTTAACAGCGAAGCAGCATTTTAGTTGAACAAAATGTTTGTGACACCTTTAAAGGTTGAGAATTCGAAAAAACTAAGAATATTTTAACAATGGTTAGTTGTAAGGCGCCCATAAAAACATATAGAAAGGTAATTTTTGAAGAAAAGCTAGTTTTTTTTTAAGAAAATGTTCTTTTTAAGTAAAGGTACAATTAAGAAAAGGTTCTTTTTTTTTTGAAATGAAGTACTTTTTTTAAAGAAAATGTACTTATCTTAAGAAAATGTATTTTATTTAAAAAAAGGTATTTGTAAGTACTCGTTTAAGAACTGTATTTTTTTTTATTTTATTTATTTTTTTTAAGAAAAGTTATTCTTTTAAGAAAACGTACTTTTTTAAAAAAATGTACTAAACCGATAGCCTCAGCTGCTAGTGTTTTATTTCTTAGTTATAATTTTAATTATAATTAAAATATTGTAAACAAATAAATAAAAATAAAATAAAAAGGTACTTTGTAAGAAGTGTACTTTTTTAAGAAAATGTTCTTTTTAAAAAAATAGCTTTTAAAGAAAATGTAGTATTTGCAAAAATTTAGTTGTTTTTTCTAACAAAAGGTATCTTTTTAATAAAAGCTATTTTTCTAACAAAGTTAATTTTTCAAGAAAATGTACTTAAAAAAAGGTACTACTTAAAGGCACTTCTTAGAACAGCTACTTAAAAAATACTTTTTTAAAAAAAGGTTATTTTTAAGAGAGATTAGTTTTGTAAATATAGGCATTCATTAAGAAAAAGGTAGTCTTTAATATACTTTTTTAAGAAACTGTTCTTAAAAAAAAAATTACTTGTTTTTTAAAGAAAATTTACTTTTTTCAGAAAAAGTTTTTTTTTAATAAAAGATACTTTTAAAAAAAAGTTATTTTTAAATAAAGAAAAGGCTCGTTTTTACTTTATTAAGAAATGTTATTTTTAGAGTAAAGCTTCTTCCTAAAGAAAAGGTAGTTTTTAAAGAAAACGTATTTTTATAAGAAAAAGAACCCTTTAAAAAAAGGAACTTTACATACCCTCCTCCACAGCGCTTTACAGATGGTATATATCAGTTCGTAATTCCGTTTGCAACGCATCGAAATAAATTTAAATTTCGGAGATCCCATAAACCATAAATTTTCTTGATCCTTATAATTTATGATTCAGTCATGACCGTCTATCCATATATATGCCTGTCTGTGCAAATCACGCCACCTATCGGTCCAATGGATCCCAAAATATCAAAGGAATTTTAAAAAACTCTTTAAAAAAAATCAATGTGTTTGTTGCTTTTCTAAAGATATATTTTGTAATTGTTCTAATTGTTGTAGTCGTAGTTGTAGCTTTTGCTTTATGGGAGCGTATGCATGGTTATACTGCAAGTTTAAAATTGGCTTAAGCATGTATTGCCACATCTTTTTAATCGTTCTCCCGATATAAAGAAAATCGTAAAAATATGATTTTATAAAAAAAGTGCTTTATCTCAAAAAGTACTCTTTTTAAAAAAATATTTTTTAAGTACCTTTTCTAAAAGTACGTTTCTTAGTACTCTTTTTAAAAATTACCTTTTTTAAAGTATTATTTAAAAAAAATTGTTTTTCTTTTAAAAAACTAAAATGTATCTTTTAAAAAAAATATCTTTTTAGTGTACTTTTTTCCAAAAAGTACGTTTTTAGATATTTACCCTTATGGAAAAGTACCGTTTTTCAAAAAGTAACCCTTTGAAGATAAACACATTTATATATCCTAGCAGATTCCAGCCCTCGAAATTCGAGCGCAAATTCTAGGAAATTTTATTTTTTCATTAAATAAAGACCATAAAAGTATGCTAATCATATATAGCCAATTCACAAATCAACACAAAAAACAAACTCATTTTCATTACTAACACATTAATAAATTTAACAAACATACACATAGCATTGTATAATTTTATGTATGTGTTAGTAGCAACTTTAAATGCAATTTACTCAAAATAAAGGAAAAAAATTAAAAATCTGTAAATCTGCAAAGCGGCTAAAAAGAAATACCTTTCAAATAATATACGTTTGGTCAAAATCGGGATAAAACGGTAGAACGAAACATCAGTCACAAGAAATCGACTAGCCTATGAATATTATAGATATATGTACATATATATATATATTTTATTTTTTATTAAAAAGCACCTTTTTTTAAAGTACCCTTTTCTTCCTTTTCTCAATATGTAATTTTTTCGACGTTCTTTTTCTTAAAAAAATATTTTTTTAAATGTTTCTCTTTCAAAAGTATATTTCCCAAAAAAAAGTACCATTTCCGAAAGAATCGTTTTTAAAAAAGTATTTTTTTTTACAAAAGTTCTTTTTAAGTAAATTTAAAACAAATCTATTTTTTTAAAAATATCTTTTTTAAGTTGTTTTTTTTTAAATACCGTTACGTAAAAAAGCATACATTCTTAAAAAGTACCTTTTCTTCAAAAAGAACATTTACTTAAAAAGTAGCTTTTCTTAAAAAGTACCTTTTCTTATTAAAAAAAACCATTGTCTTAAAATGTACCTTTTCTTAACATGGTACTTTGTCTTAAAAAAGATTTTTATGTTAAAGTACCATTTCTTCAAAAAGAACTTTTTCTTAACAAGTACATTTTCTTAAATGTAATTACATTTTTCGTAAATTTTGCATAAATTTTGAAAGTATTGCTTTGTAATTTTTAAAATTTCTATCAAAGTTAAAAAAACTAATGACGCAGTTTAAAATGTGGATAAAGGCTGAGTCATTTAAAAAAATATATTGAATTTGCTCTTACCGTTCCAAAGTTATACCCTTTTTACGCTTTTTACCCATTTTGTGAAATTAAAAATATTCTAAGGTGTTTTTACCAGTTATGCATGGGAAAAATATTGTGCAAGCATGCTTTGCGTAAAGTAGTTCTTTCGTTAAAAAAAAAAAGGAAAAGTAAAAACATTTTCTGTGTGCAAAAAGTTTTTGTAAGATTTATAACAAATCGCGCGGATATTTATAAATCTATATATATAAAATACAAGAAATGTTTCTTTGTCCTTTATAGACTCTAAAACAACTTTTTACGAGGTGATTTGATAATGTTGTTCAAAAATTGTTTTAGCGTAAATTTTCCAATAATTTTATTGCTTCATGCACAACTTAAGGTGCGTATTCAGCACAATAGTTCAACCTTTCGCAAAATCTCCAAGTTCAAAGCAGGTCCGGAAGATAAAATTGGAATCTGTTGCAAACATAGATAGCTGCAGCGTTAATAGCGATGATGATGAAGATGATAATGATTCAGAATATGAGCCAGCAATAAAACTACTCCAAAAAGAATTTGCTACTTCCTCAAATAAGCAACAGCTTTGTGCAGGTCTGGACAGAACTGGAATTAGTTGCCGCAAAGCCACACTTGCGTTTAATGGTCCGAAATCTACACGTACCAAGTAACGGCAAAGAATTAGTAAAAGCAGTTTTATCCGAAAACATGCTTAAAAATAAACAAATTCAAGATTTAATACCCGCAGCCAGCTTAACCTTTTTTGAAGCTTGCAACATATTTGTTGATTTTTTACAAACAGATCCGGAAAATGGCATTACAACAAATCCTTTAGTGAAGCAAAAAAAAAAAGTTCAGCAATTGCACGTGGTAAATGATGTCGCAGAACGCGGCGTGGCCATGGCTCATTCTTATATAAATGTAACAACTTCTGAAACAGACTTTCAGAATTTATTGCAGGGCATAGAACTGCATCGCAAAAGCTCTAAAAAATAATTGCAAAGCAAAAAAAATATTTTTTTTTTAATTTATTTTGGGTATGAGAAGTAAGCTGCCTAGAGCTTGGGGGGAGTTGCAAAAAATTTCAAAATCAACCATATTGACTCTCATTGCAACAGAACCACTCATATTTAATATTTGAAAATAAAAAATAAAAACTAACATTAAAACAAATCCAATGCATAACTGGCAAAAACACCTTAGAATATTTTTAATTTCACAAAATGGGTACAAAGCGTAAAAAGGGTATAACTTTGGAACCGTAAGAGCAAATTCAATAGTTTTTTTTTAAATGACTCAGCCTTTATCCACATTTTAAACTGCGTCATTAGTTTTTTTAACTTTCATAGAAATTTTAAAAGTTACAAAGCATTACTTTCAAAATTTATGCAAAATTTACGAAAAAATGTAATTAAGGGGACCCAAATGAGCAAAAAAAATACCGAAACTTAAGATTTCTACACAGAAAAGTAAAGTTTGAACATTCTTCTTTTAAAATATTGACTTTGTAACAAAGAAAATCGTTTTTATGGGCCAAGTAATAAGTAAAACTCAAAAAATGTCCGGGAATCCCGATTTTGGAAAAAATTCGACTTTAGCGACCTCTAAACCTCTTCCGAAAAATCTGAAGAAAATCACAAAAATAGTTTACCCTATAAGCTTTCAAAAAATGCTTGGGCACCCATGAAAATCGAAAAATAGTTTTTTTTGGGACACCCTAGAGAGCATTTTTACTTAGAAGAGTACCTTTTCCCAAAGAAGTGCCTTTTTTAAAAGAATTTTTTCATAATTTTACAACAATTGAACTAGGCTCCTTACATTTAACTGGATAAAAGAAATAAATGAAAAAAAATTTTTTGGTTACTTCTTTGCAACGATTTAAATGTAAGAACTCTAAAATTGATTTTTATGTTGAACCCCATCGAACAACCGGGTTGTTTAAATTTTATAAACATCACTATTTTTCTTGAATGTTTTGATATTTAATTTTATTACAAAATTATGTTTTCTTTAGTTAAAATAGGATAGTAAAAAAATTGGAAATATATACTCATATTAGCATGTTTATCTTAGCATATTTTTTTTTACAAAATATAGTTATTGAGTTTTTGTTGATGTTTGTAACTATCAATAATACTTCACACCGTTCGATTCTGAATCACTTGCTTAGTCAATTTATGTTCGCCGCCCATCTGTCAGTACACGCCAAACTGGTACACATCCTAAGATCGTAATTATACAAACACATAGTTGATATAAGACGGTGGTCCCAGCACAACCTAACCTAACAAAGAAAACACCAAATTTGGGAAAAATGTTCTTTATTTCTCGATACACTTTTCCCAGCGATATTTAACAGCTTCCCACCCAATACCCCAATACTTTATAGTCGTAGGAGCAGACTCCAGTTGAGTAGAATCTAGCTCGGCTTTAATATTCATTGGACTGAGACCTTTCAAGTGAATATATTAAATAACATAACGGTGACTAATCTTTCCATGTTTACATAATCACTGAGATCGTTTACTTTTGATGACTCAAAAAAAAAATTAAAATTTAAAACATATGTTTTATAAGGTTGCCACTTTCCATAAGAGTTATTTTTTTATTTTTTTTTTTTTTCAAACTATGCCGTAATCTATACGTCAGGTCCGGTTTTTCTGGAGCCGTCCTCGTATAAACTTTTATCGGCCTATATCACTTAAATATGGTTTATGTTTATTATATATGTCCATTAATGCCCTCAGGACTTTTCCAAAGCACATAGTAAAGGATATATTTTTAGTCCGCATAGAGCGACATTAAAATAATGTAATTTTCAAATATTCAATTAATTATTTCTATAGAAGACATGATTGTAGTTTTTATAAGAAAATATAATAGAAACTGGTCAAAATGCAAGGCAATTATTAACTTTAAAGTTAAATGGTATTCGGATTTAAAGTATTGGTAACATTAAGTATCGGTAAGATTATTAAATAATTGAGTATAAGACGCAGGTAGAGGATATCAACGATTCGGTACAGCCGAATTTAACACTCTTGTTTAATATTTTTTTTTTTTTTTTTGGCAAAGGCATCATTAAAACCGATCACACATGTTTATACCCTATACCACTATGTGGTTTGGGTATAATGACTTTGTGCTGCTGTTTGTAACAACCAAAAATATTTGACCTAGACCCATCATTAATTATACCGATCGAATCATAATCACTATCTGATTCGATTTAACGATGTCCGTCCGTCCGTCCGCCCGTCCGTCCGTCCGTCCGTCTGTGTGTCCATGTAAAGCTTGTAATCAAACTACAGGTCGCAAATATGGATATATTTTGACGAAATTTGGTATTTGATCTTTTATCGGCCATGGGATGAACGCTATTGAAATTGGTGAGAATCGGTCCATGTTCAGACCTAGCCCCCATACAAATGACCCCTATGAAATCAACATATATTGCCATAAGATCCAAATTATCATACAAATCTTAGTCAAATTGGGTTTGTATGTATATATTACATCCATTAATCAGTAGTCTAAAAATGATCCTTATTGGACAACTCTTAGTCATAGGCCCCATATAGAGCTGCTTCCCGATCTTCACTTAAATCTATCAAAAAAAAAAATATTGCACTGATTCTTCTCAAATTTTGTTTGTATATATTTTTGCAAAATACAAGAGACTTTACCAAACATGGTCAGGATCGGTCCATTTTTGGGCCTAGTCCCCATATAGATATAGCATCCGGTATGGATTTTTTCATATCTGCAGTCGAAAAAATTAATAAAAATCCCACTCAAATTTGGTTTATGCCTATTTTCTATACCCAGCTAGTTGGGCCTGAGAGGGTCCTAAACGCATGGTATAGGGTAACGAATAGTCGGTCTAGACCGACTATAATTTTCTTACTTGTTTTCGTTGCAATAAGTTTTTATTGCAGATTTTAGTCCACTGTTTTGACTGTCTCTTTGTCTCTGGTGTGAAGTGGTGGACCCATGTCTCATCCATGGTTACGAATAGAAGCAAAAACTCAGCTTGATTTCAGTGAAACACCGCCAAACACTCTATTGAAACATCTTAACGACGCACAGTGCTTTGTCCCCATATAACGATGAGACAAAAATAGAAGAAGTTTTCATAGATATTCGAAATATAGTACACTAACATAAAAGGCTTTAGTCAAGAAAAATCGGAATTTTTGGAAAAATGGAGCAAGGAGAAGCCCACCGCCCATATGATTTAAAATTATAAATTGTTACTTTGGCTACATCAGTGAACGAAAAATTATGAAAATCTGTGTACATGATACATATAAGCCTAGTAATGTGTGTGTCAATCCTCATTGTAATTGCTACAAGGACTCTAGGTCCTACCATATATCCTTTATTTAAAATACGCTATAACGCACAGAAACAGTATCCGATTTTCATGAAACTTGTCACCTAGATTGATATTTACTAAACACATATTTCAACTAAATTAAAATCGAACTGAAAATATAAAAATATCCTCTTTTTAAAAATGAGTTTAAAATACCTTTGCAAGATGACATTAAAATAGAGGGAGTGACAAATTCACCACTTTCTTATTTTTTATATAAAATAATTAAGAACATATCTCGTTTAGATTCACTGTTGTATTAAACCCTTGATGTTAGTAAAATTTGAAGAAAAATCGTGTATTTTAAAACTTTTTTAATTAGTTTTTTATAATTTTTTAGTAATTTATTAGACAGTTATATAAACTTACAAACACAGAAGAAAACACTTAAATTTAACATAAAATAAGAAAAAATAAATACTTATAAGTTATAACTAAGCATCATCGCTACTTGATCATTCCCAAAACCAATTTTCACTTAATAAATAACTTATTTCATTTTATTCTATTTGTTCATCTTCTCTATCGACATTTTCTCTTAGTATATATTTTTCTTCATCTACCAATTTATATTTAATCTTTATGTTCCTCATTGATGTTAACACTGGATCGGAAGACAACAACAAATGGATCATTAAATCCTTATTTGTGTTCTCTCGCGATGTATTCCTCGTGTGAGACAATCGCATTTCTTATAATCTTATGACTAGCTTCCAATGCTTATTCAGATAAAAACCCTGGTAAGAAGAAGTTAATTATTTTTAAATTCATAAGTTTTTATCAGTAGACATAAATATATAAATACCTATTGGAAAATTGAAAAACTCAATAACATTACATCCATAAACAAGAATTTTATGGACTGTGCTAGGCATATAATACCACCCATAATGTATTAGGTACATATATCTAGTCATCATTAGTATTGCTTTGAAGGTTTTTATATTAATTGAAGATCCACAGGATAAGACCCTCAATATAATGCCAAAAATATCAATTAGTTCTTTATAAATTTCAGTTATTTTGGCCGCTTCTTCACTTTTGAAAAAAAAAATCGACGAGCATCCGTATCCAGACTTAACCTGGTCGATTATTAATCCTGTTCTTTTTTTAAACTCATTTTGAATTCTTGCTTTATTTACTGAAAACTGATTTTTGTTTTGTTTACATACCCGCCAAGTTTAGAACGGAAGCCGATAAGAAATATGAAGCAAACATTCGAAAAATCGAATCCTACACTGAAGAGTCCATATTTGTAATTGTGTAGATTTGCAGTTCTCAATATGTTTATGTTGTTCATCTCCGTTGGACTTGCATTGAAAATAATGTACCTGCTTGTTGCATTTGTATTGTTTAAAATATTTGCTACTACGAAACTTGTACTATTGAACCGTTTACTTCAAAAAAATCACACTCTAAATTTTTAATACTCGTATTCTCCATCCATTCATTAAAAACCTTCATAATTAAGTCTGGATTCTCTTTTTCTAAAACAAATTTAATAGGCCTACAATATAACGTAGAAGATGGTGTTTTATTAACCCACACTTCTTCTTTTGATTCAAAGTTTACCATCCTAAATCATAGAAGTAAAAAATTTTACTTCTATATACTTATTATATAAAAAACGCATAATAAATTACCTGAGTGGCACAAATGGTATGAAAAACATAATCCGTTTGGTTTTCATTTTCAAATATTTGTTTATAACGGCTATGACCGGACCTTCCATCCATACCCCATTTGCAAATTAACGAGAAGTTGCTTGTTTTATCTTGTACTTCACAAATTTTTTAAACACTTTCTGCGGTTCTACGCAATATAGTTTTTAAGTCTACTTCTGCTGAAATTTCATTTGCTATAACAGGTGGTATTAATTTTTGCTTTTCGGTTCTCAACGCATACAGAGATGGCAAACAATTTGGATGTAATTCGTTGATTGCTTGGCGAAGAAGATTGTATTTAGCACCCACTTGTAAAGGTTTAGTACATTACACTAATATCATCTTATTTTATTTTTCACTATTTTTTTTGATGTGTAAACATCTATACTCGCAGGGGGGTAAATATCTATTTCACAATACAATCACAAAAACAGTGTACATGTGAGAGTCACATCTTACGCGTAAGATGTGACCATTAAGACAAATTGGTATGACTTATGATTGTTTGGTGAAAAAATTATTATATGAAATAACCTTTTTGTCGCTGTTTTCTACATTTTATTTATTACCAGATGTTTACACATCTCCCCTGTGATCGGACTCACATGATTTTTTTTTTTTAAATTTAAGGTTACTCAACATAATTTAAATCTTTATTTGAATATTAAACTCTTTTAAATTGATTAAATTAAAGTAAAATCATCAATTTAGACATTTTTAAAAACCTTTTTTGTTAAGTTTGTGGCAAAAAAAACAGGTACTAATTTTTTAATGGTCTATTAGATAATAGTATAAACTTACAAAAACCAAAGAAAAAGAATGGTAACTTTTATATATATATTTTTTATACTCCATCGAACTTATGTAATTTTTGAATTTCTACCAAAAATAAATAGCTTTTTTGAAGCTAAATAAAAAATATATTTCAAAAATATATTTTAAAATCTTATTTTTATTTAATAAGAAACATATCACAGCAATTAAAAAGCAAAACTTCAAAGCAGTTTTTAAAAAATCAATTTTATTTCCTTCAAACAACAAAAAACCATTTTTTTTTTCATTCGTCATTTTTGCTTAAAATTCTCTGACTTAGCGACCTCTGGTGGCGACAAAGTGAGACAAAAATAATTCTATAAATTTTTACTGAGATACAGTCATATCTGTCGAATAAGATATATCTCATCGTAATTGGAAAAAAAAAAAATTTTTTTTTGTTTTTTGTCTATGGGATAAATCACTGTGCGACGCTGCTTTTGTTCTTTTGTGAACAATCGAGGCCCCCATCCTGAGGACAGCATTCTCGTCTCCAAATTTTCGTTCAATATGCGATGTATAATACTTTTAGAAATGCCCGCCATTTCAGCTAGCTCATGCATCTTCATTTTGTGGAATTTCTTAACCGTTTCTGGCGTGGCCACCTCAATTGATCGACCACTACGGGGTTCGTCTTGGCAGCTCTCCCACCCAATACCTTATAGTCGTAGGAGCAGACTCCCCTTGAGTAGAATCTAGCTCGCCTTTAATATTCATTGGACTGAGACCTTTCAAGTGAATATATTAAATAACATAACCAATCCTTCAATGTTTACATATTCACTGAGATCGTTACTTTTGATGACTAAAAAAAAATTAATTATTTTATTTATTTTTATTTATTAATAGTAAATAAATTTACAAATTAATAAAATTCAAAGAAATTAGGAACTGGCTGCATAGGCCTTCGTCCTTAAAAAAAAAAAAAAAAAAAAAAAAAAAAAAAAAAATTTAATTTAAAACATATGTTTTATAAGGTTGCCACTTTCCATAAAAGTATTTTTTTTTTTTTCAAACTATGCCGTAATCTATACGTCAGGTCCGGTTTTTCTGAAGCCGCCCTCGTATAAACTTTTATCGGCCTATATCACTTAAATATGGTTTATGTTTATTATTTATGTCCATTAATGGCCTCAGGACTTTTCCAAAGTACATAGTAAAGAATATATTTTTTAGTCCGTATAGAGCGACATTAAAATAATGTAATTTTCAAATATTCAATTAATTATTTCTATGGAAGACATGATCATAGTTTTTATAAGAAAATATAATAGAAACTGGTCAAAATGCAAGGCAATTATTAACTTTAAAGTTATATGGTATTCGGATTTAAAGTTTAAGTATCGGTTACATTATTAAATTAGTAGCCATAATATTGAGTTTAAGACGCAGGTATAGGATATCAACGATTCGGTACAGCCGAATTTAACATTCTTGTTTAATATTTTTTTTGGGCAAAGGCATCATTAAAACCGATCACACATGTTTTTCTTATTCATCAATATATTGATAAGGATGATGTTGCACAATTGTGATGTTTTCAGTAAAGTTTGAACAAAAAATGGCGATATGCTATTCCATCTCTAGGCGGCTGTTTATGTTTGTTTGTTTGTAAGTACTACTGTGTGTGTGTGTGTTAATTTTTAATGGAAATGTATTTGGCGGCTGGTTTTAACAATTGTTCTCCAGTTGTTGGAGTTATACATACAATTGTTTGTTGTTTTTCGACTAACATTCATATTTGTTTTTTGTTTTGTAACTGCCCCCTCATGTAGATTGTACTTTTTTTACTATAAGAATGAGTTGAGCGCCTATCTATTTCATTTACCCTATCGACAATAACCAACCCAAATTGCCTATTGAAATTGTATAAAATTGTCAATATTTGTAAAGAAAACTCGAAATAAAATGTAACATAAGCTTCCTGCGGTATAAGTATCATTCAAATCTTCAAAAGTTTTTGCTTCAATGTTTTAGTACTTGTTATGTACAATTTTATAAAGATATTATTGTAGAAAAACAAAATAATAGTTTACTAGTGATGAAAATTATAAAATTATATTATATAAAATTATACTGTTGAATTTAATAAGTATGAATTTTATTGGTTTCTGAGTTATAAATAAAAATATTAAGCCAAATATAAAATGCCGTACAAAAAAAGTAAATGACGACGTTGGAGCCAGACTGATCTAAGCGACATTTTTATCAAAAATGATATTATTACACAATGGCAAAAAAACTCATAATTCTTCCATGCCACACTTATGTAATTGCTCTTCAGTGCTTTGCTTCTTGAGAAATCGCAACATCTTACTATAGAATTAGTGCGGTCTGCAAAGTAAAAGCATGCCATACTGCCATACGGTCTGCAAAGTAAAATCATGCCATACTGATCTAACTAATGAAGTGCACTTAGATCATTATGGTCCCAATTTTATAAGAGTTGTTACCGTTTATGAAAAACCAAAGTGATCTAAGTGCAATAAAGAAAGAATACATTATCGTGTTATTACCAATTTTTTTTTATATCATATCTACGTTTATATACTATTATTCAACAAAACTGAATATTGCATTTCTATATATTTTTTAAACTGGCAACAACAGCCAAGTACGTCAAAAAAAAATTTAGAATCGCTTGCGATTATCTATTGTCTTATTCTTAAATATTTTAATTAAAAAAGTGTTACGCTGGAATTGTCAATATTATGACATTACAATCTTCACTTGCGGTCACCTCCATCAACTTCAACTACGAATAAAATTTTTTCAAGTAATTATTCTTCTTACCATCCTGAGAAAAATCAAGAAAGTTCCACAGAATTAGAAAGCAATGATGGTATGTATGCGCTGCTTCTGTGCTTCTGGTGTGGGTTACAGCTAATGCTATTATTGACAGATAATGAAGAAGTCAGAGCAAATCCAGAGGGTCCTATTGGTAATTTGGGAGAAAAAGACAATCCAGACAATCAGAGGAAGAAAAAGAGTTCGAAATTTCTACAATTGGGCCAAAAATATAAGGAAGCGAAAAAGAACAGAACATTGTGGGGCTAGAGGCTCTCAAGAATTTATGTCCCCACTGCACTACTTTCTTGAAGATTCCGTGCCAGACACCGTCAAATCTCTATGTTTTTTTTTTAGCGACTGTTGCTCTGGTCAAAACAGAAACTGGAATATTTTGCACTTTATGATGTTTCTAGTTAATAAATCGCCATATCTAGAAACGATCACCATACATACTTACCTGCGGACGAAGATTGGTTGGCTTACAAGCTGCAGCTTAGGACCTACAAGAAGAAGATTAGAACGGCAAAATGTGATTCTTGGAAAAAATTCTGTGATAATATAGAAGACGTTTCCGAAGCATCCAGTTTGCGAAAGGTTCTGGCTTCTACCCTCACACATAAGGTTATCTGAAAGGTCCATTGGGGGTGTGGACTACCTCTAGTGGGGAATCACTTAGCCTGCTACTGGATATCCATTTTCCGGGCAACTCCCCTACGTCGCTTCAGGCGTCAGGATTTTCAGACGCTAGTACGACGGATATTGCTTCGGAGATAGTCAACATACCAACACTGAACTGGGCGATTAGAAGCTTCAAACCTTACAAATCTCCAGGATCTGACGGTATCGTTCCAGCTGAATTGCAGCGTGTCGGACTACATTTCCCTTGGCTATGTAGGCTTTTCACTCGCTGTATCAACTTAGCTTATGTACCCCTGAAGTGGAGGGAGACGAAAGTGGTGTTCATTCCAAAAGCTGAAAAAAGTTCACACACTGTCCCAAAAGACTTCAGACCAATAAGTCTATCATCGTTCTTATTGAAGACAATGGAGCGCTTGATAGATTCTTACTTACGAAGAGTTATTGATCCTAAACTGCTGTCGACGCGACAACACGCATACAGCAAAAGAAGTTCAACCGAAACAGCTCTTCACGAGCTTGTGAGTACCATCGAGAAATCGCTCTCGGTAGGAGAATACACCATGACAGCCTTTTTGGATATAGAAGGGGCTTTTAACAATGTCACACCGGACTCGATATTGGCGGCACTATCTAGTCTAGGAGTGAATTCCGTGATCATCTCACTGATTGGAAATCTGCTTGCCAACAGGCGGATAACGTCTAAATTGGGAACGACTCTAATATCCCGATTTGTGAACAGGGGAACGCCACAAGGAGGCGTTCTGTCACCACTTCTATGGAACTTAGCGCTGAACTCAATGCTACTTTTGTTGGAGAGACAAGGCTGCAACGTGGTCGCCCATACTGATGACGTGGACTTAGCCGTAAATGGGAAGAGTCTATCCACACTTAGAGACATTCTACAGAGGGATCTCACTATGCTATCTAGCTGGGCAAGTAGTTGCGGTCTGCGGGTAAATCCGAACAAAACGGAACTTGTTCTTTTCTCTGGTGTATTCCTGGACAGGAAGCTGAACTTCAGACGGAACTTGGAGGAAAGGGCGAAGAAGGCGACTATAGCTTTATACTCCTGCAAAAAGGCCATTGGTAAGCAGTGGGGCTTCAGCCCGAAAATTGCGTACTGGATCTACACAGCGGTGGTTCGCCCAATACTGCTTTACGGGGTTATCGTCTGGTGGCCTGCTCTAGAGAAGGCCTCTAATACCAACCTTCTTGCAAGGGTACCACACCTACGGATGCCTTGAACATCCTCTTACACCTAATACCGTTGGACATATTAGGAAAGCAGTCGGCGGCCTCATCGGCCATTCGACTAAGAAGCGCAATACAATGGCGTGGTCATAATTGTGGCCATGGAGTGATCCTGAATAACAGGAATCCACCATTGAACGTGAAGTACACCACTCCACGTGCAGGATCACGAGACAGATCTGGCCGGCTCTAAATCATAAGCGCACTAGAGCGCTACTATCACTCCCCCGTGGGGAGATTTCAACAGTAGTGGCTGTTATCACTGGGCACTGCCTCATAGGGAGACACGCTGAACGCCCCAGGGTCTCGCCAAATGACTTCTGTCGTAGCTGCATGGATGTGGAGGAGGTGGAGAGCATAGAGCACTTCCTTTGCTATTGCCCGGCGCTCTCCAGAACGAGACTTCGAACATTGGGATCGCCGTTTCTTCACGATCTCTCAAATGTGGACATTTCACATATCAGGGGCTTCATCAGGAGCTCAAACGGGTTCTACGGTGGGGAATGAGGGGAACACCTATTCGTCCCGTGGTATCACAATGGACCCCAGAGTCTAAGTGTGATTTTCCTTTGGTTTAGCAGCCACTTTCAACCTCACCTAACCTAACCTACCTGCCTAATGACACCGACTTCTCTTTTATAAGTCGAGAACAAAAAAAAAGTCTGATATCTATACACCAGAAGATTGGATGAAGCTCGTCCGTGACTGCAAAAAGCAAAAAACCTTTGAAGTGCGAGATATAAAAAATAAGTTCCTTGATTTTGAAAGCGAAAAGAAGAAGAGAAGGCGCGAAAATTTCCAAGATGCGAAAGATAAAGTTTTGTAAAGATTCAAGTTTAATCAATTAAAATGATACTGAAACCAAATGATATGGATTCCGAAACTTTTTTTTTTAAACCTGAAGAATTATACACCGGAAAAAGCCCCAACAACCAGACTAATACCATATCAAAAAAAATGCAAGATATAAGAAAAATTCTAAAATTCGTGCCTCCCCTCCATCATCACTTTTACTTGACATTACCACATGCTCCTAGAAGAAGTTGCAATCAGGAAAAACTAGATGATGAACTTATTGCCTGCTGTGTTAGGTGATAATTAAGATGTGGTTTATCTTATGATGTCAAAGTACATTGTTTTTCCCTTACAACTACCTACATTTTTAATATACTTTTCAAATTTGAGTAATGCCATAGTGATCTAAGTAATTTGTTCTTCGCAAAAATACGAATATTTACTTTATTAAATAAACTATATAGATAAAACTTGTTCCTAATAATATTTCATACTCATCAGAAGTACATTTAACTAAAAAAAATTAATAAAAACCCCATAGCTATCTCACAACACCGCGTAACACGTTTCCTTAATTTTCTCAGAAACTTACTTTTGTGCCGTAGAACAATCTCAATTTAAAAGAACTCCATCTATAGATATTAGCGTACCGAAAAAGCAAATATTCAACATTCTTGTAGAAAGATTACCAAAACCAATTTTACACTTAATTAAATTAAGAAACAAAGCTAGAAGGCAATAGATTAGGCAGACAATATTTTTATATAAGGCACAAAAGCCTTGCATTAATAACACTGTGGAACAAATTCAGGTTAGCAAAAGTTAGGTCGATTCTGAGAGTGATGGGTGAAAATAGAGGCTAACTTAGAAGACCCGTATCGCGGCGTTTGTTTATGTTAGTTCGAATTTTTTTTTTAATCGACCTTCGAACTTTGCAGTCAAATGCCAATTTTCAGCATATTGTTTATATGGTTTTTTGGCTATAACTCGTCGACTAATTGATATTTTTTCAATCTGTAAAAGCCAAATTATTGCTAGAGACCTGTGCAACAGTTAAAATTTTTTTTAAAAATTCATTTAGAAAATTTTTTTTCGTTCTTATGAAGCAAAATGATGGAAAAATAATTTTTTTTTTTCATGCTTTTTGAAAATATTTTCCACAAAACTAAGTCTTTTTTGCTTTCTGTTTGATCTATAATATGCTCCTCAGTTTCTTCAATAAATCTCATTTGAAAAGAAAATGGTCTTGGTCGATAATTTGCGTTAAAAATCCCAAAACCTAACATAAATAGCGATTTAGGTAGAAGTAATTAAAAAGGGAAGTTCCAAGAATTAGGAATTAGTAAAACAACTTTTTTGTTTTCAACCACCGCACAGGTAGCGATTTTTTTTTCATACAAGCGACCTAATTGCAAAAATGAAGATTCAGTTAAGTCTGGAAACTCAGCCGAATCTGATGTCTTTTAATTTTCGCTTAGTCGTTATAAAATTCGCTACAAATTTTTTTGAAACTTATTTCATTTTGTGAGTGATTTAAGTTAAGTGCATCGGTTTCATAAAAATAACAAAAAAACCTTGTATTATTGTATTAAAAATGTCGGAACCAAAATGTAAAATGGACCATTTTTGTAATGTTTGTGGACGTTTCATAGCAAGCGATGAAAAATGTGGCAATGCGAGTGATGCGAGTAGTCAAATATAATGAACACCAGTGGCGCATTTGCTGCGACCTCAAAATAGTTTCATTGATTACAGGCTTAACAGCATCTGGCCGTCCAAAATATCCGTGTTTTTTGTGCGATTGGGATTCACGATACGGAGAAGGTATTAAAGGAAGAAACCAGTACAAACAGCATAACTGGAATAGTCGCATTGGACGGAAATGGTCTAAAGACAATAGGCTACACGAAAGTCTTGTTCCTGAAATGAAAATTTTGTTGCCGTTGCTCCACATTAAACTTGGCATTGCTAAATATTTTTTGAAGTGTATCGCAAAAAGACCAGCAGTATTCAACCGCTTAAAAGACATTTTCCCAAGACTAAGTAACGGCAAAATTTAGGAAGGGGTTGTTATTGGTCCCGACATACGGACTCTAATGAGTCGTCAAGATTTTGACCAAGTTCTGACAGACCTAGAATTAAATGCATGGCTCGCATTGAAAGCAGTCATTAAAGGACTTTTGGGTAAAGAACGCAAAGACAACTACAGGCAATCTGTTGCAAACATGTTGGCAACTTTCGATGAAATTGGGGTTAATATGTCGTACAAAATTCATCAGCATCTTGATCAACTCGCTCAACAGTTGCCAACTGAATCTGATGAGCAAGGCGAACGTTATCACCAAATCGCGCTTCCATTTGAAATAAGGTAACTATAGAGTGTGCATATTTTGAATTCCTAGATTTTTCTAATATCTTTGTCAGAGTGCACAATTTAAACATGTTAACGATTGAAAACTATTTTCGTTTCAGGTACAGAGGAAAGAAATCTCTAGATGCAATACTCGCTGAAATTTGTTGGTGGTATAAAAACACCTTCGAAGAAGAGGAAGACGAGGAAAAAGAGGAAGAAGGGGAAGACAAAGATGAAATTCCAGAATATCTGTTGGGCGAAATTATCGACCTTTCTGATGATGATGACGATGACCAAGTTATTAGAGAGAGCATTGATGTTGATCCACAGCCGCCTGCTAAACGGCAACTGGCCAAATCAATTATTTAATTTATTTATTTTTTTACTTAAAGCTTTTCATAACTAACATTTCAAAAATATATTTTTTTCCATATCTTTATAATTTTTCAATGTTTCTTCAAAGCCATCACAACAAAATTGGTACATAAAAAATGAGAAGTAAATTAATATTAAGCTGGAAAACGCAAGTTTTGTATTATGATTGTTTTCTTTTCAAATGAAATTTATTGAAGAAACTGAGAAGCATATTATAGATCAAACAGAAAGCAAAAAAGACTTTGTTTTGTGGAAAATATTTTCAAAAAGCATGAAAAAAAAAATAATTTTTCCAACATTTTGCTTCATAAGAACGAAACAAAATTTTCTAAATCAATTTTTAAAAAATTTTAATTGTTGCTAAGGTCTCTAGCAATAATTTGGATTTTACAGATTGAAAAAATATCAATTAGTCGACGAGTTGTAGCCAAAAAACCATATAAACAATATGCTGAAAAACGGCATTTGACTGCAAAGTTCGAAGGTCGGTTAAAAAAAAAACATAAACAAACGCCGCGATACGGGTCTTCTAATTTAGCCTCTATTTTCACCCCTCACTCTCAGAATCGACCTAACTTTTGCTAACCTGAATTTGTTCCACAGTATGATCTAATAACTGAACAAATTTTCCAATTCAGAAATTCGCAATGGAACAATCTATTGGCAAGTTTACCAAAAGCTTCTACTAAATTTTGGAATATATCAAAATTTATAAGGAATAAAGCTAAATGTATTCCAACAATGAAACAAAAGGGTGACGCATACATAACCAACAATCAGAAAACGGAAATTCTGGCTCAAAATTTTGATTTAATTCACACTATTTCATCACACTTAAGTGATCAGAATACAAAACGGCTGAAAATCACAGTCAACTATCAAGTTATATTGTAATTGATACTAGCCTTATTAAATGAATAATTAAACAAAGGAAAGGCGTTGTTAAAAACAATTGCCTTTCAAAGCGATACAGTTACTTTCTCGTATATACAACTAATGTTTTAATCTCTCTTACTTCCCATTAATTTGGAAGGAATCGAAAATCATAGCTATTCCTAAACATGATAAAGATAGCAACATTCCAGAATCTTATCGTCCTATCAGTTTACTAAATGCATGAAGCAAAATACTAGAAAATAAGGGGGAAAAAATAGTAAATTATATTAACGATAATAACATTTTACCAACACAGCAATTCAGTTTTCGATCACAACATAATGCCAGTCAGAATAAAGAATATAGTTCTACTGGATATAAAAGCTGCTTTCGACTATGTATGGCATGATGCACTGATACAAAAATTATTGACTATAGCCATGGATATGTCTATTATAAATATGGTTAGAAGTTTTTTGTCGCATAGATCCTTTAGGGTCCATATTGGAGATATTGCACCCCTGCTGGCTATCCACAAGGCTCGTGTTTATCGTCCATTTTATTTAACATTTTTTCTTACGACTTCCCAGTTCAAATGCAATTATAAACAGCTTATAAATATCAGCAAATACAGTAATAGGCTACTTCAGCAAATAATGGAAAATTAGGATTAACCCAGCAAAAACGCAATGAATATTTTTTACCGGAAGAAGGAAGGATTGCTTCGTTCCTCAATCTAATATAAAAGTTGGTAACTTAAGGGTTCCCGGGAAAATCTATGTGTTGTACTGGATAAAAATTTCATTTTTAATGAACATATTAGCTTTATATCCACTTATGAACAGTAAAGGTGGAAACACAACTGGGACGAACGACGAATTTCGCACAGCTCGACGAATTTGTCGGCAACAATTCGTTGCGTAAATTCGTCGAATGAAATACAATTACGACGAATTCACATAACAGCTGTAACATCATTTGAAATCATTTGTAATTTATATAAATAAATATTGGAAAAATATGAATAAAAGAATTTTTAACTTTGTACGAATTATTACAATTGTAAACATCATGTTCACGATGGTAAAAGCCTTAATTTTTGTACGGCAGCGTTTAATTTTTTAATTCTGAAAAAATTACATAAATTTCCATTAATAAATTAATTTTATGTCATTTTTGTTTACATGTTGTAGCTGATAGTGTGACCATATTTAAAAAAAGAGGAGTCGAAGGCCATAGATGCTGGTACTCTTTTTCAAATTTATTATATTTTTTTTTTTTTTTTATTAATTCATTCTTTATTTACAATCTATCCAAGGATAATAAGCAAATTTGATTAAATAGATACATCACAGAGGTTATGTAACTCCAATGAGATACATAACATAAAACAAATAAATAAGATGATTTTTAGAATATTAAGTGATAATTTATTTTCGGAACGGGAGATCTAAGATATGGCTGCGCTTTAGTCTTTTAATTTCGTTGGTGTCGTCTAATAATGTGATAGCCACAGGGTTATCGTGATTACTTAGTCTTTGCAGATGTCTCTCGCTTACGGATCTAATTTCCTCTCGAACAGATGATACAGAAAGATCTCTTTTGATGACACTATTTCTAACATACCATGGTGCATCTAGGATTTGCCTCAGTGTTTTGGCTTGGTATCTCTCAAGAATATCAATATTGGAGTTGCTAGCGGTACCCCATAATTGAATTCCATATGTCCAGATTGGTTTAAGGATAACTTTATAAATTCGTAATTTATTATTTAAACTTAACTGAGAATTTGAACCTAAGAGCCAGTAAAGTTTTTTCGTTTTGATTTTAAGTTGTTGTTGTTTGCTTTTAATATGATCTCTCCAGGTAAGTCGTCTATCAAGAATCATTCCCAAATATTTTACATTTTCTCTTTTTGGGATTAAGTTACCATTTATGGTAACATTGGGACATTCACCATGTCTGAGTGCAAATGTTGTATGGTTGGATTTATCAGAATTTACTTTCACGTTCCATTTTTGTAGCCAATGGTCAAGTTCATTAAGCTCGTTTTGTACAAGTAAAGATGCTTCATCGGGAGAATCGCTTACGGCAATTATTGCTGTATCGTCTGCGTATGTTTCGACCAATACGTTATCAAGTGTAGGTATATCTGCTGTATAAATTGTATATAATAATGTATATAAAAATGGACCCAATACGCTTCCCTGCGGTATACCAGCTTTAATTTCATAAAGTTCTGATCTTTCATCGTTGACTTTTACGTAGAAGTGTCTATTGGATAAATAGCTTTTAAAAAATTGATAATAGGGTGCAGGTAAGAAGTGTTTTATTTTATAGAGTAACCCTTGATGCCAGACTCCATCAAATGCTTGTTCAATATCAAGAAAAATCGCAGAGCAGTATTGTTTTTTCTCAAGAGCATCTCTTATAACATTTACAATTCGGTGTATCTGCTCAGGAGTACCGTGTTTGTGTCGAAATCCAAACTGATGTTCAGGAATTATATTTCTTTCATTTAAAATTGGTGATAATCTTTTAAAAAACATTTTTTCAAATATCTTAGAAAAAGTTGTAAGCAAACTTATTGGTCTAAATGAAGATGCTAGGTTGTTAGGTTTATTAGGTTTTTGTAACATTATGATTTCCGCACATTTCCATTGATTTGGAAAGTGGTTAAGTCGTAATATTGAATTATAAACTACAGTTAGAAAAATAATACATTTACGAGTTAAGTGATTGGCAACAAATTTATTATATAGTATCATTAATTGTATTATATAATACTAATAAAATAAAATTTAAAAAAAAGGAGCGCTAAACGAAAAAGAATAAATATTAACAAAGAACTATGTAAAAGAAAATTATATAATTAAAAAAAAAATTTATTTAACTTATAAGTTATAAATAAATATAAAACAATTCTTAAAGACAAAAGTAACTTTATTTACTAAAACATTTGAAAAACTAATATAAAACACGGTCACTCTACACCAATTAATTCGTCGTTCGTCGGCGTAAGAAATAGAAACAAACCCATCGCAGAGTTCGTTACGCACTATGTATTTCGTTCGACGTACTGATTGTGTGCATTTTCATATACACGAATGAGTTTTATTTCTGACGACGAATATTCGGAACGAAAAATTCGTCGTTCGTCCCAGTTGTGTTTCCAACTTAAATCAGAATTAAACATTGATAATGAAACTATTGTGCATGCCATTCTATTTTATGCGGGCGGCTACTATATGGTATACTGCCTCCAACTGTCATTTAACGATATTACAAGTTAGCCAAAACAAACTCTTCCAAATGATATATAATCTTCCACACCATTTTTCGACATCAACTCTACACTCTATGTCTAATATAAACTTAGTCAATGATAAACTTCTATTTTATATCAAAATTTAGCGAATCGATGCCGACACTGTAGCTATCCTCACATTAACTCTTTATGGTTAAATTTATAATTAAATTTATAATATATCTAAAATATTAATAGGCTAGCGATTTCTTGTGACCGATGTTTTGTTCTACCGTTTTATCCCGATTTTGACCAAACGTATATTATTTGAAATGTATTTCTTTTTAAACGTTTTGCAGATTTACAGATTTTTAAATTTTTTCCTTTATTTTGAGTAAATTGAATTTAAAGTTGCTACTACACATACATAAAATTATACAACGCTATGTGTGTGTTTATTAAATTTGTTAATGCGTTTGTAATAAAAATGAGTTTGTTTTTGTGTTGATTTGTGATTGGCTATAATTGATTAGCATACCTTTAGGGTCTTTATTTAATGAAAAAATAAAATTTCCTAGAATTTGCACTCGAATTTCGAAGGCTGGAATCTGCTAGCAATTTTTAATTATTTAATTATTGATAATTTTTACTTCGTAATTAAAAAAAAAATTTTTTTTCTTATTTCATCGGGTTTTTATATAAACTTTTCCCTTCAAAAACAATACATTTCTTTGTATATATATGTGTATATTATTTTTAAAATAGCAATATTTAAGATGAAAAATTGTACAGATTGAGCTCTTAATTTAAAACTTATAAATTATTATGAACATGTATAATAAATATGCAATAAATGGATAAAAAAAAATAAATATACGTTTTATAAATTAAGAATTCCATTATAAAAAATTTCTTTCTGACCTAATTAAGTTAACCTATTAATTTTATAGAATATGAATTAGAATTCATATTATCAACAGTTTCTACGTTGTTGCTAGTGAAGTTGGCTCTAGAGTTTTTGTTTTGGTAAGATGCTAATCTTCTATCAGCTGATACTACCCTGGCAATTATGCTGTAAAATTGAGATTAAGAAACTATTTGAGAACCTCCTTAAATAAAATAAAAATAAAAACCTCCTTAGAATAAAAGAAAGACGCATAAGTTTATATTATCCTTATAAACAAGATATCATATTGGATTGGCTAACTAATACAGCTTGGGCAAACTTAATTTTTTTAATAGCCTTTTTTTTTAAAATAGTACTTTTGGAAAAAAGGTACTTCTTTCTAATTGTATTGACCTTAGGAAAATTGGTTAAGGGAGTGAGGAAAGATCGAGTAGTGATTTGGATATTTGACTTAAATTTTATTAGATCGTAACTGCCAGGAAAGACTTTTACGGTGGGTTTATTCCACATACGGCTATTTCAGGCACTTGGAATGAGTTCGCTAATCTTAGAAGAACATATCCAATGGTAGTATCTATAGAACAGTGTTACAAAACCAACATTTCGACGATCTTCCAACGAGTCAATACAGATGGATACTGCACGCGATCCAGTAGCTCCAAAATAGAATTGGAAACTGCTGCCCATATATGGAAGGTACTTTATTGAAAAAATTAACTTATATAAAAACAAGTAAGAAAATTATAGTCGGTCTAGACCGACTATACGATATCCTATACCATGCGTTTAGAGACCCTACCTCTCAGGCCCAACTAATTGGATATAGAAAATAAGCATAAACCAAATTTGAGTGGGATTTTTATTAATTTTTTTTGGCTGCAGATATGAAAAAGTTCATATCGGGTGCTATATCTATATGGGGACTAGGCCCCAAAATGGACCGATCCTGACCGTGTTTGGTAAAGTCTCTTGTATTTAGCAAAAATATATACAAACAAAATTTGAGAAGAATCGGTGCAATATTTTTGTTTTTTTAATAGATTTAAGTGAAGATCGGGAAGCAGCTCTATATGGGGCCTATGACTAAGAGCTGTTCACTAGGGATCATTTTTGGACTACTGATTAATGGATGTAATAAATACATACAAACCCAATTTGTCTAGGATCTATACAACAATTTGGATCTTGTGGCAATTTATGTTGATTTCATAGGGGTCATTTGTATGGGGGCTAGGTCTGAACATGGACCGATTCTCACCAATTTCAATAGCGTTCATCCTAGGGCGATAAAAGCATATATACTAAATTTCATTCAAATATATTCATATTTGCGACCTGCAGTTTGATTACAAACTTTACATGGACACACAGACGGACGGACGGACGGACATCGTTAAATCGAATCAGATAGTGATTCTGATTCGATCGGTATAATGAAAGATGGGTCTAGGTCAAATATTTTTGGTAGTTACAACCAGCAGCACAAAGTCATTATACCCAAACCACATAGTGGTATAGGGTATAATTACACTTTTTGAAAATCGTAATGTTGCCATATTCATTTTAGGAAAAACCCATTTGTTCAAGAAAAGATCTAAACAAACTAAAAAAAAAAAAACGGTTATGTGAATTTTAATTCAATTTAATTTAAAACATAAAAACGGCATAAAAAATGGTATGCACTAAGAAAAAATTGTTTGCGTTGCAGGATTATATTAAAAAAACGAAAAAGTTTAACAATTAAAATTTTTTAGTGCACTTACATATATAAATTAATATTAACATTGCACATATTTTTATTATAAATTATATAAAACAATTATGCCGTTTTGTTTTCTGACAAAAAATGTCGCACTTTATTTGCACTTTTTTCGAAAAGTGTATTTTTTTTTATATATTCTAAATTAAGAGCAACCTTATCTTATACATCAATCGAAAGGTCTTAAAGAGCTGTGTTCATAAAATGGAACAAATTTTGTTTATTATACTCTTTCCGGTCATAGGGGGAAAATATTAAATAAAGGGGATCAATGGGGAAATATTCTCGTACTGTGACCTGAAAAAATCAAAGGCTGCCATTTTTTGCAATTTACGAGGGCATGACTTTGAGACCTTTCGATTGATGTATAAGGTAAGGTTGCTCTTATTTCAGAATATATTAAAAATGCACTTTTCGAAAAAAGTGCAAATAAAGTGCGACATTTTTTGTAAGAAAAGAAAACGGCATTAGTTATACATACATATTTTTTTTATTAAATTTAGTTTCTTTTGATTGCACAAATTTGTGCAATTACAGTATTTTTTTAGCATAAAGTACTCCTTAATTTATTATTATTAACTAGTAGAGCCCAGCCCTCGAAATTGGAGTGCAAATTCTAGGAAATTTTATTTTTTTTATTTAATAAATAATATTATAAGAGCGTAAAGGTATGCTAATCAATGTTAGCCAATTTACAATTTAACACTTTTTAAATAAAATTCATTTAATTTTATTGTAAATATTTGTTAAACACACAGACGGTATATAAATGGGTTTCTTAATAAATAATTTTATAAGAGGCTTAAGGTATGCTAATCAATTTTAGCCAATTCACACAGGGCTTTTGATATTTATAATAAACCTACATACAGTATGTGTTTTATGTATGTGTTAGTAGCAACTTTAATTGAACATTACTCAAAAAAAAAAAAAAAATGTTCCAGACGGTGCAAATTTGTAAATATGGTGGACAGCTAAAAATAAATACCTTTCAAATGAAGTATTTTTGGCCAAAATCGGTTAGTAACTAAAATTTTTATATCGGCCACAACAAATCGCCTTGTCTATTAATATTACAGATTTGTGAAAATATTCTTGCGACGTTGGCAGCAAAAACATGTATTGTCAAAATTTAGTATACTAGTTTTTGCAAATGAGGAAAATCTTCCGAGCCATCACATCACACAGTGCTACATTTGGCCAATCTAGTACGACAAAAAAGAGTTGTCCGATTGCCACAATTTATTTATATGTAGTACAAAACATTCCCATGGAAACAATCATATAAGTACGGAAATTCTGCTTGCTATTATGATGCGCGCGCTCAAAGTTGCATCTTGTGAAATCCTGTAATAAGTATAACTTTTTTCTCATAAATTATGTCGACTTTAAATTGTTATAACGTTCTAGCAATACGAAATTTTTTTATTTTTTTAAAGAGTATTTTTTTTTTTTTTTTTTACTAAATTTTAAAAATAATACAAATAATCTTCTCAAAAAATTATAATATTTTTTTTTTTACGGAATAATACTTTTTTTGTGCGTATTGCTTCGCTGACTTTATGAGAAACATTGACCAATGTCATTAAAACTTATTTCTAAATCCAAATTTTGCGACCGAACGCCGCAAAAATAGGGTGATTAGTAAACCGCATTATGTACAATAAAATTATATATTTTTATTAAGGTGGGAATGGCAGTTATCTGACCGCCCTCTTTTTTGTTATGTTATTATTCAGTGAGAATATATGTATGTATTCATTGAATATTTTGAAAATTAAAAATTGTTTTCCGACCGCCCAGCCCACATTTTTCATAATGCTATTTTCGCGGTCAAAAATAACGTGAATACCGAATTTCAAGTCAATATAAATAAAATTGGATTTTTTCGTACTGTGCATCGCTTTTATCGGAATATGGCTTCCAAAATTCTTTCGATAACTTAAATTCACAAAAATTAAGATGATGTTATTCACGCCATTCAAGGCACTTGAATTTAATCAGAACTAACGTTATTTAATACATATCCGCATAATTGTGATGAAAAGCTCTACACATTGTAGAAATCATTATCAAAGTCAAATTTTTTAAAAGCCTATTACATAGTTTTACATAAGACTTTTAACAATGACCTCTAAAATAAATCTCATTTTCCTCGGATAATTTATGCGTCGAACTAAGCGCTGAAGATTCCACTGCACCAAAATAAATATGTATCTTTGGGATCTTTCTTTAAATTTATCAAAACATATATACAGATCTTCTATATTCTACTATTTTGGAATATTTCTCGGTTAAGTAGACTTTCATTTTGAAATAAGTGGTTTAAGTTATTAATGCCGTTTTATATATGGGGTGTTTCATGTCAAGTGACCCAAATTTTGAAACTGATGTCTTCCGATCGGGATGAAATTTGCACCAAGGCTAGTACTATTGGATAGTAGTTTAGAGACAATTTTTCAACAAGATCGGTTCAGAACTCTCTGAGTTAGAGGGGGGTCAAAATTTGACATTTTGGCCAAACAGGTGTTTTTTTCTCATTCATGTAACTTTTTGCCTATTGCTCTTACCAAAATTTGTCCAAAATAGTTAGCTATTTCTTCAACCTTTCGGGAAAAAAATTAAAAAAAAAAAATTTTATTTTTTTTTGTGAAATGAAAAATTTTTTTGCCTTTTTTTCAAAAAAGGCCGTTTTTGCTCAAAAGAAAGCTTAGGTTTTTCCTTTAAGAGCTTTTTGATCGCTTAGTGGGATGTGAGTGCGATATCTATAAAAAAAATATTTTGTAACTCAAGACAACGGTTTTTTAATTTTTAGCATATGCACTAATTTGAATTTTTTCCTATTAGCGTGTAAGTGTTTCTAAAACCTTAAAAATATACTGAGAAACTAGACAAATTAACCTTTCCGACGGTATGTAACATACCTAACTAAAATTTAATACCTTCGATACTGTAATACTCGCAATATGTTAACCTTAGGAAAAAATTACTTTTTTTCTATAGAAATGTTGAAAAATATTTTTTTTTTTTTATTTATTTGTAATAATAATTTAATTAATATATAATAATAATAATAATAAAATAATAATAATAATAATAAAAATAAAAAATAAATAATTTAGTAAAATTTAATCTTAATCACATTAAATCCATTTATAACATAACTGTTTTGTAATTAATTTATGGTAGCTGTAAATTTTTAAATACCCAGTCTTTCATCCATCGTGGTTGATTGCCACACTTTTGATTCCACTTTTTCATCTTTCATGTAGTAAATAACTACTATGAATACAGTTGCTTGGTCGATATTGATGTGGAAAGCTTGTATGGTATCCTGAAGAACATATTTATAGTTTTCTGCGAAATCATATGAAATAACGAATTCACCATTACTCTTTGACTGAAAAGTCATTGGTTTTCAAGCAATCCCGTAAACATTTCTTCAACAAAATCATCCACATTTAAAATTATTGTTTTCAATGTGCCTCTGTCAGTCTGAATCCAAGAGTCAAATTTGACCTCCTCTATATATTCGCAATCAAAACAGTTGATCAAATTCTCTTTGATCAATGTGGTTTCCGGGCAATTTGAACATTCACCTAAGTGGCAAGAAGTTGTTGCATTAGGACAAATAGTCAATTTAAGGCAATCGCGGTAATCGTGTAAATCTTCTGGCGAATCAGTTAATCAACAGCTGAACCTAGTAACGCCAAGAAAAAATTGGCAAATAAGCTGGATGAAAGGCTGGGTATTTAAAAATTTACAAAACTTAAATACTTCATCAGCTACAATAAATTAATTAAAGAATAGTTACGTTATAAACAGATCTATTGTGATTAAGATTAAATTTTATTAAATTATTTATTTTTTTATTTTTATTATTACTATTATATATTAATTTAATTATTATTACAAATAAATAAAAAAAATAATTTTTCAACATTTCTATAGATAAAAAGTGATTTTTTTCCTGATGTTAACATATTGCGGATATTACAGTATCTAAAGTATGAAATTTTAGTTAGGTATGTTACATACCGTCGGAAAGGTTAATTTGTTTAGTTTATCAGTATACAGTATATGCTTTGTTTTTAAGGTTTTAGAAACACTTACACACTAATTGGAAAAATTCAAATTAGTGCATATGGTAAAAATTGAAAAACCATTGTCTTGAGTTACAAAACATTTTTTTTTTTTTTTTTTTTTTGACCAAAAAAAAGCTCTAAAAGGAAAAAACCTAAGCTTTCTTTTGAGCAAAAAAGGGCCTTTTTTGAAAAAAAGTCAAAAACAATTTTTTATTTTCAAAACAAAAAAAAAAAAAAAATAAAAAAAAAATTCAACAAATTTTTCCGAAAGATTGAAGAAATAGCTATCTAAACTACGTTCGACAAATGTTGCTAAGAACAATAGGTAAAAAGTTATATGGATGAGAAGAAACACCTGATTGGTCAGTTCGAATCTAACTCTCTTTACGAACGGTTGTGTAAAAAATCAAAGCGCTTAGAGTACAACTATTTAAAATTAAAAACAAGTGTTTATTTTTGTTTTTGCAATTGCCTATTCTTGATCTCATTTGAACTCACGTGGTAGACAATCCAGCTTTAAAACAGGAATAAAAATTTTGCGATGGCCCGAGGGGCCAAATCTTCATCAAAAAGAAAGCTTGTGAATAAGAAGATGACAAAACTTCCTCCGGGTTTTGTTAACCCGAACATGGCGTCAACTTCAAGCAATAGATTTAGCCTGCTTGCTGGCCTCAATGATATGGACGTAACTCCCGTATCAAATATTAACGATGTTAAGGAACACAAACCTCCACCCATTGTTGTAGAAGCTAACGCTTCATTTACAGAAATACAAAAGCTGCTTGGTAAAGATTGCATTTTCAAACGTACTTCAATTGGTACCAAAATTTTTGCTCCTAGTAATAAAATGTACGAATGCTACAAGCAAATACTTAAAGAGAATAAGATGGAGTTTCATTCTTATGGCTCCACATTTTTACACGGTTTACCCCGCATAAGCTCTGAGGAAATCTCCAAGGAGCTAAAAAACTACAACCTATCCCCCTCTTCCGTAACTGAAATAACCACCAAATTCAGTTCAAACAATAATGCAGTTTATAAAGTTCAATTTGTTCGTAAAAATTTTAATCCAACTGCTTTAAAAAATGTACGAACAATTTCTAATATTATAATTTCTTGGAAAAAATATAAATCGAAATCCAAGAACAAACCAACTCAATGCTGGAACTGCTTGATGTATGGCCATGGCGGTGAACATTGTCATCGTAGTGCTGCTTGTATGATATGTGCAGAACAACATCATACAAGTGTGTGTCCATTTAACACAAACGAAAAAAGACCAGCTGTTTTTACATGCTTTAATTGCAAAAAACAAGGAAAAGAGAGAACTGATCACTCTGCAAACGATATCAACTGTCCGTTACGTTCTCTCTATTTGGAAACTAGAACAAGAGTTACTTCTAAAAGTCCGAATAAAAGCAGACAACAACAAAATAACTCATTTCAATTTAATGTGGGAGATTTTCCTAACTTAAGAAACAACAACACAAATTGTAACAATAACTTCAACAATAACAGCAAAGCTACATATGCTAACCAGCTGAAAACAAACAACGATTTATTTAGCATTGATGAGCTTTTTGATATTTTCACTACAGCTATGGATGATTTGCATAGGTGCACTTCAAAAGTACAACAAATCAAAGTTGTAATGTCAATGGTAAAATACGCCCATGGATTATACTAATAATTTAAACGAATTCAAAATGCTTCACTTGAATGCTAATGGCATTTCAAACTTTTCTAAATTAAAACAATTTGAGATACTAATTGAACGAGAAAATATTAAAATAGCGTCTTTGAATGAAACATTTTTTTCAGAAAATCATAGACCCTATTTTAAAAATTATTATTTATATAGAAGTGACAGAACAGATGCAAGAGGAGGAGGAGTAGCTCTGTTAATTCATAAATCTGTCGCTCATAAAAACCTCTTTATTTCAAACACCTCATCAATCGAAAACATCTCAATTGAAGTTATTATAAATAATAGACCTATTGTTGTATCTTCGTTATATTCACCAAGATATACTCATAACTTCTGTGCTGATATCTTGAACCTAACACCTTCCACCAAAGAATATATAGTTTTTGGTGACCTAAATGCCAAACATTGTTCATGGAATTGTCGTTCAAATAATACTGCAGGAATCGCACTTAACAACCTACAGCAATCAAGCAATTTTTTTATTCACTATCCTAATAGTCCAACCCTGTTCCCCCATCAACACAATCGCGAAGCATCCACAGTCGATATTATTTTAAGCAATACCGCTTTAAATATAGACGTAAAGACAATGTATTACGAAATACCATCAGACCATCGCCCCATTATGTGTACACTTAAAAGATCAGTAGCCTCGCAGGTTGACCTCAACTATTATGATTATAGTGCAACCAACTGGAACATTTATATGAATTTTTTAGACAATAAAATCACGTTATATTCCGATATATACAATACCAAGGCAGTAATTGATCAGGAAATCCAAAAATTTATAAATGTAGTTTTCGAAGCAAGGGATGTATCTACACCTAAAATAACTCAACAAAATAATTACACATTACCAGAAAGTACTGTGAAATATATAAAACTAAGAAGAAGCTTTAAAAGAAAAAGCCAACGATCTTCAAATATAGCCGAGCAAACTTTTTATAATCAATGTACTAAGTTTCTAAGTAACATGATTGATAAAAGTATTAATTCGGAGCGCAATAAGAAATGGTCTCAATTATTATCCAATTTAAAACCAGGTGATAAATCGTTTTGGAAAATAAGCAGGAACTTGCGAGGAAAAGGAAAAAATCAAATCTCTCACCTTGAGGTTGGAAATACAAGGATAACATCTGATAAGGACAAGGCTGAAGTCCTGGCAAATACATTTGTCAAAGCAAATAACCTCACTTCGAATTACAACCACTCAGCAGATATAGTAATAAATACAACAGTAAATAATTTTAAGAAGGAAAATCCCAGTTCTGAGTCAGCAATTTATACATCTCTAGAAGAAGTAATGAATATTGTCTCATCAGTAAAACCCTCAAAATCTCCTGGTTTTGACAATGTTCCCAACCTGCTCTTAAAGAAACTACCACTCAAAGCTCTAAAATTACTGGTTATAATATTTAACAGCTGCATCAAACTCAACTATTTCCCAAACCATTTCAAAAACGCTAAGGTTATAGCTATCAACGAACCTAGTAAGCCAAAAAATAACTCAAATAGCTATAGACCTATTAGTTTATTAAGTAACTTAGGTAAAATAATTGAAAAAATACTACATTCTCGTCTTAGTGAATTTGTAACGACCAATTCTATTGTTGCCAAAGAACAATTTGGATTTAAAAAAGGGCATAGCACTACTCACCAAATAAACAGAATTAAAAATCAAATAATCACAAATAAAAACAATAAACGTTCAACGGGTCTAATATTGTTAGATATTGAAAAAGCGTTTGACACCGTTTGGCATAATGGCCTAGTATTTAAACTTCTTGATGCAAATATACCAAAATATTTATGCAAACTTATTTTAGATTAAAAATGAAACATCATCTCCAAAAACCATTACCACAGGGTTACCTCAAGGATCAGTCTTGTCGCCATTGCTTTACTCGATATATACATCCGATTTCAAAGTTCCGAAGTATATGAAAGTTGCTTACTACGCAGATGATACTGCGTTAATTTCTTCAAACAAACTTACAAGTGCACTCCTGAAGAAAATGGAAAAGGGACTTGTAAATTGCAGTAAATATTTTCACAAATGGAAAATCAAAATTAATCCAAACAAGACCCAAGCAATTATTTTTCCGTTCAACAAATCTCCCAAAAGACTACCAAGACGTCATCTTCATATTGGAAATAATACCATAAATGTACTTAATCATGTCAAATATCTCGGAGTTGTCTTGGACAAAAAGCTTACTTTTAAACAACATATTATGGCTACGTGTCAAAAAGCTATAAAATCATTTAAAGCATTATGGCCACTACTAAATAGAAGGTCTTTTCTAAACCCCAAAAACAAAAATCTACTCTTCAAAAGTGTTATAAGGCCGATATTAACATACGCGTGTCCTATTTGGAGTGACGCTGCCAACTGCCATCTAAAACGCTTACAAATTATACAAAACAAATGTCTTAAAATGATAAATAAAAAGCCCTGGAGGTATCCTACAAATCTTCTTCATGAAGAAACAGGTTATGAAAAAATTATCGATTTCATAACAAGGATTAACAATAATTACTTTGCCAAAATTGAAAATTCCTCTTACCCACTGATAAGAGAATGTAGAGAAATAACGTAAAATTAAAAAGAAATCACCAAATTGAAAATTATATGCTTATAGAGGTCTATTATTTCTAATAAACCTTCTATAAGCATATAAAAATTTTCAGATAGTATTTGAATTTATTAAATCATATAAAGGTTTTTTCCTCCCATTTTCCTTTAAAAATCATTAAAAACATAATATAAAAACTATTTAATATCTCTAGATCCTATGTATTATTTGTTGCAATATCTATATGTAAAGATAAGATCTCATATGTAAATATCAAAAAATTTTTTAAAATATGTAAATAAAGGAAGAATATTTAATTGAAAAAAACCTGATTGGTCAATTTGGACAAATTTTGACCACCTCTAACTCGGAGAGTTCTAGACCGATCTTGATGAAGAATTGTGTCTAAACTGCTATCCAATAGGACTAACCTGGGTGCAAATTTCATTCCGATCGGAAGACATCGGTTTCAAAATTTGGGTCACTTGACATGACCCATATATTACAAAAGTGGTATATACATTCAAAGTGTAGTAGAAAAGAAAAATTTTTTTTAGTTTTAGTACTAAAAGTTTCAAATTTTATTGAAATAAGTTAATAAACGAAATATCTGGTTAGAATGTAACAAATATATAAAAAGAAAAATGAACAGAAAGGAAAAGTTTTTTTTTGTCAGATTTGACGTAATTTTTCCAGACATATTCCAATTAATACTATTTAATTCATGTGCAAATTTGTTTTTAATGATGCGGGGTATTTATAAAATTCATAACTACTCTGTATCAGACCGGTTGCTGCCATTGCAGCCTTCATCATTGATTGTATTGAACTTTATAATAATTGTTATGCTATAATTGATTAGATTGTTTTTATATGAAACTTTTCTACTTAGGGCGGCCGTGAAGTTTGAACTTTCAGCGATCTCAAATACATACACGTTTTGGTCATGCGCTTTAACAAACTCACCTAAAGTCAGGCCCACAAGCAGTGTGTTGTATGCCATACAGATTTTACTTCGTATTAATCGCAGAAGATACAACACTGTCAAACATACAATCGTTATTTTTGTATTAGGATATTTATGAATTTATATTTCTAATTTCAACTATTCTCAGTTTTTTTTTTTTTTTTTTTATCAAAAATCTGGAAATCTGTCGAGCATCTCAAAAACTTTGCAAAAAATCTATAAATCTATGGCAACACCATATTTTTTCGAAAATAGTTCTATTTAAAACCGGTACTTTTTTGAAAATGTTCTTTCTGAAAAAATTTTCATTTTTATAAACAATACTTTTCGGAAAATTATACTTCTTCGAAAATGATACCTTTTTATAAAAATACTCTTTTTTGCAAATGATGCATTAGAAAATGGTACTTTTTGAAGATTATAAACGTACTTTTTCATAATTATACTTTTTTGAAACTTATTTAAAACTGTCACTTTACTGAAAATTGTACTCTTTTGAAAATGAGGCATTATAGAAAATGGTACTTTCTTTGAAAATGATTCTTTTTTGAGAATGGTTCTATTTGAAAATCGTTCTATTTTGAGAATGGTTCTTTTTGAGAGTGCTACTATTTTCATAATTTTAACTTTTGAAAACAGTATTTTTTTGAAAACTGTGCTTTTTAAAAAATAATATATTTTCTTAAAATTAAGGGAGAAATAGAACATTTAAGACTTAAAGATATTTATATCAAATTACTTCTATTCATTGGGGGATACATTCGGCTACCTCAAATGTACACTACGGTGGCCCTCATATATCCGTTGTGTGAAATATAGGATGATATTGGAGACTTCGATTTTTCAACTGAATTTTGGACAAATGTTGCTAAGAACAATAGGTAAAAAGTTATATGGATGAGAAGAAACACCTGATTGGTCAATTTGGACAAATTTTGACCACCTCTAACTCGGAGAGTTCTAGACCGATCTTGTTGAAGAATTGTGTCTAAACTGCTATCCAATAGGACTAACCTTGGTGCAAATTTCATTCCGATCGGAAGACAACGGTTTCAAAATTTGGGTCACTTGACATGAAACGCCCCATATATTACAAAAGTGGTATATACATACATTCAAAGTGTAGTAGAAAAGAAAATTTTTTATTAGTTTTAGTACTAAAAGTTTCAAATTTTATTGAAATAAGTTAATAAACGAAATATGTGGTTAGAATGTAACAAATATATAAAAGGAAAAATGAACAGAAAGGAAAAGTTTTTTTTGTCAGATTTGACGTAATTTTTCCAAACATATTCCAATTAATACTAATTCATGTGCAAATTTGTTTTTAATGACGCGGGGTATTTATAAAATTCATAACTACTCTGTATCAGACCGGTTGCTGACATTTCAGCCTTCATCATTGATTGTATTGAACTTTATAATAATTGTTATGCTATAATTGATTAGATTGTTTTTATATGAAACTTTTCTACTTAGGGCGGCCGTGAAGTTTGAACCTTCGGCGATCTCACATACATACACGTTTTGGTCATGCGCTTTAACAAACTCACCTAAAGTCAGGCCCACAAGCAGTGTGTTGTATGCCATACAGATTTTACTTCGTATTAATCGCAGAAGATACAACATTGTCAAACATACAATCGTTATTTTTGTATTAGGATATTTATGAATTTATACTTCTAATTTCAACTATTCTCAGTTTTTTTTTTTTTTTTTATCAAAAATCTGGAAATCTCAAAAACTTTGCAAAAAATCTATAAATCTATGGCAACACCATATTTTTTCGAAAATAGTTATATTTGAAACCGGTACTTTTCTGAAAATGTTCTTTCTGAAAAATTTTTCGTTTTTATAAATAATACTTTTTGGAAAATTATACTTCTTCGAAAATTATACTTTTTTATAACCATACTCTTTTTTGCAAATGATGTATTAGAAAATGGTACTTTTTGAAGATTATAATTTTTTGTAAAAGGTACTTTTATCATAATTATATTTTTGAAACTTATTTAAAATAGACACTTTACTGAAAATTGTACTCTTTTGAAAATGAGGCATTATAGAGAATGGTACTTTCTTTGAAAATGATTCTTTTTTGAGAATCGTTCTATTTGAAAAACGTTCTATTTTGAGAATGGTTCTTTTTGAGAGTGCTACTATTTTCATAATTTTAGCTGTTGAAAATAGTATTTTTTTTTTAAAACTGTGCTTTTTAAAAAATAATATATATTTTCTTAAAATTAAGGGAGAAATAGAACATTTAAGACTTGAAGATATTTATAGCAAATTACTTATATTCATTGGGGGATACATTCGGCTACCTCAAACGGACATTACGGTGGCCCTCATATATCCGTTGTGTGATATATAGGATGATATTGGAGACTTCGATATTTCAACTGAATTTTTTTTTTTAATTAAACATTTTTTTTTAATTTTGGGATACTTAGTTGGAATTGCAATCTTTCGTTTAAGAAACAAAATTTATAAGTGCACTGCGAAAAAGAAATGGCTGAAAGAATTATGTGCAAATGGAAAAATCATTACTTTATATTTCATATGGCACAAAAATGAGTAAAGGCTTTTATGCAAAAATTACTCTACCTAGTTTGGAACTTCAATATCTAAAATTCCTCCGTTCCGTTTTACGATAAAATGTTTTGTTCGGACACAAATTGAAAAAAATCTAAAAAAAATCCGAAAAATGCAAAATTCTTAGTTTTTTTCCCATTTGGCTATGCATATCTCAGAAACTAAGCATTGCTATGTTAAAGAGAAATTTTAGATATTGAAGTTCTTGACCACTGTGCAAAGTTTCACCAAAACTCTTCAGCCGTTTTTGTGCCATTTAAAAAACAATCGAACCTATTTGTGGCATTTTTCGTTTTTTCACCTGAATAAGGCCGAGGCCACGTAATGAGCGGCAGAGCGATGAGCGAGTAACAAATAAAACAATTGAAATACTACTGAAGTGGCCACACAATGAGCGGCATGTGAGCGGCATTTCTGAGCGTCTAAGCGGCCCCGCTCAGGAATAGAACTTGTTCTAATTTTTAGTTGTTTTCTGAGCGGCAAAGAATAAAAATGGCAAAAAAAAAAATGGCTTTTCTTTGTTTTGTCAATCTGTAGCCCGATTCAGAAACTTCTTGTTAACGATAATCGAATCGTTAAAAAAAAAAACAACAAAATTATCGATTTTGGTATTCAATAAAATTTTTAAACGATATTCGGTATTGTTAAAGTTGTTATCTTAACGACAACCATTTTTGTGTTGTTTTACAATCGATAAAAAGTTAAAAGGTTGAAATGTAGTGATACAAAAATAAAAATCATAAAATAGTGAAAATATTTTGCTTTTATTATAAAAACTTTCTATATAAATAATAAATAATAACATCAAATTTTTAAATTTGGTCGGATGGTCGGACCAATCCAATTTTGGTCGGTTTTGATTTTAATTTTTCATATAACTCCTTATTTTTTTCCTTAATTTCTGTTTTGTAACTATTTTTATGTTTCTGTTTTTAATATAATCGTCAATCATTATACGGCGCCATCTGTTTTACTTAATAACAGTTTGTACAACGGAGTTGGTTTGTTTTACTGACTGCGGCATCGCAAATATCCTAGTGACTCTGTACTGTGTAATGCTTCCTCATGTTCATTTTAATGTTATTGTGAAATTTGTTAGAGCTTGCAAATTGAATTGATATTAGATAGTAGCAGCAACAAATTTAAAAATTGTAAGATATTTTATGCAATAGCAAACAATCGAACATGGACAAATAAGTAAACGTTTTTATTTTGCGCAGCGAAACTGAACAAATAAAATTTTATTTCAGATATATAACACGAAAGTCAAAACAGCTTGAAGAAGACAACAACAGCGAAGCTTGTTGCAGGTAGATTTGCACAAATCAACAAATGAATTTGTTCAATATATTTGATTTAATCTTTCATTTCACAGCAATGCAAATGAAAACCAACAAAATCCTAAACGAAAGTTTAGGTTGGAATGGTTGTCCTCCTTCGATTGGCTGGAAGAAATGTATGGATCCGCCTTTTGTGTTGCCTGTTGCAAACCACTAACAAGCCATTTTGCTCATCTAAAAAATCACGAAAAAACCACCTTTCATCTTCAAAGATATGACAGTGCAAAAAAAACAACTAAAGCTACAAAGTTTTTTTAACAACGATCAAAAGAAACAAGAGATGCAGATCAGAAATGCAGAATTTACCCTAGTTATGTTTTACATAACTCACAATTTACCATTTTTACTAATGGACTACTTGCCGGGTTTGCTGGTTGAATGCTGCCCAGACTCTGCAATTGCAAAACTATTGCACTGTGGAAGGACGAAGTCAACCCAAATAGCAGATTATATTGGGAAGCAGGCAAGTAGCAGCATAATATCAGACTTACAAAATAGAAAGTTTTCTTTGATTGTGGACGAAACCACTGACGTTTCCACGAAGAAATGCATTTTCCTTGTTGGGCGTTATTTTCACAGCGTCTATGGCGTTCAGGATAAGTTTCTCGCTTTACTAGAGATAAATAAAGCAGATGCTGTGTCAATTTTTAGTCTTATTAAAGAGTTTTTTGCATCATGTAAAGTTCCTTTACAAAACTTGATTGGTTTAGCAACAGATGGTGCAAATGTAATGGCTGGAGACGTGGGTGGTCTCAAAGCATTGTTAAGCAATGAAACAGATCTATTTTACATAAAATGTACATGCCATTCGCTACATCTCTGTTCAGTTTACGCTTGCAAACATTTGCCAAGATCTATTGAAACTATTTGTCGTAATATTTATAGTTTTTTCTCGCATAGTCCCAAACGCATAAGCGAACTGAAAGAATTTCAGGATTACTGTTCTGTTAAACCCCACAAAATTTTAGGCATTTGTCAAACAAGATGGCTTTCAATTGAGGGTGTCATTTCAAGAATAATTGAACAGTGGGATAGTTTAAAATTGTATTTTGTTTCTTGTTTTTATGAAGTACAAGGAGTACGTGCTTCACACATTGCTGAGGAAATGACTTGTGAAGTCAAATGCTATTTTTTATTTTTATCATATATTTTACCTATTATTAACAACCTTAACAAAGAGTTTCAATCTGAAAGTTCTCGTCTGCCGTATTTATACATAAGCTTAAAATCAAATGTTCTTTTAATTTTAAGTAATTTTATAAAGAAAACCGTATTAATTAACAAAAATACAAATATTGACTACATACATGAAAACAATCAACTTGATATTTCCAATATCTTTATGGGTACGAAAGCAGAAGATTTTGCGAAAACTAACTTAACGAAGACTGAAACAGTTAAAGTAAAATTAGATATTTTAAAATTTTATATTGAGTTATTAGATCAAATAAATTCCAGATTTGACTTTAATCGTGAAGACATAAAGCTTTTGAACATAATAACACCATCTAAAGTTCTTTCCAACGACGATTTACCAATATTACCGCTTATATTACAATTTCGTAATCTTGTGGACTGTGATCCGGATTTAATTGCAACGCAGTGGAACTTTTTACGACTCAGCGTGACTTATTTTGGGAAAAAGTAGCTTCTATAAAAAATGGTTTAAATGAAAATTCTTTTGAAGATCTTGTAAAATTTATTTTTAATTTACTTTCACTGCCACATAGTTCCGCAGCAGCTGAACGTAAGTTTTCTACACTTTCTTTAGTAAAAACTAAGCTTAGAAATAAACTTGAAATAACCACTATTAATAGCATTATGCTTTGCAAAGAACTTGTAAAATATAACAATTCTCACTATGTGTGGTCAGCAAAAAATGACTGTAATATTTAAAATCACTATTTCAAATGTGAATACTCATATCAACTGATCTCAGATTAAATGACTGAATTTAAAATTTAATTTTAAAACAAACGTGTAATATACCTTTGTAGTACTTAGTAAAAATGTATACGATTGAATTTTTTAGTGTACACATATTTTTTGTTAACTTAAAATATAGTATTGTTAGTAAAAAAATTTGCTAATAAAATAAAAACAAGTAAAAAAGCGATTTTCTATGTTTCAATAATTTTGGTCGGCTACAACGAGTTTTGGTCGGATTTTGGGAAAATTTTGGTCGGAAAAAAATTATGCTGTGGCAGCGCTGATCGACAATGGCATTTTGACAACTAACGGCTCAGAAATGACGCTCAGTAATAAGCCACTTGCCGCTCAAACTCGCCGCTGTACCGCTCACCGCTTTGCCGCTCATTGCGTGGCCTCGGCCTACGGTCAATATTGGCTTCGGATCATCATGTGTTCAAGGAAACTATAAATGATTTTTTTAATTAAAAAAATTTTATATTTAATCCTAATTTTGTTAACAGTGACTATTTTTTCGAAATACACTGCACATATATATAAAATTGAATAACGTTGAATAATGTCGTTTGATATTTATAAACTTAATTATAAAGAAAAACAGATTCGGTATACTTTTAATTACTTTTGCGTCTAGATTCCTTATTTTTCGTCGGAGTATCATCACGGATACCTCTTTTGAAATTATCTATTTTTCTGTTTCAGCAATTGTTGCAAAAAGTAGCCACAAGGTGGCGGTAATGATATTTTTCTTATAAAAAAAAAAACCTTTTATGTGCATTTTTTTCGATGTTGGTACATTCCGAAAAAATTTAGACCTAAAACTCCTGGACAAATTTGCAGAACATTGTCAAACCAAATTTTTTGGTTTTAAGGGCCAAAAAGGCAATTTTCGTGAGTAACATAAAAATGAACGGTATCTTTTCAAAAAATTCAGAAACGAAAAATTCGTAGAACAAACTTTGTTTCCGATATCCCAGAGATTAATTTCCAACAATAAAATAAAATTCCTTTTCGCAAAAATTCGATTTTGAGATATTGCTATTTATAACATGAGTAAAAAAGAAGTAAGAAAATTATAGTCGGTCTATATCATGCGTTTAGAGACCCTACCTGTTAGGTCCAACTAATTAGACATGGAAAATAAGCATAAACCAAATTCTAAAAAGTTCTTATCGGATGCTGTCATGACTATATTTGAAAAGGTCACTTATTTTTTGCAAAACAATATTTTTGATTTTTGATAGATATAAATGAAGATCGGGAAGCAGCTTTATATGAGGAATGACTAAGAATTGTCCTATAGAGTTAATTTTTGGACTACTGATTAATGGCTGGAATAAACACACAATAGCGTTCATCCTATGGCCAATGGCAGCTTATAAACTAAATTGCATCAAAATATATTCATACTTGCGACCTGTAGTTTGATTACAATGTTTACATGGACACACAGACGGACCGACATCGCTAAATCGACTCAGAAAGTGATTCTGAGTTGATCGGTATAATAAAAGATGGATTTAGGTCAAATATTTTTGGTAGTTAAAAACATCAGCACAAAGTCATTATACCTTGACCACATAGCGGTATAGGGTATAAATAGTTTATTATTTAAAAAAATATTTTTAATGTCAATGATAATTTATTTCTTTTTTCCGTTCAGATTGTAAAAATCACAATAAGGTAGCGACTTAATCGCTGAGATTATTAATTAAGTCTAATATTCTGATCTTTAAACTCAACATTCTGATTTTTATTTAAATTGCATTAAATTACATCAACTGCGTCAAACAAAAGTAACAAAGTCATAATTTAATTTCAGTTTCAATAATTGTTTAATAATTATTTCCTTCAATACCTTTTTAAAGTTAATTAAATCCAATTACAATCAGAACTCACCTGCAAAGAAAAAAAAAATATATTTTTTCAATGTTTATACATACAATGAAATAATTTTAATTAAAAAACAAAAGTTTAAATAAAACATTCCAAAGGAAAAAAGATACATATTTTAAACTTAATATTATTTTTTTTTTCAATTTATTAATTAATAAAACAAATTAAAAAATGCACATAATGCAAAACGGATGGAGACAGGATAAAACGACCGTTTTTACGATAGAGATAAGTACAGCCCAAAAATAATAAAATAAACAACAAAAAAAAAAGAACAGATATAACGCCCAACTTATCAAAAGGAGGGATAAGGTTTAATTCATCATATAAATATTATAAAACAAACTCAACGACATAAAAAACACATTTTCCGCTACCGGACACAATTGGAAAAAATTTCATTTAAAATATACGAATACATACTCGTATTAAAAAAATACGTGCTTCACATATGATTGCATACATAATACTCGTCGTCCAGCAGCATGGTAAATATGTTTATGCTTTTTCAATTTACCACCCACATTTTCATCAAAAATATATGGATCTGGGGTATGGGTCAGCTAGCTTAAAAATAACAAGTACGAGTATATAAAATCTACATGTAAATGGCATCAAACTGTTATTCTGTTTTTTTTTTTTTTAACCAGGTTGAAAGCTTCAACAAATGGAAAACATATAAAAAATTCTCCATATTAAAAATGCAATGATATGCCGAAAAAAAATAATGGATTTTTTTTTAAGTGTTTTTATTTTTATATGGGATAAAGAATGCGCATGGTGGGGAAAAAATATATGCAAGCTCATAAAGTGTCCGGAAAAAGGGCGGTTTTAATAAAAACTACATTAACCCAACCGTATAAGTATTTTCCAAAAAGTAAATTTTTTTTTTAACATTAGCCGAAATAATGAAGTTGAAAGGGTGCACTTTTACGCGCTTGTTAAACATAATGAATTTTTTAAGTTCAACGCAAAAGGAAACGAGACAAAACCTTAAATGTCCCAATGCAAACAAGTGTCAATAAAAAAATTAGCATAACTTTAAGAGAGTAACGTAGAGATTAACATCGGAAGGAGATCAGACATTTAACTGAACCGAAATCGAACCTTAAATACCTAAAAGAGATAGGACACTTAACTGATAACTAAAAGTTAACCCAAACTCAAGTGAAAAAAAAATGTATAAATATAAAAGGCATATACCAAATTTGAGTGGCATTATGAGCAAAAATGCCTGTAAATATGAAACAGTTCATATCGGATTTTATTTTTATATGAAACCTGGGTCAAGGACCGATCATGCCAACTATATTTAGTAAAGTCACCTATATTTATCGAAAACATTGCATGGAAAATTTGAGCAAACTCAATTAAGATAAGGAAGAGGCTTTATTTGGAGACTATGTCGTAATGGTCATTTATGGATTGGTAATTTAAGGCTCTAATAGGCAACAACTAACCAAATTTGGTCCAGATATATATGACAATCTAGATTGTAGGGTATTTTAAGATATAATCATTGAGGCTAGAAGTGAACATGCACCGATTTTCACCAGTTTCAATAGCGTCCGCCCTGTTTTTAATTAACACATTCGCTGCCGCCGTATTAAAAAAAATACCAGTTTGCCAAAAGTGTTTTTTTTTTTTTGTTTTTTTTTTTTTTTTTTTTTTGTTTGAAAGTGTTTGTTAAGTATTAGTGAACAGTTCTGTGTCTTTAGTTTCTGTGATTGCGGAGGCAATCCTGCATTTTGCTTGGAATGTTTTACCAAACATCAGTAGAAATAATATTATTTCCATTTTTCCATGAAAATTAAGTGATTTTTTTTATGTTATAAAGCCATGAATTAATTTTTCTTAAACTTTTTTCGAATAAAATAAAATTTAAATAACTTCTAAATAGTGTCCCAAATCAACTATTTGTTTTTGTATAACAAAGCTAAAGCTATCAGGTAGGTGCCAGTGAAGAGAAAAAAGAGTTTGGTTCGCAGGCCGTGGTGAAAACAGTCTTATAATGTTATGTAGCGTGTTACCCACCGGTGCACAGTGGACCATTTGACGAGAAGGCGGTCAAAAATCTATAACTTTTGATTGAATTGGAAGTTTAATATGCGGTTTTTTTGTTTGGTAGGTGAGACTTTAGCCTTTAAGTTTTGCTATAAAACGTAATTCTCGACCGAAAATAAAAAAAGTAACGGAGGGTTTAAAATACATTTTCATTTGTAGTTGAATTTTAGTACAAAAGTGAAGTGTTAAAAGGTAAAAAAGAGGTTTTTTTAATATAATGTCTTATTTTTTCAGTTAATTTTACAACTAATACTTTTCAACAAATTTTTAAGTTAATTTTTTCAGAAAATGCCAAACTTTGGCCCCCGTAAACTTTTTAGTCCTAATGTGCACAAGGGCCAAAGGTTGTTTTTCTCTTTTTTTAAAGATCCCGAGTTAAAATACAATTTATTAAGTAGCGAACGTAAAAGTTACCTTATATTGGTTCAAGATAGAGAAGTTTCAATGAAAAGCTCGTATGTTTTTGCTTTAGTTAAATTTTTTTTTTGTTGTCTTTTTAAATATTTCTATATCAATTTTTATGGTAAATTTATGAAATATAACAATTTTTATTGTAAATTTACAAAATATATAAATTTTTAAATCAAGAAAATTTTTTAATTATATAAAAACAGTGCAACTTATTGTTAGTGTAATGAAGAAGTACTTTAAATGAACCAATTTTAGTAAAAATTTCTTCTAAATAGCCTTCATTTTCATCTTCTAGAAGTTGTTTAGCTTCTTCGTCTAATTCAATAGAGGTAGCTTTCCATTTTTGACGAATGTTGGACATATATGGATCTGAAGTGCACAACAAAATAGTGATAAGATCTTCATTAGTACAACATCTGGAAATTTTCCTGATGTTCCTTTTTTCTTGCGCTTCTTCAGATAGATCTCCTATTGGTAGCATATTGTTTTGAATTATTTGTTCCCCATGGTACAAAATTTTATGAACTGTGGATGGCATATATCTCCAAGAGTATTTTTCATTATAAAGTATAGCTGTTTTATTGGCGTACTCTCCAAATTTTTTTGCATTTATCTTTCTGCTGCATGCTAGAACTTGTAATATGATTTTGAATCGTCTTATTAATTCATGATCTACACCTGTGATAGATGCTGCAGTTTCCGGATCGGAAAAAAATCTCCTTGCAGTATTTCCATCATTTGTTTTGGTTGGTCGATTACGAGGCCTAGCTGTAGATATTCCTGTTGAATTTGTTTTTTTTTTTTTTGCTTTCTTTTTTCTTAATTTTCTTTGTTTTTTCTCACTGTTTCGCCTAACGGACCAAATTCCAAATCATAACCCAATTTAAGAATATGCTCCATGAAACGTATTCTAGCATGAAGAGGGGACATTCCAAATTCGTAGGCTTTCTTAAAACTATCGTCTTCTGGTGGGGGTTGACTTGACTTGATGCCTTTTGGCATATTATGCAGCTTGACGTTGACTTTGTTCCAGTTAAAGCTTGTGCAACTTTTCCATCAATCATTGTGAGACACATTTTAAAATGTACTCCAATGTCTTGGTCATCAAATTTAAATATTACTGGTTCCTTAATTTGATCTTTTATTTTTTGAACTTCTTCAGTTATGACATCTTTGGTTTGGTCTGCAATACTTTGTTGAAGAAGGAATTTCATTTTTCCATATATCGACTTCTGTTGCTCTACTAGTTGACGGCTCTAAGACGCTATACCTTTTTGATAAGCGCAATGGAACGAAAGATACCATAAATAAATTAGGATCTGATGAATTTTCGGCATTAAATTGCTTGTATTGTTTCTGACCAGAGGATCCATCACATCCCCATTTAGAAATTAAAGTAATGCTGCCATTACCAATTTTTTTTAAATGATCAGTATCAAGCGAATTTAGCCATCGTTCTGCAGTATGTTCAAGGAGATCTTGCAATTTTATTTCTGCTGATGTTGAAGTGACACTAATAGCAGATTGTGAAGGTAAGCATTCTTTTTTGGCAGAAACTAAATCTCGATACTCCGGAAAAATCCCACAATTCTTTTCATTGGCTCGCTTCCGCAATTCCTTATATTGATTTTTGGTCAAGTTCAAATCCAAAAATAGGGCGAACGCTTCTTCCGGCGTAAATTTCTTATCTTCAATTGGTGTAGGAATGCTTTTCAAAATCCTCTTTGTGCGCCTTGGACTTGCTTCTACTATTTTTTCAATTATTTCAATTTAATTTTTTTTATTTTGGGTTGGTTGAATTTGGTGCAAAAATAAATCCTTAATAATTCTTTGAGAAATTTCTTCATCGATATTCTCCTGCTTGCGCCTTCGAGATCTTTCACTACATCCGTCAATTGGTTTTGCTGGTCGACCCTTTTTCCACTTTCGTTGGCAAATAAATTCCTTTATTAACCAGTCTTGGTAACGTTTGTACATCTTTGCCTTGCTATGAGAGCATTCAATGTACCGTCTTTTCAAATTCGATGCAAAATTAGTAATTTTTCCTTTGTGCATTTCAATGTCTTCTAGGTTGCAATTCTTAAAGAAGTCGTTGCTCACTATGTGCAAAATTACATCGTCTACATCATTTCGTTGAAAATAAATATCTGGCAGATCTCTGTAACAGTACTTAGCCATTGCACAAATTGTAATGAATAATAATTGTGGAAACATTATTATAAATACTCTTTCTTGCAATTATGTAAAATAAAATTTTTTATCTCTTATTACCACTTTTAGAAGCATAAAAATCCCACACCCTAACCCCTTTTAAAAGGTGAAGCATACCTGCTCATATCTTAAAGGGCTACGTCGCAATAGTTTTTTTTTACCATTTACAAATTTTTATCTTTTACTACCACTTTTAGAAGCATAAAAAACCTACACCCTAACCCCTTTTAAAAGGTGAAGCATACTTGCTAATATCTTAAAGGGCTATGTCGCAATAGTTTTTTTTTACCATTTACAAATTTATATCTTTTATTACCACTTTTAGAAGCATAAAAAACCCACACCCTAACCCCTTTTAAAAGGTGAAGCATACCTCTTCATATCTTAAAGGGCTATGTCGCAATAGTTTTTTTTTACAATTTACCTGTTATTTAAATTTTGTCAGGTATTTAAACTATATAACTCTAATTCAGACTATTAATGTTTAACAATTAAGCGCATTATATCTCAACCCTTTTTTATAAGTATGTATATAACAACTCCTGACAACTCTACCGACACGCAAAAAAATACACCGCGGTGCACCGGTACAACAAACTTTTGTATTCATAACACTCAGACGGACGGACGGACATCGTTTAATCGACTCAGAAAGTGTTTTTGAGTCGATCCGTATAATAAAAGATGGATAAAGGTCCAATATTTTTGGCAGTTACAAACATCACCTCAAACTTAATATATCCTAATCACATAGTAGACAACTTTTGTATTCATAAATTTTGCAGAAGATATCTATCCTTGGTTCAGAAAAATTGTTCTGGTGCACACGGGCTGAAACTGGCGGGTGTATAATTGGGTATAGGAGCATAGGGGAGGGTTCGGACTATAGAAGAGTGCAAGATTTTTTCTGACTTCTTTTGACTGGTAGGAGTTATGCTCTATTAAATAGGAGATTTTCGGAAAATTTTGACCTTTTTTAAAATTTTTTTTTTATATTTCGGAATGACTCAGTGATTTTACGTTTTTAACATTAATAGTATGGAAGCCACAAAATTGTACAAAATTTATTTCACTTCAAAATCTTTTAAATCAAAAAGTTACAGTCATTCAAAAATAAAAATTTACAAAGAAATTTTTAATTTTAGCAAAATACTGAGAAAGCCCATTTTCGAAGACCCTGTTCGCTGTGATATAGTTGAGATTGAGTCGCAATTTATTGGCTCCCGAGGTTTACTAGTATTTACTTTCAAATGAATAACATAACTTTAAAATCGGTAACAAAAAAAAAAAAAATGATTTTTGGTCGCCTTCTCAAAATATGGTCCACAGTGCGGTGGTGCACATGGCGTCATGAAAAAAATTCGTGTGAACCACCGGTGGGTCACATGGCAACGAACGTGTTAAGGACCATGTAGAAAATTTGATCCCCAAATGAATGTATTTGGTCAAGTATTTTTTGTTGGCTACAAACATCGACACATAACAAAACTAAAGCTGAAAGTGAAACCTAACTGAACTGAAAATGAAACTTAAATAAAACTGAACTGAATAAAGGCTGAACAGCTTTTTATACCCTGTGCAAATATTTGGTCAGGTTATAATAAGTTTGTGCTGATTTTTGCAAATACAAAAAAAATTTGACTTAGAGTCACCTCTTATTATACCGTTCGATTCAGAATCACCTTCTGAGTCGATTTAGCGATGCCCCCGTCCGTCCGTCCATCTGTGTGTCCATGGAAACATTGAAATCAAACCACAGGTCGCAAATATGAATACATTTTGATGAAATTTGGTATCTAAGCTTCTATCTTTTTTCGATATACAGGCAAAAAAAAATTAATAAAAATTCTACTCAAATTTGATTTATTTTTATTTTCTATACCCAATGAGTTGGACCTACGTCCAATTCGCTAAACGCATGGTATAGGATATCGCATAGTCGGTCTAGACCGACTTTAACTTTCTTGTCTATTTTTAGTTTTATTTATGTATTTTTTTTTTTTTTTTTTTATTATTGAAAATGAGGTCTAGACCGACTATAACTTTCTTGTCTATTTTTAGTTTTATTTATGTATTTTTTTTTTTTTTTTTATTATTGAAAATGAGAACTAATTGAGACCGACCGAACTAAAATTGACTGAAATTAAACTGAACTTAAACCCAACTTTTATTCTTTATTTTTTTTTTTATATAAATATTTTCTCGATATTTTTTTGTTGAAATTTTTTAAAAATTTTTATTTTATTATATTTTTTAATTTTATTATTATAACTGAAAACTTATTGAAATTGAACTAAAACTGAGCCAAAGGTCACTGAAACTAAACTGAAATTAAACCGAAACTGAACTGAGCTGAACTAAATCCAACTTCTTTTGTATTTTTTAAAATTCTTGTTATACCCTATACCACTATGTGGTTTGGGTATAATGACTTTGTGCTGCTGTTTGTAACAACCAAAACTATTTGACCTAGACCCATCTTTAATTATACCGATCGAATCAGAATCACTTTCTGAGTTGATTTAACAATGTCCGTCCGTCCGTCCGTCCGTCCGTCTGTGTGTCCATGTAAAGCTTGTAATCAAACTGCAGGTCGCAAATATGAATATATTTTGATGAAATTTGGTATATAAGCTTTTATCGGCCATGGGATGAACGCTATTGAAATTGGTGAGAATCGGTCCATGTTCAGACCTAGCCCCCATACAAATTACCCATATGAAATCGACATAAATTGCCATAAGATCCAAATTGTCATATAGATCTTACTCAAATTGGGTTTGTATGCGTTCATTACATCCACTAATGAGTAGTCCAAAAATGATCCCTTTGACCCCATATAGAGCTGCTTCCCGATCTTCACTTAAATCTATTAAAAAACAAAAATATTGCACTGATTCTTCTCAAATTTTGTTTGTATATATTTTTGCAAAATACAAAACACTTTACCAAACATGGTCAGGATCGGTTCAGTTTTGGACCTAGTCCCCATATAGATATATCATCCGATATGAACTTTTTCATATCTGCAACCAAAAAAATTAATAAAAATCCCACTCAAATTTGGTTTTTGCTTATTTTCTATGTCCAGTTAGTTGGGCCTAAGAGATAGAGTTTCTAAACGCATGGTATAGGGTATCATATGGTCGGTCTAGACCGACTATAATTTTCTTACTTGTTTTTAATTTCTTTTTATTAATGTATTTTTTTTTTTACTGAAAACTTAGCTGAAACTGAGCTTAACTAAAACTGAACTGAAACTGAAATTAACTAAAACTGAATAGAAAAATTAAACTTTACTAAAACCTTTTATTTTTAGTGAAATTTAACTGAAACTGAACTTTTTTGGATTTATTTATTTTGTTTCTATATATTATTTATTTTTATTTTTTGTTTTTGTTTTTTAACGAAACTGAACTGCACATCATCGAAAATGGGATAATTATTTATTTTGACGTTACGTTTTTCAAATGAAAACAAATTTTTGAAAAAATAAGAAAAAAATCAGATGATATCTTTTTCAATGAAAACTGAAACTGGAACTAAAACTCGGTTTTTTAATTTATTTATTTGTTTTATTATTTAAAAGAAATATAATGATTGAGTAAGAAATTTTCAAGCTACAGCTTAACTGTTTTTACTTTTATTAATTATATTATACATATTATACATAAACCGGACGATAAACAGCAAACAAAATTAGAGAGCCAACGGTGTACAACTGTGTTTAAAGTTTTTTATTTGATTCCTTTTAAAAAGATTTTACAGTTTCAAAATATTATATTAAAAAAAAATTCTTCAATATCCCTTGAAACTTAGAATAAATTCTTTGGAGAAAAATTATTTTGAATACATAAATATTCAGAAACACTTCTATCAATCTAGCTTTATTAACTAAGTGTTAATAACAACTTTGAGTATTGTTCCTCAAGCAAAAATTTTATATATCGTATATGTTATTATTATTTTATTTTCTTTTTTTAAATGAAGCCTAATCCAATCAATTAATAAAATACGACTAAAATTAAGACCAAATGGAGTAATAATGCGTTTTATTGGACAGGATTTCAAAGTTTCAAGTGTTTATATTTTTGAAAAAATTTATTTAAAAACTAATACTCGTCCTCCTATGAGAACAGGATCTTCAAATTTTTTCTTAATTTGTCATAACTTTTTTGTTGTAAAGATACGTTTTACAGAACTATACATTTTATTCTTTAAATGTTTTTTATTGAAAATATAGTTTATATAAAAAAATATTGTAGGGAAAATTTAATTTAATTTAGTGGGATTTTTTGACGGTAAATACCGGGTAGAAATTGATAAAAAAAAATCCGGTAAAAGCGGGAATTTTGTTAATTATTCGTATATAAAACATCTTTTATATTAATAATTCTTATTTTTATACCCTATATCACTATGTGGTTTGGGTATAATGACTTTGTGCTGCTGTTTGTAACAACCAAAAATATTTGACCTAGACCCATCTTTAATTATACCGATCGAATCAGAATCACTTTCTGAGTTGATTTAACAATGTCCGTCCGTCCGTCCGTCCGTCCGTCTGTGTGTCCATGTAAAGCTTGTAATCAAACTGCAGGTCGCAAATATGAATATATTTTGATGAAATTTGGTATATAAGCTTTTATCGGCCATGGGATGAACGCTATTGAAATTGGTGAGAATCGGTCCATGTTCAGACCTAGCCCCCATACAAATTACCCATATGAAATCGATATAAATTGCCATAAGATCCAAATTGTCATATAGATCTTACTCAAATTGGGTTTGTATGCGTTCATTACATCCACTAATGAGTAGTCCAAAAATGATCCCTTTGACCCCATATAGAGCTGCTTCCCGATCTTCACTTAAATCTATTAAAATACTAAAATATTGCACTGATTCTTCTCAAATTTTGTTTGTATATATTTTTGCAAAATACAAGAGACTTTACCAAATATGATCAGGATCGGTCCATTTTTGGACCTAGTCCCTATATAGATATAGCATCCGATATGAACTTTTTCATATCTGCAGCCAAAAAAATTAATAAAAATCCCACTCAAATTTGGTTTTTGCTTATTTACAATGTCCAGTTAGTTGGTCCTAAGACATAGGGTTTCTAAACGCATGGTATAGGGTATCGTATAGTCGGTCTAGACCGACTATAACTTTCTTACTTGTTTAATTTATGATAATACATCATTAAATAGAAACATTTTTTTTTTATTGTACATATCCGTTTTTGCATTGTCTGGCGCTTTTTAGTTTATCATTGCAGTAATTACTAAAAAAAAAAATATAAAAAAATCAGCTGTTTAATACATTTGAGTGCCACCGAATTTTCTAAAGTTAAGTAATATAGTAGTGCTTTTAAATTAATCTATAATATTAACAGGCAAGGCGATTTCTTGTAACCTCTTCTACACTTTTAGTTATCAACCGATTTTGACCAAAAATAAACCATTTGCAAGCTATTTCTTTACAAATGTGCACCATCTATTACACTGTTATTATTATTTTTTTCTTTGAGTAATAATCATTTAAAGTTTCTACAAAAACGTACATAAATTTGTAAATGTGTTTGCAAAAATTGTATATCAAAAGCCCTGTGTTGAATTGTGAATTGGCTAAAATTGATTATCATACCTTTAAGCTCTTATAAAATTATTTATTACCTATCCCATTTATATATCTTTAGTGTGTTTAACAAATATTTATAATGAAATTCAATGAATTTTATTAAATATTCATAAATTTTATATATATATAGATTAAAAAACACTGAAAGAAAAAAAAGTTTATCAAAAATAAAATTTCCTAGAATTTGCACTCGAATTTCGAGTGCTGGGCTCTGCTAGTATATATTATTTTACTTATATTTCAAATATAAATATAAGTCTGAAAATACTTCACTACTTCAACGCAGCTTGGAGCAATATTTGCCCCAAAAGCCTTTTATATAAGGGAGGTAGTACTAGCCCCATCAGAGACATCACAATTGTACATAAAAGTAGAATTGGATCGCCAAACTTTTGCTGTCTACGAAGAATAACAAAGTCATCAAACAAAATTTGAGAAAGAAAGATAAACCTGTAAAAACTATAAAAAAAATTAATTTATAGTTTCAACGCTAAAGAAGTAAAAATAATTTTGGATGAAAGACTCAATAAATTCGAATTAAATTTAGAGCATCATATATAGTTGGACCCAACGACATTGTGTCGTTTGTAACTTATTTGTATTTAAATAAATATTAATATATTAATATTTATATATAATAAATATATTAATGTATATCAAGCTGATTACAAAAAATTTTTTAAAAACTTGAGCCTAAATATATATATATATATATATTACTAGTATGTCCTGTCGTGCTTCGCTACGACTTACCGATACTTATTGCCATGTAGTTTTCATCATCAACATTTCCTACGAATTTTGTGTTGCACAATTAAAACATTTTATTTTATTTATTTAATTTTTTTTTTCTTATTTCAATTCTTGCTGATATACAATATGTTTCGTTTTTTCATTCGGCGCAAAAATTATCAAAGTTTCGGAGCAAGCTACATATTAAACTAAATCCGGCAACGCTTAACGATTGGCCTTGAATTAAGAATATCATTTGGCAATTTTTTTTTTAACGATTTTTGATTTTGACGCTTTTGTTTTGCCGATTTTTGATGTTAAGGAATTTTGTTTTGGCGATTTTTATTTTTCGCGATTTCGGGTTTTGGCGATTTTGAAATTTCATACGCCAGTTATATGATATTACATACTTACGCCCATTAAGTTCGACTAATGACATGAATAACTTATGGGTTCACGCAAAGTACCTAGACTCTCACTGCTACAGTACTCCAGATGTATGGCATTTAAATTTTACATTGTATGGGGGTGCCACGCCCATACAAATATGTAAAGGTCTATCTGTCATATTACTCGAGATATATGATATTGAATAATTACTTTATATGGGAGGTGCCACGCCCACTAAAAATATAAAAAAATTGACGCATAGTTCCTTCCGTATGTAAGACATTTTACAAATTTCAGAAATATCGATTTAAAATTACAAACAAACAAAGATATATATATATATATAGAAGATGGATATTTGAACCGTATTATTAAATATTTTCAATATATATTTTTTAATAACACATTTCAAAAAACTTTAAAGAAGCTGTGGAATTTACTAGGAAAATTGTAAAAATTGTAATTTTAAAAAGAGTGCACTCAAAACTGCTGCATTGGAAAACTTCAAGTAAATCGGAGCAAAGCTGGCGTTTCGAGCGACCGGTCCTCATATGGTATATCGTATATAAAACAGTTTTTAAAAAACTAAATCGAGTTTTTCGCAAACAGCATGTTGGAATTTCGTGATCATCATAACTTAAAATTTGCTTGACCGATCGATTTGAAATTACACACTATTTCTACACATAAATCACCAGGTAATCAGGAAGAGTTTTTTTATATTTACCATTTTTTTTTTTTACCAATTTTTAACAACAAATTCACCGAAATGTTATAGCAAAAATCGAGTTTTTCACTTGAAAATGCTGCCACATATAACAATTAAAATTAAAAAAAAGAACTCTTCCTGGTTACCTCGGGAAACATATCACCTTTTAAACGCATTTCGATTTTTTTTTATTTCACACTAGCAGAGCCCAGCCTTCGAAATTCGAGTGCAAATTCTAGGAAATTTTATTTTATCATTCAATTGATTTCTTTCAATGTTTTTAATCTATTTAATTCATTAAGTTTATTTCATTATAAATATTTGTTGAAAAAAAAAAAAAAAAAAAAAAAAAAAAAAAAAAAAAAAAAAAAAAAAAAAAAAAAAAAAAAAAAAAAACTCAGTATTGATCTGATAGTGAAGCTGTTCAGTCATATTGTTCGCGCTTTTACTTTTCTTTCAATTCCTTAATCCGTTTGTTTTTCTAAATAAATATATCAGAAAAAACAACAACTTAAGACTAACTAATAAACAGTGTAGTTGTCTAGCTAAAACTCAATACGTCATAGTTAATCCACTTGTTTGTGTAAAGTAAACTAAAAAAGCAAAAAACAAAAAAACTCTTGTTTAAAAAAAAAAAAAAAACTAACAAAAACAACAATGAATAAACCGCCTGACAATAACCAAAGCTGTTTTCAAATAGACAAAAACAAATTCCTTAACATAAAATCAATTGGTCCTAAATATATGATTATGAAAAGAGTAAAAAGCCAAGAAAATCTATCCAATGTTTCACCCTTCCTCATTAAAAAAGTGATAGATTCAGTATGTGGCAGTGAAGTGGATATGTGTAAGAAAATAAGAAGTGGCGATATTTTAATCAAAACAAAAACTTTCATACAAGCTTCAAGATTAATTACATTAACTTCATTATTACCATCTATTCAAGTTGAAATCGTTGAGCATCCTAGACTTAATTTTTCAAAAGGAGTAATATACTCAAATGACTTAAGGAATATAAATGAAGATGAAATCCTACAAGAGCTAAAATCACAAAACGTTTTCGATGTTAAGAAAATTCTAAAAAAAGGTAACGACAATAATCTAATTGAAACTGGACTGATCATAATCACCTTTGCTTCGACAACTTTACCTGAAGTTATAAACATAGGATATGAAAAAGTTAATATACGCCCATACGTTCCACTACCTCTAAGGTGCAGAAACTGTCACCGTTTTGGCCACCTCACTAATATTTGCAAAAATAATAAAATTTGTCCTGATTGCGCCAACAACTTTCATTTTGAAGAAGACGATGAGATCTGCGATGTAATGAAATCGTGCATAAATTGCAAAGAAAATAAATCGAGTATTTACAATCATGGAGCTTATGATAAATCATGCCCAATATTTCTCAAGGAAAAAGAAATTCAAGCTATCATCACGTTACAGAAAGTAGATAGAAAAAAAGCAACCGAAACGTATAAAGAACGTCACCAACAAAACACAACATACTCGTCTGTTACTTCACAACTTACACACAACAACTTAACTACTCCAAAAAATGGCAATGATCACATTACTAAGAGCACTACTACTACCACCAGAGAATTAGTCAACTACTCTGATATTAACCCGACCACATCTGATTCAAGGAACTCTCCTCCAACTAAGAAAGTTTTAATTCTCCCTAAAAATACATCGAAGAAGGCTAAAACGGACTTGAAACGAAAAATGGGCCAAAAAAACAAATCTCAGCGAAAATCTAGATCCGGAGAAGAGGATACAGATACAAATGAATCTATGGCTTTTGATTAAACGGTATCGAACTTAGCTTTCTGGATTGGTAGGTCGACCTCAATGCCCTACTGACATTCGGGTGGGAAATACAATCAAAATCAAACATTTGATTGTATATTTCATGCGGATTTTCTGGTGGGGCGTTTGGGTCGGCCTGCCGATTCAGAATCTTAGCACCAATATAAGTATATAAATATCTATTTATTTTTTTATATTATTTAGTTAACAAACCCCCAAAATCTCATTCAAGTACCTAATTAATTATATTAAAACCCTTTTACATTTTTTGGATTTATCTCTTAGAATGACTTTAAAAATTCTACAATGGAATATAAAAGGTTACCTAAATAACTATAATGAATTAATATTGCTTATTAAAAAATATAATATAAAAATAATTTCTCTTCAAGAAACCCATCTAAAACCCAACACCTTAAATTTCCCCATCCCTATTAATTACTCCTGCTACTCTAATAATAATTCAAACTCCTTTGGCGGTGCTGCCATTCTCATCCATAATTCAATAAAACACTATCAACTCCCTCCTAATAATAATTTCGATGTTATAACTATAGAATTACAGTCTAAAATGAAATTTCGCATTACTTCTGCTTATCTCTCCCCATCAACCAATTTTAATAATAATGACCTCCAAAGGGTCTTTGGTACGATGAACACCCCCTACCTAATAACAGGTGATTTCAATAGTTGGCATGAAAGTTGGGGATCCCCTACTAACAACAAAAGAGGAAGGATATTAGACAACTTTATCACTCAATCAAATTTCACATTACTGAACGACAAATCCCCAACTCATTTGTCGACTCACAATTCACTAACCCACGTTGACTTGACATTCTGTTCCCCCGAACTAAATATTCATTCTAGCTGGGACATATATGATGATTTGCATGGGAGTGACCACTTTCCAATATGCATTACAATGTTTCATCCACAACCCAATGTAATATCCTATTACAAACCTCATTTCTTAACAGACAAAGCAAGATGGAACCTTTTTAATGAAAAATGTTTTAATTTTGAACCAATGATAGAGGTTAGTTCAAATATCAATAAAGAAGCCGGAAATTTAAAGAAAATTATTTTGCGAGCCGCAAATGAGTCGATTCCACAATCAAAAAGAACAAGCACTTCACCATCTGTACCATGGTGGAATTCGCATCTTGAAAAGTTAAAAAACGATAAAAATAAACACTGGTACAATTTTCGTAGGAATATCAATCAACAGAATATGATCAATTATAAAAAAGCAAATGCACTCCTAAAACGAGAAATAAAAACTTCTAAAAAACTTGCTATAAATAAACTAACATCCGAAATAAATCCTTTAACTCCAACAAAAATAATCTGGAAAAACATTCGGACCTTTTGCGGATATAAGATCAATCATGGCATTCATTGTATACGTAAAAACAACAACCTTAATGAATTTTGTACCGATCGGTTAGAAATAGCCAACGAACTTGGGTCATTCTGGTCTTCTAATTCAGAGGACAATTTTTTCCCCCAACAATTTCAAAACCATAAAAATACCCTGCAACAATCTTTATCCAATATACACCCAAGCAATAGTGCTGTCAAAATTGAACAGAATATAAATACCTTAGAACTTTTATCTACCCTCTCTAAGTTGAAGGGAAAATCACCTGGATTAGATAGGATATCATATGCAATGATTATAAACGCTTCCAGTAGTTATAAAACAAGATTACTTAATTTTTATAACAACATACTTAATGACAAAATACCACAACAATATAAATCCAGTGTAATAATACCAATTTTGAAACCTAAAGCCGACAATACTTTGACGAAATCTTACAGGCCGATTTCTCTTAATTCCTGCATATCGAAAATTCTAGATAAAATAATAGCAAACAGACTTTGGTGGTTCCTAAACTCCAACAAGCTAATTAACATTCATCAGATGGGATTTAAAAAAGGGAAATCTACCGTAGATCCCCTTCTCTATATCGACCATGTTGTCTCAAGCTCTATATCTGCCAAACAACATCTTACGATCCTTTCTCTAGATTTTGAAAGTGCTTACGAAAAAATTGGCTTGCATTCAATAATACACCAGCTAATTTCATGGAATGTGGGTCCAAAAATTATAAATTACATAATCAACTTTATGTCCCAACGGAGGATTATAATTCGAGTCGGTAATTGCTATTCCCAACCATTCCCATTATACAATGGTATACCTCAGGGCTCACCTTTATCTGTTGTCCTCTTTCTCATAGCATACAACAAACTAAGTAGTATAATTCTTCAACATAAGAATCTAAAGTTCTTTGGTTATGCGGACGATTTTAATATAATAGTAAGATCGAATAGTCGTAAAAACCCTAAGATAAATCTTAAACATCTTGTAAATGACATTTTGACTTGGTGCAAGTATTCAGGTGCGGTTCTTTCCCAGACCAAATGCAAGTACGTCCACTTTTGCAGGAAACAAAACTGCAAATGTACATTGATTACAGATCAAATTCAGATATCCGAAGTGGATAACCTTAGAATTTTAGGGATTATCTTTAATAAAAGATACAATTGGAAATCCCACATAGTTCATCTTAACAACTCACTGAACAACCAGTTAAATGTGATCAAATGTTTAGCTAGCCCAAAATTTGAAAGCAACATCCTGTCACTGTTAAATGTCGTTAAATCTCTTGTTATCCCGAAAATTAACTATGGAATATTTCTGTATGGATATGCTCCTAAGTCGTCACTAAGACAAATCAAAACTGTGCTCCATTCAGCCATCCGACTCTCTCTAGGAGCACTTCGCACGACTCCAATTAATAATATGCTATTTGAGGCGAATTTTAATGACTTTTTGGGCTTACGAGACTACACCTCTGGGAACCTAATAAAATCTTTAATTTTCTGTGATGATAGCCCTCTAGGAGGTATTGTAAAAAATCTTAAAAAATCTAAGAGAAGAATGAAATTTCCATCTAGCATATGCAGAATTCTCGAGAACTGCGCTGAGCTGGACATAATAGTCAAACCTACCAAACTTCCCTCTTTAAGCAATCCTCAATGGAATTTAAGAGAGGAATCGATCGATACATCCTTGCATTTACACCTTAAAAGTAATACACTCCCGTTGCAATACCAATGGTATTTCCGTAACAAAGTTGAAAACCTCAAGGATTATTTTTTCATTTACACAGATGGATCCAAAAGTCAAGAAAGCACCTCTTTTTCAGTTACTTATGAGGATAAGATAATCAAAGTATCGCTATTACCGGACTATACCTCAATCTTTTCCGCTGAAATTATAGCAATAAATGAAGCTTTGACCTTCGTAAAAAACAGGAAAGGAAAATATGTAATTTGTACTGACTCCTTTTCTGCCTTATGTGCAATTTCAAATATTAATAATAATAACTTCTATGCAAATAATATAAGAGATATTCTAATTGGAAAATATCCAAAAATTCTCCTTATGTGGATCCCAGGACATTCCCAAATACCTGGAAATGAATTTGCAGATTACATTGCCCGAAAAGCTATAGAATTTCCTATCCTAAAGTGCCACAATTTTAATATGCGAGATATTAAAAACAAATTTTTTTTAAAATCTCAACGTGATAAAAACAACATATGGGAATTCACAAATACTTGGTACAAAAACTTAAACCCTAGTCAAATTAGCCTCCCTACATGGTTTAAATCAAATGAAAACATAAAAAGACTTGACCTAATTAAGTTTTTAAGACTTCGACTTGGACATACGAAACTCACACACGGACATTTAATAAGTAGAACTGCTTCTAGTGTATGTAGCTGCGATAACACTTCAATTATCAATATCAATCACTTCCTATCCAACTGTCCGCTATATACAACAGAACGGACAGACATCTTTGGTAACTCCGATCCCATTCAATGCTTATCCTCTCCTTCGTATAAATCCATTAAAGATATTATTAAGTTTATTAAATTAACACATTTATACCACTTTATTTAATTTTGAATTCCGAGTGCTTATATTCAGATCATTCTGACTACACTGTATTTACACCGTATTTTGATGTAAATCCTTCAATTAATAAGTATACACATATTACCAAAAAAATTTGTTATTTAAAACAAAATAAAATAAAACATTAAAAACTGTTCATATACCGAAGTATTTAAACACATATGTATGCATTTCTTTACACAACCATATTAGCTTAAGGCCTAGCTGCTATAGCTTTAAATATTTAGCATTTTAATTTTATATTCTAATGTTAAGAACTAAATAAATAAAAAATAAAAAAAAAAAAAAGAACTCTTCCTGGTTACCTCGGGAAACATATCACCTTTTAAACGCATTTCGATTTTTTTTTATTTCACACTAGCAGAGCCCAGCCTTCGAAATTCGAGTGCAAATTCTAGGAAATTTTATTTTATCATTCAATTGATTTCTTTCAATGTTTTTAATCTATTTAATTCATTAAGTTTATTTCATTATAAATATTTGTTGAACACACAGAAATAAAGGCCACTTTGTATGCCTTTTGGCAATTAAACACAGGGTATGTGTTATGCAATTATTGTAATAAAATCTGTACGTTAACATGCGTGTTGCATAATGTAAAGTTGATTGTGCACGCATAACTTTCCTCAAACTCAACGAATTTAAGCAGTTAATGGCTCAAAAGAAAGAGCTTGATCCACTGAGTGTTCTGAGAGTGAAACGATCAAGATCCATTCATTAGAAGAGGAGCTATGAGAATTCGCATTGCTTGAATGAATGTGTCCCATAAGAAATGTACAGGGAAGAATCGCGTTTGAGTATAACTTGAGTAAGGTGGGAGTTGAGTAAATTTCAATGATGACATATCTGTGTCTAAATACCTTTCATTAAAAAAAAAAAAAAAAATGAAGGAAATCGGCCGGATAGAATGGCCAGACGGACTCGCTTTAGTTTTCATAATTTTTTTTTAATATACATGATGATCAGGTAACGACTTATGATATCCACCGCAAAACAACTTTTTTTCGATGCTTCTCCGGAGATTTACTTTCGTGGAATATTTATTGATATTTTTAATTGAAAATTTTTTCAAAGATGCTTCAACTGTTTTACTAAACGTGTATATGAAATAAATAAATCCAACATTATTCAAATCTTCAAAAAAAAAAAAAAAAAAAATAAATAAAAATATGAAAGTACGACTTTTTTCGCCTTTAAAACCTTACCCCCCTCGAAGAAGTTTTTTTTTTTCGGGAAAGAGCCCGCTTAGCCCATGATGTACAAAAAAGATGGAATTGCTTAATGGATAGTATACATTCACTTTTAAAGATGAAAAATGAACCGTGTACAGCATTCAATAATCTTAGTAAAAGTATTACAGCCAATTAAAGATGCAGTCCACGGAATTCCAATCTTTAAATAACGGATTCTATAATAAATACTCTGTATGCTCAGTTATCATCAACGAATACCCCACTCTCTAAAAGGATTATAAAATCAATAAGATATAAAATCAATCAGGTCCTTGATGGTGAAATTATGACATTATTTAATTAACAGAGTTTTTTCTCTTGCTGGACATAGAGATATAATGTCTAGCGAAAACTCACTTTTTAAAACAACAATATAAAATTTGTATTTTCCATTTAATAAAATACTTGATGCATTATTTACAGTGCAATTTATTTTTAATTATATTTTTATGGTTTGCCTTATTTGTAACAAAGTCAACTTTTAATTTGTTGTTTTGTGTTTATTAGATAAAAAAAAGTTTAATATATATATATTATAATTTGAGGTGAAAATCATTTAAAAGTGTATTTCTTAACCAGACGTTACAACGTATGAAATCATATCAAATCATCATTGAACGAATTATTGGAAATTTCTAGGGCTCTTAACATTTTCATTTATAAATAACCTTTGATTCAATGAACCACTTTTGTTTATTATCAATGCCAAACTCAGAATAGTAAAAAATATATTGAAAATCACTATCCGACATAATGAGGACATAATTGTGATTTCAGACACACATTGCTAGATTGATTGATACTTTGTCTTTTATTTTGATGCTTTGCAAACGTTATGTAAAACTAATAAGCCCATCTGTAAAGTAGCATGTTGGTATTAAAAATAGAACTATTATTTTTTTTAAATATAGAAACATATGCAATGTTTACTTATACTCTTTTTTTTTTCTTCATTTTAATATTTGTTTGCAATCATATTCTATTTACGCCACGCTCATACTTGACTCATCCGTGTGCAGTTAGAGATATTCTGTTTGGTTTAATCCTAAAAAATACAATTCTCAAAAAATGGAATAAAAAAGCGGTAATGGAAAAATCTGAAAATTGAAATTTGTATCCACTCAAACAAAAAAAAAATAAAATAAAAATAGAGATCTACTCCATCCACCTTTAGCTCTTCTGTATACAATCATTGTTATTGCACTTGTTTATCATACACATACACAGACACACGAACACATACATGTATCGTCCTTTTTTTTAGCAGAATTCTGGAAAAAAAAGGGTATGAATGATAGACGCACATTTGCAAACAAACAAAAAAAATTATAAACTTAAGTATGGAAATTTTTTGCAGTTGAAATTGACGATGATGTTGATTTTGTTGTGATTTGTGTTGATTTTTTTTATTTTAAAGTATTTTTAGATTTGTTGGCCGTCTGTGGATATTTTGTTTTAAATATTTGCTATTTGAGAGTGTTTGTATTTTAATTATGTATTTGAATTTTACTTAACAAACACAAAATATAAAAATCATATTTTAAAGATTAAAAAAAAATCATGTGAGTCCGATCACAGGGTAGATGTGTAAACACCTTGTAATTTAAGATGCTTTTGTGGCACTTTTTTAAAATCAAACAGAAAGCGTCATCTATGTATCAGCTGCAGGGGCTCTGCTAATATAAAAATATTTATTATTATTCCAACTGGTTAATTTTTAATTTTTCGTTTTTCATTTTTCATTTTTTATTTTCCATTTTTTATTTCTAATTTTTTAATTTTAAGTTTTTATTTTTAATTTTTTATTTTTCAATTTTTATTTTTCATTTTTTGTTTTTCATTTAAAATTTTTCATTTTTAATTTTTAATTTTTCATTTTTTATTTTTCATTTTCTATTTTTCATTTTTTATTTTTCAATTTTCATTTTCATTTCTCATTTTCATTTTCTCTCATTTTTTATTTTTCATTTTCCATTTTTCATTTTCCATTTTTGATTTTTCATTTCTCATTTTTCATTTTTTATTTTTCATTTTTCATGTTTCAAAACGTTTTTATAACGCTATTCGCTCCCTCATTTTATCTCCAAACAGTTCCTAATGAAATCGTGCCTTCATTTTTTCTCCAAACACTTTCCAATGAATTGTCCCTCCATTTTATCTCCAAACACTTCCTTTTTACTGTAATTCGTTTATTTTTTATTTTTATTTATTTTTTATTTATGTTTGATTAGCATTAATATTAAATGCAGCGATAATTGTGTTATTTATATGGAATAAATAAAAACGTTAAGAATACTTCTAAATGATTGAGGAAATTAATTATAAATGTTTATAAAAAGTGCAGGAATATGCTGCAGAAAACAGAGACAAAAAGTTATTACATGTCATAATATTTTCACCAATGCAATCTTAAATCACACCGATATAGTCTTACGTCTTACATCTTACGCTGTTTTTGTGATTGTATTGTGAAATAGAAATTTACCCCCCTGCGCGATAGATGTTTACACGTACTGCGAACAAAGGCATACAGTGCTAACAAAAAAATCGGTCTCATAATAAATCATTTCTCTGAAAAAGAAAAATATGAGCAACGGTTGTAGAGGATGACATAATGTATATTCAGACACCCTATTTCAGAACATGATGTACCAGGCATTTGAGGGGGGTTTTAAAAGTTAAAAAAGTCGTATTTTCATAATTAATTTATGAAGATATGAATAATGTTGGAAAAATTTTCAACTAAAAATTTTAATAAATAAGTCCGTGACAGCGAATTTCCGGAGGCGTTGCTGTTTTGCGGTGAACATAATAACTCGTTACCGGATCATCTGAAATAAAAAAAATCGAAATGTATTTAAAAGGTGACATGTTTCCCTAGGTAGTGACAATGAGTTTTTACATTTTTTTTTTGAGCATTTTGAAGTGAAAAACACGATTTTTGTTATAAAATTTGGGGAATTTGTTATTAAAAAATGGGGAAGAAAATGGAAAATAAAAAAACTTTTCATGGTTACCTGAAAATTTATGTGTAGATATAGTGTGTAAAATTTCAAAAGAATCGATCGACAAAATCGATTTAAAGTTTTATAAAAACTGATTTATATAAGATATACCGTATGAGGCCGGTCGCTAGAAACGCTGTATCTTAAGTTTTGCTGCGATTTGCTTGAAATTTTGATACAACACTCTTGATATGTTGTACATTCAGAAAGATAAATGCAAAAAAAAAAGGTTTTATAACCATACCCCGCTTAAGGCGTTTAATTACTTAAACTCGAAAATGTAAATTTTCAGTTAATTCTTAAGCCCTCTATATAAAATTAACAGGATTTTACATTTTAGTTTAAAATTTATTTATTTGAAAGATATATAGTTTTATCTATAATATTAATAGGCTAGGCGATTTTTTTTACCGATTTTTTGTTCTACCGTTTTATCCCCCTTTTAACCAAACGTATATTTTTTGAAAGGTATTTCTTTTTAGCTGTTCCCTAGATTTACCGATTTTTAAATTTTTTTTATTATTTTGAGTAAATTGCATTTAAAGTTGCTACTAACACATACATAAAATTATACATAAGCTATGTGTGTGTTTATTAAATTTGTTAATGTGTTTGTTAATGAGATTGTCATCTTCATTCACAATAATAATAAACCAAAAAAGTGTTGGTTTGTGAATTGGCCAAGTTGAAAGTTGCTTAGAAATTGCACTCGAATTTCGAGCGCTGGAACCTGCTAGTAATAATAATTGCACTAATTGTTTTTTAATATTCACATAAAAAAAGTAATACACAGAAAAAAGTAATCGCCAACCGAATTATTCTAAAGTAGAACGAACAACTGTATTTTCGATTGTATTAACAGAAATTTAATAACAACTGACTATTTTCTATTATGATTAAATATTTAATGTTAAGACAACAGAATTGTAATCATAGTGAATCCGAAATGCGGTTATCACAATTCGGTTGACAATAAATTTGGAAATCACAACGAGTCTGATTTCCGTGCGTAGCGATGTGAATAAAAATACCAATAATAATAACAGCAATAATAATAATAATGACAATAGGAGAGCAGGTTGACATATCAGTAACTTTTCGAACTTCCCTCCTAGTTAACTAACATATGTTAAGAGACTAACGTAAAATTTTGGGCAAGCTCCGCCATTTAGTTAGTAGTTGACAGCCATTGAAAGCAGACAACTTCGAGACTTGGCAAAATGCAAAAAACATCATATGTTGCATGTATTTAAACTCTGAACTCCGTCTCATAATAAGGATTCATCACAACACGCCATAGACCAATGACCAGACAAAGTAGTGGTGTTATCCGGGTGAATGTGCACCAAATAATGCAAAAATGGGTTTAACGGCCAACAGAGCCATGGAGCTAATTTTTTGGGATGCATTCAGTGGCATTCACATAGATTAACCCATTAACCGCCAAAATGAAACTAGCAGTGATAATTAACAAAAAAAGTTTATTTTTTATTCATTGTATACAAAATTAATATGAAATTAGTATGAAAAAATTAAAAAAAAAATAATAAATGGGCGGAGTAGGGTGGGTGTACTCAACTGAGTACAGTGGCGGGTTACAGGTGAAAATTTTCAAAACATTTTTTTTCAATGCATAATGATTTTAAACACTTCTTGCATTGCCAGCGAACTCTTGCATGACATAAAACACATCTTAAGTGCTTTTCGAACTTTTCGGGGTAATGACCTATACCATCTTGGGATAGTCCTAGGACCAATGAAGAAAGTCGAGTTTTTTTTTTGCTCATTTTGGCGTAAATAGTACCTTGCAATGGAGCGTCGGAATAAAAGTTGATCCATGCTATCGTTGCCATATCTATTATATAGGTAAACAATGCCCACCACCATTTCTTACCGCGAATGGCAATTCTGTAGAGTAAAATGGATTGGTCCAGTTCATCTACCCCTCCCATATGTTTATTATAAGACTGAAACACCTTTGGTATGTTGACATCAATTTTTTTTCGTTGTGTAGAAGACCAACGTGTTATAGCTCCTAATGGCTCAACTGTGTCATAGTTTGTTGCCATTGTACAGACGCTATTGTCTCTCCATTTCACCAAAAGAATTTCATTTTGCTTGTCGAACCTATAGTCATATGACGCTCGCTCTTCTTTTTTCATTTCTTTCATACTTCTCAATGGACACTTTTTTGTTCTATTGGTTCCAGTCGCACGAAATCCTTTTTCCTTGAGATCTACCATGAGATTATAACTAGTAAAAAAAGTTATCAAAAAATACTTCATGCGATGCTGAGTCATTCTCCATTTTCCCAAGCATTTACTACTCTTGACCCTAAGGGATCAGTATAATTTTCCGCCGATTTTCCACAATAAAAATCGAAAGTGTAGCAATATCCGGTAGAACTAGCTGCCACCCAGTTCCCAGTTAAAGCCAAATGGTACTGGTTTTCCACGTATAAACTGCTTAGTAGGATGATGACCAAAATATTTTACCATCGACTCATCAATGGAAATATGCTCGTGGAATACTCCCCACTGAAGAAATTTCTTCATTATAACATCAGCTAATGGCCGAACTTTAAACATTTTGTCCCTAGTACTGTCAGTTTCGTCATTTTTCACAAGATGAAGTTCTTTTTGATATCTCGATATCTTTGCCTAGACATTGATTTTGATACCATTTCCATGCCAACATCCTCATCGTAAGACCAGTATAAATCCTCTCTGGGTAATTTGTGACACCCAGAGAATATCAGTACACCCATAAATTTTTTTAAGTCGACGGGGTCAAGTTGAAAGTGATGTCTAAACAACTTCTTTACATCTTCTTGTCTTTCGGGCACATCAGTCGATACCCGAGATGTTGAAGAATATGTTGGTAAGCACTTACGCCACGCCGGTAGTTGACTGCGGCTTCTCTTTACCTTTCCGGTCAACGGTTCATCATCGCTACTGTCATTGTCGTCACTTAAAATTATGTTATTGTTGCGTCAAAACACCTCAACGTTACCTGGCACATCTCTCGACAAGTTGTCAGCTACCAAGATCTCATCACCACCTTCTTCTTCATCTGATAAAACACTCGGCTTCGGCGGAATGATTGCGAAATCATATAAAGAATCACTGTCACTATCTTCCGACATTGCGTTAACAGCTTCTTCTAATCCCTTGAAACCATTACAAACTTTAAAGCGTTTAGAACTCATCGTAAATAACTTTTGTGACCTAACCTTATAGTCTCAACACAACTTATAAATGTTTAATCTAACACTAAACAACTTTTATCAAATCAGTCACTACCAGTAGAATTGATATTTCGGGAATCCCCTTGTTACATAGATAAACACGTAAGTATGTATTGCAGAAACACGCAAGTATGCATTTCTGTAAACATAACAGTGATGCCACAATTTTTATATGGATTCCGCCGTTGTACTCAATTGAGTGCAGTTGTATTTAAAATACGATAACTTTGTAAAAGGAAATGGCAGACCATTTTTTTTTTTTACATATTTTATAAATAGAAATACTTGCCTTTAGAAAACTAAAAAAAAAGAAAATTGCAATACAGTAAAAGCAAAAAAAAAAAATGGAAAATCTGAGTTTATCTCGCCACACCAATTTTGTATAAGTTTAAGAGTCCATTTGTGACAGTTGATATGTATATACCAAATTTTTTTTTGTTATTTTAACGAGGTGCGGGATTCTTTTAAGCTTAAAACGCAAAAAAAAACCAAAAGCTTTAAAAATTTTAAAAATTTCACATAATGTTTAGGTGTTCTCAATTGAGTACAGCGGCGCCAAATGGGTTAACTTGAAAAGCGTAAAACGATCACCGGCGAATATTAATCACAACTTTTGGGCAGATTCGACATTGATACGAATGAAGCAAAAACCGCATTTGGCGGAAAAAAATCGTTCGTCTACCAAAACAACGCACCTGCTCACACGTATGTAGGCGCCATTGCAAAAACGCATAAATTGGGCTACAAACTGCTACCCCATCCAGCATATTTTTCAGATTTAACCCTCAGCGACTAATTTATGTTTCCAGACTTGAAGCAATGGTTAAGCGGTAGGAGATTTGGCTCGAATAGAGGTTATCACTGAAACAAACATATATTTTAAGAACCTTGAGAAAACCTATTATGTAGAAGGAATAAAAAATTGCAAAAACGCTACACTAAATGCATCAAGATAAAACTAGAATATGTTGGGAAATGGAACACTTATTTTCCGAAAAAACATTTTGTATTTAAAAAGTCAGAGTTATCAAACCACCCTCGGAATATCTTCTGGATATCGGCCTCCTGGTTAGCAATTCATTATAAAGGGAATAATATGTTGAGTTTGAAAGCTTAAGCAATCTTTTGCATTTTGTACTCTCAAATGTTCGCCTTGTTCCAGAATCCTTCAGAAAATTTTAATATAATAATATTAGTATGCCCTCTCATGCTCCAATATATCTTACCGAGAATTACTGACATGTATGTTTTCATAATGAATTTTTCCTACGAAGTTGTATTGTACAATTAAACCATTTTATTTTATTTGTTTAATATTTTTTTTTTATCTCAATGATCAGCAACCATTTTTGTGATGGTGCCTTATCTACAAAGAAAATCAACTAATGTTCGTTTAAAATAAAAAAAATGAATATGCTTCGCTACGACATATTGATATGTTTTCATAATGAATTTTTGCTACGAAGATTTATTTTTTTTTTTATATATTTTTTATGTCAATGCTTACTGATATACAATATTTTTTTGTTTTTTCATTTGCTGCTAAAATTATCAAAAGTTTCGTCGTTCCTATTCCGGGGCAAGCTACATTATTGGCTGCCCATGGGAAAACATGGACTTTCCAAATTAAATCCGGCAACACTGAACGATGGCCTTGAGTTTAGAATATCATTTGGAAATTTTTTGTTTTATTTTTGATTTGGTGAATTTAAAGATTTTTGTTTTTGGTGATTTTTTATAATTAATGTACTTGTCAAAAGTTTCAAGACTGTCGCTTTCATAGTACTTCATATTTTTTTGTATAGGAGGTGCCATGCCCACTAATCCTATCTCGGCCATTTTTTATCTGACTACTCAGAATAATATCTGATGGACTCGGACAATGTGTCTATGTTTTGCTTTGATAGTACTCTAGTTATATGAGATATATTTTATTTGTATTGGTGATGCCATGCCCACTGCTCCACCTATTTCCGGCATGGCTGCTAACATTAATAACAGGTAACCTCAAGCAAATCTGCAAAGATCTCCTTGTCAGAGTATTCAATATATACGTTATTATTCACTATGTATGGGAGGTGACACGCCCACTAAAATATATAAAAAAAAATTAGCATGTAGTTCCCTCCAGATACACAGTAAGAATCTGTAAAAATTTCAGGAAGAGCGGTACAATTTTTTAGTTTATTATAAATTACAAACAAAAATGCATACTATCACTTTTATATACACTAGCAGTTTCCAGCGCTCGAAGTTCGAGTGCAATTTCTAAGCAGCTTTACTTTTCAACTTAGCCAATTCACAAACCTACACTTTTATGGTTTATTATTATTGTGATTGAAGATAACATATTCATTAACAAACACATCAACAAATTTAACAAAACACACATAGCATAATTTTATGTATGTGTTAGTAGCAACTTTAAATCCAATTTACTCAAAACAAAGTAACAAAATTAAAAAATCTGTAAATCTGCAAAACGGCTAAAAAGAAATTCCTTTCAAATAATATACGTTTGGTCAAAATCGGGATAAAACGGTAGAACAAAACATCGGTCACAAGAAATCACCTAGCCTATTAATATTATAGATATGAATTTAATATACTGTAACTTGTTTCCCTTTTTTGGTTATATTTATACATTATTTATATTAATATTATTTAATTATCATTTCTTGATTGATTGTTGATTGTTTTTCCTTTTTGTAGATAATCAATCCCACGCACATTCCAAAAAACAGAAGCCGCAACCTTGTCTGTCTTATTTCAGTCCACTGTTTTGACGGTTTCTTTGTCTTAGGTTTGAAGTGGTGAACCCATGTCTTACGAGTCGATACACAAACTCGGTTTAATTGCGCTGAAACATCGCTGAACTCTCTATTGAAACAAAGTATTGCCATTTGCGGAAACTGAGTTTTAAATTGCTAACGGCGAAAATATGCCAGAAAGGGGAAAATCATTAGCGGGATAGTTGACGCAAACTCCAAATGCAGAATACAATGGCTACTATACTGGATGAAAAATTTAAATATCTACCAACAAAAAAAACGACTTGGAAAAAGTAAACATAAACGAAATAAAAACTGACGTTAACAAGCTAGCTACTGAAAATACAGAGCGTAAAGAAGTAAAAAATTTTAAAAGCTCCTGGGAAGCAGACCAACGCCGACTGAGCCAACTTAAAGACGAAAACCGAATGAAAAAAAAATTAATAAGAGGACTTGTTTCGTGAGGTTAACATATTGCGGGTATTACAATATATAAGGTATGAAATTTTAGTTAGGTATGTTACATACCGTCGGAAAGGTTAACTTGTCTAGTTTCTCGGTATATGCTTCATTTTTAAGGTTTTAGATACACTTACACACTAATAGGAAAAATTCAAATTAGTGCATATGCTAAAAATTTAAAAACCGTTATCTTGAGCTACAAAACACACTTTTTGATAGATATCCCACTCGCAACCTACTAAGTGACCAAAAAGCTCTTAAAGGAAAAAACCTAAGCTTTCTTTTGACCAAAAAAGGCGTTTTTTGAAAAAAAAAAGTCAAACAAATTTAAATTTTTCAAAAAAAAAGTCAAAAAATTTAAAATTTTTTTATTAAAAAAAAAAATTTTCCGAAAGATTGAAGAAATAGCTACAGTTACATGGATGAGAAAAAACACCTGTTTTGTCAAAATGTCAAATTTTGACCCCCTTCAGAGCCTTCTGGACCGATCTTGTTGAAAAACTGTGTTTAAACTACTATCCAATAGGACTAACCTTGGTGCAAAAGTTGGATCACTTGACAATTTTTAATCTCTTAAATTCTTATTACCTAAATTATTTTTATTATTATTATTATAAACAAAAATTGTAATACACGTCCGTTCTTTTTCTCTTCATTTATTGCACTGAACAAAAAACTTTATAAGATATATAAGGAAAGTGTAAAAATAAAAAATGAATTAGACAATGCAATTTGGTTGCAGGGTTGCCATTATCAACAAACCACCACTCAACCGAAGTGCATTTACAAAATATTTTCAAAATTAAAATTCAATAAAAACAAGTAAGAAAATTATAGTCGGTCTAGACCGACTATATGATACCCTATACCATGGTTTAGAGACCCTATCTTTCGGTCCAACTACTTCGATATAGAAAATAAGCATAAACCAAATTTGAGTGGGATTTTTATTAATTTTTTTGGCTGCAGATATGAAAAAGTTCATATCGGATGCTATATCTATAAAGGGACTAGGTCCAAAAATGGACCGATCATGATCATGTTTGGTAAAGTCTCTTGTATTTTGCAAAAATATATACAAACAAAATTTGAGAAGAATCAGTGCAATATTTTTGTTTTTTAATAGATTTAAGTGAAGATCGGGACACAGCTCTATATGGGGTCAAAGGGATCATTTTTGGACTACTCATTAGTGGATGTAATGAATGCATACAAACCCAATTTGAGTAAGATCTATATGACAATTTGGATCTTATGGCAATTTATGTCGATTTCATATGGGTAATTTGTATGGGGGCTAGGTCTGAACATGGACCGATTCTCACCAATTTCAATAGCGTTCATCCCATGGCCGATAAAAGCTTATATACCAAATTTCATCAAAATATATTCATATTTGCGACCTGCAGTTTGATTACAAGCTTTACATGGACACACAGACGGACGGACGGACGGACGGACGGACGGACATTGTTAAATCAACTCAGAAAGTGATTCTGATTCGATCGGTATAATTAAAGATGGGTCTAGGTCAAATATTTTTGGTTGTTACAAACAGCAGCACAAAGTCATTATACCCAAACCACATAGTGGTATAGGGTATAATTAATATTACATTTTAATATTCAATAGGCTACATGCCTTTACATGTTTTTCTTTAGATATAGTTTTAGTAAGTACATCAGCGGCATTTTCATCAGATGGAACATATTCGATGTCAATGGCTCCTTTGTTATATTGCTCACGTATGAAGTGAAATCTGATGTCAATGTGTTTACTTCTTTTATGAACAGTTGGAATTTTAACCAACTTTGGTTGTTACAAACAGCAGCACAAAGTCATTATACCCAAACCACATAGTGGTATAGGGTATAAAAATTAGAGTGAAAGGTAGGAACATACAAAACATTTATGAGAGTAATATTCATAACCTTTGATTTTACTTTAACTATTCCTCTGCCTTCTGCATAAACACACTCACCCGATGCCAATAAAATTTGTTGCTTTTGGGTTTTCATTGATACAAACATCTCTTTAGAACGACACATATGAGAGGATGCGCCGCTGTCTAAAATCCATGAGTCTTTTTTTAATTTGCTTGCCGACTGCATTAACCGCCGTTGCAACAGATTCACCAATATTCGCCGTACATTGAGAACGAACATGCCCTATTTTTCCACATTTGTAACACTTGATGTTGTTAGTTTTGTATTTGTTTTTACTCTCATAACGGTTATTATTTTTTCTATTTTGTTTGCTTGAATGTTTCAAGAATTTTTTGGTTTTTGTATTTATTGCAAAAACATGCTCTTCCATGTTATTTTTGTCGCCTTGACGTCGTTCTTCTTCTAGAACTTTCGAGATTAATTGTTCAATTTTAGGCAAGTTGTCTTGCCTCTCTACCGCAACAACAAAATTTTCCATTTCTTCAGGCAATGAACATAACAAAAGCACTGAAACGAAATCTTCATTTAAATCAATACCAATGCTTTTTAAATCATCTATAATGCCACAAAATTCACCAACTTGAGCAGTTATTTTTTCAGTTGGTTTTATTTTAAAACGAAATAAGCTTTTAAACAAATTTACTTTTCTGCAGGCTGTATTTGCTCTATATAAGCTTTCCAATGTGTTCCAAGCGTTTTTTGCAGTTTTAAATTTTTAATATGGATTAATTCACTTGGCTTTACACTTAAATTAATGGTTGCGAGAGCCTTTTGATCCATTACGTCCCATACTGCCTTTTTGTCTGCAGCTGCTGGACTTTGCCCTGTAATAACCTCCCATAAATCCAACGTTATCAATAGACTTTTGATCTGGATTGACCAAGTACCATAGTTATCACTATTCAATTTATCTATACTCGACAACGAATTCATTCTGCGAATTAAATTTCCTTTTTTTACCGTACCGCACTATCTAGTCTAGGAGTGAATTCTGTGATCATCTCATTGATTGGAAATCTGCTTGTCAACAGGCGGATAACGTCTAAACTGGGAACGTCGGAAATATCCCGATTTGTGAACAGGGGAACGCCACAAGGTGGCGTTCTATCACCACTTCTCTGGAACTTGGCGCTAAACCCAGTGCTAGTATCGTTGGAGGGGCAAGGCTGTAGCGTAGTCGCATATGCTGACGACGTGGCCATGGCCGTAAATGGGAAGTTTCTATCTACAATTAGAGATATCCTGCAACGGGTTCTCACAGAGCTATCTATCTGGGCAAGGGGTTGTGGTCTGGGGGTTAATCCGACCAAAACGGAACTTGTTCTTTTCACTAGGAAGTATAAGATCCCTACCTTCGATCCCATTTCTCTCAACGGCACTGAAATCGTCTTTGATGGAGCCAAGTATCTTGGCGTATTCCTGGACAGGAAGCTGAACTTCAGACGGAATTTGGAGGAGCGGGTGAAGAAGGCGACTATAGCTTTATACCCCTGTAAGAAGGCCATTGGTAAGCGATGGGGCTTTAGTCCGAAGATTGCTCACTGGATCTATACAGCGGTGGTCCGTCCAATACTCCTGTACGCAGTCATCGTCTGGTGGCCTGCTTTGGAGAAGGCCACCAATAACAACCTTCTCGCAAGGGTACAGAGAATGGCTTCCATGTGCATCACTGGAGCCCTTCGTACTACACCTTAGGATGCCTTGAACATCCTATTACACCTAATACCACTGGACATATTAGGAAAGCAGTCGGCGGCCTCATCGGCCATTCGATTAAGAAGGACACTACAATGGCGGGGCTACAATTGTGGCCACGGGGTGATCCTGAATGGCAGGAACTTGCCATTGAACGTGGATTACATTACTCCAAGGAGCGTATTTGAACGTCACTACTGTATACTAATACCGACCAGGGAATCTTGGTCTGGGAGGACACCAGGCAGTAGGCGTTCCGTAAATTTCTATACTGACGGATCGAAATTGTGCGGTCAGGTTGGTTTTGGAGTCCATTCAGGAGAGCTTGGACTAAATCTGGCTCGAGGGTTACCAGATCACTGCAGTGTATATCAGGCAGAGGTACTGGCAATAAAGGAGGTTGCTGACTGGTTGAGTCGGAATATTCTGTCTACGACCGCAGTCAACATCTATTCTGATAGTCAAGCCGCGGTAAAATCCATGCGATCAATGTTCCTGAAAACGAGAACAGCCCTTAGCTGCCGCATGTCCTTAAATGAGATGGCCAAGCAGTTCGACATCAGGCTCATATGGGTCCCAGGGCACAGGAACATACCGGGAAACTGCAAAGCGGATGAGCTGGCAAGACAGGGTACTACCTTACAGGTTCCAGCGGATTTGAAATGTGTTGGTACACCCCTGGAATCGTGCAAGCTTGAACTTCGGCTTCGCACCGCTGGCATAACGAATAACAGATGGGCTAATGGATTAACGTGTAGGATCACAAGACAAATCTGGCCTGCACTGAATCGAAAGCGCACAAATGTGCTATTATCACTCCCCCGTGGGGAGATCTCAAAGGTAGTGGCTGTTGTTACTGGGCACTGCCTTATAGGGAGACACGCTGAGCGCCTTAAGGTCTCGTCAAATGATTTCTGTCGTAGCTGCTTGGATGTGGAGGAGGTAGAGAGCGTAGAACACTTCCTCTGCCACTGCCCGGCGCTATCCAGAACAAGACTACGGACATTGGGATCGCCGTTTCTTCACGATCTCTCTGACCTCTCAAACGTGGAAATTTCACATCTTAGGGGCTTCATCAGAAGCTCGAACTGGTTCTTCGGTGGGGACTGCGGGGAACACCCATTCGTCCCGTGGTATCACAACGGACCCCAGAGTCTAAGTGTGCTGGGCCTTGGATCAGCAGCCACTTCCAACCTAACCTAACCTAACCTACCGTACCGTTTACTAATCTCTAAACACGTGGATCTGGGCCCATAACCTTGTTAGACCTTTTGCAGAAAAAAACACGTCCGTTCTTTTTCTCTTCATTTATTGGACTGAACAAAAAACTTTATAAGATAAATAAGGAAAGTGTCAAAATAAAAAAAAGAATTAGACAATGCAATTTGGTTGCAGGGTTGCCATTATCAACATATAACATTTAGCTTTTGAAAATAAAGAATTACTACTACTACTATTGAAGCATCTTCACCATCTATAAGTCAGGTCGGGTTATTCTGGGATGGTCTTGTATATATATATTGACTGTTAGCGGAACTTGAATGTATTTGAATTTGTTATCATAACTTTAACAAGAAACGAGAATTTTTTAATGCATTTTTTTTCTTTTTTTTTTTGTGTGTTTGGTTTCTGTCTCGCAAGCGAATGTATTTTTATTTCAACGTGAGAATTTTTGTACTTTCGGATTTTCTTGTACGGTAACGAATATATTTTATTTTTTTTTTTTTGTGGTGAAATTTCTGATTATGTGATTCGACAACGACTGATCACTGGAATGCAACCTTGCGAAATTTACTCGTTAGCAAAATTGCATGCGAAAAGAAGTTTTTCTCCAATTTAGTGAAAATAAAGAAAATGCTAGTGCAAAATATATGTAATATATTTGATAAAAATATTAGTTTTAGGACAAAAAAAAAACAAAAACAACATAAGAGTAACACATAAGAGTATTTTGCCGAATACTTTATACTTAATGACTAACAGGCTAACTTCATCACAAAATTATAATGAGGATGTTATTCTTGAAGCCACATCGCCACAAACAGATGATAAATTTACATCTCCGGGTTGAATCTCTACCAGAGAAGAGGTCGAAAAACAAGGCGAAGTTTCCGTCCTTATAGATTCTGAAGATGATGACGGAGAAGTAAATCATCCAGTGCAAAATTACTCCACATTTTCAAGCTAGCATTTTAATATGATAATGGGCAGAACTAGTCCCCATACAAATGACCCCTATGAAATCGACTAAAATTGTCATAATATCCAAATTATCATTAGGTATCGGTCAAATTGGGTATGCGTATGTTTACCACATCCATTTTTGAGTAGTCCACAAAAAAAACCCTATACTAAAATTCTTAGTCATAGCCCCCATATGAAGCTGATTCCCGATCTTCACATAAATCTATCAAAAAACAAAAATATTGCACAGATTGTTCTCAAAGTTTGTCCATGTTTTTCCAAAAAGTAAGTGACCTTACAAATATGGTAGGGATTGGTCCTTTTTCGACATAGTCCCCATATATATAGCGTCCTCTATGAACTTTTTCAAATCCGAAGGCAACAAAATTAATAATAATGCCACACAAATTTGGCTTATGCTTTTTTTCTATATCTAACTAGTTGGACCTAATATATAGGGTCTCTAAACGCATGGTCTAGACCGACTATAATTTTCTTGCTGGCTTTTTTTTTTTTTTTTTTTTTTTAATAAACTCCGAATGTTGACAACCTCAGAAGATGACGAAAAACAAAGTTCATCAATTTTATTGATATTTTAGTTCTTACTTTATTCAATTTTAGAATAAACATATGTTTTTTGTTTACATTTTCTCAGTTTCCGTCTTTTACAATACTGAAACAATAAATCATTTTGTTTCCTAACGAGTAAGGAAATTAGAAATATTTACACAGTCTATAGAAATTTCGATATGAAATTATTTCGATCACGACTCCGTAAATTAGACCCCAGGGCTGATTGCACACATAAGTCTGTCGGTATATATATTTTTTTATTTTATTATTACTAGAAGATCCCAGCCCTCGAAAGTTGAGTGCAAATTCTTTTTTTTTTTTTTTTCATTCAATAAATTACTTTATGCTAATCAAGTTTAGCCAATTCACGATTCAACACTTTTTATTGTCGTGATGGTAATACAAAACGCTAATGTAAAGTTGATTGTGCACGCATAACTTTCCTCAATCTGTACGTTAACTTTCGTGTTTCATAATGTAAAGTTGATTGTGCACGCATAACTTTCCTCAGAAAGAAAGAAAGAAAGAGCTTGATCCACTGAGTGTTCTTAGACTTGTGTCAACAGCCTACATTAATTTGAACTCTAGTTATAGAGGTTTCAGTGAAGGAAAATATAGAAAAAATCTTGAAAAAATTGAATGTAAAGTTGATTGTGCACGCATGACTTTCCTCAAACTCAAGGAATTTAAGCACTTAATAGCTCAAAAGAAAGAGCTTGATCCACTGAGTGTTCTGAGAGTGAAACGATCAAGATCTATTCATTACAAGAGGAGCTATTAGAATTCGAATTGCTTAAGTGAATGTGTCCCGTAAGAAATGTACAGGGAGGAATCGAGTTTGAGTATAACTTGAGTATGGTGGGAGTTGAGTAAATTTCAATGATTGATGACATATCTGTATCTTAATACATTTCATTAAAAAAAAAATTAAGGAAATCGGCCGGATAGAACGGACAGACGAATTCACTTTAGTTTTCATAATTTTTTTTTAATATATAAGATTATTATTATTTTTTTTTTTGTGGAAATTTTCGTTATTAGTGCATGTTTTTCGTTTTATAGAAATATTTAAGCCCAAATTTTCTATTTTTTAGTGCATGGAAGTCGCAGCCCTGCTTATGATTATTAGGAGTATTAATTAATATGTAGAGTTACCCCTTATAATTACAAAAGCTCGTTCCTTATCATTGAATTTTAATTTTTTTATTACTTTTATGAAGATTTTACAATTTACTTAAAATATTTTCATTTACCAAACTTAAAATCACTAAGAGCCGCGCTAAATAATTTTAAAAAATAAATTTTTAATCGCAAACAAATATATATTGTATAAATTGAAGTATTAGCCTCCGATTTTTGGCTAGAATCCTTTCAGACGTGTATCATCTGGTTCGAGTGTATATTCCTTCTATTGTTTCTTGCCTAACGGTATTAAAGTTCATTTCTAGCTCAGCTTTAGTTCCAGTTCAGATTCGAGTGATAGTTCCTTTGTAGATTTAGTTCGATCAAACGTTTAAATTTTATGAAAGATTTTTTTGTTGACTATTTCCAAATGTAACTAAATATGGCCTATCCTCGCTGGGACATTCGAATTTTTCAAATGGCCTGAAGAATTTAAAATCTTTTTTGTCTTTGGTTTGTAGTAAATTATTCCATACCATATTTGCCAAAGTAGCTTGCCCATATTGACTGAAATGAATACAATCAACGGCATAGTATCGCAAATCGGTACCGCCATTCGTAAGGTTGGGCAAAACCATATTTACAGTAAAAGTTTGTGGCATGGCGGCAAAATTGTCTGTTTGAAATTCGGGCAGAGCAGGTACGTCTTGATCAATATCTTGAAGACGTTCAATAATTTGTGATATATTTTGCAATTGTTTAGAATTCAAAGAATCGCTTATAACACAATGACAGCTAACTTTATGAAAATAATCACAAAAGACGGGCAGTTTATTCATTGATCCAATAATATTTACTATATTTGGTACTGGTATAATATTTACAAATGCTCTGGGAATATTATCTTTTAGAATTTTCAATGTTTTGTATAAATCTTTGCGATGATTTGCTAGAAAATCTTCAATATTATCATAGTGACACATATCAACGCAAACATCGTTGCCACCTACAAACAAAGAAATCATTTTCCAATGTTTATTCATATCGACCTTGGGATCGGTTTGTAGACGTTTGACCAGAACATTAGCCATATATGGCATATCCTGAATGGTGGCAAAGGCATCGGCTACATTAAAACGTGATAAACGATATTTTGACAAAGTATTTGCCACCGCATAACCATATAAATTTGGATTGAAAACTTTCAAAATATTTGGCAATGTTAAGGAAGTACGCCAATTATTGAGGCCTCCACCTAAAAACGTATGACCACGAAATTCTGCAAACGACTCAAGATATGTTCTTCCCATAATAGCTGAACCGGATGTTAAGGAATCGCCAATGGCTCCTATAATATCGATATCGCCCGGCCTTAAACGATGTACACTTGTGGGCGGTTCTGGAGATCGTGTGTTGTTTAACTTGCATGGAAATGGTATAGATTTTGGGATTTTACGTTGTATTCTGCCTTTGTTTACATTATATTTGTAGCCTGCCTTACGATTGCTATAATATTGTTGCAAAATAAAGTATCTGAAGGAATTGTAAACATCACGAAATACATCTAAATTAGACACGGCTAGTTGTCCTTGGCGAGCATTCTCCTCTGAAAATGTTTTTGCTTGAATGTTGGACTTTCTAAGGAAATAATTAATCTCTTTTTGTTGTTGTTGCCCCTTAACACATACCAGTGTTCTGCAGGATAAACATATTAGGAATACTGACCATAATTTAATTGATGTCATGCTAAAAAGAGTAGACATTTTTTTAATATCCTAGAATTCTCTAGATGAATAAAGAAAAATCAAAATTAAAATCAAATTATTTTGCAAAACAATCGAAGATAAAAAACAAGCTTTTGAGAAAAATTTTGAGAAAAAAACATTTGGTTGAAAATTATTCGCAATAGTTAGTCGTTGATAATTTTACTCTAAGTAATAGTAATGCGCCTAAGGCGTCCATAAAAAAATTAAAAACACTTTAATTATTATTAAAATTGCATTTGTCTTAATATTTTTTAATGGCTTCTATATTTCTTTTCTTAAGCTGAAATTATATATGAAATAATACGTTTTTTTTTTTCTAATATGATGTGATTTTTTTTTTTAATTCCCAGTTTACTTGTTTTCAATTGAAGAGTGATTTATTAAAATTTGCAATTAAAATTGTGTTTTAAAATTTCCAATAAAATCTATTTATGTGGAAGAAAAAAGAAACGAGTTAAAAACAATTTTTTGGCAAATATTGTATCTATTTAGTAGTTTATTTATTTGAGTTGATTTTCAACTAAAGTTTTAAAGTAAATAAAAGATTTTTATTATAGTTGCAATACACTAAATCAGCTGTGATATTACTTATAAGTGTGATGTATTTAAATTATATACAATTTATGTTTTAATGTTTTTATTAAATGTTAAATGTAGTGCATCTTAATGTTAAAAGATTTATTTTACTAAAAAAAAAAACTGATGAATTCAACAATAAATATTGACGAAACGCTGGTATAAAAAATATGTAATAAAAATCTTTTATTTACATTAAAACTTTAGGTCAAAATTAATTCAAATAAATAAACTAATAGAAAACTATTAAACTTGACCAAAAAAATAATAATAGAAAAAAATATTGTTAATATTTTTCAGCCTTGAAATATTAAAATTTTAATCTATTATTATTTTCCATAAAAATAAAAACCTTATTTTCGATCTTTATCATTTTACAAATTAATCAGTCTCAAGATCGAATGTTTTTACTTTAAATCAAGGTTCAGAAAATACACACATGAAACACACAATGTTCTGTTCAAAAGCAGCCAACACATATCTTTATTTTCATATCAATTATGTGCGTTTCTAAATTTTCTACGGTGCCCAACACAACCATGACTGTGTTCGTTTTAATATTTCGTTATTTACACGAACATTTTTGTATCACATACTTTTTGTTTCAATCACACATAAAGCACACATTTTTGAGTGTTGCTTTATTTGAAGTTCATGTTCTGGTAAGTGTAGGGAAAAAAAACACAGAACATGTACAATAAACAGGTTCGAGTTCAGTTATATTTTAAGTCGTGTTGTGGCTCGTGTAGTAAGAAAAAACACAACATGTACAATAAACAGGTTCGAGTTCAGTTATATTTTAAGTCGTGTTTACATATATGTACGAGTTTTTTATTCAGTGTGTGTTTTTTTCTGAACTCTGCTTTAAATAAAGCAAAAAACAATGGCATATTTGTTTCAAAAATTTATCTATATTCTGCATGACAGGTTATACAGCTGTTTTGTATACTATTTAATCCCTTTCAAATATAACAAACTAAAACATAAAACAACTTTGAAGCAAATATGTTTGTATATGAATACACTTTGAATACTACAATATATGTGTTTTGCGTTTGCTAAAATCACATTTAGCGTTACGGCTTACAGTGGACCATATTTTGAGAAGGCGGCCAAAAATCATTATTTTTTTTTTTTTTTTTGTTACCGATTTTAAAGTTATGTTATTCATTTGAAAGTAAATACTAGTAAACCTCGGGAGCCAAAAAATTGAGACTCTATCTCAACTATATCACAGCGAACAGGGTCTTCGAAAATGGGCTTCTCAATATTTTGCTAAAATTAAAAATTTCTTTGAAAATTTCTTTGAAAATTTTTATTTTTGAATGACTGTAACTTTTTTGATTTAAAAGATTTTGAAGTGAAATAAATTTTGTATAATTTTGTGGCTTCCATACTATTAATGTTAAAAATGTAAAATCACTGAGTCATTCCGAAATTTAAAAAAAAAATTTTTTTAAAAAAGGTCAAAATTTTCCGAAAATCTCCTATTTAATAGAGCATAACTCCTACCAGTCAAAAGAAGTCAGAAAAAATCTTGCACTCTTCTATAGTCCGAACCCTCCCCTATGCTCCTATACCCCATTATACACCCGCCAGTTTCAGCCCGTGTACCCCAGAACAATTTTTCTGAACCAAGGATAGATATTTTCTACAAAATGTATGAATACAAAAGTTGTCCACTATGTGGTTAGGATATATTAAGTTTGAGGTGATGTTTGTAACTGCCGAAAATATTGGACCTTTATCCATCTTTTATTATACGGATCGACTCAAAAACACTTTCTGAGTCGATTAAACGATGTCCGTCCGTCCGTCTGAGTGTTATGAATACAAAAGTTGGTCGTACCGGTGCACCGCGGTGTATTTTTTTGCGTGTCGGTAGAGTTGTCAGGAGTTGTTATATACTTATAAAAAAGGGTTGAGATATAATGCGCTTAATTGTTACAGGTACATTTACATAGGTATCTTTCAAAAACCTTAATAGTCTGAATTAGAGTTATATAGTTTAAATACCTGACAAAATGGGAAACAATTTAAATAACAGGTAAATGGTAAAAAAAGACTATTGCGACATAGCCCTTTAAGATATGAGCAGGTATGCTTCACCTTTTAAAAGGGGTTAGGGTGTGGGTTTTTTATGCTTCTAAAAGTGGTAATAAAAGATAAAAAATTTTATTTTACATAATTGCAAGAAGGAGTATTTATAATAATGTTTCCACAATTATTATTCATTACAATTTGTGCAATGGCTAAGTACTGTTACAGAGATCTGGCAGATATTTATTTTCAACGAAATGATGTAGATGATGAAATTTTGCACATAGTGAGCAACGACTTCTTTAAGAACTGTAACCTAGAAGACATTGAAATGCACAAAGGAAATTTGAAAAGACGGTACATTGAATGCTCTCATAGCAAGGCAAAGATGTACAAACGTTATCAATACTGGTTAATAAAGGAACTTATTTTTGAGAGTGCATCTACAACTGCCAACGAAAGTGGAAAAAAGGGTCGACCAGCAAAACCAATTGACGGATGTAATGAAAGATCTCGAAGGCGCAAGCTGGAGAATATCAATGAAGAAATTTCTCAAAGAATTATTAAGGATTCATTTTTGCACCAAATTCAACCAACCCAAAATAAAACAAGTAAGAAAATTACAGTCGGTCTAGACCGACTAGACGATACCCTATACCATGCGTTTAGAAACCCTATCTCTTAGGCCCAACTAACTGGACATAGAAAATAAGCAAAAACCAAATTTGAGTGGGATTTTTATTATTTTTTTTGGCTGCAGATATGAAAAAGTTCATATCGGATGCTATATCTATATACCTATATGGGGACTAGGACTAGGTCCAAAAATGGACCAATCCTGATCATGCTTGGTAAAGTCTCTTGTATTTTGCAAAAATATATACAAACAAAATTTGAGAAGAATCAGTGCATTATTTTTGTTTTTAATAGATTTAAGTGAAGATCGGGAAGCAGTCTATATGGGGCCAAAGGGATCATTTTTGGACTACTCGTTAGTGGATGTAATGAACGCATACAAACCCAATTTGAGTAAGATCTATATGACAATTTGGATCTTATGGCAGTTTATGTCGATTTCATAGGGGTAATTTGTATGGGGGCTAGGTCTGAACATGGACCGATTCTCGATTTTAATAGCGTTCATCCCATGGCCGATAAAAGCTTACATACCAAATTTCATCAAAATATATTCATATTTGCGACCTGCAGTTTGAATACAAGGTTTACATGGACACACAGACGGACGGACGGACGGACGGACGGACATTGTTAAATCAACTCAGAGAGTGATTCTGATTCGATCGGTATAATTAAAGATGGGTCTAGGTCAAATATTTTTGGTTGTTACAAACAGCAGCACAAAGTCATTATACCCAAACCACATAGTGGTATATGGTATAAAAAATCGCCAATATGAAAGAAAAAATGAAAACTAAAAATGAAACATGGAAAATGAAAAATGGAGAATGGAAAATGGAAAATGAAAGACAGAAAATGGAAAATGTAAAATGTAACATGTAAAATGTAAAATGTAAAATATAAAATGTAAAATGTAAAATGTAAAACGTAAAATGTAAAATGTAAAATATAAAGTGTAAAATGTAAAATGTAAAATGTAAAATGTAAAATGTAAAATGTAAAATGTAAAATGTAAAATGTAAAATGTAAAATGTAAAATGTAAAATGTAAAATGTAAAATGTAAAATGTAAAAAGTAAAATGTAAAATGTAAAATGTAAAATGTAAAATGTAAAATGTAAAATGTAAAATGTAAAATGTAAAATGTAAAATGTAAAATGTAAAATGTAAAATGTAAAATGTAAAATGTAAAATGTAAAATGTAAAATGTAAAATGTAAAATGTAAAATGTAAAATGTAAAATGTAAAATGTAAAATGTAAAATGTAAAATGTAAAATGTAAAATGTAAAATGTAAAATGTAAAATGTAAAATGTAAAATGTAAAATGTAAAATGTAAAATGTAAAATGTAAAATGTAAAATGTAAAATGTAAAATGTAAAATGTAAAATGTAAAATGTAAAATGTAAAATGTAAAATGTAAAATGTAAAATGTAAAATGTAAAATGTAAAATGTAAAATGTAAAATGTAAAATGTAAAATGTAAAATGTAAAATGTAAAATGTAAAATGTAAAATGTAAAATGTAAAATGTAAAATGTAAAATGTAAAATGTAAAATGTAAAATGTAAAATATAAAATGTAAAATGTAAAATGTAAAATGTAAAATGTAATATATAAAATGTAAAATGTAAAATGTAAACGGTAAAATGTAAAATGAAAAATGGAAAATGAAAAAAGAAAATTGAAAAATAAAAAATTAAAAATGGAAAATGAAAAATGGAAAATAGAAAATGAAAAATGGAGAATAGAAAATGAAAAATGGAAAATGAAAAACGGAAAATGGAAAATGAAAAATGGAAAATAGAAAATGAAAAATGGAGAATGGAAAATGAAAATTGAAAAATGAAAAATGGAAAACGAAAATTGAAAATTGAAAAATGGAAAATGAAAATTGAAAAATGAAAAATGGAAAATGGTAAGTGGAAAATGGAAAACGAGAACTGAAATATGAAAAATGGAAAATGGAAAATGAAAATTGCAAAATGAAAAATGGAAAATGGAAAAAGAAAATTGAAAAATGAAAAATGGAAAATGCAAAACAGAAAATGGAGAATGAAATTGAAAAATGAAAATTGAAAAATGAAAAATGACAAATGGAAAATGGAATTTGAAAATTGAAAAATTAAAAGTGAAAAACGGAAAATGGAAAATGAAAAATGGAAAAAGGAAATTGAAAATTTAAAAATTAAAAATGGAATATGGAAAATAAAATATGAAAAATGTAAATTGTAAAATGAAAATTGAAAAATGGAAAATGAAAATTAAAACATGGAAAATGGAAAATGAGAATTGAAAAATGGAAAATTGAAAAATGAAGAATGGAAAATGAAAATTAAAAAATTAAAAATGGAAAATGGAAAATAGAAAATGAAAAATGAAAAACGAAAAACGAAAAATGAAAATTGAAAAATGAAAAACGGAAAATGAAAAATGAAAAATGAAAAATGAAAAATAAAAAATGAAAAATGGAAAATGAAAAATGAAAACTGAAAAATGAAAAATGGAAATTGGAAAATGGAAAATGGAACATGAAAATTGAAAAATGAAAAACGGAAAATGAAAAATGAAAAATGGAAAATGAAAAATAAAAAATGAAAAATGGAAAATGAAAGCTGAAAAATGAAAAATGAAAATTGAAAAATGGAAAATGAAAAATGAAAACTGAAAAATTAAAAATGGAAATTGGAAAATGGAACATCAAAATTGAAAAATGAAAAATTAAAAATGGAAAACGCAAAATGGAAAATGAAAAATGGAAAATGAAAAATTGAAAATGAAAATTGAAAAATTAAAAATTGAAAATGAAAAATGGAAAATGAAAATTGAAAATGGAAAACGGAAAATTGAAAATGAAAATTGAAAAATGGAAAATGGAAAATGAAAATTGAATATTAAAAATTGAAAAATTGAAAATGGAAAATGAAAATTGAAAAATTAAAAATGGAAATTGGAAAATAAAAATTGAAAAATGAATAATGAAAAATGGAAAATGGAAAACACAAAAATTAAAAATTAAATATTAAAAATTAAAAATAAAAAATTAAAAATTAAAAATTAAAGACTCAGGTGGAGGGTATCAAAAAATTCGGCACAGCCGAATTTAACGCTCTTACTTGTTTTTTTTTTTTTTTTTTAATTAAACAGCTTTTCTTTTTCATTTAATTTATTAATATCGTTATGAAAAGAATGAAAATGTAGCTTACAAACCTTTAAATTAATTTCCTTAAATACTTTTTTGCAAATAAGGCACTAGGATTACCAAACACATTTATAATCATAAAATATTTTTAGTATATTGCTATTAATTTTTTTCAGTTCATTTAAAAAAAATCAGCATGCATCAACGTGTGTGAATAATTTATTTACTTTTCTGAAAACTTTTGTAGAGAAATAAATTGACAATTCACCACAGATTTACGTTGAAAACAAGTTATATTATTATAATAGTTGCGCCTATCATTGACTAACTGATATACTGATCTGCTGATACGGTAACGCTGTATGATTAACGCGTGGTGGTCGCGCCGCGAAACTACACATTTTCAAGTTTTTTCAATTTTTTCCGTGATTTTTGAAATAAAACTAATTGATTACTTATTTTTTACTTCTAAATAACACTGCGCCGCGCGACCACCTCCCACACGTGAATGGGAGAATCTAGATTTTTTTAAATCATATATTATTTGTCCCAGGAATCAGGACATTAAATTTTTAGTTTTTTAATTTAGAATTTACAAAAATAATATTACGCGTGTCAAAAGGCTAATATATATTCCTAACCAATGTTAATTGTCCCGTATTTGTATGCTTGATAATTTGGGTGGGAAACATAATATCGGAAACTAAGTGCCGACGGTAAAATGGATGAAATTTTATTAGGCTTGCCAGATCGATATACATAAAATATTGGCGGTGAATATAAAACCGCTTATATCCATTAAAAATAAGCGTTATAGAGTAAAATGGTTTAAATTCCCCCGCTTTAAAAGACCTCAACCGCATTATTGCCAAATCGGAAGACGTAATATAATATCGGTGAATATAAAATCGCTTACAACTCGAAAACTTAGCTTCCTAGAGCAGAATGTTTCTAATTGTGCCCCCTTTTTGCACTAATATCACTAAAGGAAATTAATTTTAATAAATATTTCGCGTATATTAAATTAAAGTGTTTTTAAATTTTCAACGGACGCTTGCAACTATTTACAACCAAAAAAAAATTTTAACAAAAGCTGTAGTTGAACTCTACTTTTAATATGTCAAATAAACAAACCTTTCTAACATAAAGTTGAAAAATATTTATTATACGGCTACTTAGAAGAAGTTTTATTTTCTTATTGTTCTGCTTTCTCGGATTAAAACGTCATTTATTTTTCCCTTTTCACATCCAAGCCACTGGTTCCAATATAATATATTCAATATAATGTCGCTTAAGTTTTGATATGTTCTAAACCTTTTAACGTGTTGCAACCAACTGATTGTTGTAAATAGCACTAGCATAGTTTTAAACTTCACATGCACCTTGAAGTGCAGTATTATTAGTGCGAATTTACAATTAGATTACAAATTACTTGTGCATTGAATACAAAGCCAACTAGTTTGGAGTTTTCAAAGTAGAAGTTCAAGTTGAAGTTGTCTATTAAAAAAAAAAAAGTTTTAGAGATTGAAGAGAATATACGTGAAAAATGTATGTAAGTTAATTACATGTAAATATATTACCTAGTCGCCATTTTGCACTCCATTTTTCAAAAACAAGTATTAGTAAATATATTAGAAGTTTATGTTTTATAAAAAAGAAAAATCACGAGTTATTATACATGTATGAGGCAAGAATCCAATAGGAATATGAACCAAGATCCAAAATTCATACATAGTGTAACAATGGTAAATAGATATACAACTAAAAAACATAAAAATGTGACATTAAAACAAGGTATAAACAAATAATTTATTACTAAGATAAAAGAGCAAAAAACAAGTTTTCGCAAAATTAATCTAACTCTCATGAAAAAGTATAAAATACATTATTTTTATGACCTCAGTGAAATAATTTTTTTTTATTGCATATTTATGGGGAATATTCTTGCAATAAATCTTAATTCACCTCCGTGACTCGAGTTGGCTTCAAATTAGGTCAAGAGCTTGTTTTTTATGCTAGATACACACGAGGCAACGCTTGCTTCAACATGGCTGTGTTAAACGGTAGCTATGTTGCCAATTGATTTTTGTGTTGTAGCAACCGTTACCAGAAATATCAAAAAATGTTGATATTTTTGGTCGGTTGCCACAACCGTTGCTTCGTGTGTATCATTGTTTCAGTTCGTCGGAAGCAGGCGAGTAGGGAAGTTCGTGCGGAGTAAAATTAGGCGAAAAAAAGAGGAAAGGCAAATGACAATTGCAAATAATTAATAAATTTTAAATAAAATAAATTTTACTAACTTCATTAACGAATATAAAAATTTAAGAGAGTTTCTGAAAAACATAAAAATAAAAATCTGAGAAAAAAGCATACGCTTGTGTCTTTTCTGTACCATAGCTGCACACAGTGCTGAGGTTGCGGCGATAGTTGCCACGTGTGTAGTGTACAAACAGAAGATGTTGCTAAAACACGTTGCTTTGACGGTTGCCTCGTATGTATCTAGCCAGTGTTCGCCAATTCAGAGTTTTCAAAGGGTATCTTCACCCCTTCCTAAAATTTTAAAGGGTGTTTTCATAAACTAAAGGGTATTTTTTAAATCTACAGCAAAATAAATTTTTTGGCTAAATTAATTTCCACTGATTACACAAGTCAACAAGTGCCAAGGAACTGTATATAAACTAGGACTTCATACTGATTACAAAAACAACAAAAAGTTGTAATTCTTACGTGTATTTTTCTAGTATTTTGCTTTTGTGCATATATAAAAAAAAGTGATTTTTTGCATTATTATTTACATAAAAACTTTCTTTTTCGTGACTTTCGTGAATGATGTGCAGTGGGAAGGTCTCGTTGCATTCCCCAACAGTAGTCAGCCATCATATGCCGATCCCACAAGATCCAAGATTATCTGGGAATCGGTCGAGATGACTATGAAGGTAGTGCAATGTGATAGACATGTTGCATCCCAAGTTTCTAAAGTTATCTAGCATGTGGTTAACATTTTGGCGATAGTTGCTTGACTTGTAATTTCCAAGAAAGTTTTTAATACCTTCAACAAAAGAAGTCCAAGCAGGCCGTTCCAAATCATTCATTGAATTTAGGAAACTGGAATCTTTAATTAATTTTCTTATTTGTGGACCATCAAAAACTCCCGCTTTTATCTTCTCTAGCTTAGTCCTGGAAATTTTGTCGTTATATAAGAGAAATACTGGCCATTTTTATCCAGGGCTTTGACAAACTGCTTCATAAGACCTAGTTTAATGTGCAAGGGAGGCAATATAATTTTTTCTTTTGGAACTAAAGGTGGATTTATGATGTTATGATTTCCAACCTCCAACGCCTCATGTACTGGCCAATTTAGTTTTTCCCAGTGTAGGTGCGTGGTCCGGCTGTCCCACAGACAATAAAAACATGGATATTTTGTGAATCCACTTTGCTGTAATAATAAGAAATTAGTCACCTTAAGATCAACACAAATAATCCATTGGTGCTCGCTATATTTGATTTTGTCTAGCACAAGTGCGATATTTAGGTATATTTCTTTTAATCTTGTAGAATGGGCAATTGGAAGTGAACCACATGTATTGCCATTGTGTAAAAGTACACACTTCGTTTGCACTTGTGTAAAAGTACACACTTCGTCCATTGCCAGAATAAGGCCTTGTACATCAGAACAAAATACAATATCGTCTTCCGAATGAAAAAATTGCTCTCTCTCTTTGCGATAGTATGTCACTTTTGTATGTGATGCCAACAAGTTTCTTTCTTTTAGTCTAGAAGCCAACACCTCTGCAGATTTTTTAGGTAATTCAAGATCTCTTACCATATCATTTAATTCTTGTTTCAATAATTTGGGGTTTGTAGACGGTATTTCTTCAAAATCACTATCGCTACTCATTTCGACAAGGATTTCTTCAAACAAGGGATCATTTTTAGAGCATAATTTTGGAACAGGTACTTCCTGGGAATGTGGTAGAGGTCTTCTGGCTGATTCTACGACTGGATAAATCATTTTTTTTCAGATTAATTCCACGTAGTTTAATACAGCAAAAGTAGTAGTCATCTAAGTGTTTTTTTTTTTTGTTATTTCCACTGCATAGTCACTCCGAATTTCATACGACGTCTTTGACCATTCATACACTGTCTTAAATGTTCACAGCACATTTTGCAAACCATTTGAGGAATCCACGGCTTATTTTTATCCTCAATTTGCAAATTAAAATAAAAAAAATAAGCACTTTTTATAAAATCCGTTATAGGTTTTCTAAACTTTTTAACGGTGTAGTCACCATAAATTTAACAAAACACGTTTGGATCATTGAGACAACTTCTTCGCGACTTTTTAACGGTGTAGTCACCACAAATTTAACAAAACACGTTTGGATCATTGAGACAACTTCTTCGCGACGACGACATGTTATTAAAATTAATTTATTAAACAATATTACCGATAGGGACATTCGACAGCTGCTATTAAAAATTGACATTAAATCCAAAACTACACGTAGAAAAAAATTTTTTTTCACATTTTTAGTATTTCCAATGTCGGCATGTTACAGAACCACTAACGGTTTCTCGCATCATTTAACTTTTTTTAATTTGTTGACTTGTGTTATGTTTAAACATGGCAGTGATATGCATTAATAAAACTGTGATACATTTGCTTTTTGCTTCCACTTTTTTAACACCAGTAGCGAAATCCATGTCACATTGAACAACATCATTTTCCTTACTCAAAAAAAAAAAAAAAAATTGGGGCCTTCGCAAGAAATCCTTGAAAGGATTTCCACATATTTATCACGAAGTCTGGCTCGCTTAGCACTCTTTATGCGGTTTTGGAATGAAAATCCTCTTTCGCAAGCTGCAGTAGAGACTGGTAAAGTTAAGGCAATCATTAATTATTTCATGTACTCTGGATACATGCACTCCTCATCCTCTATCCCAGCTCATTTGACATGCAAATCAACTTGCAAAATTTTTGCATGTCCATTTTGGCCTAACATAAATTTCACTTCATACCATTCATCCTGCAACTTATTCTGTTTAGGAAGAATGCTACTATATATAGGGTATAGTTCTTTATTGCAATATATTTTCATCAAACTATCCACGGCTTCATGAAAGGGTTTATTTGATGGAGGAGCAGACGGGTTTAACACCAAGTCGAAATTTAAAAATGTTTCAGTGGTATCATCGTCAAACCCTTTATAAAGGTTATTTACCAGTGTGCATAAAAAAACGTCTTTTCCTTTCTGGAAACTATTTTGTGATAGGTTATTGGAAGAAATTTTTATGTGCATGTAGTAACCATTTTTTCTTTCATCTCATCCAAAAATGCTGTTAAATATTTTTCAGGCTCTTTGCCCATTTTCTCTAATCTTTGCAAAAAAAAAGAGCACGCCGAGAACCAGTCTTGGTGGCTCTAGAAATGAGAATCACGCATGCGTACTAGCTAGGAATAAGACCGCGATGAATCATTACTAGACGCTTGCGCAATGGGACACTGAGATTATCGAAGTATTGGCGATTAATCAGAGTTGGATGGAGTTGGTACCGATGCGTGAAAATTCATGCATGAGGGTAATTCTGAGGGGTGAAATAGATTTTCAATGCGTGTTCACGCATATTTCACGCATTTTGGCGAACCCTGTATCTAGCATTATTTATTCACTTCATGTGGGGTATGTAATTACAATGGCATTGTAAACTAAATTATATTACATTAAAAAGAGATACTTACAATACGTATTAATATATTATTTCTTAAAATTTTTAATAAGATATTTAAGTAGTTAAATAACACGAACAATTTAGAGCAAAATGATAAAATTAGGGATAAATTTAAGTCAGTTCAAACACACAATCATAAATAGTTTATTAAAATATCTTTAAACTTCCGTAATGAGTGGGAAAAATGTCTATCACTATAATGAAGAACCGTATTCCATAATCTACCAACACGAACTGTAAATGAGCGTTGCATATATAGTGTAGAAAATTGTGGACATATTAAGCCCCTCACACTACATGAACTCATAAAATTAAACCTCTCTAAAATTAAACCGCTCCTACTTTAAACGTCTTATAAAAAAGTAAGAGTAATCTCATATTTATAAAGTCCTAAAAATTCGTTCCTAGAAACTTTATCAAATACGGGATTACATGTGCCCGATATCCCAAACCATATAAGTACATTAGGGTAGCCCTTCGTTATATGGAGGGAAAAAAAGTGTTCAAACTGTCGATCTCACCCCCTAGAAATATGCGAATAGCAAAAAAACTGATAAATACAAAGTTTTGGGACAATCGAAAAACGTTTAGGTGGCGCAAAGCGATTGATAATTTCAAGTGCGTTTATATGGGGAAAATATGACTTTTTTTCAGATTTTACGAAAATTTCGTTCTATAGTTTAATTTTACCGCCAAGCTGTTATATAATTCGGGATCAGTATTAAATTATCCTTTTAAAAGGCTATAAAACTTCAAAATCGAATAAAACCTCGCCAAGAAATAGCAAATGCCCCAGACCACTTTTGTGCCAAAAAAAACTAGGTCATGAAATTTGATGGCATTTTTTTCAACTTTGAGAAATTGATTAAAGCCATCATTCTTTTTTGGTCTCTATACTTATAAGATATGAAGTATTGTTTTATTACCACGTTGTTAACCTATTGCGCATTGAGACCGAAAATTGGAAATGTTTTTGATAAAATTTTTAAAACTCCTTTTTCAAGTTTGAAAAAATTTTCTTAAACAAAATTTAAAAAAATTAATATATTACTTTACGGTTTTATTAAATATATGATGCAGATTAACTGTGTGAATTTTTAAATAAATCCCTCTACCAGAATTTTTTTGACAAGGATTTTATTTTTGCGGATTTCGAGAAAACTTGGATTTTTGTGAAATATTCTGTAAATGTACTCTTTCTAAATACTTTGTATTAAAAATTCATCACTTTTCTACTTTTAAATGTTATATTTCATCTTAATAGCCTAGGGTTTCGGAAAAAAATAATATTACTCCTTTAACCCTTTTGGAATTGGGTCATATATGACCCCAAGCTAATAAAAGATAATTTATTCAAAAAAGTCAAATATTTTGTAAGTGCTGTCCAATTTTTAGATGCGACACTTAAAATATAATAACCAAATGTGTAGAAGTTTCGTTCCAAAAATTTGGGATAAATCCGAGAACGTTAACCCATTATTTGCCAAGGCCAGATTTGGATTTTAAGATATTTTTACATAAAAATTACCGAAAACGAGTTTTTCTATTACACTCGATGAAACCACTATGTAGAATTTGAGAAAAATAATTTGGTTAATTTTTATTAACCAAAAGATCAAAATTATCCATTGTGATATATCTCTGGTACAATTATCTGCTTATTGCTCGCGAATATAAATTAAAACAAATTAAGTCAAAATAGGACGTTTTTTGAAATTCACTTTGATTTAATTTTGTAATTTATTCCATTAAGAGTAGTATTAATTTATTTATATTTTATATATAATATTATATTTGAAATTTACTTTTATTTAGTAAACTACTTAAAACTGGGAAATGAAATTGTAGAAGTTTCAAAACATGTAGGTGACATTGAAGATAATATAAAGCGACCGATTATAAAAAATCAAAAAATGTCAACCATTATAAGTAATGGCATCTTCACCGATTGACCTGAAATTTTTTTTGGCGTTTTTTATCAATATCCACCAAATGGTTGGGTGAGACAGCAAGAAATTCAACTATTACTTTATTACATAAAGAAATTTTATAACAAAATTGGTTAAAAGTTGTTTTAATTTATATTCGCGAGCAAATAGCAGATAATTACACCAAAGATTTATCACAATGGATTATTTTGATCCCAGAAGCACTGAATGGTTTAATAAATAAAATTTAACCGACTTATTTTTCTTAAATTCTAAATAGTGGTATCAACGAGTTTAATAGAAAAATTCGTTTTAGCTAATTTTTATTTTAAAATATCTTAAAATCCAAAGCTGGCCTTGGCAAATAATGGGTTAACGTTCTCGGATTTATCCCAAATTTTTGGAACGAAACTTCTACATATTTGGTTATTATATTTTAAGTGTCGCATCTAAAAATTAGACAGCGCTTAAAAAATATTTGAATTTTTTGAATAAATTGTCTTTTATTAGTTTGGGGTCATATGTGACCCCAATTCCAAAAGGGTTAATGGAGTGATATTATTTTTTTCCGAAACCCTAGGCTATTAAGATAAAATATAACATTTAAAAGTAGAAAAGAAACATTTAAATTTAGAAAGAGTACATTTACAGACTATTTCACAAAAATCCAATTTTTCTCGAAATCCTCGAAATTGAAATCGTTGTCAAAAGAATTGTGGCAGAGAGATTTACTTAAAAATTCACACAGTTAATCTGCAACATGTATTTAATAAAACCTTAAAGTGATAGGTTCATTTTTTTAAATTTTGTTTAAGAAAATTTTTTCAAACTTGAAAAAGGAGTTTTAAAAATTTTATCAAAAAATTTCCAATTTTCGATTTCGATTTTCACATTCTCAAAGTTGAAAAAAATGCCATCAAATTTCATGACCTAGTTTTTTTTTGGCACAAAAGTGGTCTGGGGCATTTGCTATTTCTTGTCGAGGTTTCATACGATTTTGAAGTTTTATAGCCTTTTGAAAGGATAATTTAATACTGATCCCGAATTATGTAACAGCTTGTCGGAAAAATTAAATTATAGAACGAAATTTTCGTAAAATTTGAAAAAAAGTCATATTTTCCCCATATAAACACACTTGAAATTTCCAATCGCATTGCGCCACGACTAAACGCTTTTTGATTGGCCCAAAACTTTGTATTTATCAGTTTTTTTGCTATTCGCATATTTCTAGGGGGGTGAGACCGACAGTTTGAACACTTTTTTTATTAAGGGCCACCCTAGTATATATACTGTAGCCTAAAAATTACCAACGAGAATAGCAAAAAGACATTTACCTAAAATATACTCATCTTACATTAAATGCATTTAATTAAACATTTTGTTTAATCCTCTGCATCTTTTATTTCATTTTACAAAAGTAGAGCATTAGGTTAAATTTCTTTTGATATACACGCACACTCTCACATATATAACAAGTTATATTAAAAAGCACATCCAAACTGTTAAGCATACAAATGCATTTATACATAGAATGAACCTCAGCATCGACATCTACAAAATGTTCTTCCATTTTATATATCTTGTTATTTTATGCAGACAAATGCGGTTTTTAACCTTGAAAATATTGTATTACAGCCACAAGTAGATATACATATGTAGATGCACATACACATATTTGTTGCAATCTATGCTACAGTTTTTCATGCCATTCAACTTGTGTCTAGATTGGACTTTAAGTATAAAAATAAAAAGACCAAGTCGTGTCAGACAGTTTAAGTTTATTTTATTTTAACGAGTGTGTGTGTGTGTGTGTTTGTGTGTGTGTTTCGTTCTGTACTTCCCACACTATCTGTTTATTTGTATGACTGTATGCTTCTCATTTCCCAGGTTGATCGGACATATAAAAGCATTAGTACGTATTTATTTTGCTGCTGAGTAATTTTTCAAAAAGGAAATATTCTCCAAAGCAGCTCTGTTTTTTATTATATGTATATTATATGTAAATGTGTTTTTGTGTATTATATACAGTTAGTCAAAAGAATTAATAGCTTCAAAAAAAATATATTTTAATATCTAAACTGCATTTGACAATAAAACATACTTCAGTTAAACTTCAACTTTTCATCTGAGACAGACATAGGAACATTGCTAATTATTTTACAACTTTAAATTATTTAAATACGTTCTAAGCAAATTTTTGGGACGACCTTGAACATTTCCATTGAAATTGTTGTTTAAAAAATTAAAAAAATAAATTAAACATATGGTACAATCAGCCCGAGAAAATATTTTATGAAGCAGAAAATGAGACAACAAAATTCTTTGGGTGAAAATCATATATTTATTTGGGTGGATGACATTTGACAATTATATAGAAAATTTAATACTTTGGAATTTAACCTCGAATTGTTTCATAGAAATTTCAAACGTTCGTTATTTTTATAAAATGAAGAAGCAGAATATTGTTAATGTTTAACTACTCATGATCTTTTCTTGAAAATATTTTTTTTTTTTTTTTTTTTTTTAGGGAAAAATTTTTATGTGACAAAATTTTAAAATTTCGAGGTGAAAATATCTTTTTTTTTTTTTTTTAAATCTAATTTTGAAAAAATTTTTGAAATGCAAAAGGTTTTAGTGAACGATATTTTTTTGGAAATAAAAAACAACTTTTAAGTCTAAGATTAAAATGAGAAGGCAACAATTTTTAAGTAAAAAAAAATTAAGAGAAATTATAATTTTGAGGAAAAAAGTTTTTGAGCTGAAAATAAATTCACCAAGTTAAAAAAAAAATCCGGACCAACCAATATTTACATTGGTAAACTATATTTTTGAGGAGGATAAATTTTATTAACAATTTTTATGTGAAAAACAATTTTTTATTTGAAATTAAAAAACAAAAATTGCTTGGCTTTGAACATTGTTTTTTTTTTTCATGGATTCAGAAAAATAGTAAAAATCAATATTCATTTTTGATAAATTAAATTTGAGATAGAACAAACTATAAGAGAAAAATTATTAAAAATAATTTTAATAATTTATTTGTATCTAAAATATAAGTAAAACTAAATTAAGACGTAAATCGTTATTTGTGGAAAAAACTCATTTGTTGCGAAATAACGTTTTGAGGCAAAGAAAATACTCAGCCCTGTTCTTGAAACGTTGTTATTTGAATAAGAGTGAATTTAAAATCACATGAAATTGAAATTTTGGGTTTCTTGAAACCATTTTTTTTATTTATTTAATGGAAACATATGTTTGAGTTAAGAACCATATGTTTGAGTTAAGAACAAATGTTATCTAGAAACCGAGGTGCCATATGGTTCTTTATTCAGTTTCACAAAAAACTTTTAAGTGCTTTGTGCATGTTTTTTCTTAAGTTTATAGAAAAAGTATAAAGAAAAATATTTTCTTTTAAAATAACAACTTATTTGTCCATTTAATTGTTTTTGTTCTTCAATTTCATTCAACCAAAAATGACTTTTCTATTTTTAAAAAGTTAGGCATCACCAAAAAAAAATTCGATATTCAAATAAATTGGATTTGACTGGCATCACTACTGTTTCGAACATATGTAAAAAAATAAAAATATGTGATTTGATGAAATTTTTTTTTTTAATTCCTTTATTTGCAATAATTAGTGCATAAAGAATCTATGTTATAATTGAAAAAATTATAATGGAAAATAGATTGTGTAAATAAAAAGTTTTTATTATAGTTATAGAACAGCATCATCGCAAAAAGTGTGTTTTATTAACATCGACCACTTATTACGAGTTTTTTTTTAAATCAGCGCAAAATGTAAACGTTTTTTAAAATCGTTTTTTTTTTTTTTTTTTTTCATAAAATTAATGTCTAATTTTTTAAAATAATGACAAGGTTCAATAAAAAACATGTTAGAGTTTAAATATCAATAAGTTTTTTTATCTCTTAAGACCTGCTTAGTAGAAAAAAAGGGCATTTGTTTTGATTTCACAAAGCCTTTTCTATGTGAATTAAAACGAGAAAAAAATATTCTTATTGAAATTAGAGAACAGCAAAAAACTCATAGATTTAAGAATTTTTCTTTAAATGGTGCGTGGTAAAGAAGAAGAAAGCATATATTTCAAAATTCATAACTGCACTTGTATTCTTAATCGGACCGGTTTCTGGCATTTCAGCCTTCATCAGCGATTTATTGAACATTGTGATAATTGTTATGTTTTAATTGAATAGATTGTTTCTATATGAAAATTTTTTCTACTTAGGGCGGCCGTGAGGTTTTGAACCATGAACCTTCACATACACTCGTACTTCCACTTTTTGGTCAGCGCTTTAACACACTCACCTAAAGTCAGGCCTACGAGCAGTGTGGTTAGATTCAGTTTCGTACCATACAGCTTTACTTTGTATTAATTTCAGAAGATACAACTCTGTCCAAACAAACAATCGTTATTTTTGAATTTTGAATATTTTTTTGCATTTATACTTCTAATTTCCACTATTCTCAGTTTTCGTAAGAGTTGTCATATGTGATGTACGGTTTTCTACATACCTACATATGCACTTTTACATATATTTGAGATGACGCTTTTTGAAGCGAAGAAATTTTTTGTTTTGTTAGACTTAGTCATTTTTCAGACATATTGCAATTATTGCAAATTTTAATTTTGTTTAAATGGTGCGTGGTAAAGAAGAAGAAAGCATATATTTCAAAATTCATAACTGCACTTGTATTCTTAATCGGACCGGTTTCTGGCATTTCAGCCTTCATCAGCGATTTATTGAACATTGTGATAATTGTTATGTTTTAATTGAATAGATTGTTTCTATATGAAAATTTTTTCTACTTAGGGCGGCCGTGAGGTTTTGAACCATGAACCTTCACATACACTCGTACTTCCACTTTTTGGTCAGCGCTTTAACACACTCACCTAAAGTCAGGCCTACGAGCAGTGTGGTTAGATTCAGTTTCGTACCATACAGCTTTACTTTGTATTAATTTCAGAAGATACAACTCTGTCCAAACAAACAATCGTTATTTTTGAATTTTGAATATTTTTTTGCATTTATACTTCTAATTTCCACTATTCTCAGTTTTCGTAAGAGTTGTCATATGTGATGTACGGTTTTCTACATACCTACATATGCACTTTTACATATATTTGAGATGACGCTTTTTGAAGCGAAGAAATTTTTTGTTTTGTTAGACTTAGTCATTTTTCAGACATATTGCAATTATTGCAAATTTTAATTTTGTTTAAATGGTGCGTGGTAAAGAAGAAGAAAGCATATATTTCAAAATTCATAACTGCACTTGTATTCTTAATCGGACCGGTTTCTGGCATTTCAGCCTTCATCAGCGATTTATTGAACATTGTGATAATTGTTATGTTTTAATTGAATAGATTGTTTCTATATGAAAATTTTTTCTACTTAGGGCGGCCGTGAGGTTTTGAACCATGAACCTTCACATACACTCGTACTTCCACTTTTTGGTCAGCGCTTTAACACACTCACCTAAAGTCAGGCCTACGAGCAGTGTGGTTAGATTCAGTTTCGTACCATACAGCTTTACTTTGTATTAATTTCAGAAGATACAACTCTGTCCAAACAAACAATCGTTATTTTTGAATTTTGAATATTTTTTTGCATTTATACTTCTAATTTCCACTATTCTCAGTTTTCGTAAGAGTTGTCATATGTGATGTACGGTTTTCTACATACCTACATATGCACTTTTACATATATTTGAGATGACGCTTTTTGAAGCGAAGAAATTTTTTGTTTTGTTAGACTTAGTCATTTTTCAGACATATTGCAATTATTGCAAATTTTAATTTTGTTTAAATGGTGCGTGGTAAAGAAGAAGAAAGCATATATTTCAAAATTCATAACTGCACTTGTATTCTTAATCGGACCGGTTTCTGGCATTTCAGCCTTCATCAGCGATTTATTGAACATTGTGATAATTGTTATGTTTTAATTGAATAGATTGTTTCTATATGAAAATTTTTTCTACTTAGGGCGGCCGTGAGGTTTTGAACCATGAACCTTCACATACACTCGTACTTCCACTTTTTGGTCAGCGCTTTAACACACTCACCTAAAGTCAGGCCTACGAGCAGTGTGGTTAGATTCAGTTTCGTACCATACAGCTTTACTTTGTATTAATTTCAGAAGATACAACTCTGTCCAAACAAACAATCGTTATTTTTGAATTTTGAATATTTTTTTGCATTTATACTTCTAATTTCCACTATTCTCAGTTTTCGTAAGAGTTGTCATATGTGATGTATGGTTTTGTACATACCTACATATGCACTTTTACATATATTTGAGATGACGCTTTTTGAAGCGAAGAAATTTTTTGTTTTACGAGTTTTTTTTGTGATAGTGGTTTCAAGAACAGGGGTGACTGACTAAATTTTGGTGATATAACAAATTGAGTAAATAAAAAATTTGAGTGAAAATCATATTTTTAAGTAAAAAAAAATATTTGAGGCGAAAATCATATATTGACGTAAAAATTTTTATTTTATGAGAAAAATCTGGTTTTGCAGGAAAATGACAAAAAAAAACTTAATTTTGAGGGAAAACTATTTATTCAAACTAGCAGAGCCTCGAATTTCAAGGGCAAATTCTAGGAAATTTTATTTTTTCATTAAATTTTTGCCTTTCAATGTGTTTTTTTTTTTTTTAATCTATATACATATATAAAAAAATTATGAATATTTAAATAAAATTGTGAATTTATAAATAAAATTCATTAAATATAATTATAAATATTTGTTGAACACACAGAAGATATATAACTGGGATTGTTAATTAATAATTTTATAAGAGCCTAAAGGTATACTAATCAATTTTAGCCAATTCACAATTCAACACAAATAACACTGTCCAACAAATTAAGACTTTTTGAATGGAACAGAATAGCGACCACATAATTCTGAAAGGGTATGTTGAGTAGATCATTTTGGTAGAACAAACTTATGGTCCAGCACGTCTGAGTATTTTTTTTACAGTGGGTCAAAGTTTTCATTTTTTGGTCGAAGGGAGCATTATACTTTATGAAAAAAATGCTGTAAGTTAATGTCTGAGAGAATTCTTATGGCCAGAGTTGTATTGTGGAATTGTATGAGGATTATTTTTGTGGAAGATCTTAACCCTCTAAATGGTCTCTTTATGGGTCAATTTGACCCTTTTTTCGAGAAAATCAAAAAATATCCTTTAAAAAAGGACATTTAAGGATTAAAATATTCTACGAAAATGTTTGCCGAAAAATTTCAGTGGGGGTCACCAAAGACACCATTGTTGTAAATAAAGCTCTTTATGCTTAATTAGTAAAATTATACACCAACATATACAAAACAGGTAAAAACGGCGTCAAGTTCGGCCGGGCCAAACACTAAGTTCTCGCGTCTAGTCAGCTGTGACTTACAAATCGGGTGTGATATTTATTAAAATTAATAATAAAAAATAAAAGGCGGTTGAGGCACCGGAACACCTTCACAGCGCACTTCTGGTAAAAGGACATTATTTGTTGCTTCGTATGTCATTGTCGCGTAGTGCCTTTGGCTTCTACCAAATTTGTAATTTACGCCGAAATAGCATGTATCTGATTTGTGATCTTCAGGTTCAATCCATGTAATAGGCGCAGAAAATGGCAGCGCCTTAGTACCGCCTTTGTACCAGGTCAAAAGACCACTTTCGCAAGTAGTACATACAGTTCAGATAAAAATCGTATTCCAAAGAAAAGAAAATATGGTTCTTCAATTGTAGGCAATATCTTTCTTCTATTTTAGTGGTGCGTAAAATGTCCACAAATAAAACAAAACCAATCTCTTAATTTGCAAACAGAATCCGCCATGCTTATTTAAGCTTTAATTTTTCTTTTTTTATATTAATTTTAGTAAAAATCACACCCGATATGTACTGCTTAGTAGCTCAATTATGCTTAAATTTTTTCTTTTATTTTTTATTATTAATTTTAAGAAATATCACACCCGATTTGTAAGTCACAGCTGACTAGGCGCGAGAACTCAGTGTTTGGCCCGGCCGAACTTGACGCCGTTTTTACCTGTTTTGTATATGTTGGTGTATAATTTTACTAATTAAGCATAAAGAGCTTTATTTACAACAATGGTGTCTTTGGTGACCCCCACTGAAATTTTTCGGCAAACATTTTCGTAGAATATTTTAATCCTTAAATGTCCTTTTTTAAAGGATATTTTTTGATTTTCTCGAAAAAAGGGTCAAATTGACCCATAAAGAGACCAGTTAGAGGGTTAAGATCTTCCACAAAAATAATCCTCATACAATTCCACAATACAACTCTGACCATAAGAATTCTCTCAGACATTAACTTACAGCATTTTTTTCATAAAGTATAATGCTCCCTTCGACCAAAAAATGAAAACTTTGACCCACTGTAAAAAAATACTCAGACGTGCTGGATTATAAGTTTGTTGTACAAAAATGATCTACTCAACATACCCTTTCAGAATTATAGGGTCGCTATTCTGTTCCAAAAATGCTGTTGGACAGTGTAATTTGTGAATTGGATTTGAAAAAAAAAAGAAAAAATATATATATAAACTTATATATAAAATAAAAAAAATTAAGCTCTTATATTAGAAAACTCGAAGAAATTTTTAATAAAAAAAACCTTTAAACGTTAGGATATCCAATGTACTTGTATTCTTTAATCGAAGAAAAAATTTAACTATTTTCCTGATTTTTCGATTTCTTTAGTGAGTGGAAAAATTTTAATTAATCCGTAATATTGCACTCCTTTTCAACTCTGCATACAAAATGTCTACCAAGTTTACTTACGGGATTTTACACAAACACATCCATTTATGGATAAACTCTCTTATACAAATACAAGCAAAGTCTATTAACCGAAACATTATTTTTTTGCAATGTTATTTAAGTTTTTATATGTTGGCATAGAGTATGGTTGGTCTGGCTTTTGGGGTTGCTAGCTCTGTATCTTGGAATGGCTAAAAAATATTCGTCTGTTAGCAGGCAAAGATGTCTGTAGTTGTATGTGTATTGAGTGCTACTGCTTCTGATGCGGTTCTTGTTGTTTTAAACTACGTATTTAAATGTATTGGAGTGTGAGTGTTCTAGGTTAAGGTGATTTTCTATATACTTTTTCAAAATATTTACACTTGTTTATGAATGAATGAAAGTATTCTATGTGTGTATTCTACTGCTTGCAATTTCATGGATATTTAAGTTAAAGGAGAAAAAAAATATTTTTTTAAATGAATTTTATTTCTTTTTATTTTAATGTTAAGAAAGGTCAAGCCTTAAATGAAGTGAAAGTGTTTTGAATAATGCAATAAAAAATTTCGTTATGCGAACCAATGTATATAAAGTATACACATATGTATATACAAATTTAATTTGAGCAAAATTAAGTTAGGGAATTCAAAATTGTTTTACAAAGAAAATTGAGCTTCAATTTTTTGGTATCTGATTAAAGATGCTTTAGAAGTCAACAGGTAACCACAGCATTTAAAACATATTTTCAACTTTTGAGTTAAAGTGGCTTTCCCGTTAGGGTTATATTAGCTAATAAAGTGTATATGAGAATTGTCTGTTTAAATTATCCATGTTCTGGCTTTTAGCCACTTTTAGGTTGGCTTTCAATCTGTTCATCTTAAATGTGTCTGATATTATGAGGAACTGTTCGATGTATTTAAGCACAAATTTTTGGCATTTAAATATTCTTTAAATTTTTATTGAGTTAGTTGTGTAATTACCTGTTTAAAAATGTTACCATTATGGTTGAAACTTACCTGAAAAGAAAAAGAAAATAAAGTAAAATAATATTTCAAAAATATTTTACATACTCGAATTTTAAAAGAAAAATGTATTAATAATAAGAAAATTATAACACTGTGTCCCACTATTTTTGAAAGTAGCTGACAAAAATTATGTAAAACTTATTATTTAATAACTAGTTGATTGTGTGGCGCCTAGGCGCCCGTTTAAAAATTATGAATAAAACAAACAGTTTAAATTTAAATACACGAAAAATTTATAATAAATTAAATTCCTTTTAATATAGTAGTAAACTGAAAATTATATTGTTACATATGTACATATGAAAAAAGATTGTGTTTGTAGAAATTGTATAAATCATAAGTATCAAAACAGATAAGAAATATTTGGCAAAAAAGTTTTTCAATTTAGAATCTCTTAAAAAAACTATATTTCGTGTGCAATATCATTGGTCATGTAATAATTTTCCTTGCTGTGGGTTCGATTGACAAAGCCACATACAGTTGGCCGTGTGAAAATACCGCAGTCTCCAAATTAATGCCAACATAATCAAATGACTGGCCCTGAGCCTTGTTTATGGTAATTGCATATGCAGGTATTACTGGAAACTGGCGGCGCTTAATATGAAAGGTAATGTGGTGTCGGTTGGGGCGAGATCAATCCTAGGAATTAGAACCGTATCATTTTGATCAGCGTTACAGAATTTGTCAGTCAGAGAGTCAGTGATCAGCGTAAATATATTTAAGATATTACCCGGCCCTCGCACGTTAAATTTTTGGCTTTCAGGTTTTAATGCAGTCACACTTTTTTACTCTTTTTTACTAAACAATCATACGTTTCAATTCTCTCTTTCAATTTTTCAATGGGACAGTTGCTTAACAATTTTTTGACTATTGTATGTGTGATCAATTTGACTTGAACGTGGGAAGGCCGGGTAAAGTGAGGAGATTGGAGATTCCCAAAATTATTAAAATTTAATACAATGGAGTGCGCTTATAACGTACCCTGGTTGTAATAAATTTTTGTTTATAGCGAAGAATTTGTTCGGTCCCAAGAGTTTTAATCACATTTTTCATACAAATTGATTCTCTTATAGCGAACAGTGGTTATATCAAACTTTTGACTTTAACAAACAATTTTTTAATTTTAATTTAATTTAATTTTAATTTAATTTGATTTTAATTTAATTTTAATACAAAACAAAAACTTCGATTTTCAAATTAAGTTTTGTAAAAGGTCCCTTTATGTATATTTTTGCAAAAGTTTGCCATTAGCCAACCTTTGCCTTGTACTTTCTGCTTCTATACATAAGGAGTTTTTAATATTATATGATTTTAAAAATATATTTTATTTTGATAGAAACTCGGTAATTTTAGACTTATTAAGGCAAACTATTAATATGTATCTTTTTAATAATTTAATTTATGTTTTATAACGTTTTAAAATGCATCAAACTAAATAAACTTATTCAACTAAAAAAAGTTTTTAAACCTTTCGGACAAAGCAAAAAAATACTACGGTTATAACGAACTTAGTCGAACTAATTTGGCCGGTTCCGCCTAGTTCGTTATAACCGAATTCCATTTTACTGTAAAAAAAATAGAATAGCATATAAAAAAAAAAAACGTTTTAGAGCAAGGTTCCTAAAAGTTTCTTAAGGTAAGGTTTTAAAAGTTAAAAAAAGTCGTATTTTCATAATTATTTTTTGAAGATATGAATAATGTTGGATTATTTATATCATATACACGTTATAGCATAACATTTGAACAATCTTTGAAAAATTTTCAATTAAAAATTTTAACAAATAAGTCCGTGACAGGTAATCTCCGGAGGCGTTGTTGTTTTGCGGTGAACATCATAACTCGTTACCGGATCATATGAAATAAAAAATCGAAATGCGTTTCAAAGGTGACATGTTTCCTGAGGTAGTGACGAAGAGTTTTTTAGAATTTTTTTTTTTTACAGCATTTTGAAGTGAAAAACGATTTTTGTTATACATTTCGGGAATTTGTTGTCCAAAAATGGGGAAGAAAATGGAATTAAAAAAACTCTTCGTGGTTACCTGATGATTTATGTGTAGATCCAAAATTTCAAAAGAATCGGTCAAGTAGATTTTGAGTTATGATGTTGACGGACTTCGAACATTTATTTGCGAGAAAATCGGTTTAGAGTTTTCTAAAAACTGATTTATATACTATATACCGTATGAGGCCGGTCGCTGAAAACGCTGTATCTTCTTAAGTTTTGCTCTGATTTACTTAAAATTTTCACAAAACACACTCGACATGTTGTGCATTCAGAAAGAGAAATGCAAAAAAAGGTTTTATAACCTACCACCCCTTAAGGAAGTGCAAACACCAATACACCTACACAAAAGAGAAAAAAATATTTCATATTTCGTCATACATGTAAACTGAAAAAAGAGAACTAAATTTTTTGCAAAGTAAAAAATTATTCAAATTAAAATCTTTAGTATACCTATAAAAAAAAATTATTTTCCCAGCTCTCTTCTGAAATTACAATGTAATTTAATTATGCAAAGTTACAATAATTTAAATTTTAAACTTAATATTGCACTATTTTTTCAATGGCTATAAACGAAATCATACGTTGGACAACAACAAAATCCACATTGAAGATCTCTTTTTTCTCAAATATTTATCAAAAAATCATACTCTTTGTAAGTGCTGGCCATCAGAGAACCTGAGCGAAAGCACTCTTAACAATACAAAACAATTTTGAGATGAAAAACAAAACAGACAAACGGATAAGTTTAGTTTGATAAAGGAAGTATGTATGCATATCGGACGACGTTAAATGAGAAAAATAAAAAATGTTTAAAATTTCATTCATTCCATTTTTTGCAGAATTTTCTCATTGACCAACAATGGGAATTTAAAGAAGAATTTGAATAGATATTAGTTTTTTTTGATGAATTTTTTGGGCTCAATTTATTTCATATGTAACACGAAATCTGCATATGTAGTGCTATTGTCGTTAGCAGTGTTGCCAATTTAGACAACTTATTGTAATTTCGACGATTTTTCAATTTGTTAAAATGATTTGTTAAATTTGTTAAAACGATGATTGAAGATTTAAAATTTTCAGTAGTATAAAAATTTCGATTTCAAGGGCTAACAATTAATGGTTTGTTTATCGAAAATTGATAGTTTTTGTTCAGTGTAAATGGAAATTACAAAATATGTATAGATTTAATTCTGGGTCAAGTCGTTTCAAAACGGTCTATTTAAGATTTAAGTTTTAATTACGGCGATACTTTAAACCTATATTATATGTTTCAGTTATAGATACATATCAATAAAATTATTTGGTTGATTGCTGTGTTAAATTTTTTTCGTTGAAATTTCATCTCTAATACATTTTTATATATAGAAATAACAAATGCTGTAATAATATTCGTAATATGAATGATATAAATAAATTTTATTGTTTCCTTTTGTAATATTTTTTCGAATTTTATAAGCGGTAAAATTTTCTTGGCAATTTCTTGTTTTAAAATGACGATTTTGGCGATTTAGTTTCAAAAATTGTCGATTTTCAAAAGCTTTTATTAGCAGCACTGGTCGGTAACAAAGAAGAGAGAAAATTGTGTGTGTGTTTGTATCAAATGAGAAAGATTAAATTTTGTTTGTGTATTTCGCATAGCTTTGTATGGAGTGCTATGTGTGTGTATTATTTCAGCGTTACAGAATCAGTCAGTCAGTCAGTGAGTCAGGGATCAGCGTAAATATATTTAAGATTTTAATTTTTTAATAAAAAAAAGTCCGGGGATTTTGGATCTCAAATGTGTTCATATGATTTAAAAATGGAAGTGGCGACTTTTGGTGGTTTCTTAACCCCCTCCCATTCGAAAATGGATTTTGTTTATAAATTTTATTTTTAGTTTTAAAATCGAAACACTCTTTTATTACAAATCCCATCCTAAAATTTCTAATGGTCTACAAATAAAAAAAAAATACTACCGAAACGAAGCAATGTTTTTTAACTAATCTGGATGCGCTAAATTCGAATCTAGAATAAAAATTGGGCTATCACGTCTTGTTCATTTTTTATCGCATGCTAGCAATACTGTAAAACAGTCAAATCTGACACTACAATTTCACAATTATTAATTTGACAGCAGCCCACATTCATTCTAAATCTTCATATTTGTAGCGTTTAAACATGTCAGGGAGATCGTGAGTTACCGATTCAAGCTATTTGGTTGGAAAAAAAAGGATATGCAATATCAGAATCATTAACATATGCATATTTACACTATATTTACTTAAATCTATCAAAAAACAAAAATATTGCAGATTTTTCTCAAATTTGGTTTGTATATTTTTTTGTACATATATAGTCAGGATCGGTCGATTTTCTATATCTAATTATTTGGACCTAAAAGATAGGATCTCTAAACACATAGGTCTCGTATAGTCGGTCTTATTTATTTTAAATTCCTTCTTAGAAGGCAAGACCTCAGACACGCCCTTTCACAGATTTTAAGAATGTCTTGGAGTCAGGGATCTAAGCTCAGAACCATTTATCAAAGCTACAGATTTCTTGAAATTCATTTTTGCTTTTTTGCTAGCTTTAAAGTAAAAATACTTCTATGTGCGTCGGACGTAATGTTACACCATTTCCAATTGAATTTGAGGAAATTCCAATTGAAATTGTGATTTTCCATTTGTAAGTCCGAGTTCACACAAGGCAACTTTTGTTGCGCAATTCTTGAGTTTGCTGGAGAGAGGGGAAAGAAGAGTGGTACGGAGTTGCTTGTACTCGGCAACTCGTTTTGTTGAAAAATTATTATTATTATTTCATTAATTTTTTTTTTTTTTTTATCATTTCATTTTTTCTCTATCTTCCATTTTTTCACACAAAAAGATTTTTCACTTTGGACCAATAATAATTTCTTTTTACATAAGCTGATAAAGTGAACTGTCAAAAATGTAAGAATTTGAAAGCAAAAGAAAACGAAAAGTTGCGGCAATAAATTTCTCTGTGTGAACATTAAGGCAACTTTAAAAGAGAATTGAAAAAAAGTTGCGCAACAAAAATTGTCTTGTGTGAACCTAGACTAATTGAGAAAATTTCAAGTGAAATTGAGATTTTTCAATTGAAATTGAGAAAATTTCAAATGAAATTGCGATTTTCTTTTTGATATTGAGAACATTTCAATTGAAATTGAGATTTTTCATTTGAAATTGGGAAAATTCCAAATGAAATTGAGATTTTTCGTTTGAAATTGAGAAAATTTCAAATGAAATTGAGAATTTTTCATTTGAAATTGGGAAAATTACAAATGAAATTGAGAAAATAGAAACGAGTTTTAAAATTTTTTGGTGAGATTAAGTTAAAAACTTTTATTGAAAATGGATGCAAAAATTAAATTGAACTTGGTATTATGATTAAAGAAAGTTAGATTATATAAAGAAATGTGATATTTAGTTTCCGACTTGCATATCCTCCCTTTGCAAAGCCGCTTGGTGAAAAGTTGTTGCATGCTGAATGGCTCTGCTGCAATCTCCAATTGTTATTATTCCTTTGGAATCATCTATTCTGCTTTCCAGGTATATGAGCCGTTGTTCTCCAATGTTTGGTGGTGTAACAAATGTAATTGTCATGTTTGATTTCACATGGCTTTTGATTTTGGACCAAATATTTTTAATGGGGTTCAACAGCGGGGAGTGGGGGCTCATTCTAAGCAGAGTAGCAGGAGAGTTTTCAAGCACTTGCTCCAGTCTGCTATGACACGGGGCATTATCGCAAACTAAAACGAGCTCAGATAACGTGGCACCGGTTTCTTCCCTACGTCTATCCATTAGAAGAACACCAGACGCTCCTATCGCTCCTATCAAATGCACAATAGGGACACTTGAGGTAGGAATAGTCTGAACTGACCGGGAACCCACTCTCGACCATCCATGTTTCCTGCGGCAGAATAAATTAAAGTTCGTTTCATCCATCCAGGCCACCTCCTTTCCTTCCCTTAGGTATTCATTGAGTTTCATGACGTACTCCATAAGTTTCCTTTTATTATCAGGGCTGATCGTTGCCACAGGTTCCACATGAATGGCTTTTATGGAATAAAGTCTTCCATGCAAGGTGTTCGAAATAGTTGAAGTAGCCATACGTTTTTCCAACCTCGAAACAATTTTCTCAGAAATCTGCTTGAGGATGATATCTGGTTTTTCTTCAACCCATGATAATATGATGACCACTTCTTCAGCAGTTAAAGAATGCGGCTTTTTACCTCCTCTTTTTGATGGGGTTGACTTCGCTTCGTTTACCCAACGATGTGTAGTTTTATATGGAATATCCAATGACACAGCTAATTCACACCAATCGTTTCCCCTGTTGGCTGCTTCCGCTATTCGGACACGGTCTTGCTCACAGTTCTTCTTGTACAACTTTCTCTCTATTGCTTCTCCATCTATGTATAAATAACAATCAAACATAATTAAGAACTTTTTATTTTATATTTTTATATTTTACTAGCTGTTTTTACCCGGTCTTGCCCGGGATCCAAAGGGTCTTGACTTGAAAAATGGGTCACTATGCTTACCAGGCGCTGAGTACTATGTCCCCGATGAACCATTCCTCAAAAAAATTAACTTACTCCCAAAAAATTTTTATGGGATTGGGGAATTTGTTCATGGTGAAAAAATTCCCTATGTTCGCGTTTTTTGGGCGAACAAATTCATGTTTTATTTCAATTTAAAATTTTGTTTTTTTTTTTTTTTTTAATTTAGAACTTTTTTTTATAAGACGCTACAGCAAAAATACTTCAAATATAAGCTGCGAAACCGCCTTAATTTTTTTTGAATTTTATTTATTTTGAAAACATCAAATATAATGGAATCGTTTGCAAATTAAAGGAATCAGAACTTTTAAAAATTGAATTACTTTATTCAATAAGTGATCACCATTGAGCAGAGACGTCAAAGAAAAACAGAAAATGAATGCGACGTTTAATATTGTGCCGCAATGTTGCTTTAAGCAACTGCTTATAGTATATGTATAGTAATTATTGCACATACGTAGATAACACTAATCATAAGACTTTTCACTGAGCTGTGTCCCGCGAGCGAGTCGCGTCCGCGTCCGCGCTTTTGGCAGCTACACCCGTGCTGCCGCGCAGTTGTCGTCAATTTATTTGAATCCCAAAATATATTTTTCAGAACATTCCTATATTTTAGCTGAGCTGTGTTCCGTGGGCGCGTCGCGTCTGCGTCCGCGCGCCCCTTCCGCGCCTTTGGCAGCTACACCCGTGCTGCCGCGCAGTTGTCAACTTATTTTAATCGCCAAAATATATTTTTCAGATCATTGCAATATTTTAGCTGAGCTGTGTTTGCGAGCGCGTCGCGTCCGCGCGCCGCTTCCGCGCGTTTGGCAGCCACACCAGTGCTGCCTCGCAGTTGTTGTCAACCTATTTTAATTGCCAAATATTATTTTTCAGATTATCCGATATTTGAGTGCAGCTGTGTTCCGCGAGCACATTGAGTCGTGTCCGCGTATCGAAATTATGCTATTGAAAAGAATACAGATTTTAAATACGTTTATTGAGAGCAGTATGGATATTTTGTTCATTTCTTTTGGGGACCTTTATTTAAAAATTTGGGGAATTTGTTCATTTTTTGGAGAATTTGTGCATTGGGGGCTAAGTGCTGAGCGCATGCTTACCACTACAAGTTAGCATGGATTATTTTGAGTGTATTATGTCTAAAAGTTACGAATTTTAGTTATTCTAGAGCTTGGGGATATACAGCAATTCTGGTTTTTCCTTCTGGGGCATATACGAAAAGCTTGTGCTGGCTCCCAACTCTGGAGCAGGCGACAAATAATTGTCTATGAAAAAAACAGGGAGATTCTAAGTTGATACCTGCTACCGTAAGTTATGTTAGGAACAACTTTTTGTACCATCTCTTGCAATGAAAAACCAACTTACAAAAGTCTTCTGGTGGGGCTATTACAGTCATTTCAAGAGTTTCACATTCCCTGGACTTAGCTTGTCTTATCCGTTGGGCCTGAAGACATTGTTGAGACGTTTCCGGAGTTTCAGATTCCCTCGACTAAGCTTGGCTTAGCTGCTGGATTTCTAGACGCACTGGAGTAGATTCAGGCATTTCCGCTTCTCTTACAAAGCTTGTCTTGATCTTTGGGCTTCAAGACGTTATTGGTTTTATCAATAGCGACTAAAATAAAGCAAGCCAATGTTAAAAAATCGAACAAAACTTTTTATGAACCTAAACAAAAATGGTACGACTGGAATTGTTTCCGTTTTCGTGCAGTTATGCTGAAAAATCTTAAAAAATATAGAAAAAAATACACAACCCTAAACAAATCACGCTATTTTTCTTCAAGGAAGAAATATTTGAAATTATGTAGTGAAAAAAAGATGGAATTTTACAACTGTAACATTAAAAAACTAGATAAAGTAAAATGTAGCAAAGACTGGTGGAATTTATCAAACTCTTTAAAAACTCGTGCTCCTGTATCAAAAGGTAATCTAAGTGCTGATGACTTTTTTTCACACTTTGGATCGGTTCTACAAATTCGTGATGATGTCAATGTAATAAGATGGTGTATGCCTTATTTTGTCGATGCTCTACTGGACTCTCCTTTTGAATTCTGCGAGCTATATGCTGTCATAAAAAATCTTAAATTAAACAAAGCTCCAGGACAAGATGGAATTCCATATGAATTTTATAAATTTGCTCCCCATTGTCTCCTTAATGAAATACTGATTGTGTTTAATAATATCTTCCTTTGGGAAAAAGTACCAGCATCTTTCAAGCAGTCGATTTTGATACCATTATTTAAAAAAGGCGATCCGAATTTAGCAACAAACTATAGAGGCCTATCTTTAATAGACTCTATCTGTAAAATTTTTAATAACATCTTGTTAAATCGAATTACATATTGGCTATCATATAATAATATTTTGAATGAGTTTCAAGCTGGATTTAGAAAAGATTATTCTACCGTTGACAACATATTTAATCTTGTCAACATTGTAAATTTGAATAAATTGAGTAATAAGTATACTTATGCTTTCTTTGTTGATTTTTCGTGTGCATTCGATATGATACCCAGAAACAGTCTTTTCTACAAACTATCGTGCATAGGCCTATCATCAAAAATTATTAGAATCTTGGAATCGTTATATGATAACACAGTGAGCCGAATATGGGATGGAGTTTCATTTTCTGAATATTTCCCAGTACAGTGCGGAGTAAAGCAAGGTTGCATTCTGAGTCCAGTTTTGTTTTCCTTATACATTAACGATCTCCCAGATATTTTACCTGGTGGACTTCATATTGCCAACATGAATATAAAAGTTTTGCTATACGCAGATGATATTGTCATACTCTCAGACACCCCCGGTGGTTTGCAGGAAATGATTGATGCTCTACTTCGGTATTGTAAATTATGGAGTCTAAAAGTAAATTTGGCGAAATCAAAAGTAGTCATATTTCGGAAAGGTCCAAGAATTTCATCTGACTTAGTATGGCTTTATGAAAATGAAAATATTGAAATTGTGAACAGCTACACGTATCTTGGTGTGGATATAACATACAACCTATCATTTAAAAAACATCTTAAAAATAAGCTTTCTGCTTCCAAAATAGCCATTAATTCCACCTGGTCCAAATATATAAATAATCCAAAAATATCAAATAGAAATAAACTAAGAATTTTTGAGGCTTGCTCTCAATCTATAATGTTTTATGCTGCTCAAGTTTGGGGACATGAAGGAAATGATGATGTTGAGAAATTATTCCGTTTTTTTATTAAAAAAATGTTATACCTAACAACTACTACACCCAACTACATGTTATACTTGGAAACTGGTCTCAATTCCTTATTTATTTCAACTTTAAAAATCCATTTTGGCTATATAAACAAAATTTTATCTCTAAACCCCCATAGACTTCCTCGAATATTAGCTGAAAAAGTTATAGAGCTAAATGTTTACTGGGCAAAAGAGTGGTCCAGTTTGTGTAACCAACTGCAGTTTTGTCCTCCAAATAACAGCAAACCTTTATGCGTATATTCTGACGAAATAATAAACATACTTAAATTAAAAGACAAATATGATTTCGCTTTAAATGCTTCGAATTCACAATTCCACGATCTTTACTCGCAACTGGATTATACTGCAACACCTAAACTTACTGCTGAATTTTCCTCTCGAGCTATAAGTTTAATTATAAGGGCTAGAGGTGGCTTACTGAATCTCAATGCACGATGTTTCAAAAATAATACAGATGGTATATGCTCAATTTGTAATATGCAGGAATCTGAAAATACATTCCATTTCATCGGCTTTTGTCCTGTATATAGAGAATATAGATATATTTATTTTGGTCTGAATACTCTAAGTAAAAATGAAGTAATTAATTTATTAAATGGCTCAAATTTCGAATCGCTATACAAATATCTAGAATCATGTATAAAATACAGAAATCTTATTTTAAATGAATTTGAATTATAAAAATCAAGTAAAATTAGAATATAAAATTAAAAATTAATTTTAATTGCCAATCTGGCTTACAGCAATATCGCTACACCAAATATAGATTGTAACTAAATTAATAATTGTATGTACATTTTTAAATTATAATTATACAAATCTATTAATAAATAATAATAATAATAATAAGACGTTATTGGGTTTGCTTAGGTGTTTCAGCATTTCTCGTCTCAGATTGTCTAACTCGTTGAGACTCGAACGAATTTGGGTCTGATCAGGTACTCTAGAGTTCTGTTTTGTTTAAGCCTTTTTGCATTTGAGATAGTGCGGCCTATATGCTATGCTTTCATGTGCAAGGCACAATTGCAAATAGTTCTTTTTCCACCTTTACAACTCATTTATATAGTGAAAAAGATGAAATGGAAATATTTGTAATAGGTTGCTTTCCAATGTAGCCAAAAGGCAAGATGGAAATAGATGTAATATTTTGTTTTCCATTGTATTTAAAAAGGCGAGATGCAAATATTTATAATCGGAATAATCCTGCAGCGGTAGTCAACCTATGAAATAAATCTGCACTAATTTTGGGGTGTTGCAACTCATATAGTAAAAAAGATAAGACGGGAAAATTTGTAATAGGTTGATTTAAAATCTTCTTTTCATAATGGTGTAAACTGAAGAGCAGTAAGTAAAGAGACTTATGTACAAAATTTTTGGGAAGTCCATTGAAAAATTAAAATATAAACAAACACTAAAAGCGTATATAGAAAATTTAAAAAGTGGGCGTGGCCGCTAAAAGTGTATGACGACCTTACATGGGATTTTAGAATAATGTGCAGTAAATTCGATCGAAACCCATAAAAAATTAAAAAAGTGGTCGCAAAAGTAGGCGCGGCCGATAAAAAGCATATGGCGACTTTCCCTGTGGTACATAGAGTGTGTTCCAAATTTCAGAGGAAATCGTTAACAAATAAAAATTTGTATAGCGAACAAATATACCAAAAAGCAGAAAATGAGTTGTATATAAAAAGTGGGCGTCAAAGTAGGCGTGGTCGATAAGAAGCATATGGTGACCTTAGCTGGAGTACAGGGATCGCGTTTGCCGAATCTCAAACAAATCCGTTAGCAAATAAAAATTTGTATAGCGAACAAATATACCAAAAAGCAGAAAATGAATTGTATATAAAAAGTGGGCGAAAAGTAGGCGTGGCCGGTAAGAAGTATATGTTGACCTTAGCTGGAGTACAGGGATTGTGTGTACCAAATTTCAGAGAATATCGTTAACAAATAAAAATTTGTATAGTGAACAAATATGAATAAAACAGAAAAGAAATTTTACATAAAAAGTGGGCGTAACAGTAGGCGTGGTCGATAAGAAGCATAAGAAGCTGGAGTACAGGGATCCTGTGTACCAAATGTCAGAGAAATCCGTTAACAAATAAAAATTTGTATAGTGAACAAATATGAATAAAACAGAAAAGGAATTTTACATAAAAAGTGGGCGTAAAAGTAGGCGTGGCCGGTAAAAAGTATATGGCGACCTTTCCTGGGGTATAGAGATCGTGTGTACAAAATTTCAGGGAAATCCGTTGAAAAATAAAAATTTGGATAGCGGTCAAACAAACAAACAAACAAATAAACAAACAAACAAACAGAAAATGAATTTTATACATATAGATTTTATACTACATATTTTGTACTACATACATATAATATTGTACTTACATCGATCATTTAATGCCGAAAAACAATTGGAATGGAATAAATAATGGCAGGGAACAACACGTTTTACTTCTTCACGCGTCATATTGACAAAACATATTCCACAATTGTCTTTTAGTTCCATCTTGCATGACAATAATTTATGACAATAATTTTATTGCATTGTACACTTTTTTGTATGACATTAATATCCAAACCAATATTGTTAAAATATATATTTTTTACAAATCAAATAGACAGTAAATAATTATAAAGTGAGCAAAAATTTTAGCGTGCAATTTTCGTAATTAAGCAATAAAAAATATTTTGGAGGACCAAATAAAATCAAATTAAATATTTTTAAATTATTTTCTCAGTTTAAAATGGAATTTTTCAATTTCATTTTCAATTTTCTCAATTTCAAATGAAAAATTCTCAGTTTCATTTGTAAATTTCTCAATTTTATTTGAAATTTTCTCAATTTAATTTGAAAAGTTCTCAATTTTATTTGGAATTTTCTCAATTTCACTTGAAAAGTTCTCAATTTCAATTGGAAATGGTGTAGTATAGTGCAATCCAAAAAAGTTTTATGGGTAGTGTCATTTTTTGAATTTTAAAAGTTTTGATTTTTTTTTCTACCAACACTGTATGAAAGAAATCGAAAAATTAAGGGAAAAATGTTGTGGAAATTTTGTCTGTCAATTTTATGGCGTTTAAAGGCAAAAAGGTTTTGCGAGTATGTTTAGCTGTTAAGTTTACTAGGGGCGCCAAAGACCAAATGTTCATACGGGGGATGTTAAATCTTGAATATAGTCAAAAATTAATAATTTCATTTGCAAATGTAAATTTTTATTTGGCTCCAAATAATGTTAAAAATAGAAGCGTTGTTCAATGTATTACTTTTGATTGTAGAACATATCCCTTGAAATGTCCGTTTAAGTAGAATGCCTTAAAAAAAAAATTGCAGATACATATTCATGAAACTTTATTCGCGAAATCCATAAACAATATTTCTCAATTTTTAATTTTCGAATAACCGAGAAACCGCTTTTTAACTCGGTTAACCGTTAAAAATTTTGATTTTGTCTAAGCTAGCCATTTGAATAACGCACAAGTATAAGAAATAAAAAAAAATACATTCATCATTGTATGACGACTTGTGATACCTTAATAAAAACAACAAAAGGTCAGAGAGGTTAGAAAAGTTTTATATTTCTGTTTAAAATATACATTTAGCAAATGAGTTTTTTCAACTGTTAAAATATGTAAAACTACGGGAAACTACGGCTGCACCAAATGATTCAGTTGATACTGAGACTATATCAAAGTTAAAGGTTTTTAATAACATCGGTTTTTTAACTACTGATTTTTCTAACTTATTGAAAACTGCAATTTTATATAACCAGATTTTTTGAATGCTCAACTGAGTATGTCGGCTTTAAGAGATGTGCTTGATTAAGGTCTCCTTTAATGGGTTTAAGTACAGACTGCCCACAGATTCGTTTTCGGTTTAAGCTTTGCTCGACCAAAAAAAACCGAATTCGGTAAATATTCAGTTATGGTATTTCTAGCAGAAAATACAGCCAAATATTTAACTTTTTCAAGTTCTTGATGGCAAATTAATTGCAAAAATTTTTTCAAATTTTAAAATTTCATTCAAAAAATTGCTTTTGGTCAAAAAGTGCGATCTGAGATTGTAGAAGAGGTGTTAATATTGTTTGTTTTGCGAATTTTAATAAATATAATTTTTTAAGCTAAAATTCATTGATTTTTCTCGGAAAATCCAAGAACTGTTACAATAAAAGCGAGTCAAAAATTTTTCATGGTGTTGGTCGATTCGTAAGTAAAATTGCGCGAGTTTGTGGATGCCCTAGGCTATCATAGGGCTCTGTGCTTCCGATTTTAAATGATTAATTGGGTTCATAAAAGCTTTCCTTATGATGGATGTGGCGTATAGACGTGTATAGTCGTTATGACAAAATTTTATGAATTCGTCTACGAAACGCGCTGGATGAAAAAAATTTTCTTTTGATGACCTTGAGAAATTATTGCATATGGTAGGGATAAAAAAAGTTGGAGAGACGTTGGAAAAAGGGTTTTTTTTTTTGCATGCAAAAAGTCACTTTATTTGTCCACCCTTGATTCGAAACGACTCAGTATATTTATGGAATGAATAACTATTTGGGAGCTGGAGTTAATTTTGAAGCTGTTTTAAATATGTTAAGATCGTTCCTAGGTCGATTGGAATTAAAGTATGCTGAAACCATCAATATCGAAAATAATGAAAATTAAAAATTCGTTTTTTTCCCTTTTTGCCAAACTCCATTTTCTGTGGAAACCTCCATAATTTGCACATACTTTTTCTTTGTCTATTCCCTAAAATTATGCCCAGATACATACACAATTTTGTGGTTAATTGGGCTAGTGCAAAGCAGGCGATACCATCGTCATACCATTTACAAATTATCCCCAACATTTTCTCGTTTTAACTGCCTAAAAATTGTTAACTAAAGAGAACAACATAAATGGAAAACAGGCCTTCAAATTGCATATAGATTTTACCTATGGATGTGTTTTCAAAGCAGATGCATCTGCATGTTAGGGGGTGTTTTTTTTTTTTGTGGTTTATGCTTTGTTAACATAATTCTTCTCTATACGAGAGAAGTTTAATTTTTAAATTTGAATTTTCATTTTTCACATGCAAGAAAAGTTACAAAAAATTAGATTTTTTTTAACAAAAGTTCATGGAAGTTTATACTTTTATGTGAGTACATATAAGTTTTAAAATTCTTTTAAATTAACATCAATTGACCTAAGATTAAAAAAAACATTTATTATTAAAAATTATGTTAAGCGTCCCTACAATTAAGTGTTCTTGTTTATAAAGTTAATTGATATGATGAACGTATTAAGTCACTTTAAGTAAAACAACAAGCAGCGTAGGGTCGTTAAGTAATTTACATGTGGAGTTTAATATACAAAATAAAATGATTAAGTTACTTTAAAAAAAAAAGAAGGCAAACATAAAGTTACAAATTAAAAATATAAAACATGTTGTTAGGCAATGTTGCTAAGCACTGTTGCTTAGTAAAATGTTAATAACAATTGATTCAATGTTTTCAAATGATCAGACTGTTATTATTATTTAAAGCTTTTTTGACGATCGTGCATAAAAGTGTAAATTGTAAATTAATAATTAGTAATAAAGCTTTTTAAAAAAATTTAAATACCAGATATTTTCTTTTTTTTAAAAAAAAAAATATATTGTATATGTATATTTATAATCAAAAGTTTAATTTCGATCAATTAATTTCAAATAATTAACGGCAACAAGTCTTATCGTGGTATTGCAAAATTAAGTACTATACCTAAATTCTTTGAAAAAATTATAACTGACCAACTATGTCTTCAAGTCAACACATTGATTTCTGCATTTCAACATGGTTTTCAAAAACGGTGCTCAACTGCAACGAACAATAGTCAACCGGGGTTTTCTTCAAAGAAAGCAAACTGACGCTATTTACACTGACTTCAGCAAGGCATTTCATAAAGTCAACCAGGAATTTCTGATCTTAGCATAAAGTGGATATATTCATATTTAACAAACAGAAAGCAAAATGTACGTTTTAATAATATATCTTCGAAAAATATTAATGTTTTATCTGGAGTACCGCAAGGCAGCCATCTTTGACCGCTTTTATTTGCATTATTTACCTCAAGTTATTCAGTTTTCAAATATCCTGATGTATGCTGACAATGTAAAAGTCTTTATGAGTTATAACCAATATTCCGACCATACTTATCTTCAAAATGATTTGGATTCGTTTCACTCATGGTGCATTTTAAATTTAATGGGGCTAAATCTTAAAAAGTTCAAATAAATTATGTTCTGGGCGTCTTACAACTGGAACAAGTTGATAACTTCTTAGATCTTGGTGTTTTATTAGATTCAAAGCTTAGTTTCGTTCCTCATATTACAATAACATTAAACAAAGCCAGAGGAGTACTTGGTTTTATAAAACGTTGGTCTAAAGAGTTTAATGATCCGTATGCAACAAAAATACTATACACATCACTTGTGAGACCGATTTTAGAATATGCCTCTATAATATGGGACCCTATCTATCAACCTCATGTTGATAGCATTGAATCGGTGCAAAAACAATTCCTACTATTTTGCCTACGTAGTTTAAATTTTAACCCTTTAAATCTTACGTCGCACAGTGGACCATATTTTGAGAAGGCGGCCAAAAATCATTTTTTTTTTTTTGTTACCGATTTTAAAGTTATGTTATTCATTTGAAAGTAAATACTAGTAAACCTCGGGAGCCAAAAAATTGCGACTCTATCTCAACTATATCACAGCGAACAGGGTCTTCGAAAATGGGTTTTCTCAGTATTTTGCTAAAATTAAAAATTTCTTTGTAAATTTTTATTTTTGAATGACTGTAACTTTTTTGATTTAAAAGATTTTGAAGTGGAATAAATTTTGTATAATTTTGTGGCTTCCATACTATTAATGTTAAAAATGTAAAATCACTGAGTTATTCAGAAGTTTAAAAAAAAAAAATTATACACCCGCCAGTTTCCACCCGTGTGCACCAGAACAATTTTTCTGACCCAAGGTTAGATATTTTCTGCAAAATTTATGAATACAAAAGTTGTCCACTATGTGGTTAGGATATATTAAGTTTGAGGTGATGTTTGTAACTGACAAAAATATTGGACCTTTATCCATCTTTTATTATACGGATCGACTCCGTCCGTCCGTCTGAGTGTTATGAATACAAAAGTTGGTCGTACCGGTGCACCGCGGTGTATTTTTTTTGCGTGTCGGTAGAGTTGTCAGTAGTTGTTATATTCTTATAAAAAGGGTTGAGATATAATGCGATTAATTGTTACAGGTACATTTACATATGTAGGTATCTTTCAAAAACATTAATAGTCTGAATTAGAGTTATTTAGTTTAAATACCTGACAAAATGGGAAACAATTTAAATAACAGGTAAATGGTAAAAAAAAAACTATTGCGACATAGCCCTTTAAGATATGAGCAGGTATGCTTTACCTTTTAAAAGGGGTTAGGGTGTGGGTTTTTTATGCTTCTAAAAGTGGTAATAAAAGATAAAAATTTGTAAAGGGTAAAAAAAACTATTGCGACATAGCCCTTTAAGATATGAGCAGGTATGCTTCACATTTTAAAAGGGGTGTGGGTTTTATATGCTTCCAAAAGTGGTAATAAAAGATAAAAATTTTTATTTTACATAATTGCAAGAAGGAGTATTTATAATTGTTCCACAATTATTATTCATTACAATTTGTGCAATGGCTAAGTACTGTTACAGAGATCTGGCAGATATTTATTTTCAACGAAATGATGTAGACGATGTAATTTTGCACATAGTGAGCAACGACTTCTTTAAGAATTGTAACCTAGAAGACATTGAAATGCACAAAGGAAAAATTACTAATTTTGCATCGAATTTGAAAAGACGGTACATTGAATGCTCTCATAGCAAGGCAAAGATGTACAAACGTTACCAAGACTGGTTAATAAAGGAACTTATTTTCGAGAGTGCATCTACAACTGCCAACGAAAGTGGAAAAAAGGGTCGACCAGAAAAACCAATTGACGGATGTAGTGAAAGATCTCGAAGGCGCAAGCTGGAGAATATCAATGAAGAAATTTCTCAAAGAATTATTAAGGATTAATTTTTGCACCAAATTCAACCAACTCGAAATAAAAAAAATAAAATTGAAATAATTGAAAAAATAGTAGAAGCGAGCCCAAGGCGCACAAAGAGGATTTTGAAAAGCATTCCTACACCGATTGAAGATAAGAAATTTACGCCGGAAGAAGCGTTCGCCCTATTTTTGGATTTGAAATTGACCAAAAATCAATGTAAGAAAAGAATTGTGGGATTTTTCCAGAGTATCGAGATTTAGTTTCTGCCAAAAAAGAGTGCTTACCTTCGCAATCTGCTATTAGTGTCACTTCAACATCAGCAGAAATAAAATTGCAAGATCTCCTTGAACCTACTGCAGAACGATTGCTAAATACGCTTGATACTTATCATTTAATTTCTAAATGGCAATTTAATGCCGAAAATTCATCAGATGCTAATTTATTTATGGTATCTTTCGTTCCATTGCGCTTAACAAAAAGATATAATGTTTATAGCCGTCAACTAGTAGAGCAACAGTAATTGATATATGGAAAAATGAAATTCATTCTTCAACAAAGTATTGCAGACCAATAAAATTTGCATTCAAAAATAAAACCAAAGATGTCATAACTGAAGAAGTTCTAAAAATAAAAGATCAAATTAAGGAACTTCAACCAGTAACAATTAAATTTGATGACCAAGACATTGAAGTACATTTTAAAATGTGTCTCACAATGATTAATGGAAAAGTTGCACAAGCTTTAACTAGAACAAAGTCAACGTCAAGCTGCATTATATGTCAATTAAGCCAACCCCCACCAGAAGACGATAGTTTTAAGGAAGCCTACGAATTTGGAATGTCCCCTCTTCATGCTAGAATACGTTTCATGGAGCATATTCTTAAATTGGGTTATGATTTGGAATTTGGTCCGTTAGGCGAAACAGTGAGAAAAAACAAAGAAAATGAAGAAAAAAGAAAGCAAAAAAAAAAAACAAATTCAACAAAAATATCTGCAGCTTGGCCTCGTAATCGACCAACCAAAACAAGGGGAAGGAAACACAAATGATGGAAATACTGCAAGATTTTTTTCCGATCCGAAAACTGCAGCATCTATCACAGGTGTAGATCATGAATTAATAAGACGATTCAAAATCATATTACAAGTTCTAGCATGCAGCAAAAAGATAAATGCAAAATAATTTGGAGAGTACCACCTGACCGCCTTCTCGTCAAATGGTCCACTGTGCGTCGTATAACAGCAGACTAACTCTTATTAAGCTGCCAGATCTATGCTAAACGTTTCGTTTCTTTTGAACATAATTAATGGCGATGTTTGTTCTAGTTTCCTGATCAACAATATTTCATTAACATCCCTCAGCGGCAAACACATTTCTTCTCACCTTTATCTGGCCAGTTTTATAGATCAAATTATGCGAACGGTGATCCGCTTAGACGAATGTGTATTGAATTTAATAAGCTTTATATTTTTATTGATTTTTCTTCAAATGTCATAAAAAGTAAAATAATTTATCTGAACACATAATTTCAATTAAATTTTTTGATTTTTTCATTCATGTTGGCCTAATTTTTAAATGTTCTTGTAAATAGTCTGTAAGGATTAATTCCATAGATTAGTAAATAAATAAATAAATAAATAAATAAATAAATAAATAAATAAATAAAAATAAAAACTTGCTGTCGATATAATTTTTAAAAGGTAATTTATTAAGAAATCAACATAAATTTTCTATGAAAATTTGTTGATAAATCAACATAAATTTTCTATAGAAAACTAGTTGAGAATTCAACATAAATTTTCCAAAAAACAATATTTTAAAATATAATCATTAATGTTCTATAGAAAATCTGATGAGAATTAATTTTTTACAGAAAATTTTTAAAAGATATTTTGTCGAATCTGTATTTTGTGATTCAATAAAATTTTCAATGTCAAAATTAGTTAAGTTAGCTGTTATTGGTAATATTTGGCAATATCAGAAATTATAATTAACAAAATTCTGTTCACTTATCAATCAAATTTCGTTATAATAATTATTACAAAAACCTTGTTACTATTTAAAAAGCTTATATGTATACAAATCCATCAATACGCTTTTACCAGCCAAGTACATCTTTTGAATTATTAATTGCCTACCAACCAAATAACCTTTTAGACAAACAAGTGCACCAAACACACAACTTACAATTCCTTTTTACATAATTTGTTATAAGCTATGGTTTGAAATTGTAACGCCTTAACAAAGTGTGTAAAACGAATTTTTAGGGAAAAAATGGAAATACCCAAATGAAACTTTTAAAATCAACTACATAAAAACTCGCATAAGCGTGGCTTAGTGTCAACAACTTAGAATACTAAGTATTCTGCAAACACGTGCCTTGAACAAACTATCAACATACAGAATATAAACACCTTCTTCTTTTATCAATATTTACACGGTTTATTGACATCAACCAATTTATAAATGAACAAGTGCAAAAGCTTTTTGTGGATCTTAAGACAAAACATAAAATAAATGAGTACTAAAAATATTTTAAATATCAATGAAAATGAAAAAAAAAATACAAACAAAAGACAGAAAAATTATGCAATACTACAAAATCGTTTATCGTACAACGACCACAAAATCAAGTCACCACCACTACTAACACTACTCCAGATGACTGCATTGGTTGTGTTTGAAAAATTATTAAAAGAAAAAAAAACCATACCATTAAACATACCACACCACTAACAAGTAAAAGACAAAATTTTTATACATCAAGGTCGGTCAGTCAGAAATTTGTAAAGTTACACTATGGGATGGTTGTATAAAAAATTTAACAAAATATCCAAAATAAATTTATCAACATCAAACTTTTGTTTAAACGGATTTTATAACAAATTGTCTGAAAAACGTCAATTGAGACAGTTTATAATTTTATAATAAATTATAAATTTTTAATATTCTACAAACATTCTTATCTCATAACTACTCTGTGTATGTATGTTAAGGTCGACCAATATTATATCAAAGGAAAAAAAATAGAAATATTTATTTTAGTCCAAACATAATTTTTACACCAAATAAAAATAACCGCATAACGAGAAGGCGTGCCCCATCGGCACTAAAGTTTGGAAATGGGTTTATAGGGCAAAAATTCACTTTTTATACATTTTGAAAAATTGATTGATATTCGGAATGGTGTTTTACTTAAGGTAATTAATAAATCGTATATTTTTAAAATTATCGTTCTAATAAAACAATAAAAACATAAATCGCTTAAAAAACCGCAAAGTTATTACAAATTCCCCAGCCCACTGTCGCACCACAGACCGCTTGATTATGAAAATCGAGTTCATGTTTATTTGGAAAGTTATTGAAATTATTTCCTACAATAAGATTTTTATATTTTTTTTTTTTAATTCTGAAATATTCTGATGTGAAGTATTTTGTAATATTGTATATTGTAATATTGTATATTGTCAATCCTTCTAAATCAATTCTGAAAAAGTACCCATTTTTACTAATTCGAAGTCTCCAGTTTGTTTTTTTTTATACCCTCCACACGTCAGTGGCAGAGGGTATATATAAGTTTGTCATTCCGTTTGTAACGCATCGAAAAACTAACTTCCGACCACATAAAGTATATATATTCTTGATCCTTATCACAGCTCGAGTCGATATAGCGATGTCCGTCTATCCGTCTGTCCGTCTGTCTGTTGAAATCACGCTCATTCACAAAAAAAGCCATCTAACTGTAAAATGTAAAATGTAAAATGTAAAATGTAAAATGTAAAATGTAAAATGTAAAATGTAAAATGTAAAATGTAAAATGTAAAATGTAAAATGTAAAATGTAAAATGTAAAGTGTAAAATGTAAAATGTAAAATGTAAAATGTAAAATGTAAAATGTAAAATGTAAAATGTAAAATGTAAAATGTAAAATGTAAAATGTAAAATGTAAAATGTAAAATGTAAAATGTAAAATGTAAAATGTAAAATGTAAAATGTAAAATGTAAAATGTAAAATGTAAAATGTAAAATGTAAAATGTAAAATGTAAAATAAAAAATGTAAAATGTAAAATGAAAATGTAAAATGTAAAATGTAAAATGTAAAATGTAAAATGTAAAATGTAAAATGTAAAATGTAAAATGTAAAATAAAAAATGTAAAATGTAAAATGAAAATGTAAAATGTAAAATGTAAAATGTAAAATGTAAAATGTAAAATGTAAAATGTAAAATGTAAAATGTAAAATGTAAAATGTAAAATGTAAAATTTAAAATGTAAAATGTAAAATGTAAAATGTAAAATGTAAAATGTAAAATGTAAAATGTAAAATGGAAAATGTAAAATGTAAAATGTAAAATGTAAAATGTAAAATGTAAAATGTAAAATGTAAAATGTAAAATGTAAAATGTAAAATGTAAAATGTAAAATGTAAAATGTAAAATGTAAAATGTAAAATGTAAAATGTAAAATGTAAAATGTAAAATGTAAAATGTAAAATGTAAAATGTAAAATGTAAAATGTAAAATGTAAAATGTAAAATGTAAAATGTAAAATGTAAAATGTAAAATGTAAAGTGTAAAATGTAAAATGTAAAATGTAAAATGTAAAATGTAAAATGTAAAATGTAAAATGTAAAATGTAAAATTGAAAAATTAAAAATGGAAAATGTAAAATGTAAAATGTAAAATGTAAAATGTAAAATGTAAAATGTAAAATGTAAAATGTAAAATGTAAAATGTAAAATGTAAAATGTAAAATGTAAAATGTAAAATGTAAAATGTAAAATGTAAAATGTAAAATGTAAAATGTAAAATGTAAAATGTAAAATGTAAAATGTAAAATGTAAAATGTAAAATGTAAAATGTAAAATGTAAAATGTAAAATGTAAAATGTAAAATGTAAAATGTAAAATGTAAAATGTAAAATGTAAAATGTAAAATGTAAAATGTAAAATGTAAAATGTAAAATGTAAAATGTAAAATGTAAAATGTAAAATGTAAAATGTAAAATGTAAAATGTAAAATGTAAAATGTAAAATGTAAAATGTAAAATGTAAAATGTAAAATGTAAAATGTAAAATGTAAAATGTAAAATGTAAAATGTAAAATGTAAAATGTAAAATGTAAAATGTAAAATGTAAAATGTAAAATGTAAAATGTAAAATGTAAAATGTAAAATGTAAAATGTAAAATGTAAAATGTAAAATGTAAAATGTAAAATGTAAAATGTAAAATGTAAAATGTAAAATGTAAAATGTAAAATGTAAAATGTAAAATGTAAAATGTAAAATGTAAAATGTAAAATGTAAAATGTAAAATGTAAAATGTAAAATGTAAAATGTAAAATGTAAAATGAAAAATGAAGAATGGAAAATGGAAAATGAAAAAAGAAAATTGAAAAATAAAAAATTAAAAATGGAAAATGAAAAGTGGAAAATAGAAAATGAAAAATGGAGAATGGAAAATGAAAAACTTAAAATGAAAAACGGAAAATGGAAAATGAAAAATGGAAAATAGAAAACGAAAAATGGAGAATGAAAAATGAAAATTGAAAAATTAAAAATGAAAAATGGAAAATGAAAATTGAAAATTGAAAAATGGAAAATGAAAATTGAAAAATGAAAAATGGAAAATGGTAAGTGGAAAATGGAAAACGAGAACTGAAATATGAAAAATGGAAAATGAAAAATGGCAAATGAAAATTGCAAAACGAAAAATGGAAAATGGAAAAAGAAAATTGAAAAATGAAAAATGGAAAATGCACAACGGAAAATGGAGAATGAAATTAAAAATGAAAAATGAAAAATGAAAATTAAAAAATGACAAATGGAGAATGGAATTTGAAAATTGAAAAATTAAAAGTGAAAAATGGAAAATGGAAAATGAAAAATGGAAAATAAAGTTGAAAAATGAAAAATGAAAAATGGAAAATAAAAATTAAAAATTAAAAATTAAAAACTAAAAATTAAAAATCAAAAATTAAAAATTAATAATTAATAATTAAAAATTAAAAATTAAAAATTAAAAATTAAAAATTAAAAATTAAATATTAAAAATTAAAAATTAAAAATTAAAATTTAAAAATTAAAAATTAAAAATTAAAATTAAAAATTAAAAATTAAAAATTAAAAATTAAAAATTAAAAATTAAAAATTAAAAATTAAAAATTAAAAATTAAAAATTAAAAATTAAAAATTAAAAATTAAAAATTAAAAATTAAAAATTAAAAATTAAAAATTAAAAATTAAAAATTAAAAATTAAAAATTAAAAATTAAAAATTAAAAATTAAAAATTAAAAATTAAAAATTAAAAATTAAAAATTAAAAATTAAAAATTAAAAATTAAAAATTAAAAATTAAAAATTAAAAATTAAAAATTAAAAATTATAAATTATAAATTAAAAATTAAAAATTATAAATTAAAAATTAAAAATTAAAAATTAAAAATTAAAAATTAAAAATTAAAAATTAAAAATTAAAAATTAAAAATTAAAAATTAAAAATTAAAAATTAAAAATTAAAAATTAAAAATTAAAAATTAAAAATTAAAAATAAAAAATTAAAAATAAAAAATTAAAAATTAAAAATTAAAAATTAAAAATTAAAAATTAAAAATTAAAAATTAAAAATTAAAAATTAAAAATTAAAAATTAAAAATTAAAAATTAAAAATTAAAAATTAAAAATTAAAAATAAAAAATTAAAAATTAAAAATTAAAAATTAAAAATTAAAATTTAAAAATTAAAAATTAAAATTAAGGAGGTGGAGGGTATCAAATTAAAAAACTAAAAATACACTAAGCTGCCCCTCTTTAAGGTCAGAGGTCAAATTTTGAAGGATTTTTGATTTTTATATCAAAATAACGAAATAATTGATATTTGGAAAAGGATTTCGATAAATCTTCTGGAATATAATACTCTGGCCTTATTTTCTGAAATTAACCCTTTGGTAGTCTTGGGCTCAATTTAACTCTATTATGAAAATAGATGGATTGATTATTAAGCAAGTAAGAATGTTAATTTCGGTTGTGTGATACTCTCCACCCGTGTTCTAAACCAAGGTTGTCAACACTTTAATGCAAAAAATGTTAGAGTTCAAATTCTAATAGCTGGATTTTTTACTATGATGTTTAAAATTGATAAGATAATTAAAAAAATTTTAAGTATTTCCATGCCTTTTTAAATAATTGAAAACAATTATTAGATAATTATTGTTGTATTTTCCACATGTACAACAAGCAAACAAAAATGTGTATGCACATAAAGATTTTTCACAATTTTTAGTTTTTTATAAGAAATTTTATCGGAGTATATTCATATTTTCGAACGCCATTCCTCACCTATTTAGTCTAGATGATTAAAATCAATATCGTACTGCTGCAGATTATTACGAACATTTTAAGCGTAAGCAGTGCGGTGCGACCCACACGACCTATTACGGGCACGAAAACGATTTAAACAAAAACACTGACAGACGGCCATCGCCAGATCGAGGATCAAGAATATATATAGTTTATGGGGTCTCCGGAATTTTTTTCTATGAGTTATAAAGGAAATGACAAACTAATATATGACATCTGCACAGTGGTGTGGAGAGTATAAAACAAAATATCGTACCAACATATATTTGTGATAGGGTGTTATTAACACTTATTTATAATATTTTGTTAGTTCTGTAAAATAATAAACTGGACTTGATTTCCGAAATTAATCCTCTCCTCGAAGAAAAAATACAGTTGCAAGATTTTTAGAAATTAATTAAAAAAATTTATAAAAATTAATTTATTTATAATTTATCATTATCATTTTTTTGTACATATTATTAACATTATGGTTGAAGTTGCTCTCACACTATTTTAAACACCACGGGATTTCTATTGGGTAAAGGCTTTTTTAAACCAAAAATGAAATGAAATGAAAACATAAATTATTTAGTTAAAACTAAAATTATTTATTTTATTTTTTTACTTAAGGGTTTATTTCAAAAAATAAATACAGAATACTATTTTAAAGAATTCGTAACATATTTTCAACAAGCTTTATCACAATGTTTCCAGAAAAATCAGTTATTTCGATATTTTATTTTTAAAAAAAATATATGGAAATGCCCCAAAAGTTGATTTCTAATATTAGAGGGGACCATTTAGTGTATTTTAATTGCATTAATGTACAAGGTTAAAGACTTGTTCATGAAGGCTAATATTTGAGTTTTTCAAATTATTTTAACAAACTATCTTAAAAAGGTAAATTGGAGATTGGTAAAACATCCAGACCTTTTATACATTTATCATAATTTTTTCATAATCTATGGCAAGGTTTTTTTAATTTTTTTCTCTAAAATTTGAGATTGTTGAAGAGGCTGTGCCATACATCTTGTCGTAACTTTGGAACGACGCACAGTGGCGCCTTTTCCCAAATAGCGTGGCAAAAATCAAACATTTGATAGAAGTAATCAGTAAAAATAATGAATGTATAGGATAGAGGATTTCTCACAGATTAAGAATTAATAAACAGTTTCAAAGTGGGCTTCGCAAAGTGGGAATTTTTTTTTTAATTTTTTGAAAAATATCCTCTTTCAAATCAAATTGTAGGCAAACAAGTTAACCGATTATAATGCTTTTGGTGTCGTTTGAAAGCTATTTTTATTTTCCAGAAAACAAAATCAAAAATGATGTTATTTGGTCATTTACTTTTTCTACAGTCTCAGTTTTTCGAATTTACTGTATTTTCGTAGTTTTTTCTACTTTGAAAGAATATAACTAAAAATGTTTAAATATGTTACAAGCGCCCCGGTAGGTGAGTAGGTTGCGTGCTTGCCTATTATTCGGGGGCCGTGCGTTCGACTCCCACCAGAGGCTTTGGTCTGTCGCTGCAAAAACCAGCCAAATGGTCTTTGTCACCCGGCTTATCACTGGACCCAAATCAGAATACAAATTTACTTTGCATTGTAATTAATATAAATAAATAATGTTTACTTAGATATTACCTAAAATGGTTCATTAATAAAGGGTGATTTTTTAAGAGCTATAGGAAAGTTTTCCAAAAAAAAAAAACACATAAAATTCAGAAAAATGCATGAAATCTTTATTTGAATCGATAGTACGGTCCATATAATTTAATGTTTGAAGATTATTTCATGCAAATGTTGACCGTGACTGTGCCTCAAATGGTCCATCCGCTTAGTCCAATTTTGGCATACTCTTTCCAACATTTCGACCGGTATCTCATGAATAAATGCTTCAATGTTGTCTTCCAATGCGTCAATTGAAGCGGGATTGTCTGTATAGACATGAGCTTTAACATAGTCCCACAAAAAATAGTCTAAAGGCGTTAAATCGCACGATCTAGGCGGCCAATTGACCGGTCCCGAACGTGAAATAAAATGTTCACCGAACTCGCCTCTCAATAAGTCCATTGTTGCGCGTGCTGTGTGGCATGTGGTACCGTCTTGTTGAATCCACATGTCATGCAAGTCAATCTATTGCATTTTGGGCAAAAAAAAGTTGGATATAATCTCTCGATAGCGCTCACCATTCACAGTTACGTTACGATTCGCATCATCTTTGAAGAAGTACGGTCCAATGATGCCATCAGCCCATAAACCGCACCAAACTGTGACTTTTTCTGGATGCATTGGTAGCTCTTCCAATGCTTCTGGCTGATATTGACTCCAAAATCGACAATTCTGCTTATTTACGTACCCATTGAGCCAAAAATGAGCTTCGTCGCTGAACACAATTTTTCGGTAAAAAAGTGGATCTTCGGCCAACTTTCCAAGAGCCCATTCACCAAAAATTCTACGTTGCGGTATGTCGTTCGGCTTCAATTCTTGCTTCATACCTAAATCCTTCCGCAAAATTTTCCACGTTGTTGAATAACAGAGGCCCAATTGCTGCGAACGGCGACGAATCGATAATTGATGGTCATCATTAACACTGGCCGGTACAGCTGCGATATTTTCTTCAGTTCGCACTCTACGAAAGCGTGTTGGTGGTTTAATGTCCAACAATGTAAATTTGGTGAGAAATTTAGTCACAATAGCCCGAATAGCCGCTTCAGTGGGTCGATTAAACTGACCATAAAATGGAAGAAGCGCGCGATGAACTTTCTTAACAGAGCACGCATTTTGATAATAAAATTCAATAACTTGCAAGCGTTGTTCGTTTGTAAGACGATTCATGGTTAAATTATAGACCTAACTGAAGATGTTTGACAATGAAACAAAACACGAAACGTGCGTCAGCTGTTTAAACCAGTGTTGCCAAAAAGATAATAGCTAAAAAATCACCCTTTACAATACTCTAACTAGTTAAAGTTAACTTGGCTGCATTTACTTGCCAGTCCGCACGCAACAACCATAAAGTTGTAAAAATATCTTGACATACAATGGATAGATGGGTTGACGTGTTTTGCCATAACTCGGTGAAAAATAAATCGATTTTAAAGTTATATAGCTGATTTCAAAGGCTATAAAATACCAAATACTATCTAATTTTTGCAGATTTTTATACTATTTTTCACGATTTTTTTTTTTTTTTTTTTTGGTGCTTGAAAACAGAAATCTGAATTTTTTTCACATTTATTTTTGATTTTGACAGGATGGCGACTTGTTGTTAAGAAGATAGTTAATGTTTTGTAATTTTTATGTATTGACAATAATAAAAACTACAAATTCGTGAAGGCAATGGTCATCAAAATTTTGTTAATGAATTCAGCATAATAAAAAATCCGCTTGTGCTACCTGAATTATTTTTAAGCGGCCTAAAATTTCCAGTGTTCAAATTCGGCTAATGAATTTAAAATAATAAGAAATTTTCACTCAAAAATACAAAAAAATATACATAAAAAAATTGTTTGCGCTAACTGGGTTATTTTTTAAAGGTCGAAAATTTACAACGTCTGTATTTTGCAACAATTAGAAACTTTTGACCCGATGTCCTGATGAAGTTAACATAATAAAAAATTGTAACTTAAAAATTTAAAACAACGAAAATTCGTTAGTGATACCTGTACTATTTTTAGCGGTTACTGAATTTAGCATAATAAGATAAAAAAAAAAAAGTAAATAGAAACTTTTAAGCCTAGTATTATTGTGCTGATAACTGATATATATTGACCTACATTTCCGTGCTGAGGCCAGTTGGCATTTGACTCAATAAGAGACCACAGAATATATTGGTAAAAAGTAAAAAGAGTAAAGTGCAATAATGTCTTTATAAAATTTTAAATTGTTTGATTTATTTATAAGCTCGGAAGACGAAAGCGCATTTAGATTGGGTGTTATAAAAGAAGTAGTCGTTTCACCAGAACAGGAAGAAAAAAAACTTCACACAATTTTTATGAATATTAAGACAAAATGGAAAGCTTCCAAGAGTACAAAGGAAATCTGGCTTAATGAATTCACGACATTTAAAATCTTCGGAAAAGCCCATACATTTACTGACCGAACAAGAGAAAATTTTTGGAAGAGTGTTCGTCGCGCACAAATTATAAGTCCTTTGAGTGGTTAATTAACAAAATTTCATTGCGAAACTTGGAATTTTGAGAACTTTGGGTTTTTTTTTTCTTCATAAAAAAATATAGGGAAGATAGGTCCAAAAGTGGTCCGATTCTATTAAAATTTACAGTGTTTTTTGCACTATTTTTATAAATTTTTTAAATATAATACAGAAATTCGCAAATTTGGCATCTTTTGTGGCATTTTAACCAAATTTTGAAGAAAATTTGTATGGGGACTAGGTCCAAACGTGGACCGATTTCAAAGATTTCTCATTGATATCGTCATTGGCCTAATAAACCCTTATGATTTAAATTTCATTGCAATATAATAACATTTGCTACATTCAGTGGCATTAAAACCAATTTTTAAGGAAAATTTGTATGGGGACTGTTTCCAAACATGGGCCGATTCCAACAAATTTGTGTACGGTTCGTCTTTGAGGTAAAAACACTTTAAGTTACAAATTTCAGCACATGTTATATTAGCACCAAAATAATATTGAACTTTGATAGGATATATTGAAGTCCCCTGTAGACCTAGCATCCTCCGCCAGCACTCATTTTAAAGGTAAAAAAGTCATCTTTCAGAATTATTTATAATATCTTAATTAGTTTAAAAGTTATGATTTTTGCAACGAAAAAAGTCAAAAAAACCAACTGTGCAACGTTTATTTTTATTTTTATGCAATACGTCAAAACTCTTTTAATTACGGCAGCTTTAAGTTTTATTAATATAATTTTCTGATATAGCCACTAGTTTTGCAGTTATTGAGGCTCACGTGGTTAAATTTTTTTTTTTTTTTTTTTTTTTTTTTTCAAAAATAATAAAAAATTTTTAATTCAAAAAATTTAAATCCATTGATAACTTCGTGTTTTATTTCCGATAAAGTGAATGTACCTAGTTTAGGTTTTCGGGGTGATTTAAGAGAAACAATGTTTTTTCGGAGGCCCATATTTCCCGAGATGTGGGCCTCCAAAGCTTTGACATTGATTTGTACATAACTTTGTTATTTATTACCAGATTTCAGCAAATATATACATTATTGGAAAGCGTGCTTGAGTGCCTTTTATTTGATTTTTCAAAATATTATTGTGGTTATCAAAAGGATTTTTGCTTGTTGCATAGTGGTATTCTGGCAATAACTTCCAACTATTATTCTTGAAATTTCTTGCTGGAATCACAAAATCGCCCACACAGTTGGATTGTTCAATATAAACAAGTAAGAAAATTATAGTCGGTCTAGACCGACTATACGATACCCTATACCATGCGTTTAGAAACCCTATCTCTTAGGCCCAACTAACTGGACATAGAAAATAAGCAAAAACCAAATTTGAGTTGGATTTTTATTAATTTTTTTGGCTGCAGATATGGAAAAGTTATATCGGATGCTATATCTATATGGGGACTAGGTCCAAAAATTGACCGATCCTGATCATGTTTGGTAAAGTCTATTGTATTTTGCAAAAATATATACAAACAAAATTTGAGAAGAATCAGTGCAATATTTTTGTTTTTTAATAGATTTAAGTGAAGATCGGGAAGCAGCTCTTTATGGGGCCAAAGGTATCATTTTTGGACCACTCATTAATGGATGTAATGAACGCATACAAACCCAATTTGAGTAAGATCTATATGACAATTTGGATCTTATGACAATTTATGTCGATTTCATAGGGGTAATTTGTATGGGGGCTAGGTCTGAACATGGACCGATTCTCACCAATTTCAATAGCGTTCATCCCATGGCCGATAAAAGCTTATATACCAAATTTCATCAAAATATATTCATATTTGCGACCTGCAGTTTGATTACAAGGTTTACATGGACACACAGACGGACGGACGGACGGACGGACGGACATTGTTAAATCAACTTAAAAAGTGATTCTGATTCGATCGGTATAATTAAAGATGGGTCTGGGTCAAATATTTTTGGTTGTTACAAACAGCAGCAGAAAGTCATTATACCCAAACCACATAGTGGTATAGGGTATAAAAATTGTCTAAACAATTTTACGAAAAATCTCGCAACATTTTTCATCATGAAGTATCAACCCAAAATAATAAAGAAAAAATTGGTCACAATTTTTGAAAGAATACTATAAACAAATAGTTTAAATTAAATCGGAGACACAAAATACGAATTGTTATTTATACATACGTATTGCAGTAATCACTGCATTATTATTATTTTATTTTATAATTTTTATTTTAGCATATTTATAATTTTATACGCGTCCACTTAAAATTGTTTTAGAATTCTTCAGAATTTTCATGTGTAACAGACTAATTGGTTTTACTATGTCCGATGTATTAAAGTTTTTTAAATTTTATGAACCCTTTCCAAATAAAGACAGAAGGATGAAATTTTTGTAAGTTTTACTACATATTTAAGTCATCAACATAATTTTTTTTTCGAAGGAATTTATCGAAAAAAAAAAAATTTCCAAGAATCTCCTTTTTCATCTGGCATGGGTAGCGATATTGTACCTCGAAATTCGAGTGCAAATTCTAGGAAATTTTATTTTTTCATTAAATAAAGACCCTTAAGTTATGCTAAACAATTATAGCCAATTCACAAATCAACACAAAAAAGCAAACTCATTTTTATTACAAACACATTAACAAATCTAATAAACACACACATCCCAATAAACATTTTTGTTTGCTATCAACTTGACGTGCATTTGAGATCAAATACATTTCTCAAATCTCCAACGTTAATTCTCAAATGCACCTCAATAGTCCGATTATAGTCTTCTCAACTTAAAAGGCACATTTTTTATATGATGATTTTCTTAGTTATCAAATAGAGAAATGAAGTTGTGATTCTCAACTTGATAACAAAGAAATTTCTCCCAAAAAATTCTTTAAAAAAATTATACTAATTTTAGATATGAAAACAATGTACTTTTTTTAATGTTTCAATTTAATTTCATTACATATTTAACATTGTTATGTACATGTTAATATTTTTTAAAATTTAGAATTAAAAATAAATGAATTAATTATTTCTACATTTTATGAATATTAATATTAAATATGTCATAAATAAGAATTTAAATTAAAAAATTCGACAAAAAAACAGAAACAATTAAAAATATATCAATTAATTATTTGTACTTTTTTGGCATTTTTTAATTTAATTTATTATTTATAACATATTTAAATAATATCTCAAACTTAGCACAAATCGTATTCAAGTTGAAAAAATGTTTGGCCTCAAGTGGAGAAAAGTGTTGGTTATTCAATTGAGAGTAAAAATATTTCTCAAAGATTGGAAAAAATGTTAAGTCTCAACTTGATGTCAAGTAGAAAGCAAACAAGGAGAAAAATTGTTCAACTCAAGTTGAGAATTACATTTGACATCAATTTGAGAACTTAACTTTTCTCCAACATTGGAGAAATAATATTTCAATGCATACTGGGATAGCATTGTATTATTTTATGTATGTGTTAGTAGCAACTTTAAATGTAATTTTTTATTTATTTTTATTTATTAACCAATACTCAGGGGATGCCCCCTAGAGATGCAGTGCATTGTGTTGATCTCAGGAAAATAGGTTATGGGAAGGACGAAGGAGGGAGTAGTGTTTGTGGATACTTGACTTAAATTTTATTGGGTTATAACTGTCAGGAAAGACCTCTGCGGGGAGTTTATTCCATATACGCCTAGTTCGACTGAGAAACGAATTCTCTCTGTAAAGCGTTGGGCGGTCAACTGAACAATAAACTACAAACGGATGTGATCTACTAGAGAAGCGGGTAGTGCGAACCGAAACTCGGGCACTTGGAATAAGTTCGCTAATCTCAGAAGAACATTTCCCATGATAGTATCTATAGAATAGTGATACACAACCCACATTCCGACGATGTTCCACTGAATCAATAGAATTGGATACCCTACTGTCATTGATGAGCATCAACGCCCTCCTTTGCACACGGTCCAGTAGCTCCAAAATAGACTTTGAAGCTCCTTCCCATATATGGGAGTTGTATTCCATTTTCGGTCGGATGTAAGTGGTATAGATTTTATGGAGGTCAGAGGGAGTGAAGTAATTTTTGCACCGTTTTAGAAAACCAAGACACTTGAATGCTTCTTTCGACACTTGAAAAACATGCTCGTTCCAACGAACATCACATTGAATTCTCATGCCTAGAACATCAAGAGTATCCGACTCCTCAATACCTATACCACCCATATATACAGATGACATAGTTGAATCCATGGCCCTATGGGTCAACATACAACATTGAGTCTTCAGCGCATTAAAATCAACCCTATTCGCTTTATCCCACTCGGAGATTGTTAACAGGTCTTGATTGAGTGTGTCATTCATTGTCTGCCTTGTGCCCCCAACCTCCAAGAGGCTTGGCCTACAATTAAAGGAAAACGAATAACAAATGTTACTGTCATCTGCGAAAGAGTATATAGAGTTAAAAGTTTGACCAAGAAGGTCGTTCAGAAAGATAAGGAAAAGAGAAGGAGAAAGAACGGAACCTTGGGGTACCCCTGAATTAAGCTGAAACTCATTGGATGTGCCCCGTCAATAACAACACGTATTGTTCGATCTCTGACAAAACTCGATATAAATCGAGAGAAGTCATTACCGACCCCAAAGGCAATAAGCTTTGATATCAGTGCACCGTGCCACACACTAACGAATGCCTTGGAAATATCTAGAGCAACCATTTTACTTTCGCCAAAATTGCGAATGGATCGACTCCAGCGCTCAGAAAGTAGAGCTAACAGGTCTCCCGTGGAACGATTTCTACGGAAGCCATACTGACGATCATTAATAAGTGAGTTGGCCTCTATGTAGTTCACAAGATGGAAATTGATCATGCTCTCCATCGCCTTTGAGAGCGCAGAGCAGATTGTAATTGGACGGTAATTTTCAAGGTTATTAGCCGCACCCTTTTTAGTGATTGGTTGGATATTAGCAACCTTCCAGCAAGAGGGAAAGACTCCCGCACGGTATGAAAGGCTGAAAAGGTTGGCCAATGGACTGGCTAGCTAAGAAGAGCACTGTTTCAGCACCAGTGCTGGTATACCATCCGGTCCCGGAGACTTATTAATGTTGAGATCCGAAAGAACCTTTTTAAGTGCACGTGCTCGGAAGAATATTTTAGGCATAGTACAAGATACTCTTTCGTGTTCGGGCAGTGGTTGATCGCTATCCGGCAAAAATGAAATTTTTGCAAAAAGTTGAGCTAAGAGGTTATCCTTATCAACCGGGTCAGTGAATATTTGGTCATTCATTTTAAGAGTTGGGATTGCAGAACTAGCATTATTCTTTACTCTTTTAACAAATGACCAAAAGCTCTTGCTGTCCCGAGAAGCAGAAAGAACTTTAGCACGAAGACCCTGATCGTGAAGAAACTTTGCACCCCTTAGTACTTTAGCACATTCGTTTCTCGCCTGTTTGCGTAGCAGTTCAGTGACGGAATTTTTATTTTCACGCCAAAGTCTGAATGCTTCCTCTCTGGATCTGACTGCATCTCTGCTAGTCTGGTTAAACCAAGATTTTTGATTAGGTTTAGCCGAAATGTACTTTGATGGAATGAATAATCCCATACCAAGCACAATTATTTTTTTTCACCATTATCGCTGCAGCGGCAATATTATTTTCCAGGAAACAAATTTATCAGTTGAGCTCGGCCCAACGAGCCTGTTCGTAAATAAAAACTGAGCGTTTCGTAGCTGGTGTTGAAACAGTATGAAGTACAGAGTACGAAAAAGATGCGGAAATGGTGCAGCGATCCGAATTACCGAGAGGTGCAAGAATTTTCACTTCATACTTGTCAGGGTGTGAAGTTAGAAAAAGGTCGAGAATACTTTAGCTTTGCCCTTCGTGTGCGTTGGTTCATTCACTAGTTGCGCTAAGTGGTTATGCGCGGCGAAAAGCTCAACGTAACGGCCTTCGGGAGTTGTTTGACTCGAATGGTGAAGCCAAGAAGAGTTGTGAATATTGAAATCGACAGCAATTACGATTTCGCTATTCGGGCAACTTTCTAATATTTTAGTTATAGATTCAGAAAGGGCATCGAAGCCATTCTAGGTATGCTCCCTTTCTATGTTTGGGCTTCTGTATAGAAACCCGAAATGCAAAATGTGTGACCTGATTTTGAACTTAGCCCAAAGTGAGTTAAATTCTGCATCATTACAGTTCAGATGTTGCTGGAACTGGTACACAACATTGTCGCGAATGTACATTGTTAGGCCCCTATGAAAAGTAAAAAGGGATAGAAGATAACCAGGTATGTGAAAATTCTGTGGATCAGCATCCTCACTTACCTGGGTCTCACATAAGGCGAAAACATCCGGCCGATGGAAGCGAGTGTGGACATATACAGAGAAAAAATTTGTCCGCAGTCCACGTATGTTACAGAAGTCAATTCTGAATTTGCCTGACATTACAAAATTAATAAAAATATAAGTCAATATTCCAAAACTAAAGGCAAATTTACTCAAAATAAAGGCAAACATTTAAAAATCTGTAAATCTGTAAAACGGCTAAAAGAAATACCTTTCAAATATTATGCGTTTGCTCAAAATCGGGATAAAACAATAAAACAAAACATCGGTCACAAGAAATTATAGATTTGTTGAAAAATGTAACGCTTTAATACTTAAAAGCTATAAACACTGTTTTATTCCCTTTAGTCTCTAGTTTCAGATGTCTATAATAAAGTACTTTTTCGTCATACAAATTATATTGAGGAAAGAGTTGGCTTTTTATACGATAATAATTTGTAAATCAGAATTATTGATGGAATATGCAGCTAACGAAAATTTTTTAAACAAAAATCGCGACGATTACAGTCACATGACCGATTTTTAAAAAGCATTAAAAATTTCTTTAAACAAAAATTTTGCAATCGTAAAAGCACTACCTACGGCTGCTGGTTTCATTTATTTCACTAAAACTTTATAAATTTGATGTTGGGGATTTTTGGATTATACGGTACGTTTGTTGTCCGTCTGTCTGTTGAAACCACGCTCATTCACAAAATACCATTTATGTGGGTAAACTTAGAATAATATTTTTTGCTATTATTTCAAGCAGGTTGTTATTTAAAATGGGGTTTAAATCGTTGTGTTATGGCCTAAAATATGGAGACACCTCTAAAAAAATTTGTTTAATTCAGTGTGTTTGTTGTAATAATTTACTATTAAGAGTATCAAGTTGTTAATTTTTTGAAATATCTTGTTTAAATTTGTTATAAATAGTGCAGTAAGTCCAGATATTACTATAAACGTAAAGCGTAGATAGGGGGTATCAAAGATTCAGCATAGCCAAATTAAACACTTTTACCTGTAGTTTTTGGTCTTCTTTGGTGGAACTTAAATGAATATTAGTAATACTGAAATACTAAAATTAATTTTTGTTTTGAGGCACCCTAATGTTTATACTAATCAACCCGGTTTCTGGCATTAATTATTTGAGCAACCATTAACTATTTAAAGGTATATTAAACACTGTTATAATTGTTTTAGATTGTTTCTATATAAAATTAATATAACAATTGGCCGTGAGATTTAAACCTTAGACGTAGGTTTAAATCTCACCACGTAGCGCATGCGGTAATTAAAATGAGAAACAGTTTACTGTGCTGGCAAACATTTTTCAATCAATTAAAAAAATTAACGATTGTCTCTATTGGTAATGTTTTGAAAAATACAAGTGTGGATATCAATAAGAAAATCGCTCGTAGTTACAAAAAAAACAACACTACTCTCCTCAAAAACAATCTGTTAATTTTTGTGCAAGCATCATTATTAAGTTTGTGTTTAGCAGTTATTCAAAGTCTAAGAACTCGAGAATTTTTTAAAAAATGGAAAAGACTAGATTTTGGGTTCTATTAAATGAAGAACAGAGAGAAAACAATAGTACGCCTGTGATAAACTGCTCTACTACCGAATAGTGAATTTATTAAATTTTCTATTGTTATTTAATAAATTAGTCTTTACACAATTTGTGTAATTTCATGTCATTTTGCATAGAGTTTCCCCTTCTTTATTTTAGAACATTAATTCGCGGCCTGATCGTATAATGATGATGATATTGTGTAAATAAGAATTGTTGTGTATTTTTTATAATTGTTTATATTTACGCTATAATTAATAATAAACAAACAAAAGTTATTTATTTGTTTTAATGAGTTTTTTTCCTGTAATTTTATGAACAATTATTTGCTAAAAGATTGTATAGTACTTGCTCGCATTTTACATGTGTGTGTATGCTTGTGTATTATTTATAATGGTAATAATTTTCTTAAGCTTTTAATTTCAAAAGATTTTAACAAAATTTGCTTTATTTTGCGAAATAGTTGGCACATTTTGATAATAACATAGTTTAACAATGTTTAGCCACAACAACATCTCTGAAATTTATTAAAAAATGAAAGAAAAAAACAGAAAGAGCGGTTCACTCGGTTGTGTCGAAGTTTTGTTTACCCTAAACATTATTATGGAAAGATTGAACCGTGGAGACAAAAAATTTGTGAAGAGAAAAAATTAATAACACTGTACAAAAAATTTAATGAGACAAAAAACTTTAGGTGCAAAAAAAATATTTTTTTTTTTTAATTGAAAAAAATATATACAGCAATGGATATATACATATATGGGGCGTTTCATGTCAAGTGATCCAACTTTTGAAACCGATGTCTTCCGATCGGGATGAAATTTGCACCAAGGTTAGTTAACCTATTGGATAGTAGTTTTGACACAATTTTTCAACAAGATCGGTCCAGAACTCTCTGAGTTAGAGGTGGTCAAAACTTGTCCAAATTGACCAATCAGGTGTTTTTTCTCATCCATATAACTTTTTACCTATTGTTCTTAGCAAAATTTGTCCGACATAGTTTAGATAGCTATTTCTTCAGACTTTCAGAAAAAAATTAAAAAAAAAAAAAAAAAATTTTTTTGTACTTTTTTTGCAAAATCAAAAATTTTTTGACTTTTTTCAAAAATTGAATTTTTTTTTGCTCAAAAGAAAGCTTAGATTTTTTCCTTTAAGAGCTTTTTGGTCGCTTAGTGAGATGCGAGTGAGATATCTATAAAAAAAAAATGTTTTGTAACTCAAGACAACGGTTTTTCAATTTTCACCATATACACTAATTTTAATTTTTCCGTTTAGTGTGTAAGTGTTTCTAAAACCTTAAAAATAAAGCATATACTCAGAAACTAGACAAATTAACCTTTCCGACGGTATGTAACATACCTAACTAAAATTTCATACCTTCGATACTGTAATACCCACAATATGTTAACCTTGAAAAATTATTTTTTTTTATTTATTTGTAATAAATGTTGTTTTGAGTTACAAAACATTTTTTTTTTTTTTAGATATCCCACTCGCATCCCACTAAGCGACCAAAAAGCTATTAAAGGAAAAACCTAAGCTTTCTTCTGAGCAAAAAAAAAATTCCTTTTTTTGAAAAAAAAGTCAAAAAAATTCCTTTTTTGAAAAAAAAAAAGTCAAAAAAAAATTTTTCATTTTGGAAGAAAAAAGAAAAAAAAAATTTTTTTTTAATTTTTTTTTAAATTTTTTTTTCCGAAGGACTGAAGAAATAGCTATCTAAACTATTTGGGACAAATTTTGCTAAGAACAATAGGTAAAAAGTTAAAAGTCAAACTGTCAAATTTCGACCCCTTCTAACTCAGAGAGTTCTGGACCGATGTTGTTGAAAAATTGTGCCCAAACTACTATCCAATAGGACTAACCTTGGTTCAAATCGGAAGACATCGGTTTCAAAAGTTGGATCACTTGACATGAAACGCCCCATATATAAATGGTACTAAATTAGATTTCAAATAAATGTCAAAATTTTTTAACTAAAACTACATCAAAATTATGTTTTTTGCGTTTACCTTAGAGCTCGAATTTCTCTGAAGATTACGGCGTAGATATATTACGTTATGTTCAGCTTTTTATTTACTGTTACCAGGTTTTTGTAAAGAAAGATGATTTTAAGTGGACACATAAATCGCACAAATTACTTTAAGTATTTTAACATACATAAAATGTCAGATTTGGATAATATTTTTTGTCATTATTTCGAACAGGTTGTTATTGAAGTTGGAGTGTCTAGACCAAATAGGTAATAAAATCCGATAAAATTTCATATAAAATACCAAAAATATTGAAAGCTGTTTATAGCAGAACATGCACATTTTTTTGTACATGTAAACGTTTAAATATACAAATAAGCCCCTAAATTTTTTAAGTCCTCCTTTTTAAGAAAAGTGCCCTTTTTGAAAAAAGTTTACTTTTTTACCCTTTTTAAAAAGTAAATTTTTTAATAAAGTACCCTTTTTTTAAAGTACCCTCTCTTCAAAAAGTTCCCTTTTGTAAAAAGCACCCTTTTTTATAAAAGTACTCATTTTTATAAAAGCGTCCTTTTAAAACTGTCCTTAAAGAGTGCCCTTTTTATAAAAATTTAAAAGTACTTTTTTTTAGAAAATTATATTTTTTTAAAAGCAATGTAAAATCTAGCTTTTTATGTCTCTTAGTGTTGACAAACTTGGTTATAATTATGTGTTTAGAACACGGGTGGAGGACATCAAAGATTCAGCACAGTCGAATTTAATATTCTTACTTGTTTTTTGTAAATAATATTTTACGACATTTGTATATATGAAAGAATACAATAAAATGTGTAATTTTTATGTCCATAGCTGTATACAAGTATTAAAAAAAAAAAATAAATAAATAAAATAAAAAATTAACAAAAATTAAAAATTAAACTTAATTTTTTTTTTACTATATATAAAAAATGGTAAACAAACTAACTAGAGAAAATCTAAAAATAACACTATAAAACAGAAAAGAGCTTGTCTTGGAATACATCATTTCCATACATAAATTATGGACAGCTTTGGGACAAAGAGACAATTTTTGTTATAAAAAAAAAACGTATTAATTTTTTGACGTAATATAAACAATTTGGAAAAAGATTTTTTTTTTTTTATATATAGATAAAATTTGGGACATGCAACTTTTTACGCATATGTCGAGACAAAAAAAATTTAAAGTAAAAAATAATTTGTTTAAAAAGAAAAATTTTAAAAAATAAATAAAAAAATTTAGAAACAAGTGTTCAATTCGCTGTGCCAAACGAATCTTTGATAACCTCCACTTGCGTCTTAAACTCAATATTACACCCAATATTGGGTACGGCTACCACTTTCAAACATTTGCCGTTACTGAAACATTAATTCCAGTACCAATTAAATTTAAAGTTCATTTTTTTCTTCTTGCCAGATTCAATTTTAAATTCTTTTTATAAAAAAAATAATAATAGTAATTAATTCTATAAAAAGAATTATAAAAAGAATTAATTACTATTTGAAATTTTGCATTATTTTTCTTTTACTAGAGTAGAAAACATATAAGTTACCCAAGCACTTCACTGAACACCACTGAAATATATTATTTATATAGCGTCGCACTGTGGCTAAAATTTTGATTTCAATGCCCAAAAGTCCAAATTTTTTGTCACTGATTTTTGAAATTTTAACGCATTTTGTACCTAATATATCCAAATTAATGTAGCCAAAAAATTAGGTTAAATTATTGCTAATTGTGGGCGTGACATGCTATCAAACTCAACTGTTTTTTTTTTTTAATTTCAGAAAAAGGTGATATTTTTGTTTTTTTTTTTTTTTATCAAAAATAAATGGTTACTAGTCGCAACTTATCGTCGATAATGACCTGCGGTCTTGTTTACAAGGTTGGTAGGATTGCAGTCTTAAGATGTTGTAAGTGGTAACAATCCTACCGTTTAATATTAGGAGTGTTCTGAGTCAAATTTCAAATTTAGTGGATAGAACTTCTAGAGAACAAACCTTGCAATCAAACTACAGGTCGCAAATATGAATATATTTTGATGAAATTTTGTACATAAGCCTTTATCGCCCATAAGATGAACTATTGAAACTGCTGAGAATCGGTCCATGTTCAGACCTAGTCCCCATACAAATGACCCCTATGAAATCGACATAAATTGCCATAAGATCGAAATTATCATATAGATCTCAGTCAAATTGGGTTTGTATGTGTTAATTACATCCATTAATCAGTAGTCCAAAAATAATCCCTATAGGACAATTCTTAGTCATATGCCCCATATAGAGCTGCTTTCCTATCTTCACTAAAATCTATCAAAAAAATATTTCACAGATTTTTCTCAAATACGGTTTGTACATATTTTTTGAAAATATATGTGCCTTTACCAAATATGGTCAGGATCGGTCCATTTTTGGACCTAGTCCTCATATAAATATAGCATCCGATATGAACTTTTTCATATCTGCAGCCAAAAAAAATTTATAAAAATGGCACTCAAATTTGGTTTATGCTTACTTTCTATATCCAATTAGTTGGACCTAAAAGATAGGGTCTCTAAACGCATGGTATAGGGTATGGTATAGACCGGTCTAGACCGACCTAATTTTTAATTTTTAATTTTTAATTTTTAATTTTTAATTTCTAATTTTTAATTTTTAATTTTTAATTTTTAATTTTTAATTTTTAATTTTTAATTTTTAATTTTTAATTTTTAATTTTTAATTTTTAATTTTTAATTTTTAATTTTTAATTTTTAATTTTTAATTTTTAATTTTAAATTTTTAATTTTTAATTTTTAATTTTTAATTTTTAATTTTTAATTTTTAATTTTTAATTTTTAAATTTTAATTTTTAATTTTTAATTTTTAATTTTTAATTTTTAATTTTTAATTTTTAATTTTTAATTTTTAATTTTTAATTTTTAATTTTTAATTTTTAATTTTTAATTTTTAATTTTTAATTTTTAATTTTTAATTTTTAATTTTTAATTTTTAATTTTTAATTTTTAATTTTTAATTTTTAATTTTTAATTTTTAATTTTTAATTTTTAATTTTTAACTTTTAACTTTTAACTTTTAACTTTTAATTTTTAATTTTTAATTTTTAATTTTTAATTTTTAATTTTTAATTTTTAATTTTTAATTTTTAATTTTTAATTTTTAATTTTTAATTTTTAATTTTTAATTTTTAATTTTTAATTTTTAATTTTTAATTTTTAATTTTTAATTTTTAATTTTTAATTTTTAATTTTTAATTTTTAATTTTTAATTTTTAATTTTTAATTTTTAATTTTAAATTTTTAATTTTTAATTTTTAATTTTTATTTTTTAATTTTTAATTTTTAATTTTTAATTTTTAATTTTTAATTTTTAATTTTTAATTTTTAATTTTTAATTTTTAATTTTTAATTTTTAATTTTTAATTTTTAATTTTTAATTTTTAATTTTTAATTTTTAATTTTTAATTTTTAATTTTTAATTTTTAACTTTTAATTTTTAATTTTTAATTTTTAATTTTTAATTTTTAATTTTTAATTTTTAATTTTTAATTTTTAATTTTTAATTTTTAATTTTTAATTTTTAATTTTTAATTTTTAATTTTTAATTTTTAATTTTTAATTTTTAATTTTTAAATGTTAATTTTTAATTTTTAATTTTTAATTTTTAACTTTTAATTTTTAATTTTTAATTTTTAATTTTTAATTTTTAATTTTTAATTTTTAATTTTAATTTTTAATTTTTAATTTTTAATTTAATTTTTTAATTTTTAATTTTTAATTTTTAATTTTTAATTTTTAATTTTTAATTTTTAATTTTTAATTTTTAATTTTTAATTTTTAATTTTTAATTTTTAATTTTTAATTTTTAATTTTTAATTTTTAATTTTTAATTTTTAATTTTTAATTTTTAATTTTTAATTTTTAATTTTTAATTTTTAATTTTTAATTTTTAATTTTTAATTTTTAATTTTTAATTTTTAATTTTTAATTTTTAATTTTTAATTTTTAATTTTTAATTTTTAATTTTTAATTTTTAATTTTTAATTTTTAATTTTTAATTTTTAATTTTTAATTTTTAATTTTTAATTTTTAATTTTTAATTTTTAGTTTTTAATTTTTAATTTTTAATTTTTAATTTTTAATTTTTAATTTTTAATTTTTAATTTTTAATTTTTAATTTTTAATTTTTAAATTTTCATTTTTAATTTTTAATTTTTAAAGGAAGCTTTTTTAAAAAAGGGTACTATTTCGTAATAACGATACAAAAAATATGTGTGTGTGAATCTTTGGTTGGGCCAATGTGACACGTGCTGTATATGGGCATTTCCATGAAATGTCAACCGCAGCCAAAAAATGCAAAGTCTATTAAAATATATTTTTATAGGGATTCTATCAAATTTAACTAATGTAAACAAATTTTACATGTTTTCATAACACATTTTGTAATATTCAAATTCAAAATCGAACAAGTGAAAAACTTTTGGTTTAAACGTTTTGTTTTGCTTAATGTTCTTATTGAGAGACATTATTAATTGACATTTGCTGTTTTAAATCTTGGTTTATATTTAAAGAATATAAGAAAAATGTAAAAGGAACGATACGATTGCCAATTACGGTAAATTGTTTATTTGATTTACCATATATTTCGATGTCAAGTTCGACATTGAAAAATAAATTTGTTATCTCTCCGTTGAAGGTATTTGTACAATGTTCTTCAAATATTATTAACAAATAGATATTTTTATTTCAAATTAAATAAAACAGATTTTGCTGGAAAGTAATCAACGCTTTTCTCGTGGTACTTATTAAAAGTTTTTGTATAAATTCAATTCAAAATATTTTTTTTTTAATAAATAAAATATAAATACAGAACATAAAATTTTTGAATGTGTATTAGGTTCGCTAAAACTGGAGAACTACTTGACCGATTTACAAAACAATGTATGCGTTGGAAAGGTCTACTTTCACTGGTGGTTTAAAAGGAAAGAACATCGAGAAATGCGCATATGCGTTTCACGCATAAGTTTTTGCATCAATACATTGTTGATATGTATGCAACAATTTAAACTGAACGTTCAAATTATATCATTATGAAAAACTTGATTTTTTTATAACTTTTGCGTTCCATCCGCAATGGAAAGAATTCAAAGAACATTTATTTGAAGGTCAAGAGCCAACAGACTGACATGATATAACTGCACGAGTATTTAAACAAAAGATGAAATCGTTAATGGACATGTTGATAAAATTAAAAATATTTGGTGAAGTACGTTGCTGGATGTATTCGATTGAATGGCAAAAGAAGGGACTACCGCACGCTCACATTTTAATTTGGATGGTTGATAAAATAACACCAAAACTAAGCAGAAATTCTTGATCCTGAATTGCATGAAATTGTTACAAAAAACATGATTCGTGGACACAAGATGGACAAGATGGAGAGTGTACACAAAATTATCCACAAGTATTAGTTTTTTTAACCATTACTGGATTATATTTTGTTAAGTTTAAAATTTTTGTTGTGAAAATAAATATATTGAATATATTACAAATCATTAAAAGTGTGATGGAACAAATTGTCGCATGCGACAGTGATTAAAATTTAATAAAAAATAAACTGCTAAATATTTTTGAATCAATTATAAAACATATTAAGAGGCGTCAATGTATAATATTTTAAAATTAGTCGCACTAAGATATTCCTGAAATAAGTGTTTGAACAGTTCGCCCTGAAAGTGACTTCTGTTTGTGTCGCACGCGAATGCCTTGGTTTTCTGTAATTATCTTGAAAACGACTAATTGCCCAAAATCAACCTTAGCACTAATTATAGCGTTAATCAAGAGCTATAAGTTTTGCCATTTGGCAAAATAAAATAATGTTTTGGCATATGTTTTGTTTTCCACTATGAATGCTTACGAGATATTGAGGGAGTGATCGTGATTTCCACAGACAGACGGTTATCACTAAATCAACTTCCCTTGTTATAAGGGACAAGAAAATATATGGTTTGGGGTCCCCGGAATTTATTTCGATGCGTTACAAACGGAAAAACAAACCTATATATATATCCTCTGCATAAAAATAAATAAATAAAATAAAACTAAAAAAAATAACAACCAAATACATACGGAAATCCAAAAATAACACTATAAAACAGCCGAAAAGAGCTCCCCCTAGAATATATCATCTCTATAGTTTTGTCACGCTGGTTACAAGCAAAAAAAAGTTTTTATCACACGGTATTTTCGAGATATTTTAGTTAAATGGGCTTTCAGTTGAATATCACCATGTTTTTAAATGTTCAAGGATGTTTCAGGATTGTGTAATTTTAATTTTTCAGTTTAATCTCTGTAGTTTTAATCTCAACTAATGGATTTTTTTAATAACCCATAAACTAGATACTTCAACTATAATAACAGCATATATTAAAATTGCAAAACCATTAAATAATTTCTGAAATATATAATTAAAAATACATATATTAATGATTGTTTTGCATTAGCAATTAAAATTCATTATATTTAATAATAGACATTATTTTATTCTACTGGTTTTTATTTCAACTTAGATTAGTGGTAAGCTAACCTTCGGCCTTTCTAATCACCGATGTATGAAAGATAAAAAAGTAGTAAAATTAATGAAAATGTTGTTAATTGTTAATTAATTAATTTTATTGTTAAATAGAGACAAACGTAAATAAATATATTTTTGTTCCGTCACTCAAGTTTTACACCTATTTTTCCGCGATGTAACTATGGTACAGGAAAACATGTTTGAATCAAAAAAAAGTTTCTAATAATTTTTTTAAGCAATAAAATCAATTCAATTTAAGAAATATATTTCATATACATATATATTTTTGGGGATAACCAGATTTATACTCTTTTGCGAGAAAATAATGGAAACGAACAAATTAAGTAAATATTTCGCATATACAATTTTGAAGTGATAATATATAATGACTTAAAATACTAATAATTATTTTTTTGAAAAAATTTGGGACAGTTTTGTGCGACATATATAATAAATAAAAATTTTGTATGCCATAAAAACCATATTTATTATAAGAAAAGAAAATTGATTAACAATTTATTATTTATTAGGGAAAAATTTTAATAAATAATTATTTATGGGCGCGTTATAAATACAAATTTTTTTTGTTAAAAAATAAAAACAAAGATTTTAGGGAAAAAAAATACGAATAATTATTTTTCCGTGACAAAAATAATAAATAATGATTTTGTACGCAATAAAAAACTACACATATGTTGGCTATGTTGGCTATCGAATTTATAGCCAACCGAATTGCGATGATGTTGTTAAACGAATTTGGAGTTAATTAAGATCACAATTCTCTTGCCTTAACAAAAAATATTTATTTCACCACAACAGAATGATAAATAATTTTACTAGCGAAAAAAAATTCGCTCAAAATTAGCTCAAAAAGGGATAAAAAAACAATCTATATCTATATATATAAAATGGAATGTGTGTTTGTTTATTTGTTTGTTTGTACCTTATAGGAGACCCACTTTTACGCCTACTTTTTTTAAATTATGTAATTGCACCCATATAGTTTTTAACAGATTTACTTCAAATTGTATACACATTATACTCCAGGCGAGGTAGAAATAAACATTTCTTACGCCACGCCCCCTTTCACGCACCTTTTCACGCCAAATTTTGTTTGAAAGTTTTAAACTTTTTGTTCTCTGTTCAAATTTGTTAATTCCAACGGATTTTTTTTATTTGGTAGTATATTGCTCTTAATACTGTTAACGTCGCCAAATAACTATGAACCACGTCCACTTCACCGCCCCCTTTTTTTAATTCAGATACTTACTTATACCACTAACAATGCTTGCTATACAAAATACTTTTTTTGTAATATGTATTTGCCTAAAGTTTTATACACTTTTTATCTACAGGTAAGGTAGCCATACATTTTTTTATTTCCAAATCCCCCTTTTTCGCCCCATTTTACCTTAAATTATAATTAATCTGTTTTCAATCTATATATATAACAATGAATGTGTGTTTGTTTGTGCTTTATAGGAGGCCAAACCCCTGAACCGATCTTCCTGAAATTTTCACAGCGTGTTACTGTGACTCTGAAAGGAATAATAGGCTATATAAATTTTTGATTGGACAAAGGGGCAGTGCCACGCCCATATAACCCAAAATTTGAAATCGTCATATCTCGGGAATTTTTGACCTACAGCGGTCATATTTGGTACATATGGTATTGGCATGAATAGAAATACATACCAGAAGAAAAGTGGGCGGGACCACGCCCCTTTTTAGAAAAATAAAAAATCGTAATATCTTCTAAACTACTGGAAGGATCGTCATGAAATTTTCACAAAAGGATATTTTTGCGAAATACTAAGTCTTTAACTATATAAAGTTGTTAGTGGGCAAAGGGGCGTAGTCCCTCCCATATAACCCAAAATTTAAAATCGTTATATCTCGGCCATTTTTTAACCTACGGCGATGATATTTGGTATATATCGTATTGAAATTAATAGAAATAGTACTACAAGAAAACTGGGCGGGACCACGCCCTTTTTAGAGAAATTAAAATCCATACTAACTTCTATTAAGCCCTGACTATATAAAGTTGTTAGTACAATAATTAATTCTAAATTAAATAAATAATATTTTGTTAATGTATAAATATTTTTTTTTTATTTTATTTTATTTTATTTTATTTTATTTTATTTTATTTTATTTTATAACGATGAGGGGTAGCGAAGCACACCGGGTTCAGCTAGTATAATATATATTTGGGACAAAAGAAATAATATATTTTAAGCACTGAGATAAATTGTTAGAGGCAAAATATTTAAATTTTTTTTTTAATTGGTCAAAAAGAGATTTAACATATACTATAGTTTGAACCTACATACATACTTTATGGGACCAAACAGATAACATTTCTTACGCAATAACAATGAAAAAATCTACGACTAATTATTATTTTTTTTTTTTTTTTTTTTTTTTTTTTGGACAAAAATAATAAATAATAATTTTCATCGCGATAAAACTGTATATATGAAAAAAAAAATGGTCAAAAAATTTACTCCATTTTTTGTGATCAAAATTTTGCTTCTTTTTTGGTGAAAAAATAGAGACAAATTAATAATATTTTTACGTCATAAAAAAATTAATAAAAACAAATAAAAAAATTTTAGTCCGTCTGGACCGACTATACGATACCATGTACCATGCGTGTAGAGACCCAACTAATTGGATATGAAAAACCTCATATCCGATGCTATTTTTATATGGGGAGTAGGTCGAAAATGGATCATCCTGACCATATTTGGTAAAGACACTAATTTTTTGCAAAACCATATGCATGCAAACCAAATTTAAGAAAAATCTGTGCAACATTTTTGTTTTCGATAAATATAAGTGAAGATCGGGAATGACTAGGAATTGTCTTATACAGTTTTTTTTTTTGGACTACTGATAAATGGATGTAATAAACGTAAAAAAACCAAATTTGACCAGATTTATATGATAATTTGGATATTACATTCATATTTGCCTACAGGTCGCAAGGTTTACATGGACACACAGACGGACGGACGGATGGACGGACATCGCTAAATCGGCTCAGAATGTGATTCTTAGTATAATAAAAGATGGGTATAGGTCAAATATTTTTGGTATATACAAACATCAGCACAAAGTGATGACCGCATAGTGGTGAAGGGTATAAATATATTTGTTGGCAAAAAAAATGGAAAAAATAAAATTGGCAGAATAAATGTTTATGAAAAATATAATTTATATTTTTAGTTTCTAAAACAATTCAGGACAAAACAATGCATTCCTCTTTTGCGAGAAAAAAAATTCAGCGAAAAAAAATAAATAAATAAATGATGACGCGTATATAATTTTGAAAACAATTTGTTTTTATTATTATAATTTTTTTTTTTTTTTTTTTTTTTGTGCAAAGAGTGATGGCAAAGAAGGCAAAATATTTTTGGGACGAAAGAAACAATATTTTTACACAATAAAAACTAAATATATATATATATATTTGAAAAAAGTTTCCTAAAAAATTCTTGCACAAATTAATTTGGGTTGTGGGACAGAGAAAAAATTTTAACAACCATTTTAAATATATTAATTTTTTGACGTGATAAAAACATTTTCGGGCCAACAAAATTTTAGATGATATATAAAGGAATTAAAAAAGCTACAATTTAGAATTAAACTATTATTTATTTCCATGCATTCGAATTTTGAATTGTCTAGACATTTTTACTCATAACGTTGGAAGCCCTCGATCGATTCAGCTCCTTTTCAATACCAAACAGAACAGAATAGATGAGCGCTACTTCAACAGAGAAACGGACATCGCTGGATCGTCTTCAAGTATTCAAAAAAAAATCGTATTTTATAATTCGACAAGTTACAAACCGAACTAAAAACTTAGGGGTTCTTTAAAATACAGTAGAGCAGATTTTCAACAATTCAATAACCAGTAAATGTTTTTAATTATGTTGCCTGAAGAAACTGGCTGGTTGTCTGGCTAATTTCAAGAAAAGAAAAAACTGCGAAATTTATTTAGGGATTGAACAAAATTATCATGTTTATAAACTTTGCTCTCATTCGTAACGCCGCAGCTGTAACATTTATGGCATAGTGCATAAAGTGAATTAAATAAGTGATGCTGCTGCTGTGGCGCTAAAAAAACCCCACTGACACACAACAGTCGAAAAAACTGACTCTGGTTTGATGTGGATGGCTGATGTTTAGACATTGTTGTGTTTATTTACCAGTGTAATAACGCAACTCTTTAAAATAGGTTAATATCGCCTAGCAGAGATTGTTGGCCATTTATTATTTACTTGAAGCTTATAGCTTGTATTAGCGTTTGTTTGTGCTATTGTGCTCTGAGTATGTGAATTAACATTATATATATTTTTTTCTTGTTTTAAATATTAAATTTACTTTCGCATGATTGTAAATTGAACATCACAGCAGCCAGCTTAAACAACATCTTGATAAACAATGGCCAATCACTTATAGCCCAACATATAAAGTAATAGTTGTGCATAACCATTCATCATTACATGGATACATGAGTGTTTGTTTGTATGTGTGTTTGTTTTTCTGACAAAGATAACGATGAGACTGTTGCGGCCGCTGCTCTTATGCAAAGAATTTCACATTCAAGGTCATGTTTGCTTATTTGTAAAATAAAAAAAATATCATGAAATACATGTTATAAAAAAAAATCAAATAGTTTTGGTTTTAAAATTAAACTATCGATTTTTTAAAAATAAATTTTGAAAGATATAACAAACAAAATTGATGATAGAGAGGTTATTTTTTTTTTAACCTGAAATTTTTTTAACCTGAAATCTGTACTACAATTTATCTATAAAATGTACTACTGCTTAAATAGACGGTTTGATTTCTTTATCTAGTCGTGATTGCGCTCACAGAAACATTATAAGAAATTGAGGTCTAAATAAATTATATCAAAAAACTTAATGTTCATAATTGGTCTTAAGGTTTAACTGCAGACACGAATTCATGAATTTCACTACCCAGAAAATTATCAAATAAATAAATAACACAATAATAATCAATTAAATATTGGAAAAGCTCAGAATAACCTATAAATACCAATCTCCCTGTCCAATGTTTATTAAACTTCCCCTGCCCTTTACTATTTGGGTATAAATACACACAGAAAAAAAATTCACCAATCGAATTAGATAAAAAAAATCAACAACTATATTTTCGATTCTATAAGCAGAAATTTGAAAGCAGCTAACATTTTCTATAGTGATAAATTATTTACTGTTAAGACAACACAATTCCAATCGTAATCAACGAAAAATTCAGTTATTAAAATTATCGCTATTCGGTTGTCAATAAAATTGGTAGGCACAATGAATCTGTTTTTTGTGTGTATATATTGGGACGTTTCAATATTCTTAAAGCAGAATATGAATCGTTATTACAATTATTTGAAGGCACATTCCGGCCAGAAATCGTTACACTTATGGCAGCAGGTTAAACAATGTTATTCAGGGTTTTCGTGGTGAACGATTTTATAAAGCAGCTTCAAACTACGTTCACAAATTCATTGCGACAAGCAGCATGGCTTAGTACACCAGTTGCAACCAAAAGAGTGTTTCTTCCCTCATATCCAGAACAAATTAAAAGCTTGGTAAAAAGGAAGCGTAAACATCGTAGTAAATGGCAACAATCTCGTTCTCCAACTGATAAAAACGCATTTATTAATGCAGCTCAAACCTTAAAACGCGAAATTCATAAAATACATAAACAAGTCAATATTAATAATTATCTAAAAAAAATTATCATATGATAATCCAACAAATTACTCGCTTTGGAAAGCCACAACTAAACTTAGCAGACCAACTACTTACAAATCTCCCATCTTTAACGAAAATGGTACTTGGGCAAAAGGTAATTCCGAAAAAGTCATTAGTTATTCGGAAACAATGGTAGGATTTCTAGTAGCACTGAAGAAAATAATCGGTATTTTAACAACAACATTAGCGAATTTAGTACAACCTCTGAAGATGGCAGCATTTAAGAAGTTATGCTAAAGGAAGTAATTAATGAAGTAAAGGTCCTTAAAGTTAAAAAATCTCCTGGCCATGATCTTGTTAGTGCTCAACTGTTCAAAAACTTACCTTATCAAGGTGTAGTAAAATTGACAACTTAATTTAATGCTGCATTAAAAATTCAATATGTGCCCAGTTACTGGAAGGTAGCAGAAGTTATAATGATATTAAAACCTGCTTAGGACCTTTTATTTATTTTTATTTATTTATTTATTTATTGGAACTGCTCCATACACAAGACTAAAAGTCTTATTTTGCAGTATGGAACTGATTGTATTTAAAATTATAAAATCGTTAATAAATTAATAACTAATTACAAATTTTCTTTATATAAAATGCAAAGAACAATAAGATTAAAATTAAAGAATAAAGTTGAAATATTTGAAATTTAATTTAATCAAATGTATTATAATATCAAATAATATTTAATGTTTTAAATTGTTATGCTGAAAACAGTTTAAAAATATTTTCGTGCGTTACTTAAAAGTTGAGAGCTATGGGGTATAGAATTCCAGAGAGATACTGCGAATATGTAGAAATGCCACTCCGATATTAAACTTTTATATCTAATTGATCTAATTCTTTTTCCCCTGCTTATATCTGAAATATAAAGTTTGTCGTACAGATGTTCCGGTTTGTGGGTATACACTATTTTATGTAAAAAAACTAAAACTCTTATATTTAAAAGATTATCTAAAGAAACGCCATATAGCTGCGATGAAAACAAAGATACACTAGAACGTCTATTAAGTCCATACACATATCTGATTATGTTGTTAAATGCAACGTTCAATTTCCTTTTACTAATTGTATCACATTTCGCAAATAGCTCACAACCATACAGTAAAACAGGCATCAGATAAGTTTTGGCAAGTAGGATTCTTATTTTCATAGGTGTACAATGCTGGGTTTGCCACAGAGTTCTAGTCATAGAGAAAGTACGACCACAGGCATAGTTAATATGGTTCGACCACGTAAGAGTGTCATTAAAAAAAATACCTAGATTCTTAGCAGATTTAACGATTTCAATTTTCTGATTATTTATAATTATATTAGGTGTAATATTTAGTTTGGAAAGTCGCTTTTGAATTACAATGCATTTTGATTTTTTCGGATTTATCTCTAATCCATTTGCCGTTGCCCATGTATAAATACGATGGAGTTGCTGATTAATAGAGATAATACACTGGTCGATTAGGGCATTACTACAGCTGGTATAAAGCTGAACGTCATCCGCATACATTCTTACATTACAATTTGTTAAAATGCCTGGGAGGTCATTTGAGTACAATGAGAATAATAGTGGCCCAACAATGGACCCCTGAGGTACGCCCCTTGCTACAGGCAGTGTCATTGAATTTTGGATTCTAGTTTCTACATACTGATACCTGCCACGTAAGTACGTTGACAATAACTGAGTAGCGGTCGAAGAAAAATTAAAAAAGTTTTTAAGTTTGTAACAAAGAATGTTATGATCCACGGTATCAAACGCTTTTGAATGATCTAAAAGTATTAAAAATGTAGTCTTGCCATCATCAAGTTTCTCCCTAATCTCCTCTGTAACATCAACTAAAGCTGTTAGGCAGCTGTGTTTCCACCGGAACCCAGATTGACGATCTGTTAGCAAGTTATTGTCATCCAAGAAACTAGTCATTTGTTTGTGCATAATACGCTCGAATACTTTAGAGAGAAATGGAAGAATAGCTATTGGTCTATAATCGGAACCAGCTTTGGGTATAGGAATGATTTTAGCTATTTTCCAATTCGATGGGAAGTGGCTTGTAGTTAATATTTTGTTAAAGAAAAAAGTTATAATTGGAAGTAGCTGAGGTAAAAGAATCTTGAGAAACTTAGGATTAATCCCGTCCACTCCTATAGAGTTCGATTTTATAGACAATAAACTAGATAAAACGTCGCATTGGTCTACTGCAGCAAAAGAAAAAAAAGATTCAGCATCGTTATTCGAGTGACTATTGATATAGTAATCTTTATCTGCTTGAACCATAGCAACACTTAAAAACTTTGTATTAATTGTATCTGCATCAACCGAACATGGTTCTCGATGCGTAGATTTACCGATACCAACTTCGCGTATCGTTTGCCATGTTCTTTTGGAGCCAATGGCAGAAGAAAATTTTTCAGCATAAAAATTGGATTTGGCCTTTTTAATCATTTTATTTGTGTTTCTCTTAGCAGTCAGATAATCATCATGTAATGTTGTTGTTTTAAATCTTTTCCAACGTGCATAGACAAAATCTCTTTGATTGATACAATCTTTAATTTCAGAAGAAAACCAGGGTTTTTGTTTATTACTAATAATCTTCGATTTTATTGGTACAGTTAGATCGAACAGATAATTTATGTTTTGCTCCAGAAAAGAGAGTTGGTCATCCACAGAATTTAAACAATACAAAGCATTCCAATCAATATTAAAAAATTCTTCCTCAAGGAGTCTAAAATTGATGTTTTTAAAGTCTCGAAAAGTAATCCTCTCAACTTGTATAACAAGTTGGAAATTGTAAGTCATGAAAATAAGATCATGCTTGGAAAAACATGATGCAGACAGTTGATCGTAGAGTAGTATATTAATTTCATTACTCACAAGAAACAAATCCAAAAGAGAAACAAATCCAAAACCTTAAGATTGTTAAATCCTACCAGTCCATATCACTGCTAGCAATCATAGGAAAACTTTTTGAAAAGATTATCAGTTCTCGACTGAATAAGATAATTCATTTAAGGAGACTGATACCAGACCATCAATTTGGTTTTCGAAAAAGCCATTCAACAATTGAACAGATCCGTAGAGTAACACATACTACATAAAATGTGTCTAAATTCATTAATTTAGACAAATAAAATATTGATATTAAAACAAAATGAATTAACCGAAATTGAATTTCAAAAATAATAATTGTTTCTTATACTCAACATAACACTTATCGTAAGCTAATGTATTTGAATTTGTAAATTAATTTCCTGTAACGAGTAACCAAACCCTATTGTGAATTGCATTAATTTATCATAAAAGTATCGTAAGCTAAAATTACCCTATGATGTATCGTAAGCTAAAATTACCCATTGTAATAAGCTGTAATTATACTAAACCTTTTTTACAGTAGTCACTTACTCTGCAGCTTTCACACAATACGGTGAGCATACAACCTCTAAAACCCATCTCGTGGTTTTCCCATACACCTTTTATAATAAATAAAAAATACATATATCTAATACTTCTCTACCTTCATTTTTTTTCTCACTTGCAAAAAATCGTTTATAATTTCTCCATCTCGCGAGAAATTATACACTGACACAAGACGTTCTCTCACAGGTTAATCTCTAGGTTCCCAAACCTTACCGCCCTCTTCGTCATTTGAACCATCCCAGAACGTACTATCAAAGGCTAACCCCGGAGAAGTATTTACAAAATGCATTTGGGAATAAACATGTATGCTCTGCGGTATTTCTAGACATATCACAGGCACTTGACGGAGTCTGTCACTTGAGATTAATTCAAAAACTTAACCCTATATTACCAAGAAAGTTCTGTGATCTACTCGAATCATATATTTCCAGAATCATATATTACTGTAGAGTGAAACATAAAAATCAATAATCCGAGTTATACCCAATAATATCAGGAGTACCGCAAGGTAGCATATTGGGACCAGTCTTGTATCTCCTATTCACTCAATATATGCCAAGCCATAACAATTGTGTTGTAGGAACTATCACAGATGACACCGTTATACTCTCGACGCACAGTGGACCATTTGACGAGAAGGCGGTCAAAAATCTATAACTTTTGATTGGATTGAAATTTTGATATGCGGTTTTTCTTTGTTTGGTAGGTGAGACTTTAGCCTTTAAGTTTTGCTATAAAACGTAATTCTCGACCGAAAATAAAAAAAGTTACGGAGGGTTTAAAATACATTTTCGTTTGTAGTTGAATTTTAGTACAAAAGTGAAGTGTTAAAAGGTAAAAAAAAGGTTTTATTTTAATGTAATGTCTTATTTTTTTAGTTAATTTTACAACTAATACTTTTTAACAATTTTTTAAGTTAATTTTTCCAGAAAATGCCAAACTTTGGCCCCCGTAAACTTTTTTAGTCCAAATGTGCACAAGGGCCAAAGGTTGTTTTTTTTTTTTTTTTTGAAATATCGAGTTAAAATATAATTTATTAAGCAGCGAACGTAAAAGTTACCTTATATTGGTTCAAGATAGAGAAGTTTCAATGAAAAACTCGTATGTTTTTGCTTTAGTTAAATTTTTTTTTATTGTCTTTTTAAATATTTCTATATCAATTTTCATGGTAATTTTATGAAATATAACAATTTTTATTGTAAATTTACAAAATATATAAATTTTTAAATCAAGAAATTTTTTTAACTATAAAAAAAAAAGTGTAACTTATTGTTAGTGTAATGAAAAAGTACTTTAAATCAACCAATTTTAGTAAAAATTTCTTCTAAATAGCCTTGATTTTCATCTTCTAGACGTTGTTTAGCTTCTTCGTCTAATTCAATAGAGGTAGTTTTCCATTTTTGACGAATGTTGGACATATATGGATCTGAAGTGCACAACAAAATAGTGATAAGATCTTCATTAGTACAACATCTGGACATTTTCCTTGTGTTGTGCTCGCAAAAGAATCTGTAGTCATTGTTCCTTTTTTCTTGCGCTTCTTCAGATAGATCTCCTATTGGTAGCATATTGTTTTGAATTATTTGTTCCCCATGGTACAAAATTTTATGAACTGTGGATCGTATATATCTCCAAGAGTATTTTTCATTATAAAGTATATCTGTTTTATTGGCGTACTCTCCAAATTTTTTTTCATTTATCTTTCTGCTGCATCCTAGAACTTGTAATATGATTTTGAATCGTCTTATTAATTCATGATATACACCTGTGATAGATGCTGCAGTTTCCGGATCGGAAAAAATCTCCTTGCAGTACTTCCATCATTTGTGTTTCCTTCCCCTTGTTTTGGTTGGTCGATTACGAGGCCTAGCTGTAGATATTTTTGTTGAATTTGTTTTTTTTTGCTTTCTTTTTTCTTCATTTTCATTGTTTTTTCTCACTGTTTCACCTAACAGACCAAATTCCAAATCATAACCCAATTTAAGAATATGCTCCATGAAACGTATTCTAGCATGAAGAGGGGACATTCCAAATTCGTAGACTTCCTTAAAACTGTCGTCTTCTGGTGGGGGTTGGCTTAATTGACTTGATGTCTTTTGGCATATAATGCAGCTTGACATTGACTTTGTTCCAGTTAAAGCTTGTGCAACTTTTCCATCAATCATTGTGAGACACATTATAAAATGTACTTCAATGTCTTGGTCATCAAATTTAAATATTACTGGTTGAAGTTCCTTAATTTGATCTTTTATTTATTGAACTTCTTCAGTTATGACATCTTTGGTTTCCTTTTTGAATGCAAATTTTATTGGTCTGCAATACTTTGTTGAAGAAGGAATTTCAGTTTTCCATATATCAATTTCTGTTGCTCTACTAGTTGACGGCTCTAAGACGCTATACCTTTTTGTTAAGCGCAATGGAACGTAAGATACCATAAATAAATTCGAATCTGATGAATTTTCGGCATTAAATTGCTTGTATTGTTTCTGACCAGAGGATCCATCACATCCCCATTTAGAAATTAAAGTAATGCTTCCATTACCAATTTTTTTTTAAATGATCAGTATCAAGCGTATTTAGCAATCATTCTGCAGTATGTTCATGGAGATCTTGCAATTTTATTTCTGCTGATGTTGAAGTGACACTAATAGCAGATTGTGAAGGTAAGCATTCTTTTTTGGCAGAAACTAAATCTCGATACTCTCGAAAGATCCCACAATTCTTTTCATTGGTTCGCTTCCGCAATTCCTTATATTGATTTTTGGTCAATTTCAAATCCAAAAATAGGGCGAACGCTTCTTCCGGCGTAAATTTCTTATCTTCAATTGGTGTAAGAATGCTTTTCAAAATCCTCTTTGTGCGCCTTGGGCTCGCTTCTACTATTTTTTCAATTATTTGAATTTTATTTTTTTTATTTTGCGTTGGTTGAATTTGGTGCAAAAATAAATCCTTAATAATTCTTTGAGAAATTTCTTCATTGATATTCTCCAGCTTGCGCCTTCGAGATCTTTCACTACATCCGTCAATTGGTTTTGCTGGTCGACCCTTTTTGCACTTTCGTTGGCAGTTGTAGATGCACTCTCAAAAATAAGTTCCTTTATTAACCAGTCTTGGTAACGTTTGTACATCTTTGCCTTGCTATGAGAGCATTCAATGTACCGTCTTTTCAAATTCGATGCAAAATTAGTCTTCTAGGTTACAATTCTTAAAGAAGTCGTTGCTCACTATGTGCAAAATTACATCGTCTACATCATTTCGTTGAAAATAAATATCTGCCAGATCTCTGTAACAGTACTTAGCCATTGCACAAATTGTAATGAATAATAATTGTGGAAACATTATTATAAATACTCTTTCTTGCAATTATGTAAAATAAAAATTTTTATCTTTTATTACCACTTTTAGAAGCATAAAAAACCCACACCCTAACCCCTTTTAAAAGGTGAAGCATACCTGCTCATATCTTAAAGGGCTATGTCGCAATAGTTTTTTTTTACCATTTACCTGTTATTTAAATTGTTTCCCATTTTGTCAGGTATTTAAACTATATAACTCTAATTCAGACTATTAATGTTTTTGAAAGATACCTATGTAAATGTACCTGTAACAATTAAGCGCATTATATCTCAATCCTTTTTTATAAGTATATAACAACTCCTGACAACTCTACCGACACGCAAAAAATACACCGCGGTGCACCGGTACGACCAACTTTTGTATTCATAACACTCAGACGGACGGACGGACATCGTTTAATCGACTCAGAAAGTGTTTTTGAGTCGATCCGTATAATAAAAGATGGATAAAGGTCCACTATTCTTGGCAGTTACAAACATCACCTCAAACTTAATATATCCTAACCACATAGTGGACAACTTTTGTATTCATAAATTTTGCAGAAAATATCTAACCTTGATCAGAAAAATTGTTCTGGTGCACACGGGCGGAAACTGGCGGGTGTATAATGGGGTATAGGAGTATAGGGGAGGGTTCGGACTATAGAAGAGTGCAAGATTTTTTCTGACTGCTTTTGACTGGCAGGAGTTATGCTCTATTAAGTAGGAGATTTTCGGAAAATTTGGACCTTTTTTAAAAAATTTTTTTTTTTAAATTTCGGAATTACTCAGTGATTTTACATTTTTAACATTAATAGTATGGAAGCCACAAAATTATACAAAATTTATTTCACTTCAAAATCTCTTAAATCAAAAAAGCTACAGTCATTCAAAAATAAAAATTTTTAATTTTAGCAAAATACTGAGAAAGCCCATTTTCGAAGACCCTGTTCGCTGTGATATAGTTGAGATAGAGTCGCAATTTTTTGGCTCCCGAGGTTTACTAGTATTTACTTTCAAATGAATAACATAACTTTAAAATCGGTAACAAAAAAAAAAAATGATTTTTGGCCGCCTTCTCCAAATATGGTCCACTGTGCGACGGCTCAAACAAATAAGGAGTCTGTAGATAGACTTACAAACAAGAATCGTTGCAATAGAACAATGGACCAAAATATGGGGACTTAAACTGTACAATTCAAAATTAGTTCATGTGGACTTTACATTAAAACATATAACACACATCCCTTTATTTATAGAACAGACAGAAGTGCCAAAAGCAAACTGGGCGAAATATCTTGGAATGACCTTACACGCGAAGCTAAACTGGAAAACGTTAAACTGGAACACGTTAAAAAGAAGAGAAAAGAACTAGACATTAAATATGGGAAACTAAAATGGCTTATGAATAGAAACTATAGAATAGAAAGCTATCAACCGAAAATAAATTAATGATCTATAAATCGTTATTAAAAACAGTGAGTTCATATGGTAGTGTACTTTGGGGTTGCGCCAAAAATACAATAATCGAACCTATCCAACGATTCCAGAAAAAGGTCTTAAGAGACATCATCAAAGCACCATGGTATATCAGAAATGATGACCTACATCGAGACGTAAACATCTCTACCATTAAGTAAGAACTTTCGAAAACAGCCCAGAAACACACAAGACATCTTCAACTTCACTTAAACGATGAAATTCAACCACTTTTGCATACTTCTGATCTGACAAGCAGACTAATCGCACTAAGCTTCACGATTTGCTGGGCCTTAGACAAGCATATGTACCGCAGGATTAAGAACTAAATCATTAATCCCATCATAAACATAAAAACACTACTAGTTAGTCGCTGTAGAGACTAGTTGTAGTATTAGTCAGGCATTACATATAATTATAATTATAACTTATAATTATAATTTATGAATGGTAGTGCTTTAAAATATAGAATTCAAAATGCGATACGACAGAAATTTTAAATGTAAATGGTTTTACTGCCATATCCATTTCATTCATTTGAAATTAAAGAACACTAAGTGGCGTAAAAATATACGATTCGAATAAAAAAATTTATTGCTCTAAAATACATTCAAACTACTAGATCCAATATGGCGGTTATAACTTAATAATCTTGCTTTAAAAGGTTTATACATAAAAAATGTATTTTTTTTTTTAGTGAGGTAGTATAAAATTTAAAAAAAAAATTAAAATTTTTAAACAAATATAAAAACAGAATATATAATATTTGTCCAGTTGTTGTTTTTTTTTCGACTAATATAGCCTGGGTTGTCACTTTGTTGTTGGATGTTTTTGGAAAATGTAGTTTTCGGGTCCGATCATAAAGAAGAAAAGCAATTATAATAACTTTTAAGTTCAGAAATTATCTTCCCGATTTATTTCAAAAATGATAGCAATTTTAAGTCAAAAATTCAAAAAACCAATTTTTGGGTCCTATACAAAATATGGAAATATTCTTTTTTTTTTTTTGTTATCTACAACTACAATATAAAAAAAAGCCGGACAAAAACCGGTAATATTAGAAGTCAGATCAAAAAATCTTCACACTCGTTTTCTTCTTAAGTGTTTTTTCAAACAATATTTGATTTTTTTTTTACCAAGTTATCCTTGAAAAAGAGCAGTTGTATGCGAATTTTTATTATTTCGAATTTAAGTTTTAGGCCGACAGAGTTATCCTTTAGGGGCCCCGCTGCCACTGAATATTTTGTAAAAATGACTAATTAAAAGAATTGTTAAAATTTCCAATTTTATAAATGTTAAATGATTTCATTCTACTTGATTATAGATATACAGAAAGCATGTAAACGAAAATATTTTATTTTGCTTATACCTTAAAAACTAATAACAATATCGCTGGGAAAAGTGTGTCGAGTTAAAAGGAGATCATGCTGAGAAATAAAGAAAAAAATTTCAAAGGAATCGAAGGACTGCCGTAAAGCTGTTTCCAATATTATTGGAAAGTATCAGGAGGATTTGGCTGTTGATAGCAAACCTGGTTCGGAAAAAACGAAAAATTAACATGATGACTGTAAGGCCAAGAAACATATCCGGTAGAAAAGCAGCTTCTTTAGCTTAGTGCTTGGACTATTTGGTACAAAAAGTTAAAGCAAATGCAGGCTTGAAAACACACAAAGCCAAAAAGTTTCAGGCAAAACCACTGTAAAAATTTTGCGAGTCCCAAAAAAGAGCTCGGAAAAATACCTCTGCTGCTTAATGGACGACGAAACGTATCTGCTGGTAGATATTTCGCATAATCTTTTGGTAATGATCAAGGAAATGCCAAAGATAAGTTAGGACCCAAAAGTAGGCGAAATTTGAAAAAAAAAGGCTGGAATGGCAAACAATATGCAGTTGCGGCAAAATAAGCAATTCATTTGTTACAAGGGGCTCTATAAATACCGAAATGTATATTAATATGTCCACACATTTTTGGTTCCATTTGGCATCCTGTCACTACGATAAGAACAATAACGTGTTTTTTATACCAAAGGAGGTAAATCCTATAAACTGTCCGGGTCTTAGGCCAGTGAGAAGATATTGGGTTCTTGTGTTCCAAAAAAGCTACAGAATTCACTATAAACTCCTTATGTACAGGGTTTCAGGAAAAGGACCATAAGTACAAAAGCAGTGATTAGAACTATAAAAATTATATATTTTTTTAAATAGAAATATAAATAAAAACTCAAAGTCCAATGCTTTCCTTATTATTACATTTTATGTAAAGATTAAACGTAGCATGAAATAATTAAATAAATAATCTTTTATTTACATTGATTATGACCGTAAAAGCCCATTAGAAGAATTTCTAAATATATCAAAAAATACAATAAAAAAGGTCGACAAAAAACTGAAATTAATTATTTCGACCTCACTCCTTAGTTTTAACTGCGTCGTTAAGACATAGTGTCGAGAATTATCCGTTAAGCGCAAAAAGTAGTATTTTATGATAAAACAAGTTAGAAATTATAGTCGGTCTAGACCGACTATACGATACCCTATACCATGGTTTAGAGACCCTGTCTCTTCGGTCCAACTAATTCGATATAGAAAATAAGCATAAACCAAATTTGAGTGGCATTGTTATTAATTTTTTTGGCTGCAGATATGAAAAAGTTCATATCGGATGCTATATTTATATGGGGAATAGGTCGAAATATGGACCGATCCTGACCATATTTGTTAAAGTCACTTATATTTTGAAAAAATATATATAAACCAAATTTGAGAAAAATCTATGCAATGTTTTCGTTTTTTGACAGAATTAAGTGAAAATCGGGAAGCAGCTCTATAAGGGGCCTATAACTAAAAATTGTTCTATAGGGATTATTTTTGGACTACTCATTAATGGATATAATAAACACATACAAACCCAATTTGACTGAGATCTATATGTTAATTTGGATCTTATGGCATTTTATGTCGATTTCTTAGGGGTCATTTGTATGGGGACGAGGTCTGAACATGGACCGAATTTCACCAATTTCAACAGCGTTCATCCTATGGCCGGTAAAAGCTTATATAACAAATTTCATCAAAATATATTCATATTTGCGACCTGTAGTTTGATTACAAGGTTTACTTGGACACACAGACGGACGGATGAACGGACATCGCCAAATCGAATCAGAAAGTGATTCTGAATCGATCGGTATAATAAAAGATGGGTCTAGGTCAAATATTTTTGGTAGTTACAACCAGCAGCACAAAGTCATTATACCCAAACCACATGGTGGTATAGGGTATAAAAACTATGTACCCACGCCCCCTTAAATCAATATCAATATAAATATCAGTTCCTCCGATTTTATTATCAATTATTGTTTTCGAAACATATTTTTTATATAGATTATTTATTTCAAATTAATTCTTCTTTTTTTTTAAATTTCCAATTTTAACTCGGATAATCTCGATTTCTCAATATTGAGAATATCTGAATTTGTAGTTTCTGATGTGTAAACACCTGTGCGCTCATGGGGGGTAAAATCTATTTCTTAATACAATCACAAAAACAGAGTACAACAAAAATGGTGTGAGGTATGAGTGTATTGGTTTAAATATTATTGCAGCTAATTCAACAACCATCAAGTATAACAACGTTAAAAATTTTACAATATAAACGTATAACATATAATTCAACAACCCCACAAGTATAACACTATACTAATATAACAATATCGAAGTATAATAACTAATTCAACCACCAAAAAGAGTAACACAATCACAAATATAACAATATACAAGTATAACAGCTAATTAAACTGGGCTAAATGTACGGCAACTCCAAATTGAAAAAAAAAATTATACTGAAATCATAAAAAAATCTTTAATTAATAGATGTTTACACACATTCCCTGTGATCGGACTCACATAGTCTTTTTTATAATCACTTTATACTTTATACTACTTTCCAGGATTTAATAAAAAACCATTCTTTGAAGATCCATAAAAATCTGAGATATCTGAAACAGTACGATGAAGTTTAAAAAAACTATGCTGAGAGAACGAGAATTATCGTTACTAACCCGAGTTGCCTGCCTATTATACCTAGTAAGTTACATAGAACGAATTACCAACTGTCCTGCCTACGATTCCACGTAAGACTTATATAAACTAGTCCGCTACTAACCCGGCTCGCGAGCACACAATTACTAGTTAGTCATACAGAAACTAGATCGTAATTAAACCGACTGGCCTTCCTGTAATTCCCCGTAAGTTACATCGAATTTATTACTACCTTACCTGCCCACAATTCCTCATAAGTCATATAGAAACTAGTTTGTTACTAACACGACTCGCATGCCTACAATTCCTAGTCAGTCGTATAGAAACTCGTTCATAATTAACCAGACTGACCTGCGTCGTGAGTTACGTAGAACGTATTACCGACTTACCTGCAAACAATTACTCATAAGTCGTATAGCACCTACTTTAGTACTAACCCGGGGTAACTACTAAAGGCCAGTTTACATTATCACACTTTATAATACGACCTGTCAATAGGTCGAGTATTATGAAAAAGTCGTATCATGTAAGAAGCTTATGTTATGAAATTGACAGTCTGCGTGATTTTATTTTCGAAATCCGATTGTCTATTTTCATTTTTGGAAACATTTCTAAAAACTTGTCATTTTCATCGGACCAGAATTGCTTTTTTGGTAATATTAAAAAAAGGTAAACAAAAACAAAGAAAGTGGATATGACAAATAAATTTCAAAATTAATTTGTTTGTTATTCTAAACAGCTGTTTTCATAAGACTTGATTGAGTGTGATGGTTTAAATGGCCTAAGTATGCAGAAATATTGGCGGTACGTCTTTATAACAGTCCGATGAATTTCATCGTATTTTTATGTCGAAAAATTATACGACTGAGTGGTATGATGTATATGAGCCTTCTGTAAGCATCACTCGTGACTTGCGGGGGGAAGAAAGATTCGTCTTTAACTAAGTGAAGGCAAAAATTTTGTCATACGAATGCATTATATGCATTTTCGACACTAATTTCACAATACAATCGCAAAAACAGCGTAACACATCGGTGTGAGCTGAAGTGTAAATCGGTGACTTTATCTGATTGTATTTGTGAAAAAATTATGATATGTTCTTTTCTAAACATTTTCCAATTGTCTTCCAAAAAACATCAATTGTATTTCCGAAAACATAAATTGTATTTCAGAAACCATCAATATAATTTCAGAAAACATCATTTGAATTTCAGAAAACATAAATTGAATTTCAGAAAACATCAATATAATTTCAGAAAACATCATTCAATTTTCAGAAAACATCAATTGAATTTCAGAAAACATCAATAGAATTTCAGAAAACATCGATTGTATTTCAGAAACCATCAATATAATTTCAGAAAACATCAAAACATAAATAGAATTTCTGAAAACATCAACATAATTTCAGAAAACATCGACTGTATTTCAGAAACCATCAATATAATTTCAGAAAACATCAAAACATAAATAGAATTTCTGAAAACATCAACATAATTTCAGAAAACATCATTCGAGTTTCAGAAAACATCAATTGAATTTCAGAAAGCATCAATAGAATTTCAGAAAACATCAATTGTATTTCAGAAACCATCAATATAATTTCAGAAAACATCATTTGAATTTCAGAAAACATAAATAGAATTTCAGAAAACATCAATATAATTTCAGAAAACATCATTTGAATTTCAGAAAACATAAATAGAATTTCAGAAAACATCAATATAATTTCAGAAAACATCATTCGAGTTTCAGAAAACATCAATTGAATTTCAAAAAACATCAATTGTATTTCAGAAAACATCAATTGTATTTCAGAAACCATCAATATAATTTCAGAAAACATCATTTGAATTTCAGAAAACATAAATAGAATTTCAGAAAACAGCAATATAATTCCAGAAAACATCATTCGAGTTTCAGAAAACATCAATTGAATTTGAGAAAACATCAATAGAATTTCAGAAAACATCACTTGAATTTCAGAAAACATAAATAGAATTTCAGAAAACATCAATATAATTTCAGAAAACATCATTCGAGTTTCAGAAAACATCAATTGAGTTTCAGAAAACATCAATAGAATTTCAGAAAACATCAATTGTATTTCAGAAACCATTAATATAATTTCAGAAAACATCATTTGAATTTCAGAAAACAAAATAGAATTTAAGAAAGCATCAATAGAATTTCAGAAAGCATCAATAGAATTTCAGAAAACATCAATTGTATTTCAGAAACCATCAATATAATTTCAGAAAACATCATTTGAATTTCAGGAAACATAAATAGAATTTCAGAAAACATCAATATAATTTCAGAAAACATCATTTGAATTTCAGAAAACAAAATAGAATTTCAGAAAACATCAATATAATTTCAGAAAACATCATTCGAGTTTCAGAAAACATCAATTGAATTTAAGAAAGCATCAATAGAATTTCAGAAAAGATCAATTGTATTTCAGAAACCATCAATATAATTTCAGAAAACATAATTTGAATTTCAGAAAACATAAATAGAATTTCAGAAAACATCAATATAATTTCAGAAAACATCAGTTTTATTTCAGAAACCATCAATATAATTTCAGAAAACATTTGAATTTCAGAAAACATAAATAGAATTTCAGAAAACATCAATATAATTTCAGAAAACATCATTCGAGTTTCAGAAAAGATCAACTGAATTTCAGAAAGCATCAATAGAATTTCAGAAAACATCAATTGTATTTCAGAAACCATCAATATAATTTCAGAAAACATCATTTGAATTTCAGAAAACATAAATAGAATTTCAGAAAACATCAATATAACTTCAGAAAACATCATTTGAATTTCAGAAAACAAAATAGAATTTCAGAAAACATCAATATAATTTCAGAAAACATCATTCGAGTTTCAGAAAACATCAATTGAATTTCAGAAAGCATCAATAGAATTTCAGAAAAGATCAATTGTATTTCAGAAACCATCAATATAATTTCAGAAAACATCATTTGAATTTCAGAAAACATAAATAGAATTTCAGAAAACATCAATATAAATTCAGAAAACATCAGTTGTATTTCAGAAACCATCAATATAATTTCAGAAAACATCATTTGAATTTCAGAAAACATAAATAGAATTTCAGAAAACATCAATATAATTTCAGCAAACATCATTCGAGTTTCAGAAAACATCAATTGAATTTCATAAAGCATCAATTGAATTTCAGAAAACATCAATTGTATTTCAGAAACCATCAACATAATTTCAGAAAACATCATTTGAATTTCAGAAAACATAAATAGAATTTCAGAAAACATCAATATAATTTCAGAAAGCATCAATTGTATTTCAGAAACCATCAATATAATTTCAGAAAACATCAATTGAATTTCAGAAACCATCAACATAATTTCAGAAAACATCATTTGAATTTCAGAAAACATAAATAGAATTTCAGAAAAGATCAATATAATTTCAGAAAACATCACTTGAATTTCAGAAAACATAAATAGAATTGCAGAAAACATCAATATAATTTCAGAAAACATCAATTGTATTTCAGAAACAATCAATATAATTTCAGAAAACATCATTTGAATTTCAGAAAACAAATAGAATTTCAGAAAACAGCAATATAATTTCAGAAAACATCATTCGAGTTTCAGAAAACATCATTTGAATTTCAGAAAACATAAATAGAATTTCAGAAAACATCAATATAATTTCAGAAAACATCATTCGAGTTTCAGAAAACATCAATTGAATTTCAGAAAACATCAATAGAATTTCAGAAAACATCAATTGTATTTCAGAAACCATTAATATACTTTCAGAAAACATCATTTGAATTTCAAAAAACATAAATAGAATTTCAGAAAACAGCAATATAATTTCAGAAAACATCATTCGAGTTTCAGAAAAGATCAACTGAATTTCAGAAAGCATCAATAGAATTTCAGAAAACATCAATTGTATTTCAGAAACCATCAATATAATTTCAGAAAACATCATTTGAATTTCAGAAAACATAAATAGAATTTCAGAAAACATCAATATAACTTCAGAAAACATCATTTGAATTTCAGAAAACAAAATAGAATTTCAGAAAACATCAATATAATTTCAGAAAACATCATTCGAGTTTCAGAAAACATCAATTGAATTTCAGAATGCATCAAAAGAATTTCAGAAAAGATCAATTGTATTTCAGAAACCATCAATATAATTTCAGAAAACATCATTTGAATTTCAGAAAACATAAATAGAATTTCAAAAAACATCAATATAATTTCAGAAAACATCAGTTGTATTTCAGGAACCATCAATATAATTTCAGAAAACATCATTTGAATTTCAGAAAACATAAATAGAATTTCAGAAAACATCAATATAATTTCAGCAAACATCATTCGAGTTTCAGAAAACATCAATTGAATTTCATAAAGCATCAATTGAATTTCAGAAAACATCAATAGTATTTCAGAAACCATCAACATAATTTCAGAAAAGATCAATATAATTTCAGAAAACATCACTTGAATTTTAGAAAACATAAATAGAATTTCAGAAAACATCAATATAATTTCAGAAAACATCAATTGTATTTCAGAAACCATCAATATAATTTCAGAAAACATCAGTTGAATTTTAGAAAACATAAATAGAATTTCAGAAAACATCAATATAATTTCAGAAAACATCAATTGTATTTCAGACACCATCAATATAATTTCAGAAAATATCATTTGAATTTCAGAAAACATCATTTGAATTTCAGAAAACATCATTCGAGTTTCAGAAAACATCATTTGAATTTCAGAAAACATAAATAGAATTTCAGAAAACATCAATATAATTTCAGAAAACATCATTCGAGTTTCAGAAAACATCAATTGAATTTCAGAAAACATCAATAGAATTTCAGAAAACATCATTCGAGTTTCAGAAAACATCAATTGTATTTCAGAAAACATCAATAGAATTTCAGAAAATATAAACTGTATTTCAGAAAACATCAATAAAATTTCAGAAAACATCAATTGAATTTCAGTAAACATCAATATAATTTCAGAAAACATCAATTGTATTTCAGAAAACATAAATAGAATTTCAGAAAACATCATTCGAGTTTCAGAAAACATCATTTGAATTTCAGAAAACATAAATAGAATTTCAGAAAACATCAATTGAATTTCAGTAAACATCAATATAATTTCAGAAAACATCAATTGTATTTCAGAAAACATAAATAGAATTTCAGAAAACATCATTCGAGTTTCAGAAAACATCATTTGAATTTCAGAAAACATAAATAGAATTTCAGAAAACATCAATTGTATTTCAGAAACCATCAATATAATTTCAGAAAATATCATTTGAATTTCAGAAAACATAAATAGAATTTCAGAAAACATCATTCGAGTTTCAGAAAACATCATTTGAATTTCAGAAAACATAAATAGAATTTCAGAAAACATCAATATAATTTCAGAAAACATCATTCGAGTTTCAGAAAACATCAATTGAATTTCAGAAAACAGCAATAGAATATCAGAAAACATCAATTGTATTTCAGAAACCATCAATATAACTTCAGAAAACATCATTTTAATTTCAAAAAACATAAATAGAATTTCAGAAAACATCAATATAATTTCAGAAAACATCATTCTAGTTTCAGAAAACATCAATTGAATTTCAGAAAGCATCAATAGAATTTCAGAAAACATCAATTGTATTTCAGAAACCATCAATATAATTTCAGAAAACATCAATTGAATTTCAGAAAACATCAATAGAATTTCAGAAAACATCAATTGTATTTCAGAAAACATCAATTGTATTGCAGAAAACATCATTTGAATTTCAAAAAACATAAATAGAATTTCAGAAAACATCAATTGAATTTCAAAAAGCATTATTTGAATTGCTGAGAACATTAATTGTATTTCAGAAAACATCAATAGAATTTCAAAAAGCATCATTTGAATTGCTGAAAACATTAATTGTATTTCAGAAAACATCAATTGAATTTCAGAAAACATCAATTTCATTTCAGAAAACATCAATTGAATTTCAGAAAACAGCATAATCGACTTATTTTTTATGCACTGGAAAATATGATGTTGATGTTTTCTTTAATTATTAGATGTTTACACATCTCCCTTGTGATCGGACTCACATGATTTTTTTTTAGTGATGCTTTATTAATCTGCTGATATTGAGCTTACTAGTCGATTAGTTCCATGCAAATAAAACAAAAAACAAATTCATTTCATGCTTTACCCAACGTTTCGTCAATACGTTGTTGACATTTTCAGGGGTGATTTATTTAATTTATGTGTATAAACAAATAAAATAAATAAATAAAAATATAATTAAAAAATAATAAAAAAAAGAACAGAAAATGGTTAATATAATCTATAATACTAATTGGCTAGGCGATTTCTTGTGACCGATGTTGTTTTGTGCTACCGTTTTATCCCGATTTGTACCAAAAGTACATGATTTGAAAGGTATTTCCTTTTAGCTGTTCGCCAGATTTACAGATTTTTTTAACTTTTCCTTTATTTTGAGTAAATTGCATTTAAAGTTGCTACTAACACATACAAAAAATTATACAATGCTATGTGTGTGTTTATTATTTTTTTAATATGTTTGTAATAAAAATGAGTTTTTTTTTTTTGTGTTGATTTGTGAATTGGCTATAATTGATTAGCATACCTTTAGGGTCTTTTCTTAATGAAAAAATAAAATTTCCTAGAATTTGCACTTGAATTTCGAGGGCTGGAATCTGCTAGTTATTATAAATAATCTAACCCATAAAAACAAAGTTTTTATTAAAACTATTTCTTTCCTTATGCATATGAGTTTTCAATATCTCCGTGACTGGGCGTGACTGTGTGTGACCAGCTTAAAATTAAACTTAGGCCACAACAAGTCCATGGACAAAGTTTCAGAGCAATCGGATGAGGGGAAGTGGGGTTTAATCTTTTTTCACAGCAAGTCAATCGACCAAGTTTTAGATCGATCGGATAAGGGAAAATGAGTTTTAAATCACTCCGTGATTGTGCGTTACTATGCGTGACTGCGCGTGACTATGTCGATTTTGATCTTTCTTTACAGCAAGTATATCGACCAAGTTTCAGATCGGTCGGATGAGGGGAAATGACATTTAGATCACTCCGTGACTGTGCGTGATCATGTGTGACTGTGCGTGACTAAGTCAAAGTTAATCTTTTTTCGCAGCAAGTGTATGGACCAAGTTTGAGATCGATCGGATGAGGGGCAATGACATTTAGATCACTCCGTGACTGTGCGTGACCACGCGTGACTGTGCGTGACTATCCCAAAATTAATCTGTAGTCACGACAAGACTATGGGCTAAGTTTCAGATCATTTGGATAAGGGGGAATGGTGTCCACCCATGGCAGACAGGCAGACAGACACATGAGTTAAAAGAGAGAGTTTAAAAACGGCACTTAACGAACTTAAAATTACTACCACAGCACTTGCTTAGTTTAAAAATCACAGAATACACCCAAAAAATTTAATTTGTTAAGAACCATACATCAATCCACCAACGTCGACCATTAAAAAGATATTGCGCTGTAATAAAAACCAATTTAAAGCGGTGTAAACAGACTACGAATATTATACTTCAAATTTTACTTAGCATTTGTGTATTTTTCACCATTCAGAAATAGTTCCTTTAGAACCAAATATTGTAATATTCAACATTAATTTAATATTACTACATCTATGATTTTATTTTGAGGTTTTGCCATTATCAAGCTGTTCTTTTGCTTTTAACTAGAAGATATTTTTTTTTTTAACCAACTCTGAAACTGATAGTTTCTTGTTGCTTATAAATAAAATTTTTAAATCTTAGGAATGAGGAATAAGAATTAACTAGAAAAGATAATGATTGTAAGAAATTGTTTCGGTTTAATGATTTTATGGAAAAATAGTTCATGCACTTTATTGAATTTAATTTGCTTATTGAAAAGCTATTAAAAACTATTATTATTGTAATTATTATAAAGAATTAAATAAAACATTAAATACCTGGTTGATAAATTTTTTAACATTATTCAAATTTATTGACATTTTGTTCGTTTTGTGCAAAGGCGAATTATTTGTAAAATTATTTAATTTTTTACTTCAATAAAAGCTAAACATGATGATTATAACATTAAAAAGGCAACTTTAACACTGAAACAAACTCTAAACTGTGCTCTTAAAACTACAATACACAATTAAAAAAGCTGATTATGAGCATTTAATCAAATACACAACATTAAAGCCAGAGATTTTTATGTTGAGCTTGCTGAGTGCTTTTACAAAATATTATTTTCACATAAAACTTTTAGACCCTGGCTAGTCCAAGTAAAGCTTTTAACTGAATCAATTTGAAGAAACAAAAACAAATCTCAGTAAAAGTTCATGTGTGAGTGAGAATTTCCTGTAGTATGTTTTTTTTTTTAACTATTGTTGGTTGGTTTTATAAGCTTGTAAGCCAAGTTAGTTGAAAAGCTTAACTCAGTTTCATTATATTGCTTGGTCGCGTCACTTGAGTTTTTGGTATACACGGTGCGAAAGCCGCTAATTTCTGTTTTGGTAGTGGAGTTAAATTAAGTATAATCATCTGGTTTTCTGTGGTACGAAAAATATAAAGAAACAAATTTGAAAAAAAAAAAATTGAATTACAAACGTTAAAAAAAAATTAAGAAAATGAAAATTTTTTATAAAATATAAAAGGAATGCAAAAGAAAACAAAAACCCCTGGTGAATATAAAAGAAATAATTGTGAAAAAATTGTTATTTTTATGGCACGAAATAAAGAAAATTAAAAGTGAAGTGAAGGAAGTATGAATTAAAAAAAAAATAAATAATAATAAAGTTACAAAACGAAAGGATCTAAAGGATATAAGAATAACATATTCTTTATCAAATATAAGAAATTTTAATTGAGTATTACTATTATAATGTTTTGTTTTACATCTCACTACGACAAAAATTGCACGTTTTATACCCGCAGAAGAAACTATTTTATTAAACTAAGTAGATTGTTCAGAATAAAAAGATAAACAATTGTACAAATCAATATTTTCAATCGAAATTTATTACCTATTCGCAGAATTTTAAAGAAATTTAACAGATACATTTTACATTTCTGTAAAATTTCTGTAACGGAATCAAACAATTTAAAGGTTTCTGAATAGGAACAAAGAAAGATTATTTTGAACGATTACAAAAGTAATAAATACCAGTCAATTAGTTTGTTAGTAAAACAGAAGGGAAATTGTCATGTTGAACAACAGGACGTTTGATAAAAATAGGTCCAAGATCGATTGACTATTGAATGAAAATGCGGAAATGGTTGTGAACATGGTCAAAGGGGTCTTAACCCGAATTACTCTACGTATTTTTATTTTATTTATTTATTATTTATTATTTATTATTTTTTTTTTTTTGTTAAAGTCACGATATTTCCATTTGTTTATATTTAATGCTCGTAGCGTGCTTAAAAAAAACTTTTTTTTGCAACTTCTAAAGCGGAATATGAATACTTATGCCCAAAATATTGTTTAAATTTTTTTTGATTTTTTAAGGTCGCTGCATCGATTTTACCGAAAAAAAAATTAAGTATTTTATTTATTTGTTTATTTATTTGTTTATTTATTTGTTTAATTTCATAAAACCACATAAATCGACTCTGAAGAGTATTAGCTTACTAAAAAAAATTATCCGCCGAAAAACTTATTTGTTTAATGAGTACTTTGATGACCTTAAATGTAAAAATTCATTATTTGCTAAGTTCACAATTGAATTATTTATTCTACCATTTCAATTAGATTTTACCAAAAAGTGTATAAATTTCATAAAAAATAAAAGTAGGGTATTTCGAACGGATTTAGTTATATATAGCCTTTGTCTAGCAGGAAAGGATATTAATACAGTCCTCTAGAAATATCCTCCAAAGCTATATGATTTAACTGGATTTAACCAGTTGCCACTAAGCAAAGAAGACTATTAAATGGTACAGAAACAGTGACTTTGATTTTGTTCCCAATACAATCCACCACAAGTTACGTCTTGTAGAAGAATATTTGTCTACTAGCTGATCAGGCAAACGTTGTTCCGTCTTAAAAAAAAAAATATTTTATTCCAAGATTTGTTTTGATATGTATTTGAATTGCGGTAGATTATTTTAAATTCAAATTTTACTTTCGATTTAATAAACTCCATTTATTTTTTTTTAACATAATATAATGTTCGTCTGATCTTAGAAAATATTATTTTATTTTCGGCATATACAAACAAATCGTTTGGCTTACCAACCCTGGAGCAGGTTACATATAATTTAATATGAGCAACACATAAATTTCCAAATCCAGGCCGCACACTTGCATCGAATGCCCTTGAGAGATGTTGATTGTCATTGCATATGCCAGACGAATCTGTTGTAATCATTGGTATTCTTGGCAATAAAACATGCTCTTCTTTAAATTTGCCATTGATAATTGTCGATTCAGTAACGTTACCTAATATTTTCCCGATAACGAATCATGTTCCGTTACGCGCATTTAGGTTTCGAAACAGTATAATTGGTGCTCCATATCTCAAGATTAAATTATGTGGCTGAAGACCTGGCAAATAAAATGCATTTAAAGATTCAGTTGCAAGATTCACGAAATCTTCTAACACAGCATAAACTGACTAGTATGTAGCTCAGTCAACAATGAATAGCTCGGCAAATGGATTTTTTTGAAGTTGAACACGCAAATTTGTTGTTAATTTAAATTTTTGAACATTGGTCCACAGTCCTAAAGCTTTGAAACATGATTGTTCTCGTTGCAAATCTCGATTAGATAAATCAATTGCTACTCATCTCATCCCGTCCATTTTCGGCACGGCTACCCACCATATTAGCAACATATGACCTCACACAAATTTTTCAAAGCTCTCCCTATCATAGTACTCGAAATATTGAAAATTTCCTTGCATGGGAGGTGCCACGCCAATCCGGTAAAATTGTGAATCTAAAAAATGTTGAAGAAAAATTTCATATAAATCAATACAGCCTTCTAGGAGGAACTCAGTGGCAACACACAAACAGAATAAATATATTAATACAAAGATTACTAAAAGTAGTTTGAAAGAGTAGCAGTGCAATCCATAGATGAGTTCTGTGCTAAGTATTTGCAGACCTCGTTCAAAGATTGATGAGACGAGTTTTAAAATGCTGGTTGTGTGACTCATAAGAATACTTGTGCATATTTATACCCTTTACCACTATGTGGTTTGGGTATAATGACTTTGTGCTGCTGTTTGTAACAACCAAAAATATTTGACCTAGACCCATCTTTAATTGTACCGATCGAATCAGAATCAATTTCTGAGTTGATTTAACAATGTCCGTCCGTCCGTCCGTCCGTCCGTCCGTCTGTGTGTCCATGTAAAGCTTGTAATCAAACTGCAGGTCGCAAATATGAATATATTTTGATGAAATTTGGTATATAAGCTTTTATCGGCCTTGGGATGAACGCTATTGAAATTGGTGAGAATCGGTCCATGTTCAGGCCTAGCCCCCATACAAATTACCCCTATGAAATCGACATAAATTGTCATAAGATCCAAATTGTCATATAGATCTTACTCAAATTGGGTTTTTTATGCGTTCATTACGTCCATTAATGTGTAGTCCAAAAATGATCCCTTTGGCCCCACATAGAGCTGCTTCCCGATCTTCACTTAAATCTATTAAAAAACAAAAATATTGCACTGATTCTTCTCAGATTTTGTTTGTATATATTTTTGCAAAATACAAGAGACTTTACCAAACATGATCAGGATCGGTCCATTTTTTGACTTAGTCCCCATATAGATCTAGCATCCGATATGAACTTTTTCATGTCTGCAGCCAAAAAAATTAATAAAAATTAGACTCAAATTTGGTTTATGCTTATTTTCTATGTCCAGTTAGTTGGGCCTAAGAGATAGGGCATGGTATAGGGTATCGTATAGTCGGTCTAGACCGACTATAATTTTTTTACTTGTTTTTTTAATATGTAACTACATGAATTTGAATTTTCGGTTTGATAACTCAGAGACTTCTGGAATAAAATATATTTTGTCAACATGTGGTACAGCGTTTTTCCAATTTCTTTTATTCCTTCCAAACAACAATTTTCTCAAGGTCCTCAAAACAGTTGCTTGTTTCCGTGATGACCTCTTCATTCGAGACAAATCTCTTACCGCCGAGCCATTTCTTTGCAGTGGTTTTTGCTTCAAGTCAATGTCGAATCTGTGAGTAATATTCATTGGTGATCATTTTAGCCTTTTCAAGGTAATCGATGGGAATGACTCCTCATCTCCAAATTTACATGTAAAATGTTAGATCCTCGTTCAGTTAAGATGCCTGCAACTTTAGTCACCAATATTATTTCATGGTGTAACTTTTGCTGGTACGACCGCAACGGAATTCAGTAAACCTCGTCTTAACCATTTAAGTTGATGGTGGGATGACGGGTCTCATGGCTTTCCTTGGTTTCGGTGATATATTTTATCACAAAAATTCATTATACCCTATACACTATGTGGTTTGGGTATAATGACTTTGTGCTGCTGTTTGTAACAACCAAAAATATTTGACCTAGACCCATCTTTAATTATACCGATCGAATCAGAATCACTTTCTGAGTTGATTTAACAATGTCCGTCCGTTCGTCCGTCCGTCCGTCCGTCCGTCCGTCTGTGTGTCCATGTAAAGCTTGTAATCAAACTGCAGGTCGCAAATATGAATATATTTTGATGAAATTTGGTACATAAGCTTTTATCGGCCATGGGATGAACGCTATTGAAATTGGTGAGAATCGGTCCATGTTCAGACCTAGCCCCCATACAAATTACCCATATGAAATCGACATAAATTGCCATAAGATCCAAATTGTCATATAGATCTTACTCAAATTGGGTTTGTATGCGTTCATTACATCCGCTAATGAGTAGTCCAAAAATGATCCCTTTGACCCCATATAGAGCTGCTTCCCGATCTTCAGTTAAATCTATTAAAAAACAAAAATATTGCACTGATTCTTCGCAAATTTTGTTTGTACATATTTTTGCAAAATACAAGAGACTTTACCAAACATGATCAGGATCGGTCCATTTTTGGACCTAGCCCCTTTATAGATGTAGCATCCGATATGAACTTTTTTATATCTGCAGCCAAAAAAATTAATAAAAATCCCACTCAAATTTGGTTTCTGCTTATTTTCTATGTCCAGTTAGTTGGGCCTAAGAGATAGGGTTTCTAAACGCATGGTATAGGGTATCGTATAGTCGGTCTAGACCGACTATAATTTTCTTACTTGTTTTTTTTCCATTTTTACAGTAGTAAATTACAAGCTATTAGTTGACCCCAGTGTTGATATTTCATTAACTACGAGGGAAGTTAAAAAAGTCAAGAAGTAGACAAAATACTGTGTCCAAATGAACAAGTGACTTTTCAATTTATGCTTTGTGGATTTATCGATTTGGGCAAGCATTCTTTTTTAAGGTTGATGTACTCGTTTTAGTCGGGCCTATTCCCGTTGGCGTTGTCGTTTTAATTGTAGTTTCTACGTCGTTGTCGTTTTTATCGTCGCTCGTTCCTAAATTGGCATTCTTGATATATATTGAAACGAAGAAGATAAGTTATCGGACAGATGTTATTTCGGACACAAATTGCTGCACTGTCGTTATTTTCATTTCTAATTTAATTTTTTGTTATCGTTTCAACTTCGATACTAACAATGGCGACGACAGAAAATAAGGTTTCTTTGTCGTTATTACCTTCGTTTCAAATGGAGAATACCAATATATTTTCGATACACGTCGATAACGCCAACAGTGATGCCAAACTGTCGGTTTTATTTTGTTTTCAAACGACAACGCCAATGGGAATAGGACCGATTATCTCTGGCAAATTTCATGTCTATATCTTTAATGGTTCACTAGTAACTAAAAGTGATTTTCGCGTTTTCAACAGTGTCTGGTTTTTTATCTTTAAAATTTGTTTGCAAAGTGAAATTTTGCAGAAACCTTATGGTTATCCCAGAAGCCTTCGATAATCAGGTTATGTCGTCAAATATATTTACAAATGTTGCAAAATGTTCCACGAAGTCAGAGAAAGCGTTGAATCCAAAGAGTGACTCGGACGAAAAAAAACATCAATTGAAGAAAAATACATCAATGACATCAAAGATTTTTGATTGACCATTACCGATCTGGTTGATACAGTTGAAATTTCAAATGAATCAGTTAACACCATTTAAATACATTTTGTGCCTTAAACTCGTCAAACTTCGATTGGTTCCAAGAACACTCAATTTTTTTAAGAGCGTCGCATTAATACTTCTGACTACCAAAATTAAATGGGTGTGAAGACTTGAATCTATGCTTAAAGCACCAATCAAGCGAATATCATGCAAAAGCGAAACAAGAACGAAAATATCACTCCAAAGCAGAGTTCAGAAAAAAACACACACTGAATAAAAAACTCGTACATATATGTAAACAAACATAACTTAGACCAACACACACATATTTTTATTTTCATATCAATTATGTTTGTTTTTAAATTTTCTTCGGTGCCCAACACAACCACGACTGTGTTCGTTTTAATATTTCGTTATTTACACGAACATTTTTCTATCACGTACTTTTTTTTTCAATCACACATAAAGCACACATTTTTGAGTGTTGCTTTATTTGAAGTTGATGTTCTGGTACGTGTAGTGAAAAAAAACACAGAACATGTAAAATAAACAGGTTCGAGTTCAGTTATATTTTAAGTCGTGTTGTGGCTCGTGTAGTAAGAAAAAACACAACATGTACAATAAACAGGTTCGAGTTCAGTTATATTTTAAACACGACTTAAAATATAACTGAACTCGAACCTGTTTACTGTACATGTTCTGTTGTTTCTTACTACACGAGCCACAACACGACTTAAAATATAACTGAACTCGAACCTGTTTATTTTACATGTTCTGTGTTTTTTTTCACTACACGTACCAGAACATCAACTTCAAATAAAGCAACACTCAAAAATGTGTGCTTTATGTGTGATTGAAGCAAAAAGTATGTGATACAAAAATGTTCGTGTAAATAACGAAATATTAAAACGAACACAGTCATGGTTGTGTTGGGTACCGTAGAAAATTTTGAAACGCACATAATTGATATGAAAATAAAGATATGTGTTGGCTGCTTTTGAACAGAACATTGTGTGTTTCGTGTGTGTATTTTCTGAACCTTGCTCCAAAGTCATTCAAGGACAGTTCGATTATCATAGAGTGGTGCATTATGAATTCCGTTCGCCGGGCCACTGTGTTAATAAGGAACATTTTATGCGTTTAATGAATTCTGAAGGCACCGTTTTCAATGGATTGTGGAGATATAAGCCAAATAATTTCGCTCTTTACTTCGACTGTTTCGAGAATAGTCAAAAAAAATACCATATGTGTATTCGTGGATTTGAAGCCGCTGATATTGATTTGAAAGAATAAATAATATTTTTGCATTTTAAATGTATAAATTCATTTTTTCATTTGAACATGGTAGGATGTTTTTAGTTTATTTTAGAATATAAAATGTATATTAAAAATATTGTTTTTTTTTTTTTTTTTTTTTTCAAAAACTCAAAAAAACGGAAACAACAATGCAAAATGTATATATGGAAAAATGTATATATTTTTTTACATATTCATCTAATTTGCTTTAAGAATTTACATAATCATGCTGTAGCAAAATGCTTAGTAAATTTTCTTATATTTGCACTGTTCTAAAAGTAAGGAAAAATAAAAAGCTGAATACTGTAAATTCCGGGAGACAGAGCCAGTTTTCTTTTTTCTGACGTCGACGCAGGGCTATCAAAGATGACCAGCTCCGTGACCCTGGCTCCGCTGTCCTACAGCTTCATACTTTTTTAACCAGTGTGGTGGACGGCTTCTGTAAATTTTTTTTAAATATAAACAGCCTTGTTCTTGAAACGTTGTTATTTGAATAAGAGTGAATTTAAAATCACATGAAATTTAAATTTTGGGTTTCTTGAAACCACTTTTCTTATTTATTTAATGGAAACATATGTTTGAGTTAAGAACATATGTTATCTAGAAACCGAGGTGCCATACATATGGTTCTTTATTCAGTTTCACAAAAAACTTTTAAGTATTTTGTGCATGTTTTTTCTCAAGTTTATAGAAAAAGTATAAAGAAAAATATTTTCTTTTAAAATAACAACTTATTAGTCCATTTAATTGTTTTTGTTCTTCAATTTCATTCAACTAAAAATGACTTTTCTATTTTTAAAAAGTTAGGCATCACCAAAAAAAATTTCGATATTCAAATAAATTGGATTTGACTACTGTTTCGAACATATGCAAAAAGATAAAAATATGTGATTTGATGAAAAAAATTTTTTTAATTCCTTTATTTGCAATAATTAGTGCATGAAGAATAATTGAAAAAATTATAATGGAAAATAGATTGTGTAAATAAAAAGTTTTTATTATAGTTATAGAACAGCATCATCGCAAAAAGTGTGTTTTATTAACATCGACCACTTATTACGAGTTTTTTTTTTTTAAATCAGCGCAAAATGTAGACGTTTTTTAAAATCGTTTTTTTTTTTTCATAAAATTAATGTCTAATTTTTTAAAATAATGACAAGGTTCAATAGAAAACATGTTATAGTTTAAATATAAATTAGTTTTTTTTATCTCTTAAGACCTGCTTAGGAGAAAAAAAGGGCATTTGTTTTGATTTCACAAAGCCTTTTCTATGTGAATTAAAACGAGAAAAAATATTCTTATTGAAATTAGAGAACAGCAAAAAACTCGTAGATTTAAGAATTTTTTCATTTACGAGTTTTTTTTTTGTGATAGTGGTTTCAAGAATAGGGGTTTCAAGAAAGTTTTAGTTAATTTCGTAATTTAGCTGAAAAGTTTTAGTAGTTTTTTTCAGTTTTACAGAAAATAAGAAATCAGAATTATTAATAACAATTAGTATATTAATGGACAAATTGCAGAAAGTAACAAAATTATAAGCTATATCGTGTGGATCATTTTGGATCATTAATTAAGTCAAAATATCATCCATTTCAACAACATCTAGGTCGACTACGAAATTTTTCCATAGGACAAATCAGTAAAAATGTGAAAAAGTGAATGTCATAGTATTTTCTACAAAACCTATGTCGTCTTGTGCAAAAAGGTTACATTATTACGACATATGACGGTAAAAATAGCTTAAGTCTGAAAATCAAAATTTTTCAGGAGAAAGTTTTTTTTGAAAACACGTTAAGAATGCTTAAACCTATAAAATTTCGATAGATGATGGATGCAATTCATCGTAAACTATCAATTTGCATAAAAAAAAAATTACTTTAATAAATAAATTTGATTTGAGGTAATTTAAGTTCCAAGCTGTTCATTTCAGACCTAATTGGGTATATTATTGGTAGAAGTGTACAAATGTTTGCATTCTAAAAAAAGTGTAAAGATTCTTGAGTATACTTATCATTATTAAATTCCAATTGTTTAGATTATATAATGAACTCAAATTTCACTATAAGCATGAAAAAACCTTATGAGAGTGAATTTTATGAATTTTATAAATTTATTTTTTTACTTAAACACTATAGTTTTTTATTAACTGTTTTTAAAAAAGATTTCGCAAAAAATATGCAATTTATATGGAAAAACGCTATATGGTTGCGCAAAAAGACAAAATGCACTTAAAACACAACACATTTAAAATTATTAATAAAAGTTACAACTATTACTCAAATATTTATAATAAAACAAAACTGCAAAAACACTTCATAAAAAGAATTGCTTAATTTAATTATTTAAACAAATATTAAAAGAGTGACGAGCCGAATGTAAAAACTATAAGCAAATAGAAAAATTAAAAGAAATATGGAAGCAAAAAACACAAAGTGTTGAAAACACCACACAAGACAATTAAACAAATATTATAACAGAAAAAACGTTAACAATAACAACAACAAAAATATATATTTATACATACATACATTGAATATTTTCAAAAAAAAAAAAAAAAAAAAATAGTAATAGTAATAATAAAATAAAAAAAATAAAAATTGCAACAATATAGAAAACAAAAGACTTAAGCAGCGAACTTGAAAATTAAAAAAAAAAATTAAACAAAATAAAAAATTTTCAACATTAATTTCATTAAATAGTTATTAATAAATCTCAAAATATAGAACAATTAAAAATTACAATAACAAACGGTAAATTTTTTAAAAATCTCTTCAAAAAGTTCTTCTCTTAAACAATCAGTGTGATTATAAAATAATATGTTATATGTATTTAAAAGCTTATTGCTGCTAACTCTGACAACTGTTAATGAATTAGGCAACTTTTTTTTTGGTGTTAATAAGTATAAACAGTTTTATAAATGAAGGAAAAAGAAAGAAAATGAAAAATCCAAAGCATGTTACAAAAAAACACAATGTAGAAGATAAACAAAAGCAAATGCAATTTTAATGTAAGACAACAAAAAGAAAATACATAATATGTCTACTTTTTTCGCGCAAAACGGTACCTGGAAAAGCGCTGAAAGGCGCTAAATTAGACTCAAAAAAGGCTAGAAAGCGCTAGTATATGATGTTACTTTCTAAGTGTATATCAATGTTTATTACAAAAATTTTTATTTCCAAATAAAAACGTTTGTTTTTTTTTTTATAAAATCTAGATTTTTTTCATATGTTTGAAGCGAATTAATGTTGATAGAAATATTTTATTAAATTTTATAATTTGCACAACAATAATTTTAAATTTTTAGTTCATATTTAGTACGCGTTAAAGAATTAACGGAATTGTGTATTGAAGAATTTTAAAACTTCAGCGTTTGAGTATGGAAATGGGAATATATCTTTAACTAATATTTTTTCATCGTTTGACTTTTTGAAATAATATACTTCAATCCGAATTAAATCAGTTCTATGTCGATTTTTCCATTTACTTTGTTTTAAATTACTAAGACAATTTTCGTACCCTTCAACATCTTTTTTACTTTTTAAAAATTCTTTTATAAAATTAAAATTTTGAGATCTTGAAATAATTTTTAAAGTTTAAAATTTATTGTGAACACAATAACCTCTATTTTATAATTTACTTTATCGATTCTGCTATAATACTGTCAAAACAGGCCTTCTCAAAACTGTAACTTAAAAGTGCAGATGTGATCTCAACCTTCCTATAATTCTTCCGTGGATACAATTATCCTGCTTGTTAATCTCTCTACTATTTACATATCTAATAATACTAAGGGCAGCCCAAGTACACTATTTAAATATATTACAAATATATAAAACTTTGTTCCACACAAAATATGTTTTAAAAGCGGTAAAAGCGCTTAAAAATGAAAAAGGAAACGCCAACTTAGCGATTTTTTATTAAAGGTGCTAAATGCAAAAAATGCGCTTTTTGCGCTAAGTCTTTCACAAAAAGCGCTAAAGTTGGCATCGTTGATTTAACCCATATAAAAATAGTTTGATATAAAATACCAAGAAACTCTTCTCGTTATGAAGAGTAAAGAGGAAAAAATTTAAATTTAAAAAATTTTTGAAATTTTAATTTCTAATGTACTTCAGCAGATTGAAAAGTTGCCCATTGAAAAGTTCAGAAAATTTTTAACCAGATGTACTTTCTGTGAAAAGGTAGAAAATTTACTTTTTTAATAAAGTATTTTCTTTTTAACAAAATGTACTTTCTTAAGAAGAGGTACTTTTACAGAAAAGGTAATTTTTTAAAGAAGGTGCATTTTCAAGGAAAATTATTTTCTTAACAAAATATATTTTTTAGGAAAAGGTAAATTTTTAAGAAAATTTGGTTTCTAAGAAAAGGAACTTTTCTAAGGAATTGTACTTATTTTAAGGAAATTTTATTTTTAAGGTACTTTTTAAAGAAACTTAACTTTTAGAAAATGTACTTTTTTCAGAAAATGTACTTTTTTTAGAAAATGTACTTCGTTAAGAAGAGGTACTTTTTCAAGAAAAGTATTTTTTTTAACAAAATGTACTAATTTAAGAAAAGGTAATTTTTTTTAAAAGAAAAAACTTTTTTAAGAAAAGTTAATTTTTTAAGAAAAGGTACTTTGGTTCAGAAAGTTTATTTTATTAAGAAAATTTACTTTTTTAAGAAAAGGTAGTTTTTTAAGAAAGAGTACTTTTTAAAGAAAATTATTTAATTTTTTTTTTTTTTTTTTTTTTTTTAAGAAAATTAACTTTTTAAGAAAAGTGACTGCTTAAGAAAATTTACTTTTGTATGAAAATGTATTTTTTTAGCAAAAGTATTTTTTGATAAAAGGTACCTTTTTAAGAAAATTCACATTTTTAAGAAAATTCACGTTTTTGAGAAAATGTCCTTTTTAAGAAATGGCATTTATCTAAGAAAATTTACTTTTTTTTTAGCAAAAGGCACTTTAAAAAAATTAGTTTTTTAAGAAAGTGTGCTCTTGAGAAAATGTACTTTTTTAAGAAAATCTTTTTTAATAAAAAATATTTTTTTAACAAAATATATTTTTAAAGAAAATGTACATATGAAGGGGGAAGGTAAATTTTTAAGAAAATGCACTTTCTAAGAAAAGGAAGAAAAATTTTAAAAAAAAATGTTCTTTCTAAGAAAATCAACTTTTCTGAGGAAATGTACTTTTTTAAGAAAAGCTAACTTTTTAAGAAATGTAATTTTCCAAGATAAAGTATTTTTTTAACAAACTTTTTTTAAAAAAAGGTAATTTTTAATTAAAGGAACTTTTTTTTAAAGAAAAATAAGAAAATGTACTTCTTTAAGAAAATTTACTTATTAAGAAAAGGTACTTTTTAAGGAAGGGTACTTTTTTTTTTTTAAAATTAATTACTTTATCAGTGAAGGTACTTTTTGAGAAAAGGTGCCTTTTTAAGAAAATTTACTCTTTTAAGGAAAGGTACTTTTTGAGAAAATCGACTTTTTGAGATGTTTTTTTAAACTCTTTCTTTTAACTCATACTTTCTATCTGTCTGTCTGTCTGCCATGGGTGGACCCCATTTCCCCTTCTCTAATTGATCTGAAACTTGGCCCATAGTCTTGTCGTAACTACAGATTATTTTTGACTTAGTCACGCACAGTCACGCGTGGTCACGCACAGTCACGGAGTCATCAAATTACATTTCCCCTCATCCCATCGATCTCAAACTTGCTGCGAAAAAAAAATTTTTTTTGACTTAATCACGCGCAGTCACGCATGGCCACGCACAGTCACGGAGTGATCTACATGACATTTCCCCTCATCCGATCGATCTGAAACATGGTCCATACACTTGCTGTGAAAAAAAGATTAACTTTGACTTAGTCACGAACAGTCACGCATGGTTACGCACCGTCACGGAGTGATCTAAATGTCATTTACCCTCATCCGATCGATCTGAAACTTGATCGATATACTTGCTGTAAAGAAAGATCAACTTCGACATAGTCACGTGCAGTCACGCATAGTCACGCACAGACACGGATAGATTAAAACCCCACTACCCCTCATCCGATGGATCTGAAACTTTGTCCATAGACTTGTTGTGGCCAAAGATCAATTTTAAGATAGTCACACACAGTCACGCAGAGTCACGGAGATATTCGATACTCATATACATAAGGAAAGAAAGAGGTTTAATAAAAACTTTGTTTTTATGGGTTAGATTATTTAAGAAAATTTACTTTTTTAAAAAAAGGTAGATTACGGTAAATTTTTAAGAAAATGTACTTTTTAAGCAAAAGTATGTTTTGAGAAAAGGTACCTTTTTAAGAAAATTCACATTTTTGAGAAAATGTACTTTCTAGGACAAGAAACCTTTCGAGGGAAAGGTACTTTTTCAAGAAAAGATACTTTTTAGAGAAATTTAAGTTTTTTTTTTTAGGTATATGCACCTTTCTAAGACAATTTACTTTTTGAGTAAAGGCAGCGTTGCCATTTATCTTTTTTTTGAAGTTTTTTGAAGTGCTGAAAAGTTTTTCAGATTTTTTCCCAAAAAAAAGTTTTTTCAAATTAATGAAGATTTTTATTTTATTTTTATTTATAATGAAATATATATATAATTAATTTTATATGCAATTATTTGTATTATTTTAATTTTTAGATTTAAAACAAATTTAAATTATGATTTACTACTACCAACTTCTAACGCAACAATGTATTATTTATGGTTATGGCTTTTTTATGCAACAATGGTATATTATTGCGATTTGTTTTGAATGAAGTGCCAATTTACATATAAATTCAATTTTTTTTTTTTGTGAATTTTAAATAATTTTTTTGAATATGGATAAATATTTAATACAAAATGGTAAGTTGTCTATTTTATAAAAATTTTAATTGTATGTAAGTAATATCCAATTATTTATTTAATCAAATGAGTGTGACTTGGCAGCTTTCTGCGCCGAGCATAACATTTCATTTTCGGCAATGGATCACTTGGTTCCATTGCTACAAAAAACTGTAGAAGATTCTGATCTAATAAAAAAAAAAACAACATGCGCTAGAACAAAACTAAAATAACTTAATTTACTAAGATCTCAAAGTGTGATTTATTGAAAATGTTTGTTATGTTATTTATACCCTATACCACTGTGGTTTGGGTATAATGACTTTGTGCTGCTGTTTGTAACAACCAAAAATATTTGACCTAGACCCATCTTTAATTATACCGATCGAATCAGAATCACTTTCTGAGTTGATTTAACAATGTCCGTCCGTCCGTCCTTCTGTATGTCGCAAATATGAATATATTTTGATGAAATTTGGTATGTAAGCTTTTATCGGCCATGGGATGAACGCTATTGAAATTGGTGAGAATCGGTCCATGTTCAGACCTAGCCCCCATACAAATTACACCCATGAAATCGACATAAATTGCCACAAGATCCAAATTGTCATATAGATCTTATTCAAATTGGGTTTGTATGCGTTCATTACATCCATTAATGAGTAGTCCAAAAATGATGCCTTTGGCCCCATATAGAGCTGCTTCCCGATCTTCACTTAAATCTATTAAAAAACAAAAATATTGCACTGATTTTTCTCAAATTTTGTTTGTATATATTTTTGCAAAATAAAAGAGCCTTTACCAAACATGATCAGGATAGGTCCTTTTTTAGACCTAGTCCCCATATATATATATCATCCGATATGAACTTTTTCATATCTGCAACCAAAAAATTAATAAAAATCCCACTCAAATTTGGTTTTTGCTTATTTTCTATGTCCAGTTAGTTGGGCCTAAGAGATAGAGTTTCTAAAAGCATGGTATAGGGTATCGTATAGTCGGTCTAGACCGACTATAATTTTCTTACTTGTTTTTATTTTAGTTTTATTATTTATGTTGTTTCAATATATTTAAACTAAAAATTGATTTAAGTATATTTCTTTATATGTATATGATTAAAAAAAAATGTTTTTTTTATGATATATTTCAATCAAATTGAATTAAAAATTGATTTTATGTGATTTTATTATAATTTTTTTAAAACAGTTTTTTTTTTTACTAAAAAAAAGGTTTTTTGTCGGTTTTTCTAAAAAAAAATTATGGCAACACTGAGTAAAGGTACTATTTTAAGATTTAAATTTTAAGAAAATGTGTTTTCAAAAGAGGGTAGTTTTTTAAGAGATTGTATAAACTTTTTTAAGAAAATATATTTTTTTTAGAAAATTTACTTTCAAGAGAACGACTTTTGATACTTTTTCTCAAAACGTCTTCATCACGGCTAAGAGATTTAATAACTTCTAACGGTAAAAAGCGTATTTTTTTGCTCGATACATTTAAAATAACGTTTTTCCAAATCTTTTGCCGCTGACAAATTTCTTCAGGTTTTGACACAGGACATAGTCGCAGGGGCCTACATCTGTAAGATATGCGAATGGAGTAGATTTTTACCATGGCGACTACAGGGTGCATTGTAATGGTGGAAGAGCACTAACAAATTTCCCGTGGGGAAACCATTTTCATGTCCAAATATGTATGCAAAACGTGATGTACCTACTCGGTTGAGAAGCGTACTACCGCAGCCACCTTACACACCGTTTATTTTCTGATCATCCAATATTATTTCATAGATTTCATCGAAGATTACTGGCGACCTAAAAATTTGGCGTCAATTTTGCATGTACGACCATAACGGAATTCAATAAACCCATCGTTAACCATTGAAGTTGACTAAATTTAAATCCAGATTTAAATAATAAGTGAAAAAAAAAACAACTTGAGATTCTGATATTTTTTCTGTAGTAGAAGCAATAAATCTAAGATGTTATCTATGTATAATAAAAATATTTCGAAAGTTTAAAATCATAATATATAATTAAGCTCAACATCGACTCGATGATTCGCTGAATCGGTAAAAGTATAACGCTTTACGTAAACTTATCACTCATACATCTATTTATTAATTTTGGAATTTTAAAATTTTGGCGGGGAACATAAAATCTGTTATGGCTGGAAAACCAAGCATCGTGATTTTAATTTTTTCGTCTTCCTGGAAGATGCCACTCGAATCTCCGACTAACTATTCTTAGAGTTGACTGGTCTGGATCCATAAAATTTTGGAGGAGGGCCCATAAAATCAAAATTGTCTCCCTTGTTTGAAAGATATCACCCGAATTGATTTAAGGTTGGCAAATCGAAATGAGTAAAATTGTTTGAATAATTTAACATTCACAATTAATATACATATATTAAAAGAAATTGATTTTTTATATATATATATATCGAATATATTAAAGTGTTTATAATTCTTCACCGGGCACCTTAGGCGCATATAAACAAACAAAATATCCATTTAAAATTTCCAAAAAATTCGCATTCGCTTCCAAAATGGTTTAGTAAAGTGTTCGTTTTATTACTAGTGATCTTTTCATCTCACACATCATAACGAAGAAGAAGATAATTCACTATTGCAATATATAATGGCGTCATCATAATGTGGTTTAAAGTTTATGCATGACTAGATTTTTTTTTGTTTTCCAAAACACCAAAAACACCAACTACTCATGGAGCAAGAAATATAAAATAAAAGAAAAATAAAACTGGGCTTTTTCTATCATTGTTGATTTTCTTTCCTCTTGTTTGACAAATAAAAATAATAAAAAAAAAAATCATAGTTACTCATAAATAAAACAAGAAATAAACTGGGTATTTGGTATACTTTTCTTGTAACACTTCCTCTAAACTTTAATAAAAATAAAAATAAAACCAACTACTAGCAATAACATTTCAAAAACAGTATATAAAAACAGTAAAAAAAAAAAAAGAAAAAAGTTGTGGTATGTGGCATAAGGTAGTAGAGTAAGTTTGTAATACATGTTGCACGTTTGTTTAACAAGTAAACATAAATAAAAATACAAATACAAATACATTCGATACAAAGCAAAATCTAAAGAAAAAAAAAGAGTATTAAAAATTATTAAGAGATTTTGCAACAGGTTCCACAGAAATCATGCAAACATCCATTGCCTCATTAGTGATCAGTTTTATGATTACATAATGTAAATAACAAGTAATAACAAATGTTACTAATATATAAATACTAAATTTTCGTATGACTAACTTTTTTTTTTATAATTAAACAAAAAGATGGAATAAATTAATTTTTATTAATAAATTTTAATTATGAAAATAATACTTAAACCGTTTAATCAACGTTTACAGAATTACAAACTGTTGAATATTCATAGATTACGAGTGTTGTCCCAAAACTATCGGGCCCAAATTTCCCGTCACAGAAATTTTAGGAAAAAAAAAATTTAATTTATTTCTTCAAATACGAGTAGCCTTCTTGGTGGGAAAAGCTTAATTTGCATAAAATATTTTTGCGACACCAAAACATTTTTCATAACATCAAATAGTTATTAATAACCAAAAGGATGTTAAATGCCTTAACCCTTTGAAGACCAATTGTTGATATATGTCCCATTTATATTTTTTGTTATATTGTCACATTTTCCAACTGATTTCTTCCAATCTCAATTGTTTAGATTATGCCAATTAATTGTACCAATGTTGTCTCAGAACATAAAGGGTCCGCCATCTAACGTTTTTTTTTTTCAACTAGTGCTTATTTCGTGAATGGTAACACTTAGCTCATGTCTGATTTGACAGATAATTAGTTTTATCCTTCCGCTGAACGAATATGGTTGTGTATACGCTTGAACAACGCTGGGAAATATTGCGACATTACTTTGAAAATCATGGTAATGTTGCAGAATGTGTGCGAAAATTGCGTAAGGATTTTGGATGAAGAGAAGCACCGCCAGCTCCGTATGTTCGTTATCTTGTGAAAAAAGTGAAAGAACCTGGCATCCTCATCGATAAACCAAAGCGTGAAAAGCCAAAAACAGTGCGTACACCCGAGAATATTGCTGCTGTGGCAGAAAGTGTGCGTGAAGCGCCATCAACATCAATTCACCGTCGTTCTCAAGAATTGAACATTTCGGAGGCATCATTGAGACGAATTTTGTACGACGCCATACAAAGTCCAATTGGTTCAGGAGTTGAAGCCAACTGACCATCTAATGCGTTTTCGCTTCGCTAAGTGGGCCTGCGATCGACTTACAGAAGAAAAATAAAAAAAAAATCATCTTTTCAGATGAAGCTCATTTTGATCTTGGCGGGTATGTAAACAAGCAAAATTGTCTCATTTGGGGCACAGAAAACCCGCACGCATACATTGAAAAGCCGATACACCCAAAACGAGTCACTGTTTGGTGCGGATTTTGATCCAGAGGCATAATTGGGCCATTTTTCTTCGAAAATGAGCAGGGAGTGGCCGTTACAGTCAATGGCGATCGTTATCGGGCCATGTTGAACGAATTTTTGTTCACAAAAATTGAGGAGGAGGATATTGGCAACATTTGGTTTCAACAGGACGGCGCTACGTGCCACACAGCCGAAGCTACACTCGATGTTTTGCGCCCCTGTTTTTGAAGATCGCATTATCAGCCGCAGAGCTGATGTCGTTTGGCCACCTCGGAGCTGCGATTTGACACCGTTGGACTATTATTTGTGGGGTGCCCTCAAAGATAAGTGTTACGCCAACAAGAAAGAGATAATTGACGCTTTAAAGGACATTGGTGAAATACAGCTGCACACAATCGATAATGTGCTTAAAAATTGGACCGATCGTGTAGGCTACTGCATGGCCAGCCGAGGCAACCATTTGAATGAGATTATTTTCCATTATTAACCGGCAGGATTGTACTTTCAAATAAAAAAAGAAATTTGAGATAATATTCAGTAGTTTTTTTTTATAGCATTTTCAAAAAAAAAAAAAAAGTTATTTGGCGGACCCTTTATTAGGTTTAAAAAAAATATTTTTTTATCCTTTATAAAAAACTTTTTCTAGGATGTTCTTGGACCTACAAAACTAAAATTTGGAATGACATGGCCTTATAATTCGTGTGTGCAGAAATATCAAGAAAATTAAAATTGGCTTTTCTCTTTCCTACATGACCTTGATATAAAATGGGACACATCTGTCCCATTGGTCGTCAAATATAAAAAAATAAAGTTTTTTAGTAGTTTTTACTTTTTCATTATTTTTTTTTTTAAATTTTTTCTCTGAATTTAACAAAAGAAATAAAATCAAATGAATTTTCACTTTAAAAGAGAAACAAAAGAGAAATAGATTTCAAATATATAAACAGAAAATATGAGAGTTATGGTGGTAAGTTGCAATGCAGTTACGCATTGTGTCTTTGTCGGTTTTAGTAAAAACAACACATTGTTTGCGGATACGTTACGCATTCTAGTGAGATATGTCAAGTTAAAGAATATTGAACTGACTATATTGCACGTTTGGCGTATAGAATCTTAAAAAAAAAAATTTTTTTCGAAATGTTGGGTCAATAACCACGAACAGCGGTTTTCGATCGCTAAAACTATTTTGCTGTAAGGTAAGCTCAAACCAGTTCTACTTAGAATATATTCTGTTTAATCGCCTCATTATATTTAATGCATTGTCATTGTTCAGCATCATAATAATTAACTCATGATTAAAGGGAGCATTTGTAATTAGTTCATTAACATCTTATTAAAAGCTTATCTTGCATATAAAATCACTTATTGTAACAATCGAAAGAAATCTTTTAATTTAATAAATTATGTTTAGTAAGTATTAATAATAAAACAAGAAAGTAAATTATAGTCGGTCTAGACCGACTGGCTATACGATACCATATCTATACCATGCGTTTAGAGACCTTATCTCTTAAACCAAACTTAAATGGCATTGTTATTATTTTTTTTGCCTTCGGATATGAAAAAGTTCATATCGGATTCTATATTTATATTGGAACTAGGTCTAAAAATGGACCGATCCATATTTATTAAGGTCACTTATTTCTTCAAAAATATATACAAACCAAATTTGAGAAAAATCTATGCAATATTTTTGTTTTTTGATCGATTTAAGTGGAGATCGAAAATCAGATTCATATGGTGACTATGACTACGAATTGTCCTATAGGGTTTTTTTTTTACTACTGATAAATGGATGTTATAAACATACATAAATAAAATTTGACCGAAATCTATATGATAATTTGGATATTATGACAATTTATGTTGATTTCATAGGGGTCATTTGTATTGGGACTAATTCTGCACATGAATCGACTTTCACAAATTTCAATAGCGTTCATCTTATGGCGGATAGAAGTTCATTTACTAAATTTCATCAAAATATATTCATATTTGCGACCTGTATTTTGATTACGAGGTGTACATGGACAGATAGACGGACAGACGGACGGACAGACAGACGGACAGACAGTCGGACGGACGGACATCGCTAAATCGACTCAGTTATTCTCAGAAAGTGATTCTGGATCTATCGGTATAAAAAAAGATGGGTCTAGGTCAAATATTTTTTTAGTAATTACAAACATCACCGCAAAGTCATTATACCCTGACCAGATAGTATAGATAAAAAAGTAAAAGTGATATGCATATTATTAATAAATAAATAAATACATTTCTGGATGTGTTTCTGGTAATCATATATAAAAAATGGATTTAAAAAAAAATCGCACATTTAAGGGTTGAAAACCATTAGCAAATTTATTTGGCCTTTTTTGGCCAACATAAGAAATTGAGTAAATTAATAAATTATTTTATTTAATTAATATTCAATATTCTTGAAAACCACAAATATATAATTTATTTATTATTTATTTATTCTTAGACTCGTATTCAATCAGTTAAATTAATTCAAAGGCTTTATTCCTGCACAAAAGCATTAAGACTTTGCAGCTGGTTTGCTATAGAAACACCATCAGATTCTAAGGTTGTTCTACCAACTTACGAGTATAGAAAAAAACCCTCAAGTTAATACTTTGCACAAATGATAAATTGACTTTTCAATTCACACCCCTCGGATTTATCGATTTGAGCAAATAACACTGTGAATCACTCGGGATCATTGTATGGGGGGGGGAGTGAAAAATTTAAAGTCAGGGTGAAAGTGCCAATATTTTAAAGCCTCCTATCTTGATGTTCGTTTGATTCGTTTTTCAGCTATAACTCAAGAACCATGATTTCTCATTTCATTCTTTAGAAAAATTGTAGGTTTCAATAAATAATTTTTATTAATATATCCATTAGGGTGACTTCGGTTTGTATTAAAAAAAAACTTTTGGTCGAAATTTGAGGTGTGCGGGCCGGATTATTGTTACACTGGATCTAAAACTTTAGTGCGCGAAATTTGAGCCAATTCGGACAATGCTTTCTGGACGCGCATTGAGTTCAAAGTTCAAATATGCATTTATATGTAAAAATTATCAAAAAAAAAAAAAAATTCACTAAAATTTTGATATTAATAATTGCGTTTCAATTAAATTAATTAATAAACCATAATCCAGAGTAAATTATCTTTCTAATAAAATAACAAAATCTATTATCGGCTGAAAAACAGCCATGTTATATCAAGTTCCCCAGGCAATAAATGCGCAACAGACCACTTGATTAAGAAAATCGAGCTCACATTTTTAAAGACATTGAAGTAATTTACAACAATATTTTTGCATTCTCCTGATCGCTAAGTGATCATATATAAAGTATTTTGCATCTCGCCTATTGTTATGCCGTTCTAAATTAATGTCAAAACGGTACCTATTTTGTAGCACTATTTCAAAATCTCCAATTTTACTTTTTCAAAAATTTTGTTCAAAAAATTTTTCGAAATCAACGATTAGACTTTAAGGTCTTATTAACAAAATATATGTGATTAAAAATGTCTTAATTTGGCGAGGGCAGCTTTTTTATTTCAGCGGATTTGACGAAAAATGTGATTTTTCATACTTTTTCAACTGTTAGGCTACATCTTTTCGGTGCTTTCATATTTCAAATATATTTTGCAAAAATATTATACTACTTGATATAAGTTCTCAAACCTGTAAATTAAGGTTCATTTGAAACACTATAAATTGTCTCCTTTAAGGTCAAGGGTCAAATGTCAAATTTAAGGATAATTAAATTTTTTTTAAAACAAAATATCGATATAATATGCTCTATATTTGTGTATAGATTTCGATAAAACTTATTGATAATATTATATAATTCTAAAAAATAATATCCTGGACTTATTTTCTGATTTTAATCCGTGAGGTACTCTTGATGTCAAATTGACTCTTTATGAAAATCTATAAATATTTTCTTCATCAGGATTTTCTTTTTAATAAATCAAACTTAATGTATTCATAATGTATATTAATTAGTTTTTATATATAACACTGTATAAACAAATTTGTATATCGAGGGCTTATATTTAAAAAGTGCTATCTGCATCAATAATTATTTGAAAGGGAGCGTGTAAAACCAATTTTTTAATAAGATCTGAAAGTATTTGTCGATCGACTTGCTACAATATCTATTAAGAAATAGTCGTACTAATCATGTATGATATCAAAATTTATATTATATTTGACAGTTATATCAGAGAGCAGTTTGAAATCAAAAATTAATATTGCTATCAAATGTAGATAGCACTTTTTGAATATAAGCGCTCGATATACATTTATATGAATATAATAATTCTAAAAAAAAATTAAAACTAGGACACATTCTGAGTACCCCACGGGTTAATTTCAGAAAATAAGTCTAGAATATTATTTTTTAGAATTATTAAAATATTATCAACAAGTTTTATCGAAATCTTTCCACAAATATATATTATTTCCATATTTTGTTTTAAGAAAATTTAGTTATCATTAAATTTTACCTTTGACCTTAAAGGAGACAATTTATAGTGTTTCAATTTAACATTAATTTACAGGATTGAGAAATACCTAGTAGTATAATGTTTTGACAAAAGATATTTTAAATGTGAAAACACCAAAAAGATGTACCCTAAAAGTTGAAAAAGTATGAAAAATCAAATTTTTCTTCAAAGCCGCTGAAATAAAAACGCTGCCCTCGCCAAATTAAGAACAGGATACCTACAATATTTCACATTTTTAAACACATATATTTTGTTAATAAGACCTTAAAGTCCCATCGTTGATTTCGGAAAACTTTTTGAACAAAATTTTTTAAAAAGTAAAATTGGAGATTTTGAAATAGTGCTACAAAATACGTACCGTTTTGAAATTAATTTAGAACGGCATAACAATACTTTACATATGATCATTTAGGGATCAAGAGAATGCAAAAATAATGTTTCTGTAAATTATTTCAATGTCTTTAAAAATGTGAGCTCGATTTTCTTAATCAAGTGCGGCACATTTATTGCCTGGGGAACTTGATATAACTTGGCTGTTCTTCAACCGATAATAGATTTTGTTGTTTTGTTAGAAAGACAATTTACTCTAGATTATGGTTTATTAACTAATTTAATTGAAATGCAATTATTAATATCAAAATTTTTGTGAAAAATGATTTATTTTTTTTTTTTTTTTTTTTGATAATTTTTACATATAAATGCATATTTGAACTTTGAACTCAATGCGCGTCCAGAAAGCATTGTCCGATTTGGCTCAAATTTTGCGCACTAAAGTTTTAGATCCAGTGTCACAATAATCCACGCATTGAAATTCAAAAACAAGGCTGTCATCCTAATATCCATATAAAAAAAAATAGAATAAAAAATAGTGATATATGTTTGATTTAATAAAATGTCACTCACACATATACATCTCTTCTATTGGTTCCGAAACAAACAAAAAAAATTGTGAAAAAAGAGTTGCATTAACATCTCTGAAACAATGTTTTTTGACTATCAGAACGTAATGAAACGTATCATTATGGGTGCTGGGACTTTGATCTATGCTTACGAAACAACCGAGCAGTCAAATCAATATTATGCAAAAGGTGAAGCAAGATCGAAAATATCACGCACAAGTCGCTTTGAGGTCATGTTAATGGAATTTTACGGTTAAGAATTGCCTCCGCCAGACCGAACTGTTAAGAAGGAATATAACTTGAATCTTAGGCGTCGTTTGTGTGAAGCTATTCGCAAAATGTGTTCACAATTATGGGCAGACAAAAAACACTTGGTTGTTGCATTACGATAATGCAGTGCCTCACACTGCACCATTTCACAACCACCGTATTCACCTCATTTGACACCGTGTGACATCATTTTAAATCGATTCAGAAGATAAAAGCAAAATCGCTGAGCGCTTTGAAGACCATTCTTAAAGTCGAATTTAACAACTGTTACGAGTATTGGAAAAAACTTTCGCATAAGTGTGTTATAGGGAAAGTCACTTTTTCATTTGAACGCAGTTGAATGAGCCACTCAGAACTTGAGCGGTTTTCCTTTACAAAAAAAAAAAGAAATCAAATGATGATGATATCTCCTATAGAAAATTGTGGGACTGTATTCCTCAGGATTGTTTCCGACAGAAAAACCCTCAGATTCTTAGGCTAAATTTTTCTCAAGAAACCTTCAGATTCTGAGTTTTTTTTTTTATTCTCTCTAAAAACATCAGATTCTAAATAAAAATCCTTAGATTCACGTGCAATTTTCCTACAGTATAACTTCCAGACTTTCAGAATTCTAAATTTTTGCCTATAGAAATACTGTTTAAAGTCTGGTGTTTTTTTTTTTTTTTTTATTCCAATTTTCTCTATGGAAAAACCTTAAGACTCTGTGCAAATTTCCCATAGAAAGTCTCTTAAGTAGGGATTTCTTTCAGATTTTGATACAGTTTAAAAAATATTTAGATTCTGAGATATTTTTCTTATCGAAAACACTCATATTCTGCGGCTGTTGTCCTTTATAAAAACCCTCAAATAATGACACATTTTATCTATAGAAATCCCAACAGGTTCTGTGACATGGTTTCCTGCATAGAAACTCTCCGATTCTGTGAATTTTTCCCTAAATAAAAACTTTCCGAATCTTAGGCTTGTTTCCCATAGAAAAATCTTACATTTTGAGAATTGTTTTTTTTATAGAAAACCGTCAGATTCTGGGGCACTTTTCCTTAGAAAACCCAGCAGATTCCGAACTATTTAATTTTTTTTTATCTAAAAACCCCACGAATAAGGAGGCTTGTTTGGATATAGAAAAACTAGGAGATTTTGATCCATTCTTTATATAAAAACCCTTAGATAATGAGTTTTTTTTTTAAGATTTCGAGACTAATTTCAAAATCTTTAGTTTCAGCAACTTGTTCCATACAGCAAAATCTGAGATCCAGAGGTTTTTTTAAAATAAAAATAAATTCTCAGATTCTGAGGCTTCTTGCCCATTGAAAAATCTAAGATTCTGAGACTTGTTTCTTATAGAAAACCATCAGATTCTGAGGCGCTTTCCTACAGAAAAACCAACAGATTGTGAGGCCTATAGAAAAACTCTAATGCCGTTTTCTTTTCTGACAAAAAATGTCGCCCTTTTTTGCCCTTTTTTGGAAAAGTTATTTTTTTATATATTCTGCATTAAGAGCAACCTTATCTTATATATCAATCGAAAGGTCTCAAAGTCGAGCCCTCATAAATCACAAAAAATTCGAGCCATTGACTTCTTTCAGATCATAGTGGGAGAATATTTCCCCATTGTTCCCCTTTTTTGAATATTTTCACCCTATGACTTCCAAGAGGATAATAATCAAATTTTTTGTATTTATGAACATAGCACTTTGAGACCTTTCGATTGATATATAATACAAGGTTGCTCTTAACTCAGAATATATAAAAAATACACTTTTCCAAATAAGGGCAAAAAAAAAGGGCGATATTGTCAGAAAAGAAAACGGCATAAGATTCAGATCTACTCTTTCCGGTATAAAAAAACCTTAGATTGTGAGCAATTTTTCTTCTTTTTTTTTAGATTTCGAGACTAGTTTCAAAAGTAAATATAACTTCTGAGGCATGTTTTCTACAGCAAAATCCGAGATTCCGAGGCTTTTTTTTTAAATTAAAATAAACATTCAGATTCTCAGACTACTACCCATAAATGCTGAAGAATGTTTTTTATAGAAGGATTATAAGGATATATTTTCATAAATTGGGAATTGAGAACCTTAAATCTGGAAAAAATCTACATAATAGTTGTAGGGTATCTCTTTGACCACTACCTTAACACGCTTTAACGATTTTTATTCTTCTTTCAAACAAGTTTAACCGTTAGCACAACAACAAACCCGTTGACAACCTTGGAAGTTAAAAAGCGGCAAAAACTTAATTCAAACATTTTTTTATTATTATTATTATTAAACACAACAACAACAACTAAATATAACGTCAAATGTTGTAACAACTGGTTACTTCAGTAAACCAGTAATAAATGCACTTGCTTGCCGCCTGTTTTAATTTTTATGTCTGAAACTCTGAGTCAAAAACAAATATAAAACATAATAATAAATACAAACGTCCTTCTCTCGGTACAATTAAACATCTAACGGGCTGTTTATTTGCTGTTTATTGTTTATTTTATACGTTTTCAAATTAATTACCAACTTTGCAATTAAGAATGCATTTTAACATTAGATTTAGAAAACGCGTTGTCTATAGAAGTTACGATCTCGTCTTCATAACCCCAATATGAGAATTTAACTTTCAACATTGGATAAAATTAGTTTAAGCTATAATTATAACTTTTTTATGTTGTAGTAATATACGCACACATCTTTAGATAATTTAAATTGAGGTTAATTATATTTACAAATTGTTGTTATTATTTTTATGTTATTTATGTCTTCAAAGGTCATATGCCTTAAGTAAATTTCAATGATGAATATTATTTGTCGTTGTTGCTGTTGCTGTTGCTGTAGCTATGCGTTGATTGTTTTTTCTATTTAATATGGTTTGTAGTCGGTGCAATGTGCGCCGACTTACCAGTGTTTAGGTGGTGTTAGTTGCTGGGTTAAATTGATTTACGAAAAAAAAAAATAAATAAAACGATTCATTGTTAAATATTAAAGTGTTGACACGTTTTGTTGACATTTTGTAAATGACTGTAAATGATAAGTACTACAGTATTTTTTTATTATTATTTGTCCTTCCTGTTGTGAATAATATTCCACAAAAAAAAAAAATTAAAATCATTGAAGGTTTATGTAAAGAGTGTAGTCTTTAGTTTAAATATTATTACAATACAAATAAAGATGAGATCATTCGTTTTAAAGTTTATTTTTCTTTTTTTTTTTTTTTTCTTAAACAGAATCCCATACCAATAATCTAGAAGGTCTTTATGCAAACTAAAAATAAATAATCCCACATCTTGTAGGCAATTCATAAAATGGACCTTAAGAATCATAATGAACTAAAATAGAGTAAAATTAAAAATTAAAATTTATCAATATTGAAGTTGTATCCTTAAAAATTCATGTAAGATTTATAACTGGATTTTCTTACAGATTTCCCCATAACTTCCCTTTTATAAATTATTTACAAGTTCAACAAATTTTATTGTGAAATAGGCTTTAAGACTAAAATCTTAACATCCGCATTTATCGCATATATTTTATGTTTTTAATAATATTTCGAGGTATCATCTACAAATTTAATTTTTTTCTTGCAGATTTTAAGTTTTTTTTTTTTTTATTTATTTAATTAATAATATTGAGTGATTATCTGTATATGGCATAACATCGCAGTTGTGTGCCAGATTGGCTAAAATTAGCTGACATTAATTCAGTTCATTAAAAATTTTATAATTAAAAATAATTGAGTAAAGTAATAGTAAAGGTATTACAGAGAGTTAATCAAGGACTAATTATATTCCTTCACAATTAATTTCCTATAATTCAAACAAATTTCAATATATTTTTATGATCTATAGCAATTGTCATAATTTTCATTTAGTATATTAAGAACTTCATTTTTTGTTTAATATAGCAGATCCAAAATATTTTAGATGCCACTGGTTTAAAATTGGAGAAACTACTAAGAAGTGTAGTATATTTTCGGAATCATCTAGATTGTATAGTGTACAAAGACCAGTCGAAGAACTTATGAATACTCTAGCATTTAAATCAAGTAATCATTATCTGGCTTTTATTAATAAACTTGCAGCACGAGAAGAAAATTGAAAATTAAAAAGGAGATTCACACTAAAATTTAATTATGAATAGAGTTCATTAAATTTTGAATGATGCACAGTGGCGCCATTTAAGTTTTTTCATTGCAAACATCATAACTTTTGAATCAATTGAGATAATCAAATAAGTTAAAAAGCATTAGATAGGTAATTGTCGAACCAATGAAATTATCAAAGTTTAAATTTGTTAAAGCCATAAAAAATCATGCTTATGTTAACTAAAAAACATTTTATAGTTTTTATATTTCTTTTTCAAGGTTGTAATGTTTTCAAATTATTATCCATCAATAAAAAATAAATATAAAAAAAAATATTAAAAAAATAACAAAAATATATATAAAAACAAGTAAGAAAATTATAGTCGGTCTAGACCGACTATATGATACCCTATACCATGCGTTTAGAGACCCTACCCCATAGGCCCAACTAACTGGACATCGAAAATAAGCATAAACCAAATTTGAGTGGTATTTTTTTACATTTTTTTGTCTGCAGATATGAAAAAGTTCATATCCGATGCTATATCTATATGGGGACTAGGCCCAAAAATTTACCGATCCTGACCATGTTTGGTGAGGTCTCTTGTATTTTGCAGAAATATATACAAACAAAATTTAAGAAGAATCAGTGCAATATTTTTCTTTTTTGATAGATTTAAGTGAAGATCGGGAAGCAGCTCTATATGGGGCCTATGACAAAGAGTTGTCCCATAGGGATCATTTTTGGACTACTGATTAATGGATGTAATAAACACATACAAACCCAATTTGACTAAGATTTGTATGATAGTTTGGATCTTATGGCAATATATGTTGATTTCATAGGGGTCATTTGTATGGGGGCTAGGTCTGAACACGGACCGATTCTCACCAATTTCATAGCGTTCATCCCATGGTCGATAAAAGATTAAATACCAAATTTCATTAAAATATATTCATATTTGCGACCTGCAGTTTGATTATAAGCTTTACATGGACACACAGACGGACGGACGGACGGACGGACGCACGGACATCGTTAAATCGAATCAGATGGTGATTCTGATTCGATCGGTATAATTAAAGATGGGTGTAGGTCAAATATTTTTGGTTGTTACAAACAGCAGCACAAAGTCATTATACCCAAACCACATAGTGGTATAGGGTATAATAAAAATAATCTAACCCATAAAAACAAAGTTTTTATTAAAACTCCTTCTCTCCTTATGCATATGAGTTTTGAATATCTCCATGACTGTGCGTGACTGTGTGTGACTATCTTAAAATTAATCTTTGGCCACAACAAGACTATGGACAAAGTTTCAGATCCATCGGATGAGGGGAAGTGGGTTTTAATCTCTTCGTGACTGTTCGTGACTATGCGTGACTGCACGGGACTATGTCGAAGTTGATTTTTCTTTATAGCAAGTATATCGACCAAGTTTGAGATCGATCGGATGAGGGGAAATGACATTTAGATCACTCCGTGACTGTGCGTGACCATGCGTGACTGCGCGTGACTAAGTCAAAGTTAATCTTTTTTTCACAGCATGTGTATGGACCAAATTTGAGATCGATCGGATGAGGGGAAATGACATTTAGATCACTCCGTGACTGTGCGTGACCATGTGTGACTGTGCGTGACTGCCCCAAAATTAATCTGTAGTCACGACAAGACTATGGGCCAAGTTTCAGATCAATTGGATAAGGGGAAATGGGGTCCACCCATGGCAGACGGATAGACAGACAGACAGACAGACAGAGAGTATGAGTTAAAAGAAAGAGCTTAAAAAAATAAGATTTTTCGAATTTATTTTTTCAAATTTCTTCATAAGAGTTATCACAATTCATAACAGAAGGTATATCTAGTAGAATAATCACTTTTGAACTATACTTATTGGTTCTAACTTTTCGCGACTTCACATGCCGCAGAGTTGAAATAAGTGGATCGGAAAATGCTGCCAACATGTTGAAGAGGTCCTCATTTTGCCTCACCCTTGATGTTCTGAACGCGTTCGAGCATCTTTATTATACCCTATACCACTATGTGCTGCTGTTTTTAACTACCAAAAATATTTGACCTAGTTCCATCTTTTATTATACCGATCGAATGAGAATCACTATCTGATTCGATTTAACGGTGTCCGTCCGTCCGTCCGTCCGTCTGTGTGTCCATGTAAACATTGTAATCAAACTGCAGGTCGCAAATATGGGTATGTTTTGATGAAATTTGGTATATAAGCTTTAATCGGCCATAGGATGAAATTGGTGAAAATCAGTCCATGTTCAGACCTAGCCCCCATACAAATCACTCCTATGAAATCGACATAAATTGTCGATATCATTATCATATAGATCTTACTCAAATTGGGTTTGTATACGTTTATTACATCCATTAATAAGTAGTCTAAAAATTATCCCTATGGGACAACCCTTACTTATAGGCCCCATGTCGAGCTGCTTCCCGATCTGCACTTAAATCCAAAAAACAAAAATATTGCACTGATTCTTTTCAACTTTTGTTTGTATATATTTTTGCAAAATACAAGAGACTTTACCAAACATGATCAGGATCGATCCAATTTTAGGCCTAGTGCCCATATAGATATAGCATCCGATATGAACTTTTTCATATCTGCAGCCAAAAAATTTAATAAAAATCCCATTTAAATTTGGTTTATCTTATTTTCTATGTCCAGTTAGTTTGGCCTAAGAGATAAGGTCTCCAAACGTATGGTATAGGGTATCGTATAGTCGGTCTAGACCAACTATAATTTTCATACTTGTTTTTTTTTAAACCGTATACCATTATGTGGTTTGGGTATAATGACTTTGTGCTGCTGTTTGTAATAACCAAAAGTATTTGACCTAGACCAACCTTTAATTATACCGATCGAATCAGAATCACTTTTTGAATCGATTTAACTATGTCCGTCCGTCCGTCCGTCCGTCTGTGTGTCCATGTAAACCTTGTAATCAAACTACAGGTCGCATATGTGAACATATTTTAATAAAATTTGGTATGTAAGCTTCTATCAGGCATAGCATGAACTATTGAAATTGGTGAAAATCGGTTCATGTTCAGACATAGTGGCCATACAACTGACACCTATGAAATCGACTTAAATTGCCGTATGATCCAAATTATCATATAGCTCGCAGTCAAATTGGGTTTGTATGTGGTTATTACACCCATTAATCAGTAGTCCAACAATAAACACTATAGGACAATTCTTAGTCACAGCCCCCACATAAATCTTCACTTAAATCTATCAAAAAAACAAAAATATTGCACAGATTTTTCTCAAATTTGGTTTGTGTATGTTTTTGCAAACAATAAGTGACCTCACCAAATATGGTCAGGATCAGTCCATTTTTCGACCTAGTCCACATATAAATATAGAATCCGATATGAACTTGTTCATATTCAAAGGAAAAAAAAAAAATAATAATAATGCGACTCAAATTTGGTTTATGCTTATTTTCTATATCCATTAGTTGGGCCTAAGAGATGGGGTCTCTAAACGCATGGTATAGGGTATCGTATAGTCGGTCTAGACCGACTATAATTTTCTTACTTGTTATAAAATATGTTTGTCGGTGTCAATTTCTTCAATGGATACATTTCCGCCAAAAGTGATGCAGTTTTCGAAGCCCGTTCTTCCTTTTTTTTTTTTTTTTTTTTTCTTTATTAACCTTTTCTTTGCAGTTTAAAACATTCAAGATCATTCACAATCTTTTAATAATTTGTGATTCGAGTTACTGCCTCATCATTTTCAAAAAACTTCCACGAATTTTCATCGCTTGAGCTCCATATCCGCACTTCGGGTAGTCTACTTTTAGTCCAACTTTTTTGAAAAACGCATACTGTATTCGGTTTTTTCTGATCTTTGGCTTATCCTTATCTAATGTATTTGCATCAAAGTGTTCCTCCATTTCTGGAGGGGTATACGCCAATTTTACCAAAAACTCCATACACCGTATCTTTGCGTGCAATGGTGAGATTCCATATTCACAATTGCTCTTCTCGTTTGTAGAATCGTTAATATTTCCGAAGTTCTTTTTCGTCTACTTGCAAATCGGCTTTTCCATCAACCATGGTCAGGTGGAACTCATAATTACATTCAAGATATTTTCCTTCTCTAATTTTCAGTACTGCCGGCTTAATCCTGTCAATTTGTACTTGAATGTATTCCACGTGGTCCTCATGAGTTCCGGCGATTCCCTTGCAAACTGAAACATTTGCTTATAAATGCTTTCTCCGGATGATCCATCGCAGCCGCAATTACTGATTAATGTAAGCTTCTCTGGAAGATTTTTTTTATTTATTTATTTATTCTTTATTTATTTATTTATTCAGTCTATGGAATCATCCTTACAGAAAGATTCTGCATTTTCAGGAAGATTCTCCAACAGCCGTGTTATTGCATGGTCCATAAGATCCTGTACGTTTACATTCACAGAAACTTCTGTAATCTCCGTCCGAAGTGGTCCAACATTTTTTTTTTTTTGCTGTCGAAATGTGGTAAAATGTCAGCTCCGTGTCGCATTAAAGATGTCCATAGTATGTCATAATTGTCCTTGGAAAGTTCAAAGTCTTCGGAACCATACTTTTGAAGGTGTGCGTTTGGGGGCATGGGAATGCCCTCTTTATTCCTTTTAAGTTGTAGTGGGCTTGCATCAGAAACAGATTCTGTAATCTGCAACCTAAGTTTGCCATTGTCCTTTGAATATCTAATAGACTGCGCTTCAGATATATGGTCCTTGGTCAAATCGTTGGTGGCATCGCCAAGTTTCCTCTTTGTTGTAAAATTTGAACAATCTTCCCTACTTTTTTGTGGTCTTCCTCTTGCACGTCCGCTTGGATTCATCTTCTGCCAATGTATCCAGGAAGGTATCCTCTTTAAGCCAGTCCTCGTATGTGGAGTTGAATTTCTGAACGCCTCGGCATACTTTCGTCCATTTCAGGCGAATTTTATTTGTTATACTTTCACTTCTCTGCAGATTGACGTATAAGCTATCAAGTTCGTCTAAAGTAGCTTCCACGAAATCCGTTGAGTTGTTCCCACGCGAGATACAAAGCACTTGTCGCGCCAAGTTTCAGTCATAGACTAAACCAGGAAGCGTTTTTTCAATATACAGTGTGATCAGTTACCTGATAGGTACCGTGTGGATTAAGGGTTTATGAAAAGGGTGTGCTTTCATGTCTAAAAATTTACCTCTTAACTGTATTTAGCTCGCATTATGCAATGTTGATATTATGCACCTGTTCGAATAAGATGTGTTCCTAAACTTTGAAGGGCTATATTTTCTAAACTAAAAATCTGAAATAGCAAATTTGTAATCTTTGAACTATTTCCTATAAGATGAGTTTATTCAAAATATCGTAAGCGCATATAAAATTTTTGATATTTGCAACCCCATTTGTTCTAAGGGCGCCACTGTGCGACGTACATCCGAGTTTAGGTTATTTCTCTCCGTTGATTTAAGCAGTTCTAAAATAGACTTCCAGCATTCTATTAGTATTATCAGCCATAAATTGGATTTTTACACAAATATTTATCCGCACTTATGCCCAATATCTATTCTTAGCGATAATTTATTCAGATAATATGCGAGGGAGCCTGTGATTTGGCAATTGTAGAACCTTACTGTAAACGAAGTTTAACTGTAAAGTTTCACAATATAGAGTTTAAACCAGTCTCTAAGTCTAACATGTAAATTAGCGTATTTTTTGGTTTTGGTTTTTTTTTTTTTTTTTTTTTTTTTTTTTTTTTGACAAAGAACCTGAACAATTTTTCAACCTCATCGTATTTTCTAAAAGCCCAGTGTTGCAGATGTTAGGTATAGAAAAAAAACTTTATTAACCAATTTTTAAGCAAATAAAGCAACTAGTTCAGTTTTGCAAATTTTTATTAATTTTTAAATATACCACTCCAAATTCGCATATATATATGCGGATGTTTTATTTATTTTAATTAAAAATAATTAAAAGAAACTGAAGCACAATACATATTAAGAAAGATTTAATGAAAATTCAATAATTTAACTTGCGGATCTGGCCTATAGTATAATATGTGACTCACAAGTTTAGAAAGAGAAAATCTGAGAGAAATAAACCAATTATGAACAGTTCTACATATTTTATTAATTCTCAAATAATTTGTTTGTATATACGCCTTAATATTTTTAATACATCATTTGTTATATTTCTTGCGGATGTCAACTATAGACAAGAATTGAATCATATTATAGCAAAGAATTTTTGCAAGAAAATCGTGTTAGTTATTAATACCTGTGGTCACAAGCGATAATCGCCTAAGTCGACTTAAGAACGATATGAGTTGTTAATGCTATCATGTTCTACTAAAAACGGTTTATATTTACCCGAAATCCCCATTTATCTAACACTGTTTAATAAAAAGTTATTAATGAAAACATACTGACCTAAGTCGTAATGAAGCCCCATTACAGTTATATAAAAAGTTATTTTTCGCAAAAGCATGATTTTTCTAATTAGGCGGTTAATGCTTGTGACCACAGATATATTATTAATTATGAAATTATTTTTATTTATATTCGCTTTTAGAATTGCAGATAGTTTATACAAATAATTTGTTTATAAGAGATTAATATGGCAATTTTATGCAGTCACCTTAGATTGCAGTAATTCTTAGATTACTTTTCTTTATATACGCTTTTAGATTTGCGGATGTTTTATATATTTCTACTAAAAATTAATAAGAACAACTGGGATATAGTTTTATCAAAGATTAAATATAATTTCTATTATTTTTGTTGTGGATGCTAACTATTGATAAGAATTTCGCAGTATACAAAAAAAAAACTTGTTAGTCGCAGATAAATAAAGCAATTACGGTCAGTTTTTTCATATTTTATTAATTCGTAAATTATTTAGTCGCTTTTAAACTTGTGGATATTTTCTATATTTTTTATTACAAATGAAAAAATAAATAAATAAAATGAGTTAAAATTTTTACAAAGATTTAAAACAGAAGCTGTTATTTATCTTGGGGATGTCAACTAAAATTAGAAAAAAAAAATTTAATTTAAAGCAGACTTTTTAAAAGTTATCCTTATTTTATTATTTTTCAATTCATTTTTCGTTGGATCTGCTTTAAGAAAATTGAGAATAAACTGAGTTACAATTTTAACAAAGATTTGAAACAAAATGTAATATTTTTCTTGCGGATGTCAGCTATAGACAAAAATGTCAAACAATATAGAGCAAAGACTTCTTATAAAAAAAAAAAGACTTTCAAAAAAAGTTAGCCCTAGATAAATAATCCAACTAAATTTGGTTAAGCATTTTTTATTAATTCTCAAATTAATTCCCCCTTTTAGACATCCGGATGTCTTATGAAAATGTTCTACAAATTAATAAGAATAACCTGAACTACACTTTTTACTAAGATTTAATACAAATTTTTTTAATTTTACTTGCGGATGTTAGCTATTACAAAAAAATTTATACTTTTTAGCAAAGCCTTGCAATAAAAAAAACACTACTAAATCTGCGTATAGACAAAATTTTATTAAGTTACCATATTGTATTAATGCAACAAATCACTAATATCCGCATTAATATATGACGCTATCTTATATATTTCTATTGCAGCATTTTTAAATTAGAACGATTAACAGTATTTAAAAATAATTGATAAAAAATCTTTTATCTGTCGTGCGGATACTGCAGGTGGAAAAAATACTTTTTACGGCAAAATTTATTTTTCTATATATTATTAATTCTTGAATATTTTTTTTTTATATTCACATTTATATTTATCATATATATTTTACTCCAAATTAATAAAAATAAAAAAAAATATAAAAAATAGCCTAGTCAAACACATACACAAACGCTTGAAAAGCTGGTTACGGTTCGATTGTTGATCTTACATTTGTAAGAGTGCATCTCTGGCTAGAGACATAGAATCGAAAGTGAGCGACTACACCAAGCCATAATATTTACTCTTAGCAGCGGTGGACCTACATGATTCACGGGAGGGAAAGTTGCAAGGCTGGGTGAAGGACTTTATCGAACAACCTTCTCGAAGACTGTACTGTATCTATTATGGCAGAATAAATCGGGGAGGCTCTAAAAACGACATGCGATGCTTCCATGCCCAGAAAAGAATAAGTCAAAGGAAAAACGTAAATTATTAGTGGAATGACAATATAGCAACACTAACAAAACAGTGGCTAAAGACTAGACGCAAATACTAAAAAACACCACCCGGATTTCATGTCAAGGAGAACTTGCAAACAGCCACACGTCAGAGCAAAGCGCAATGTTTTAAACAACTATTTAACGAATCTGACGAATCTGGTAATATCAGAAAGCGGTTCTGAGTGGATAAATATACTAAACGGTGGGTCAAGGTCACATATTATTAATAGCTACAAATAAATTCATAATATTCTTTGGATAAAATTAATATTCATTGGAAATATGTGATATTAAATTATCATGCTTTACTTTCCCTAAGCATTTTTATTAAAAATAATTAATTTCAGACTAATATCAGTAATTTTTCTAGCAGATAATTTTTAGTACAAAAATTATCAATCGATCTTGAATTGTATTTATTAATACAGAAAAATTCATGTTTAATTTTTCAAAAACGAAAACTAGTTCCATTACAATTATATGGTTTTCCCCTTGAAAATGTATGTTGTAAAAATAATTACTTAAAACTTTTGAAAATGTAAACAAAATTAGAGTGCAAATATACAAAAAAAAAAAGTTAAAAAATTATAGTCGATCTAGACTGACTATGCGATACCCTATACTATGCGTTTAGAGAATTGATCTCAGGTCCAACTAATTGAGTATAGAACAAAAGCATAAACCAAATCTGAGTGGAAATTGTATTTTCTTTTTTGTTGCAGAGATGAAAAAGTTCATATCGGATGCTATATTTTTAAGGGGACTAGATCGAAAACTTTACAAACCAAATTTGAGAAAAATTTGTGCAAAATTTTTCTTTCCGATAGGTTTAAGCGACTTTATATGGGGTTTATTTCTGGACTACTGATTTATGGATGTAATAAACACACATAAACCCAATTTGACCGAGATCTATATGATAATTTGTGTCTTACGGTAATTTAAGTCGATCTCATAGGGGTCATTTATATGGGGACTAGGTCTGAACATTCACCGATTTTTACCAATTTCAATACCGTTCGTCCTATGGGCGATAAAGCATATATACCAAATTTCATCAAAATGCACTTATGCTCACATAATTAAGTCATGGGTATGCAATGAAATGTTTTGTAGTTTTTATCTTAAACCTATTTCTTCCGATTCTAACCTTACTATTTTGTGCAACCCTGCTATGGTAGCAGTTGTTTACATTGATTGAAGCAAAATTAAAATTTTGGGTATTCCCCGAAAAACATGGAAAACCTCAAAAACGTCATATGCGCTCCGCTCACATAATTAAGTCACCACGCGTATCGTTAGCAAATTAGTGTTGTGAAGATTTTTTTTGCAGTTTAAATGATAAATAAATTAAAAAGCAACTAAATTAAAAACAAATAACATCAGCTGAAATGCTATGGGTAAACAAAAAAGTTCAAATTCGGCGGAAGAGAAAATAATATGGGATTGTTTCCAAAGATACAATAATATTGCAAAAGTAGTGGAGATTTTGAACCTTTCTAGGGGTAAAATTACAAATGCCATTACGCATTACAAAAAATATGAAACTTTTGAAAATATTCCGCGCCAAAAACCGAGAAAAACGACTTTAAATGATGACAGACGCATTGCAAACCTGAGTAAAACTGATCCTTTTTTAACTTCGTCGCAAATCAGAGCTCAAATGCAAACGGATTATGGTGTAAATGTTTCGTTGCAGAACATAAGACGACGTTTGCAAGAAAACAATTTGCATGGACGAATGGCCAGGAAGAAACCGTTGGTTGCCTTGAAGAACAATAAGAAGCGGCTCCGATTTGCGACTGACCATCTTGCCAAATGCCTAAATTTTTGGAATTTAATTGTTTGGAGCGACGAATCCAAGTTTAATGTTTTTGGAAATGATGGTAGACCATATGTGCGATGTCCTCCACTTAAGGAATTGGATCCAAAATAAACCAAAAAAACTGTGAAACACGATGGCTCACCAGTCATGGTGTGGGGTTGCTTTACCGCATTCGGTGTGGGTCCTATAGTCAAGATTGACGGTATAATGAATGGGGAAATGTATAAGAATATACTAAAGGAAAATTTGGCCACCGAATATGCTGACAATTTGTCGCTTGCGAGTATTTTCCAACAAGACAATGACCCGAAGCATTGTTCGAAGGTGGTTAAGTCGTGGTTGGCAACACAGTCCATCAAGCTTCTGGAATGGCCGCCGCAGAGTCCCGACTGAAACCCTATCGAGAACTTGTGGGTGTTAATAAAATGAGTCATTGCAGCACTAAAACCGCCAAACAAGGACATGTTATGGAAAGTTATCCAAGAGGAGTGGCACAAAATCACTCCAGGCCAGTGCCATTCTCTTGTAGCTAGCATGCCAAAGCGATGCTCCACAGTATTGAAGCAAATAGATTATCCTACTCAATATTGAGGTAAGCTAATGAAAAATGGGACTCTCGCCAAAATTTATTACTTATTTCTACAATTTCAACCATTTTTTTTTTTTTTTCAGATGACTTAATTATGTGAGCAGCTCTTTTTGGCTAATTTCCAAGTTTTTTAATTTTTTTGGAATGAACCAAAATTTTGTAATTTTTAAAATGTATAAGAATAATAAAAAAAAAATTATATTCGAATTAAAAAAAAGGGTTCACGTATTTTTGACAATAATGCCGAGTAGCATACTAGTGACTTAATTATGTGAGCACAAGTGTATATTCATATTTGCGACCAGTAGCAAGGACTATATATAATAATAATATATGGTCCTTGCCAGTAGTTCGATTGCAACAGACGGACCGACGAACATCGCTAAATCCAAAGTGATTCTGAGTCGGTGATTATAATAATGGGAAATATTTTTGGTAGTTACAAACATCAGCACAAAGTCATTATACCCAAACCACATAATTGTGTAGGGTATAAAAACAAAAACAAGAACATATTAAAATCGAGATCAATGCACGCAAACTAAAATTCTTTTGAATGAAAAAAAAAATATACAAAAACTGTGTTAACAGGTTTTAAATAAAATTATGCAAAAACTCTGAATACATTTATTTTTTTCTGGTAATTTATATTTCTTTGTCTGAATTATAACGTATATGCAGAAGTTTAAAGACATCACAATAAAAATTTCACACATCATTAAAAAAATAAATTAATTTTTGTTAACAATTGAAATAAAGCAAGTCAATAATTATTGTAACAAATTTCTGATTTATCATCACTAAAGAAATAACTCAAATATAAATAAACAATATAATCTTGTCTACAGACATCTTCAAATATTTATAACTTACGTAGAAATAAAAGGTCTTTTATAATTTTTAAAAGAATTGCTCAATCATTTTTATCATACATCTCAACAAAAAAAAAAATTAAATAAAAAAAAATAAGACCTCTTCAAAAAGCTTCTTTAAGGTCAAGATCGTAATGAAGGTTTTTATTCACGTAGGTTGTTGTAGTGCTGAGATAATTATTTGTGAAAAAGGTTTGAAGTTAAATGTCAATTGTGTAGATCCACATATTACTATAAATCTAATACATAGAAAACGCTATATTACTTTTGACACTAAACATTCGCATAAAAATAGGAGAATATTTGAATAAATAGCATTTATAAATATATATTCAGTAATTCATTCAAACAAAAAAATTTTCAATTTCAAATATTTTACATGCGGATGTCAAATGTTAAACGATAAACAATATTTTTAATTAAAATTATGAGTCGAGCGAAATAAAATTTTACATAACATCCGCATGTTAAAATGTCAACAACGGCTTTTGATACTAACTTTGTTAGAAAACTCTCTAATGGGTATTTTTATTCGACCTTATGTTTTAATTTTAATTAAATGATTTCTTCCAGCTCGAAGATGTTTTGCAAAGCAAAACATATTTTAATACCAAATATCCCCAAAAATTAAAAATAAAAAAGATTTCCCAAGTATGGTAAAAAATAATATGTTTTATAAAAAATAGTCAAAACTTCTACAAGGGGCCCATTATTAAACGTTCAAATGTAAAAGTCAAAGTCAACTATAATTTTTAATGTAACATCCTTAAATGCGCTTTTAAATTATTGAAATTTTAAGAGTTACAATTTTCAAAACCTGCAATATCTGTATAATTTAATTGCAAACTGTCAGAATAGAAAACAATTCACAAAAACAATGAAAAATAAACTATAAACACAGAAATACTCTTGATTTACTTAGTTTAATAATAAAGCTCTATATAAAAAAAAGCCCATTTTGCTGAATCCTTAGCAACGAACACATTTTTATGAAATTCAGTATTTTTCCCATTTTTCATTTACAAAGTAGCATAGTGGATCAGGAATGATTTTCCAACAGGCTTTATGTATTTCAAAAATATCCATAGCTAAAATAATCAAAAATATAACAAATGGTTTCAAAACTTATTATTTGTAATCTTTAAAAGAAAAAAAAAAACTCTTTTCTCATTTTGGAGAATATCCGCAATATAAAATGCGGATGTCCAGAGTATAATGATGAAGATTTAACTATTAATTGATTTTTATAGCAAAACAAGCACAACAATTTAAAAAAAAATAAACAAAATATATTGGAGATGCGATTTTTATATTTAAAGTGAGAGAAAAAATTAAGAATTCGGGTGATAGCAGACAATTTTTTTATTAAATCGCGCGATTAAAAAAATTGACTGCTTTCACCCGAATTCTTAATTTTTTTTTCTTCTGTCGTACTCATTACAAATATATTTACCTCATCTAAATATTGAAATAATATATTTTTTAATTATTTGATATAATATATATATTTTTTTTAATAAAACTCCAATAAAAAAAAAAGCTTTTTGTGTTAATCTTTTCAAAAATATATCTATATATATAAAATTCATTTTCTGTTTGTTTGTTTGTATGTTTGTTTGACCGCTATACAAAGCTTCGTACCAGCCACGCCTACTTTTACGCCCACTTTTTGTATACAATTAATTGTCTGTTTTTTTTTATATTTGTTCGCTATTCAAATTTTTATTTCTCAACGGATTTCTTTGAAATTTGGTAAGCACGATCTCTCTACTCCAGGGAAGGTCGTCATATCCTTCGTACCGGTCACGCCTACTGTTACGCCCACTTTTTGTATGCAATTCATATTCTTTTTTTTTTTTTTTGTATATTTGTTCGCTATAAAAATTTTTATTTTTCGACGGATTTCTCTGAAATTTGGTACACACGATCTCTATACTCCAGAGAAGGTCACCATATGCTTCTTACAGGCCACGCCTACTTTGCGCCCACTTCTATGAATATAAAATTTATTTTTTCCCTTTTATTTGTTTCTTTGTTTGATTGCTATACAAACTTTTATTTTTCAATGGCTTTCTCTGAAATTTGGAAAACGTGATCTCTCTACTCCAGCGAAGGCCGCATTATATATCTTTCTTGCTACGCTTACCTTTACGCCCACATTTTTATAAAATTAATTTTTTGTTTTTTGGTATATTTGTTCAATATAGTAATTTTTATCTTTCAATGGTTTCTCCGAAATTTAGTACATATTCCAGGGAAGGTCGCCATATGATTTTTACCGACCACGCCTACTTTCACGCTCACTTTTCATATAAAATTCATAAAAATTTGTATTTTTCAAAGGATTTCTCTGAAATTTGGTTTACACGGGAATAACTTCACGGTGAACAAATTCCCCAAACTTAAAAAAAGGTCCCCAAAAGAAATGAGCAAATTCCCCAATTTTTTTTTAAACCGAAATAAAAAATTAACATATTCCCCCAATTCGTTCTTAAATTTTTACATATTTTTATTTAATGAATTTTGTTAAATATTAATTTCAGTGAAAATTTACATGCTGCTCTCAATATGTATGTCCTACAATAAACACATTTAAAATGAGTATTCTTTTCAATAGCATCATTTCGGTGCGCGGAACGCAGCTCAGCTAAAATATCGCAATGATCTGAAAAATATATTTTGGCAATTAAAATAAGTTGACAACAACTGCGCGGCAGCACGGGTGTGGCTGCCAAACGCGCGGACGCTGACGTGACTCGATCGCGGAACACAGCTCAGTGAAAAGTCTTATGATAGATTTTATCTACGTATGTGGAATAATTACCTGTTGATCAAACTAGGCCTCATATATACTATAAGCAATTGCGGCACAATTTTCAACATCGCATTAGTTTTTCATTTCTGAAACTTCTATGAATTTGACTTCTCTGCTCAGTGATGATCACTTGTTAAATGAAGTAATTAAATTTTTAAAAGTTCTGATTCCTTTAATTTGCAAACGATTCCGTTATATTTGATGTTTATAAATAACTTTAAAAAAAAAAACTTAAAGCGGTTTCGCAGCTTATTTTTGAAACATTTTTGCTGCATCATCTTATAAAAAACTTCTAAATTAAAAAATCAAAAACTTTTGAATTGAAATAAAAAATTAATTTACTGTCCATACAAATTTTTGGGGAGAAAGTTAATTTTATTGGGGAATTTGTTCATTGCGGACTAATTACTTAGTGCCTGGTAAGCATAGTGAACCATTTTTCAAGTCAAAGGCCTTTTTATCCCGGGCAAGACCGGGTAAAAACAGCTAGTATATCTATATATATAAAATTCATTTTCTGTTTGTTTGTTTTACCGCTATACAAAGGATTTCTCTGAAATTTGGTACACACCATCGCCGTACTCCACGTAAGGTCGCCATATGCTTTTTATATGCCACGCCTACTTGTACGCCCACTTTTGATATAAAATTCATTTTCTGTTTTTTTGTATATTTGTTCGCTATACAAATTTTTATTTGTCAACGGAATCCTTTGAAATTTGGTATACACGATCCCTGAGCCCCTGCCTCTTATAGCTCACGCCTACTTTTACACCCACTTTTTAAAAAACAATTCGTTTTATGTTTGTTTGTGTATTTGTTTGCTACACAAATTTTAACTTTTCAACGGATTTCTCTGAAATTTGGTATATATATAATCTCTATGTACCAGTGAAGGTCGGCATATGATTCTTACCGCCCACGCCTACTTTTACGCCCACTTTTTCTAAATAATTAATTTTTGTTTTTTGGCATATTTTTCGCTAAAGAAATTTGTATTTTTCAAGGGCTTTCTACGAAATTTGATACATACTCCAGGGAATGTCGCCATATGGCTTTTACCGGCCACGCATACATTTACAGAACACACCTCAGTGAGAACTGTTATGATAAGTTTGATCTACGTATGTGCAATAATTACCTGTTGATCCAAATAGGCCACAGTATACTATAAGCAGTTGCATAAAGCAACCTTTCGGCACAATTTTAAACGTCGCATCCATTTTCAATTTTTGAAACTTCTTTAAATTTGACGTCTCTGCTCAATGATGGTCAGTTATTGAATGAAGTAATTCAATTTTTAAAAGTTCTGATTCTTCTAATTTGCAAACGATTCCGTTATATTTGGTGTTAGCAAAATAAATAAACTTAAAAAAAAAAACTTAAAGCGGTTTCGGAGCTTATTTTTGAAGCCTTTTTGCTGCAGCGTCTTAAAAAAAATTCTGATTTAAATAATCCAAAAATTTTAAATTGAAATAAAAAATTAATTTACTCCCCAAAAAACGTCAACATTGGGGAATTTTGTCATCATGAACAAACTCCCCAATCCCATACAAATTTTTGGGGAGAAAATTTATTTTTTTGAGGAATTTGTTCATAGGGGACTAAGTACTCAGCGCCTGGTAAGCATAGTGAACCAATCCTCAAGTCAAAGGCCTTTGGATCCCGGGCAAGACCGGGTAAAAACAGCTAGTTTCTATATATATAAAATTCATTTTCTGTTTATTTGTTTGTTTGTTTGACCGCTATACAAATTTTAATTTTTCTACGGATTTCCCTGAAATTTGGTACACACGTTCTCTGTACTCCAGGGAAGGTCGCCATACCGGCCACGCCCACTTTTTATGTAAAATTCATTTTCTGTTTTTTGGTATATTTATTTGGTACACAAATTTTTATTTTTCAACGGATTTCTCTGAAATTTGGTACACACGATACCTGTACTCCAGCTAAGGTTACCATATGCTTCTTATCGGCCACGCCTAAATTTCTTTACTTACTACTCTTGAGTTAACAACATTATGAATTAAATATTTTAAATCAACCTATTACAAATTTTCCCGTCTTACCTTTTTTACTATATGAGTTGCAACACCCCAAAATTAGTGCAGATTTATTTCATGGATGAACAGATACAGGTTGACTGCCGCTGTAGGAATACTCCGATTATAAATATTTGCATCTCGCCTTTTTAACTACAATGGAAAACAAAATATTACATCTATTCCCATCTCGCCTTTTGGCTCCATTAGAAAGCAACCTATTACAAATATTTCCATTTCATCTTTTTCACTATATAAATGAGTTGTAAAGGTGGAAAAAGAACTATTTGCAATTGTGCCTTGCACATGAAAGCATAGCATATAGGCCGTACTACCTCAAATGCAAAAAGGCTTCAACCAAACAGAACTTTAGAGAAACCGATCAGACCCAAATTCGTATCGAGTCTCAACGAGTTAGACAATCTGAGTCGAGAAATGCTGAAACACCTGAGCAAACCCAATAACGTCTTGAAGCCCAAAGATCAAGACAAGCTTTGTAAGAGAAGCGGAAATGCCTGAATCTACTCAAGTGCGTCTAGAAATCCAGCGGCTAAGGCAAGCTTAGTCGAGGGAATGTGAAACTCCGGAAACGACTCAACAACGTCTTCAGGCCCAACGGATAAGACAAGCTGACTCCTGAAACGACTGTACTGTCCCTACCAGAAGACTTTTGTAAGTTAGTTCTTCATTGCAAGAGATGGTACAAAAAGTTGTTCCTAACATAACGTACATAAGAGAAGAGGACAATCTCTTACGGTAGCAGGTATCAACTTCGAATCTCCCTGTTTTTCTCATCTATAATATTAATACGCTAGGCTTTTTCTTGTGACCGATATTTTGTTCTACCGTTTTATCCCCATTTTGACCAAACGTATATTATTTGAAAGGTATTTCTTTTTAGCCGATTTGCAGATCTACAGATTTTAAATTTCTTTCCTTTATTTTGAGTAAATTGCATTTAAAGTTGCTACTAAAACATACATAAAACTATACAATGCTATGTGTGTTTATTAAATTTGTTAATGTGTTTGTAATAAAAATGAGTTTGTTTTTGTGTTGATTTGTGATTGGCTATAATTAATTAGCATACCTTTAGGGTCTTTATTTAATGAAAAAATAAAATTTCCTAGAATTTGCACTCGAATTTCGAGGGCTGGAATCTGCTAGTAGACAATTATTTGCCGCCTGCTCCAGAGTTGGGAGCCAGCACAAACTTTTCGTTTATGCACCAGAAGGAAAAACCAAAATTGTTGTATATCCCAAAGCTCTAGAATAACTAAAATTCGTAACATTTGGACATCATACACTCAAAAAAGTCCATGCTATATTGTTATGGTAAGCAGGCGCTGCGGACTCCCCAATGAACAAATTCCCCAAAAAATTAACAAATCCCCAAATTTTTTAAAAAAGGTCCTCAAAAGAAATGAACAAATTCTCCACACTACTCTCAATAAACGTGTTTAAAATCTGTATTCTTTTTAATAGCATAATTTCGGTGCGCGGACGGGACGCGAAACACACAGCTCAGCTAAAATATAGGAATATTCCGAAAATATATTTGGGTATTAAAATAAGTTGACAACTGCGCGGCAGCACGCGTGTAGCTAAATTTTATCTACATATGTATATGCAATAAGTACTATACATATTCTACAAGCAGTTGCTTAAAGCAACCTTTTGACACAATTTTAAACGTCGCATTCATTTTCCATTTTTCTTTGACGTCTCTGCTCAATGATGATCACTTATTGAATGAAGTAATTCAATTTTTAAAAGTTCTGATTCCTTTAATTTGCAAACGATTCCGTTATATTTGATGTTTACAAAATAAACAAAATTCAAAAAAAAACTTAAGGCGGTTTCGCAGCTTATTTTTGAAGTATTTTTGCTGTAGCGTCTTACAAAAAAAATTCTAAATTAAAAAATCACAAAATTTTAAATTGAAATAACAAATGAATTTGTTCCCCCAAAAAACGTAAACATGGGGAATTTTTTCACCATGAACGAATTCCCCAATCCCATACAAGTTTTTGGGGAGAAAGTTCATTCCTTTGAGGAATGGTTCATTGGGCACTAACTACTCAGCGCCTGGTAAGCATAGTGAACCATTTTTCAAGTCAAAGGCCTTTGGATCCCGGGCAAGACCGGGTAAAAACAGCTAGTTTCTATATATATATATATATATATATATATATATATATATTATATGTATATTATATACATATTATATAATATTTATATTTTTATTCACTTCGGATTTTTACTTTTTTAATTTTACTTCAATTTTTTTTTAAGATTTTTTAATGAATACACTCATTATACGTAATTAATAAAGTTTGAAAACTGAATTTATTAATTATTATTATTTTATTATTATTATTATTATTATTATTATTATTATTATTATTATTATTATTATTATTATTATTATTATTATTATTATTATTATTATTATTATTATTATTATTATTATTATTATTATTATTATTATTATTATTATTATTATTATTATTATTATTATTATTATTATTATTATTATTATTATTATTATTATTATTATTATTATTATTATTATTATTATTATTATTATTATTATTATTATTATTATTATTATTATTATTATTATTATTATTATTATTATTATTATTATTATTATTATTATTATTATTATTATTATTATTATTATTATTATTATTATTATTATTATTATTATTATTATTATTATTATTATTATTATTATTATTATTATTATTATTATTATTATTATTATTATTATTATTATTATTATTATTATTATTATTATTATTATTATTATTATTATTATTATTATTATTATTATTATTATTATTATTATTATTATTATTATTATTATTATTATTATTATTATTATTATTATTATTATTATTATTATTATTATTATTATTATTATTATTATTATTATTATTATTATTATTATTATTATTATTATTATTATTATTATTATTATTATTATTATTATTATTATTATTATTATTATTATTATTATTATTATTATTATTATTATTATTATTATTATTATTATTATTATTATTATTATTATTATTATTATTATTATTATTATTATTATTATTATTATTATTATTATTATTATTATTATTATTATTATTATTATTATTATTATTATTATTATTATTATTATTATTATTATTATTATTATTATTATTATTATTATTATTATTATTATTATTATTATTATTATTATTATTATTATTATTATTATTATTATTATTATTATTATTATTATTATTATTATTATTATTATTATTATTATTATTATTATTATTATTATTATTATTATTATTATTATTATTATTATTATTATTATTATTATTATTATTATTATTATTATTATTATTATTATTATTATTATTATTATTATTATTATTATTATTATTATTATTATTATTATTATTATTATTATTATTATTATTATTATTATTATTATTATTATTATTATTATTATTATTATTATTATTATTATTATTATTATTATTATTATTATTATTATTATTATTATTATTATTATTATTATTATTATTATTATTATTATTATTATTATTATTATTATTATTATTATTATTATTATTATTATTATTATTATTATTATTATTATTATTATTATTATTATTATTATTATTATTATTATTATTATTATTATTATTATTATTATTATTATTATTATTATTATTATTATTATTATTATTATTATTATTATTATTATTATTATTATTATTATTATTATTATTATTATTATTATTATTATTATTATTATTATTATTATTATTATTATTATTATTATTATTATTATTATTATTATTATTATTATTATTATTATTATTATTATTATTATTATTATTATTATTATTATTATTATTATTATTATTATTATTATTATTATTATTATTATTATTATTATTATTATTATTATTATTATTATTATTATTATTATTATTATTATTATTATTATTATTATTATTATTATTATTATTATTATTATTATTATTATTATTATTATTATTATTATTATTATTATTATTATTATTATTATTATTATTATTATTATTATTATTATTATTATTATTATTATTATTATTATTATTATTATTATTATTATTATTATTATTATTATTATTATTATTATTATTATTATTATTATTATTATTATTATTATTATTATTATTATTATTATTATTATTATTATTATTATTATTATTATTATTATTATTATTATTATTATTATTATTATTATTATTATTATTATTATTATTATTATTATTATTATTATTATTATTATTATTATTATTATTATTATTATTATTATTATTATTATTATTATTATTATTATTATTATTATTATTATTATTATTATTATTATTATTATTATTATTATTATTATTATTATTATTATTATTATTATTATTATTATTATTATTATTATTATTATTATTATTATTATTATTATTATTATTATTATTATTATTATTATTATTATTATTATTATTATTATTATTATTATTATTATTATTATTATTATTATTATTATTATTATTATTATTATTATTATTATTATTATTATTATTATTATTATTATTATTATTATTATTATTATTATTATTATTATTATTATTATTATTATTATTATTATTATTATTATTATTATTATTATTATTATTATTATTATTATTATTATTATTATTATTATTATTATTATTATTATTATTATTATTATTATTATTATTATTATTATTATTATTATTATTATTATTATTATTATTATTATTATTATTATTATTATTATTATTATTATTATTATTATTATTATTATTATTATTATTATTATTATTATTATTATTATTATTATTATTATTATTATTATTATTATTATTATTATTATTATTATTATTATTATTATTATTATTATTATTATTATTATTATTATTATTATTATTATTATTATTATTATTATTATTATTATTATTATTATTATTATTATTATTATTATTATTATTATTATTATTATTATTATTATTATTATTATTATTATTATTATTATTATTATTATTATTATTATTATTATTATTATTATTATTATTATTATTATTATTATTATTATTATTATTATTATTATTATTATTATTATTATTATTATTATTATTATTATTATTATTATTATTATTATTATTATTATTATTATTATTATTATTATTATTATTATTATTATTATTATTATTATTATTATTATTATTATTATTATTATTATTATTATTATTATTATTATTATTATTATTATTATTATTATTATTATTATTATTATTATTATTATTATTATTATTATTATTATTATTATTATTATTATTATTATTATTATTATTATTATTATTATTATTATTATTATTATTATTATTATTATTATTATTATTATTATTATTATTATTATTATTATTATTATTATTATTATTATTATTATTATTATTATTATTATTATTATTATTATTATTATTATTATTATTATTATTATTATTATTATTATTATTATTATTATTATTATTATTATTATTATTATTATTATTATTATTATTATTATTATTATTATTATTATTATTATTATTATTATTATTATTATTATTATTATTATTATTATTATTATTATTATTATTATTATTATTATTATTATTATTATTATTATTATTATTATTATTATTATTATTATTATTATTATTATTATTATTATTATTATTATTATTATTATTATTATTATTATTATTATTATTATTATTATTATTATTATTATTATTATTATTATTATTATTATTATTATTATTATTATTATTATTATTATTATTATTATTATTATTATTATTATTATTATTATTATTATTATTATTATTATTATTATTATTATTATTATTATTATTATTATTATTATTATTATTATTATTATTATTATTATTATTATTATTATTATTATTATTATTATTATTATTATTATTATTATTATTATTATTATTATTATTATTATTATTATTATTATTATTATTATTATTATTATTATTATTATTATTATTATTATTATTATTATTATTATTATTATTATTATTATTATTATTATTATTATTATTATTATTATTATTATTATTATTATTATTATTATTATTATTATTATTATTATTATTATTATTATTATTATTATTATTATTATTATTATTATTATTATTATTATTATTATTATTATTATTATTATTATTATTATTATTATTATTATTATTATTATTATTATTATTATTATTATTATTATTATTATTATTATTATTATTATTATTATTATTATTATTATTATTATTATTATTATTATTATTATTATTATTATTATTATTATTATTATTATTATTATTATTATTATTATTATTATTATTATTATTATTATTATTATTATTATTATTATTATTATTATTATTATTATTATTATTATTATTATTATTATTATTATTATTATTATTATTATTATTATTATTATTATTATTATTATTATTATTATTATTATTATTATTATTATTATTATTATTATTATTATTATTATTATTATTATTATTATTATTATTATTATTATTATTATTATTATTATTATTATTATTATTATTATTATTATTATTATTATTATTATTATTATTATTATTATTATTATTATTATTATTATTATTATTATTATTATTATTATTATTATTATTATTATTATTATTATTATTATTATTATTATTATTATTATTATTATTATTATTATTATTATTATTATTATTATTATTATTATTATTATTATTATTATTATTATTATTATTATTATTATTATTATTATTATTATTATTATTATTATTATTATTATTATTATTATTATTATTATTATTATTATTATTATTATTATTATTATTATTATTATTATTATTATTATTATTATTATTATTATTATTATTATTATTATTATTATTATTATTATTATTATTATTATTATTATTATTATTATTATTATTATTATTATTATTATTATTATTATTATTATTATTATTATTATTATTATTATTATTATTATTATTATTATTATTATTATTATTATTATTATTATTATTATTATTATTATTATTATTATTATTATTATTATTATTATTATTATTATTATTATTATTATTATTATTATTATTATTATTATTATTATTATTATTATTATTATTATTATTATTATTATTATTATTATTATTATTATTATTATTATTATTATTATTATTATTATTATTATTATTATTATTATTATTATTATTATTATTATTATTATTATTATTATTATTATTATTATTATTATTATTATTATTATTATTATTATTATTATTATTATTATTATTATTATTATTATTATTATTATTATTATTATTATTATTATTATTATTATTATTATTATTATTATTATTATTATTATTATTATTATTATTATTATTATTATTATTATTATTATTATTATTATTATTATTATTATTATTATTATTATTATTATTATTATTATTATTATTATTATTATTATTATTATTATTATTATTATTATTATTATTATTATTATTATTATTATTATTATTATTATTATTATTATTATTATTATTATTATTATTATTATTATTATTATTATTATTATTATTATTATTATTATTATTATTATTATTATTATTATTATTATTATTATTATTATTATTATTATTATTATTATTATTATTATTATTATTATTATTATTATTATTATTATTATTATTATTATTATTATTATTATTATTATTATTATTATTATTATTATTATTATTATTATTATTATTATTATTATTATTATTATTATTATTATTATTATTATTATTATTATTATTATTATTATTATTATTATTATTATTATTATTATTATTATTATTATTATTATTATTATTATTATTATTATTATTATTATTATTATTATTATTATTATTATTATTATTATTATTATTATTATTATTATTATTATTATTATTATTATTATTATTATTATTATTATTATTATTATTATTATTATTATTATTATTATTATTATTATTATTATTATTATTATTATTATTATTATTATTATTATTATTATTATTATTATTATTATTATTATTATTATTATTATTATTATTATTATTATTATTATTATTATTATTATTATTATTATTATTATTATTATTATTATTATTATTATTATTATTATTATTATTATTATTATTATTATTATTATTATTATTATTATTATTATTATTATTATTATTATTATTATTATTATTATTATTATTATTATTATTATTATTATTATTATTATTATTATTATTATTATTATTATTATTATTATTATTATTATTATTATTATTATTATTATTATTATTATTATTATTATTATTATTATTATTATTATTATTATTATTATTATTATTATTATTATTATTATTATTATTATTATTATTATTATTATTATTATTATTATTATTATTATTATTATTATTATTATTATTATTATTATTATTATTATTATTATTATTATTATTATTATTATTATTATTATTATTATTATTATTATTATTATTATTATTATTATTATTATTATTATTATTATTATTATTATTATTATTATTATTATTATTATTATTATTATTATTATTATTATTATTATTATTATTATTATTATTATTATTATTATTATTATTATTATTATTATTATTATTATTATTATTATTATTATTATTATTATTATTATTATTATTATTATTATTATTATTATTATTATTATTATTATTATTATTATTATTATTATTATTATTATTATTATTATTATTATTATTATTATTATTATTATTATTATTATTATTATTATTATTATTATTATTATTATTATTATTATTATTATTATTATTATTATTATTATTATTATTATTATTATTATTATTATTATTATTATTATTATTATTATTATTATTATTATTATTATTATTATTATTATTATTATTATTATTATTATTATTATTATTATTATTATTATTATTATTATTATTATTATTATTATTATTATTATTATTATTATTATTATTATTATTATTATTATTATTATTATTATTATTATTATTATTATTATTATTATTATTATTATTATTATTATTATTATTATTATTATTATTATTATTATTATTATTATTATTATTATTATTATTATTATTATTATTATTATTATTATTATTATTATTATTATTATTATTATTATTATTATTATTATTATTATTATTATTATTATTATTATTATTATTATTATTATTATTATTATTATTATTATTATTATTATTATTATTATTATTATTATTATTATTATTATTATTATTATTATTATTATTATTATTATTATTATTATTATTATTATTATTATTATTATTATTATTATTATTATTATTATTATTATTATTATTATTATTATTATTATTATTATTATTATTATTATTATTATTATTATTATTATTATTATTATTATTATTATTATTATTATTATTATTATTATTATTATTATTATTATTATTATTATTATTATTATTATTATTATTATTATTATTATTATTATTATTATTATTATTATTATTATTATTATTATTATTATTATTATTATTATTATTATTATTATTATTATTATTATTATTATTATTATTATTATTATTATTATTATTATTATTGTTAATTCATTAAACTTTTTCTTAATATTGGCTAGGGGCTATGTACATAATGATCTTTTTTTTATTGGTAAAACTTGATTTTTGTGTGCTTTTCTCCTTTTCATTGAAATAGCTTTTATTCTTTTTTTGTTTCAAATCGAATTGGGACCAATTTTGATATTTGATATGGGAGAGATTCTTCATTTTTAATATGACTTCAAAATTGTGACAATTTCTCATTTTCGCTTTGGGGCAATTTTTCATTGGGGCCTTTTTTCATGGCGCCAAAAAGAAAATAATTTAAATCAATACAATAGTAATTACAAACCAGCCGCATGAAATGAAACTGAAGCGTTTGCTAATAAAAAAAAATATTTTGTCTAAGGAATATTTCGTTTCAAATTCGTAAAAATCAAAGTAGCCTACTAAACCAAATACAATACTTTTCAAATATTTTTTTCTCGTTTAATTTAATTTTACAAAATTAAGCCAGAAACTATATTTAAACGAAAATAAAATCAATTACAGTCTGGCAAGAAAATGTTTTAGACATATTTCTGATTTATTTATGTATTTACTAAGAAATATGTAATAATTTGAAAGATGTGAAAAGATACAACAAAAAAGGGAAGAGACTCCAAAATTTTGTTGTCAAGAATGTGCTTTTACACTTCCACTTTGAATTATAGTATTCTTTTAAAATGCATTTATCAGCTTTTTCCTTTTTTGCTTTGATTATAGTTACGTCTTATGTTCTAATTAAACATAAATAAAAATTATCAATCATTAAAATGATAAAATCAAAACTAAGATTTTTTATTTTTATAAACATTAAAAATACAGAGGGCACGCCATTTACGCTAAATTAAGTTTAGCAAAAACAAATTGTTTTTCTTGTTTTTTTTTTTTTTTTTCGAGACAAAAACAAACATGTATATTGTTGTATGAAATGTGTACTCGTATACAAAATATATTTGTTTCAAAGTTGTTTTATATTTTAGTTTGTTATATTGGAAAAGGCTTAAATAGTATAACTTTATCTAGAATTCTCATTTGGTTGTTTTCAGAAAATATATGAATTTAACTTTTTACCAAACAAACTATCTACTGCTTTTGGTTACTGATGAGGGTTTGTGAATCTGTCATGCAGAATATAGGTCAATTTTTTTAAACAAATGATTTTACTTTATTTAAAATATTTGATCTTAAGCCTGAATAATTACAAACTCAATCATTAAAATAATAAAGATCAAAAATAAGATTTTTTATTTTTATAAAAAATAATAAAAAAAAAAAAAAATTATTTGTGTTTTGATCAAAAAAACTTTATGCTAAAAACTTGAACGTCAATTGATGCGATTCGGTTGGTTTACTACAACCACAGTCATCTGAAAACAGTACAAGAATTATCCGAAGTATTATATTTAACAAAGAGGCGGGTAATATTTTAATTCACGCGGAAAAAGAAGATTTCAGAGAGAATAAAAAGAAAGACAGAAAGTAGGAAGAAAGGTAGAGAAAATTTCAATTGTAAGTAAGACATATCTTGCTCGAAAAAAACCTATACTTACAACACAACACAAAGAAGAGATTGTCCATTGCTGCAATAGAAATTCCCCAAGCCTGACCACAACTGGGATGATGTTATTTTCTGCGTTGATACTAAATGATGCTTTACAAAAATGATGGGGCCCAATAGAGGATGAAGAAAGCCGTTAAAAGCATTGGGAGGGCATGGATTGGCGTGTATATCCAATAAGGGAGTAGGATAGATTTGAAATGGAATAAAATTCCAACGGAGTACGTACAAAAACCAGTTAATTCCATAAAAAGACGACTGCATGTGAAACTTCAGAGAGTAATGAATCGTTGAGAGTATAAGTATCTTTATACTCTTGCTTCCATTCCATTAACCAACATATAATTGTAACATATATTGGCAACATACTGCGGCGGTATGTAAACCAATTTTAATAAGTAAAAGTGTCTAATTCGGCCATGCCAAATCTTCAATACCTTCCACCTGAGATTTATGTTTACATTAACATCTGGGCTTCTTACACTTTTTATAAAAAACTTTAACAAAATATTTGAAAAATTAAACAATTAGGTAAACTTAATACCAAATTATTACAACAAATACTGAATTTTTAATATTTTTGGAGGTATATCCATATTTCAGAACATATCTTGACACAATTTTCACAACTTAAGTAACCTGCAATTTTATTCTAAGTTTATCCAGGTTAATAGTTTATTTTGTAAGTGAGCGTGATTGCAATAGACAGACGAACATACGGATATCGATACATAGACTCGAATTGTTATAAGGATCAGGAATATATATTCTTTATGGGAAAGATTATTTGTTCAAAATTTCAAACCTAAATTTCTTTAAACTATCCGATTCACTCTAAAGCAATTTTCATTTATACATTCAAATCACTTAACCGACTAAGTTTTTAGTCCAAATAATTTATATACGCTAGATGTCAAGCTAGATAGGTATGGGTAAGTTCGTAAATGCAGTAATTATGCATCACTGCAGTATAATAAAAGTAAAACGTTCAAAAAAGCATCACTTGGGAGCACTGATTTCCGTCAAAAGTTTTTTTATGCAAATAATTGACAATGCTGCCGCAAATTTTTGCAAATATGGCAACATTTTAATTACTGATGCAATAGAGCGCGAAGCTTAAAAAAAATTAAACATTGGTGCAGAATGGAGGAATAAGTGGTACATTATATAAAAATTGTTAAGACAAATTTAAATAATGTCGTTTTATTATTTGAAAGTAATTTTTTATTTAGGAATCCGCCTTCTTTTTAATTTTAATTGATTTCTAATAACCAAAAGTCGTTCATCTTTCTTTTAATTCTGTTTTTATTATAAGTTAACAAAAAGTTGTCATTTTTAGAATCAAGATTTTCAATAATTTTTGTTAATGTTATTGTGGTGAACATGTTTTTTATCTTTTGCAAAACGTTCTAAAAAGCAAACTCTGTGCAATTGTGGAGCAGTAACAAAGCATCTGTAGCAACCGATCACGCATCAGCAACAAAACTTGGCATAACTGCCACAGTGATGCACAAATTTACTGCATTTACGAACGTACCCTATCTTAATTCAATTGCAATTTATTCCATATTTCTCTAACTTTACAAAAACGTATCTTTTCTAGTATTAGAAAATCGATTCATTGCGGCTACCGAATTTTTTCCAACCGAATTTCGTTGGAGTTAAAAAACGGGTTCATTAGAACAATAATTCTGTTGCCTGAACAGTAAGGGTTTGATCACAATAGAAACTTGTTAGCTGTTCTTGAATTTATGTTGATTCAATTGAAAATACAGTTCGTTTAACTTTAGAACAATTCTTAAAATCTTAAATTCATTCAGTTATAAATTTAAGTCTTCTCTAAAAAAAAATATGTATGTAAGTTATTAAATGTATTTTAAGCAAATATATACCTTAGTATGGAGCGCCACGCAATTGCTAGAATTTCACTTCGGCCCTAAGCGGTATCTATTTGTACTGATATTAAAATACTACTAAAATGTAGTTTCGATTGGAGTTCATCTTCAGGGCCCCACAGTCGGTAAACGTTTTGAAAATTTTAAAAAAATTTAAAAAATGTTCAAAATATAAAGTATTATTAAATCCATTTTTTTTTATTGATTGCATTCTACATGCAATCATATCGATATGAAATTTAATTTTGTTATGATATCGCTAACCCAGTCATGGGGCAACCCCATTCCCCCTCATCCAATTGATCTGAAACTTGACCCATAGTCTTGTTGTGACTATAGATTAATTTTGTGGTAGCCGCGCACAGTCACGCATAGTCATGCACAGTCACTTGGTCGATAGACTTGCCGTGAAAAAAGATTAACTTTGACATTGTCACGCACAGTCACGCACAGTCAGGAGAGATTAAACCCTCACTTCCCTTCATCCGCTCGATCTGAAGCTTTGTCCATAGTCTTGTTGTGGCCAAAGATTAATTTTAAGATGGTCACACATAGTCACGCACAGTTACAGACTGTTTAAACACCATTTACCCTCATCCAATATATCTGAAACTTGGTCCACAGACTTGTTGTCACCAAATATTAACTTAAAGATAGTCAAGCATAGTCACGCACAGTCACGGAGTGATTTAAACCCCACTTCCATCATCCAATCAATCTGAAACTTGCTCCATAGACTTGTTACCAAAGATTAGTTTTAAAATAGTCACGCAAAATCACGCACAGTCACACAGTCATATGCATAAGCAAAGAGAGTTTTAATAAAAACTTTGTTTTGTTTAATAGCAATCAAATTGGATTTTTGGATATATAATTTTATGCCATTAATGTTTAAAAATGCGCTACGGCCTGCGCATACATGGCAAAATCTGGAAAACCAATTTTCTCACACCTTTCGCAGCATTTGCGGGCGTATTTGGACAATGACTCGTCGAATATTGATATCCAGGTGTCCCATTGCCTCTGATTTAATCCAATGGGGTTAAATCACACGATCTTGATAGTAAATTAACGGGATCATTAAGTGAAATTATTCGTTCATTGAAAATAAATTTCTTTGGTTAAATAAATGTTTGCGTGGGCTAAGTGGCATGTGGCTTCGTCCTATTGAAACAACATGTCAGCAAGACTATTACCAGCTAATTGAGGTACGAAAGAAACTTGTATTCATTTCTCTATACCGTTCAGCGTTGAGAGTAACATTCTGCCCATAATCGATTTTGAAGATATATGGACCAATGACTCTGCCGGCCCATAAAGCGCACCAAATATTAATTTTCTGTTAATTTAATGGTTTTTGGGAAAAAACTTATGGATTATCTACACTTTAACTGCGACAATTTTGCTAATTTACGTACCCATTCAACACAAAATTAGCTTCAGCGGTGAACAAAATTTTGTATGGAAATCGAAATAAATATCAATTTGAGCTTCAGCACATTGGCCGAATAGGCGACGAATATTCTTGCACATGTTGAATCTTAAAAACTTATAAACCAGGATCCTTTCGAATTAGCCATTCTGATCGACAATTATGACTATAAAATGGGCGAAGTGTTATCGTGCACTTTAACAAAAAGAGCCATTATTATGAAAATTTCAACAGTTGTCAAGCGTTGCTCTCGAGTAAGTCTATCCGTCATGAAATGGGAAACCAAGCTAAAAAACAGCAACTATCAGCTGTTAAATCGGTACCCAAATAAGGCAGTGTTACCAGGTCAAGGTGTGAACCTGTAACAAATTGTTTTTTCAATTCATAGAACAATGAGTGTGTGTCGATGTTGCCATTTTCTGGTTAATTACACAAAATCAGGATAATTTAAAATTTGTTTTCTACAAAGCTTTTTGTGTAAACTCACTTTTAGTGTAAAATAAAATTACTTCTAGAAATTTGCTGTTGTGCGCAAAATTGTATTTAGAAATTTTCTAAATAAAATCAAGATTTGCTTAATTTTATGATTGTTTCAATGATTTAAAAAAAAAAATACTTTAGTTGGAAGTTTGATACTGTGGATTTAGTAAGAAAATAATAATTATAAAATACAAGGTTAGAGGATATCAAAGATTCGGCACAGCCGAATTTAAATAACATTTTGCTTTGCTTTATTTTCTTTCTTTATACCCAGCTTTTCTAAGAACCAATTTTTTGTTTTAGATACTCCGCTAAAAACAACTTGTTTTGGATGATAAAAAATATTTCAAAGAAATCGAGTCAGAACTTTAGTTTCGCAATGCTCTATGGCATATTTCATCATATTTGAGGAAGCATTCAAACTGCGTGATATTCAATTAAACAAAAATTTGTTTTTTTTATACCCACCACACAAGCGTGCAGAGAGGGTATATACATATATGATTGTCATTCTGTTTGTAACAATTATAGTAATAAAAAATTTTGACCCCATACTTTATACTTTATAACAAGCAGAGTTGATATAACAATGTCCATCTGTCCATTTGTTGAAATCATGTTCATGCCCTCAATACGTCAGCTGTGTTGCTCATTTTTAGCGAAAATGTTTAATTGATATCCTTGAGCAGGTTGTTATTTAAAATCATCAAAAATATGAGTTTTCTATGTTGTTCTTGTTATTATTGCTATTCTAATTTTTTTTCTGGTGTGTGATAGCTATAATTGTTGTTGTTGTTTTTGTGGTTGTCGTTATGTTTGTAGCATTTGCTTCATGAGTGTGTATGAATGGTTATATTCCCCGTGTTCAGAGGACAAAGTCGTGCAGCTTAAAATCATTTTGGTGGCGCCGCCAACTTATTCTTTAGTGCTGGAGCCGTTGCCGATGTATATATTTAAAATTTATTTCCTAACCATCTTAGACAATTTTTCATTTTTATATATTAATATGAAAAAAGCGGTTTGAAAACAATAGAAAATGTATTTAAATTAAAGCATTGGAATTAGAAATGCCGCTAATAAAAATATCTGCTTTTTAATTATTGTAAAGCGCATGGCAAAGCAATTGAAAGGCTTCTCTTAATAATAGAAAAATAATCAAATTATTAAAATAATAAAATTTTTCTATTAGAAGTAAATTCTTTCTACGAAAAAAAATATCATTGTCTTTATCAAAAACACAATGAATAAAAAAAATTAATAAATATTAGTCAAAAAAGAAAAACAATTAACAACAAATTTAAATAGTATTATAACTTAAAGGTTAACATTAGTTATAATATTGAGTTTAAGACACAGGATTCGCCCAGCCGAATTAAAACGATTATTGGTTTTTATTTATATATGGGGCGTTTCATGTCAAGTGATCCATCCAACTTTTGAAACCGATGTCTTCCGACCGGGATGAAATTTTTAATTATTACTTTAGTAAAATTTAATAATTAATAACATTAAATCCATTTATAACACAACTTTTTTTTTTTTTAAATTAATTTATTGTAATTGATGAAGTATTTAAGTTTTGCAAATTTTTAAATACCCAGTCTTTCATCCGGCTTATTTATCGCCTTTATTTGCTGCTCTTTTGCCAACCTTTTCTTGGCGTTACTAGGTTTAGCCGTTGACTAACTGATTCGCCAGAAGATTTACACGATTACCGCGATTGCCCTAAATTGACTATGTGTCCTAATGCAACAACTTTTTGCCACTTAGGTGAATGTTCAAATTGCCCAGAAACCACATTCATCAACTCTTTTGATCTCGAATATATAGAGGAGGTCAAATTTGAATCATGGATTCAGACTGACAGATGCACACTGAAAACAATCATTTTAAATGTGGATGAATTTGTGGAAGATATGTGTACAGGTCATTCTTCAAGGATTTTAAGATGCATTTGAAGTCTCGTGAATTCGTTATTTCGTATGATTTCGCAGATATCTATAAATCTGTTCTTCAGGATGCCACACAAGCTTTCCACTTTTCCACTTCAACAACGACCAAGCAACTATATTCACAGTAGTTATTTACTACATGAAAGACGAAAAAGTGGAACACTAAAGTATGGCAATCATATCCGACGATTTAAAACATGATACAGAAGGTATACTACGTTTCGGACGTAGCTCGTCAACATTTTAAGAACAAAAAAAGCTTCGCAAATCTTATAGCGCATAAAAAAGATTTTGGAATGCCAGCTGAGTGACATATTCATCCTAGTGCTCATGGTAATGGAGCATGTGATGATATTAGAGCAAATCTTAAATGAAATGCAGCGAAGTATAGCCTCCAGTGCTCTCATCAAGATCGCATCTTAGATGCGACTGCTGTATTCGATTGGGCAAAGAATTATTGTAAAGAAACTAAAATAGTTTCTAGTAGCAAAGAGGATCATGAGGAAATATTGAAAACGCTGAAGAGCAGATTCGATGCTGCGGTAACAATCGATGGCACCGCTCAATATCACGATTTTATAACGCTTGTCGATGGAAGACTCCAGATGAAAAAGTTTTCTGCCTGTACTCAATGCGATTTGTTTCCAAAGCCAAAAAAAAAAGAAACCAGAAACTAAATCAAAAGCAGAACTTAGTAACGCCAAGAAAAAATTTACAAAAAAAGCAGCAAATAAAGGCGATAAATAAGCTGGAATAAAGACTGGGTATTTAAAAATTTACAAAAGTTAAATACTTCATCAGCTACAATAAATTAATTAAAAAATAGTTATTAGGGGTATAACCAATTTTTGGCCCTAGCACCACGCGATGGCGAAGGTTGTGTTATTTACGAAAAAATAATTTTGGGGTCATTTCGGATAAAAAACCTCACCCACGAAAACGATTTTCTAAAATCTCCCAAAAAAAAACATTCATTTTAAATAAAAAATTTTAAATATTTTATTAATAAAGTTAAATAGTATACTGAAAAATTTTGTTTAATTATTAAAAGACATAAACTTCAAATTTAACGTGCGCGTTGTTTTGCATAATGGATAAATGTCCTGTATTACTTTAATACCGCGTTCTGCGCATATGTTGCTTCGCTGTTGCTTTGGGATTATTGAAGCTTCTCTAACCCAGTGTCTTTTAAGATATGCTTGACCGTTCTTAAATCGTGCTAAGGATTGATCTAAAGCTGCGAAGTTGTCTTTATTAAAACAATGATTGGAAAACCATATATTATACCATGGTCCACATATGAATTCACATATTGGGGTAAGCTGGTTTCGGTATTTCGGGATAAGCACAAATGCTAAAATGGCAAGAATTGCCCTTGAGTTCCATCGAGCGTTGCTTAATGGTGGTATGGCTTTAAATTTTATATAAGGGAATTTTTTATTTCTTTGATAGTAAATGCAGAACCAAGCTCGTACAAGTATTGCATATCGTCGCGCCATTTAATGGTTTTTACTATTAAGTATTCATTATTCTGTATGTAGTTGGCTTTCAGATCCACGTAGTTATTTATTAGGTACGGAACAAAATTATAAGAGATATTAGGAGATGATGTTTTTCCATCCAATAACTCATCCATAACATGCCTTAGGATCAGGTCTAAAATATGGTGTTGGCAACCGACGTATTGTGGTGGAGGAAGATCAATTGATTTATAATAGTCCTTTAATAGCTTAACAACGCTGTTTTTGTGACCAGTATTTACACTTGTATCAGAAATTACCATTTTTATGGATTGCCATAAATCAAATTTGTGTAATGTTTCTTTAATACCATTAAAAATTGTGAGGGCTTTTCCATTTTCCAAAACAAGCACTGCTAAATTAACTTCGGTATATTCATTTTTTAAAACCATTACCTGCAGTTCTTTATTGCCAATTTTTTTGCCCTCGAAATGCAAGCACCAGTTTTCATTTTTCAAAGTTTCCTTTAACATTTTTTCTTTACGCTCGGCCGACTTGATTACAGCTTTCTAAACACCTGGCTGTGATGGAGTTGCAATTTGAATACCAGACTCTGCTAATTCCTTACAGATTTTAGCTGCTTTTTTAGTACTGACTTTGGCATTAGTAACTAATGCAACCGATGGATTTATTAATGATTTATTTAATTTCATCCTTTCCGGGGGCTTGTAATCACAATCGTCGGACGAGTATTGTTTCTCACACTCGTACTCTGATACTGAATTTTTATCAGACATAGCGTCTTCCAAGCTGTATTTTCATTTGAAATATTGAAAATATTTTCAAAATTATAACCACGTTTTTTTTAAATTTTTATCATATATTTGAATTAATTTTTCAAGTTTTCTGTTTACTGATTTAGTTTGAATTTTTGGTAGTTTCATCTTACTCCACAAATCGCAAAGTTCTTTTGAGATAACTTTATACCTCTTCGTTTTTGATTTTTCTGAAGCAGCTAAAGCATGAAATCTTCCAATTATAATTTTTTGGGTTGGCATTTTGCTCAATTCATGTAATGGAATGACGATATCTGGAATGTTTCTCGACATTGTTGTGCTATCTTTAAATTTGGTCAAAGCCTGTGTCCAAACTTTTGCATTTTTCAAAACGCTTAAACGACTTCTTTTAAAATCCATTGTTTTTAAGTATTAAACACAAACTCGGAATATTTGAAACACATTAATAATTTTCTTTGAATAATAAAAACAATTAAAGGTCATAACGTAATTTTCAATGACATACATTCAGCTTCCTAAATATTTACACAAATGTTAAATGCAGGTTGATATACTGATAAAAAAAAACTTTTTTGCGCCTTTTAGGTAAATAAATAAAAAAAATTCATTTAAAAACTTTACCGCGTTTGGTGGGTGAACTTTTTTGACAACTGCGAAAAAGTAATAGCATTTTTTTATATAATTTTCAATGGCCTATTCGACTATGCTAGGGCTATTTTGATATTTGCAAAAAATTTAGAAAAGTTATACCCCTAATAATTATGTTATAAATGGATGTAATAAATTATTTATTAAATTTTACTAAATTATTTATCTTTTTATTTTAATTAATATTAGTATTATATATTACTTTAATTAGTATTACAAATGAATATAAAAAATAATTTTTCAACATTTCTATAGAAAAAATGTGATTTTTTTTTCCTGAGATTAGCATGTTGCGGGTATTACAGTATCGAAGGTATGAAATTTTAGATAGGTATATTTTAGATAGGAATTTGTCTAGTTTCTCAGTGTATGCTTTATTTTTAAGGTTTTAGAAACACTTACACACTAATAGGAAAAAATTCAAATTAGTGCATATGCTAAAAATTTAAAAACCGTTGTCTTGAGTTGCAAAAGACTTTTTTATAGATATCCCACTAAGCGGCCTAGAAGCTCTTAAAGGAAAAACCTAAGCTTTCTTTTGAGCAAAAAAATCCTTTTTTTAAAAAAAGTCAAAAAATTTTTGATTTTGGAAAAAAAAAAAGAAACAATTTTTTTTATTTTTTTTTAATTTTTTTCCGAAATACTAAAGATATAGCTATCTAAACTATATGGGACAAATTTTGCTAAGAACAATAGGTAAAAAGTTACATGGATGAGAAAAAAACACCTGTTTGGTCAAAATGTCAAATTCCCCGTCTAACTCAGAGAGTTCTGGACCGATCTTGTTTAAAAATTGTGTCTAAACTACTATCCAATAGGACTAACCTTGGTGCAAATTTTATCCCGATCGGAAGACATCGGTTTCACTTGACATGAAACGCCCCACATATATATTTTAAGTAGTAAAGTAGGAATAAAAAAGGAAATAGAGATGTCGTAACCTAAGGTTGTAGTGTAATTAAAAATTTCTTATAAAAATCTATTTTAACTAATTACCTAATCTGTTCGTTAAATGCTACAAAATCTGTGAATATTTTTTAACGAACGCTTTAAATGGCAAATTAAAAATGTGTTAATGTTTCAGAAGTAATTAATATGTGTTTTAAATAACATTACATTATTATTGAATAAACAAGATTATCTTAAAAAAAATGACTGTATTGCACATGCCGAGGCGAAATCGATTTATAATTCTACAACAATTCTTATATACAGTTAGAGGCGAAAGAATATGTACACTTGAAATTTTTTATACAAGATTCTATATCGGGTGATTGTATTTCTTTTTGATTCAAGATTTTAATAGTTTTGTAAATGGTATTTAATTTTCTCATAACCTACAACAAACAAAAAAAAAACAAATTTTCTTTGAGTATTCAAAATTTATCGTTTTTTGTTATAATTTGTTTTGTGTGTTATTTTTGTTGTTATCAACTACGTTCGAGGCGTAAAATAAAGTTTTGTTTTGATTTAAATGCAGTCGGATAAGATTAAAGAGTTCTCCAACGTTAATTTCTTTTCCAAAATGTTTAATCAAATGTCCATTGAAACTCCTTATTGATTAACAAAAGCCACAATTCTGTAAAAAAAAAAAATTATAATCGATAAACATAAAAGTTTCGGAAATGTAGACAATGTAGACAAAGTCTGACAGACCTAAGAAGGTGAATGAAACCGAAATAGGTCAATTGTACGAATCGGGAAGAATAATCCAGCCCAAAGCCCAACGAGAATATCGCAGGATGTATCTGAATTATGGGGCACTAACGTAAGTGGCAGTAAATTACGTACAACACTGAATGTTAACGGGCTACATGGAGAGTGCCAAGGAAAAAGCCAATATCAATAAAAAATCAAAAAACAACGTCTACATTTTGTGAAAATGCATAGAAATAAAAAGATTTTGGTATAACAACAAAAGTGCCATTTTCAGAAAAAACCATTGCTTTCAGAGTAAAGCATAGTGGCGGTTCGGTAATAGCATGTGGTATATAAAGACACTTTGAAACTCAAAGCAAAGGTATACTGAAATAAGTTTAAATGGATGAATGGCACAAAACTGCTCCGGCAGTTACAGCAAATCTAGTGAAGTCGATGCCTCGAAGATTAGAAGCTGTCATTAAGGCAAAAGGAAAACAAACAAAATATTAAAATTTTTTCATTCAATTTCAAATTTGATTTAATAATGAACTGTACACATTCTACTGGCTCGTAATATCGGGATATTTTTAGTTCTTTTAGTTTTTTTTTATATATACATCAAGGGTACTCATAAAAACGCTTAAAATTAACTTTTGTGCAGTTGTCAAATTTGCGAGACTTGATTCATGAAGCCGCTTTTTAAAATATTGTGCAATTTTTAATTCAATTTGATAGAAATGTCAAAACAAAAAATAAATTTAATAAAAACAAAGCATAAAGATTTCATCTAACAATAAAAATGTCTAAAGAAAGCGAAAAAAATAAATTGCTGGAGGTCTTTGGACATTAGGGTGGCCCTTCGTTATATGGAGGGAAAAAAAGTGTTCAAACTGTCGGTCTCACCCCCTAGAAATATGCGAATAGCAAAAAAAAACTGAGAAATACAAAGTTTTGGGCCAATCAAAAAACGTTTAGTCGTGGCGCAAAGCGATTGAAAATTTCAAGTGTGTTTATATGGGGAAAATATGATTAATTTTTTTCAGATTTTACGAAAATTTCGTTCTATAGTTTAATTTTTCCGACAAGCTGTTATATAATTCGGGATCAGTATTAAATTATCCTTTCAAAAGGCTATAAAACTTCAAAATCGAATAAAACCTCGCCAAGAAATAGTAAATGCCCCAGACCACTTGTGTGGCAAAAAAAACTAGGTCATGAAATTTGATGGCATTATTTTCAACTTTGAGAAATTGATTTAAGCCATCATTCTTTTTTGGTCTCTATACTCATAAGTACTCAGATATGAAGTATTGTTTTATTGCCACGTTGTTAACCTATTGCGCATTGAGACCGAAAATTGGAAATTTTTTTGATATATTAAAAACTCATTTTTCAAGTTTGAAAAAATTTTCTTAAACAAAATTTAAAAAAATAATTTATCACTTTAAGGTTTTATTAAAGACATGCTGCAGATTAACTGTGTGAATTTTTAAGTAAATCCCTCTGCCAGAATTTTTTTGACAAGGATTTTATTTTTGCGGATTTCGAGAAAAATTGGATTTTTATGAAATATTCTGTAAATGTATTCTTTCTAAATACTTTGTATCAAAAATTCATCACTTTTCTACTGTTAAATGTTATATTTTATCTTAATAGCCTAGGGTTTCGGAACAAAATAATATGACTCCATTAACCCTTTTGGAATTGGGGTCATATATGACCCCAATCTAATAAAAGACAATTTATTAAAAAAAATTCAAATATTTTGTAAGTGCTGTCCAATTTTTAAATGCGACGCTTAAAATATAATAACCAAATGTGTAGAAGTTTCGTTCCAAAAATTTGGGATAAATCCGAGAACGTTAACCCATTATTTGCCAAGGCCAGCTTTGCATTTTAAGATATTTTAAAATAAAAATTACCGAAAACGAGTTTTTCTATTAAAATCGATGAAACCACTATTTAGAATTTAAGAAAAATAATTCGGTTAATTTTTTTTTTATTTAACCCTTCAGTGCTCCTGAGATCAAAATTATCCATTGTGATATATCTCTGGTGCAATTGTCTGCTTATTGCTCGCGAATATAAATTAAAACAACTTTTAACCAATTTTGTTAAAAATATCTAATAAAACCCACAAATACGAAAATTTGAAAATAATTATAAAATGTTTATTTGTTTGAATAACATTTATTAACTTTTGGTAAATGGTATTTTTATTTGCAGATTTTCAATATTATTTTATTAATATTCCTCCTGAATTTTATTCCTCCATCAGCTTAACAATCCTTTCTGCTGTGTCATTGACTACCTTCAAGAGACCAATAATTTCTTTTGCTTTGGTAAAATCAGCAATTTGATGCCAATTTGTAGAGTTGGATTTTAAAAATTCTTGGTCTATTGAGAATCTCTTAAAAAAAGTTTTGTTTCCGCGGAAACGAACTGTTCAGTGCAATTACCTATAATGGTTGATTTTTTATAATCGGTCGCTTTATATTATCTTCAATGTCACCTAAATCATTTATTAGCTTGGGGTCATATGTGACCACAATTCCAAAAGGGTTAATAGAGTCATGTTATTTTTTTCCGAAACCCTAGGCTATTTAGATAAAATATAACATTTAACAGTAGAAAAGTGATGAATTTTTGATACAAAGTATTTAGAAAGAATACATTTACAGAATATTTCACAAAAATCCAATTTTTCTCGAAATCCGCAAAAATAAAATCCTTGTCAAAAAAATTCTGGCATAGGGATTTACTTGAACATTCACACAGTTAATCTGCAATATGTATTTAATAAAACGTTAAAGTGATAGATCCATTTTTTCAAACTTGAAAAAGGAGTTTTAAAAATATTATCAAAAAAAAATTTCCAATATTCGGTCTCAATGCGCAATAGGTTAACAACGTGGCAATAAAACAATATTTCATATCTGAGTACTTATAAGTATAGAGACCAAAAAAAAAATGATGGCTTTAATCAATTTCTCAAAGTTGAAAAAAATGCCATCAAATTTCATGACCTAGTTTTTTTTGGCACAAAAGTGGTCTGGGGCATTTGCTATTTCTTGGCGAGGTTTTATTCGATTTTGAATTTTTGTAGCCTTTTGAAAGGATAATTTAATACTGATCCCGAATTATATAACAGCTTGTCGGAAAAATTAAACTATAGAACGAAATTTTCGTAAAATCTGAAAAAAAAAATCATATTTTCCCCATATAAACACACTTGAAATTTTCAATCGCTTTGCGCCACGACTAAACGTTTTTCGATTGGCCCAAAACTTTGTATTTCTCAGTTTTTTTGCTATTCGCATATTTCTAGGGGGTGAGACCGACAGTTTGAACACTATTGGACATTCTTGTTGGTGGGTTATTAACTTTAGAATTTTTTGGGCCAAATGACGGCAATCATAATCCTATACCACTATGTGGCCAGGGTATAATGACTTTGTGCTGATGTTTGTAACTACCAAAAAAATTTGACCTAGACCCACCTTTTATTATACCGATCGATTCAGAATCACTTTCTGAGTCTATTTGGCGATGTCCATCTGTCCCACTGTCCGTGCGTCCGTCCCTGTGTCCATGTAAACCTTGTAATCAAACTACAGGTCGCAGGTGAACATATTTTGATGAAACTTGGTATCTAAGCTTTTATCAGTCATAGAATGACACCTATGAAATCGACTTTAATTGCCATAAGATCCAAATTATCATATATATCTCGGTCAAATTGCGTTTGTGTGTGTTTATTACTCCCATTAATCAGAAGACCAAAAATAAACCGTATAGGACAATTCTTAGTCATAGTCTCCATATAAAGCTGCTTCCCGATCTTCACATAAATCTATTTAAAAACAAAAACATTGCACAGATTTTTCTTAAATTTGGTTTTTATATGTTTTTACAAAAAATAAGTGACCTTACCAAATATGGTCAGGATCGGCCCATTTTTCGACCTAGTCCCCATATAAATATAGCATCCGATATGAACTTTTTCATATTTAAAAAAAAAAAAAATTAATAACAAAGCCACCCAAATTTTATATATGTTTATTTTCTATATCCAATTGAGTCTAAGATATATGGTCTCTAAATGCATGGTATAAGGTATCGGTCTAGACCGACTATAATTTTCTTACTTGTTTTTTATTATTTTACCATTTTGTTGAAATTTTACAGATAAACGACGTAAGAAATTTTAATTTTTTGCATCACTATTTTATTTTTTGTAACTAAAGTAAACACAAATCAGCTGAATTATCAATTGCACAATTGAACAGTTCCAGTTTACGATACTAAATTGTCTGGCAAATTTACAAGAGTTGTACAAGGGAGTTTTCAAACAATTTTTGACACTTCATTTGCGAGAGTGCAAAAATGCACAGTTTACGGGGCTTTTAAGCGTTATCATGAGTACCCTTATTGTAAAAAAAATTTTTTTTTGATTAAGAGAGCATTAAATACCACTTACAAAAATAATAAAATTTTGAAGTGAAAAAAAAATACAAACACCCGACATTAAAGCTTGAATAAAAAAAAATTTAAATGTACACTTTCTTTTGAATCTGACTGTATTTTGTTTACGGAAGAGTGAATGTAAATGCAAATTAAAAAATCAAATAAAACTGTTCTAAACGAAATCTAACAGAAAGAAAAATATACGAGTGCGATCCCGGAGCAACTTGACCTGAAAAAAGTAGAATCTAACTCGGCTTTAATATTTTTTGGCCTGAGACCTTTAAAATGAAAGTATTGATTTATATAACACTGACCAATTTTTTTCCATGTTTACAAATTCAATGAGATCGTTGACTGTTGATTGCTCCAAAAAATATACTAAACAACGTGGCACTTTTAAACTTAAAATATATGTTTCACATGTTGACACCTTTCTCCAAAGTAATTTTTTCAAACTACTGCCGCCATCTATTCGTGAGATCGGGTTCTTCTGGGACCGCCCTCGTATATAGTTTGGTTTCCTTACGCAATAGCACTTCATTTAGGATAAAATTATGATGACTAATTTTGGACTTTAGTATGTTAAATAATGAAAAAAAAAAAAAAGACTTACATCATTCTAAATATCAACCTACTACAAATAATGACAAACAATATTATCCTCAATTTACCCAGGTAAATGGTGTATTTTGTAAATGTGCGTGATTTCTATAGATAGACATACGGACATCGTTATATCGACTCAAGTTGTTATAAAGATCAAGAATATCCATATATACTTTATGGGCTGCAAATTCATATTTCTATGCGTTACAAACGGAATGAAAAACTGATATATACCCTTAGCACAGTGGAGTGGAGGGTAAAAATAATCTAACCCATAAAAACAAAGTTTTTATTAAAACTCTTTCTTTCGTTATGCATATGAATTTTGAATCCCTCCGTGACTGTGCGTAACTTTGTGCGACTATTTTAAAATTAATCTTTGTTCACAACAAGTCAATGGACAAAGTTCCAGATCGATCGGATGAGGGGAAGTGAGGTTTTAATCTCTCCCTGACTGTGCGTGACTATGTCAAAGTTAATCTTTTTTCACAGCAAGTCTATCGACCAAGTTTCAGATCGATCGGATAAGGAGAAATTGGTCTTAAATCACTTCGTGACTGTGCGTGACTATACGTGACTGTGCGTGACTATGTCGATGTTAATCTTTCTTTACAGCAAATATATCGACCAAGTGTCAGATTGATTGGATAAACGGAAATCCGTTTTAAATCTCTCCGTGACTGTGCGTGACCATGCGGGACTGTGCGTGACTAAGTCATAGTTAATCTTTTTTTCACAGCAAGTGTATGGACCAAGTTTCAGATTGATCGGATTAGGGAAATGACATTTAGATCACTCCATGGTTGTGCGTGACTATGCGTGACTATGCGTGACTACCCCAAAGTTAATCTGTAGTCACAACAAGACTATTGCCCAAGTTTCAGATCAATTGGATAAGGGGGAATGGGGTTGCCCCACGACAGACAGACAGACAGACAGAGAGAGTGTGAGTTAAAAGAAAGAGTTTAAAAACAATCCTTCAATTTTGAAAATGTTGATAACATTATGTGTACATTTTCAATGTCATCAAGATTGTGAGTTAAATGAAAATTCCCTCAAATTATCTGTAAGCAGTGTTAATTAGGTCGTGTTTGACAGTCATATGAAGAAGACAATCTCGTGAATATGTTCAAATTATACAACAAAGCTTGATAAATACTATGGAGACTCGGGAACAATTGCAATGGTAAAGTAGTGGTTTCCTGAATTTCGTTGTGAATGAAGTTTTTCATCCTAAACGATTAGAAAAATCAACATGGCGTTGGTCGACCGGAGAATAAAAGTACTCAGTGTTTTCGATTATAAACAATCAGTTAACTTTTAGAAAGTAGCTTGAAGATGGATTTCGATTTTACTCACAATTGATCACAAACTCCAACACTTGAAAGTGTATTTGAAGTTGCTCAACCGCAATGCGAACCGCGTCATAATGTTGGACGAAACATGGAACTTTTTCAAAACATCGCAGACCAAGCAGCAGTCGAAATTGTGAATTTCTAAGGTCAAGATGTATTTGTTGTCGAACGAAGTCATGGCAACTGTTTATTGGGAGGAACGCGGCATAACTCACATCACATAGGAACGGGAGCAAGGTTTATTTGGTGAAAAATTTTACCGTATTTGGCCAAGTGCTCTTACATCAAGACGGTTTCTAAATTTCATTTTGTGCTCTCTCATCCAGCACATTCCCCGAATTAAGCCTAACTTTTATTCAGTTCTAGATCTAACTGGGACACAAGGTGTGAGAAAAATTGGATTTTTGTGAAATATTCTGTAAATGTACTCTTTACTTTGTATCAAAAATTCATAATTTTTCTACTTTTAAATGTTATATTTTATCTTAACAGCCTAGGGTTTCGGAAAAAAATAATATGACTCCATTAACCCTTTTGGAATTGGGGTCACATATGACCCCAAACTAATAAAAGACAATTTATTCAAAAAATTCAAATATTTTGTAAGTGCTGTCCAATTTTTAGAAGCGACGCTTAAAATATAATAACCAAATGTGTAGAAGTTTCGTTCCAAAAATTTTGGGATAATTCCGAGAACGTTAACCCATTATTTGCCAAGGCCAGATGTGGATTTTAAGATATTTTTAAATAAAAATTACCGAAAACGAGTTTTTCTATTACACTCGATGAAACCACTATGTAGAATTCAAGAAAAAATAATTCGGTTAATTTTTTTTTTATTTAACCCTTCAGTGCTCTTGAGATCAAAATTATCCATTGTGATATATCTCTGGTCCAATTATCTGCTTATTGCTCGCGAATATATATTAAAACAACTTTTAACCAATTTTGTTATAAAATTAGTTTATATAATAAAGTAATAGTTGAATATCTTGCGGTCTCACTCATCAATTTGGGGGATATTGATAAAAAACGCAAAAAAAAAAAAAAAAAAAAAAATTCAGGTCAATCGGTGAAGATGCCATTACTTATAATGGTTGACATTTTTGATTTTTAATAATCGGTCGCTTTATATTATCTTTAATGTCACCTACATCTTTTCAAACTTCTAACATTTTATTTCCCAGTTTTAAATAGTTTATTAAATAAAATAAATTTCAAATATAATAATATATATAAAAGTTAATATTAAATTAATACTACTCTTAATGGAATAAATTACAAAACTAAATCAAAGTGAATTTCAAAAAACGTCCTATTTTTGAGACATATGACCTAAGTTGTTTTAATTTATATTCGCGAGCAATAAGCAGATAATTGCACCAGAGATATATCACAATGGATAATTTTGATCTCAGGAGCACAGAAGGGTTAAATAAATAAAAATTAACCGAATTATTTTTCTTAAATTCTAAATAGTGGTATCAACGAGTTTAATAGAGAAACTCGTTTTAGGTCATTTTTATTTTAAAATATCTTAAAATCCAAAGCTGGCCTTGGCAAATAATGAGTTAACTTTCTCGGTTTTATCCCAAATTTTCGGAACGAAACTTCTACACATTTGGTTATTATATTTTAAGCGTCGCATCTAAAAATTGGACAACACTTACAAAATATTTGAATTTTTTTAATAAATTGTCTTTTATTAGCTTGGGGTCATATGTGACCCCAATTCCAAAAGGGTTAATGGAGTCATATTATTTTTTCCGAAACCCTAGGCTATTAAGATAAAATATAACATTTAAAAGTAGAAAAGTGATGAATTTTTTATACAGAGTATTTAGAAAGAGTACATTTACAGAATATTTCACAAAAATCCAAGTTTTCTCGAAATCCGCAAAAATAAAATCCTTGTAAAAAAATTCTGATAGAGGGATTTACTTAAAAATTCACACAGTTAATCCGCAACATGTATTTAATAAAACCTTAAAGTAATATATTAATTTTTTAAATTTTGTTTAAGAAAATTTTTTCAAACTTGAAAAAGGAGTTTTAAAAATATTATCAAAAAAAAATTTCCAATATTCGGTCTCAATGCGCAATAGGTTAACAACGTGGCAATAAAACAATATTTCATATCTGAGTACTTATAAGTATAGAGACCAAAAAAAAAAATGATGGCTTTAATCAATTTCTCAAAGTTGAAAAAAATGCCATCAAATTTCATGACCTAGTTTTTTTTTGGCACAAAAGTGGTCTGGGGCATTTGCTATTTCTTGGCGAGGTTTTATTCGATTTTGAATTTTTGTAGCCTTTTGAAAGGATAATTTAATACTGATCCCGAATTATATAACAGCTTGTCGGAAAAATTAAACTATAGAACGAAATTTTCGTAAAATCTGAAAAAAAAATCATATTTTCCCCATATAAACACACTTGAAATTTTCAATCGCTTTGCGCCACGACTAAACGTTTTTCGATTGGCCCAAAACTTTGTATTTCTCAGTTTTTTTGCTATTCGCATATTTCTAGGGGGTGAGACCGACAGTTTGAACACTTTTTTATTAAGGGCCACCCTATTGGACATTCTTGGTGGTGGGTTATTAACTTTAGAATTTTTTGGGCCAAATGACGGCAATCATAATTTATTTATATATTTTATATCCTATACCACTATGTGGCCAGGGTATAATGACTTTGTGCTGATGTTTGTAACTACCAAAAACATTTGACCTAGACCCACCTTTTATTATACCGATCGATTCAGAATCACTTTCTGAGTCTATTTGGCGATGTCCATCTGTCCCACTGTCCGTGCGTCCGTCCCTGTGTCCATGTAAACCTTGTAATCAAACTACAGGTCGCAGGTGAACATATTTTGATGAAACTTGGTATCTAAGCTTTTATCAGTCATAGAATGACACCTATGAAATCGACTTTAATTGCCATAAGATCCAAATTATCATATATATATCTCGGTCAAATTGCGTTTGTGTGTGTTTATTACTCCCATTAATCAGAAGACCAAAAATAAACCGTATAGGACAATTCTTAGTCATAGTCTCCATATAAAGCTGCTTCCCGATCTTCACATAAATCTATTTAAAAACAAAAACATTGCACAGATTTTTCTTAAATTTGGTTTTTATATGTTTTTACAAAAAATAAGTGACCTTACCAAATATGGTCAGGATCGGCCCATTTTTCGACCTAGTCCCCATATAAATATAGCATCCGATATGAACTTTTTCATATTTAAAAAAAAAAAAAATTAATAACAAAGCCACCCAAATTTTATATATGTTTATTTTCTATATCCAATTGAGTCTAAGATATATGGTCTCTAAATGCATGGTATAAGGTATGGGTCTAGACCGACTATAATTTTCTTACTTGTTTTTTATTATTTTACCATTTTGTTGAAATTTTACAGATAAACGACGTAAGAAATTTTAATTTTTTGCATCACTATTTCATTTTTTGTAACTAAAGTAAACACAAATCAGCTGAATTATCAAATGCACAATTAAACAGTTCCAGTTTACAATACTAAATTTTCTGGCAAATTTACAAGAGTTGTACAAGGGAGTTTTCAGACAATTTTTGACACTTCATTTTCGAGAGTGCAAAAATTCACAGTTTACGAGGCTTTTAAGCGTTATCATGAGTACCCTTATTGTAAAAAAAAATTTTTTGATTAAGAGAGCATTAAATACCACTTACAAAAATAATAAAATTTTGAAGTGAAAAAAAAATACAAACACCCGACATTAAAGCTTGAATAAAAAAAAATTAAAATGTACACTTTCTTTTGAATCTGACTGTATTTTGTTTACGGAAGAGTGAATGTAAATGCAAATTTAAAAATCAAATAAAACTGATCTAAACGAAATCTAACAGAAAGAAAAATATACGAGTGCGATCCCGGAGCAACTTGACCTGAAATAAGTAGAATCTAACTCGGCTTTAATATTTGTTGGTCTGAGACCTTTAAAATGAAAGTATTGATTTATATAACACTGACCAATTTTTTCCATGTTTACAAATTCAATGAGATCGCTTACTGTGGATGGTTCCAAAAAATATACTAAACAACATGGCGCTTTTAGACTTAAAATATATGTTTCACATGTTGACACCTTTCTTGAAAGTAATTTTTTCACACTACTGCCGCCATCTATTCGTGAGATCGGGTTCTTCTGGGACCGCCCTCGTATATAGTTTGGCTTCCTTACGCAATTGCACTTCATTTAGGATAAAATTATGATGACTAATTTTGGACTTTAGTGTGTTAAATAATGAAAAAAAAACAAAAGACTTACCTCATTCTAAATACCAACCTGCTACAAATAATGACAAACAATATTATCCTAAATTTACCCAGGTAAATGAAATATTTTGTAAATGTGCGTGATTTCAATAGACAGACATACGGACATCGTTATATCGACTCAAGTTGTTATAAAGATCAAGAATATCCATATATGTATACTTTATGGGCTGCAAATTCATATTTCTATGCGTTACAAACGGAATGAAAAACTGATATATACCCTTAGCACAGTGGAGGGTAAAAATAATCTAACCCATAAAAACAAAGTTTTTATTAAAACTCTTTCTTTCGTTATGCATATGAATTTTGAATCTCTCCGTGACTGTGCGTAACTTTGCGCGACTATTTTAAAATTAATCTTTGTTCACGACAAGTCAATGGACAAAGTTCCAGATCGATCGGATGAGGGCAAGTGAGGTTTTAATCTCTCCCTGACTGTGCGTGAGTATGTCAAAAAGTTAATCTTTTTTCACAGCAAGTCTATCGACCAAGTTTCAGATCGATCGGATAAGGAGAAATTGGTCTTAAATCACTTCGTGACTGTGCGTGACTATACGTGACTGTGCGTGACTATGTCGAGGTTAATCTTTCTTTACAGCAAATATATCGACCAAGTGTCAGATTGATTGGGTAAACGGAAATCCGTTTTAAGTCTCTCCGTGACTGTGCGTGACCATGCGGGACTGTGCGTGACTAAGTCATAGTTAATCTTTTTTTCACAGCAAGTGTATGGACCAAGTTTCAGATTGATCGGATTAGGGAAATGACATTTAGATCACTCCATGGTTGTGCGTGGCTATGCGTGACTGTGCGTGACTACCCCAAAATTAATCTGTAGTCACAACAAGACTATTGGCCAAGTTTCAGATCAATTGGATAAGGGGGAATGGGGTTGCCCCACGACAGACAGACAGAGAGTGTGAGTTAAAAGAAAGAGATTAAAAACAATCCTTCAATTTTGAAAATGTTGATAACATTATGTGTACATTTTCAATGTCATCAAGATTGTGAGTTAAATGACGATTCTCTCAAATTATCTGTAAGCAGTGTTAATTAGGTCGTGTTTGACAGCCATATGAAGAATACAACCTCGTGAATATGTTCAAATTATACATCAAAGCTTGATAAATACTATGGAAACTCAGGAACAATTGCAATGGTAAAGTAGTGGTTTCTTGAATTTCGTTGTGAATGAAGTTTTTCATCCCAAACGATTAGAAAAATCAACATGGCGTTGGTCGACCGGAGAATAAAAGTACTCAGTGTTTTCGATTATAAGCAATCAGTTAAGTTTTAGAAATTAGCTTGAAGATGGATTTCGATTTTACTCACAATTGAACAATTGATCACAAACTCCAACACTTGAAGGAGTGTTTGAAGTTGCTCAACCGCAATGCGAACCGCGTCATAATGTTCGACGAAACATGGAACTTTTTCAAAACATCGCAGACCAAGCAGCAGTCGAAATTGTGAATTTCTAAGGTCAAGATGTATTTGGTGTCGAACGAAGTCATGGCAACTGTTTATTGGGAGGAACGCAGCATAACTCACATCAAATAGGAACGGGAGCAAGATCTATTTGGTGAAAAATCTTCCGTATTTGGCCAAGTGCTCTTACATCAAGACGGTTTCTAAATTTTATTTCTGTGCTCTCTCATCCAGCACATTCCCCGAATTAAGCCTAACTTTTATTCACTTCTAGATCTAACTGGGACACAAGCTATGGCCTAGGAGCGAATTCAAGTAAATCGAAACTAGACTCCAAACTCTCATTGAAAACTGCAAAATAGCTAACTTACCATATACGACAATACAAAGTACTTTGACATCATCAATGAATCTAAGTTCACATGGAAACTGAACACCGATAACAGAGTTCAAAAGGCAATGGTAGCCTTTTATACCTACAAGAAGATATTTGATTCCAATTTTGGTCTGAGCGCTGCTACGGATTCTTAACTAGGCAAAACCTACTTATATGCTAGCCTTTTGTATCGGTTGCCCCAATACTCAAACAGAAATTTAGCAACTAAACCTGATTTTGAGAGTCATTTTCTCTTCTAGAAAGGAACGAGTACAATATGATACCCAAATTTAAACCCATGGCTCTAACATGGGCTGTAATGTTGGTGCAGTCCTAATACTATTGGACGGTTATAGTGTCTGTATTCGAAAAGGCTTCAGGAATCAGTGGGTCCGGCATTATATTTACCATTTTGTGAGTTAGTGCAAAAAGGAACTGTCAAAGACAAAGTGGTCTCTGCGTCATTTTCCTTCAATTTCTGCAGAAACAAACCGGCAGACGAATTGGCAAGAAAGGCTTCTGTCCTTGATGTTTCATTGGCGGTGTCAGTTGTAACCCCTATGAAAACCGTCAAGAGAGGAATTTCCGTGACGTTGCGATGCACAAAAATGCATGACAACGCCCCTGGCGGCTGTTTAAAATAAAAATAAATGTGAAAAATGGATTTCCCGATCCAAAAACCCCCCGGTATACACATTTTCAATATTTTTTTACATTTGAATGAGTATTATGGAAAATATCACGAAAACATCTTCATTGAAATTTTGGCAGGCTCGAAAATGATTTTAGAGATATGCTTCCTTCTTGGGCAAATATACTTGTTATGGCCCTTAGTACCAGAATTGCGATGAACCCATGTAGTAAAAATAATTGACCCACCTTATATATATATACTAGATGTAGCCCGGTGTGCTTCGCTACCCCCTCCCCTCCGAATCTTAATGAAAGGGATCACGCAAAGTACCAAGGTTCTCTACTACAGTAATTCAGATATATCACATTTAATATTAAGTTTGTATGGGGGGTGCCACGCGCATTTGTCCAATCCCGCCCATTTGTTTGTCTGACTACTCACGTTAATAATAGATGACCTGAGACAAATTTGCAAAGCTCTTTCTATCATAGTACTTAATATATATGATATTAAAAATTGACTTTGTATGGGAGGTGTCACGCCCACTAAAAATATTTTAAAAAAAAATACAGCCTGTAGCACTTCCCATATCCGCAGTAAGACTCTGTAAAAATTTCAAGAAGATGAGATGAGTCGTTGCGGAGATTACTTCCTACAAACAAACAAGCACACATTACCTCTTTATTATGCTAGTACAGAATATTAGTATAGATTTTTCGGCGTTCCTACCTTGGAGTACATGTAGCTGCGCATGAGAAGAACTGGATTTTCCAAATTAGATCTGGCAACACTTAACTATTGACCTTGAACTTAAAATATCATTTGGGAATTTTTCTTTTTAGCGATTTTTGATATTGCCTATTTTTGATTTTGAAGATTTTTGTTTTTGGGCGATTTTTATTTTTGGCGATTTTTGGGTTTGGCGATTTTTGATTTTGGCGATATATTTTCCACGACAAATCACATTGATAACTAATGTACTTGTCAAAAGACTGTCGCTTTCGTAGTACTTCATAGTTTTTATATAGAAGGTGCCACGCCGACTAATCCCATCCCACCCAATTTTTTTGGATTACTCACATTAATATCTGATGGACTCGTGCAAAATGTCGAGTCTTTCCCTTTTATAGTACACCAGTTATATGATATTAGATATCTACTTTGCATGGGCGGTGCTACGCTCACTGTTTCAATCACGCCCATTTTTTTGTTCAACTAATCATACAAAGAACCTATGGGGTCACGCAAAGCCACAAAGCTCTCTCTATTACAGTACTACAGATATATGACATTAACTAGTTACTTTGCATGAAGAGTGCCACGCCCATTGGTGTGAACTCGCCAATTTTAGTCCGAATACTCATACTAAGATCTGATGGTGTCGTGCAAAGTGTCAAAGCTTCCCTTTTTTAGTACACCAGTTATATGATATCATATATTTACAGTTATATGATATCATATATTTACTTTGTACGGGCGGTGCTACGCCCACTGCTCCGATCACGCCCATTTTTTTGTCTAAGTAATCACATGAATAACTTATGGGCTCACACAAAGTCCCAAGACTCTCACTATTACAGTACTCCAGATATATGGCATTTTACATTTACTTTGTATGGCAGGTGCCACGCCTATTGGTCCGATACTGCCCACTTTTTGTCCGACTACTCACATTAATAATAGGTGACACCAGACAAATTTGAAAAGCTTAGTACTCGAGATATATAATATTGAATTATTCCTTTGTATAAGAGGTACCACGCCCACTTATCCGATCCCGCCCATTTCCGCCGTAGCTTCTAATATTAACAGTGGATAACCTCAGCCAAATTTCCAAAGCTCTCCCTATCATAGTTTTCAATATATATGATATTAAATATTTGATTTGAGTGGGAGGTACCATGCCCACTTAATATATTAAAAAAATCATATCCGCAGTAAGACTCTGTAAAAATTTCAGTTACTGAGATTGCCTCCTACAAACAACAAACAAACAAACACACATTACCTCTTTATTATATTATTATTATTAAAAATAATTGACCCACCCTAATATAATTTAATTTAATTTAATTTAATTTAATTTAATTTAATTTAATTTAATTTAATTTAATTTAATTTAATTTAATTTAATTTAATTTAATTTAATTTAATTTAATTTAATTTAATTTAATTTAATTTAATTTAATTTAATTTAATTTAATTTAATTTAATTTAATTTAATTTAATTTAATTTAATTTAATTTAATTTAATTTAATTTAATTTAATTTAATTTAATTTAATTTAATTTAATTTAATTTAATATTTATTGAGACTTGAGATTTGTATAAATAGTAACAGAAAAAAGAAAAAAAAATACATTAAATAAAGAAAATTTAAGATTATAATGTAATGTCTTAAAACTATGAAAGAGTAATTTACAGTAACAAACTTGACAGTAAGGGTATGATATTGATACCATAACGATAGAGTAATCTCTTAAAATAAAGTTATAAACTTAATATTAGTAAAAAAAAAAAAATCTTACAAGCTAGAAAAATAATAATAATAAAAACTAAAAATAACTGCTAATTAACCCCTGTGAGTACCAGGGTGAGTTTTTTTAAAAAAATCCGGTGTAAGAGCCGAGAGATCACCAATTTCATGGTTTAAACCAAGAGGAGACAAATATTGAGTATTACGCCAATTGTAATTCCTCTGAGATTGTGAAATTTCTTTTAAAACAGTATTATCATGCATGTATAATCTATTATTATAATTCTTTATAATGTCAAACACGTAAGAGCTCATTGGAAGCACTCCCGACTCATTGTAAATAATTAAATTTGAAAATCTTTTTGTTTTTGATGAAAAATTTTTTCCAATACAAAATCTTAAAACCTTTCTCTCAAAAATTTCAAATTTGTTCATTAATGTCGGTGAAATAGAAAACCAAATAGGAAATGCATACAACAAAACTGGTCTCATACATGTTTTATAAAGTAGTAATTTTGTATTAACTGGTAAAGTTTTATTAGATAAAACTCTGCCAAGACATCCTTTCACTCTGTTAACTTTATTTAATACAAAATTTCCATGTTCATTAAACTTAAAAAGCTTATTAAAAATAATGCCAAGATATTTAAAGCTGTCTTTAAAAGGAATTTCAATACCATTTAAAAATAACTTTAATCGTTTGCCTTCTGGAACTACGAAGAAAGCACATTTCCCCGACGCATTTCTGAGACAAATTGCTTCACTTTTTGTAGCATTTATTTTAATACCCCAAAAATCATAAAAAAATCTTTAACTTTAAATAGATGTCTTGATACAATTTGTAAAGCTTTATCAGGAGACTCATGATGGGCGTAGAGAAGAGAATCATCTGCATAGAGAATACCAGTAGAGTTTGAAAAGTTGTGGGGAAAATCATGAATTAAAATGTTATACAAATGTGGCGCCAGAATTGAGCCCTGCGGAACTCCACAAGAAATAACACCAAAATCAGAAAAATAATTATTTAAATATATGCAAAACCGTCTATTGCAAAAATAACTCTTAAATAATTTAATAATATGTATATCAAAACCAATTAAACTCATTTTGAAAATTATACCTGCGTGAAACGCTCTATCAAAGGCTTTTTCGACATCGAGCGAAACAACAACTGTGCAACGACGCTGTCGTAAATTACAAACTACATCGTTATAAAATTTTGTAAGAGCGTCTAAAGTAGAATGTCCTTTTTTAAATCCAAACTGTAAATTTGGAATATACGAGTTATTTAAACCGATATCCATTTTTTCACGAATAGTTTTTTCAAAAAATTTACCTAAGTTCGAAAGCAAAGAAATGGGCCTTAAATTGTTAATATCGGAAGAATTTGTTCTCTTTTTGATAGGAATTATTTTTGAAATTTTCCAGTTATTAGGAAAATATGCATTATTTAAACAATTATTAAAAATAACAACTAAAAACTCAAAGGCCTTCATAGGAAATTTTCTAATTAAAAATTTGAAATTTGATCGATTACTGCAGACTTGTTATTATTCAAAGAAATTGAATGAACAACAACGTTATCTAATTTTACAAATTTTATGCAATTTTGATTATTCAATGCAGAAAAGTCATCAGTAAAATTAAATAATGTATCGTCAACCAAAGATTCCACAAAGTTTTCAATTTTGTAAATTTTTGAAAAATGTTCTTTTAAAATATTTAGTTTAATTGTCTCATTTTCTAAAACTAATCCATTTACAGACAAATCCCCAATTGATGTACGTTTTTTATAACCTAGAATATTATAAATGTTCTTATGAGCAAGAGGTCCTGGTTTGATGTTATTCAGTTTTTCATTAAAGCTTTGAATTTGTTCCTTACTCACCAATTCTTTTATTAAAATGTTTAGAAGTTGAATTTGTTTAGAAATTAGTTTATATTGGTCAGTATGTCTATTTAAAGTTCTGTTGAAAATTTTTCTCAAATTTTTTTGCCAACCATACTTAATTTTTAATAAATTCTTCACAAAATCAGAAGCAACAAAACTTTTGGATTTATATTCTATTTTTTTAGAATGAACATCACTACAAATATTTACAGTAGATGTAAATTTTTCAATGTAATAATCTATTTCAACATTAGATAAATTTCTATTTGATGGAGGAAAGTATTGTAGAAGATCAATTGTAATATCATTTTTAAATAAATCCCAATTGGTATTCTTAAAAAATGTAAATGAACTTCCTTGATTTCGAATAATATCAAAATCAAATAATTTTAGATGTAATATTAATGGAAAATGGTCTGAAAAGTATGGCAAACTATTTATAACATAATTTGGACTAAATAAGTCAATTAGATTAGAGCTCAAAAGAAAATGATCTAAAAAAGAACATGGAAAGGAATTGCAAAGTCTTATAAATGAATGTGAATTTATCTGAAGCCAATTATAAAATGCATTACCATTCGTGTTATTTAGAGTATCACCCCAAGAAATATTCTTGGCGTTAAAATCTCCACCTATTATAGTTCCGTCAAAGTTTTGCGAAAAAGCGGATATATTTGAAAGGCCATCTAAAATTAGGTTTACACTAAAGTTGCATGGGAAGTAAATCGACCCTACTAAAAATTTTTTATTTATATTATGTACTGAAGTGCGAATTTCAATAAATAAATTAGGAAAAGCCACATTAGATATCTCAATTCTGGAAAACTGATAATTTTGTTTAATAACAATACCTAAACCTTGGGAGCTATTATCTCTGATAAAGCTGTAATTATTCAAAGAAATTTTTCGTTGTTTTAAATGTGTTTCCTGAATAAAAGATAAATCAATATTATTGTGTTTAAGTAAATTTAGTAAATCTATTCTTCGAGTTGTCTCCACAAGAGATCTAACATTATATGTAATACAATACAATATAATTTAATACATTATGGACCATAGGTAGTGAAAACTTCCTGAAATAGACTTTTGCATTCGGCTTTTGCCTGTGATTTGGACATTGATGAAATTTTTTTTATGAAATTTTTTATTCTTACTTCCAAAGAATCCGGCTCACATAAAATTTTAGCTATTTCTAAAAAGTCAATTACAAAACTAGGTTTATTTGAAGAATTGCAATCTTTATTAAAATGACTTGAAAAAGTTTTACTAGGGTCTATAAAACTAAAATTAATAGCATTAGAAACATTATTTGATGCCTGAATTCTTTTCTCTTTAGCTTTATCTGAAATTTTCCGCTTCAAATCTAAATAGTTCTTAAAAGCAGGACAACCGCGCCAACAAGCTGCTGGATGGCCAGATTTCTGACAATTGAAACAATAGGGAAGACTGTTTTCACTGGGAGTAAAGGAACATTCTCCAGGACCATGGTTTAAAGAACATTTAACACACGTGTAAGAACGATTGCAATACTTAGACATGTGACCCCATTTCTGACAACGATAACATTGAACTACTTTCTGATTTTGTTTAGGTTTCTCCCAAATTATAACCTGATTTAAAATAAAGCGAATATTAGACAACTCGTTTGAACGTTTACCCTCTTTAAGCGTAACTAAAAATAAACCAGTCTCTAAATTATTCTTTTTAGAAAAGGACGTCTGAAATTTAGATACAGAATGAACAGAATTAGGAACCAATTTATTTAAATCATCATGAATATCATTAATATCAGTATCATAGTAAAGTCCACGCAACACTAAAGACTGGCGCCTCATTTCTGTAGGTGTAAATGAATAAGATTCTATTTTCTTCTCCCTGAGTAACTGCATCATCTCTGAATGTGCCGAGACATCTTGTAAATAAAGTTTGCTTTTAGAATTACTTTTATTAACAATTTTAAAAACAAGACCTTTGGTTTTCAACTGATCAACTAAGCTCTTAATATTGACACCATAAAGAAAAATAGGAGGACAGAAGTTTTTAACGTTCTTTTGTTTTTTAAACACCGGATTAGATTTTACATTGTTTTTAATAGAGTTTTCCTCAACATTCAAATCTAAAATAGAAAATCTATTTTGACTACAACTAGGCTAGTAATATCAGAATCAGCAGGACGTAATTTTGTTAAATCTATTTTCAAATCTCCTTTTGAGTTTCTTTTAAATCTTTTATTTTTAACTAGTTGAAAATTTATCATATCATCACCTGAGTCCAAAGTTTCATCTTGAGAAAAATAATCATTTGTCATATCATCATCATTTGTATTTGAGCGCTGACTGGTGTTATCTGCTTGAAAATTTTGTAAATTGTTTTTGGAAATCATCCCAATACCATTATTCTTTTCAACTAACGGGAATGAACAACTGGAAGAGGTGGACTCATTCACAGAACTTTGGGTTGCAGAGCCAGTTAACGAATTTTTTTTTGTCACATTAGAATCAGCCGTAGAGTAGTCGTGGTTCCAAAATTTATCCGGTGGTTCTTTTATTTTGTTACACAAAGGAATTGTTGTTTTATCCATTATAAAGAATTCAAATCAATATAAATTGAATAAAATTGTATTTTTTGAAAATTATTTTTGATTTATTTTTTTTTATTTGAAAATAACACAACTGCTTGCTATGAAATTCAATATCACCCTAATATAAATATATAGTATTTCTGGAAATACTCATGTGATGAACCAGTTATAAGATAAGATTCGGATTCAGCGAGCTTAAGGCCAATAGTAAAGTATTTCTAGAAATATTGAAACAAAATCGCCATATTAAGATTCGCGAAAATCTGAAGTGATCGAAAAATTATCATATTCGGATTTTGTGAACCAAAAACGTTTAAAATAAGTATTCAATGGTCACGGGGTAATTTTTGAAATTATTTTGGGCTTTATAAAACGTAGTTTTTTGGGGGCGCACTGCTTAATAAATAAAAAAGAAATTAAATTCAATTTTGAAAATGCTGATAACATTATGTGTCCATTTTCAATGTTATCGAGATGATAGTTAAATGACATCATAAAATAACTACAAATTACGTTTGAATGATAAATCATCATAGGAATAAAACAATTGTTTTTTTTTTTACAATTTATTTAAATAAAAAAAAAAAAAAAACATGACAAACAATAAGTGCTTTGAAATACAAATTCTTGAAAAATCGACAAATCTCCAAAAACAATATTTAAAATAAATTAATAATAAATGACGCATTTAAGCCAAAAGTCCTTTTCAATATATATAAGAAAAAATTTACAGAATTCTTGAACGTAAAACTGCCAATTTGTTAGGCAACAACAAAACAGATAAATCTTGTCGCTCATGAATTTTAATTTAAATTGTTTATTTGTTTTTAACTATTCTAGCTTCTCGAGAATTATATAGACAACACAACATTTCTTAAGAGAAGAGAACGTTTAAATAACTTTAAAAAAGTCAACAACAAAAAAACAGATTGAGATCGAAGAAAACGAAAAAACAAACAGCAAAAGCTCAACAAAACATCGACCGGACAGTTCATAAGAAAACATTTCTCACATATGCAGCTAAAAGAGACAAAACGTTAAAAAAAAACAGCAAATAAACTACAACCATTATTAAGTGAGGGAAAAATAACTAGGGGCGCCGTACAATAAACCAACAGAAGAAGTAATAACAACAAACTTACGAGTACAATGGCGGCCGCAGTAGAAGTACGAAATGGTTATAAATATTATGGAAGCAAATCAAAACCAAAAATTATACTCAACTATTTGAATATGAATGTACAACGAGGATCCATGTGAGTAGAATAATATCAAAGTAATTATGGAAATGATACAATGAATGATTGTTTCGATAAATTCGTAAATAGAAAACGGGGAAGAATAGTATACATATGGGCTTAATTAAAACACAAATGTGACTAGAATTTATTAATATTATCAATATTTCCATGATTTCTATTATCATCTTATTATTATTTCTTTCTCTGCTTAGCTATGGTTTATTGGGTGCCTCGGGATGTGGTAAAACCACATTGCTATCGTGCTTAGTTGGCCAAAGACATCTCAACAGCGGCGAGGTTCGTGTCTTGGGGTTAAAGCCCGGTTTTCCGGGTTCAGGTATACCAGGATCACGTATTGGCTACATGCCTCAGGTAATTAATATTTGAAATTTATCTAGAATATAATTTTATTTGTGCTGTTCTGTTCTGTTTCAGGAAATCGCTTTAGTTGAAGAAATGACAGTTAAGGAAACTATTTATTATTTTGGTCGCATTTATGGCATGACAGATGAGAATATCCGTGAAAAATTTAAAATATTACGTGATCTTCTGCAATTGCCACCTGCCAAACAATTGGTGAAAAAATGTAGTGGTGGTCAACGAAGGCGTGTATCATTTGCCTGTGCGATGATCCACGATCCTGAGCTGTTGATATTGGATGAACCGACGGTGGGTTTGGATCCAATGTTAAGAGAGAAGTAAGTAAAACTATTGAGTTTGAATAAATTTCTTAGTAAAAAACATCATGAAACATTTTTAACAAAAAATCTAACAAGAAAGATCTCAAGAGAGTTATCAATTTAGGGATATTTTATTTAGGAAATTACGTTGATGGAACCGATATTTTTCTTAGCGGCTTAAGCTAAGATTTCGGAAGTTAAAAGCGTGTTCTTGAATATCTAGACATTTTTAATATTATAAAATTTATGAATATTTAACTAAAATTCACTAAATTGTAAATTTTTAAATAAAATTAATTAAATTTTATTATAAATATTTGCTGAACACACAGAAGATATATAAATGGGTTTGCCATTTCATAAACACACACCCATAGTTGTACAGTATAGTTTTTTATAGTTTTTATTTGAAGCTTAAATATGTGTTTTATGTCTGTGTTAGTAGCAACTTTAAGTGTTTATTACTCAAAAAAAATGTACTAGATCGTGCACATCTGTAAAGATGGTGCACATCTGCAAAGAAATTCCTTTCAAATGGTACATTTTTTGTCAAAATCGGTTGATAACTAAAAGCGTAGGAGAGGTCATTAGAAATCGCCTTGCCTATTAATATTATAGATATATGAACCTATGAAAAATTATAGAATTAATAAAAATTAAATGAAATGACATTAAAATATGACGTGAATCCACAACACACCAATTTAAAATAAGAGAAACAAATCGTTAAGACTAATGGCCCATATTTTAAAACCTAGACATCTGCATTACAAAAGAAAACAAGTAAGAAAATTATCGGTACGCCTAGACTGACTAATCGATGCAATATACCATGAATTTAGAGAATGAGTCTCAGACTAAGTCCAACTAAGTGGATACACGAAATAAGCATCAACCAAATTTGAGTGGCACTGTTATTAATTTTTTTTGCCTGCAGATATGAAAAAGTCATATCGGATGCTATATTTCTATGGGGGCTAGGTCGAAAAATTGACCAATCCATATTCAAACCAAATTTGAGAAAAATTTGTGCAATATTTTTGTTTTTTATAGGGTTAAGTGAAGCACTCGCAAACCAAATTTGACCGAGATATGTATGATAATTAACTGATCACGGTGTGCTTCGCTACCCCCCATCGTTATAAAATAAAATAAAATAAAAAAAAAATATTTATACATTTACAAAATATTATTTATTTAATTTAGAATTAATTATTGCACTAACAACTTTATATAGTCAAGGGCTTAATAGAAGTTATTATGGATTTTAATTTTTCTAAAAAGGGCGTGGTCCCGCCCAGTTTTCTTGTAGTACTATTTCTATTAATTTCAATACGATATATACCAAATATCATCGCCGTAGGTTAAAAAATGGCCGAGATATGTTGATTTTTAATTTTGGGTTGTATGGGCGAGACCACGCCCCTTTACCCACTAACAACTTTATATAGTTAAGGACTTATTATTTCACAAAAATATCCTTTTGTGAAAATTTCATGACGATCCTTCCAGTAGTTTAGAAGATATTACGATTTTTTATTTTTCTAAAAAGGAGCGTGGTCCCGCCCACTTTTCTTCTGGCATGTATTTCTATTCACGCCAATACCATGTGTACCAAATATGACCGCTGTAGATCAAAAAATTTCCGAGATATGACAATTTCAAATTTTGGGTTATATGGGCGTGGGCGTGTCCAATCAAAAATTTATATAGCCTATTATTCCTTCCAGAGTCACAGTAACAAGCTCTGAAAATTTCAGGAAGATCGGTTCAGGGGCTTGGCCTCCTATAAAGCACAAGCAAACACACATTCAGATTAATTATAATTTAAGGTAAAATGGGGCGAAAAATGGGGATTTGGTAATAAAAAAAATGTATGGCTACCTGTAGATAAAAAGTGTATAAAACTTTAGGTAAATACATATTACAAAAAAAGTATTTTGTATAGCAAACATTGTTAGTGGTATAAGTAAGTATCTGAATTAAAAAAAATGGGCGGTGAAGTGGGCGTGGTTCATAGTTATATGGCGACGTTAACAGTATTAAGAGCAATATACTACCAAATAAAAAAAATCCGTTGGAAGGAACAAATTTGTACAGAGAACAAAAAGTTTAAAACAAAATTTAGTGTGAAAAGGGGCGTGAAAGGGGGGCGTGGCGTAAGAAATGTTTATTTTTACCTCGCCTGGAGTATAATGTGTATACAATTTGAAGTAAATCTGTTAAAAACTATATGGGAGCAATTACATAATATTAAAAAAGTGGGCGTAAAAGTGGGCGTGGTCGAAAAAAGTACCCTATTAATCATGCCAGAGTCCCAGTTAAATGCTGTGAAAATTTCAGGAAGATCGGTCCAGAGGTTTGGTCTCCTATAAGGTACAAACAAACAAATAAACAAACACACATTCCATTTTATATATATAGATTCGATCTTATGGTAATCTAAATCGATTTCATAGGTGCCATTCGTATGAGGACTAGGTCTGGACATGCACCGATTTTTCCCAATTTCAAAAGCTATCGTGCTGTGCACGATAAAAGCTTATATACTAAATTTCATCAAAATATTTGCGACCTTTAGTTTGAACCCAGCCATCAACATGGACACACAGACAGACGGATGGACGGACGGACATCGCTAAATCCACTCAGAAAATGATTATGAGTCCCTCGGTATAATAAAAGGTGATTCTAAGTCAAATATTTTTGATAGTTAAAAACATCAGCACAAAACTTATTAAAGGGTATTGAATTAAAAAAGGTTTTTTGCTGACACAGAAATTTTGATATTAGCAAAAATATATAAAATAGATAAATAAGATAAACAAATCTTTAATTACAAGTACTAGACATGTGCTTTCAACTATATAGCCTTTTTATAAAATTTAAATGCTAGATTAAATCGAAAATAGAATTGGTATAAATTCGACACAATTATTTTTAAAAGTTAAACCTTTGCTTAGTATTAAGACATCCGCAATAAAAATAAATGAATTTTAATATTTAAAAATTATTACTATTATTATAATTTTTTTTAATGATGCGTGGTGAAGAAAGCATATCTGTAATATTAATAGGCTAGGCGATTTCATGTGACTGATGTTTTGTTCTACCGTTTTATCCCGATGTTGACCAAACGTATATTATTTGAAAGGTATTTCTTTTTAGCCGTTTCGCAGATTTACAGATTTTTAAATTTTTTCCTTTATTTAGAGTAAATTGCATTTAAAGTTGCTACTAACACATACATAAAATTATACAATGCTATGTGTGTGTTTATTAAATTTGTTAATGTGTTTGTAATAAAAATGAGTTTGTTTTTTGTTTAGTTGTGAATTGGCTATAATTGATGAGCATACTTTTAGGGTCTTTATTTAATGAAAAAATAAAATTTGCTAGAATTTGCGCTCGAATTTCGAGGGCTGGAATCTGCTAGTATTTCTAAAAATGATAACTACTCTGAATTCTAAATCAGACCGGTTTCTGGCTTTAAGCCATCATTAGAAATTATATTAAACATTTTAATAATTGTTATGTTAAAATTTATTACATTGTTTTGAAGCGTAAATGCTAGACATCCGCAATGAGATTATTTATTTTTGGATTTGAATTTTCACGTCACATTCGCCTTAGTTATGAAAAAAAAATTATTAAAAATAAAACTAGAAATAAAACTTAAAATATAAAATTTATCAAATATCCGCAATCCTATCAGAAAATATGCACGTAAGCAATTCGAGTTTTTAGGATTTTTTAAGCAACATAGATACATAGATAAATGATTTAGAATTGTAGTTTCTATTAAATTTTTCCATCATTTCAACTAGATTAATTTATAGAATATTTAAGTTTTAATACAAACTGTTGAAATATGCGATTCATGTTGTATTTACCTGAAAATAGATTAAAAAAGAATAAAATTAAAATTTTATTACAAATATTTCATAAGTTTATTTATTTTTTTTTATTCTTCTCAGAATCTGGGATTTTTTAGTAGAATCAACCAGAAATAGTAAAATGGCTGTGATTATAACAACACATTATATAGAGGAAGCTAAGCAAGCCAATTGTGTAAGTTAAACTTAAAATATGAAACATAATTTCAAATCGTTAAATTTATTTATTGTTTTATTTACGCTTATTTTTAGATTGGTTTAATGCGTAAAGGTGTTCTATTGGCTGAAGATACACCAGAAAATATTATGATAAGATTTGAAGTGAATTCTGTAGAAGATGCATTTCTGATATTAAGTCAAAGACAAGGTGATAATGATGTTATAGAGGCTTCCTTGGCCCAATTGCCCTCAAATCAACAACATCAATCAAATGCTATTTGCAATGCTGTAGAAGTTATCGATTCTTCAACGATAACACAACCAAATGAAAAACTTCAGTTGGACACAAACGCCGAGAAAATGACGCCAGTATTTATAGAGAAAGAGAATCATAATACAAAGAAATTTTTCTTTACCTCCAAAGGTAGAATAAAAGCGTTAATGACAAAAAATTTTGTACAATTATTTCGACAGCCATCGTAAGTTCCTTTTCTTTCACCTTGTTTTATATATTTTCTTAACACTACTTTTTTATCTAATTTCATATAGTGGCATTATATTTATGTTAATGTTTCCTTTGATACAATTATCCTGTTTCTATATGGCTATCGGTAAAACTCCCAATAACATGAGATTGGGCATAGTTAGTGATGAAATTTCGAACTGGGAAAAATGTTACGATCCTGATCTGATAACGGTTACCAATCTTAATGAAACTTGTAATTTCAATGCAATATCTTGTCGATTTATTACAAGTCTGGAGGATAGTGCTCATATAAAAAAGGTTATTTTTGAAGTTGCGACATAATCTACGAACTATTTTTAAATCTATTAACTTTTTAGATTTTTTATAATAGTAAAGAAGAAGCTCATAGTGATGCCAAGGATACCGACATTTTGGGTTATATTTATTTTTCACAAAACTTTTCAAATTCCATGCAATCTCTGCTGGAAAATGGGCGTGATGCTACAGATTTTGATATTGATAATGCTGAGCTTTCAGTTTATATGGATATGACAGGTGAGTTTGAAAATATTAATTGAAATAGTGTTGCAAACGTAATAAGTCTTAAAGTTGAGATTAAATGAAAAAATGACGTTTTTTGTTTTATAATTCTGAAGAATCGAAAAAAATCTAAATATTTTCAAATGACTTTTCAGAGAAAAGTAGTAGAAAATTTATTCGGGTTAGGTTAGGTCTTACGTAGAACTCTGCTGGATGTGCTTATCAATAGTCATAGAAATTATAATAAACCAAATCAATGTAAATCTTTAAAGCTCCAACCGGCAGTTTGTCCACAAGGTTTTCATAGACAGATGGACGGACGGACATAGTTAAACTGATTCAGTGATTCTGTGTCGATCTGTAAGATAAAAGCTGTGTCTAGGTTCAGTGTTTTCGATAGTTACAAACATCAGCCCAGAATCAATATACCCTGACCACAGAGTGGCAAAGGGTTTAAAAACGAAGACAAGTATGAAAATTATGGCACATCTAGGCGGACTTTTGCAGATCCTATCCCAAACTGGTTAAGGTCAATATTGAATATAGAATATAAGCATTAATCAGTTACGATTAGCAAGAATTATTTTATAGAAGATAGGTCTAAGTTTACTATATGGGGATAGGTCTATGAATAGACCGATCAAGACTGCATTTTCCGAAGTCAGTTATAAGTTTCAAAAACATATATTATACCTAGGTTATGAAAATTATGGTCCATCTAGGCGGACTTTAGCATATTCTATCCCAATCAGGTTAAGGTCAATGGTGAATATAGAATATAATCATAAATCAGTTATGATTAGCAAGAATTATAAGTTATATAAGTTCCAAAAACATATATTAAACCTGGGTTATGAATATCTTTAGAATAAGTGTATATCGGGAAGAAGCCTTATAGAACCAAGATACAAATGATAACCAAGATCTTACGATAATTTAATGGGACTAGCTGTGAATATATACCGACTTTCTTCAATATGAATACCAAATTCTATCCAAATATTTTTTTAAATTTTGCACATGTAAATTGGATTATATGGGCGTGCAGGCATGGCGGATTTGGCAAGGATTGAGAGTCGCTCGGTGTTTTCTAGGGTACAAAAAAAAAACAGTTTTTAAAAACCCAGTCGGTTTTACTTATTGAGTACAAAAATAGATTGTTAGGCCTGGTTTTCACTCTGTCACATAAGCAAACAATTGCCTCAACTGACATCTCGTAATTTTCTATTCATTACGTATTTATTACATCTTATAAACGAACAAAAAATCCGGCTGTCTAACACAAACAAATTGCCAACATGCTGGCAATTTCATTTCAGACCCGTTTTCATAAACTGACAATAATTGACGACAATTGCCATTGAAAATGACATAATGAAAACCAGGCATTAGTTTAAAAAAATTATTGAAATGCGTAACTGAAAATAACAACTTCAAAAACTGTGTTGTAAAATTTAAAAAATTCAATGCAAATTTATGAAATTTATTTTCTTTTATTTTTTTTTTAATTCAATTTCAATGATCTGAAAGAGCTTTTTCGTGAATAATAAACATAAAGCATTAATCAACTTTGATGCTATTAATGCTATATATTACTTTGTTTAACAAGTCTTATTGCTTATTGCTAATTTTACATATGTTTTTCATTTCTCTATATGTTTTTAAAATTTTGCAAAATTTGTCTTTTATTTTTAAATTTATATATGACAATCATGTTTTTAAACTTTTGTAACATTTATTTTTTTATTATTAAATTTACTTTATACGACTAAATGTAAATTTTTTTGCGTTGCTTTAGAATGTCATTATGACAAGTACATCATATGAACAAGTTGGCTCCAGAGATGGTAATTATAACATGGTACATATCCTGGCTAATCATAGACAGGGTTTCAGTATTTGTCATTTAAATGCACAAAGTTTATGTAATAAACTTGATGAGTTTTGTCTTTTATTCGAAAATTCGGGTATTGACGCTATATGTGTTTCTGAGACATGGTTCTGTGATAATGTTAGCGACAATATCTATGAGCTGAAGGGGTACTGTGTCTTTCGTTCCGACAGAAGTAGTCATGCTGGTGGTGTCGAAATTTATATAAAAAATAATATTTCATGTCAATTAAATTGTACACATAATATAGCTAATGACGTGGAATATGTTTTTGTAGACGTAAATTGTCGTGGTGATAAACTTCTTCATGGATGTGTATACAGTCCACATAAACGGATAAAGTTTGACAGTCTTATCACGAAGCTGGAGCTTTCATCAACGTCATACTCCGAAGTCATTATATCAGGTGATTTTAATAACAATCTTTTCGATGACTCATATCTTACCACTATAATGTCGATGTTTAACTTGTCAGCTGTCAACACAACGAGACCTACACACTTCACGTCAACAAATAGCACTTTGCTTGATCTTTTCTTTACCAGTAATGAAAGTAAAGTCCTTCATTATGATCAGTTAGCAGAACCAGCATTTTCGAAGCACGATCTACTCTTCTTATGATATGATTTTGCAATAGAAACCCAGCCCCAAACATTTACTTATCGTGATTTTAATAATATTGATATCTTGGCTTTGGGATATGATCTTTGTTCTACTCCATGGGATCAAATTTTCTATTTACCGACTGTTGGAGAACAACTGTCATTTCTTAATGGTAAAATTTTAGGAATTTACAACAAACATGTCCTCAACAAAACGAAAACTATTACAAATAGAGATAGACCTTGGTTCACAATGGAAACCAAGATGCTAATAGAACACCGTGATAATCTGTATCAGAATTGGAAACGTTACAGGATATCAGAATATCACGACGAATATAAGATGGCTAGGAAAGCGGTTGTTTACAAAATAAGGCATGATAAGTCCTCCTATTATTTTAATATATTTAATACAGCTATTGGAAGTAAAAAAAACCTGGAAACAAATACACGAATTAGGAATAAATAAGACAATTAATCAATCAATGAATGTTGACATTAATGCGCCAAATGAAGCTTTTGTAAATATTCCTCTACCAGCCGTAAATAACGAATTTTATGATGATTTTCCCTGTAATAATTTAAACATTCCGAAATTTAACTTTCAGTGTGTAACACTAACAGAGGTAGTTGAAAGTTTCAATGCTATTAAATTGAATGCAGTGGGCCTTGATAATATTCACCCCAGATTTATAAAACTGATTTTACCATGGATTGTCCATTTCATAATGTACTTGTTTAACTCCATAATCACTACTAGCATCTTTGCAATGGAGTGGAAACATGCCAAAACTATACCAATACCAAAAACGGGTAACGAATACCGCCCGATTGCAATTCTTCCATATCTCTCAAAAGTTTTCGAGCACCTTTTACACAGACAAATCTTTAGGTATTTAAACGACAACAACTTACTTACAGAGCGTCAATCTGGTTTCAGGCCACAACATAGCTGTATAACAGCTTTATCTGATGTAGTTGAGGAGTTAAGAAGGTAACATGGATGATGGAAATATATCTTTTTTGGTTTTATTGGATCACTCAAAGGCATTTGACACGGTGCACCACTCAATTTTATGCCTCAAACTGAAGAGGTTTTTTAACTTTTCTACATTAGCAGTTAGACTCATGTTTTCATATCTCACAAACAAATCCCAATCTGTTGCTAATGGTAGCTCCATCTCAAACTCACTGCCAGTTATAAGAGGGGTACCACAGGGTTCAATCCTTGGACCACTACTTTATTCGATATATGACAATGATCTTCCACAACAAATTAAATTCTCTAAGGTTCTGATGTACGCTGATGACATTCAGCTGTATTTAAGTAGTACCAATTATTTCCAAAACTCAAGAACTAAATTATGATCTCAAACGTATTCTAAATTGGGCAACGGCAAATGGTCTACGACTTCATCCAAATAAATCTAAGTGTATTATAATAAAGAAGAAAGTGATGCATTTGCAGAATGAGATTAATGTCTTCCTTGGGGGCTCTAAAATTGCCATCGTGGACTCTGTACGAAATCTCGGAGTTGTGTTTAATGGAACTCTGACTTGGTCAGATCATATTAATCAATCCTGTGGCAGAATTTATAGTATGATTAGAAGTTTATGGTTAACACAGCACTTTACTCCACTGAAAATAAGATTGCTACTTGCTAAAACATATCTGTTACCAACATTACTATATGCATCTGAGGTTTTCACAGGTTGCAACTCTAGGGATAACAGAAAACTAACTGTAACTTTCAACAACATTATTCGCTATATCTTTGGATTAAGAAAATTTGATCATGTATTCCAATACTCGTGTCATGTCTTACACATGTCATTTGACAACTATATTAAATTCAAGAACATTATATTCCTACATAAAATTATTATAACAACGGCTCCAAAATATCTTTTTGAACGATTAAAGTTCGCAAGATCTTCCAGAGGGAATCGAATAATTCAATTTAAATACCGGGATCATGCCTCTGAATGTCAATTTTTTATTCTAACTATTCGTCTCTGGAATCAGCTTCCTAATGTCATGCAAAATACAAGCAACGCAATATGGTTTAGAAAATTACTATACCAATACTTTAATTGATTTTATTTGATTTTTTTTAATGTTTTTTAATTGTAATTTATAATATTTTAAATTTAGATTAAGAGTTACTGATATTAAATATATAGTGAATAACTTATCTGATTCCATTACTGTAATTTATAAGATACTGTGTCTTGTTGTAATGGAAAATCGCATTTAATAAATAAATACAAATACCTCCAAAAAAAATTTAGATATATTTAATATTTACTAATGGATTTTATAGGGGATGTAAAATAATTATAAAAATTACATTACTTTGATTTAAACATTATATATAATTATACATATACATATATGGTTTATTTTTATTATTACTAGCAGAGCCCAGCCCTCGAAATTCGAGTGCAAATTCTAGGAAATTTTATTTTATCATTCAATTTATTTCTTTCAATGTTTTTAAATCTATTTAATTCATTAAGTTTATTTCATTATAAATATTTGTTGAATACGCAGAAATAAAGGCCACCTAAATGTAATCAAATTTTTGACAATTCACAATTCAACACAGGGTATGTGTTATGCAATTATTGTAATGGAATATATACGTTAACTTTCGTGTTGCATAATGTAAAGTTGTTTGTGCACGCATAAGTTTCCTCAAACTCAACGAATTTAAACAGTTAAAAGCTCAAAAGAAAGAGCTTGATCCACTGAGTGCTCTTGTGTCAACAGCCTACGTTAATTGGAACTCTAGTTATAGAGGTTGAGTGAAGGAAACCAAAAAATCTTGAAAAAATTGAATGTAAAGTTGATTGTGCAAGCATAACCTTCCTCAAATTCAGTGTTCTGAGAGTGAAACGATCAAGATCCATTTATTAGAAGAGGAGCTATGAGAATTCGAATAGCTTGAGTGAATGTGTCCCATAAGAAATGTACAGGGAAGAATCGCGTTTGAATATAACTTGAGTAACTGTGTCTAAATACCTTTCATAAAAAAAAAATTAAGGAAATCGGCCGGATAGAACGGCCAGACGGACTGACTTTAGTTTTCATAAATTTTTTTAATATATAAGATTATTATTTGCGTATAATGTATAACTATATACTTCAAACAGATCGTCAAATCGCCTTCTTTATGGAACGCAAATTACGTGATCATTATAATATCTTCATCAAGGCTGTGCTGGGCGATTGTAATTTACCGGTATCCTTGGCCTCACTACCTGTTAATATGCAAGCTCCAATTTATGGTTCAGAAGATATGGAATTTCAACAATATGTAGCACCGGGTGTAGTCATGACGTAAGTTTCATAAATAAAATATGAGCCAGGCAAGAAATTCAAATTGAATGTATATATATATACATACATACATACATACATACATATATATTTTTTTAATTTAATTTCAGAATGGTTTTCTTTTTGGCTACTTTAATGACAGCCGCCGTATTTATAGAAGAACGTATGGATGGTGTTTGGGATCGTACTTTAGTGGCCGGTGTATCGGCAACGCAAATGTTATGGGCACATTTATTGACACAATTCATTATCATGGTTATACAAAGTTTTGAAGTAATTATGTATATTGGTATAGTTTTTGACACTTATAACAAGGGCGATACAGCTACAATAATATTTTTACTGACATTGACCTCATTTTGTGGCATGTTATTTGGTAAGAGTATGAAAAAAAATTTTTTTAATTAATTTTTATAAGGCACTGATCGAATTCTTTGTAATTTATAATTTATACGTTGCAGGTTTGCTAATATCCGTTTATTGTAAATCACATACAGAGGCAAATTTTATTGCCACCGGTGCTTTTTATCCTATGATTATATTGTGTGGTAAGTAATAATTATTTAAAGTATTATAAGACGATTAAGGGCAATTTTGAGTACATAAAAAAAAGTGCTTTATTCTTCAACATATTTTCCTTAATTTAAACCATCTTTTGAAAAGTAAAACTAAAGTTTATCAAGCATTACAAACTTCAGTTTTCTTTTCCTTTTTTTAAGGAATGTGTGTTTGTGGCCTGCTGTCTTATTAATAGATCACTCTTTATACTTCAAATATCTTATAAATTTTTTTTCTCAATTTTAGGTCTCTTATGGCCAATGGAGGGCATGTCTAAGTCCTTGCAAAGTATAGTTGTATATTTCCCCTTCACCTTGCCCTCAATATCGGCTCGTAATATTTTGGAAAAAGGTTGGAGTATTACCAATGGCCAAGTTTATAATGGTTTTTTGGTAATGACGGCCTGGATTGTCATATTCTTTACATTATGTATGATAGGCATTAGAAGAAAAGCGTAGTTTATAAACAATTTTTTCAACATTTTAGCGAATTATTTTTAAAAGTAGTTTTTTTTTTCTTAAAGTATTTTATAAAATTCTCGCATAGTTATCATTTCATTATATACAAAAAAAAAAAATATTTATATACAAAAAAAAAAAAAAAAACACCCGGAAATCGCTCACAAATAGAAAAAAAATATATAATCATAGACATATTTAAAACATACATATCAAAATATTTTTTAAAATCTTAAATTTTATAAAATACATATTTCTTTAAATATCTAATAGTTATTTCAAAAAAAAAATATATATATATATGTATGTATATGTAGGTTTCAAACGGTCACAAGTAATATATATTAATTGTATTTATATTGAATCTCTTTTTTATATATAATTTAATGATGTATTATTTATAATATTAAAAAATACAAAATAATTATGATGGTAATTGTAGCCTGTAAAATAAATTTACATATTTAGTTAAGTAATGATCTGCAAAATGCAACAGCCAAAAACGTTAAAATAAAAAAAAAAAATTTTAATAAAAATAATGTTGTTATTTTTATTAAATCCCTTAAAGTGGGCAATAATTGATATGGAAATTACAACAATACAGTGGGCCGCCCAATTGTATTATAAAAATAAATTATCGCTGCATAAAGTTTTTATATATTTTAACTTAATTTATTCTATGTAATAAGATTTTATTGAGATCGAAAAATAATTGTAATGCATCGAATGAGAGCTGTAAGTGAATGTGGGCGATCGAAGACAGCTAAGGTATCCACGGGTCGCTCTGTAACTCGACTCAAACATCCATAAAAATATGTTAACAATTTTGAATTTATGTGGAGAGTCAATTTATAAGGAACGAACGATAAATTTGTATTGAAATTTAATTTGGACGCCCTAAAATCGAGTTACGGATAATGCCCCAGATCTATCCATATTCATAAAGTTTCTCTTTAAACTTCATTCATCATAAATATTTGAATTTTGCCGTTTGAGAACATCAAGTTTTCATGACAATAGTACACTTAAATCTATTAAATTTTAGCTCTTCTTTATGCTAATTTCAGAATTTTTTAAACTGAAATCAAAATTAAATAAATTTTCTTTAGATTCAAAATATTCCGGGCCCAAGAGTCTGACATTTCCAGATGTTTATACTTAGATCGAACTAAAGAAATGGTTAGCTTTTAAACGAACTGTCATACTACACTCATTTTTTTGGCATTTAAGATCAGTATACTCTGGCCAATTATCATGAATAGATTCACGCTTGAATAACGGTATCAAATTATCCAAATTTTAGTTGAAAAGCAATCATCAATTCGCGCAACTTATAGACGAGGCTCATTTTTGGCTTAATTGGTTTGTTAATAAACAAAATTGCCACATATGGAGTGAGACAAATCCACAACAGACCCTGCAGACTCTAGTACATTCAGAAAAATTCTCCGTTTTGAGCAGTTTTCACGCTGGTGGCATCATCGGACCTTATTTCTTCAAAAATGAAGCCGGAGCTCACGTTACGGTCAACGGAGATCGTTACCGCACCATGGTCAATGATTTATTGGTTGACAATATGGATGACATTCATTCAAAATAAGATCTTGACAATGAAAACTTTTGCACCCTGGAACTTTATATCTGGCTTTTACTGTGTCATATTCACTGGGCAAATATTCTTATTCTGTAGAACGAAAACAACATGGTGGCAATTTCATTTTAGTTCTCAAATGTTGCACACAACTGACAACAATTGATATAGAAACAATATAGTAAGAAATTCTCTTATATATGAAGCTCAAGCCTTTATAAGGGGTATCAAATACTTAATTGGGAAAGATAGTGAAAGCTACCTTCTGAAATTGGAAACTCATTCAAATTCTAAAGCTGAATTTTTAAAAATAAAATTTTGGCTACTTGCTATTAACGTTGGTTCATACAGACATGGCCAACAAATAACAGCCGGTTGTTTTTTAGACATACCTGAAATAACTGAAATTTTTAAATACAAGGTTGAAATATTATATAATATCAGTTTTTCAGTTCTTCAAATTTAATAATCTAAAATTGTTTTTTAAAATTTTCTTTTAATAATTCAAAAAGAATTCAGAAACAACCCAGGCATAAAAAAATAAAGCATTGACAACGTTACTATTTGCGGGGCTTTCCCACTGTGCCGGTACTAATTATACAAGTTTCCCAACACTTTTATTAGCATTATATAAAATAGTGATAGCAATTCTTTTGTTGTGAAATGCTGTGAGAATACCCTTAGCTTCTACTATATTAATATTTTGTTTTTATTTAAGTTGCTAACATTTTACAGTCCTAATTCTTTTGATAAAAGTGGAATTTGTTTAATTATTTTTTTTTTTTTTTATTTAATAGAAAATTAATTTAATTGCTTTTTGTATTAAGTAAATAATGTATTGAACAAGAAATTATTCTTTATTTTGCCATTGCTTTAAAAGAAATGCCCGAGCATATATCGACGTCATCATTTGAGGCCTGGCTAAGCAATTTCAAAATAAAAGTTTAATTTTTTTTTTATTTATTTTTTTATTTTTTTTTTTATTTTTATTTTTTTTTTTTTTATTTATTGAATAGAAATGTTAAAAATATAAAATTATAATAAATTTTTAAAGCTTGAAAGTTCTTATAATCTATACTTGGCATAACATAATTGTTGAGAGCCGGATTGGCAATTAAAGTGTATTTAAAAATTACTAGCAGCTTCCAGCGGTCAAAATTCGAATGCAATTTCTAGGCAGCTTTATTTTTCAACTTAGCCCATTCACAAACCAACACTTTTATGGTTTATTATTATTGTGAATGAAGATAACAAGCTCATTACCGAACACATTAACAAATTTAATAAAACACACATTGCATATGTATAATTTTATGCATGTGTTAGTAGCAACTTTAAATGCAATTTACTCAAAATAAAGGAAAAATTTAAAAATCTGTAAGTCTGCAAAACGGCTAAAAAGAAATACCTTTCAAATAATATACGTTTGGTCAAAATCGGGATAAAACGGTAGAACAAAACATCGGTTACAAGAAATCGTCTAGCCTATTAATATTATAGATTCTTAAGTTCAGGTAAAACTTGATTTGATTTAGTTTGTTTCTAATAAATTTTTAATTATTAAAAAGGTAAATATATATATATATTCCTATATTTCAGACAAGTTTCCATATCACAATATTCAGTGCCATTTAATATATTTACAACTTCATTAAAACTAAGTTTTGAGAATTTGAGTCTATACTCCCTGTAAATAGGACAAACTACGATGAAGGGGAACGTATTTTCGGTAGCATAGAGTACATAAGCCTAGTGAAGAATTTCTGAAGCACCTTGTGTTGAGGTCTAATAATTATTCTCTAGTCTTTATCATAAAACTTGTAGACTGTGACAAAAAATTTTAAACTGAAAGAGGTTTCATACAATAATTTAATTGGTAATATAGGTCGTAGAGTTGAGAACCTCTTGCATCGGAAAACAGATCACTAATTTCCTTTTATTTGAGTGAATCTATGGTTGCTTTCGAGTATTTTCATAATGGTGTCAACATATTCTCAGGGGCAAATTCAATGCTTGCGCATAGATTCTACCATTCTTCAGCCCAGTAAGTCTTCTTTTCTATATTTTTTTCAGCTATTAATATAGTCAAAGTGAAGCTTTAAGGTATTCAAATGTAAAGAGTTAAGACCAATTTCCAAGTATAGCATATAGTTGGGAGTGTTTTTTGGTAAGAGAAACATTTTTTTGATAAAAAATCGAAATTGTTTAACATCATCAAATTTCGAAAAACCTCCAATCTGGGCTCCACAAAACACAGTAGCATTAAAAATTATTAATTTGTTATTATTTCTTATTTGAGGATGATTTATGTACATAGATCATGTTGAGGCAATCGCCATTTTCGAGGTAGATAATTTATTTGTTGTATATTTTTTTTAAGTGATAAATTGTAATTGAGTTCAATTCCCAGATATATGTAGCTATTAACAATTTGTATGTTATCTTCTCCATAATGTCATTTAAGTTTTATAGATATTCAAGTACCGGTACGAAAAACGAGATTTTTTGATTTACTGAGGTTTGCTTCAAAACTCCATTGGTTGCAATACATGTAGAGCATATTAATTATGTTTTGAAGTTTTGTCGGTGAATCGGATAAAATGATTCCAAAACCTTTACTACGCCAGGAAGTACATCAGCTAAGTCAATTAGGTAGAGGGCAAAAATAAATTTAATTGCTTTAAGTAAATAATTTCTTGAACAAGAAATTACTCGTTATTTTGCCATCGCTTCAAAAAAAAATGCTCGAGCATATATCGACGTCATCATTTGAGGCCTGGCGTAGCACTTTCAAACTTAAAAGTACTCTTTAGAGTGCTTTGATGGAATTTGGCGACTGTTGCTTTCTGACTGGTAAATTAGAAAAGTTTAATTTCAGAGTTTTTTAATACACCTGGCGAGACTACTCGACATGAGGAGAAAAATCTACTTTTTATAAGTAAAGGGTCTAAAGACTCACAAATGTGTATTTTCGGAACCCAAATTCTTACCGTATAGTTTTCATAATTATGCACACGAATTTTAATATATAACTGAATAATATTTAGGCACCAAAAATATAAACGCAACATTAATATTAATATAAACAACTTTAAAAAAATATAAAAAGTTCTGCCTCCAACACAAATATTTTTTTTTAACAAACATTTCTGATAAAGTTCTATTTCAAGCCACTTTCATGATACAATTCGATGCAATTTAATTAAATTGTGCAAAGTTTAAACTTTGAATTCTTTGAGTTAATTTTTTATGTATAAAGTTATTTAACCTTTATAGAATGAATTGTCCTATATCGAGCTTTTCTTACGAAAAAAAATGTTTTTGTTAATTTCTGGGTCACTTATGTAAAATTTGGTATGTAAAAATGATAAAGAATTGTAAAGTAAATTCTAACTTGACCTTGTTTTAAAAATAGAACATCAAATTCATACCATTTCAAAAATGTACAATATATCCTAAAGGGTAAAAATAAAGGAACATAGCCCACCCAATCCAAATTCTAGACATTAGAGCAGACACAAAAGTTTAACTTTCGAATGTGTTAAACAAACTCACATGCATACATTCAGACACAAAGATAAGTTTCAAAGTTGTTCTGAGGCAGGACATAGAGATTTCATATATGTAAATATATATTTATATATATATAATTAAAGCAAATATTACGTAAAAAAGCAAAACACAGAAGTTTTTGTTTTAAACTTATGAAATAGATATTATTCGCATATGCATGTGGGGCATACATGCATATAGTAAACTTTAAACGAATGTTTTTTTCCATCACACATATACATACACAAAATATCTCGTCCCAAAGGTAGAGAAGAATCCAAGAATCATGCTCAGAAAGTAGCTAGATTTTTATACAGCAAAATTGTTTAACAGAGTTGTAAAAATTATTTCTTTTAACATTCATTTTTTTTAAAGCATACTTTAGAGGTTTAACGATAACCGTTTTTTTTTAGTTTCAAATTCGATATATTTTTCGTTTCAATACGTTCTTAGTTTCAATTTAATATCACGTATACGTTCTTCATCCTTAATAAGTTTAAATGAATTCATAGAGTTTTAGAAAATTTCGTTTATTTGTTTTCTTTATACTTTCCAATAGTAGTGTGTATGCTGTCTAAAAGTGTGTACGAGTGAATGAGGATGTGTGCAAAACATGTGGATGTTGAAAACGTTATTGTGTGGTGGTGGCAAAGTTTGATTATTTTCACAAAGTTGGTATGAATACTAGAGGCTGCTTGCTGCTTTGATTTTAGTATATTTTAAAGCATTCATTGAAGGTGAAAGTCATTCATACACTGGGTGAATGTACTGTTATTCCTAGATAGCATTTATAATGTCTGTCAACTGTTTTATCCTTTGCACTATATTATTTTAAATATTTGCAACTCCTTGGTGTTAAGGAATATATGTAAAGGTTAATGACTTTGTTTTGTAAGGTAAGGTAGGTATTTTAAAAGTTCAAGGATATTCCTAATAGAGTAAATACCCAAACAATACTCACATATAGAATACTTTCAGAGCTGATGATGATTGTATTATATTTCAAACATAATACGGTAAATGTACAATATTATGCAGTATATCTTCAAATAATACTGTGCTCAAATTAAAAGGGGACTTTTTCAGGTTAGTAGTACTGTGTTTGATATCTGTGCCAAATTTCCTGTCAATATCTGCATTGGTTTAATAGTGACGTTCGTTTTTGTAAACAACTAAAAATTATTTCAGCAGTTTTAATAATGACCAATTTTGTTGAACAAAGAAGTTCTATTAAATGTTGCTTGCGGAATGAAATTTCTGCTGCAGAAACGTTATGTTGCACGGCATGCGATGAGCAGGCTATATTGAAAAAAATATGTTTGCAAACAAATCCAAGAAGGCAGAGAAAGGGTTGAAAAGAGATAGCACCCCAGAAGAGAAATTACATTAACTGATGAACAACACATCAAGGAAATAAAGATTTAGCGAGTAAAACATATTTTCGGCCTCAAAAGCCTCAAACCCAGGTTGGTCGCGTCGCATTTACATATCTGAAACAATGCTATCTTACTTCCAGAACGGATTGGGACTTGTCAGTACAGGTGATTTGATTTGGATCTATGCCTACGAACCCGAAATAATTTACAAATCAAGCGAATATCGTGCGTTGAAGGATGAGCGAATTGAACACACCAAAATCGTTCAAAATTCGATGACAAGAAAACAGTTTTTTTTGGATTATAATGCTGTGGTGCATTATGAATTCCTTCCTCTGGTGTAAACATTAAACAAGTTATAATATTTGAGTGTTATGCCACATTAGTGTGAAGCTATTCACAAAAACATACCAGTATTATGGTAGACAACTCGAATCACATCGTTCCGAAACCACCATATTCTCCTGATTTTGCATCAAGTGACTTTTTAGGTCACCTATTTGAATCGACTGAGGAGATAACAGCCAAATCACTGGCCCTTTAACGGCCATTCCGCCAATATACTTTAATAGCTGTTAGGAGGATTAGAAAAGACGTTGACATAAGTATATTGTATCAGAGGGGGATTACTTAAAAGGTGATGAAATTGATTTGGAACTATATACAAGGATTTTTCATTTTATAATAAAAGTCACCTCTTCATTTGAACACATTAGAATATATTGCCTATATTTCTTTTGGTCAACTTATTACAACTCCAGATAAAATTAAAAATGGAGGAAACAACAACATTATTTGTTTAATGAAATCAAGAAATAAGAAAGTTATAGTTCGTCTAGGCCCATATACTATAATGAGTTTCGAGCAGAGTTCTTAGTCCAACTATAAGTATACAAGGGATGGAGAAAAATATACAAACCCAAACGAGATTACCATATCTTTTTGGATCGGTATAACAGAAATAGGGTCAGCAAAAATGGCAACACAAAACGGCTATCAGCAAATTTCTAAATATTAATTACGCAAAATCATCACTGGTATCACTTTTCCTAACATGTTTATTATATAATTTTTTTTTTTAAGAAATGAGAACTAAGCCACCTAAAATCCCTATCTTTTTTTTTAATTAACCAACACTCAGGGGATGCACCCTACAAATGCAGTGCATTGTGTTGATTTCAGGAAAATAGGTTATGGGAAGGAGGAGAGAGTAGTGTTTGTGGATATTTGACTTAAATTTTATTAGATTATAACTGTCAGGAAAGACATTTGCGGGGAGTTTATTCCACATACGGCTAGTTCGACTGATAAACGAATTCTCTCTGTAATGCGTTGTGCGGTCAACTGGACAAGAGACCACAAACGGATGTGATCTACTAGAGAAGCGGGTAGAGCGAACCGAAACTCGGGCACTTGGAATAAGTTCGCTAATCTCAGAAGAACATCTTCCATGGTAATATCTACAGTCCAGTAGCTCCAAAAGCTTCTGCCCATATATGGGAGTTGTATTCCATTTTCGGTCGGATGTAAGTGGTATAGATTTTAAGGAGATCAGAAGGAGTGAAGTAATTTTTACACCGTTTTAGAAAACCAAGAAACTTGAATGCTTCTTTCGACACTTGAAAAATCACTTGAACATCACATTGAATTCTCATGCCTAGAACATCAAGAGTATCAGATTCCTCAATACCTTTACCACCCATATATACAGATGACATTGTTAATTCCATGGTCCTATGGGTCAACATACAACACTGAGTCTTCAGCGCATTAAAATCAACTCTATTCGCTTTACCCCACTGGGAGATTGTTAACAGGTCTTGATTGAGTGTGTCATTCATTATCTGCCTTTTGCCCCCAACCTTGGCTTGGCCTACAGTTAAAGGAGAATGAATGACAAATGCTGTTGTCATCTGCGAAAGAGTATATAGAATTAAAAGTTTGACTAAGAAGGTCGTTCAGAAAGATAAGGAAAAGGGAAGGAGAATAAACGGAACCTTGGGGTACGCCTGAATTAAGCTGAGAACCCATCAATAACAACACGTATTGTTCGGTCTCTGAGAAAGTTCGATATAAATCGAGAGAAGTCATTACCGACCCCAAATGCAATAAGCTCTGATATCAACACACGATCGAATGCCTTGGAAATATCCAGAGCAACCACTTCACTTTCGCCAAAATTGCGAATGGATCTTAGAAAGTTAGGAGTATAAAAATTAGCAAGCATACTTTCTATAGTTATTGGTCTACATTTTATTTAACAGTCGTTTGCTTCCAATTCCAAGCTATTAATTGAGGCTCTTCACTTTCGTTTGACTTGTTCGGCCGTCTTTTACTTTTGTTTCTTGTAATTGAGCCGATACGATGGGTGCTATTTATATTTCGGGAACTGGTAACACTAACGTCAATAGCTAAAATCTAGCAGCACCATAATAAAATTTGATATATTTTAGCATAAACGCGCTCACAACGTTTTGATGTACAAGTGCTATTTGTTTTGTTTACAGTGAGTTAAGAAAATCAATTTGGACAAAAAATGGAAATTTTAAGAGACGTGGATTATCTCAACAAGAATGTGTGGATGAACTCAGTTCTTTGCATGTCGATAAAGCACCATCAAAAACCACAGTATATCGCTGGTATAGTGAATTCAATCGTTCTTGTAGTTCGGTCGCCGACGAATTCCGTGAAGGTCGGTTGTTGTGCCACAAAACATCAATGCAGTAAGCGAACTGATAATGCATCGTCATGATCACATATTGTGAGATAGAGGCATCCTTGCACATTAGTTCCACTTCAATAAATTCCATTTTGCATGAACACTTAGTTGTAAAAAAAATTTGTTCTCGTTGGATATCCCATAATTTATCAATCGCTCAAAAAAAGGCTCGCGTCGATTGATGTAAGGAAATGATAAAAAAAAGTTCGACCGTGGTGCTTCAAAAGACGTGTATAAAACCGTGACAGGGTATATGCGTATGAGCCGGAAAGAAAACAGCAAACGACCGTGTGGGTATTCCAAGACGAGATAAATCCAACACAAGTTTTTCGTGGAAAAAGCACAGTTGCGCTTGAGCAACGTAGGACGTTCAATTCTGAGTGGTACACGACCATTTGTTTGCCGGAAGTCTTCGGAGAAATTCGTAAAACCAACCGCCGAAGACGAATCATTCTCCATCATGACAATGCGAGCTCTCACACATCTCGTCAAACAGGTGTATTTTTGGGCATTCAAAACATCGAATTGATGACTCATCTTCCGTACAGTCCTGATATGGCACACAATGACTTCTTGTTCCCGAATATTAAAGGTAAACTGATAAAAGTGATCATCAAGGGGAATAATCGGAAAAACAATAAAGACATTTTCATTTAAAAAATGTTTGTTATTATTTTCTATTCCCGAAATATAAATAGTACCCCTCTTATCTATATAATGTTTTAAGACATTTTTGTTTTTTATTTTCTAACGATAAAAAACATAAGAGGGTCATATAACAACTACCCAGATTTGAATAGAGATGGTGCAGCTGCAACAATGGTACTGCAAGTAATATACACGAAGGCAGTTCCAGAACAACCAGACCTAAACACAACAAATTTGGGAAGAGTTTTCTTCATTTCTGAATACCATTAGCTCCATACACTTTTCCCAGTGATATCCAATAGCTTCGATGCCCTGTTCATAGCAAGATCTGTCCAGCTCCATAAAATTGTCATCTACCGCAGAATCCACCTCTTCATCATTGCTAAATCTTTTACCACTGAGCTACTTTTTTTTTAGTTTGAAAATAGAAAATAATCCGAAGGAACTTAATCTGGCGAAGAAGGTGCGCGATGAAGAATTCGAGCTTTAATTCATGGATTTTGGTCATCGCAATACTGTATGTCTGAACTGGTGCATTGTCTTGATGTAACAACGCTTCCTTTTTCGACAAATGCGAACTTTTTTTTTGATTTCATCACTTAAACACTGCGGTAAGTTAGCATAATACTTGTTTTTTTCTTTTTGAAGGTAACCAATAAAAATTATCCCACGCGCATCCCAAAAAACATACGCCATAACCTTGTTTGTAGATGGAACTGTTTTCGCCTTCCTTGATCTCTATCTCCCATTTCAGTGCGCTGTTTTGACAGTTCCTTTGCCTCAGGTTTGAAGTGGTTGAACATCGCCAAACACTGTATTGACACATCTTCACGACGCACTGTGGCTCAAATTTTGATTTCATTGGCCAAAAGTCAAATTTTTTTTTGTCATCGATTTTTAAAATTTTTACTCCTTTTTGTAGCTTATATATCCAGATTAAGGTAGCCAAAAAATTAGGTTAAACTATTGATAATTGTGGGCGTGGCAAGCTGTCAAACTCAACTGTTTTTTTTAATTCAGCAAAAGGTGTTTTTTTTTTTGTTTTTTATCAAAAATAAATGGTTACTACTCGCAAGCTATCATCGATATTGGCCTGCGGTCTTTTTTATAATGTTAGTAGGATTATAGTCTTTAGTTTTTGTAAGTAGTCACAGTTCTAACGTTTGATATTAGGGGCGTTATGAAATATTTATGAAACCACTATATTTTTCTCAAATTTAAACTTTAGTGGAATAGAACTTCTAAAGGAAGTAAGGGAACAAGAAACGTATACCACCCGGAGAAAGGCGAATGTATCCTGTTTAACCCCATATATACTTTTGCACCCCCCACGAGCCCCCGGTAGAACACTTTTTTCATTTTAATGAAATTACTCTAAAAAAATTACTCTAAAAAAAATTTTGTTTTTTTACTTTAGACTACGTAAAAGTAAAATAATTAAATAAAATACCTGCGAAAGGGTTTATTGGCTTTGTTTTGATCAGCAAAAAAATAAGTCATAAAATGATCACAATAGGTTCTACAGTAAACAAATGATCTCTTTCTTAATTTACCTGTTGTCAAATTTAAGGGTCAACCAAAGTCATAAACAATTTTATAAGTTTGTCAATAATCGCGTCACTAAACCACTAAAGATAAAAAACCACCCCATATTGGCGAGAAACTAATTAGTTTTACCTGATATTGAAGTCTGGATAACAAGTGCAGTTTTGTTCAATTTAAGTACTACCTGCTATGAAATTAAAGATCAATGTGTGAATAACATGTACCTAAAAATGTATAAAATGACGGATTCTATAAGGGATTACTCAATAATAAGTTAATACTTCAAGTGTACGGACGTATATTCGCAAGTGATAAAAAGTGATAAAAAAGTGATAACAAACGCAAATAAAAATATTGAGAAAAATATGGAGAACTTTAGTTATAAAGAACTGGCCGAAGAGTATTTTCGAAACAAAAACCAGGAAGATGTTCTTAGTTACGTTAAAATAAAATTAAACTTAAATTCGTCTAGTACCGAAATACAAGAGCAATTATCTAATTTCGTCAAAGTACTAAAAAAACGATTGAAAGAAGTTAACTACTGTAAACAAAAGTTTTATAATAAAAGTGCAAACTGGTTAGAAGGCCAACTTAATGTTGGTGGAGAAACAGCAAAGCTAGATAAGGCTGGAAGACCACGCAAATCATTGGACAACTGCAGCGATAGATCTAAGAGGCGGAAACTTAAAAATTTTAACGAGGAAATTGGTTCTACAAATATAAAAGAATCTTTTCTACATCAATTACGAGCACAAAACCAATTAACAAAAGTGGATATCATTGAAAAAACTTGTAATGCTAGTCCAGTGAGAACAAAGCGAATTCTTAAAAGTATACCAACTCCGAGCGATGCAAAACAGTTCACAAATGAGGAGGCATTAGCATTATTTCTGGATTTGAAATTAACAAAACACCAATATATTCAGCTCAGATTGCGTGCGAATGAAAAAGGCTCAAATATGTATCCAGCATATCATCACATAACAGCTGCTAAAATAGACTGTTTGCCATCAAAGGACACTATTACAATCACACCAATTTCGGCAGAAGTACAACTACAATCTTTACTTGATCACACAGCCAAACGCTTGCTACAATCAATAACAGGAACTGAGTTAGAGAAATATGGAAACACAAAGTTAATTCTATTTTGTAAATGGGGATGTGATGGTTCTTCGGGACAAAAACAATACAAACAAGTTGTATGTGAAAATATTTCGGACTCAGATATGTTCATGGTATCATTTGTACCATTGCGATTGAAAAAGATTTTGGAAGATTCGGAGCCTTCGAGTAGTACAACGCAAACAATGGATATTTGGAAAAATGAGACACCATCTTCTACGAAATACTGCAGGCCAATCAAATTTGAATTCAAAAAAGAAAGTCATGATGCCATTAACAAAGAAGTTAGTGATATCAAGGCCCAAATAGCAACACTACAGCCATTACAATTACAGTTAGATGGGCAGCAAATTGAAGTAAGCTACCAATTAGTGCTGACAATGATAGATGGAAAAGTAGGTCAGGCTTTGACTAACACGAAGGCTGCATCCAGCTGCATTATATGCCAAGCAACATCAAGCTAATTAAACCAAGTCCCGACAAAATCATTCGATAATACCGATGCCTTCGAATTTGGATTATCACCACTACATGCAAGAATACGACTTATGGAACACATACTAAAAATCAGTTATGATTTGGATTTCGGGCCTTCAGGATCAATAAGAAACAACGAAACCAACAAAGAGTTAAGAAGTTCAAAAAAGAAACATGTTCAAGATGAATATCGCAAATTTGGATTGATTATAGATCAGCCAAAACAAGGGTCAGGCAATACAAATGATGGCAATACCGCAAGAAGATTCTTTTCAGATCCAGAAACAGCATCTGAAATAACAGGAGTGGATTTAAACCTTATTTTCAGATTTAAAATAATCCTAGAAGTACTTGCGTGCAATGAAGAAATTGACTCTAGAAAATTTGGAGATTATGCTAAGGAAACTGCAAAAATATATACAACCAACTACCCATGGAGAAATATGTCTGCAACAGTCCACAAAATCCTTTATCATGGAGAAGATGTCATTAAATATCATTTGGTGCCACTTGGAGATCTATCAGAGGAGGCTCAGGAAAAAAGGAACAAGGATTACAGATTTTATAGACAGCACAATACTAGAAAAATGTCACGAAATTCCACAAATGAAGATCTATTTAATATATTATTGGCAACGTCAGATCCGTTCATCTCCAGTATTCGAAATCAATGGAAAGTGGAACATCGGGATTTAGATGAAGAAGCCAAAAAACTACTAAAGAACAGAAATAGCACAGAACAAAATATGGAATATTTGCAATCAATATTTGAGTCTAATGAATAATAATTATAATTGCCTTTCATTGTTATTTAAGTACGAAAAACATAGTATTAGTAAAAAATAATAATAAACAGAACCTACCATTGTTACAAATGCTATTTAAATCTATTGCAGTTTTTATTCTTAAAAGGTTTCCCACATATGAATGCAATGTTTTAATAGATAAGAAAGATTCAAAAAATAAGAACCCATATTTTCATATCAAAATTAAAAAAAAAATTAGAATCATTGCGCTAATGTTTAGCAGATTTATTTAGCTAGTGTAACAAATTAGGCAGCAAACACTAATAAATTTTTCTGTAGTAATAATAATATTCCTTGAGTGTCAGCAAATTGCAAATTTGATAGCAAACATTTTTAATTTTTTAGTAATACTAGTTAAATTTCTAGTGAATTTTACTATTTTGTTGCGTGTAAAAATTTTTTTGAGTGTAAAAATTTTTTTGAGTGTAAGCATTAAAAAAATTTCATTATTACAAAAAATGTTTATAATAATTATTTAACTCCAAATATGACACTTTCTAATAAATAAAAATAAATAAAAAAAAAACATATATCACGCTAAAAGTTAAAAAAAATCAAAAGTTAAACTTTGACCTAGAATTCCTTAAAAAGTACTCAATCAATTTAAATGAAATTCACACTGAGTCAAGATCAACTATCTATCTATCTATTAAAAAAAACAGTACTAAAATATTTTGATCGGTTCAAAAGTTACAGAATTTTGGCCAATGAAAAATGATTTTCAGCCACTGTGCGACGCTATTTTTGTTTTATTGTGAACAAATGCGGCACCATCTTCCGGACAGCTTTCTCATCTCCAAATTTTCGGCCAATATACGATATATAGCTCTTTTTAAATTCCTATAATTGCATGTAGCTTACGCACCTTCAGCCGACGATCATCCAGTACCATTATGTGGATTTTATTAACCATTTCTGGCGAGGCCATTTGAATTGGTTGACCACTACGGTGTTCGTCTTGCTTTTAAAAAGGAAAACGAGCGGTGAAATAAAAGCTGAGTTTAGTAAAGTACAAGGGGAGTCTGGGCCACCAGAAATGGTTAAAATAAATCTGCGATAGGCAAATGAGTGAGTAGAGATTAAAAGTACGTGAGATTGATGACAGTGTAACCACCAAACTTGCACGGTTACAAAAATATTTTGACAAGAGAAAGCTTTCTTGTTATTTAATGCTAAGGACTTTTAATATGACCCTCGCATAAACTTACAATAAATAATACGGAGTTGTCCCAGAAAGAATTTTCAAAAACCAAATCAGCACATTTAAAATTGTCATTTCTAGAGTTCTGATGTCGCTGGGTGGTTATAAATGTTGAATTTTAACTGATATAAATTAGCATTCTAGTCAATTTTTGCTTTCCCTCTATTTGTCTCCATCATTTTGATGTACTTTAACTAGCTCTGTCTTTTTCTACTTCTTATTACAAAATACAATTTCGTAATACTTAATTACCGAGTATGTCATTCTAAGCGCACATTAAATCATTTCTAAAAGCAATAATGTTAAACTTCAAACTTTATTGAACTTTCTGGCAGTGCTATGGAGACAAAACAAAAACCAATTTAAAGCAGAAATCACTAAAACAAAGAAATATTTTTAAACAGTGTATCCAAACTCTTCAGTAACGTTGAGCAATTTTAAATGAAATTATACCCAAGCAACATTTCATTACTCAAAAAGGAGTAAATTCTGGAATATGTAAATAACAATATATTTGCTTTTTTCATGTTATTTTTTTTTTTTTAATGTCAGCATACAGTTTTTCAAAATGTGTGGAAATTATATAAAATCGAACAAGCAGTATGTACTAAAAAATTACTTTCAAAAAAATCAGTTTCTCAGAAACTATATACAGTGGCTCACAGCTTATTTCGTGTGAGCAACATTTTTGAAAAGCATGGTATAAAATTTATATATTTTGTTCTGAACTAAAAAAACGTATAATGCAGTTACATAGATAATTTAGTTATCAATACGAAACAAAAAAAAAAGTTTTACAAAACAAACAATATTCAACGTTTTATTGTACAAAGAACAAAAACATTCAGAATTCTTAGGTCACAGCTTATTTCGTGTGTTGATTTGGGATGCTGAAAAATAAAATAAATAAAAATAAAATAACTGTAAATCAGAACATGAACAAAGAAGACTTTAGAAGTAGTGTATGTTTCAAAAACAATGAAAATCAGTTGTGTTTTAGCGATATTTCAACATGGGTCGACGCACTTCAATAGAAAATCGCGAGTTAATTATTAAACATTTTCAGAGCGGAAAAACACAAAAACAAATTGCTGATATTGTCGATTTGAGTCCATCTACGGTGCAATATATAATTCAGCGTTTCGTGCGTGAAAATCGCCTGCATAACAAGGGCCGGCAGGCTCCTAACAAAATCTTTAATGGTCGTGATGAGAAGTGGATTTTAAGAAAGTTTAAAAAAGAGCCATTGTTAAGCACTCCAGCTGTGACAAAAGAGGTTGAAATGTTTCTAGGAAAAAAATGTCATCCAGAGACGGTGCGTAGAGTTTTAAGGAATTCAAATTTTAATGGGCGAACAGCACGGAATAAGACTTTTATAAATAAGAAAAATAAAAAAGCGCGTTTGAAATTCGCAAAAGACCATCTAAACATGGATAATTCTTTCTGGGATTCAGTTATTTTCGCTGATGAAAGCAAATTTAACCTTTTTGCATCAGATGGTAAGGCATATGTATGGCGACAAGCAAATACTGAACTCCAAACAAAAAATTTACGTGAGACAGTTAAACATGGTGGCGGGCATGTAATGGTTTGGGGCTGTATGTCGTCAGCAGGCGTTAGTAGATTGGAGTTTATAGATTGGAGTTTATAGATTGGAGTTTATAGTATAAATTTCCAAAAAAAAAAAAAAAAAAAAAAAAAAAAAAAAAAAATAAAAAAAAAAAAAAATATATAAATATATAAATATTTTTTAGAAAATTTTAATTTCGTATTTTTATAATTAAACAAAGTTATTTTACGACTGGAAAATTTTTTGGTTTCCTTGAAAAAAAAAAAATAAAAACAAGTAGGAAAATTATAGTCGGTCTAGACCGATTATGAGATACCTTATACCATACGTTTAGAGAATTGGTCTTAGGTCCAACTAATTGAGTATCTATAATATTAATAGGCTAAGCGATTTCTTGTGACCGATGTTTTGTTCTACCGTTTTATCCCGATTTTGACCAAACGTATATTATTTGAAAGGTATTTCTTTTTAGCCGTTTTGCAAATTTACAGATTTTTAAATTTTTTCTTTATTTTGAGTAAATTGCATTTAAAGTTGGTACTAACACATGCATAAAATTATATATTGCTATGTGTGTTTTATTAAATTTGATAATGTGTTTGTTAATGAGCTTGTTATCTTCATTCACAATAACCAACCATAAAAGTGTTGGTTTGTGAATGGGCTAAGTTGAAAAATAAAGCTGCCTAGAAATTGCTCTCGAATTTCGAGCGCTGGAATCTGCTAGCTAAAATAAGTATAACCCAAATGTGAATGGAATTTTTATTAATTTTTTTTTACCTGCTGATTTGAAAAAGTTTATATCGTATGCTATATCTACATGGGGCATTTTTCCAAAAAGATATACAAGAGAAAGTTGAGAATAATCTTTGAAATGTTTTTGTTTTTTGATAGTTTTAAGGAAAGATCGGGAAGCAGCTTTATATGGGGGCTATGAATATGAATCTTCCTATAGGGTTTATTTTTGGACCACTGAGTAATGAATATAATAAACACACATAAACCAAATTTGAATATTGTGGCAATTTAAGTCGATCTCATAGGGGTCGTTTGTAAGGGAACTAGGTCTGAACATGCACCGATTTTTACCAATTTAAATAGCATTCGTCCTATGGCCGATAGAAGCTTACATGCCAATTTCATATATTCATATTTGCGACCTGTTGTTTGATTATAAGGTTTGCACGGACACACAGACAGACGGACAGACGCACAGACGAACATCGCTAAGTCCACTCAGAAAGAGATTCTGATTCGATCGGTACAATAAAAGATGGGTATAAGTCAAATATTTTTGGTAGTTACAAACATCAGCACAAAGTCATTATACCCAAACGATATACTGATGTAGGGTATACAAATTTGCGACCCCATATAGTATATATATTCCTGACCCTTATAATAATTCGAGTCGATATAGAAATGTCCATCTCCGTCTGTCTGTCTGTCCGTTGAAATCACGCTCATTCTCTTTAGCTGGGTAAAATTAAGATAATATTGTTTATTATTTCGAGCAGGTTGATATTTAAAATGAGGTAAATCGGGCATCACTGAGCCAAGTATATGGAGATACCTCTAATCAAATTGTTTACCCCTTCAAATATTTTGTTTATATTTGTAAATAGTATAAAAAGACCAGATAAAGGGTGATCCATTTCGAGGTTCCCTACTTTTTTTAAAGAAAAAAAAACACAGAAAGTTCAAATTTAATGGGGAATGTTTATTATCATTTGAAAGAACATTCTTTAGCATTTATTTTTTGAAGATTATGTCTATCAAATGTTGGCCGCGACTACGTCTCAGATGGTCCATCCGTTGAGTCCAATTTTCGATGACTCGTTCGGGCATTTCGACTGGTAACTGGCGAATGACACGCGTGATGTTTTGTCCGCATAAACTTTAGACTTTACATATCCCCACAGGGAAAAGTCTAACGGTGTGATATCACACGATCTTGGTGACCAATCGACCGGCCCAAAACGTGAAATTATCTGCTCACTGAAGTGTTCTCTCAATAAATCCATTGATTGATGCCCTGTGTGGGAAGTGGCGCCGTCTTGTTGAAACCAAATGTCGCCGAGATCACGAGCTTCAATTTCAGGCATCAAAACGGTCGCCATTGACGGTTACGTTCTCACCGGCATCATTTTTGAAGAAATATGGACCAATCACTGCGTGCTGGACGTGGTCTATTCGGTCGAATATTATCCAATAATGAATGCTGGATCTCAAGATGGGCAATGGTGTTGCTAATAGTACACTCAGTAGGCCGATTATGTTGACCATAAGTTGAGCGAAGTGCACGAAACACATTCTTCACAGAACGTGAATTTTCGTAATAAAGTTGAACGATTTGTAAACGTTGTTTAGGCGTAAGTCTTTCCATGATGAAATGCCAAACAATACTAAACAAAAATAACAAGACAGCATGACACGACTCACACGTGATCTGTCAAAAAAAGGCTATTGAAAAAAGTATCTATACTTGGATCACCCGGTATAAGTCAAAGATTCGATAGAGCCGAATTTAGCACTCTTACAAATTTTAAAAATCCCCCGTTCAAATATTCATATTAGCTAATAACACTGGTCTACAAATTTAAAAAAAACAAGCAAGAAAATTATAGTCGGTCTAGACCGACTATATGATACCCTATACCATGCGTTTAGAAACCCTATCTCTTAGGCCCAACTAACTGGACATAGAAAATAAGCAAAAACCAAATTTGAGTGGGATTTTTATTAATTTTTTTGGCTGCAGATATGAAAAAGTTCATATCGGATGCTATATCTATATGGGGACTAGGTCCAAAAATGGACCGATCCTGATCATGTTTCGTAAAGTCTCTTGTATTTTGCAAAAATATATACAAACAAAATTTGAGAAGAATCAGTGCAATATTTTTGTTTTTTAATAGATTTAAGTGAAAATCGGGAAGCAGCTCTATATGGGGCCAAAGGGATCATTTTTGGACTACTCATTAATGGATGTAATGAACGCATATAAACCCAATTTGAGTAAGATCTATATGACAATTTGGATCATATGACAATTTATGTCGATTTCATAGGGGTAATTTGTAAGGGGGCTAGGTCTGAACATGGACCGATTCTCACGAATTTCAATAGCGTTCATCCCATGGCCGATAAAAGCTTATATACCAAATTTCATCAAAATATATTCATATTTGCGACCTGCAGTTTGATTACAAGGTTTACATGGACACACAAACGGACGGACGGACGGACGGACATTGTTAAATCAACTCAGAAAGTGATTCTGATTCGATCGGTATAATTAAAGATGGGTCTAGGTCAAATATTTTTGGTTGTTACAAACAGCAGCACAAAGTCATTATACCCAAACCACATAGTGGTATAGGGTATAATGACTGCAAAAACGAAGAATGTTTTTTAACTAATCTGGGTGCGCTGAATTCGAATCTGGCTTTGCTTTGTGTGTGGTGAATATTTGGTTGGAAAAAAGGAAATGCAATATCAGAATCATTAAAATATGCATATTTACATTTTGGTTTTGGTGTCAGAAATTTGGACAAACTGTGGACACCAACAATGTTTTGCAACAGTTGCAGAACTGTTTTATCAAATGGCAAGAAGATATATTTCGATTTTTCAATTCCAGTACTTTGGAGAGAGTCAAGTAACCACCAAATCGATAGTTATTTCTGTTTAACAAAAGTTGCTGGCTTCAATAAGAAAAATCGAAAAAAATATTACTTACGCGAATGTCCCATCTGTTACCAAACCAGTTCAACGTCCACCAAATGATCCATTACCGAAACATTTTTCACCAGCAGTGGTAGTTTGTATGAGACTGATGATGAACGCCATTTAGTGACTCAAGCTGAGCTGAGTGATCTAATTCGGGATTTACATTTAAAGAAGCAAGACGCAGAATTACAAACTTCACGCATGCAGCAGTGGACAAAAGTAACAATCTATAGAGATAGAAGCTTGGCTACATATTTTGAAAAGCAACACTCTATTCTATACGGTACTGATGTTGATGGTTTATTTCAAAAAATGAACCAGCCATATGACAAAACTGAATAGAGATTATTTATTATTGGCTCTAAATACAGTTTAAAGGCTCTTCTTTTGCATAATGGGAATGAAAAACCATCCATACCAATTGCTCATGCCATTAATACAATGGAAAATTACGAATCAATGACTGAAATTTTGACATTACTCAAATACAACGATCATAAATGCTGCACCATCCTTGTCCAAAGACGTCCATCTTTGCAGCGGCGGAAGAAGAAAGTCTTTTGGATCAATTAATGGTTTATTTGAAATGTTTTTTTCCTGCTGAATACTCAGTTCTTTTTGGCAACTCTGTTCTGACGTAATGGCGACATGTAGTGAGACTATGCTATAGACAAAGGAAACAACAATATTTTGTGAAATCTCCTTGCATACCAGTCAACAAACCAATGACCTGAAATAAATAAATTTACAGTTATTTACGATGGTCTGTACTAAAGGGTGATTTTTTAGCTATTATCTTTTTGGCAACACTGGTTTAAACAGCTGACGCACGTTTCGTGTTTTGTTTCATTGTCAAACATCTTCAGTTTGGTCTATAATTTAACCATGAATCGTCTTACAAACGAACAACGCTTGCAAGTTATTGAATTTTATTATCAAAATGCGTGCTCTGTTAAGAAAGTTCATCGCGCGCTGCTTCCATTTTATGGTCAGTTTAATCGACCCGCTGAAGCGGCTATTCGGGCTATTGTGACTAGATTTCGCACCAAATTTACATTGTTGGACATTAAACCACCAACACGCTTACGTACAGTACGAACTGAAGAAAATATCGCAGATGTATCGGCCAGTGTTAATAATGACCATCAATTATCGATTCGTCGCCGTTCGCAGCAATTGGGCCTCTGTTACTCAACAACGTGGAATATTTTGCGGAAGGATTTAGGTGTGAAGCCTTTCCAAATACAGCTGATGCAAGAATTGAAGCCGAACGACCTACCGCAACGTAGAATTGTTGGTGAATGGGCTCTTGGAAAGTTGGCCGAAGATCCACTTTTTTACCGAAAAATTGTGTTCAGCGACGAAGCTCATTTTTGGCTCAATGGGTACGTAAATAAGCAGAATTGTCGATTTTGGTGTGAATATCAGCCAGAAGCATTGGAAGAGCTACCAATGCATCCAGAAAAAGTCACAGTTTGGTGCGGTTTATGGGCTGGTGGCATCATTGGACCGTACTTCTTCAAAGATGATGCGAATCGTAACGTAACTGTGAATGGTGAGCGCTACCGAGAGATGATATCCAACTTTTTTTTTGCCCAAAATGCAACAGCTTGACTTGCATGACATGTGGATTCAACAAGACGGTGCCACATGCCACACAGCACGCGCAACAATGGACTTATTGAGAGGCGAGTTCGGTGAACATTTTATTTCACGTTCGGGACCGGTCAATTGGGCGCCTAGATCGTGCGATTTAACGCCTTTAGACTATTTTTTTGGGGCTATGTTAAAGCTCATGTCTATACAGACAATCCCGCTTCAGTTGACGCATTGGAAGACAACATTGAAGCATTTATTCGTATGCCAAAATTGGACTAAGCGGATGGACCATTTGAGGCGCAGTCACGGTCAACATTTGCATGAAATAATCTTCAAACATTAAATTATATGGAACGTACTATCGATTCAAATAAAGATTTCATGCATTTTTCTGAATTTTATGTGCTTTTTTTTGGAAAACTTTCCTATAGCTCTTAAAAAATCACCCTTTATATATTCAAAGAAATTTAAATCACACACTTTAAGGTCATCACACACCTTAAGGTCATCATATGCTAAAATCAAAGAAGGCATATTTGTTGGCCCTCAGATCAGGAAGCTATTGAATGATGACAATTTTTCACAATGTTTATTGGAGAAAGAATATGCAGCCTGGAAATCTTTCAAGAGCATCGCGGACAGGTTTCTTGGAAAAAATAAGAGTGAAAACTACAGACAAATTGTTGATGAATTATTGAAAAATTATCACGAATAAGGTGTACGAATGTCTTCATTCGCATTTCGATTTTTTTTTCACAAAACCTAGTGCGGCGAGATCAACAAGGGGAGCGAGCTCACCAAGATTTAATGAAAATTGAAAGAGAGACTGAGAGTCTTTTGCTGGACTCTAATACGTGAAACCGAACCAACAAAATGCAAAAGACGTTCAAATAACGCCATTCGTTTTTGAAAATTAATTGATTTTTAAATAAAGTAGTAATTTTTTATGTAAAAACGAATAAAAACATTTTTTTTTAATCTCGAAAACCTGACGTGATAGAGAGAAACCAATTTAAGATTCGAATTCAGCCCACTAAATTACCCTGGGAAAGATATTTGGTTGCTACAGTCCAAAACCTTGTTGACTAGTGTAATTAAACATTTTAAAAAATCACTGGAACGTATAAATATTCGTCAATATAAAACAAATCAATAAGAAATTTTTAAAAGTCTCATCAACAAAACAATGTTTATATCGGGAAAGCTAAGCGTCGCAAAGCAAATATAGTTGAATTTTTGGTCCCTCTCAGAAATATATCATCCTAATTAAAGACTAACTGTTCCATTATTTTTTTTCAATTTAATTCTCATAAAAAATTTTTTTTTTAATTTAAATTTCATAATTTAATTAAAAAGAACGCTTTCTTAAAAAAGTTTTTCATCATTTTCCACGGGCGTCTTAGCCGCGTTATAACTACTCGTACGGTATACACAGTGGTGCAAAATTGAGCCAATGTCTTAAACAAAGTTCGTAACTCAATTTTTTTTTTTTTATAGTTTTTATTAAATTATTTCTAAACTTTTTGCTAAATTACCAATATGCTTCTATAGAAAATATAAAACAATAACAAAATATTTATTCATAACTTAAGTTTATAAAAAACAAAACGTTCTCCATTTCAAAACATTTTTTTTTCTTCAAATGATCCATCTTATTTGGCTTATGCCCGTTTTCTCAATAGGCGATTATCTTTTTTCCCAACGAGAAACTGTCGATTTAAGAAATTTGGTTTTCTCAATGTCTGGTTTGCTTCTATTTTGTCGCAAAGCTAACCGGCACTCATCTGCCAATTATTTATTTATCGTACAGATAAATTATTCTCCCAACTTTCATTTCTTTTTTGAGAGGCATTGCCAACTGAAAATAATTCTCCCAACTTTCATACGTATTTTGAGAGGCATTGCCAACTGAAAATAATGGATTTGTCGGTACATTGAGAAAACTAAAATTGTTAACAGGCAGTTTATCGGTACAATAAATTTATTTCCTGGTTAAGTAACAGCCAGTTTGACGATACATTGAGAAAACCGGCATTAGACTGATAAAGTTTAGCCTCAGGAATTTTGACCCATTCAGCCTGAACCTTCTCCCACAGCGCATTAATACTTTTCGGAGCTTCTTCGTATTCTGCCAGCCAGCGCTTTAAATAAGCCAACAGGTTTTCGATCGGGTTCAGATCTGGACTCTATGGTGGCCACCTCCATTACCTCAAACACATGATAACTAAGCCAATCCTTGACAACTTTTGCAGAATGTTTCGGGATAGATAGTAAGCCATATTTTAGCAAAAAAAATGTAAACCGTTTTCTGACGGGGAATTCATAAAAGAAGCTTTCTTGGAAATGTCAGATTCGCTTTTCAATGATTTCAAAAACAAGGCTGAAATAAATGCTGCAATAAAAAATCTACAATTATCTCGAAATTCTGTGATGCGACGGATTGAGAAAATGAGTGAAAATATAAGAGAACAGTTATATAACGACATTAAAGGATGTTCTTGTTTTTCCCTTCAATTGGATGAATCCACGGATATACGTGATACAGCACAATTGCTCATTTATATTCGTATGGTTTTTCAAGATAATACATCAAAAGAAGAATTATTGGGTATGATTTCTCTGAAAGGAAGGACTAGAGGCGTAGATATATTCAACTCGTTTAAAAACTTTGTCAATAATTTGAAACTACCAATTTGTAAATTAGTTTCAATGACAACGGACGGAGCAGCAGCAATGATTGGCCGTAAAAATGGATTTATCACTCTGAGCCAGCATGATGACGAATTCCCAAGTTTTTTGAGCTTCCACTGCATAATTCACCAACAAGTGTTAGCTAACAAAAGACTAAATACAAAGGAAATAATGGACATTGCATTTAAAATTGTCAATTCGATTCGAGGCAGTTCACTCAAGCGGCGTCTCTTCCAATTGCAACTTGATGAAGGACAACCAGAATTATTATTACATACCGATGTCAGGTGGCTCAGTAGAAGTAAATTCATGCAACGATTTCGCGATTTATTACCTGAGATAAAAGTTTTTCTCGGAGAGCAAGATCAAGAATGCGCAAATTTAAATGATGAATCTTGGCTCAGTGATTTAGCGTTTCTTACAGATTTTACGTCGATATTAAGTGATTTAAATTTAGAATTGTAAGGAAAAAATAAGACAATAATTGAAATGATCAGTAGCATTAATGCATACAAATCAAAATTTATTATGTTAATAGAAGATCTTCAACAAAGTAATTTAAATAACTTTCCAAATATGTCCGATCACTTACAAAAACATCAAAATTGTAATTATAACATTGAAAAATAAATTGCAGAAATTAAAAAGGTGATTGATAATTTTGGGATCAGATTTCAAAATTTTGAAAAAGTTAAAGATATTGTGCAGTATCTGTATTTTCCTTTTAAAAGGGATTTAAATGTAAAAGATATTGCCGCAAAAATTTCAGACACCTTTCATATGAAAAAAAACGCATTAGAAAACGAAATTTTAACCATGCAAAACGATTTAATCCTACAATCCAAAGAACTTGAGGACTTTTGGAAATTTGTTAATAGGGAAACATATCCATATCATGTTTTGGGTCCACATACTTATGTGAATCTGCTTTTTCTTATTTGAAATTTACAAAAAATAAACATCGTTCCCTATTAACGGATTCCCATACAGAAGACTCACTAAAATTAGCTTTGTCTGCATACACACCGAATTATGAACGGTTGGTTGAAGATATGCAGACGCAAACCTCCCATTAATTAAAATTAATATGTATTTTTTTTTTTCAAGTAATAAATACGATTAATAAAAATTATCAAGTTGGTTTTACTATGTAGATCGCGACACATTTTTGAGATAAAAAGTCGATCTTAGGCACATACAAGTTGACCACTCCTGCCCTATACCTATGTAGTTTGGGTATAATGACTTTGTGCTGCTGTTCGTAACTGCCAAAAATATTTAACCTAGACCCATCTTTTATTATACCGATCAGCTCAGAATCACTTTCTGAGTCATTTTAGCGATGTCCGTCCGTCCGTCTGTGTGTCCATGTAAACCTTGTAATCAAACTACAGGTCGCAAATATGAATATATTTTGATGAAAATTGGTATATAAGCTTTTATCGGCCATAGGATGAACGCTATTGAAATTAGTGAAAATCGGTTCATCTTCAGACGCAGTCCCCATACAAGTGGCCGCTATGAAATCGTCATAAATTGCTTGCCATAAGATCCAAATTATCATATAGATCACAGTCAAATTGGGTTTGAATGTGTTTATTATATCCATTAATCAGTAGTCCAAAAATAATCCCTATAGGAAAATTCTTAGTCATAGGCTCCATATAGAGCTGCTTCCCGATCTTCACTTAAATCTATCAAAAACAAAATATTGCACAGATTTTTCTCAAATTTGGTTTGTATTTCTTTTTCCAAAATATAAGTGACTTCATCAAATATGGTCAGGATCGGTCGATATTTCGACCTTTTTCATAACTGCAGCCAAAAAAATTAATAACATACCATTCAAATTTGGTTTATGCTTATTTTCTATATCGAATTAGTTGGACCGAAGAGATAGGGTCTCTAAACCATGGTATAGGGTATCGTATAGTCGGCCTAGACCGACTATAATTTCTTACTTGATTTTTTTTTTTTTTGCCTTCCACTTTTTATTTGAAAACTTTGATCTGGATTAGAGTTTTTGTATTTAGCAATTATCCTAGCCATTGACCGCTGTCCTATTTCATAAAAATTTGCGATTTTTCGAGTTGAATCGCCATTTTTAGCATTTTCCAGAACTGTGTGTTTTAAATTAATGGATAATGGCTTCATTAAAATTTTTATTTTTATTTTTCACTTTAATATGTACACAATCTTTAAGTTTTCCATACTAATAATATTAAATGCAAAAACTTATCAAGTAAAGCACCGTTAATTCAGTAAAAGTGAGCCAATGCTATTGAGTTAAAGAGATCTATATATTCTGAATAAGAGAACCGAATAAAGTAATATTTATTAATTTTTTAAGAGAAGAGAAAATATGGAGTTAAAAAAATGCAAAAAGTCTTATTGTTGTAAAACAAACAGGAAAAATAGGAGATCATTCACAAAAATTTTACTTACATTGGCTCATTTTTGCACCGCGGTGTACATTTGTGCCCTTCACTGACTCACGCGTCTTTTATTGTTGAAATCTTTCGGTAGATAACGTTGATGTTGTATAAATGGTTTATGAACTAGTACTATTACATTCTATCGGGCACAATGAAGCTTAGAACAGATCTAAGGTCTTAAGTAAAATGTTTACTGGGTAAAAGACATAAAAAGTACGATTTTTTATGAAGGAATATAGGTATAAGAGGCAAGTAAGTACTTTTGATTTTCCAAGCTAATTGTAACCCTACTTTGTTTTCCATGTACCAAAGGATAGACAAGTGAAACGTACCAAAATTTTGTTTGTGGCAAAATGTATGCAAACGCATGAAGAAGATGTGTATGAAGCAAAATAGACAAATACAAACTACACTAAGAGCATCTATTGGAGAAAAGATTGAGTTAAATGGATTAATATTGTGTGCCTAAAACAACAACAAAAAAAATTGAGAAAACTTGTAGATAAGTTGGCATAGGCAACACAAACGGAATGATTAAGGGAAATGCATTCACTAGAATGTCGAGAAAGGAAGAAATAATGAAATTTCATTCGAGGCTTTATTTTGTTTTGAATTCAAGTTTGTTGTTTTCTACTAGACGGTAAAGTTCAAATTAAAGGTCATATTCAAATTTTAGAAAATATTAAAAAAAAAGCTGTTATATTAATACTTTCATATACGGTTTACATCTAATTGTTGGTAAATGCCCATTTTTTTCAGCATTTTTTAAACATTTGTTTGCGTTTTTTTTTTTTACTAATATTCCAGTAGTCTGTATCGAAAAACATACACACACCATGCTGGTACTCAAATAGCCAATTATAAAAGTAACGTAGAGATGTAATTTTTATACACTGTTACCAATATATCTTCAAATTACTAAACTTATTGGCATATTAGGACCCATTGCTCAAGTTTCGAAGCAGGAAAAAGTAAAATGGAGATATTTTTGGAGAAAACGGTTGGTGGGTAAAATCTTCTTAATACAACTCTTAAACTTGATCTATTCACCACTGATTCGATGAATGTGCAACACTGTATGATTTATTATCATTCATACGTCTACATATTAATTTTGACTAGCAGAGCCCAGCGTTCGAAATTCGAGTGCAAATTTTAGGAAATGTTATTTTTTCATTCTTTCAATGTTTTTATAATCTATATAATAATATATAATCGATATATAAAAAATGTATGAATATTTAAATAAAATTCATTAAATTGTAAATTTCTAAATACATTTTATTAAATTTCATTATAAATATTTGATGAACACACAGAAGATATATAAATGGGATTGTTAATAAACAATTTCATAAGAGCCTAAAGGTATGCTAGTCAATTTTAGGCCATTTACAATTCAACACGGCGATTAAAATATACTCTTTTTGCAAGCCATCGATGATAAATACACAGGTGATGTGAATTGTGAATTGGCTGAAAACGATTAGCATACCTTTACGCTCTTATAACACATATTATGCATAAATTTTATCATTCTGCCCTCCTACTCCAAATGAACTATAACTATGCCAAATTTCACACTCCTCCGTGCCCGCATTTTGCTTAAAAACTAGTTGAACGATTTACCTTCACGTATTAGTATATAAATATTTAAAAAATAAGCTTAGTAGATCAAAATTGTTTAAATTTCGCATTCTCTTTGGTACGCCTCATCCCAATTGTGGACTAACTAATTTTAGGGTTGCCAAATCAGGAAACGTACAATTTTAATGGGTAACATAAAATACATAAACATAAAATATGTCGTTGTATGGTTGACATTTGCCAGATCAAAAAACATTAAAGTCAGGAAAATAGTTTTCTCACAGCCGTCTTAGCCGATCGTAAATGGTGCCATATCATTGTCATATTAGCACATGTAGGTTAGGGTGTTTCACCAAAATCGGAAATATTTTCCCAACTCTTTAAGAAGAATACGAATTGCTAAAGCTCAGATTTATTGGAGATCGGTGCGGCGTCGCTGATATTGATTTTAAACAAGAATCGGGTTATGAAACATAATTCTTTTATTATTTTCACAAAATCAGATAAGTCACTTCTTAAGAGTACCAGCCTATTAAAAAAACTATACGCGAAAAAAATTATTAGTTGAAGGGACACTTTGCTAACACAAATGTAAAAAACAGTATTTCCCATGATCAAACCTCAATTACTCTAGAGATTGGCAATATTTGGGCGTAATATTAAAGGTGTTAAATATGTCTTTCATTTGTATATCATGAAATTTGCATATCTTGGTAAAAATTGCATGTATTTCTACGACATATCTAATAGATTTAATTGTGCTAGAGTAATTAGGTCTGAAGTCGGGAAATCCAGATTTTTTTTTTGGGTACTCAAAGTTCACCTTAGACTAGTAATATTCACCTCGGATAATTACCTTGAATAGGCTAGTACTCCAAAATTGATTTATCTGGCTTTATGAAAATAAAGGAAGAGCGAAAAAAATGAAGAAATGGTATCGTGTTGATCGGTATGCTAGGCGTAAAATAGATCTCGTCTTTATGAAGATTTCTCTAATGCCTAGCTAGTTAATAGGCAATTCCAATGCCAGTAATATCCCTTTATCCTGACACATAGATGAGTGCCAAGTTTAAAAGTCTCCCCATCACGTTTACGGCAAACCTATGGGGAATAGCCTGTTTGATGACCATGATTTCAAAATGGAAAATGCTGAACTAACTGAAGTGGTAGGCGAAGGAGACTCCGCAATTAGAATGACTCACAAAAACACCACATCCTGCTCTTCCATCTACGTTGGATTGATAGAGGAATCCTTGTTCTAAACTCGGCTTCGAATGAGTGTATGGGACGTCGATCTTGTTTACGCTAAATTTATATTTTATTTTTGTTTGAATATTTCATGTTTATACTGTATTTTTTCATATGTAGTTAATGAAATTCTTTAAACATGTACATGCATTTTTTTATTCGCCATGTTCCCTTTGGTGTTGGTTATATTTTTTTTTCGCAATTGTTTGTTATATTTAACATCGAGCAAAGCAAACATTTTATATAAAAATATTGCAGCCAATGTATATCAATATGTTTGCAATATTTGTGGCTATGTAGGGAAAACCCACAATTTTTATATAAATATTTAATTAAATCTATATCATGGTTTATACGACTAAAGAGTGGGATTAATTTTAATATATTCCAAATAAAATACTTATGAAGGCAAAAATTCTCCATGGTATAAAAACAAAACACTGATTTCAAATAGTATAAAAAATAAAGAAGTGCTTTCCCAGTACTTTCTTTTCAAAGAAACAACTGTTTTTCTAAGCAAGCCAGTGGGCCAAGCACTCCAAAATTAAAAATATTAATTTCTAGCAACATTTGTACCACACCAAGCCAAAGCTTAAGTATGCTTATCCAATATAAGGATAATTATAAAAGCGATATATATAAAAAAAAACGCATTATTTACAATATACACATGTTTTTTCTCTAAAAATATAACTAGTTGTAAATTGCAAAAAAAAAAAAAAAACTTTATTCTCTGTACTAAATGTCACTCAATAAATTAAATCGTCGCAAAATAAATTGTAAATTTTGGAAGAAAATCCGTTGGAAACACAAATTCTTTCATTTATAAGATATTTAAAGCGTGGAGAGTAACGTATGTCATATCTGTGGTTTTCTGGAATAACCGCGTATGTCCATTTTTGTCAGTTTTGAGTTAACGATGCCAAATATATTAATTTGTAACGCTCTTTGCATGTGTTAAATTTTTTTAAAATAAATATTGACCATTTCTGAGTTTTTTCTTTAAATAACGACGTAACATAAATGTTTACTAAATTAATTTGCAGCACTATCGACGTATGTCAATCTACGTTTTATCGCTGACAGATTATTTTCTCAGAAAACGACACATAGCGACATACGTTGTTATTAATGAAAACAAAATTCAAAACAACTTTGGATTATTTTTCAGTTTATAACCACTTATAAAAACTTGTGTGTTTATTTCTGTTATTTTTTGTCACTATTATTCTTGATACGTTGTTATATTCTCATCCCAAGTCCCGTTAACTTTTTGTTGACGAACAAAAAAATCAATTTTTCAAGCAACAACAACTTATGTCTACATGGGTGGTTGCATTGTTCGCTTTCTTTTTCAAAGAAAACGACGTTTGTCGACATAAGTTGTTTTATCTGCACACACTTTCAGTGTATTTTACATATTGTTTTTTCGTCCTTCTCTAGGATCTATTTCTCTGAAGATTTTTGACTCAAAATTTTATATAAAGTATTTATTGCCCATATCTACAGGACCGATAAACAAAAAAGCTCTAAAATCTTTATATCGAGCCCATAATTTCAAATATAAGGTTTTTTTTGGCTCCCCTGAACATTTTGATTTTATGACATACGCGGTTATTCCTGAAAACCACAGATATGTCTGTCACGAGACTCGAAAGTTCAGAAAAATTAAAAGCTAATATAGTTGAAAATCATACTGTGAGTTAGGAGGAAATAAGCTTGAATACTACAAAAACACCATCAAAAAATATCTACAATCCAGGGGCGATAGAAAAATATGAAGAAAAAAAAAACGAACGCAGCTATCAGATACAGGTTGCGTCAACTTTCTCAAAATTACTTCTGCTCTCCTTAAATGTGTAATAGATGGCAAGTCTTACTTTATGAATGGTACACAAAACATTATTTTGAGCCTTACCAGTCAGGAAACACCCGAAAAATACAAATAAGACCTATTCAGTTCCCAAGAAAGGTTATGTTGTGGCTGGTGTCAGTGAACCAGTATTAGCTGTCGATGGGCAAATTAATAAAAATGTATTGCAATTGTTCAGAAATTGATAAGTTTTTTTTTTTTATTAAAAACTGCGAAAGAACGGAATGTTATGTTTTATGTGAAGTATTATCCACTCTTTTTACACTATTTTTTTTTTTTAATTTTTGAGCATACGAACTCTGCGTCGGAAGAATGTTTCATCTGTTGAGGCTATCTACGAATTGACCCAATTGTTAGTTTTTGGTGTCGTCACATGAGGTGTGCTCATACAGGCCATGATTCATCGATTGAAAGAAGTAAATATCTGAAGGAGCAATATCTGGTGAATAAGACGGGTGCGTATACTTCCCAATTGAGGTTTCCAAATAAATTTTGACGGGCGTCGCAATATATGAACGAAAATTATCACGACAAGATTTTTTTTCTATGATTAATTGGCTTTATTGTAGGTGTTGAAGCATGACCAAGTGGGCCACATGATTTCTTTCATTTTTCGTCACCAGTGAAAACATTTTCGTCTATGACTGAAAAGTGATAAATTGTCTTTCCATGTTTCTCGGTGACAGTTCATAGGGAACCCAATTTTCTTATTTTTGCAGCACTCCTAAGCACAAATTCTTGCTGCGTTTGGCAATAATCTTGATCCAATAATGCTTCCAATTACGCGTCCACGTACACATCCGGCCTCCACTGACAACTTTTCTCATTTAAGGCAACCTCACCACATGCTTCCACAAGCAATCAATGCTGCTCCGCTGTAGATTTCTTCAATGTAAATCAAAAGTTCTTGGCTTAACATTTGCGCTCAAAAAAAATATGATTCTGATAACAAATTCGTTCGTTGACGATAATGACGTTATACAGCTGAAATTTTTAATGGGTGGCCAGATAAGATAAGTGTGTCAAAAAACTTCGACCAAGCCTTCATAAAACAACCAGATCCGTTATGAACTTCTACAAAATTTCCAGGTAACAAATGCATAAAAATCTCTCTAAAATTTGGTTTACGCTTACTTGCTGTAACCATTAATGGATCTGTCCCACTTCCCGAAACTCTTGGTGTAGCTATTATAATATGTTTTTGAATTCCTTTAAAAAGTATATAGCAGGAATATTAATTAAAAATTTTAAATGTGATTAGAAAAACCTAAATATATCTTTAAGTCCCAAGGATTTTTTATGCTTCCTTTTTTATTGATATTTCTATTTACTGACCCACTGCCTAAAAACTTTTCTATCTCTTTTCTGCCATGTACGAGTACATTCTTCTTTTGAATTTTGTAATTTGCATTTTGTTTGTCTTTTCTTTTTTGTCTTTCTTTTAGTTGGTTCTAAAAATTTATTCGGCATACAATTGAAAAATAACTATGTTGTTAATGCCGTAGAGCACATCGAGAGGCCTATATTATTCGTTTAGCTTTTAGTGATATTTAACAGCTTTTCTTACATTTTGCTTTATTTCCGTTTTATGTTCGATTTTTCTTTTTGTCTATCTGCTGTTGCTGCTGATGTCGTAAATTTTTTATTTGCATATATGAATGTTTGCGCCGAGCAATAACAACAACAGAAATTCTTGAACAAAGTGCGTATTTGCGTATGACATGAAAAGAAAAAAAAATTGAAACTATCAGGGAAAAAACCAAGCCTTGGAGTAGTTGTTGTAGGAACGTAGTCAGTTCGGAAAATATTTGTATGTATCTGTTTAAGTTAAACACACAATACAAATTCCAATGAAGAGTGTTATGGTCCAAGGTAGGCATATATTTTCATTAAGGTGAGACTTATTTGTAGAATATTGTGCTAACCAAAATAATGTCATCTTTTTCTGCCTTCAAATTGTGGATCATTTGAAAAAAGTTCAGAAATTTCAAAGTATTCAAACTGAATATTTTCAAAAATTTTAATTTTAAATATTAGTGTTACCCTAATTAAAATGCAAGCAATCATATATGTACGAGGGTTGTTATTTATGTATCCGAGAAAAAAAACAAAACAAATATTTTTTAAAGAAAATGTAGTGTACGGAAACAAAAATTGACTGCTAAATGAAAAAAAATACGGCATATGACCTAATAAATTCGTTTGTATACTATTAGGAATTTATCACGATACGATTATTTGGTATTTTGCAAAATTTATTATTTTGTATGAAACTATTAAGTTTTTCAGAAATACCTCCCATAAGTGCTTTTATAGTACTTTCAGTGATTGTTTGGCTGCACACAGACCATTTCCGAGCAAAAAGTGTGGTATTGTTGGCGTCTTGCGACTTGTGCTCTTTCTTTCTTACGAACTTACGGAATTATTTTTCGAACTGGCTACTCTTTTCCCCCTTACGAAAAACAATAATTACCCTTTCGTAAATGCAATTATGTAATACGAAAGTCCACGTCAAATACTTTTTAACGTTCGTATGTTTTTCGAAAGGTATTTTGTTGTCGGAGATATAAAAAAAGTTTTGAAACGTAAGTATTATTATAAATAAATATATGAAAGTATTTAATAAATAATTAAAAACTCGAAAAATACTTTTATTTTATTTTTACGTTGCTGAATCGTTAAAGGAGTGGACACTATGAAATAATGGTGGATTTTATGATAACACATCCAGATTTAGCAAAAGCTGAAAGCGAGTGGAGAGACTTGTGGACAAAGTTGTCTCTGGATTTAGATGCTGCTGGTACCCCAACTCATGCTTACGCTAAATGGAAAACAGTACGTTTTCAATGATTCAGATTTCTATAAGTAATATATTCAAATGCAAATATATTTCTAGGTATGGGCAGACTTTCTACGTATGGCAGTATTTCAGGTACCGTAAATAATAGTACGGTTCAACATCAAGAGGATGACGATACTATGGAGGAGTATTTGAACATGTTCCAGTCTTCCAGAACAGTCCATACAATACCCCACGAAGTAAAAGAGAAACTCCTCGAAATACAGTCTTTTAAAAAACAAGTCGATAATCAAAATACGCACCAGGAAAATTCTATAAAAGTTATGTCTGAAATCGATCAGAACTTGAAGAGTTGTTTGAATTTATTAAATGCATTTTTTATTTTATATAAACTTTTAAATAATAAAATAATATAAATAATAAAATAAAATAGTTAAATAACAAATAATGAATTCTTAAGCAAACTTTTTAAATCAACGTTTTTCTTTATTCTTTATATTTTTAGTTTTTAATTTTGACGTTTAACAACATTGACGTTAAAATCAGAATGCTGCTAAATTTTTCACCGATAAAAATTTGGCATCACTTGTTTTTACCCTTTTATACATAAATACAACTCAGTGATGAATTCGATTGAATTAGATGATACGATTTTACTTTCGAAACGGAAATTCTTTTCGAATGGTTTTTTCTTTCGAATCGAATTACATAATAACCTCCCTGATGTTTTGAGAAAGTACAAAATTTCGTAACAAAAGATCGCAATGCATCACGGAGAATGAAAAAGATTCTTTAAACATTAACCATCATCGAAGTTTGCTTGTCTTTGTGTTGACACCTGGATGGATGTATACATACATATGTATGTATATTAGGGTGGGTCAAATTGTAGGTGGTCGAAAAAAACTCCATGGGTTCATCGCGATTATGGTACTATGGGCCATAACAAGTATATTTTCCCAAGGAACCATACCTCTAAAATCATTTTCGAGCCTGCCAAAATTTCGATGAATATATTTTCATGATATTTTCCATAATACTCATCCAAATGTAAAAAAAATATTATTGAAAATGTGTATACCGGGGGTTTTTTGGGTCGGGAAATCCATTTTTAACATTTATTTTTATTTTTAACAGCCGCCAGGGGGCGTTTTCGTGCATTTTTGTGAATTTTTTTCACCGTTTTGCGGAAAATTGACAAAATTATTGCGCAAATCGACGAATCTTTGACTTTCCCATATTTAAAATAGCCCAAAATATTCAGCGCTGAAAATTATGTGGGGTACCCATTTACGACATACATCGATTTCATTCAATTTAAGTCAAAAAATTAGTTTTTTTTTATTCACTCTTTGAATGAACAAATATAAAACACTAATTTTGAGTTGAATAGTGAGCTGAGTAGGAAGTTCAATAAGGTATTGCTTGTTGCTATTACCAAGCGAATAGCAGACAGAGAACTTTCGGTACCTAGGTGCAGCTCAGCGGTTTAGCACCTTGTGTTATTCCCAAAACTTAAAGAGAAGTTAAAAGGATGTAATTTCGCTGTAAAAAGTGCATTGAAGCCGGAGGGTCATATTTTGAATAAAACACCAAAACAAATATTTATTCTTTTTGCCATTTCCTTTTATAAACCCAGCATTAAAACTTATTTGACGCACTGCCAAGCCCCTCAACTTAATTCTATATCGTACTTAATATTCGTAGTTTTCTCCACAAAAATTCTGTTAATTTAACTGTCTGTGTTAAAATTTTTTAACATTTTTGAAAAACATTATTTAACTTTCGTCACTAACTTCACAAATTTGTACCACGATAATGTCGTGCACCGTCTCACACTGCATTGATACTTCGAGGCTATTTTGTAGAGTTGGTATTCATCGTTCCACAGTACCGTGTGACTTCTAGCACCATTTTGAATCGGTTGAGGAGATACAGGCCGATTGGCTTCGCGCTATGAAGACCATTCCGAAAAGCGACTTTAAAAACTGTTTCGAGATTACAAAAGCTTTAGCATAAGTAAATTGCATCGGAGGGTGAAGAATAAAAAAATATAAATTTTTCTTTTTATAACAAAAGTCACATTTTCATATAAAGACAATAGTTGGGGTAATTTGAACACCTTTCTTATAGATTTTCACCAAAGTCATAAGAGCAAATTTACGAATTCACTTTTTATCTCTTTCTTAGTCAATTGTCTACCTGTACTTAAGATGATATAATTATATATATATATTTAGATCGAAAATATCATTTGCATTCAAAAACCATTTTGTAAAGTGTAGTTCTGGGAACATGAAACGATTATTTTGACTTATTGTATAACTTTACAATATGGTTAAAAAAAAAGAAGTAAAAAAGTAATATTAGATCTAGGTCAACTATATGGCATCATATAACGTGATATTCCAAATTTCCGGATTACCAACAGGATAAAACAAATAATTTCTTAGAAGCCCCAACCACCACTGTTAATTCGTACACCAAGCATTTTTTTTTTTTTTTTTTTTTTTTTTTTTGACAATAGAATATTCTAGACTACACATTTTACGAAATAATATCGACTACACCACAGAGGTTGTAATTTTGTGAAAGGTTGTTTTATTATCTTTAAATTCATAAAAATATGTGCACATATTATGACACAATTTCTTATTTTTTATAAAAATTATTTGACCCCATTGCTTTTTAAAACAGATTCTTATCATTATAGATTCCCAAGTTTCCTGAATTTTGGCTTTGAAATCGCTAAGAGTACGTTGTGTGTCAACTTCCTTTTCATGAAAGCCTACAGGTTTTCAATTGGATTGATTTAAAAGTAGTCATACCTTAATAACACGTCCGGTTAGTGGAACTTCAATTGATCATGTCTATTGCAATTTGTATAGTGATTTATTTATTGACAGTGTCGTATGTAAGTTATCGGATCATAATTTTGTATCAGTGAGAATTGGAATTGAGACTCGAACCCAAGTTTATGAAGAAGAGATTCATTGGCATTGTAACTATGACGATGAACATTTACATTTACAAAGAATAGATCTAACTGGTGATCCATCAACTGATACGTCTTCATTAGTCTTGTGTGTTGAAAAGGCTAAAGAACACTCCACTGTGGGAAAAAAGGTGAAAAAAAATCTCAAAAATGAAATTACGCCGCACTGTGGCTCAAATTTTGATTTCATTGGCCAAAAGTCAAATTTTTTTTTGTCATCGATTTTTAAAATTTTTACTCCTTTTTGTAGCTTATATATCCAGATTAAGGTAGCCAAAAAATTAGGTTAAACTATTGATAATTGTGGGCGTGGCATGCTGTCAAACTCAACTGTTTTTTTTAATTCAGCAAAAGGTGTTTTTTTTTGTTTTTTATCAAAAATAAATGGTTACTACTCGCAAGCTATCATCGATATTGGCCTGCGGTCTTTTTTATAATGTTAGTAGGATTATAGTCTTTAGTTTTTGTAAGTAGTCACAGTTCTAACGTTTGATATTAGGGGCGTTATGAAATATTTATGAAACCACTATATTTTTCTCAAATTTAAACTTTAGTGGAATAGAACTTCTAAAGGAAGTAAGGGAACAAGAAACGTATACCACCCGGAGAAAGGCGAATGTATCCTGTTTAACCCTATATATACTTTTGCACCCCCCACGAGCCCCCGGTAGAACACTTTTTTCATTTTAATGAAATTACTCTAAAAAAATTACTCTAAAAAAAATTTTGTTTTTTTACTTTAGACTACGTAAAAGTAAAATAATTAAATAAAATACCTGCGAAAGGGTTTATTGGCTTTGTTTTGATCAGCAAAAAAATAAGTCATAAAATGATCACAATAGGTTCTACAGTAAACAAATGATCTCTTTCTTAATTTACCTGTTGTCAAATTTAAGGGTCAACCAAAGTCATAAACAATTTTATAAGTTTGTCAATAATCGCGGCACTAAACCACTAAAGATAAAAAACCACCCCATATTGGCGAGAAACTAATTAGTTTTACCTGATATTGAAGTCTGGATAACAAGTGCAGTTTTGTTCAATTTAAGTACTACCTGCTATGAAATTAAAAGTTTTATAATAAAAGTGCAAACTGGTTAGAAGGCCAACTTAATGTTGGTGGAGAAACAGCAAAGCTAGATAAGGCTGGAAGACCACGCAAATCATTGGACAACTGCAGCGATAGATCTAAGAGGCGGAAACTTAAAAATTTTAACGAGGAAATTGGTTCTACAAATATAAAAGAATCTTTTCTACATCAATTACGAGCAGAAAACCAATTAACAAAAGTGGATATCATTGAAAAAACTTGTAATGCTAGTCCAGTGAGAACAAAGCGAATTCTTAAAAGTATACCAACTCCGAGCGATGCAAAACAGTTCACAAATGAGGAGGCATTAGCATTATTTCTGGATTTGAAATTAACAAAACACCAATATATTCAGCTCAGATTGCGTGCGATTGAAAAAGGCTCAAATATGTATCCAGCATATCATCACATAACAGCTGCTAAAATAGACTGTTTGCCATCAAAGGACACTATTACAATCACACCAATTTCGGCAGAAGTACAACTACAATCTTTACTTGATCACACAGCCAAACGCTTGCTACAATCAATAACAGGAACTGAGTTAAAGAAATATGGAAACACAAAGTTAATTCTATTTTGTAAATGGGGATGTGATGGTTCTTCGGGACAAAAACAATACAAACAAGTTGTATGTGAAAATATTTCGGACTCAGATATGTTCATGGTATCATTTGTACCATTGCGATTGAAAAAGATTTTGGAAGATTCGGAGCCTTCGAGTAGTACAACGCAAACAATGGATATTTGGAAAAATGAGACACCATCTTCTACGAAATACTGCAGGCCAATCAAATTTGAATTCAAAAAAGAAAGTCATGATGCCATTAACAAAGAAGTTAGTGATATCAAGGCCCAAATAGCAACACTACAGCCATTACAATTACAGTTAGATGGGCAGCAAATTGAAGTAAGCTACCAATTAGTGCTGACAATGATAGATGGAAAAGTAGGTCAGGCTTTGACTAACACGAAGGCTGCATCCAGCTGCATTATATGCCAAGCAACATCAAGCCAATTAAACCAAGTCCCGACAAAATCATTCGATAATACCGATGCCTTCGAATTTGGATTATCACCACTACATGCAAGAATACGACTTATGGAACACATACTAAAAATCAGTTATGATTTGGATTTCGGGCCTTCAGGATCAATAAGAAACAACGAAACCAACAAAGAGTTAAGAAGTTCAAAAAAGAAACATGTTCAAGATGAATATCGCAAATTTGGATTGATTATAGATCAGCCAAAACAAGGGTCAGGCAATACAAATGATGGCAATACCGCAAGAAGATTCTTTTCAGATCCAGAAACAGCATCTGAAATAACAGGAGTGGATTTAAACCTTATTTTCAGATTTAAAATAATCCTAGAAGTACTTGCGTGCAATGAAGAAATTGACTCTAGAAAATTTGGAGATTATGCTAAGGAAACTGCAAAAATATATACAACCAACTACCCATGGAGAAATATGTCTGCAACAGTCCACAAAATCCTTTATCATGGAGAAGATGTCATTAAATATCATTTGGTGCCACTTGGAGATCTATCAGAGGAGGCTCAGGAAAAAAGGAACAAGGATTACAGATTTTATAGACAGCACAATACTAGAAAAATGTCACGAAATTCCACAAATGAAGATCTATTTAATATATTATTGGCAACGTCAGATCCGTTCATCTCCAGTATTCGAAATCAATGGAAAGTGGAACATCGGGATTTAGATGAAGAAGCCAAAAAACTACTAAAGAACAGAAATAGCACAGAACAAAATATGGAATATTTGCAATCAATATTTGAGTCTAATGAATAATAATTATAATTGCCTTTCATTGTTATTTAAGTACGAAAAACATAGTATTAGTAAAAAATAATAATAAACAGAACCTACCATTGTTACAAATGCTATTTAAATCTATTGCAGTTATTATTCTTAAAAGGTTTCCCACATATGAATGCAATGTTTTAATAGATAAGAAAGATTCAAAAAATAAGAACCCATATTTTCATATCAAAATTAAAAAAAAAATTAGAATCATTGCGCTAATGTTTAGCAGATTTATTTAGCTAGTGTAACAAATTAGGCAGCAAACACTAATAAATTTTTCTGTAGTAATAATAATATTCCTTGAGTGTAAGCAAATTGCAAATTTGATAGCAAACATTTTTAATTTTTTAGTAATACTAGTTAAATTTCTAGTGAATTTTACTATTTTGTTGCGTGTAAAAATTTTTTTGAGTTTAAAAATTTTTTTGAGTGTAAGCATTAAAAAAATTTCATTATTACAAAAAATGTTTATAATAATTATTTAACTCCAAATATGACACTTTCTAATAAATAAAAATAAATAAAAAAAAACATATATCTCGCTAAAAGTTAAAAAAAATCAAAAGTTAAACTTTGACCTAGAATTCCTTAAAAAGTACTCAATCAATTTAAATGAAATTCACACTGGGTCAAGATCAACTATCTATCTATCTATTAAAAAAAACAGTACTAAAATATTTTGATCGGTTCAAAAGTTACAGAATTTTGGCCAATGAAAAATGATTTTCAGCCACTGTGCGCCGTGGGTAAGTGGAAATTTGGAGAAATTGTTTTTGTATAAGAAAAAACTCTTAAATATGAGAAGAAGAAACCCAAACGACTTTAATTTACAGAAAAGACTTCAAGCAATTAGCAGAGTGATAAAAATAGCGTATAGGGTATCAATGAATAATTATTATGAAGATAATTTAAGAGAAATACAACACAATCCGAAAAAAAGTTGGAAGTTTCTTAATGAAAGTCTTGGAAGAACTTTAAATAACTCTACAAAGCTTAAGAATGAAAAGGGTGATGCCATTGTGGAAGATTCTGAGAAAGCAGAAGCTTTAAATAAATATTTTATTGAATCTGTGCAAGATTTAAAATCAGAGATTGAACATTACCCTGCGGATACGTGTAACTTATTAAGAACGTTGATTCAGCACAATCACAGATTTCAGTTTGAGTTCATTACTTTGGAGGAAATAAACAATGGTATTTTGAGTTTAAAACCAGGAAAGAGTCCTGGCCATGATAATGTGTCGCCAAAAGTATTATTGAATTGTAACAGTGTAATAACGCCGTTTTTGGTAGATATTTTCAACAGCATGTTGGTACGAGGCACTTATGATATTTTAAAAATACACAAAGTTGTACCAATCTTTAAAGAAAAAAATGTCACTGTTGTAAATATGTATGTTTAGACCTATAGCTATACTGTCCATTATTGATAATGTCTTAGGGAGAATTTTACATACTCAAATTTCTAACTATATGCAAAGTCAAAATTTACGAAATGAGTTCCAGTATGGGTTTAGAAAGGGATGTGGAACCGAAGAGGCAACTGTTAATGTTGTAAACTTTATTTGCAAAAGCTTGGATGAGGGGTACAAAGGCGTGGCGGGCATTTTTTATGATTTTACGAAAGCTTTTGATCTCATAGATCATAAAATTCTTATGCAAAAGCATAGATACTACGGTATTTGTGGCAGAGAGCTGTCCCCGATAAGAAGCTATTTGACAAATCGTAAACAATTTGTACAAATAAACTCACATAAAAGAGCTTTTCGTGACGTTGAATATGGAGTGCCACAGGGTAGCGTGCTCGGCCCTTTATTATTTACGATTTATCTCAACGATTTAAAAAATCTGTGTCTTTCTGGTAAACTTTTTATGTATGCTGATGACATCTGTTTGTTTTATCCATATAGGCATGAAACAGCTGTAAAAGCGTATATGGAACGGGATGCATCTCTAATATGTGAGTTCGCCAGAATAAATAAGCTTGTGTTAAATGCTAAAAAAAACAAAATTATTCAGATTTAGACCCCTTAGTTAGCAAAATCAAGGCTTTAGTGTAGTTGTGGAAGGAAATGTTGTTACGGAACAAAACTCAATAACTTATTTAGGAGTCATTTTACAGAGTAACCTTAATTGGAGTCTACATATTCAACATACTAAAGGAAAAATATCACAAGCTATTGGATTTTTATATAAATTTAAAAATAAATTTAGCAAAGATACTAAATTTCTTATATATAACGCATTAATACAAAGTCATTTAAATTATTTAGCTATATTGTACGGTTATAAAAATTCAAATGAGCTGAAATCGCTTCAACGATCGCAAAATAAAGCTCTTAAAATAGTAGCAAATCTTCCTATTTTACATTCTACTTTTTCGTTATATCGTGATATTTTTCCATCCGTTTTACCAATTCATGGACTTCACAAGTTACAGCTTCTTTTGTATGTATTTAAATGTTTGCACAATATTGGATACCATACAGTGCAGTTTTCAAGAAACCAACAAGTTTTCAACACCAGAAATAATAGCAACTTAGCGGTAGCTAGATGCAGGTTAGAAACAACCAGACAACGAGTAGAGCATGTGGGTAGTCGGTAATTCAACAATTTACCACCAAGTTTGAAATGTATATTGAGAATTTCTTCTTTTAAGAAGTCAGTAAAAAGTTATCTATTTGGAAATTTGGAAGAGCTTCTGACTTAATATATTTTTTTTTATGCAATGTACTTAAATATTAGAATTATTATTATTTTTTTTTTTTTTTGTTATTTATTTTGTAGTATTTGTAAACAATAATGTTTGCCAACTCGCCTCATTAATGCTTTATGGCGCTGAGGCTTTGAATTTGTTATGAAATATTTTTGGAATAAATAAAAAAAAAAAAAAGACGGGGCTAGATGATGGTCAATCTATTTCATTTTATATATATTTAATATTAATATTTAATTTATTTTTTAATATATATCTCCGCACTTACGGTTCCATTAATGAAGTGAAGCTGACCGACACCCTTTGAAAACATGCATCACCACACCATAAGGCTAACGGAAACTTAACAATGCGTCTTACGCATACCCATGCAAATGCCAAACTTAGATTCGTCGCTAAAAATTATTTGCATAACAATGTTAATATGCAATGTTAATATTTCTCGACATAATCATTAGTTTTCGAAATAAAGGGATGTGGACCACATTACCCGAACTTACTCTAGTATCATATGAAGATCTTGCATTATTAAGAGTAGCTCGCGCTAATGTTTTCGGACACATTAAACATTTTTGGACGACTTTCTTTCAATTCGTCTATGAGGAAACGGCGCGCTGTGGCTGAAATTTTGATTTCATTGGCCGAAAGTCTAATTTTTTTGTCAACGATTTTTAAAATTGTAACGCCTTTTTGTAGCTAATATACCCAGATTAAGGTAGCCAAAAAATTAGGTTAAACTATTGCTAATTGTGGGCGGACATGCTGTCAAACTCAACGGTTTTTTTATTTCAGAAAAATGTGATTTTTTTGTTTTTTATCAAATATAAATGGTTACTACTCGCAAGCCATCATCGATAATGACCTGCGGTCTTTTTTATAATGTTGGTAGGATTATAGTCTTTAGTTGTTGTACTCGTATACTATGGTGTATTTTATAGCTTAGTCATTATTTGTTCTATTACCATAATATATTTGTAAGTAAGAATGTCAATACACAGAGGATGAATTTCATTATTAACCTGGGTTTTTTTATTATCATGCCTTTTTATACCTTTTTATTTTACCTAACAATGCACTAATGCAAGTAGTAAAGAAAACACACACAAGTAATTCATTTGTATAGTGGGTTTTTTTATATATTATTTAAAGTAGTAATGCACTAATGCCATTTGCTCACCTTTTTATTTTACCTAGAAACATAGTATGATGGCTTATGAGAAGGCTTATAAAAAAGCGACATTTAAATACAAACTCAATTGCTCTAATATATTTCAGCAACAACAGTGTCAAATAAAAATATTCAGAAAAATATGGAGAGCTTCAGTTGTAAACAACTGTGCGAAGAGTATTTTAGAAACAAAAACCAGGAAGATGTTCTTAGTTATTTTAAAATAAAATTGAACTTAAATTCGTGTAGCACCGAAATACAAGAGCAATTATCTAATTTCGTCAAAGCACTAAAAAAACGCTACAAAGAAGTTAGCTACAATAAACAAAACTTTTATATAAAAAGCGCAAACTGGCCAACTTGCTGTCGCTTCAGAAACAAAAAAGCAAGATATGCCATATATCTAAGAGGCGGAAACTTAAAGATGTTAACGATGAAATTGGATGTATAAATATAAAAGAATCTTTCCTACATCAATAACGATCACAGAACCAATTAACAAAAGTGGATATCATTGAAAAAGTTGTTAAAGCTAGTCCAGTGAGAACAAAACGGATTCTTAAAAGTATACCAACACCGAGCGATGCAAAAAAGTTCACAAATGAGGAGGCATTAGCATTATTTCTGGATTTGAAATTAACAAAACAGCAATATATTCAGCTCAGATTGCGTGCGATTGAAAAAGGTTCAAATATGTATCCAGCATATCATCACATTACCGCTGCTAAAATGGACTGTTTGCCATCAAATGATACTATTACAATCACACCATTTCGGCAGAGGTACAACTACAATCTCTACCTGATCACACAGCCGAACTCTTGCTTCAATCAATAAAAGGAAATGAGTTAAAGAAATATGAAAACACAAAGCTAATTCTTTTTTGTAAATGGGGATGTGATGGTTCTTCGGAACAGAAATAATACAAACAAGTGAAAATAGTTCGGACTCACATATATTCATGGTATCATTTGTACCATTGCGATTGAAAAATATTTTGGAAGATTCAGAGCCTTCGACTAGTAGAACGCAAACAATGGATATATGAAAAAATGAGGCACTATCTTCTACGAAATACTGCAGTCCAATCAAATTTGAATTCAAAAAAGAAACTCATGATGCCATTAACAAAGAAGTTACTGATATCAAGACCCAAATTGGATGGGCAGCAAATCGAAGTAAGCTACCAATTAATGCTGTCAATGATAGATGGAAAAGTAGGTCAGACTTTGACTAACACGAAGGCTGCATCCAGCTGCATTATATGCCAAGCAACATCAAGCCAATTAAACCAAGTCCCGACAAAATCATTAGATAATACCGATGCATATGAGTTTCCACAGTGATCGAAGCATTAAATACGTTTTTCCCGAAGCGACATTTATATGATCAGACCAGGTGAGAGTTTTATTGAAAATAATTCCAAGGCACTGATCTTCGAGTAATAACGATGCATTTAGACTTTGAAGGATTGAGACATAGCCCATTTGCCAGAGCCCATAAGTGAATTCGATTAAGATCCACATTTAGGTTCGCAACACAGTTATTTAGTTCATCGACACGACTACAAACATAAAGCTGCACATCATCAGCATACATATGAACTTTACAATACGAAAGTTGCCTAGGCAAATCATTTATCTATATAGTGAAAAGAAGTGGTCCTAGAATCGAACCTTGCGGAACGCCCTTTTTTTACTGGAAGCACATTTGATATTTTATTATTGGCGTTAACGTATTGTTGTCGATTTTCTAAATAAGACGATATAAGACGAGTTGCGGAAGGAGAGAAACCAAAAAAAGTTATTAGCTTCATGCAGAGTATTTCATGATTCACAGTATCAAATGCCTTCGAATGATCTAAGAGCACTAGAAATGCAATGTTACCACTATCAATATACCCACCAATATCTTCAGACACATCAATGAGTGCAGTTATGCAGCTATGTTTAGGACGAAAGCCTGATTGTCTGTCTGAGAGTAGGCCCATATTCTTGACATGTTTTCAAATTTGCTGATGCAATAACCTTTCAAGCACTTTAGACAAGTATGGTAGGATAGCAATGGGACGATATTCTTTATTTGATTTAGGAATAGGTAAAATTTTAGCATTTTTCCAACTTTGAGGAAATACACTTTTTGTGATAATAGTGTTAAAAATATGGGTAATTTGAGGTAGCAGTTGAGGGATAATTTCCTTTAAGAATCTGGGATGTATGTTATCAGAACCAACAGCATTAGATTTCACAGCTTGGCATGTGGAAAGTACTTCCAGTTGGGTTACGCATTGAAAACAAAAAGCATTTTCCGATAAAGTTGAACTAATATCAATATTCCGGGTATAATATCCATCGTTTATGGGGATGTCAGGGATATTTGTAAAAGATTCGTTAAGCGAATCAACATTTATGTCAGAATTGACAATTTCCTTAGATTTGCCGACACCAATTTCTCGTAGATTTAGCAGTTTTTATCATTTTATTTACTCGTTTTCTAGCTTTGGAATATTCGTCATATAAATTATCTGTTTTAAACAGTTTCCAACTTTTAAAAGCTTTATCCCTTTCACATATTTTATCCTTAATCTGTTGATTGAACCAGGGTTTATTTTTGTTATTGTATTTTGTTGTTTTTAAAGGTACAGATTTGTGGAACACATGTGCCAAATTTTGTTCTAAAAAACTGACCTGATTGTCAACCGAAGGCATGTAGTAAATGGAGTCCTTACACCAGTCCATGTACGAGTTCTACTTGCAAAAACCTATCTAATTCCAACTTTGTTGTACGGATGCGAACTATATGCTAGCTGTGATTCTATTAGCTCTAGGAAATTAACAACTACGTTTTATTCTATATTGAGATACGTCTACAATTTGAAAAGATCATCCCACCTAACACCGTATGCACGAAAACTTTACGGTGTGAATTTTTACGATCTCTTGAAGATACGATCATTGATACTGATGCATAAGATTATATTTACACGTGAGCCTACATATCTTTTTAATCGAATATCCTTTTCTAATTCAAGAAGAAATAATTCTATAATTCAAATAAGACATAAAACTTTGGTCTCTGAATGGCAGTTCTATATACACTGCATACGTCTTTGGAACTTGCTACCGCCAACATTACAATATTTAAGCAACGCAGGACATTTTAGGAAACAAGTTTTCCAATTTTTCAATACCATTTAAATATTGTTTAAACTTTGCTTTGTTTTGAATATATGTATGTAAAATAATTTTTGTTATCTTATTTTTATACAAATTATAAACTATGTTATATTTTCATTAAATACTGTATCACATTATACCGATCCTGTACTTTAATTATAAGACTCCTAGTCTTGTTGTGCAGGAAACCAAATAAATAAATAAATATAAATTTGGATTATCACCACGACATGCAAGAATACGACTTATGGAACACATACTAAAAATCAGTTATGATTTGGATTTCGGGTATTCAGGATCAATAAGAAACAACGAAACCAACAAGAAGTTCAAAAAAGAAACATGTTCAAGATGAATATCGCAAATTTGGATTGATTATAGATCAGCCAAAACAAGGGTCAGGCAATACAAATGATGGCAATACCGCAAGAAGATTCTTTTCAGATCCAGAAACAGCATCTGAAATAACAGGAGTGGATTTAAAGCTTATTTTCAGATTTCAAATAATCCTAGAAGTACTTGCGTGCAATGAAGAAATTGACTCTAGAAAAATTGGAGATTATGCTAAGGAAACTGCAAAAATATATACAACCAACTACCCATAGAGAAATATGTCTGCAACAGTTCACAAAATCCTTTATCATGGAGCAGATGTCATTAAATATCATTTGGTGCCAATTGGAGATCTTTAGAGAGGCTCAGGAAAAAGGAATAAGGATTACAGATTTTATAGAGAGCACAATACTAGAAAAATTTCACGAAATTCCACAAATGAAGATATATTTAATATATTATTGGCAACGTCAGATCCGTTCATCTCCAGTACTCGAAATCAATGGAAAGTGGAACATCGGGATTTAGATGACGAAGTCAAAAAACTACTAAAGAACAGAAATAACACAGAACAAAATATGGAATATTTGCAATCAATATTTGAGTCAAATGAATAATAATTATAATTGCCTTTCATTGTTATTTAAGTACGAAAAACATAGTATTAGTAAAAAATAATAATAAACAGAACCTACCATTGTTACAAATGCAATTAAAATCTACTGCAGTTTTTATACCCAAACCACTCTGTGGTTTGGGTATAATGACTTTGTGCTGCTGTTTGTAACAACCAAAAATATTTGACCTACACCCATCTTTAATTATACCGATCGAATCAGAATCACTTTCTGAGTTGATTTAACAATGTCCGTCCGTCCGTCCGTCCGTCCGTCCGTCTGTGTGTCCATGTAAACCTTGTAATCAAACTGCAGGTCGCAAATATGAATATATTTTGATGAAATTTGGTACATAAGCTTTTGTCAGCCATGGGATGAACGCTATTGAAATTGGTGAGAATCGGTCCATGTTCAGACCTAGCCCCCATACAAATTACCCATATGAAATCGACATAAATTGCCATAAGATCCAAATTGTCATATAGATCTTAGTCAAATTGGGTTTGTATGCGCTCATTACATCCATTAATGAGTAGTCCAGAAATGATCCCTTTGAACCCATATAGAGCTGCTTCCCGATCTTCACTTAAATCTATTAAAAAACAAAAATATTGCACTGATTCTTCGCAAATTTTGTTTGTATATATTTTTGCAAAATACAAGAGACTTTACCAAACATGATCAGGATCGGTCCATTTTTGGACCAAGTCTCTATATAGATATAGCATCCGATATGAACTTTTTCATATCTGAAGCCAAAAAAATTAATAAAAATCCCAATCAAATTTGGTTTTTGCTTATTTTCTATGTCCAGTTAGTTGGGCCTAAGAGATAGGGTCTCTAAACGCATGGTATAGGGTATCGTATAGTCGGTCTAGACCGACTATAATTTTCTTGCTTGTTATTTTTAAAATATTTTTTAAAATTATCAAATTTGACAGCAAAAAATAATAAAATTTTCTGTACTAATAGCAAGATTTTTAGATAATATTATTAACGTTTTTTTTTTTTAAGTGTAAACACTTTTTAAGTGTAAAGAAATTTGCAAATTTGACAACAAAATTTTTAATTTTTCAGTAATAATACCAAAATCATCAGTTGATTTTACTTTTTATACCCTATACCACTATGTAGTTTGGGTATAATGACTTTGTGCTGCTGTTTGTAACAACCAAAAATATTTGACCTACACCCATCCTTAATTATACCGATCGATTCAGAATCACTATCTGATTCGATTTAACGATGTCCGTCCGTCCGTCCGTCCGTCCGTCTGTGTGTCCATGTAAAGCTTGTAATCAAACTGCAGGTCGCAAATATGGATAGATTTTGATGAAATTTGGTATTTGATATTTTACCGGCCATGGGATGAACGCTATTGAAATTGGTGGGAATCGGTCCATGTTCAGACCTAGGTCCCATACAAATGACCCCTATGAAATCAACATATATTGCCATAAGATCCAAATTATCATACAAATCTTATTCAAATTGGGTTTGTATGTATATATTACATCCATTAATCAGTAGTCCAAAAATGATCACTATTGGACAACTCTTAGTCATAGGCCCCATATGGAGCTGCTTCCCGATCTTCACTTAAATCTATCAAAAAACAAAAATATTGCACTGATTCTTCTAAAATTTTGTTTGTATATATTTTTGCAAAATACAAGAGACCTTACCAAACATGGTCAGGATCGGTCCATTTTTGGGCCTAGTCCCCATATAGATATAGCATCCGATATGAACTTTTTCATATCTGCAGACAACAAAATTTATAAAAATCCCACTCAAATTTGGTTTAGCTTATTTTCTATGTCCAGTTAGTTGGGCCTATGGGGTAGGGTCTCTAAACGCATGGTATAGGGTATCCTATAGTCGGTCTAGACCGACTATAATTTTCTTACTTGTTTTTTTTTTTTTTTTTTTTTTTTGAGTGTAAAATTTTTTTTGAGTGTAACATTAAAAAAATCTCGTTATTTTAAAAATTGTTTATAATTATTATTAAAATCCAAATATTAAATTTTTTAATAAATAAAAAAATAAACACATATTTCACTCAAAAAGTTAAAAGAATCAAAAGTTCAACTTTGATCTAGAATTTCTTAAAAAAGCCCTAAATCAATTTTAATGTAATTAAAACTGAGTCAAGCTGAACTAAATATCTATCCATTAACAAAAAATTACTTAAATATTTCGATCGGTTCAAAAGTTACAGAATTTTGGCCAATGAAAAACGATTTTCAGCCACTGTGCGGCGGCCACGATCAGATATTTTAAACCAGTATATACAATGGTGCTTCATTGGCAAACACACAAACTGAGTAGGCCGAAGTGCTGTTGTTGAGACGCTCCACTAGGATTGCAACCGATTAAGAATTATTCGATTAGTTGATCAAATAAAAAAGAATTTTTTAAATCGAATAATTTTTATCATAAGAAATATGATCTCAATTCATTTAAAATTAAAATAAAAAATTAACAACAAAATTACTGCTGTACTTGGAAATTTCTCTTTTTGTAAAATTAAAAAAATATTATCACAATATATGTCAATTTACGTTTTTCAGATTATTCGTTTGATATGTTTTTTAATTTTTTAAATAAATAAAATAAATTGAAATATTTTGAAATTTCCATATTTATTCGTTATTTGATCGATAAATCGAAGAATTCTTAAATCTTGATCGCTTGATCGATTTATTTATTTTTTTTTTTTTTTTTTTGTATTATTTTTAATCGCCCTAAGTTAATTTCCGAACATTTAACAACCTAAGACAACTTTTCACAAATAGCATTCGTAAGACTAAACGTTCTAAGTAAACTTTTTAATGGATATGTCAGCTGGAGCACAATTGTTGCCAGTGTTGCCAATTCCACATACATAAACAGCCACCCTCGCACAATACTGACTGACATTTTGTACCCCAAGTGCATCTTGTACATTAGGGTGAATAAATGGAAACCTTATGATATCAGTTGCTATATTTCTACCCAGCAAATATATTTGTTTAATATTGTACTCATTTATTCTACATAGGATTATCTTGCCTTTGGTTCCAATGATATTTAAAACTCATTGGCACTTTCTGAAATGTAGAGTCCAACATATTCAAAACTAATTGTAAGAAGAGAAATCTATTATTGGGAGAAAACTTTTAACATAAATAAGTTTTTTATATGGGCCGTATGCCTGAGTTTTAAAAAATATTCTATAAAAATCTTTTTCTAAGTAACTGCTAAACTAAAATTAAAATTTTGCTGGGCTTATTTGCAGACGTGCATACTCGTATTTCAATTGTTAAAATATTGAATATGAATGAAACGGAACGTTCATTATTGTCATTGACCACCATCATCATACTTCTTGCTGACCAACTCTTCCAATCGTTTCCATTTTGTGTGCTAGGCCCACAATATGGTTTGTTGATTTTTTTTTTTTTTTTTTTTTTTTTTTTGGTGGGGGCGTGTGGTGTAATTGTTTTATCTCTCATACAACTCCATATACAATCATATGCACTCACGGTATTTGCCATTAACTGTTCAATTCATTTCAGTTTTGTACAACAGCGTTGGGACTATTTAATACAGTTTACCAAAAATTTATTTGCTGTATATTTAGGGAGAAGAGCGCAAGGAGAGAGAGTGAGAGAGAGTTAGATAGAGAGAACACAAGTTGTCAAGACATTTAAGTATATGGTGTGTAAGAACTGAATGCGGGGAATATGTGAAAAGTTCTAAATTAAAATTATGATGCTTAGTGTTATTGTCAATAATCATATCAAACGTTGGTTCCCATGCCTTTTTTTTTTTTTTTTGTTTTTTTGATATTCAACAAACAATTATATGAAGTACTATATATCTACTCCTTCGCAGAACTTGTGAAAATATGAATTTGTAGTATACTTAAATATGTATTTCTCTACAACAGAAGTTAAGTTTGATTGTTTCGAAAGATATTTTTTTTTTGTAATGCTATGACAAAGCTAACGGTTGTTCGATGTCCCCAAGCTTACTGTAAGTAATGAAAATTTATTTTGAGGAAATATTCTTAAGACTTTTTAGGCCACTGTCAAATTTAACTCGTAACAGTACATGTGTTTGTTTCATTCCAATCTTCAGCACGCTCGTACACCAACTTTTAGCTTTAGCTGATAATTACAATTATCAATTATAATTGATGCACACCTCTATTCCACCTTACAATTTAATCTATCAAACTTTGAATCGGAAAATTCCATGGAAAAAAATGGGAAAAATAATTAGCTACGGAGGAGGTCTCGTAAATTTATTTCAAAAATAGTTTTACTAATAGCACCATTTATGATTCGGGCAGAAAAAATATCTTAATTTTTCATTGAAACATACGGTGATATTTTACATAAATTGTATATCTTAACTCTCCGTCTAGCAACACTTCTGGTACCCTTAAACGCATGACAAGGCCCGTAGGGACCTATTTTTGTTGATATGACATTTTCTATGAAAAAGACATTTCAAAATTTTTGTTTTGTTATTTTATTATTGTTTATTAATTAAAGTGTTGATAAATAAAATAAAATATTTTTTTTTTTTTTACTAACATAATTAATTTTTATGAATTTTATTATGAAAATTTAGTTTTACAATGAATAAAACTTAAAAAAGCTATTGTTGGATGGTTGTTCCTCATTTTGAGTGCAGGTTAAGCACCGATGCATTAATCTTGAATGCTCTGCACAAACTGCATTGTTGCAGGAACAGCAATAGGCCCTTGTTTTGCGTTGACGACCGTACTCTGAACGGCATATTCGACATGATGGCCTGTTTGTCCTTAGCGCAAACGACGGTGCAGCTGCTTCTGTTGGTCTTGGTACTATCTAAAATGAAAAAATGTATATAATCATTCCGCTTTTGACCTTTAGAATTCTTAATTCTTACCTTGACATCAAATTCATCCATTGCATTCCGTATCCTTGGATATGCAGTTATTCAGGGCACGTTCTTCAATGTTGGGTAATGCCAATTGCTTAGTAAGCATAAGGAGGAATGAGCGCCGTCTGTCACTTCTCTTCACTGGCTTTATCTCGTTGAATATTATGAATGCAGCGATGTCGAGCATATTGTAAAACATGGCAAGCGGCCAGCGCTTTGTTGAGCGATTGCATGTATGCGTACCAAGCATCTGGTCCATAGTATCAACGCCGGATTTGTTGGCATTGTAATAAAGAATGGCTAAGGGCTTCTTCTTTTCAGTTTCCATGTTCACATCGCAAGTGTAATGTTGTGTAGATAGCAAAATTACTGATTTATTCTTCCTGGGCACATATGAGCATAGTGCTACATCGCCTTCGTTGAACCCAAACAATGTGCTGTTGATTGGCCGCGTACGATTTTTATGTAACTCCCGTGGCACAAATGTTTTGTTAGAGCGTACTGTTCCAACATATGCAGTTTTCTTTATCATCAAAATATGCGCCAAGTTCAATGTACTGAGGAAATTGTCAGCATAAATTGTGCGGCCAGAATCCAAATATTTATCCGCAAGAGCAAGTACAACGTTCTGCCCTTGACTTATTTCACGCTCGTGGTCAGGCAATTTACCAGAATAAATCATTCCTTTAACAGGATAGAATGATTTTGAGTCACAGAACCACCATACCTTTGTACCATACTTGGCTGGCTTCGACGGAATATATTGTGTGAAGCGGGTACGGCCTCTGTATGGGAATAACTGCTCATCAACTGTCAGTGAATCATGCGGAGTGTAAGCTGCTGCTAAGTTAGACTGCAACATTTGCCAAATATTATCAATTGCCGCAGTTTTGCTGTTGATTAGTCGCCGCTGTCGCGTATTTCCATTGTCGAATCTAAGGCATTGTTTTATGAACATAAATCGATTATACGACAATGCTGCTTTATATATTGGACAACGCGTTGGGGCCCATAACTGTGCAGAAGGCTCATTATTTGATTTATTGAGTCCAGAATACAAGAGTATAGCCAAGAAGGCATCAAACTCCTTTAGTGTGATGGTTTAAATTCCTTTTTGTTTGTTGGATTTACCAAATTATATGCATCTGTTATTTCCCTACCTTTGCGATTAGATTCGCGTATTATTATGTACGCCATGTCTTCAGTGGAGAGCGAGAGGAATATGGTAAAGGGATCATATGTGGTTCCTACTGGTCCTGGTTTCCTCCTTGTGTAGTTTACCACGGTATGAGCACGAATTCGGGAAGTTGGTGGTGGATTTTTACTCCATTAGGTGCCGTCTTTCGCAATAAAATAACTTTCGTTTGTTGGTGTTTCTTCTTCTTCATAATCGTCGTCATCGTAAACCTCCTCATTGATTTCTATATCTACCTCACTTTCAGCATCGGAGTCCACAGCAGATAAATTTGGTAGAAAGGGCAAGTCGCCATCATCTTCTTCAGCATCAAATGCCGGAATATCAAGTTCCTCGTTATGATCCTCTGCATTCATAAAATCAGCAAATTGATTATCTACGGCACGTCTTTCCTCCTCAGACATTTGTTGGTAGCGTGTGCTACGACGCACCACCATTTCAGCAATTTCAATGTTTGATTCTGCCATATTATTTTATCGCTTTTAGTTTCCTTCGTACAATCACTTTGAAATTTCAAACAAGATGTTGAGTCTTCAGTGTCTAAACTGTGTATGATTTAGTTTACGAAACTAGAGCCGCTTTTATACCCTTTCCGTTGCCTACTTGTGTTCTAGCTTGAACATCCGCGGGATTAGTATTAGCAGGTAATAAAACAAATGGTAAATGCGAAGAACACGTTTGAAATGTGTTCAAACAAAAAAACAGATGCTTACGAAACTATAACCGCATTTATACCCTTTTCGTTGCCTACTTGTGTTCTAGCTTGAACATCCGCGTATATCTACAAATAGAGATTAGTATTAGAAGGTAATAAAACAAATGTTAAATTCGAAGAACTCATTTAAAATGTGTTCAAACAATAAAACAGCTAAAAAGAAACCAAAATAAAGTTTTTGTCTTAATGATTTCTTGTAATTTCAGTACAAGGTCCCTACGGACCTTGTCATGCGTTCCCGTACTACTCACCTTTAAACCTCAATAAAAACTAAACTATTGGGCGTATCACCTTGACAAAATTCTCTTGGAAAACAGTGTAACTTTTGGGGTACCTTGTCCTGGAGTAATTTCAGTTTGAAAATGAAAAAGGTCCCCAGGGACCTTCTCGCTAACCGAAGGGTTAAGAACTGCCAGTACAGCATTTAAATTGTTTAATACGGTAAAATTTAAAAGAATTGCCGATTTTTTTTTTTAATAATTGGAGAAATTCCTTAGATTTCGACATAAAAGAAAAATTAAATTCTCAAAAATTCCTTTCAAAATAGAAAAATTTTCTACAGCTGACATCACTGATCAGTTCTGATACGATTGTAACTTGTTGCGCATTAAGTCAATAAGTTTTTACAAAAACATATAAAAACTCTTTTTTGTGGTTTGGTTCTTTTTTTCTTTTTCCAATTTTAATTTTTGCTCATACACTTCATCCAGCGATTCATTAATCGGCTATAGTTTGCCGACGACTACCAAAAGAGTTCTGGAATGATGTTATTTTCACATTTGAATTCAAATTTAACATATTTCAATCAGAGGCAAACAAACAGTGTTGAGAAAACCGAATAAGGAGATGGACATTGCTAATTTATAGTACTTCCGGCTGTCAAACATAATGGTGTGGTGATGAATGTCAGCACACAGGGTCGGTAATATGGCGTTTATCGACGGGATTATGAACCATTATGGCTATATAGATATCCTCAAACAATATTTGATACCGAGTGCTGAAAAATGGTGTAGTGGCAAGCAGGATCGCCATGTAGTGGCAAGCAGTATTGCCATGTGGTGGCCTGTTTACAAATGGTGTTTTTGCAGTCAAGAAGTGTAGTGTAGTTTCAACTGGCAGAGTTTGGTTGAGCTATTATCTTTGTTTTGTTTCATTCAGTATTATGAACAGAGCTCCGAAATCTTCGCTCGAATTCGAGTAGAGAGTGAAACTCGCTCGAATTCGCTCGCGAGTACTCCTGCGAGTAAAAAAAAAAATTCGAGTATACTCTATTTTTCTATGCCACTCGAATAAGAGCGCATATGCTTTGCTCGATTTCGAGTGCGAGTAAAATACGCTCGAAATCGAGCAGATTATACTCTTAACGAGTACTCCAGTCTTTGTTTTTTTAAATAGTTTTATTTTATAAAATATATTTATGTATATGTATGAATGAATGAATGAATGAATGTATGTAATTATGTATGTTTGTATGTAGTTCTTTGAAGTTAATTACACAGCTACATAGCACTCGGTAAGAATTTTGCAATCATAATTAATGACAGTGGGAATTGTATCCTTTTAGGTTTTTTAATATTTTTCAATATTTTATACTTTTTTAAGAGGTGTTTTTAAGAGTGTTTCTTTTTTACATACATAGCTGCAATTTATATTTTTCCACTCGATTTCACTTAAGAGTAAACTCTCACTCTATTTCGAAGATTTTTACTCCCACTCTTAATTTTTAAGAAGGAATACTCGCGAGTACTCCTACATAAAATAAACGAGTGGAGAGTAAACTTTTTGTAACACTCGTACTCTTCGAGTACTCTTCTTCGCGAGTATTTTTCACTCGCGAGTAAAATTGAGTAAATCTGAGCTCTGATTATGAATGATCATATAGCGACACTTAATTAACTAGTCATAATACTACATATTTGAAATACACTCAATCATTAATGTGTAACTCAAATAGAGTCTGCTCAGCACAAATCATGCATTGAAAATTTGTGGCGTTATTGATACTTTATTTGTATCAATTTGTATTAATGTATGCATTGGTGACTAGTGAGATTTACTATAGTACCCTACAATGGACATCCCAGCCACTTTCAAGATTTATGCGGACAAAGCTCCCAAACACATCTCATTCACTGTCCGGACGTGGACACTTTATAACTTCCCGCACAATTTTCGGATATGAATGTTATCGGGCATCGTTGGCATCAACTCGAAATAAAAATTCGGAAACATAAAATTTCGAATAAATCTGATATTAAGAAGGCTCTTGAAGAAGAGTGGTGCAAAGATAGTGTAGAAACATACAAAAAGTTAGTCGACTCGATGACAAAAAGAAATAATACGCTTAATTATTTTATTCTTCTATTATTTTTATTTTTCTATTCCGTACGATTTTAAATGAAGATAAATGTTTGAGTTGTAAATATAAAATATTTTTTTTTTAGTGAACTATTGAATTTCTCAGTTTTTATGTTTAAATAAAAAGTGGAATATTAAAGGAACTTTACTAATTTTGAGTTGTGCATACAAGGTAACGGAACTGATCGTCTTTAACTTGATAAAGTCCAGAATCCTTGTTCTTGTAAGCAGCTAAGAAGACTCACGACCTCCGACCCTTCGGGGCAGGTGGACACCGTGCAATGGTATTATAACAACCGTTAAAATACTAGCTAATGTGAGCAACGTGGAAAGTCAACGGCGAAGAAGTGATTGATGTATCACATCTAAGGCGAATGAACCAACCACCCCACCGCTGCGTCTGTCTCATATTGGGCGGCAGCAAACAGCGTCTGTACTCCAGAGGAGCGGCTGAATACACAGAAGGAAAACTATAAACCCTTCAGAAGGCAACGGGAAACCTCTGAAGTAATGTCCCTTGAAAACCATACAATGAACAATAACAATAACGTACGGCCCTCAATCTCCGGAAACACGAGGGTGCTAAGAATCCCCGGAGGTAAAACAAAACAAAAACTCAACATCGGTACATGGAATGTACGAAGTCTTTATGAAGCTGGAAAACTAGCTAATACCATAGCCAAAATGAACAGGCTCAAAATTGACATACTCGGTGTAAGTGAAACGTGGTGGCCAGATAGTGGAGAATTTGCTTCCCAAAATACGAAAATGTACTATTCAGGCAACCTTAACAATAACCACAGAAATGGCGTGGGAATTATCGTAAAAAATAATATAGCGAAATGCGTATCCGGATTTCTCCCAAAATCAGACAGAGTCATGCTTATAAAGCTAGACCACAGACCAATAAATATAAATATTATTCAAATATATGCACCCACTGCTGATAAAAATGACGAAGAAATTGAAGTTTTTTATGATGAAATTAAAGATGTTATGGAAATGACGAAACCTTACGAGATAACCATCATTCAAGGAGATTTCAACGCAAAAGTAGGAGAAGATAAAGTACCTGTTACAACAGGAAATTACGGATTAGGAGAAAGAAATGAAAGAGGCGACAGACTAATCCAATTGTCAGGAATACAAAATGACAATAACTAACACACTGTTCTGCCTTCCGCCAAGACGACTCTATACCTGGAAATCCCCACAGGATAGAAGAGGTAACATTGTGTAACATCAAATTGATTACATACTTATAAATAAACGCTATTGCTCAACTATAACAAAAACTTCAACGTACCCAGGGGCGGACGTACCATCGGCCCACAATCTCCTAATGGCAAACTTGTACCTAAAACTCTCCTTAACCAAAAGGAGAAAGGTATGCAGGAAACTAGATATGGGAAAACTCGAAGTACCCGCTATTCGAACAAATGTAAAGGAGCGAATAAATCGAAAACTAAATAACGTTAGTAGAGAAGAGACTGAAAATGTATGGAGTTCTGTTAAAAACACATTAAAATCAATAGCAGACAATACACTGGGAAACAGCGAAAGAGCTCAAAGAAAAGAATGGATGACAATGGAAATATTAGAACTAATGAAAGAACGTAGCAAATACAAAAACTCAAATTATGAGCTATATTATGAATTAAATAGGGAGATTCAAACGGCAATACGGATAGCAAAGAACGAACACCTGAATAGGCAATGCCAGGAGATCGAAAGATTACAATACTTGCATGGCGACTTTAATCTCCACAAAAAACTAAAAGAAGCCGCAGGGATATACCGCAAATCAACCACAGTTGTACTATACAACAACAACAACGAAGCTGTTTTCGATATTACAGAAAAGAAGACTATATGGACTGAATATATTAGACAAATGTTTACTGATAGAACCCGATCAAATTATGAAGCGCAGATGCAACAACCACTAACAGGATCTTTTATCACTAAAACGGAGGTGGAATCTGCAGTAAGGTCTATAAGAGACAAAAAAGCCTGTGGTCCTGATGAAATTTCTTCTGAAATACTGAAGTTGATAGACGACGACAATATCCAACTATTAATAGATTTGTTTAACTACATCTATGATACGGGTCAATACCCATAAGATTGGCTTAGATCAACATTTATAACCATTCCTAAGAAAAAACACCCAAAATATTGTAATGATTATAGGCTTATCAGCCTAATGAGCCATGCCCTAAAAATATTCCTCAGAATAATTCACACCAGAATTTATGAAAAATGCGGGAAGGCAATGGGCGCATCTCAGTTTGGCTTTAAAGAAGGAATGGGCACCCGCGAAGCACTATTTTCTATACAGATATTGGTGCAGAAATGCAGAAATGTACAGAAGGATGTTTTCTTGTGCTTTATTGATTACGAAAAAGCTTTCGACACAGTGCGACATGATAAAATGGTGGAAATTCTTATGTCCATAGGTATAGACGACAAGGAAATTAGATGCATTAGGAGCCTGTATTGGCATCAAACAGCGCAAGTAGATATCAACGGTGAGCTGACGGAGAATATAATAATTTCCAGAGGAGTCAGACAAGGATATTGTCTCCATTATTATTCAATATCTACTCCGAAAAAATTTTTCATGAATCCATCAGCAACGTTCGAAAGGGCATATATACATAAACGGCACATTTCTTAACAACATTAGATATGCTGATGACACTACCTTACTAGCTGATAGTATGTCGGGGCTTCAAGATCTAGTGGGCAAACTGACGACATACAGTGAAGCATATGGTCTGAAGATTAATATACGAAAAACAAAATACATGGTCATTAGCAGAAAAAATTACCACAACATAACCAGCTTAAAAATACAAGACTCCTACGTCGACAGAGTACATAGTTTTAAATATCTCGGCGTTACGCTGAATGACGAATGGGATGATTCAAATGAAATAAGATACCGTATCGAAATGGCAAGAGACGCATTTTTTAAATATAAAAGTTTTCACCAGCCATGACATTAATCTTGAAACGAAGTTAAGATTTATCAAGTCATATGTATGGTCAGTCCTGCTATATGCGATGGAGGCATGGACCATTAAAGCAGTGGACATAAAGAGACTGGAGGCCTTCGAAATGTGGATTTATCGAAGGATACTTAAAATACCATGGACCCATTTTATATCGAATAGCGAAGTTTTAAGAAAAGTTCACCGCGTAAGAGAACTTGTCCCCACTATAAACGAAAGACAGCATATTTAGGCCATATTATGAGAAACCCAAAATATAAGATGCTACAAGTTATTACGAGAGCAAATATTGAAGGAATGCCCACTAGAGGCAAAAAGGAAACAACATGGCTTCAAAATATTCAGGCGTGGACAGGTATCCGAGTTGTAGGAAATCTTCTAAGCGATGCGAGAAATAGAGACGGTTATGCTGAAATTTTAAAAACCTTATGAATTTATTGAAATGTAATTGTATTGGTCACTAACATTCGAAAATCGAATAGGCAAATAAAGAAAGAAGATTACTTTTTCTTAACTTTGAAACACACATGTATGCTGCACGTAATCACTATTTCAAATGTGTACGATTTTAAATGACATGGTACGTATTTTGGGATTTTAATAAAATCGAATGATTGAGAAGCCGCGACACACCACATGAATTGGGTGGTACCTATTTTAAGGGCTGCCAGATCGGAAAACGTAGAATATTGGCGGAGAACATAAAATTACTTATATCTCAAAAACTAGGTGTAGTTGTTCTACGCTGTTGAAAATAGGAGCCAAATCAACGCATTCGTTATCGAAATTTTTCGATCGAAATAATTTTTTTATTTCCCAAAATAAAATGCTGAGAATAATTTTTCTTTTTCACAGTTGAAGAATTATGGCCTCTGATTAAGAAGAAAAGCGAATCGTAGTCGAGCGTTTGTCCGTCTTCTTCAAATAATAAACCAAAATATGGAATTTCGATTGATTTTGCTCGATACCGAATGCGGTGATTGATTTTGCCCCAGAACTTTTTCTAAAAAAAAAGAAACTGTCTTTTGTTAAAAAAGGCCTTTTGTTATAAAGTTATTTTTATACTTTTTCAACAGGACCCTTAGATGCGTTACAACTAACTAGTATACAATTATATTCGATAACGGATGAGTTATACACAACGGGATCAGAAATTCGTTCCTACACCTGAAACATGATGAAGCAATAAAGCGTATCCATCTATGATTATATCTTATCACATATATATTGTATATATAATTATTTATCAAGTTATAAGCTCTGATATCGCTAGAACCAAAATTTCTTGTTATTATACGGATACAGTCTTTTGTTATCCTCATGTTTTTCCTGAAATTTTACTGTCCGTAATACTCCGCTCAAAAATATATGCAACTTGTCAAATTTCTGAAAACTTACAACCACTTATTTGCAATTATCCGCCAACCTTCATTCAAATACTACCAATTTTTTCGCAGTTGCATATCAGCCGCTAAGCATCCAGCCAAGGCTCTGCGTAAAACATTCAAATTATAATTAAATATTTATACACATAACCAAGAGACTGCTGCACTACAGTAGCAAAAAACAAAAACAAAAAACTAACTATGAAGAAATATACGTACATACTCGTATAACAAACAAAATACATATGCACCTTCATTTGAATAGAAAAAAAAAGAAAAAAACAACAACGAAATAACAGAGAGAAGGCGAACTAAAAAAATGAAAACAAAGTATTAAATTTAAACATAAACAAAACCTGCAGGATATATTATGATGGTTGTCATAGTGTCCTTGTTGTGTAGTTATGAATTTTAGAATCCAACAAAAAAAATGTATATACATATACAGTGGAAAAAAACGCGAAAAAATGTGGAAACGAGTGGAAAAAAATTTAACGAACCACCAATTTAAAAAAAAACACACTCTAACATAGATTTTAAAGGATATCCCAGCAAAATTTTGTAAGCAACAATAATTTTCTATAACGATCTTTTAAGCTTAAGATGCTGAATCACAAAAAGTATCGAAAGTATAAAAAATTTATGAAATAAAAGTATAAAGGAGATAAATTAATGTCTTGTGCACTACTTCCTGGTAAGCGATATAAGTTTTCTGTAATGACCCCATTTTAGGAACCTTGAAATAATTTTTTACAGATATGTTTTCCATATTTCTACAAAAAAAGGGCAAAATACAAAACAATTAAAGGAACTAAATAAATACACCGATTACGGGGATTATATTTTTTAAGAAAATAATAGAACGACCAATATTCATGTTTCATTTCAAAACAAACCATTTGCTGGTCGTGCACACACATAAAATACCAAAAACCTAAAACATTATTTGAGTGGACCAAAAACAAACGTTTGAAACATATAACTTGCATGTATGTCCCTGTTTCCGGAGCTAAGTGGGTGTTTTGGGTTGAGTTCGATACATTTTTTTTTTAACGTTGGTTTGTTCAATTCTTCATGGCCTGGTTGGTATGATGATATAAAAACCCAATCGAACGTTCAAAATTCAATACAAAAATCGTTGCGCATCGTTGCATAATTCAGGAGAAAAAAAACCGTATATGCACACACTTATGTACATACATACCATAAACGTATATATGTATGTATGTAGCAAACAGTAGTTGTGCTAAACGAAACATGTAAAGAATAGAGAAGCTCTCTAGCCGCCCTTATACAACCCTACGTTATATTGTTGTCTTTAAATACTTGCAGTGATAATGGCAAGTGCATTGAATGGGGGAACTTGGTTCTAAAATGATTCATACTATTTGTAATTGAGATATTGAGCTGAAATTTGTTTCACATGTGTGCTGCATGTGACATTTAGGGATTGAATTCGATATCGTTCATATGACCACCACGAGTACATTTGCAGCGAACGATTCTTTGGAGCCAATTTTAAACCACTCTCCCGCTCGTATCTTCTGAAACATTGGTCATTTCGAGTTCGAACCCTTGGTGTACTTATGGATAGGAAACTTGGTGATATTAGTATGATTGTTAATAAGGCAAGATCTACTCTTGGTTTCGTTAAAAGATGGGCTAAACAGCTTTATACAGCAATTGTAAGACCAATTTTGGAATATGCATCAATAATATGGAATCCATATTATCAGGTTCATTCCAATGCAATTGATTCTATGCAGAAAAAGTTTTGATAACTTCCCATAATATATTAATAGACTAAAGCTTATCAGACTTCCAACTCTTGAGAGCAGGAGGACCATGTTGGGTGTCACCTTTGTGTTCAACCTTGCCAATGATGACGTTGACTCAGAGTTTCTTTTATCAAGTTTGAATTTTAACATACCTTGTAGATTCATAAGACATTTTAATCCGCTTCATTTGGACTATTTTAGGACTAATTACGCTAATTCTTATCCTTTACGCAGAATTTGTCATGATTATAATGTATTATACAATTTCGTTGATTTTCATATTTTTTACGTTTGTCTATTCCTAATATCAGCTGATGACATAGTCTGTAGCTGATTTACGACCACACAATCTACTTGCCAGCTCTTTGAATCCGCCAGGGTTCGGACCATGATGTGTACGCGGTCCACACATTAAGGGGGCGTGCCCCCTCGGTCGGGTGGGGTGACTAAGTGTGAGGCGGGGTTCGATCGTTTTACAAAAAAAAAAAAAAACTTTTGTGATTACAATAGTGTCTCTTGAACCAGACGTGGGTTTCTTGCTGTCTAATAAAGCATATTTTGCTTGCTGACAAAGCCAATGGCCAAAAAATGAGCTCATCGCTTAAAATAACTATTCGATGAAATTCATGATTTTCTTCCAACTTTTATAGAGTCCAATCGGAGAAGTTTCGGCTCTCCAAGATCTTTACATATAATTCGCCACAATGTTGTTTTAAAGATTCCCAGTTCCTGTTAACGGCATGAAAACAGCTGATTTGGCGTTGTCTCACCGGTGCGTTGTCTCACAGGCGCAGAAACATTCAATAGTGAATATATTGAATTGAATTTATCCACCATGTCACGCATAGACTGCCTGGTAGGACGATTATTACGTCCGAAAATTGGAAAAGCCGTTGTTAGAGGTACGACCACCATAATAAAAATTTAAATCAAGACTGATGTTATGACATTTAAGACTACGTTCGTATTAAAACAGAAAATATGTAAAGAGTGCGCGCGTAATAAATAGTGCACACATAATAAAATTAAAACAAATAAGTTAATTATTTTTTATATATTTGTTTATTTTTTTGATTTTATTTTTTTATTTTTTAAAAGTAAAAAGGCTCTAGGTCAGGTTTTATAAAAAATCTTTGTTTTTATTTGTTTTCAAATTTTCGAGGGCCTTCGGCCTTCATCATCAGGAAACGACAAAGCTGTAAAAACAAACGTAACACAATTATACGAAAAATTTTTTAACAAAGAAGATCTTAACAACGGAAAACTCACCTTAAACAAAAATATCAAAAGACATTTGGTGTTGTATGTTGTATTTTGTATTAAAATACACAATACAATCATTTGTTGTGAACAGTCAGTTGTATTTTCATAATGTAAAACGTTTTCTTTAGTAATTATCGACCCAACGAGGAAAGGTCGCTTCGTCACTTCTGTTATTTCGTACAAGAGAAAGCACGTGTTGGTGTTTGCTTTTTGGTCATAATATATACCCTGACGTTTTAGTTGCGTACCTCTTCCATTTTAATTTAGAATACAAAAAAAGTTAATATGTTTTGGTTGAGACTGAAAGAGAAAATACATACTAAAAATATTAACATTAATTTTTATATAAATAAACTTTTCGTTATTTGCATTATTTGTCATTTTATATTTTATAATTATTTATGCTGTTAAAATTGTATGTATTTGTTTTTTCTTTTTCATAAAAGCTGGCATTCACTTGGGACTGATATGTTATGATACAATATATAACATTTACTATACATAGCAAATGAAGTTGTATCGCTGTATCAGATTTTTCAATGAAAATTACCAATAACAATTTTACACTATTGTAAAGTAATACACGATACAGCAGATACAACGATACAACACCTGTTGTGAATTGCCCAATTAATACAATTTTAATACACAAATTTTTATGTTTAAATACGAAAAAACTGGCGTTGTGTACGCTTTGCCTACTTGGTTTTAACTACTTTTTCCTTATCAAACATCTGTAGTCATTCGCTCGGTTTATTATGTGGAGCATCAGTCTAGCATCAGTCTGCGAGAGTAATGTTGTTCTTGTTGTAAAATTTTAACGTTTTCAAAATCTGCTGTGTGTCTATTCTTTATGCAATGTTCTGCTAACGCTGTCGTTTGTTGGCATTCGTTATTATTTCGTTTTTGGTCTGATTTGTGAGCGGAAACCCTTGTCTTCAGTTTTGATTTTGTTGTACCAACATATGACATCTTGCATACGTTGGATCCGTCGCCTTTACATTTTATTTCGTAAACTAAATCTGATTTCTCGTCGTCTTTGACTTTACTCTTTAATTTACTAAACAGTTGGCCAACATTTGTGTTACTCCTTATAGCAATTCTAATTTTGTTTTTGTCGTATATATTAATTCTTCTCATTGCTTTGTTTAAGCCCGCTGAGTTAGTAAATGTTTTGTATATAAGTTTTGGTCGCTCCATGTTCGTTGTCGTTGCTACAATGTTTTTGTTACCGTGGTATTCGTTGATGAAATTTCTACATAATTTTTGTGGAAAGTCATTGTTTGCTAAAATATTTAGTATCCGTTTTTTATTTTCTTTGTGGAATATTGTATCGCTGACGTCGAAAACTTTAGAAATAAAATTTTTTTCTGTGTTAATTTTTATCTTATATGGGTGGTGAGAGTGAAAGTTGATTATCCTACCAGATGCCGTTGGTTTTTGATACCATTTAAATCTAATTTCGTTATTGTGTCTAATAACTAAAGTGTCCAAAAAAGGTATTTTTTCATTGTTTTCTTCTTCCATTGTGAATTTTGTGGATTTGTTGATGTTGTTTAGCTCATCTAATGTAGATTGTAGTTCGGTTTTCTTGACGATTGCGAATAAATCATACATATATTTTACTAAAAAAGTTGGTTTTATTGATAGCTTCTCTAGCGCATTTTCCAATACTTGGTCCACATATATATCGGTTATGATCGGTGACGCAGGGGACCCCATGGGCGTGCCTTTTCGTTGACTGTAGATTTTGTCACCGTATTTGAAATACCTGTTTTCCTTTATGCAAAAATGTCCATAAATAGTTTCTTTTCCACACTTGTGTTTTCTTTTAATGTCTGCCATTTTTCATCTACAATTTTTAATGCGCTATCTACAGGAATGCTGGGAAAAAGTGCGACAACATCAAAAGAGACCATGACTTCGTCATCATGGATGTGTGTTCTATTAATTTTTTCTTTAAATTCTTGGGAGCTTTTTATGTCGAATGGATAATTTTTGGTGAGGTTTTTAAGGATGTTGATTATGTATTTACACATTTTGTATGACGATGAGTTGATCGACGAGCATATTGGTCTTAGCGGTGTGTTCAGTTTGTGAATTTTTGGCAAACTGTAGATTCTAGGTGGTTCCTTTTCGTAGGCATTTATGTGATTTTTTTGAAACAATTTTTCGACGAATTCATTATTACGTTGTTGTAAGGTTGATGTTGGATCCCTTCTTAGTACATTGTAAGTTGTTATGTCATTTAAAATTGTTTGCATACCTTTCTCATAATCTCATTTCTCTGAGTTTAGTATGACTATGTTTTTATTTTTGTTTAGAAATTTCATACAAAGGCCGAAGGCCCTCCAAAATTTGAAAACAAATAAAAACAAAGATTTTTTATAAAACCTGACCTAGAGCCTTTTCACTTTTTAAAAAATAATAAAATAAAATCAAAATTATAACACTTGAGGTCACTGGAATATACAAAATATACCATCTAATATTTGTTTATTAACAAATGTTACATTAAAGTTTAATAAAAATTTTAACTTTTTCCAGAACACCTTCCATAAGGGATAAAATGGGCAATTTGGAGGATTAGCTTATTTTGGTACAAACATAACACCATTTGTTTGGTCTTTTTAGTATAATGTGACGAGGTCGGGCCAGAAGAATGGAGACATATTCAGTGTTTTTCCAAATGGAAGAAATCGTTTCTGACGGCACTTATTTATGTACACATCTGTATTTATCGAACCTGTGGTTACGAATGAACGGTTTCTATGACCACAGGTACAAATGGCTTGTCGGATCAAAAACTTTTTTAAAAATTTTTAATTTTTTTTATAACATGACAGTCTTCTGAAACATTACCTCTTGCATTGCGACAGAATTTCTGACGAGGTAGCTGTAACAAGTCAGCCAGAACGTACGTTTTGTCATCGCATTTTTGCTTCAAAATTTTTTGGAATTTCTATCCAGGTCTTTTTGTACGTCTTCAGACCAGCCTCGTTTTTAGTTTTTCTTACGGAAGTATCAGAATAATTTGCCATTCGGCCAATTTTCTTTCAGAAATATTCGGTTTCTTGAAAATCAACTTTTTCTACATTTCTTTTGACAGTCAGCAGCTCCTTCTAATTTTTTATCACCCAAGAAACATTATTCCGGGATACCCCTGCGTGTCTAGCAATTTTTTTATTTTGGCGGCATGGGTATTGGTAAAAAAAAAATTAATAATATGTTCGTTCGCGTACTTTTTGTTGATTGTCCATTGTTGAAAAACTTATATTTCATAGAAGCAAATATTTAACACGAGGTTTTTGACAATAATGACAAGTATAAACAAATTAACGGTATCAATTTTATTTTTAAGTTAAAATTTTTAGAAGCTTCAAAGTATGCACTATTTATTTCGCTCGTACGCTCTATATATGGTTAATTTAAATTCCCCTTAACTTGGGTTAAAGCTATAATATTTTTAAGGTCATATTTTTATTCACAGATTTAAAACGATGCAAATATCACCATAATCTTATAATACCCTTTGTAGGGTATAAAAAAAAACAAATCAACGCAACTAAACTCCAGCAACGTTGATATTATTCGCAGAAGCGAAAAAACATGTTAGTTGTACTACCAACACATTCACACCAACGCTTTTTTCACCCCTCCAGCACTCAAATGGCCATTTTACGACATACACTCACATTTTTAAATGCACATTTACACATTCACTTGCACACATATAAACATACATATAATAACTGCAAATTTTGCAACTCTCCTTAGCACCCAAACTCATGTAACAGCTCCCACTTTTAGCCAGTAGTTGGTTGTTGTTCAAAAAAATATACATACATATATACAATCCACAGTTGAAAGTTAATGCTGCAGTGTTGCCAGAATTTTTTGTCCCTAAAATATTTTAAAAATCTCCTAGAATTCGGCGATTTACAAAAAACATTATTGATTTGCAATAAAAAAAAATTTTTATTAGTTTTTTTTTTTGCATCGAAAACTTTTGCTGAGAAAAGCTTCAAGTGATTTTCATCTATACCATTTAGATTTTTATTTAGATCAAGCCCATTCGCCTGAGCTGCGATCGTTTTGTGCCTCTTAAATAATTTCAGGTTCTGAATTAAGTTCCTTATAAATGTACACACAGAAAAAATATTAATTGGAAATCGGTACCGCTAAAAAAAAATTTTTAATAATAAGTTGTTATTGTAGTTCTTACATATTTTAAAATGAAATTGTTTTTTTTTTCTTTAAGTCCCATACAAACATAATTCCTATAAAACGAAAGCACCTGTAAAATAAGTTCAGGGGTCTAATCGTCGCATTCGTTATCGAAATTTTGCGATCGAAATTTTTTTATATTTTCCAAAATAAAGTACTAAGAATTACGGCATGTTAGTTACGAGTAAAAGTGAAACGAGGTCTGACGTTTGTCCGTCTTCTTTAAATAATATCCCCCTGTTTACCAACCAAAGTCTTTATAGAATTTATTAAATAAATTCGATTTAGGCAACTAAATTAACACCAGTATAACGTAAATCAATCAATTATTGGTAATTACAACAAAATATGTTAACTGATACTGTAACAAATTATTGGTAAATATAATAAAAATGATTTTGTAATTGGAATTACAGAAGTCGGTTACAGCAAAAGAAAATTACACGTTTACCTTGTTTCGATATTTATTACCGAAAGGCAATCGCATGAATCCAATTCTGTTGTCATTTTCCGAAAATAAATAATAATAAAAATAACATTTGAAAAATTTTATGGATTAAAGGAGTTCAAACGATTGGGGTAAGCTACATACACATTAGGGCGGGTCGATTTGTAGGGAGGCAAAAAAAAATAGCTCAAGTGACAAGGAAAATTATATTCTAGGGATCAAAATAAGAAACTTTGGCCAAGGAACCATACCTCTAAAACGAATTCTGCTGTCCCGACTTTTGACCTGTCTGTCTGTCTGCAATGAGGCAACCCCATTCCCACTCATGCAATTGATCTGAAACTTGGCCCATAGTCTTGTTGTGACTACGGATTAATTTTGGGGTAGTCACGCAGAGTCACGCATAGTCACGGAGTGATATAAAAGTTATTTACCCTCATCCGATCGATCTGAAACATGGTCCATACACTTGCTGAGAAAAAAGACTAACTTTGACATAGTCACGCACAGTCACGGAGTGATCTAAAAGTTATTTACCCTCATCCGATCGATCTTAAACTTGCTCCATACACTTGCTGTGAAAAAAGATTAACTTTGACATAGTCACGCACAGTCTCGGAGAGATGAAAAACTAACTTCCCTGAAGAACATGTTGTTGATTACAGAGGTACATAGTTATTTATATATTTTTAAAAATATCGTTGGAAAGTTTTTCAATAATAATATTGCTGCAACAGTCAAATTTTTGAACATAAAAGGATGTTTATTTGGTATAGTAACCAAATGCGGTTTAATTTACATCATAAGCGATGCACCAATTGAAAATCAAATCGAAACTTGTGAAACTCTTCCGGTAAGTTATTGCTATCACTCATTTATTACAATTGTTATAATTGAAAAATATGCCCTCTGCTCCAGAAAAAATTTAATTTTCCACCGACTCGAAGTACTTATACGACATGGCCCATGCAATTTCTAGCGGCGTGGTTTCGGTGGATCTGGCTAACATCAAACCAGGTAAAATTGTACATTCTCGGTTTCTCACCAAGGCCTCTAGATTATTACGATTATATGTGACAACGGAAAATCTAGATGAGAATTTAAGAATTCTGGTTGAATTTATAATTAAATGTTATGTGCCAATGTACTTCAATATCAAGTATTACAGCTATGGCCTGTACGGTAGTGCATTATTTTTCAAGTTCATTAGTTGGTCACGATTTCTAGAACCTCGTTTACGCAGAATTGTCAATCAAATAATAACAGATAATTCATATTATGCACATTCGGAAAATATCTTGTTATCAATGTTGTTTGATGATAGCAAAGAAAAGCGCGACTGTGCTATAAAGAAAATTATTGGCTATCGAACGATGTTGACGACCCAACGGAACTTAAGAGTTTATAAAAAACCTGATATAAACTTTAATTGCAGAAGTTACACGGAAATGATCAATTTGAATGATATAAATAACGTATTTGAACCACCATTCACGCGAAGCATTCCGTACGATACATTGAAAGAATATTTAAATCAAGATGATCCACCGTTTAATGATCCAAAAATTCCATCACACATACAAGGCACGGAACGACACGTTTAATTGCTAGCTAGCGTTTCCAAACGAGTTATACCAGAAAATGTAGAGGCTGTTATGGCGACGACATTAGAGAGCCGTGCGAAATTGCCCAGACTTGAAAGCAAAAAAGACTTCAAACAATAATTTTTTTTAGTTTCTTTTCTATTACTAATGCCGTTTTCTTTTCTGACAAAAAATGTCGCAGTTTATTTGTACTTTTTTCGAAAAGTGTATTTTTTAAAATATTCTGAATTAAAAGCAACTTTATCTTATACATCAATCGAAAGGTCTTAAAGTGTTGTGTTCATAAAATGCATAAAATTTTGATTGTTATCCTCTTGGAAATCATAGGGTGAAAATATTCAAAAAAAAAAGGGGAACAATGGGGAAATATTCGCGCACTATGACCTGAAAGAAGTCAATTTTTGCGATTTACGAGGTCTCGACAACAAGAGGTTGTAAACGTGACATCTATTAGACGAAATTTAAGGAACAATTCGAATCCTGTAGAAAGAACAACCAACAGAACTGTATGTATATCCTAGATGCATACTGCTGTATATTAGTTATATATTAGTTATAATATTTTATTAAGTTTTTGTTAGTTTCAAAACTTATTTTCAACTGCCAGAAGACGTAGTGGTTTATCTAGTAGACAGTATATAGAAGGACAGCATTATGGGAGGCAAGCAAGACGTTCATTTATATTTGTGGTCACAAGCGATAACCGCCTTAGTCGACTTAAGAACGATTTGAGTTATGTATGCTATCATATTCTACTAAAAACGCTTTAGATTTACGTGAAATCCCCATTTCTCTAACACTAATAAAAAGTTATTAATGAAAACACTCCGACCTAAAAAGTCATTTTTCTCGAAAGCATGGTATTCGACGATTTGGGTTATCTTTGCTATCATGTTCTACTAAAAACGCTTTATATTTACGTGAAATCCCCATTTATCTAACACTGTTTATTAAAAAGTTATTAATGAGAACATTCTGACCTAAGTCGTAATGAAGCCATATTACATTTATATAAATAGTTATTTTTCTCAAAAGCATGATTTTCGACTTAGGCGGTAAATGTTTGTGACTACAGATATATGCATACTAAGGGTTACTTTACCTGAACGTTTTGCCGGTAAGTAATATAATACCTAATATGTATTAACTTTTCACATAATGATAACTTTTCTCCAGATGTATGATTACCAAATGCGTATAAGATATATTGATGTCAGGAACAACAGCCTATTGCAGCAAGAGGTTGCTAAGGATTTTGAAAACAACACATGCCTAGTAGGTTGTACTAAATTTAAATGTACAAAAGTACTGAAGATTATTAAATAATTTAGGTGATTCTGGGTTTCCCCAAGTATCACAACTGTTAACACCATACCGCTCAGCTGAACCACTGTCGGCAGAAGGAAATACAACACCATTCATACTAAAGCTCGAAATATTATTGAGCGAACAATCGGTGTTCAAATCCACATTTAGATGTCTCTCCAGTGAACGAGATCTGCATTATAAGCCCGATAAAGCAGTGTCCATTGCGTGTTGTGCTTTATACAATATTAGCAAGCTTTATAAGGCTGACTGGGAAGAGGTACCGGCAGTCCTGCGGGAAATCCAACCCTAAACTTAAACAAAAATTTACAAAACCACATTTAGGTTACATACACTATATAGGTACTATATATAGAGTGAAAACTCCGTGGCCTAACAATGTAAAACCAGTTGCTTGGATTTGAAATCAATTTTATTTTTCAACGTAATCTCCGTTAAGTGAAATACACTTCTTCCAATCCTCTAACGTCTTGATGCCCTTGCAAAAATACGATTTGTCAACCTCTTCAAAATAGGTTTCCATCTCTGATATGAATTCTTCATTTGTGGAAAGTCTCCTTCGCTGGAGCCATCTTTTCAAGTTTTTTTTTTTTTTTTAATTTAATTAATTTATTTAATTATTTCGTGTACAACAAGACATGTCTTATAATTAAAGTACACCGTTCAAAACTTTTGCCACAAAATTAAAATAAAATATAAAATTTATAACTTATTTAAAATAAAGTAAAATAATTACAAGAAATTATTAAAATACATGAATTTAAAGAAAGGAAAATTAAATATAAAGGGTCCACCAAATAACTTTTTTTTTTTGAAAATGCTATAAAAAAAAACTACTGAATATTATCTCAAATTTCTTTTTTTATTTGAAAGTACATTCCTTCCGGTTAATAATGGAAAATAATTTCATTCAAATGGCTGCGTCGGCTGGCCATGCAGTAGCCTACACGATCGGTCCAATTTTTAAGCACATTATCGATTGTGTGCAGCTCTATTTCACCAATGGCTTCACGAATATTGTCCTTTAAAGCGTCAATTGTCTCTGGCTTGTTGACGTAACACTTATCTTTGAGGGCACCCCACAAATAATAGTCCAACGGTGTCAAATCGCAGCTCCGAGGTGGCCAAACGACATCAGCTCTGCGGCTGATAATGGTCTTTATGCAAAATTCGTCTCAATGATGCCTCCGAAATGTTCAATTCTTAAGAACGACGGTGAATTGATGTTGATGGCGCTTCACGCACACTTTCTGCCACAGCAGCAATATTCTCGGGCGCACGCACTGTTTTTGGCTATTCACGCTTTGCTTTATCGATGAGTATGCCAGTTTCTTTCACTTTTTTCACAAGATAACGAACATACGGAGCTGACATTATTACCATGATTTTCAAAGTAATGTCGCAATAATTCCCAGCGTTATTCAGGCGTATACACAACCATATTCGTTCAGCGGAAGGATAAAACTAATTATCTGTCAAATCAGACATGAGCTAAGTGTTACCATTCATGAAATAAGCACTAGTTGAAAAAAAAAAGTTAGATGGCGGACCCTTTATTTAAACAAAGTAACTAAACAAAATTTTCTTAAAATGTATTGCGTTGCTAATTGCTGGTTGTGTGGAATTGCATTCCAAAGATGTGTGGCGTTTATGCAAAATTGCCATTCTGACACAAGGCATCGACGCATAGAAATAATAAGTTTTTTACCCCTTCTGGATCTAGCCAACTGTATTTGATCATAAAGATATAGTGGTTTCTCGGTGTAAATAATTTTGTGCCAAAACATTAAACTATCACGTTTCTTCAGTCCATAAACATATTTAACAATATTGTTGTACAAAATATTTAGTTTTTTCTTGCTGGCGTAGTCGCAGTTGCCAAAAAGTTCACAGCCATAAAGTTGACCAGGAATTAAGTATGCCTTTGCAAAAAAAGATGTCTCACTCTTAACGGCGTAAAATACTGAGTTACCCAAAGCGATCTTAGCTTTATATACGTTTGAACTACAAGTGTATCTACGTGGCTTGACCAAGTCAAGTTGTTATTGAACACTATGCCAAGATTTTTTACCTTTTTTACAATCTCGAATTTCTTTATAAATAATATTTCTAAAATAAATTATTTAAAAATATTTCAATTAAAAAAAAACTTCAAAAATCCTAAAAACATAACAAAATTTTTAATCCCCCAAACTAAAAATATACCCCGAACTGGTAACACTGTATTCAAACCTAAATGGATTGGTATATATGTGTTTGTGTGCGTGTGTGTGGATAGCATTGTAGATGATATTTCCATCATATATCAAACTTTTATTTGGATTGTTCATGGCCTAGACTACTTACATTAATGCCCCGTTAGGAAATAGTTACGCCGATATTTAAACAAATGAATGAGTTTAACATGTTCCAGTTTATTTCTAAAATAATCTAACCCGTAAAAACAGTTTTTATTAAAACTCTTTCTTTCTTTATGCATATGGGTTTTGAAAATCTACGTGACTGTGTGTGACTATATTAAAATTAATCTTTGGCCACAACAAGTCTATGGACAAAGTTCAGATCCATCGGATGAGGGGAAGTTGGATTTTAATCTCTCCGTGACTGTGCGTGGCAATGTCAAAGTTAATTTTTTTTTTACAGCAAGTCTATCGACCAAGTTTTAGATCGATCGGATAAGGGAAAATGGGTTTTAAATCACTCCGTGACTATGCGTGACTGCGCGTGACTGTGCGTGACTAAGTCAAAGTTAATCTTTTTTACAGCAAGTGTATGCACCAAGTTTCATATCGATCGGAAGAGGGAAAATGACATTTAGATCATTCCGTGACTGTGCGTGACCATGCTTGACTGCGCGTGACTAAGTCAAAGTTAATCTTTTTTTCACAGCAAGTGTATGGAGCAAATTTTAAATCGATCGGATGAGGGGAAATGACATTAAGGTCACTCCGTGACTGTGCGTGACTCAGTCAAAGTTAATCTTTTTTTCACAACAAGTGTATGGACCAAGTTTGAGATCGATCGGATGAGGGGAAATGACATTTAGATCACTCCATGACTGTGCGTGACCACGCGTGACAGTGCCTGACTACCCCAAAATTAATCTGTAGTCACGACAAGACTATGGGCCAAGATTCAGATCAATTGGATAAGGGGAAATGGGGTCCACCCATGGCAGACAGACAGACAGACAGAATGAGTTAAAAGAAAGAGTTTAAAAGGACGACTTTATGAAACTTTGTTTAGAAGGTTTGTTAATCCATATTTACAAAAAAAAAATCCTTTGGCTAGTTTCCGCTGCCGGTATACAGGGATAATTTTAGCAATTGTATTGCCGATAAACAAGCTAGAAACAAGACAAATCTTCATGTAGATGAGATCTACCACATGGCTCAGCACTATTAAGCAACAATATGAGTCACTGCTATATCAAGTTGCCGAAGATAGATGGTATGGGCTATGGTGCATGATTTAGTTTACACGCCCGTGATATGGGAACACCATGTAACGACTTTTTGAATACTACCAGGATATAGAAATGGAAGAAACGTCATTACATTTTCTCTCGCAATGTCCATCATAAGATCGACTGCGATTCCAACCCTTTGTCAGTTCGGAACTGGCTGATCAGGATAAACTTGTATATCCGAGATTGAAGCCAAGACTGACGACATTGTGTAATGATATAAAGTTCTATAATCCCTTATGAAAACAAGACCAGACGAATCAAGCAAACGAATTTTCATCTGTTTGTTAAGGTATCAATTTTGGACAATTTTTTGACCATGAATCCGAAGACTTATTTGCATCTTCAGAAATTAGGTCGAACAAGTAGGAGCAGCAAACTGGCATGAGCTTCAGGAATCATAATCATTGCCAAAAATCTGAAGTACTTTTCAAGCGGATAAATCTACATTTTTAAAAGTTGTTTAACAAGTTTCGTGAATAGCTGAAAGAATAATCGAAAAATTTGTAAATAGTCAAGTCTCATGCAAACCTCTCAGAGACTAAAGAAAATTAAACTCAATATTATTTAACAAATGCTACTAGAAGATAAAAAAAACACCGTCTTTCTTAAATTGGGTACAAGACACAAGGATCTAAAATTTAAAGAGAGTCAGATTTCCTGTAATAAACTTGATGTTAATGCATATTGGTATATGTAAATCCAACGAATTAGTACTTCAAGCATACGGGATTGTCTTAACTTATCGCAAGGTTACAAAGAATGGCTTGCATGTGCATTTCTGCCAGCCATCGTACTACCTTCGGATGCACTAAACAAGACATGATAACATGATCGACATGTGGTTTCAGCGAAATTTCGATGTCAATTGGCCTCTAAGATTGTGCGATTTAAAGCCGACCAATTAAACCACAAACAGTTCCTGAGCTTAGGGCCGAGATCCAACGCGTAATCGGTGAGCTAGAGCCACATCTTTGTCAAAATATCATCGAAAATTTAATGAAAATAGCAAAGACCTATGTGCAGAGCCGCAGAGGCATATGCCGGATATTTTGTTCCACACATAATCAGAACATGTTTACATTACAATAGAATAAAAATATCATCACTCGTTTAAAAAAATGAGTTTTCTTTTTAAATTTAATTTTGCACTCTTATTAGATCACCCTTTATTAGGGAAAAAATCTGCAGCTTTGTCGGCTATCCGATCAAAGAGCACACTCCTGTTCAATTAGGCTACTCCAAGGCCTTATTTTACGACAATAAAGCAGCCTAAATACCGGACAGGGAATCTTGGTCTGGATGGACCACAGCATAACCAACGAAGTCAAAGTCTACTCAAAGGAGTTTGCCACAGTGATATCCCAGTAATGCTTTGGTACACCCCTGGAATTTAGCAAGCTAGAACTTTGAAATCGCACTCTCACTCCGCCGTGGCGACATTTCAACTGGAGTGGCGGTTAGAACTGGACACTGCAATATAAGAAGGCACACTGAATGTCTCTGTCACATAATTTTTAGAAAAGCTGCATGGATGCAGAGAAAGTGGAGACTATCGAACATTTTCTCTGCTTCATTATGGTGCTCTTTAAAATAAACTCAGGACATTGATATCGTTGTTACTTCATGATCTCTCTGATATCTTAAATATTGAAATATCACATCTTAAAAGTTTCACAAGGAGTTCAAGTTAGTTTTAAGGTGAGAATTGAGCGGAATACATACTCGGCCCATGGTACCACAACAGACCACGTTAACGGTTTTAATTAGCAGCCACTTCTTACCTAACCTAACCTGCCATCATTTCCCTGAGTAGACTTTAGTACATATATCTGAGTAAAACTAGTCACTGCCTTATCGCTATCAAGGTATCACAAGACCATATCAGTATTGGCACCTTAAATAAATCCGAACTGGTGCTTTTTGTTTTTTTTTTTTACCGATTTTAATAATTTCAGAAAAAAAATCTATAAATACGCTATCGGTTATTATATGCCGAAAAATTTCTCGACAAAGAACAATAAAAAAAGGTCCATAGGGACCTGTTTAGCCCCATGAGGCTGGTTTAATGCGATCCAGAACCCACTATTATTTTTAAATAGCTTTAAAATTTCCTACGGGCTCCTTAAACTACAGTCAAATCGCAGTACCTCTTCAATTAAAGCCTGCACAATCATGTAGCAAAACAATGGCAACAACAACAACAATAACTATGTACTCCCGATGTATTTCTATCTGTAGTTATGGTTCGTGTTTAATTTTTGTTTTTTGTGCAATTTTCATGTACAATTCACTTTTATGACGTTGCCGTTTTTCTCTCTTTCCAACACGATATTTTTTGGCCTATACTATTAAATGATGTTTGTTTTAATTTTTACTCACGCACAGCTTCAAGTGGCCACCTCACAAACCCCACCAATAAACCTACTCTTATTTTGTGCTACCTTTACGCATTTTATTTCCACATCTTTATACTCGCACATGCATGAGATGAGTTCTTCTGTATCGTTTTATTCAGAACGAAACATAAAGAAGAAATAAATAATCAATGTGTTCAATTTTTTAATTTTTGTGTCTGTTTTGGAAGAGGATATGAGTGTGTAAAAGTACATCTTCATATATATATAAATGTATAGATATAATTTTGAAATTTAAAATGTGTAAACAAAATATTGCATTTTAGGGCAGGATAATTTTCATGAGTTTTTCTATGTAATTTGTATTGAAATTCTTGCATCATATTAGTTGTGGTGTGAAATATATTGATAATGAGAGAAAATAATAGAAGAAAATTTCACACAGGGAAATATCACATAATATGTAATCTTTTCTATAGCACGACTGCCTTAGAATCTCACATCTTTTCTATAGGTCAAGTGTCTTAGAACCTGAGATTTTTTCTATAGGGCAAATGTCTCAGTATGTGAGATCTTTTCTATAGCAAAGAGTGTCTCCGTAAATTGTGTCGCAGAATCAGACATCTTTTCTATAGGAGAAGATGGTCACAGGAAAAATGGTCGCAGAGTCTGGGATCTTTTCTACAGTAAAATTAGGCCTCGGAATCTGAGATCTTTTCTATAGAATTATTTCAGAATATCAGATCTTTTCTATATGAAAGAGTGTCTCCGAATTTAAGATCCTTTTTATAGGAAAAATTGTATCTTTTCTATATGAGAAGTCTAGCGCAGAATTAGTGGAATTTTCTATAGGAAAAGGATGTCTCACGATCTTTGATTTTTTTTGTTTGTATAAGAAAGATGTCGTAGAAACGCACGAAGTGCAAGTGAAGAAATCACACGAAAAATAGAAAAACTAAACGTCAACAAACCTGAAAATAAACAGAGATTAAGTGGTGCTGCTAGAAATAGGATGAATTTTCTCATTCGGCAAGTACTCGACAAAGATCAAGTCCTTGATCCATAGAAAAACAAAAAATAGCAGATCGCAAGAGGCAGAGATCCACGGAAGGAACACCTCCTGAAGCGACATTAAAAAAGCGCCAGAGGGAAGATCCAACTAAGGACAAACCCATGGGTAAATCTCATCAAGAGCGCAAAGTCCTGAATAAACCATTTTTCAAATATGTGCTCACTGGACAAAAAATTTCAATATTAGCAATGGATTTCCCAAATATGGTCATTACTACAAGCCAAATGGACGAAATCCAAAATGCCATCATGGATAAAGTGCTAGAGGAGAACGAAATAAAACCTCAATTCCTAAATAGCACATATAAGCAGGTTTCATGACCCTACATAGGATTAAAAAGCTGACACCACACCTCAAACCATGGGCAACAGCAAATCTGTGGACAACGGAGGAAACTAAAGTTCCTCACACTAAAGTTGCTGCTGGTTATTTCGCCAACGCTGCAAATATGGAAACTAAAAGGATTCTATCCTTTGTCTAAAAGCAGAACGATGGGCTCAAAGTGGAGGCATGGAGGATGCTTCGAAGGTCAAACAAGGGAACTAATGCTATGTTAGTAATATCCATTGACCAAATCTCAGCGGCAGAATTGGAGGGGAATAAGGGTCAATTATAAATTTGGACAGATCTCAACCTCCAGCAAGCCAGAGATAAATATGAAGAAATGGAAACCTCCGAAACTAAAGAAGATGGACCAGGTGAAACTGACAAGATGCCAAGTAAACCGGCCACTTCTATAGCAACAACAACAACAACAACAAATACATCAAATGAAGTGTGTAGAGGCAAATCTTCAACACGCTAGGCATCGGCAGAAATTAGCATAGGGTTTGGCGAGAACACCTACAACATTGGCCTGATCCAAGAGCCCTGGATAAGGTCGGGTCGAATAACATAGCGATAGCGCACAGGGGTAAGGATCCCACTTATTAAAATGCGATCAGTCAGGTGGTTATTGACCTTACAGTGACAACGTACAATATACAGGACATGATCATAAATTGGAGAGTTTCAAAGGAGACCTCGTTTTCGGATCATAAACACATTCCTTTTGAGATAAAGTCAGGGTTAGTACAAAAAATTTGGTATAGATCTCCGAAGGCCACGGATTGGGGCATATATAAATCTGAGCTTCAGGCAAAGATATGATCTTCCAGGTTACCAAAGAGCATGAACACATAATATAGGTACTCTCAAAATAGACTCACAACTAAATCCTTTGGGGAAACTTTGGAGCTTCTACTTAGAACTCACTTCCCAGGATATAGCTTTGAAATGGAGGAATCAACGGGGGATAAAAAGATCAGAAATGAGGACAACGAAATCTGTTCTTTAGTTAAACGAATCATAACGTATAAAAGTGTCAAATGGAGCATAAACTCATTTAGACCATACAAATAACCTGGACCAAATGGAATTTTTCCAGCGATACTTATGAATGGTCCGAAATCGCTCAAAAGAAAATTTGCTAGACTTGCACTAAGATTTATTCCATCTAGGTGGACAAAGGTGAAGGTGCTACATCTTCCCAAAGGAGAAATCAAACCAGCTGATCATCCGAAATCATATAGACCAATCAATCTTTCATCCTTCATGCTGAAGATTATGGAGAAACTGATTGATCTCTATATTCGCCATGAACTTCTGAAAAGTAGACCACTACATAATCTTCAATTTGCCTATCAGAAGGGTACATCAACAAACACAGCTGTACACAAATTAACTTCAATGATTGAAAAAACACTGGAGTTGAAGGGTATAGCCTTATGTTTCTTTATGGACATAGAAGGTGCTTTTAACACTGCCAGCTTTCAATCTATGGAAGGAGCGCTGATCAGGGTGGATAAAAAAGATGCTCTCTGGGAGACGAATAGTGGCTAATCTTGGAGATGAGGAGAGAAGTATTAGCATTATAAAGGGATGCCCTCAGTGCGCGTACTTTCCCCATTATTATGGTCAATTGTAAAACTAAATAACAATGGTTTTACCGCTGTGGGTTATGCAGATGACATTACAGTGTTTGTAGGTGGAACACATGACCAGATAATTGGGGAACAAATGCAAAATGATCTCAGTCTTACATGGGAATGGTACGAAGACGAGGGACTTTCCATTAATCCCAATAAAACCAAAATTATCCCGTTCACTAGGAGAAGGAATTTACACATGCCCTCACTTCACATAAGGAACACGGTAGTTCAACTCAAGCAGGATGTAAAATATTTAGGTATCATACTTGATAGGACACTCACCTGGAACACTCACTTAGATTCTATAATAAATAAGGTTATAAAGGCAATATGGGCTAGTAAACAACTCCTAGGCAAATCGTGGCGTCTATACCCTAAAATGTCATTGTGTATATACAAACATATGATCCTTCCGGGTATTTTATATGGCTCAGTAGTATGGTGGCAGAAGATAAATCAGACTGGAGCCCGCTTAAAATTATCCAAGGTACAGAGACAGCATGTTTGAACATTACAGAAGCAATGAGAATCTCTCCAACGGCAGCTATGGAGGTTATTCTGAATCTCACACCGCTGCACTTATCAATTCAAGCAGAAGCTTTTAAACAAGCTATTGATCTTCACAGACTTTACAAATTTAAGGAAGGCGATCACATATGACATCTGAAGATCCTTGATAAAGCCAAAAATATCAAAGATATGACTATATGTAGTGATCAGATAGATCCTGTATTGGATCTAGAAAAGATCTACACTGTTCATATCCCGAGCAGATTCGATTGAGAATCTAACACTACATGGCTAAATGAACACACACAGAAGTGGTACACTGATGGATCCGAAACAACAGAAGGAGTAGGAGCAGGGGTGTAATGAATCCACAATATTTACAGCAGAATTATACGCACTCTATACAGCTACTGCAAAATTAATGGAAAGAATCCTAACAAGGACGAAGGTAGATCTAATGTCAGATAGCCAGGCTTTTCTAAAAGCACTGTACAAATCAATATATCACCATAAATCCAAAGCCACAGGGCCCTAAATAAACTAGCTGAATAAATATGGTCACGCTTATATGTGTACCAGGTCACAACGGGTATGAAGAAAATCAGAAAGTCGATGAACAGGTAAGACGAGGAGCGGAAAGACAATTCACTGGTCCAAACCCTCAAGTCGGATTCACCATAAAACACATAACCGAGAACATCGACAGATGTATTAAAGATGAGTCAGTAGAGTATTAGAACAAGCAAGAACTACTACAACCCTCGAAGCGAAAAAAGGAGCAGGAATGCCCGAATATTGAACATATCTAATCTAAGACTTCTATGTGGAGCACTCACAGGACACTATGCGTGCAATTACATACAGCACAAAATGCTTTTGGCCGATGATAAAACGTATGGATATTGCCTGCAGGACGATTAAACCATGGAACATACGAGTATACTGGCAAAATGTCCAGCGTTTGCATATCCAAGGCACAAACTTTTTGGCGAATCTGAAATTAGGGAGGAAACATACAAATCATTGCCTGTGAAGGACATATTCAAGTTCCTAAACACTGTAATGGTTAAGGATAAACAGGAAAGAGAACAATACTGAAGAGGGTGCACAATAGATCTACTTGGTCGCAATACAGGAGGAGATAAAACTCAACCCGAAGACATCGTAAATCGTAAAGATGTGTTTGAGAATCTGTGTGTCCCAGAAAGAAGTCAGGAAAAGCTTTTCTCAGAATCTCAGATCTTTTCTATAGGAAAAGTGTCTGAGTATCGGAGAACTTTTTTATAGGAAAATTATCCGAGTTTCTGTAGGTTCGTTTCTATAAAAAAATTGTGTCTCGAAATCTGACATCGTTTCTATAGGAAAAATGTTACAGAATCTGGGATTTTTTATAGAAAAAGTGTTTTAGAATTTGAAATATTTTTTTAGAGGAAAAGTGTCTGAGAATCTGAGATCTTTTGAGATTTTTTTTTATAAGAATTCTGTATCGTAAAATCTGACATATTTAGAGGAAAACTGTCTGAGAATCAGTGTCTCTCAAAAAGAAAATATGTCAGGAAAAATTGTCGGAGAATCGGAGATTTTTTTATATGAAAAGCTTTTCAGAATCAGAGATCTTTTTGAAGGCTATTTTTTATAGGAAAAGTGTATTTCAGAATTTGAGATTTACTATAGGAAAAAAATTGTAGTCTGAGATTTTTTCAATAAGAGTGTTTTTGAATCTGAGATTTTTCCATAGGAAAAGCGTCTTAGAATTTTAGATCTTTTCTATAGCAAAAGTGTCTTAAAATCTTAATTTTTTTCTATATGATAAGAGTCTGAAAAGTGTATTTTTATAGTAGGTGTTTGAGAATTTTTTTTTTATGAAACGTGTCTCAGAATCTGAGATCGATTCCATGGGAAATGTATCTCAATATGTGAGATGAGGTCTTTTCTATAAGAAAGGTTTCTTTCTCTAAGCTTTCTGTTTTGCTTTTGAAATTAAAGTTCTATTATTGTAAAATGTTCAATGAAAACAGCAACAAATATGTGAATGATAGGTCAAATGAAAGAAATATTAATTTATACCAATTAGAAATGCGTTTGAAAAGAAAATGAAAATGATAAACAAAATAGAAAAGAATTATGTAACAAACCCGGGAGGCAAACAATATTTATAATCAAACATAACACAGGCCATATTGAAATCGACATATGGACTTTTTATGAAAACTTGCCCATCAAGCAAGAAGCGACAGGAAGGGCTCAGACAAAATAAAAAACGACTAGCATATACGCAAATTAAAAGTGCAGTGCGTATGTACATGCATGTGAAATGCGTAAGGATGGACATATGAAAAAAAAATGAAAAGGATACGCATGCAATATATTTATATGTATGCTAGAGATTCTAAGTGGAAAAAATCTAAATTAACAAAAGGAAAATCGAAGTTATAAATGGCAAACGCCATAATGAATTGTATAAAAGGGAAAAACAAATTCATAACAAAAACAACACCAGCAGTAGGAAAATTGACAACAACCATAAACAAAGAAGGGATGAAAATAAAGGACTTGGTAATGGAAATCATTTCCTATGCATTTTTTGTTTGTATGACGTATTAGAAAATAGTTCAAAGTAAAGCAGAATGTGAAACGTTAAAACTTTTTTTGAAAAAAAAAACGGGATGTTTCAGGATTCATAAAAATGTGAAATGATGTTATGTTTTCTTTCTATTATTCCAAAGAGTCCCATTTGAAAATATCCTTATAAGCCAAGTGATTCTAATGCTACGTCAAAACGATGTGGTTATTCCCCTTTAGAGGGTTGCCTGCTACATAAACAGAAATGAGAAATAAAATTCTCGTTTGGGACATTAAACCATGAATAATTATGTTATTATTCAATTGAGTTATAGACAAACATTTATAGTCATATGTATAAATGTGTGGTGCTGCCATAGATGGGGTAGGTTTTTCACTTGCAATTCTAATGGTCGTTTGATTTGAAGGTGGTTGCTTAAGCAGATTGCGTATAACAGACAAATAAAGTCAAAGGTGGTCATTGTTTGAGAAAAAATAACCGTAGAAGCTAGAATATAAAATAGATGGAATGGTGTGAAGACGGGAAGTGCCAGATATGTGATAAGAAAAGTTTTAGCGAAAAAATTTACGAATCGCAGATGAATTTGGCGATTTTTCGACGTTTCAGTGGCAGTTTTGGTATACAAGTAGTTGAAAATCGGGAATATTTAAGCAAATCGTCGAATTATGAGGTACTGAAACATGATCATCATGGATTTCAAGAGGTGGAATATTTATGCAAATCATTAATATTAATTGGGTTTGAACACATCAGAAGAAATATCCATGCGAGTTTATTTTGGGGACTTCGAAATTTAAGGAATATCAGTGCAAATCATGAATTTCAAATGGCCAAAGTTGAAGGAACGACTATGGTTTGGTTACGATAGGTAAGATTATGTTAGGTTATGTTACGTTAGGTTAGGTTGGGTTAGGTTATGTTATGCTGTGTTAGGTTATATTAGGTTAGGTTAGGTTAAGATGTGTTATGTTAGGTTAGGTTAAACACGCTTAGACTGGAGACCATAGTGATATTATGGTCAGATTTGCTTTGCAATCCTACAAGTTGATCCATTAGCCCATCTTATGTCAGCGGTGTGAAGTCGAAGTTCAAGCTCGCACGATTCTGGGGGTGTACAACACATTACAATACGCAGGTACCTGCAGGATATTGTCCAACTCGTCGGTTTATGTATTTCCTTGCATGTTCCTATATATGAGTCGAGTGTCGAACTTCTTGACCATCGTTTTCAAGAACATTAATTTCATAATCTGGCTGCACCTTTAATAACATTTCGAACTTTATTTGCGATTATATCGTAAGCGACAACAGGTAAATTTTACAGGAGAGAGTTTTTATTGTTTTTTCCTTAAGCAGTGCAATACTTTATTTAAATGGGCAAAAAACTATTAAATGCTAGCTTTATAAGAATATTCATGTTTTGCATTTATTAATGTTTAAAGGTAAAATGGCGCTTACGATATTTTTCGCAAGCATGCTAAAGGTAAGGTCACATTAGGCAAATATTTGACGCAAACTTGTTTTCTCGTATTTGCCCAAAATTTTGTGAAACAAATACAGAGTTGATTTGGAGGTTACACTAGGCACATTTATTTGCCTCTTTTTGTTTGATCAAACAGCTGAAAAATAGAGGCAAATAAAAACAAAGAAAACATATTTGCCGTGCGGTCACACTTGAACAAATATTTGACTAAAAAATTGTTTGATCAAACAGTCAAAAATTAAAAATATATGATCAAAAATTGTCAAATGTTGCACGAGGAGGAAAGTTTTCTTCTTTTATATTAAAATATTATTTTTAACTATCATTATTTTTTTCTTTGTTTACAAAATAAACAGCTGTTTATTTTAAGTAATGTAACAGGGTGGCAAATTCTGTGCTTTTAAAATGACAAATACGCTAAAGTTAAAAATAAATTTGGCTTAAGTGCAATTTATTTCCCCTAAACTCCCCGATCGGTTTCAAATTTTCACCACTTATAATATAAAACATTTTATTCCGGTTCTAGGAAAATATTTTTTTTTTCGGCGGTGCACAGTGGCGCCATTTGAGTTTTTTCGTTGCAAAAATCATATCTTTTGAACCGAATAACATAATTGAACAGTTTAAACAGCATATGATAGATAACTGTTCAGCCTATGAAATGAGCCGTTTGGAAAGGGTGCTACGCTTTGTAGGGGCCTACTTATGGGTTATCAAAGTTAAAATTTGTAGAAAAATCAATTTTATGGTAACTAAAAAAAATTATTTTTACATTTTTAGATTGTTTTTATTTTTTTCTTTAGGGTTTTATGTTTTAAATTATTACCCAACAAATTAAAAAAAATTACTTCTTTTTTAAATTTATTTTTTCAATTTTCTGTAAAATATTCATCACAATTCGTAAGAGAAGGTATATCTAAAACCTGTGCTTCTTCAGAAAGCTCTGCAATTGGCAAAGACTGGTACTCAATTATATCTTTGCCATGCGCCAATATTTTATGGATGGTCGGGGTCAACTTCTTCTGTGGATACATTTCTGCTAAAAGAGATGCAGTTTTCGATGCATATTCTCCATATTTTGTAGAATTGACATTTTCTTTGCAGTTTAAAACATTCAAGATCGTTCCCAATCTTTTCACGATTTGATTGTCAATTCCAGTGATTCTAGTTACTGCCTGATCATTTTCAAAAAATCTCCTAGAAATGTTTCCATCGTTTGAGTTACCGTATCCGTGCTTGGGACAGTCTACTTTTAGTCCAACTTGTTTAAAAAAAGCATCCTGTATTTGCTTCTTCCTGATCTTTTCCTTATCCTTTATTGATGTATTTTCATCGAAGTTTTCCTCCTCTTGTGGTAGGGTATACGCCAGTATTAGCAAGAACTCCATACACCTTATCCTTGCGTGCAATGGTGACATTCCATATTCGTAATTCTCCTCGTTTGTAGAATCGTTTAAATTACCAAAGTTCTTCTGACTCTTTTTGCAAATCGGGCATGACAATGTTGAGGTTGTTCCTGTCAGTTCGTTTACGACTTTTCCATCTACCATGGTCAGGTGGAACTCGTAATTGCATTCAATATATTTTCCTTCTCCAATTTGCAGCTTTGTAGGCTTAATCTTGCTTATTTGTTCTTCAATGTCATTCACCGTGGTCCTTATGAGTTCTGCCGATTCCCTTGCAAACTGAAACATTATTGGTCGGCAATAATGCACTGATGACGGACGTGGATTTTTCCAGTGTAGGGAAACATCAGATTTTAGCCGCAAAGGAACAACAGATGCCATAAACATATTTCCGTCCGATATTGTAGCGTCATCGGAAGATATCCTTTGCTTATAAACGCTTTGTCCGGATGATCCATCGCAGCCCCATTTGCTGACCAATGTCAGTTTCTCAGAAAGAATTTTCACCTCATTTTCAGGAAGACTCTCCAACAACCGTTTTGCTGTATGGCCCATGAGATCCTGCAGATTGGCTTTCACAGAGACTTCCGTAAACTCCGTATGCAGTGGTCGTGAATTTATTTTGGCTTGCGTAATATGCTTGTATCCTGGTAAAACGTCAGCCCAGTGTCGCATCAAGGATGCCCATAGTATCTCATATTTTTCTTTGGAAAGTTGTAAGTCCATTAACAAGGCCAAGGCTTCTTCGGAACCATACTTTTTAATGTGTGCGTTTGTGGGCGTGGGAATGCTTTCCTTAATCCTTTTTAGTCACAGTGGGCTTGCATCAGCAACAGATTTTGTAATCTCCGACCTAACTCTTTCACTATCCTTTGTATATTTAATAGACAGCGCGTCCGATACATGCTTCGTGGTCAAGTCATTGGTGGCATCGGCAAGTTTCCTCTTTCTTGTGAAAATTTAACACTCCTCAATACTTTTTTTGGCCTTCCTTTTGCTCCTCTGGTTGATGTGGTGGGTTTATCTACTACCCATTATATCCAGGATGGTGTCTTCATTAAGCCAGTCCCCGTATTTGGAGTTGAAGTTCTGAATAGTTCGATTTTGCCTTAATATTTGCATATATCAGATAAAAATTATTTTTTATAATTTCGCTTCTCTCAATATTTCCGTATAAGCTATCAAGTTCTTCTAAAGAAGCTTCCGTGAAAAACTTTGGTGTGGTTGACCTTCTAAACAGTTCAAATAATTTTAAATTATTTAACGCCATGGTTTCAGTACTTGTTGCGCCAACTTTCAGTCGTAGACTAATCCAGGCATTATGCTTATTTTGCAATATATAGCCTTATGCTACCATGCCTAAAAATTCACCTGTTCCCTGCATACATATGGATTTAGGCTGAATTATGCAATTTTGATATTATGCTCGTGTCTAAATAAGATTTGTGCCTACCTGGAGGGACCATAAGTCAATATTGTTCTTGACCATTTGTACTCCAAAGTAATTTTTAAGTGAGGTGCGTACCTGCGAATTTCAATGAGTAGTTTTTTGTGCATCCTGTGTCTGTAACAGAATATTGGGAGTAGACTTTGGCAGAGACTCACAGGTAGCCAACCGATTTAAAATGCAATTTTCAAACTATTAGATCAAACTACTGTCAGTCAAAACATGTAAGGGATGCACGCCATACAATTTCTGCAACCATGTCTTTTTAACCTTTTTTACCTCTAGAAGCCAAACGGGCACGTACGGGCAGATAAAACCTTTTGAATTATGTAAAGAAATAATCAAAGAACATGTTTTGCAAATATGGCAAATATAGAAAAATATAGATTTTTTTTTATTTTCCGTCAAAGTTGAAAAATAGTGAAAAAACGGATAGTTTTTAAATAGTGATTTACCAGGAGAAACACAAAGCAAACAGTTAATTTTTTTTATCATTATACATTTAATAAATACATCAATCAATACAAACAAAAAATAAGGCGATTCGTTACCTATTTTTCGTAATATTGCACCTGAAATCGCAACAAATTTACTAAAAATTGTGTGTTGTTTTGAAAACCGAAAGTCGGTCAACTTTGAACGGTTATATCTTCTAAACTAAAAATGTGATATTAATAAGAGTAGCATATTTGAAATCGTTGAAAAGTTTCCTATAACATGGGTTTATTCAAAACTTCGTCGGCGCACATGAAAATTTTGATTTTTGCAACCTCGTTTGCTCTACGGGCGCCACTGTGCGGTGGAGCCTTTTTTCCGAGTTATGGACTTCCAAACTTTTGATATTGATTGTATTTAACTTTGTTATTTAGTATCGGATTTCAGCCCAATATATATCATTCAAAAGCTTACTTGAGTGCCTTTTATTCGATATTTTTGAAATTTGAAACCCATTAACCCAATTAAAATTTTGTATTTTTGTAATAGAGTTTTTTCTTAAATAGTGAATTATCTCGTAAGTAGACATTAGGGTGGCCCTTAATAAAAAAAGTGTTCAAACTGTCGGTCTCACCCCCTAGAAATATGGGAATAGCAAAAAAACTGAGAAATACAAAGTTTTGGGCCAATCAGAAAACGTTTAGTCGTAGCGCAAAGCGATTGAAAATTTCAAGTGTATATAACAGCTTTTTCCGACAAGCTGTTATATAATTCAGGATCAGTATTAACTTATCCCCTCAAAAGGCTATAAAATTTCAAAATCGAATAAAACCTCGCCAAGAAATAGCAAATGCCCCAGACCACTTTTGTGCCAAAAAAAACTAGGTCATGAAATTTGATGGCATTTTTTTCAACTTTGAGAAATTGATTAAAGCCTTCATTCTTTTTTGGTCTCTATACTTATAAGTACTCAGATATGAAGTATTGTTTTATTACCACGTTGTTTACCTATTGCGCATTGAGACCGAAAATTGGAAATTTTTTTGATAAAATTTTTAAAACTCCTTTTTCAAGTTTGAAAAAATTTTCTTAAACAAAATTTAAAAAAAATTAATCTATCACTTTAAGGTTTTATGAAATACATGTTGCAGATTAACTATGTGAATTTTTAAGTAAATCCGTCTGCCAGAACTTCTTAGACACGGATTTTATTTTCGCGGATTTCGAGAAAATTTGGATTTTTGTGAAATATTCTGTAAATGTAGTCTTTCTAAATACTTTGTATCAAAAATTTATCATTTTTCTACTTTTAAATGTTATATTTTTATTTTAATAGCCTAGGGTTTCGGAAAAAAATAATATGACTCCATTAACTCTTTTGGAATTGTGGTCACATATGACCCCAAACTAATAAAAGACAATTTATGCAAAAAATTAAAATATTTTGTAAGTGCTGTCCAATTTTTAGATGCGACGCTTAAAGTATAATAACCAAATGTGTAGAAGTTTCGTCCCAAAAATTTGGGATAAATCCGAGAACATTATCCCATTATTTGCCAAGGCCAGCTTTGAATTTTAAGATATTTTAAAATAAAAATGACCTAAAACGAGTTTTGCTATTAAACTCGTTGATACCACTATTTGGAATTTAAGAAAATTAATTTTTGATACAAAGTATTTAGAAAGAGTACATTTACAGAATATTTCACAAAAATCCAATTTTTCTCGAAATCCGCGAAAATAAAATCCTTGCCAAAAAAGTTCTGGCAGAGCGATTTACTTAAAAATTCACATAGTTAATCTGCAACATGTATTTCATAAAACCTTAAAGTGATAGATTAATTTTTTTTAATTTTGTTTAAGAAAATTTTTTCAAACTTGAAAAAGGAGTTTTAAAAATATTATCAAAAAAATTACCAATTTTCGGTCTCAATGCGCAATAGGTTAACAACGTGGCAATAAAACAATATTTCATATCTTTCTCAAAGTTGAAAAAAATGCCATCAAATTTCATGACCTAGTTTTTTTTGGCACAGAATTGGTCTGGGGCATTTGCTATTTCTTGGCGAGGTTTCATACGATTTTGAAGTTTTATAGCCTTGTGAAAGGATAATTTAATACTGATCCCGAATTATGTAACAGCTTGTCGGAAGAATTAAATTATACAACGAAATTTTCGTAAAATCTGAAAAAAAAAGTCATATTTTCCCCATATAAACACACTTGAAATTTTCAATCGCTTTGCGCCACGACTAAACGTTTTTTGATTGGCCCAAAACTTTGTATTTCTCAGTTTTTTTTTTTCTATTCGCATATTTCTAGGGGGTGAGACCGACAGTTTAAACATTTTTTTTCCCTCCATATAACGAAGGGCCACCCTAGTAGACATATATCATGTGCATTTATATAGAAACCGAATAAAAGCTGGGTCTACTATCTTTATTTCGATGCATATTTTGCCCTCTTAACCCTTTCAGGACCGGATATATATCATCATTTATAAGCTAGTTCAATAGAAAATCAAGTAACTTATTTTTTAGGGAAATTAACCCATTAATAACTATATTTGAAATTATCCCATTATTTGTTATACTACAGAAATAGAAATAACAGCATATTTAAAAAAAAAAACTTAAAATTGAAAGTAAAATCCTTAACATATCCAATTCTAAAGTGGTTAAGAGATCAAAATATACATTGAAATGAAGCCAGTGGATCCAGCTTTCATTCAGTTGTAAATACCAACATTATATAGGTAATTTTTTTTAGATAATGCCACGTTTTCCCAAAATAACTTTATAAAATCCAAATAGGTTCATAACACGTTAATTGATTTCGGATTTTGAAATATCAAATATAAGGCAAGCTTTCAAATGCTGTATATATTGCTGAAATCCGATACTAAATAACAAAGTGATATACAAGTCAATGTCAAAAAATTTTGGAGGTCCGTAACTCTGAAAACCGCCGAAAAAAATATTTTCCTAGAATCACCACAAAAACAACTACACACCCCCCCAAAAAAATTCATAGCATTGCCTCTAAAATCCATTTGTTCCACAAATTTAAAAATTCTACTTTTACAACTTCAAAACAATTTTAAAATTACACATTTATTTGTGATAATAGTTTCCTTTAAAGGCAATTTTTAATGAATATTAACAAGTGCACAACAAATGCTTTCGAAAACAAAAAGCTTTTTTTTAAGAAATTGCTGAATTAAGTTTTAAAAATTGACATCACTGCTGTTTCAAAAATTGACAACTCTTGTTTGCCACTGTTTGCTCTTACAAATGTTTTGTAAGGTCAAATAATTTTTTGCCCATAATAGAGGAAAATATTTGGTCGTGAGTGGCCAATATTTGTTTGCAGGCAAATAATTTTGTTTGCCTAAAATCAGCTGATTTCTTGTTTGACGGCAAATAATATTTTGTGGTCAGACTGAAGCAAACAAATATTTGTCGTTTTTAGTCAAATATTTGCCTAATGTGATCGTACCTTAAGAGTTAATTGTTCATGATATTGGCGGTTACGATAGTTTTTATGCTGTATAATATAGGTATTAAATAAAATACGATTGACTTTTTAGGTCAGTTAAATATATATAAATAAACACAGTGCTTTCAATAAATTAATACTAAAAAAATAATAATAAACTCTTATCAAAAAATCATATTAGTCACTGGGAATGCAACTTGAACATTTTTGCTCAAGAATTAGGTTTTAGTCCATGTCAGTCCATGCCGTTTTCTCTTTAATAATAAAGTACATGTAATAGTCGTCTAGGTTTCGCACTAGCTGTAGGGAACTTTTATGTAAGTGCTAGCCTTGTTGAACTGTGGAGATCTCGAACTGTTTAACTTTATTTTGTTTGAAGAAGGCAGGAATATTTGGACATGGATCATATGGTTCTTCTTTTGATAAAGGTTTCTAGTATACCATGTATCCAATCAACTGGTATTATGGTGTGCCCAGGCAGTAAGACTGTTACTTTATACTAGCAACAAAATTTTTCAAAAAGAATGCTATATTCGAAATGTGTGCCCTATTCCGATTCTACGCGGCTGTCACAAAAAGCTAACGGCGCACAGTGGACCATTTGACGAGAAGGCGGTCAAAAATCTATAACTTTTGATTGGATTGGAATTTTGATATGCGGTTTTTTTTTTTATTGGTAGGTGAGACTTTAGCCTTTAAGTTTTGCTATAAAACGTAATTCTCGACTGAAAATAAAAAAAGTTACGGAGGGTTTAAAATACATTTTCATTTGTAGTTGAATTTTAGTACAAAAGTGAAGTGTTAAAAGTTAAAAAAAGGTTTTTTTAATATAATGTCTTATTTTTTCAGTTAATTTTACAACTAATACTTTTTAGCAATTTTTTAAGTTCATTTTTCCAGAAAATGCCAAACTTTGGCCCCCGTAAACTTTTTAGTCCTAATGTGCACAAGGGCCAAAGGTTGTTTTTTTTTTTTTTTTTTGAAATATCGAGTTAAAATATAATTTATTAAGCAGCGAACGTAAAAGTTACCTTATATTGGTTCAAGATAGAGAAGTTTCAATGAAAAACTCGTATGTTTTTGCTTTAGTTAAATTTTTTTTTATTGTCTTTTTAAATATTTCTATATCAATTTTTATGGTAAATTTATGAAATATAACAATTTTTATTGTAAATTTACAAAATATATAAATTTCTAAATCAAGAAAATTTTTTAACTATATAAAAAAGTGTAACTTATTGTTGGTGTAATGAAAAAGTACTTTAAATCAACCAATTTTAGTAAAAATTTCTTCTAAATAGCTTTGATTTTCATCTTCTAGAAGTTGTTTAGCTTCTTCGTCTAATTCAATAGAGGTAGTTTTCCATTTTTGACGAATCTTGGACATATATGGATCAGTGCACAACAAAATAGTGATAAGGTCTTCATTAGTACAACATCTGGACATTTTCCTTGTGTTGTGCTCGCGAAAGAATCTGTAGTCTTTGTTCCTTTTTTCTTGCGCTTCTTCAGATAGATCTCCTATTGGTAGCATATTGTTTTGAATTATTTGTTCCTCATGGTACAAAATTTTATGAACTGTGGATGGCATATATCTCCAAGAGTATTTTCATTATAAAGTATAGCTGTTTTATTGGCGTACTTTCCAAATTTTTTTGCATTTATCTTTCTGCTGCATGCTAGAACTTGTAATATAATTGTGAATCGTCTAATTAATTCATGAGCTACACCTGTGATAGATGCTGCAGTTTCCGGATCGGAAAAAAATCTCCTTGCAGTATTTCAATCATTTGTGTTTCCTTCCCCTTGTTTTGGTTGGTCGATTACGAGGCCTAGCTGTAGATATTTTTGTTGAATTTGTTTTTTTTTTGCTTTCTTTTTTCTTCATTTTCTTTGTTTTTTCCCACTGTTTCGCCTAACGGACCAAATTCCAAATCATAACCCAATTTATGAATATGCTCCATGAAACGTAATCTAGCATGAAGAGGGGACATTCCAAATTCGTAAGCTTCATTAAAACTATCGTCTTCTGGTGGGGGTTGGCTTAATTAACTTGATGTCTTTTGGCATATAATGCAGCTTGACGTTGACTTTGTTCCAGTTAAAGCTTGTGCAACTTTTCCATCAATCATTGTGAGACACATTTTAAAATGTACTTCAATGTCTTGGTCATCAAATTTAATTATTACTGGTTGAAGTTCCTTAATTTGATCTTTTATTTTTAGAACTTCTTCAGTTATGACATCTTTGGTTTCCTTTTTGAATGCAAATTTTATTGGTCTGCAATACTTTGTTGAAGAATGGATTTCATTTTTCCATATATCAATTTCTGTTGCTCTACTAGTTGACGGCTCTAAGACGCTATACCTTTTTGTTAAGCGCAATGGAACGAAAGATACCATAAATAAATTAGCATCTGATGAATTTTCGGCATTAAATTGCTTGTATTGTTTCTGACCAGAGGATCCATCACATCCCCATTTAGAAATTAAAGTAATGCTGCCATTACCAATTTTTTTTAAATGATCAGTACCAAGCGTATTTAGCAATCGTTCTGCAGTATGTTCAAGGGGATCTTGCAATTTTATTTCAGCTGATATTGAAGTGACACTAATAGCAGAGTGTGAAGGTAAGCATTCTTCTTTGGCAGAAACTAAATCTCGATACTCTGGAAAAATCCCACAATTCTTTTCATTGGTTCGCTTCCGCAGTTCCTTATATTGATTTTTGGTCAATTTCAAATCCAAAAATAGGGCGAACGCTTCTTCCGGCGTAAATTTCTTATCTTCAATTGGTGTAGGAATGCTTTTCAAAATCCTCTTTGTGCGCCTTAGGCTCGCTTCTACTATTTTTTAAATTATTTCAATTTTATTTTTTTTTTATTTTGGGTTGGTTGAATTTGGTGCAAAAATGAATCCTTAATAATTCTTTGAGAAATTTCTTCTTTGATATTCTCCAGCTTGCGCCTTCGAGATCTGTCACTACATCCGTCAATTGGTTTTGCTGGTCGACCCTTTTTCCACTTTCGTTGGCAGTTGTAGATGCACTCTCAAAAATAAGTTCCTTTATTAACCAGTCTTGGTAACGTTTGTACATCTTTGCCTTGCTATGAGAGCATTCAATGTACCGTAATTCGATGCAAAATTAGTAATTTTTCCTTTGTGCATTTCAATGTCTTCTAGGTTACAATTCTTAAAGAAATCGTTGCTCACTATGTGCAAAATAACATCGTCTACATCATTTCGTTGAAAATAAATATCTGCCAGATCTCTGTAACAGTACTTAGCCATTGCACAAATTGTAATGAATAATAATTGTGGAAACATTTAGAAGCATAAACTTTTGGAAAACATAAACTTGGAAACTTTTAGAAGCATAACGCACACCCTAACCCCTTTTAAAAGGTGAAGCATACCTGCTCATATCGTAAAGGGCTATGTCGCAATAGTTTTTTTTACCATTTACCTGTTATTTAAATTGTTTCCCATTTTGTCAGGTATTTAAACTATATAACTCTAATTCAGACTATTAATGTTTTTGAAAGATACCTATGTAACTGTACCTGTAACAATTAAGCGCATTATATCTCAACCCTTTTTTATAAGTATATAACAACTCCTGACAACTCTACCGACACGCAAAAAAATACCGCGGGTCACCGGTACGACCAACTTTTGTATTCATAACACTCAGACGGACGGACGGACATCGTTTAATCGACTCAGAAAGTGTTTTTGAGTCGATCCGTATAATAAAAGATAGATAAAGGTCCAATATTCTTGGCAGTTACAAACATCACCTCAATATATCCTAACCACATAGTGGACAACTTTTGTATTCATAAATTTTGCAGAAAATATCTAACCTTGGGTCAGAAAAATTGTTCTGGGGCACACGGGCGGAAACTGGCGGGTGTATAATGGGATATAGGAGTATAGGGGAGGCTTCGGACTATAGAAGAGTGCATGATTTTTTCTGACTGCTTTTGACTGGCAGGAGTTATGCTCTATTAAGAAGGAGATTTTCGGAAAATTTTGACCTTTTTTAAAAATTTTTTTTTTAAATTTCGGAATGACTCAGTGATTTTACATTTTTAACATTAATAGTATGGAAGCCACAAAATTATACAAAATTTATTTCACTTCAAAATCTTTTAAATCAAAAAAGTTACAGTCATTCAAAAATAAAAATTTACAAAGAAATTTTTAATTTTAGCAAAATACTGAGAACCCCCATTTTCGAAGACCATGTTCGCTGCGATATAGTTGAGATAGAGTCGCAATTTTTTGGCTCCCGAGGTTTACTAGTATTTACTTTAAAATGAATAACATAACTTTAAAATCGGTAACAAAAAAAATGATTTTTGGCCGCCTTCTCAAAATATGGTCCACTGTGCGGCGTCATGAGTTCTCTTTTTATCAAATTCGGTTAAATAAAGGTATATTAATGAACATATCTCATTACAGCCTTGTTTCAAGTCTGTTTTACCCCATAAGAAGCAGTATACAAACTCACACTACTACCGTTACGAGTATAACGAACTTTTTGTAAGTCAAAGCTTGCGCCCAAAAATTTTACTTGATCATGTAAGAAATCTTAAACAAATTCATTTATGGGCTATGGCAAATGGGCTATGTCTCAATCCACTTGTTATACCAGATATTTTCTTTACCGCCAAATTATTGAAATTACACAAAAAACCAAAAATCTTGAAATTATTTTCAATAAAATTCTCTCTTGGTCTGATCATATAAATGTCGATTCGGGAAAACCATAGTCAATGCTTCGATCACTGTGGAAAACTCAACACCTTGCAACAGTCCATGTACGAGTTGTCTTGCAAAAACCTATATAATTCCAATTTTGTTGTACAGATGCGAACTATTTCTAGCTGTGATTCTATTGCGATCTCTTGAAGATACGATCATTGATACTGAGGTATAGGATTATATTTCCACGTGAGCCTACATATCTGTTTAATCGGATATCATTTTCAAATTCAAGAAGAAATAATATAATTCAAATAAGGCATAAAAGTTTGTTCTCCAAGTGGCAGGTCTATATAGGTATAATACATACATACACACAGAAAACAGATTCGTTGTTGCTACCGAATTTATTACCAACCGAATTGCGATAATGCTAATAACCGAATTTCGGATTCACTATGATTACAATTGTATCGCCTAAACAGTAAATATTTTATAATAGAAAATTTGCAGACGCTATTAAATTTCTGTTGATACAATCGAAAATACAGTTGTTCCACTTTAGAGCAATTCGGTTGGCGACATACGTCTTTTGAACATGCTACCGCAAACTTTACAATATTTTAGCAATGCAGGACATTTTAGAAAACTTGTTTTCCAATTTTTCAATACCATAAATATTGGTTTAACAAAACTAGGTTTAACTGATATCTTAAAAACTGGGTCTCAATGCACCGACAAAAACATTATTTTCAGTTGGCAATGCCTCTCCAAATTCGTATGAAAGTTGTGAGAATTATTTTCAGTTGGCAATGCCTCTCAAAATTGATATGAAAGAAGAGAATAATTTACCTGTACGATAAATAAATAATTGGCAGATGAGTGCCGGGTAGCTTTGCGACAAAATAGAAGCAAAATAGACATTGAGAAAACCAAATTTCTTTACACCCAGTTTTTAAGATATCAGTTAAACCTAGTTTTGTTAAACCCAGAATTTATTCATCAATTCCTTTATGAATTTGGACATGTCTGAAAAAATTAATTCTCAGCTTAACTAAACTAAGTTTAACTGACATCTCAAAAACTGGGCCTTAATCGGCAGTTTCTCGATGGGATAAAAGATAATCGCCTATTGAGAAAACGGGCATTAGTCTTGTTGTACAGGGAATCAAATAAATAAATAAATTTTGTTTGCGTTATTCCTTGTCAAGACTTCATTATACCCTATACCACTATGTGGTTTGGGTATAATGACTTTGTGCTGCTGTTTGTAACAACCAAAAATATTTGACCTAGACCCATTTTTAATTATACCGATCGAATCAGAATCACTTTCTGAGTTGATTTAACAATGTCCGTCCGTCCGTCCGTCCGTCCGTCTGTGTGTCCATGTAAAGCTTGTAATCAAACTGCAGGTCGCAAATATGAATATATTTTGACGAAATTTGGTATATAAGCTTTTATCGGCCATGGGATGAACGCTATTGAAATTGGTGAGAATCGGTCCATGTTCAGACCTAGCCCCCATACAAATTACCCATATGAAATCGACATAAATTGCCATAAGATCCAAATTGTCATATAGATCTTACTCAAATTGGGTTTGTATGCGTTCATTACATCCACTAATGAGTAGTCCAAAAATGATCCCTGTGACCCCATATAGAGCTGCTTCCCGATCTTCACTTAAATCTATTAAAAAACAAAAATATTGCACTGATTCTTCTCAAATTTTGTTTGTACATATTTTTGCAAAATACAAGAGACTTTACCAAACATGATCAGGATCGGTCCATTTTTGGACCTAGTCCCTTTATAGATATAGCATCCGATATGAACTTTTTCATATCTGCAGAAAAAAAATTAATAAAAATCCCACTCAAATTTGGTTTATGCTTATTTTCTATATCGAAGTAGTTGGACCGAAAGATAGGGTCTCTAAACCATGGTATAGGGTATCATATAGTCGGTCTAGACCGACTATAATTTTCTTACTTGTTTTTGTTTGCACTTTTTTAGCTCCATCTCAGATTGTTGGTTTTTGTTTATGTGTTTACAGTAAAATTCTATGCTCACAGTGTCGCTTCCGATAAAGTTGCCTGAACATAAAAATGTAAACAAGGTAAACGATAAAATTTTTTTTTTTTTATTTTATATTAATTACAATACAAAATAAATTTGTATTCTAATTTGGGTCCAGGGATAAGCCGGGTGACAAAGACCATTTGGCTGGTTTTTGCAGCGGTAGACCAAAGCCTCTGGTGGGAATCGAACCCACGACCCCCGCATGATAGGCACGCTACCTACTCACCTACTGGGGCGCTTAAAAAACGATAAAATTAACCCTGCTTTTTCTCCGTTACGGTACAAATTCAAACTCTATGAATTTGTAGGACGTTATAACTAGTTCTTATAACCAACTTGCAACAAAAAACAACATTTCGATAAAATGTCGCTATCGCAAATAGGGCATAGCATCGCCTTCAAGATTGATATGCAAGATATATCAATGTGAATTGTAAATTTTTGAGCAGCCTGAAATTGAAGAATATCAGTCCAAATCATGGATTTCGAGTGATTGATATTCAGAAAAATTTTGAAATATAGTCAATAGTCAATAAGTCGATAGTCGATAATATGAAGTTTTAAATTTTCAATCGTGTATATCCCTGTTTTTAATTAAAGTAACATCAAATCATTAGTTTTAAGAGGATGCCATTCAACACCTAAAAATATAAATCAAGACAATGAAAGAAATATCTATGAAAATTGTCTACTTTTAGATGCTCAGAAATGAAAAGAAGACTAGTGCTAATCAGGGATTATCCGGGTAGGAATAACCAAAAAAAAAAATGACTTTCGATAATGGTTATTGGTAACCAAACAATTTTTTGGTTGCTATAATAGTTATTCATAACCAAAAAAAATATTTCTCACTTCAATTGGTTACGGTAACCAAAATGGTATATATCTTACGATAATTGTTAAAATTTCCCTAAAACAAATAAATCGAATTTTCTAACCTTACCTTCAAAAAAATGAATAACAATTATTTTCCGTCCCTGGTTTATTTTGAAACCAAACTTTCCACCTTATAAAACAATTTCTAATACAAATTCATCAATAAAATTCCTCTCCCAGTATATCCTTCATAAAATAATGTGTCGCATTATGTACATTATATATAAATTATCTAAATTGCATTTTTTTTTTATTTTTTTTTAGCGAAATTTTTAGGTGTGGTCATGCAATACCTTTTATCTAATTATCAGAGTACAAAACCACCAATGCCCCAACATTATCATCAACATCAACACCTTCAACGGCCCCAAAAATCAGTACAAAAATGTTATTAAATAATTTGGAAAATGAGCATTAAATGTATTGGTTTTGTTGAACATTTTTTGTTTCCACCAAACTGTATTGTGTTGACACATTAGAGTGTTTTAATTGCAATAGTGGTTCGATGTGATTGTGTTTGTGTGTCTCTTTTATTCATTTTAATTAGCAAATATTGTTTGCTAAAACTTTGTAAAATTTTCAATTAATTAAGCAAATGGTTAACGTAGTGTTCTTGCGAACTTTGTAGGAAATTATATTCTCATTATAAGGATTTATATAGAAAAATGCATTAGAATCTAAGAGGGTTTCGATAGGAAACATGCTCTGAATATGAGGCGTTTTGGATGGGAAAAATGCGTCAAAATCTGAGGGGTTTCCTTTTCATCAGAATCTGAGGGTTTTTTTATACGAAAAATTAACTCAGAATCTAAGGGTTTTTATACGAAAAAGAGAGTTTTTCAATAGGAGAGTTTCTCTGAGATTTTCTCAATAGGAAAAATTCCTTCAGAATCTGAGGGTTATTTTCTATACGAAAAATTCCCTCAGAGTCTGAGGGTTTTTATATACGAAGAATTCTGATGTTTTCTATATGAAATAACCCACGCATCTATGGATTTTTCTATACAAAACAAGATTAAGAATATTTCAGTTATTCTAAAAGAAGAAAGCCTAAGAATCTATGTTTTTTATAGAAAAAAAGCCTACGAAACATGTCCCAGAACAACCCGGCAGTAGTTTGCATGCAAGGTTTTGGTGGTCTGTTTTTTCGGATGTGCGTGGAATAATTCTTATTCATTATCTTCAAAAAGGAAAATCAATCTACAGCGAGTATTATGTTAACTTATTGCATCGTTTTAGTGATAAAATTAAGGAAAAAAAGACCGCATTTGGCAAAAAGAATGTGTTGTTTCCTCAAGATAATGCACCATTTCACACAGCCACTAGTTCAATGGCCAAAATCCATGAATTAAAGTTAGAATTGCTCCATCACGTAGATTATTTGCTAGGTTGAATCGGATTAATTTTTATTTCCAAACTAGAACAAATAGCTCGGTGGTGAAAGATTTGCCAACAATGGTATGGTTATTTTAAGGAGCTAGATAGTTCTTACTATGAACAAGGTATCGAAGCTATTGAATATCGCTCGGAAAAGTGTATCGAGCTAAAAGGAGATTATATTGGGAAATAAAAAATCCCATATTTGTTGTGTTTTCTTTGTCAGGTCGGGTTGTTCTGGGACCGCCCTCGTAATGAGTAAAAGAGTTTTTATGTATGTAAATTGATTTTATGGTTTAATCTATAAAGGGTATGAAGATAAATGTCGAAATTAATACCATTTTCTGTTAAGCAACCAAATATTTTTTTAAGTAAAAAACGAAAATCTATGTTTTATTACTACAGTTTACAAAAAACCAACTTTTATGGTTTTAATCAGTTCTTGTGAACTAATGGACCTTTTTCGGAAACGGAATTTATACTGGTTTCTGTCACTTTTTTGAAACAGGTAGTACATTCCGGTTTAAAATCTTCCAAGTTTTGGGACAATTTTTTTATGCTCTTCAAATCCTCTTTCACAATAGCCCAATATCTCTCCACTGGCCTATGCTCCTGACATTTTGGAGAATTTGCCACCATTGGTGCAAAAAAAGTTATTGTTTCTGAACCACTCAAGAGCTTTCTCAACGTATTGTCAGGATGCAAAATCGGGCAAAAATATGTGGACACATTATGTTGGCTTACGAATGGACATAGTATTCTTTGCATATACTCCTTAATATAAATTTCAGTATGTATAAAGCCCGTTGTAATAAATGAATTGTTTCTTGCCATACTATGCTTATGTCATTAAATACCTGCTGTGTCTAAATAAATTTCATTTAAAAAAAAATTAAGGAAATCGGCCGGATAGAACGGCCAGACGGACTGACTTCAGTTTTCATAAATTCTTTTAATATATAAGATATAGAAATATATACGGGGCGTTTCATGTCAAGTGACCAAACTTTTGAAACCGATGTCTTCCGATCGGGATGAAATTTGCACACCAAGGTTAGTCCTATTGGATAGTAGATCGGTCCAGAACCAAACAGGTGTTTTTTTTTCTCATGCATGTAACTTTTTACCTATTGTTCTTAGCAAAATTTGTTCCAAATAGTTTAGATAGCTATTTATTAAATCTTTCGGAAAAAAAATTTAAAAAATAACATTTTAAAAAAATAAAAAAAATTTTTGGACTTTTTTTCAAGATCAAAAATTTTTTTGACTTTTTTTTTGCTCAAAAGAAAGCTCAGGTTTTTTCCCTTAAGAGGTTTTTGGTCGCTTAGTGTGGGATGCGTAACTCAAGACAACGGATTTTAAATTTTTACCATATGCACTAATTTGAATTTTTCCTATTAGTGTGTAAGTGTATCTAAAACCTTAAAAATAAAGCATATACCGAGAAACTAGAGAAATTAACCTTTCCGACGGTATATAACATACCTAATTAAAATTTCATACCTTCAATACTGTAATACCCGCAATATGTTAACGTCAGGAAAAAAATCACTTTTTTTCTATAGAAATGTTGAAAAATTATTTTTTTTTTTAATTTTTAAATATCCAGTCTTTCATACAGCTTATTTATCGCCTTTATTTGCTGTTTTTTGCCAATCTTTTCTTGGCGTTACTAGGTTCAGCTGTTGATTAAGTGATTCGCCAGAAGATTTACACGATTACCGCGATTGCCTTATATTGACTATGTGTCCTAATGCAACAACTTCTTGCCACTTTGGTGAATTCATCAAAGAGAATTTAATCAAGTCTTTTGGTCGCGAATATATAGAGGAGGTCAAATTTGAATCCTGGATTCAGACTCACAGATGTACATTGAAAACAATAATTTTAAATGTGGATGATTTTGTTGTCTTGAGTTACAAAACATTTTTTTTTTATAGATATCCCACTCGCATTCCACTAAGCGACCAAAACGCTCTTAAAGCTCTTATTTTTTCAATTTTTTTTATCCGAAAGATTGAAGAAATAGTTATCTAAACTATTTGGGACAGATTTTGCTAAGAACAATAGGTAAAAAGTTACATGGATGAAAAAAAAACACCTGTTTGGCCAAAATGTCAAATTTTGTCCCCCTCTAACTCAGAAAGTTCTTGACTGCTCTTGTTGAAAAATTGTGTCTAACTACTATCCAATAAGACTAACCTTGGTGCAAATTTCATCCCGATCGGAAGACATCGGTTTCAAAAGTTGGTTCACTTTACATGAAACGGCCCATATATATTAAGTGGCAATACAATGGAATTTTTTAACAGAATATAATTTGTTTACGACCAAAAAAATTGGATCATAAAATTAAAAAATCTTTTATTAATTTACACTAGTCGGCATAATTATTTTGACATACGCAACTTGAAAACGTGTGGTCTCTTATCAAACGTAAAATAATTGGTTATTTACATAAAATCAAAAACACCAATAGAAAAAATTGTAAAAACAACCATATGCGAAGAGTTTCGGCCAATTAATACACTAAAAACATGTGCAAAAATAATTGAAAAAGTGGTAAAACAACAACTTGAAAACTACATGGAGGAAAATAACATATTTTCCAAATATCAATCAGGATTTAGGAAAAAATATTCATGTGAAACAACGGTGAACTATGTTATTAATAGATGGAAAAACGTGGAGAAAAATAAGAAAATTATGGCAATCTTTTTAGATTTTAAAAGAGCTTTCGAGACAATTGATAGAGATATTTTAATAAAAAAAACTATTTATGTACGGTATACAAGAAAAGGAGCTAAAATGGTTTAAATCGTATCTATCAGAATGAAAACAAATGGTGAAAGTAAATAATGTGAAATCTAGCTATATCAATAATGAGTATGGAGTGCCACAAGGTTCAATTTTGGGTGCACTATTGTTCATCATATATATAAATGACATGCCGAATGTTTTACAAAAATGCGAAATAATGTTGTATGCAGAAGGATACACAGATAAACATTGTCAGGACAACATGATGCATGATATTAATAATGTGAATAAATGGTTAAAAATGAATAAACTAAAATTAAATAAAAATAAAACGAAACAAATGGAAATAAATATGAACAATGAATCGGTATTTAAAATTGATAATGAGGTAATAGAAAGAGTAAATCAAATTAAATATCTTGGCTTTATAATAGACAAACAATTAAAATTTAAAGAACATATAGAATATATATGCAAAAAAATTGGTAAAAAAAAAATCGGGTTTTTTAAAAGAATACGTAATAAAATATCTATAATAACGGCTACAAATATTTACAATACCATGATAAAACCACACTTTGAATTTGGTTCAACAATTCTATATACATGCTGCTCAGTAACACAAATAGAAAGACTTCAAAAATTACAGAATAATGCGATGCGATCAATTTTAAAATGTAACATTTATACACCTATAGAAAATATGCTTAATGCGCTAAAATGGCTTAATATAAAACAAAGACTTGAAATGAACACAATTCACTTTATGCAAATAATGAAAACTGGAAACGCACCAGAATATCTAATAGAGCAACTAAACTATGTTGGAGAAATACGACCCCATCATCTTAGAAATGTTGACAGCTTCAGACTTCCAAAAGCAACAACAACGGCGATGCAACGATCTCTTTTTTATAAGGGGTTACAACTTTACAACAGGCTTCCCAGTAATATCAAATCTGAAAATAATACTAATGCATTTAAAAGGGGAATTGTACATTTTATAAAGAATAATAATATTCATCAGAGGTTTTGAAAATAATATTTTTTTTTCTTTAATTATAATTGTAAAGATTCTATTGTAAAGTATTTTAAATACTACTAATTTAAACTAATAAAAAAAAAAAGAAAAAATTATTAAATGTTGAAAACAATGTAAACCTTTATTATACAATAATTGAAAACTTCTCTCTATTTTTAGTTTCAATATTTTGTTAGATATCGATTATTTTTTAGTACTGCTTGAGATCTGACCATTCCAAAACACTAACACAATTTTGGGGGTGTTTTTTGGGCATCGTCATGTTGGAACTTCCAGACCAGGGGAGTATTTTCCCCAGCGTAAGTATACATTACATCCAATTCCTATTATGAGCTATTTTTACTAACATGAATTGGCCCGAAAAGCAGACCCATACCATATTATCGCCACCGCCAAACTTAACAGTTTTATTTGTATATCTTCTTCCATTCCTCTTAAATTAAACATGGACTCATCTGAAAAGAGAACAGTATTCCAATTCCATCTTGACCAGTTTACGTTCTCTTTAGCTAAATTTATGCGAGCCAGACGATTTTTCTCTGATATCAGTGGTTTCTTCACAGGACGATAATAAACAAGATAGGCTTCATCACTTGAATGCTAATGGCATTTCAAACTTTTCTAAATTAAAACAATTTGAGATACTAATTGAACGAGAAAATATTAAAATAGCGTCTTTGAATGAAACATTTTTTTCAGAAAATCAAAGACACTATTTTAAAAATTATTATTTGTATAGAAGTGACAGAACAGATGCAAGAGGAGGAGGAGTAGCTCTGTTAATTCATAAATCTGTCGCACGTAAAAACCTGATTATATCAAACACCTCATCAATCGAAAACATCTCAATTGAAGTTATTATAAATAATAGACCTATTGTTGTATCTTCATTATATTCTCCAAGATATACCCATAACTTCTGCGCTGATATCTTAAACCTAACACCTTCCACCAAAGAATATATAGTTTTTGGTGACCTAAATGCCAAGCATTGTTCTTGGAATTGCCGTTCAAATAATACTGCAGGAATTGCACTCAACAACCTACAGCAATCAAGCAATTTTTTCATTCACTATCCTAATAGTCCAACCCTATTCCCCCATCAACACAATCGCTAAGCATCCACAGTAGATATTATTTTAAGCAATTCCGCTTTAAATATAGACGTAAAAACAATGGATTACGAAATACCATCAGACCATCGCCCCATTATATGTACACTTAAAAGATCAATGGCCTTGCAGGTTGACCTCAATTATCTATAAAATTAATAGGCTAGGCGATTTCTTCTAGCTGATGTTTTGTTCTACCGTTTTATCCCGATTTTGCCCAAACATACTTATATTATTTGAAAGGTATTTGTTTTTAGCCGATTTGCAGATTTTTAAATTTTTTCCTTTATTTTGAGTAAATTGCATTTAAAGTTGCTACTAACACATACATAAAATTATACAATGCTATGTGTGTGTTTATTAAATTTGTTAATGTGTTTGTATTTTTATTGTTTTTTGTGTTGATTTGTGAATTGGCTATAATTGATTAGCATACGTTTAGGGGCTTTATTTAATGAAAAAATAAAATTTCCTAGAATTTGCGATCGAATTTCGAGAACTGGAATCTGCTAGTTATGATTATAGTGCAGACAACTGGAACACTTATATGAATTTTTTAGACAATAAAATCACGTTAAATTCGGATATATACAATACCAAGGTAGTAATTGATCAGGAAATCCAAAAATTTATAAATGTAGTTTTCGAAGCAAGGGATGTGTCTAACTCAACAAAATAATTACACATTACCAGAAAGTACTGTGAAATATATTAAACTAAGAAGAAGCTTTAAAAGAAAAAGCCAACGATCTTCAAATATAGCCGAGCAAACTTTTTATAATCAATGTACTAAGTTTCTAAGTAACATGATTGATAAAAGTATTAATTCGGACCGCAATAAGAAATGGTGTCAATTATTATCCAATTTAAAATCATCATTTTGGAAAATAAGCAGGAACTTGCGAGGAAAAGGAAAAAAATCAAATATCTCACTTTAAAGTTGGAAATACAGTTGGAATAAGGACAAGGCTGAAGTCCTGGCAAATACATTTGTTCAAGCAAATAACCTCACTTTGAGCTGATACACTAATAAATACAACAGTAAATAATTTTAAGAATGAAAATCCTAGTTGTGAATCTACAATTTATACATCTCTTGAAGAAGTAATGAATATTGTCTCATCAATAAAAACCTCAAAAGCCCCTGGTTTTGTTCCCAACCTGCTTTTAAAGAAACTACCACTCAAAGCTCTAAAATTACTGGTTATAATATTTAACAGCTGCATCAAACTCAACTATTTCCCAAACCATTTCAAAAATGTTAAGGTTATAGCTGCCAACAAACCTAATAAGCCAAAAAAATAACCCAAATAGCTACAGACCTATTAGTCGTTTAAATAACTTAGGTAAAATATGTGAAAAAATACTGCAATCTCGTCTTAGTGAATTTGTAACGACCAATTCTATTGTTGCTAAAGAACAACTTGGATATAAACAAGTAAGAAAATTATAGTCGGTCTAGACCGACTATACGATACCCTATACCATGCGTTTAGAGACCCTATCTCTCAGGCCCAACTAACTGGATATAAAAAAATAAGCATAAACCAAATTTTAGTGGGATTTTTATTATTTTTTTGGCTGCAGATATGAAAAAGTTCATATCGGATGCTATATCTATATGGGGACTAGGCCCAAAAATGGACCGATCCTGACCATGTTTGGTAAGGTCTCTTGTATTTTGCAAAAATATACACAAACAAAATTTGAGAAGAATCAGTGCAATATTTTTGTTTTTTGATAGATTTAAGTGAAGATCGGGAAGCAGCTCTATATGGGGCCTATGACTAAGAGTTGTCCAACAGGGATCATTTTTGGACTACTGATTAATGGATGTAATAAACACATACAAACCCAATTTGACTAAGATTTATAAGATAATTTGGATCTTATGGCAATTTAAGTCGATTTCATAGGGGTCATTTGTATGGGGGCTAGGTCTGAACATGGACCGATTCTCACCAATTTCAATAGCGTTCATCCCATGGCCGATAAAAGCTTATATACCAAATTTCATAAAAATATATTCATATTTGCAACCTGCAGTTCGATTACAAGCTTTACATGGACACACAGACGGACGGACGGACATCGTTAAATCGAATCAGATTGCTAGATATTGAAAAAGTGTTTGACGCCATTTGGCATAATGGCCTAGTAAACTTCTTGATGCAAATATACCAAAATATTTATGCAAACTTATTTCAGATTTCATTCACGAGAGAAGCTTCAAAGTTGCGATTAATAATGAAATATCAACTCCAAAAACCATTACCTCAGGGTAACCTCAAGGATCAGTCTTGTCGCCATTGCTCTACTCGATATATACATCCGATTTTAAAGTCCCGAAATATATGAAAATTGCTTATTACGCAGATGATACTGCGTTAATTTCTTCAAACAAACTTACAAGCGCACTCCTGAAGAAAATGGAAAAGGGACTTGTAAATTGCAGTAAATATTTTCACAAATGGAAAATCAAAATTAATCCAAACAAGATCCAAGCAATAATTTTTCCATTCAACAAATCTCCCAAAAGACTGCCAAGACGTCATCTTCTTATTGGAAATAATACCATAAATGTACTTAACGAGGTCAAATATCTCGGAGTTGTCTTGGACAAAAAGCTTACTTTTAAACAACATATTATGGCTACATGCCAAAAAGCTATAAATTCATTTAAAGCATTATTGCCACTGCTAAATAGAAGGTCATTTCTAAACCACCAAAGCAAAAATCTACTCTTCAAAAGTTTTATAAAGCCAATATTAACATACGCGTGTCCTATTTGGAGTGATGCTGCCAACTGTCACCTGAAACGCTTTCAAATTATACAAAACAAATGTCTTAAAATGATAAATAAAAAGCCCTGGAGGTATCCTACAAATCTTCTTCATGAAGAAACAGGTTATGAAAAAATTATCGATTTCATAACAAGGATTAATATCAATTACTTTGCCAAAATTGAAAATTCCTCTTACCCACTGATAAGAGAATGTAGAGAATTAACGTAAAATTAAAAAGAAATCACCAAATTGAAAATTATGTGCTTATAGAGGTCTACTATTTCTAATAAACCTCCTATAAGCACATAAATATTTTTAGATAGTATTTGAATTTATTAAATCATATAAAGGTTTTTTTTCCTCCCACTTTCCTTTAAAAATCATTAAAAATCAAATAAAAACTATTTAATATCTTTAGATCCTATATATTATTTGTTGCAATATCTATATGTAAAGATAAGATCTCATATGTGAATATCAAATTTGTTAAAATATGTAAATAAAGGATGAATATATAATTGAAAAATTGTTTTGAAAGCAAAAAACTCATTGATGAACTCGGTAACTCTATTCTATAAAGACAACAAAAAGTTAACATGCCAAACTTATGTTCATATTTGTAAAAAAAATAATGAAAAAACATATGATAAAAGACCAGCCCGTGTATACTCTTAACATTGTGCTGTATGATATCTATTTGAAAATATTGACATTCATGTTAAAATAGAAATAACTATTGTAAAGCTAATTCGAACAAAAATTGTTGTGCCATCTACTGTGGCATAGTCACGCTGAGCAAAATGAAGTGACACTCTGTTAATGCAAAACAAATGTATTTTCCCCACAACAAAATATTGCAGAATTTTATGTAAATAAAATAATATACCGATTTATTTCTAACGTGCAGTTGTTATGGATATACATATATAGAATATATATAGAATATATATATATATTATTTGTAATATTTAATATGTGTATGTACATATGTATGTATATGTAATTATTACACACAAAAAATACAATATCAAACGTTATTTTTGTGTTTTTCTCTTTAAATAAATCAATATATAAAAATTTTTTTTGCTAAATTTACATTGTTTTTTTTTTTTATTAACAACTAGGTACATATTTTAGCATTATTTGCTTTAGATGCTGCCCAATTTTTACTTCCTTTATATTAACTCGTAGTGTCTGTTTGTCGAAAAAATTTTGGATCGATTTTAACCCATTTCCCGTGACTCAATCAATCTGAAACTTTGCAGGCAGGCTCTTGGCAATGACAGAAATGATCTAGTAAATTTTTTTAGTGATGCCGAAACAATGGAAACTTTTAAATTTTGCTACCAGAGTTGATAAAAAAAGGTACAAAGGGTTATTTTGCATTATATTATTACCACAACGACCACAAAAATAACAAGTCCAGCTATGACAACAATACAACATTTAGAATAATAACAAGAACAATATAGAATCATCATATTTTTCATTTTTTTTTCACAGATTTCCCTGGACCTGTTCCACCGATTTTAATGATTTTTAAAATAGGAATCTTCCCATGAATTTGTTGAATCATTCTCACTAAAAATGATCACCTTAGCAATCCTATTGAGGGCATGAGCGTGACAAGAACAACATTGAAAATTATATTTTTTCAAGACTTTTTTTAGTTCTTTATTAAAATCTCGGGCCCTAATTGACCGATTTGGACGATTTCAAACAGCAAACTTTTTAGGATGTTAGTGAATCATTTTTTATGTCAACGAGCACCCTAGCTGCCCGATTGATGCCGTCATCGTGATTTCCACAGACGTACAGACGGACAGACGGACAAACGAACAGACGGACATCGCTATATCAACTCCGGTTGTTATAAAGATCACAAATATATATATTTTTTGGGGTCCAAATTTTTTTTTCTAATTATTACAAAAGGAATGACAAACTTATATATACCATCTGCACACTGGAGTGGAGGGTATAAAAATCAATTTTTTTTTTATAAAAATGTTGAATTGGAAACGCTATAGGGATAGTTATGACCACCAACAAATGGCGAGACTGAACAATCAGATCACAAAAGAAATAAATGACTTTAAAAATAAGTCCTGGAATAGTATGCTGTCAACATTGGATAAATTTTCTTCTTCGTTTTGGAAAATTTCTAAAATGTTAAGAAAGAAATCTAAAAATATGCCGATACTTAAACAAAATAATGAAACGTATTACACCCAGCAAGATAAGTGTGAAATCTTAGCTCACAATTTTAAAATGAACCATTGTCTTTCATCTCATCTTAGCGATACAGAAACTGTTTTAGAAGTGAACAATACAGCTGACTTCGTGCGATCAGTGGAAACAAGTCCTCAAAATTGTTACTTCGTAACGCATGAGAAAATAGCGCAAATTATTAAAAATTTAAAGACGAAAAAGTCACCAGGACTGGATCAAATTAATAATAAATGCTTAAAAAAGCTACCAAAAAAAGCTATAACATATCTTACCACTATCTTTAATGGATGTTTAAAACAATGTTACTTCCCAAATTCCTGGAAAATATCCAAAACAATAGCAATACCAAAACCAAATAAACCATCTAACTCACCTCTTTCATACAGACCAATAAGTCTGCTTTCTTCTGTGAGCAAAATATTAGAAAAAATTATAAAAGAAAAATTATCTATATTTATTGATTCAAATAATATACTTCCAAGACAACAATTTGGATTTAGAAGTGAACACAATACATGCCAACCTTTGAAAAAAATCAGGAATTTGGTCAAAAATAATTTTCGAAATGGAAAATCATCCGGTATGGTACTGCTAGACATAAAAGCTGCTTTTGACTCAGTCTGGCACGATGGCCTCATTTTCAAATTAAAAGGAAGTAACTTTCCTTTGGAAATAATAAAAATAATACAAAGTTTTTTGCATGGCAGGTCGTTTCAGGTATATTTGGGTAAAACTTGTTCTCAACAAACCTACATATCAGCAGGTTGTCCGCAAGGCTCATGTCTTTCACCAATATTGTATAATATTTTTACATCAGACATTCCAACCTTCCCAAATTGTACCACTTCAATCTTTGCAGATGATACTTCAATATTAAGCTCCGATCTTCACGCAACTAGCATCGTTTCAAATCTACAAAGTGCATTAGTTGAGTTAAACAAGTACTTCAACAAATGGAACATCCTAGTAAACCCAGAAAAAACGCAAGCCATATATTTTACGAGGAAAAGGAAAGCATGTTTTATTCCACAGTCTCCGCTCAGGTTTATGAGCCATGATATTTCTTGGGAAAGTAAAGTTAAATACCTTGGAGTTATTCTAGATACCAAATTAAACTTTAATGAACATATACACTATCTGCTCGACAAAATAAACAAAACTACACGGCTTATGTACCCACTGATAAACCGAAATTCTGATCTAAATACTAATAACAAAAAGCAAATAATAAAAGCTATCTTCCATCCCATCATGTTCTACTGTTGTCCAGTTTGGTCCACTGCTGCAAAATGTCATATCAGTAAGCTACAAATAGCTCAGAACAAACTGTTAAAAATGATATTTCAACTTCCCTGGCATTACTCCACCAGACGTTTGCATATAATTGCTAACATCGAACAAATTAATGAAAAAATAAGCAGATTGACTGAAAATTTCATAAGAAGATGCGAACTGTCTCAACATTCCCATATTAATGAAATACTTTCATCGTAATTTTACCCCCTTATCCAATCCTAAATTTTATCTTATACCCCTGCTTCAAAAAGGTTTTTTTTTAAATTTTTCCTCCACAATTAATAATTTGAAATGTAAATATTAAAACTAAAATTTAATTACTAAGTAGAAAAGGAACATAGTCCCTAAACTCTTAAAATATATAATCAACTGTAAATACAAATAAATGTTATAATAAAAGACAATATAAAAAAAATATGAAAATTGCTTATTACGCAGATGGTAATGCGTTAATTTCTTCAAACAAACTTACAAGTGCAGTCCTGAAGAAAATGGAAAAGGGTCTTGTAAATTACAGTAATTATTTCCATAAATGGAAAATCAAAATTAATCCAAACAAGACCTAAGCAATAATTTTTCCATTCAACAAATGTCCAAAATGACTGCCAAGACGTCTTCTTCTTATTGGAAATAATACCATAAATGTACTTAACGATGTCAAATATCTCGGAGTTGTCTTGGACAAAAAGCTTACATTTAAACAACATATTATGGCTACGTGTCAAAAAGCTATAAAATCATTTAAAGCATTATGGCCACTACTAAATAGAAGGTCATTTCTAAACCACCAAAACAAAAATCTACTCTTCAAAAGTGTTATAAGGCCAATATTAACATACGCGTGTCCTATTTGGAGTGACGCTGCCAACTGTCACCTAAAATGCTTACAAATTATACAAAACAAATGTCTTAAAAAGCCCTGGAGGATTCTTCTTCATGAAGAAACAGGTTATGAAAAAATGATCGATTTCATAACAAGGATTAATAACAATTACTTTGCCAAAATTGAAAATTCCTCTTACCCACTGATAAGAGAATGTAGAGAAATAACGTAAAATTAAAAAGAAATCACCAAATTGAAAATTATATGGTTATAGAGCTCTATAATTTCAAATAAACCTCTTATAAGCACATAAATATTTTTCAGATAGTATTTGAATTTATTAAATCATATAAAGGTTTTTTCCTCCCATTTTCCTTTAAGTGTTGAAAGAACACATTATAAACTAAAAATATTTAAGTAACGGTTAAATTTTATACATTTTCTACTATTTTTGTACCATCTTCCATTTTTATTGTTTCAATCAACTCTGGCACTGAAGTTTAAAAGTTTCCATTGTTTTGTCATCACTAAACTAAAATAATAAAATACCACGCACTATTGAAAATTAAATATATTTTTTTTTCGTTTATATATTTTTATTGTATTTTTTGTTATCTTTCGGTAGAGAACACACCAAAGAGTGATTTCGTAAAAATACATAATTTTAGGACTTAACCCAAAATTATTAAAAAACAAAATTGGCATATTTAGAATTTTGTAAAAGTTTCCAATGCATTGTCGGAGCCTTTCCCCTAAAGTATGTCCTTTTCAGAAAATAAAACAAAAAAGTTTTGTTTTCTTAATTTCATCCTATTTTTGCTTTGACTATTATTTCCAACAATAATTGCGTATTTTGTATTTTTATATATATTTTTTTTATTGTTTATTTTTCACAGCCATTTTTGTTAATAATATAGAAAAATTCCTAAATTTTAAATAAAGGACTTACCTGCACCATTTTGAATTATTTTATAATTGGAATCAGCAAAAATATAAATTGTAAATAATTTGAGGGAATTATAAACACACGTGCTGACTTAATATACAATATCTTTTTTTTTGTATCTAAACAAATGTTGCTTAAGACAATCTTCAAATGTCACAATTGGTTAAGAATATGTTTCATTAAATTTTATACAAAATTTTCATAAATTATTTATTTATAGAAATATTTACACCTTTTTTTTTAATCAAAACACATTTTATTTACAAAACTTTTTGTTGTTATTTAATTATGTTTATCTTTTACTTAATTTGTTGTAATATTTCTTGTGGTAACACCTTCTTTGACATTCAATAGTAAATAAAGCACAAAGAGTAACTAAAAAAACACTTATATTTTGTATTAGTTTGCCGTCTTCTTGCTGCCAAACATAATAAAGGAAAACACGTGCTAATTTTGTTACATTTTACTCCTTATCTTTATGTTTTGAATCTTGCTTGTATTTTTATATATTTACATTTGATTTTATGTAAATTTAAAGTAGAAAATTTTCAATTCAATATTTGTTTAACCGATTATTTGTTTTTCTTTTTTGCAACTTAGCGTAAATTTTAGCGCTTTACGTGCGCTCGCGACAATTACAGTATTAAGACAAAAACATGAGGAAAATTGCATTTCATAGATTGTGTTCTATAGAAATTGCGTAAATTCACCACAATGTTTACCAAGTGAGAATGGAAAATGTCAAATATAGAAAGAAAAGAGTTTAGAGACAGTTTACAGAGTTGTATTTTATATTGATAAGGGATGCCAGACTTAAGGCATTGCAAAAAAGGATTTAATGAGATTAGCATTCAAAAAAATAAATAAAATTGTTATGCTGCCTACACACCAGGCAACGGTTGCTTCAACACAGCCATGTTGAATCAACCTGGTGTGTAGCTCTGTTGCCCATTGATTTTCGTGTTGTATCAACCGTTGCCAGAAATATCAAAAAGTTTTGATATTTTGGGTTGGTTGAGGCAACCGTTGCTACGTGTGTATCATTGTTTACTGCATTTACTTCTTCAGTTCGTCGAAAACAAGCGAAAAGGAAGGTTCGTGCGAAGTAATGTTAAGCGGAAAGCAGGAAAACAAGAAAATGGCTATTGAGAATAATGAAAATTATGTTAACTTTATTAACGAATATAAAAATTTGAGAGTGCTATGGGACGTAACTTGTGAAAAATATAAAAATAATATAATAAAAAATTAAATTATACTTTTCTTCCGCTTGTGTCTTTTCTGTACCACAGCTACACACAGTGATGAGGTTGCGGCACTCGTTGCCACGTGTGTAGTCAACAAACAAAACACGTTGCTACAACACATTGAAGCAACCGTTGCCTGTTGTGTAGGCGGCATTATGACTATAAATCAATTCTCTGACTAATGAATGAAAAAAATAGCTTTCTTCCTTTTAATTCCGTTTCCATCAGTTTTGCAATATTCAATTTTTTTAGAGCGTATGTGAAATAATAGCAGCTTAATCTTAACTTATTTGGATAGATTCCATCACTTCGGATGTTCTGGCGATCTCGCTTAAACCAAATAATAAATTGAAAGCAGCGTTTGAAATGAAACTAACGTGTGTCTTTAACTGAACTAGTTTTCAAAAAAGTAAATCTCTTCAAAAGTATACATATATTGTGTATTGAATAATTAGCATTTGGAAGTTAGTAATATTCAGGAAGCGAAAATAACAGTTATTTTTAATTTTTTTAACAAAAGGCACACAAAAATATATGACGGAGGACTGATTCAACTATAAAATTTTGACTCTTTTGAACTAGTCTTTCCGCAAATGCTTAGCTTATTATAATTATTGTTTTTATTTCTTCAGGCACACATAAAAATTTTTCCTTTTTTCGATTTTGATTTTTTTTAACTACATACCACTGCCACAAATAATTGAGAAATAACCAATTTAAAGAACTGTTCGCTTTGAATATTAACGTCTGTTAAAAATTCCTCTCTTTTTGACCCTTGTTTAATTTTTACATTTACTCGAATAAATAAATATAAAAATTAAAATCAAAAAAAAAGTAACTTTCATTTCTTATAAAAAAGAGGAATTCAAAAAAAACATTTTTATATCTGCTTGAAGAAAATAAAATCAAACGATTATTTTTGCTGATAAAAAAAAATAGAAATCAAAAAATAAATTTTATATCTGTCCTAAAAAATAAAAAGCTGCTAAAAAATTGCGCTTATTTCGTAACTTTTATGATAAAATTATAACTGGTAAAAGTATACATTTTAAAATATCCCAGCAAACAATTGCATATCGATATATAGAAAATCATCACAATTTCTTAGTTAGATCTTTTTGACATTTTTACTGACGAATTTAATATTTGCTTCTCAGCCATGTGACGTATTTGAATTCATGTTTCCTTTCTGATTGTATAACGTTTTATCTATTGAGCTATTGCTGGTAAGTTGGTTATTGTTTGATTTTGTGATGAAAATATTACTAAAATTTGTTTAAAGTAATAAATGAAAATAATTATTGAACTTGAAGTACCACTCCGTGCAGAACTAGTACAAACCCATTATATACCCATATTTAAATTATAACAACATTTATTAAACATTTTCGGATATTGTTTAGAAAAATATTTTTAAAAAGCAAAACATCGGCACATATCGAAATTGGATATGTTGTAAAAAATGTATGTTTTGAGTAGTTCCATTATTTTGTGGTGCGATAAATTACAAAGGAAGGTATTCAAAATTTTATTGACTATAATTTCAAATATGAATATTAAAAAACTTATCCATTGCATTTTAAAAATCCATTGTATTATAAATTCTTTTTAAATTTATTTTTTTTAATTTGCCTTCTTTTACCTATTTGGTTTTGCTGTAAAATTTTAAGCAAGTTTTAAATGTTTTTGCTATATGATATAAATCGAATAAAAAATTAATAGTTCTTAATACTTAAAGAATTGCCAATTCGTATTTTTTAAAGTAAAAATGATTAATAAATATTAAATTTGTGCTTATAGGCAAAGTTACGAAGTCGAAAATTATTTCCCAAAAAATCATGATTGTTCTGTAGTTTCCGCAATATAAATGATTTTCCCATTAACTTGAGGAATTGAAAATTCGTATTTTTTAAAGTACAAATGATTAATAAATATTAAAGATGTGTTTATAGGAAAAGTTACGAAGTCGAAAAAAGATCCAAAAAATCATGATTGTTAATTAAACAGCTTTAATCCCTAAGCTTTTTGCATGCGAGAATTTGTGCTTTTGTGCTTTTATAAAATCATCAAAACGCATTCGAGCAGCTGATTGTCCTACTCTGAAACACAATTCAATTTTCAATTGTATACAAAGCTTTTCATATAATAAACAATAAATATAAAAAAATGATTAAAATCGAAATTATTAAAGGTGCTATTTCACAATGTGTTTTTTTTTACATATGTACTGTCACTTTTTTTATCCATATGAAATCCGCATGTCTGTCAAAATTGTCTTTTACATACGATTCATAATTTTCGCTATCACACGTGCATATGTATTTTCGTATGACATAACCTCTAAATGTAAACAACAGCTGATTTAATTTGTGAATTAACAAAAATTTATTGTTAAAAAAAGTTATATATTTTTGAATTGTTAATTAATATTAAACAATTTATTTTTCTTTCAATATTTATCTTTATAATTTACTCTGGTTTTCTTTCGCCACAAGCAGTGTTGTATTTTCATACGTTTGTCATGCCAAAATAGAACTTGTTCTAATTGAAATATGTACATGTGACTTTCCTCATGTATTGTACATAAACAATGTTTCATATGTGTCACATGATGTGTACAACTTTTGTTGTGGGAAAATTTGACAGTACATATGTAAAAAACACATCGTGCTATAGCACCTTAACGGGTTAAATAAAGTAATTACTATAGTAGGCACCGCGTTTAATGCGTATCAGCTGTTTCTCCTGTCATCTGATATTTCTCGCACAGAAAATAGAATCAATTCTTTTTCACTTGCGAGATTTTTACAACTTAAGTTGGCAACGCCACACAAAAAAGCTTTACTATCGATCTCGCTTCCACATATAGATAAAATAATGCTGCCTCATTCTCTTTTTTTCTCGCAATCGCAACTCGCAGTTATGTGTTTAGGGCTTTAATTTGACTAATCTCCAATTTTATTTATTAATAAACTTTTTATTGATTCATTTTTTTATTTATCTACATATGTCGTAAAAGAATATTTTGTAACCCTTTGATATACAGTTTGAGGGCCGCTGTTTATAACATATGTTGAAAAACGTTTTGTTTACCACCGGTCGTGGTGAAAATGACAGATATTGTAAAAATTAAAAAACTATTTGCAAATTAAACATTTGTAAATTTTATGCAAAATAACATTAGAAATTAAGGAAACATGTCCGACAATGAATATGAACGTTTTGAAATAACTGATTATGATTTGGAAAATGAATTTAATCCCAATAGGCCCAGAAAAAAGCAAACCAAACAACAGCAAATTTATGGTGAGGACTTATATTAAAAAATGTATATATGTATTAATAATTATGTTTAAAAATTATCTAAAGGTATCTGGGCTGATGACAGTGAAAATGAGGAAGAAGAAACTTCAGGCCGGCGAAGAGGTGGCAGTCGTAAAGGACGCATGGGTTTGGGTGGATCTACTGGAAGTCGTAGCAAAGACTACACAGCACCTGTAAGTTTTGTAGCAGGTGGTATACAACAGTCTGGCAAGAAAAAAGCTCAAGCTGATCATGATCGTGATGACGATGATGAAAATCCCATAACCGATGAAGAAGAGGAATCCAATGCTAGACCGGGATTCGGAACAGGTGGTAGACCTACATTAATGAATGTAGACTCAGCTGATAGTAGTGAAGAATCGGAAGTAGATGTTAAAAAAGCTCCACCACCCCAACATAAACCCTCATTTTCTCGACATGGTGTTTCGCACAATGCCAATGTGGGACAATGGGAACAACATACTCGTGGTATAGGAGCCAAACTTTTGCTTCAAATGGGTTATAAACCTGGCAAAGGTTTGGGTAAAGATCTTCAGGGTATATCTCAGCCGGTGGAAGCACATGTTCGTAAGGGCAGAGGTGCCATAGGAGCTTATGGACCCGAAACTGCAGCTAGTATAGGAGGCAAAGGAGTAAGTTATTTAATTATGAGTTAAATCTATTTAAATTAACATTAAATTTCCTTAGCATATGCCTCAAATTGATGAAGATGTTCGTGAGGCTAAGGAATTCAAAGAAAAACTTAACAAGTGGAAAAAAGTTGGAGGCGATGCTAAACAGGATAAAGCAACAAAACGTTATTACTACAAATCTGTGGAGGAAGTATTAGAAAAGGGCAAAAAATCGAATTATATCATTAGCGATAAATTAAGGTGGGTAACACAATTTTCGTTCTCAATAAAAGTAAAAGTTTTTAAAGATTTTTATTATGTTAGAATTGAAAACAAATCTTCGATCGTCAGAGATATTTACAATTGCTTTTTAAAAATTAAATACAGGTATTTAAATTTGTTGTGGAAATTCTAACATTTTGGTGATATGTAACTTAAATTCAGAAAATATCAATCTATTTCAAATTCAATCTAATTGAAATTCATAATTTTCAAAATAAATTTATATAAAGCATAATGTAAAATTCAGATAAGTTCAATTGAAATTCAGTTAATATCCATGGAATTTCAGAAAATTCCATTTCAAATTCAGAGTATAATTTGTTCATATATTGTAGGAAATCTCTACGATTTTTAAAATCAAATTTGATGTTCGTATAACAACTTTTGTTTTTATACTTTAAGCAAAAAACTTGGAAACGTACCCGTTATTGATATGACTGGCCCGGAAAAACGGGTACTCAGTGGTTACCATGCTATCGGCCAATCAAAAATGGTGGATGAAGATTTTTATGAAGTTACCGAACAACCCAAAAAATCAGTCACCACATTTGCTTTACCCGAACTTATGCACAACCTTTCCCTAATAGTGAACATGTGTGAACAAGACATTATAACTTTGGACTCGGCCCAAAATGCTGCCTGTGATAGACAGTTGGCCCTCGAACAGGAAAAGAAACAATTGGAAGAAATCGTCAAGCTCGAAAGTAATCACATAGATACTTTGGATAAGGTTCTTTCGTTAGTAGACGAATTAACATCCAATGAATCGGATATAAATCTAGATAGAGCCGAGCATATTTTTCTAGAAATACAACAGAACTATGCTTCTGAATATAAACAATTTGGTTTAGGTGATTTAGCTGCTGGTGTTATAGCTCCTCTACTCAAAAATCATCTTTGCGAATGGAAACCGTTGGAAAATCCTACCTCTTATGTGGATTTAGTTAAGAAATGGCGTACGATTTTAGAAACTCATCAAGATCTTCAAACGGAAACACGTTCGAATATCTTCGACCCCTACTCTTCTCTGGTATGGGCTGGTGTTATACCCAGTTTTCGTTCTTGTGCTGAATTTTGGGATCCTAAACACCATCAAACGATGGCGGCTCTGCTCGACTGTTGGGCTCCCTTATTTCCTTCGTGGATTTTGGATTCTGTGCTGGAACAGCTGATACTACCACGTTTAAGTGCGGCCGTTAGCATTTGGGACCCCTTAACGGACACCGTACCCATACATATTTGGATTTTACCTTGGAATTCTATATTGGGTCATAAAATGGAAGAATTTATATTCCCCACTATTCGCGAAAAATTGGGTAATGCTTTGCACTCCTGGATGCCGCATGATCGGTCTGCCCGTGCTATGTTAACACCCTGGAAGGGAGCATTCGATGAAAGTGAATTGCAAGTGTTTCTAATGGAACATATTATACCCAAATTACAATTGGTTTTAAATGAATTCTTAATAAATCCATTGCAGCAGGATTTGGGTAAGGAGATCCTTAATAATTTGAAATTCAGTTTCAAAATCTAAATTAAAACTCATCAAACTAATTTTAAAATTTAGAAAAGATACAGAAATTCCATTCAAATCTCAATTTATACTCAGAATTTTCCATTTAAAATACCGAAAATGTCAATTGATATTAAAAAAAAAACAAAAAAAAAAATGGAAATTGAATTGAACGTCGAAATTTATTGAAATCACAAATTTTTCATCGGATTTCAGATAATTTCCATTTAAATTAATCGATTATACATCCAGAAAGTATCAATTGAAATTTCAGAAAGAATTTTGAAAATTCAACACATATTATTTAAAATTTTGAAAAAGTCTTTTAGCATGCAGAAAATTTTAGATGATATTGAATTTTTGTTTCAAAAAAAAATTTTTTTTTTAATTCTAATAAAAAACATACATTTTATTTCCAATTCGTAGTTGAAGTTCAAAAACTTTCAATTCCAAATTTATAAACTCTCAGTTACAAAATATCAAGATCTGAGTTTATTTTTATTTTCTTAAAACAAAATAAATTCTGAATTTAAATTGAAATTTTTCGAATATAAAATTCAGAAAATTAACTGATTAAAGATATTGAATTGAATTTTTTTTATTTTCTAATTCAAAATTTGTCTTATTTGAAGTTTTCTGAGTTTTAATTGTTATTTTCATTACAAATTCAATAAACATCAATATTATGAATTATTTTTGATATTATTTTATAAAATTAAATTGTCCGAATTTCTCCTTAATAATTATATTAAAATACATATTTAACAGAACCTTGGAATCAAGTATGGGAATGGCATGCTCTAGTACCCACCATACAAATGGCACAACTCTTGGATAAATATTTCTTTCCCAAATGGATGCAAGTTCTTGTGCTGTGGCTCAATCAATCACCCGATTATGTGGAAATTTCCCGATGGTATAGCGGCTGGAAAAGTATGTTTTCCGAGGATATGCTAAAAGAGCCCAATATTAAAGAACATTTACGACGGGCCCTCGAAATGATGCATCGCGCAACTGATCAGCTAGCCTCGCCATCGCCTACCAACAATGCAGGGGCAACAAACACAACAGCAATACCTGTACCACCACCACTACAGCCGCCACCGCCACCTTCATTAATAGATTTACAAATTCCGGTACCTACGCAATTGGAATTCAAAGAACTGGTATCACGTAAATGTTCCGAAAGAGGTATATTGTTTGCTCCCCTACCTGGGCGTAGGGAATTGGGTAAACAAATATATCGTGTTGGTAAACTATATTGCTATATAGATCGTAATGTTTGTATGTTGAGTGATACAACATTTAAAAATTGGATACCAACACCGCTGCAACCAATGTTAGAGCGCGCCATTACGGGCGTATTGAATTAAAATTAATTAAAATTAAAATAGAAATATAAAGATTGTTAAGAACTTTATGAATAAAAAATTAAAGATGTATTTTATTTGCAAAGTTGCAACTCTACTTGAGATCAAATGTCAACGAAAATCTATCCAAAATTTCATATTTTTCTCAGAGTTTGCTAAAAATTGGCTAAACATATCTTTTAGGTGTATTTAATAGTATTTACAACTACATTCAGCAAATATTAACCCTTCTGTCAGTTGCAATCGGCACTTCGTACCAGTAACAACGTGCAAAGAAAGATCGCAGTCTAACTTTTTAAAACAAAAACAATTCAACACATATTCTTTCTCTAGAATTACGGTTATTAAAAAAAAAAAACACTCATTTACTTGTATAACAAGAATTTACAAAAACAAAATAACATCAATTTAAAAACAACTTCAATAAACTCTAACTAAAGCTTATAACAATATGAACGAACCACCTGACGTTGCAAAACAAAAAAACAACTACAATACCGGCCTACAAAATGATTTCTCAAAAAAAAATATCAATTAACTCGACCGGCCCTATTTACCTAGTGATTACTCGTGTAAATAGCGAAAATAATTTATCCAATATCTCGCCTTTTTTAATAAAAAAATCAATCGATTCTACTTGTAATGGTGAAGTATCAGAATGTAAAAAACTACGAAATGGTACAATACTTGTCAAAACAAAAAACTCAATACAAGCAAACAAACTAATCAAACTAACAGCCATTAGTGAAAACATTAAAATTGACATCTCAGAACACAAAGCACTCAATTTTTCAAAAGGTGTTCTCTACTCTTCAGACCTTTTCGGAGTTCCTGAGGAAGAAATTCTTAACAACATGTCCTCGCAAAAAGTTGTCGAAGTAAAAAAAATCTTAAGAAAAGAAAAAGAAGAACTAAAGGAAACAGGCTTATTAATTTTAACTTTTTCAGCTATAGATCTGCCAGAATATGTCTATATGGGCTATGAAAAGATTTTCGTTCGTCCCTACATACCAAACCCTATGAGATGCAATAATTGCTTACATTATGGCCACATACAAAAAGCTTGTGAACATCAAAAAATTTGTAACAACTGCGGTAACCCCAACCACATTAATTTTGAGGCTAACGAACAATGCGATAACGAAATCTCCTGTATAAATTGCAAAGAAAATAATATTGAAAATTTCAAGCATACAGCTAGAGACAAAAAGTGCCCTATTTTTCTAAAAAACAAAGAAATTCAAGCAATAAGAGTTCTCGAAAAAACAAGTTTAAAAAATGCGGAAAGAATTTACAATAGGAGACAAGTGGACAAAAATGAATCTTTTTCCTCAATCACCAATCCAAATAAAACAACTGTCACTCGAACCCAACTTGTCAACTATAGCGATCTTGCATCTAATAATCCTGTACATCCCAAAAACAATTCCACCAATGACAACAATAAATTGAAAACCAAGGAACATGCAAATACCGAACCAAAATCTATCATAATTGATCATATCGATCAATCATCAACATCCAACTATAACTTTAGAAATAAAACTACAACAAAAATTCTTCCGAAAAACGCCTCAAACCGTCTAAAAGCTCAGTTAAAACCCAAATTCAAAACAACCAGCAAACCCAACAACAACAAAACGACCAACAACCAAAATGTTGAAAGTTATCAAATGGATTTATAAATAACCAGCTCAAAACTGTTATCCCGAGAGGCTGGAACTATTCCCCATAAAAATTTTTAAATTCATATTTTCTAATAGTTGTGGGGATTCTTGTGGTCTCTCGGGGTACCATTCGGGTAAAAATTTAGTACGTATTGTATAGCTATTATTACTTTATAATAATTTTTATATATTATATCTAATTTGATCATTCTAAATAATTTATCTTACTTATCATGATTAACATTATTCAATGGAACATTAATGGATACTTGAACAATTACAACAGCTTACAATTACTCTTAAAAAAATACAGACCTAAAATAATTGCTCTTCAAGAGACACATTTTCATTCCCTTTCTGGATTACCTATACAATTAAATTATCAAATGCTTTTCAAAAATACTACAACACATTCATACGGAGGAGTTGCACTCTTAGTACATAACACAATTCAATTTACTATCCAAACAATTAGCGGCGAATTAGACGCGGTTAGTATCACTGTTCAAGCAAAATGTAAATTTACAATTATCAATACCTATATACCCCCTTCAAAAAATTTCAATATTTCCACTTTAAAAAAGATGTTCGATCAATACGACAACAACCTTTTCATAACAGGTGACTTTAACAGTTGGCATTCGCTTTGGGGTTCACCAACTAACAATCAAAGAGGTAATATTTTAGCAGATTACATCACCCAATCCAATCTCGTATTATTCAATGACGGCTCTCCAACTCATTATAGCACACATAATTCTTTAACCCACATTGACATTTCTTTTGGCTCCGCCTACCTACAACTACAATCTAATTGGAAAGTTGAAGACGACCTACATGGAAGTGATCATTTTCCAATAATTATCAAACTGTTCAATTTACCTCAATCAATTACTTCTAAACCTAGACCTAAATTCATAACCAACAAAGCGGATTGGGAAAAATTCAAACAACTTTCCTTAAAATACGACAATGATCGTCCAATTAGCTATAACATTAACAAAGAAGCATCGAATATCCAAAAAATCATACTGCAAAGTGCCAATGTCTCAATTCCACAAATTAACCCTTCAGTTAAGAAGACGGTGCCATGGTGGAACAATCATCTTAATGACTTAAAAAAGGACAAAAATAGACTGTGGAACACACTAAAAAGAAATATTAATACAACAAACATCATAAACTATAAAAGAGCAGCAGCTAAGTTCAAGAGAGAGCTAAAGAAGGCTAAGAGTAAGTCAATTTCAGACTTCACTGCCGAAATCAATCCGGAAACACCAACAAATAAAATATGGTCCAACATAAGGACATTCTGTGGCTTGAAACTACCACAATCAATTAATACCATTCAATCTCTTAACGACCCAAATCTTTTCTTAACCACCGAACAAACAATAGCTGACGAATTTGGAAAACACTGGTCCTCTGAATCTGAAGACTCTAATTTTTCAAATTATTTCAGATCAAACAAATATCAATTAATTAACAATCATTTTGAACCGCTACCCACTGGAAAAGCGAATATAATAGAGAATAGCATTACCTTAACAGAACTCAATTTCGCACTCAATAAAATGAAAGGTAACACCCCAGGGATAGACAGAATATCTTACCCAATGCTAAAAAATTTAAATAACAAAACAAAACAGAGACTTACCCACCTCTACAACTTAATTCTAGCAAACCACATCCCACAAGTCTATAAAATAAGCACCATTACTCCTATACCCAAACCAAACGCTGACAAAACCCACTTAAAGTCCTATAGACCTATTTCATTAAATCTATGTACTTCCAAACTCTTAGATAAAATCATAGCCAATCGCCTTTGGTGGTTTATCAACAATAACAACCTCCTTTGCTCATATCAACTTGGTTTTAGAAAAGGGAAATCTGTTACAGATGCTCATTTATACATTGACCACCTGATGACAGATTTTTTATCTCACAAAAATCATGCATCAATCATATCCCTAGACTTTTCTAAGGCCTTTGACAAAATTGGAATTCACACCATTGTACACCAACTAATAGAATGGCGCCTAGGTCCAAAAATAATAAGATATATAAAAAATTTCTTGTCAAATAGACAGATCAGAGTTAGAAATCATAATCACTACTCCAACTTATACCCATTGTCTAATGGTATCCCTCAAGGATCACCTCTCTCTGTAGTTCTTTTTCTTATATCTTATAACAAACTAAGTGAACACCTCCTATCACTTAAACAATACAACTTTTGTGCTTACGCCGACGACTTCTACATAATGATGAAACTCGGGAAAGAAAAAAATCAAACTATCGACATAGATTCCCTAATTAATTACATAAAAAATTGGTGCAATTACTCAGGTGCTCAACTATCACTTTCCAAATGTAAACACCTACATATATGCAGGAAACAATCATGTAGACCTAATATCTCCTCAGGCACTGTTACGATTGAAAATATCTCTTCCCTTAAAATTTTAAGCATTGTGTTTAATAACAGGTACAACTGGAACGACCATTTACAAATTATCACAAAAGAATTGACACGTAGATTAAATATAATAAAATGCCTGTCCAACAGAAAATTCAACTGCGGTATTTTTTCCTTAATCTCAGTATTAAAAGCTATACTTTTATCCAAAATTAACTATGGTCTCTATTTATATGGTTTTGCACCCAAAACATCATTAAAAACAATTTCAACCATTACAAATTCTGCACTTAGAATCATATTTAGCGCTTTTAGAACAACTCCAACTCAAAATATGCTCTTCGAAGCTGGAATAGAACCTTTAGACATTAAAAGAGACGTAATCACATTCAGTCTATTACGAAATGTTCACAATAGCACAGATTCTCCTATATCTAAAATATGCCTTAATCTTTCCAAAAAACCAAACCGCAATAAAATTCCATCCTCCCTAAGTCGCATCTTTAGCTTCGCTAGAAATAATGATTTACCAATCAAACCCCTTAGCACTACCAAAACATCATACTCTCCCCCTTTGAACCTCCAACATGATATCTTTATTACTTCGCTAGCTCAATATCCAAAATCCTCAACTCATCCCGAGATTTATAAGAAATGCTATCAAGATATAATAAATAATTACAGGAACTACAGACCAATATTCACAGATGGTTCCAAAGATGGCGATAACGTCTCATACAGTATCACATCTTCTGACTCCATTATAAAAACATCCATACTCCCCTCATATACCACAGTATTTACAGCAGAAATAATAGCCATTTTCGAAGCGATAAAATACATAAAAAACACAACCGCAAAAACCATTATATGTACCGATTCACTATCAGCTATTCAAGCAATTAAAAACTTATACAACACAAACTATTACGCATCATATATTAAAGATCATTTGATCAAAAACTCCAACAATACAAAAATAATGTGGGTCCCAGGCCACTGTCAAATCCCTGGTAACGAACTAGCTGATTATGTAGCTAAAATAGCTCTAAAATCGCCTCTATTTTTAACAGTAAACTTAAATTCAGATGACCTAATAAACCATACAAAGAAGATATTGCTCGAACAAATGGACCTATGGTCAAAAACATCAGACTGGTACAAACGAGTTAATCATAATAAAATAAAATTAACATAAAAGACTATTTAAATTGCCAATACAATAAAAGCATTAACACACAGAACTGCAAAAAAATAATACGACTAAGATTAGGTCATACCAACATCACACACAAACACATAATTGACCACAGCGCCTCTAACATATGCCCACATTGTCAAAGGGACATTATAACTGTAGAACATATACTAAAAGAATGTTCCAAATTTGAAGCAAGTCGACGTCAAATCTTTGAAATGAACCCTGTAGAGTACCTTGCTAAACCTTCCATAATTAACATGATAATATTAACAAAATTTCTAAAAAGTAACAATATAAGCAAAGACATATAAATATATGTATATACTTGTACTAAACTTCAAATAAAATTATAATTCATTAGTATCCCTAAGAAAATGTATCTTATCATATAATCTAAAACATATACCTAATACTTACTATTTCCTATCAGTAGAATTGTAAATCCTAATATACACCATTAGCTTAAGGCCACCGTAGCCACTGCTTAATAATAAGTTATCTTAATTTATTTAAATCATGATAACTAATAAATAAATAAATAAATAATTAACCCTTCTGACACAACCGGGATCAAAATAACCCAACTGGAAATAACTTACATAAGTTATTACTCTGTACACCACGAAAACCGCAATCTTCAGCCTGGAATTGTCAAGCTATGATCGACTGTCAAGTGTCTCTCTAGTTCAATGATGGTAGCATGACTGCATGATTCGGAGGCAACATAATTTTAGAGCCTAATATTTGAGATGGATAAATTAGCTGGCAGACAAGGCGTAAAGAAAAATGTCATGGGGATAATTCATGAACTTCGAGTGAGGTTCCAGATTGATTTATTTATTTATTAGAACTGCTCCATACACAAGACTAAAAGTCTTATTTTGCAGTATGGAACTGATTATATCGAAAATTATAAAATCATTAATAAATTAATAATTTAATAACTAATTACAAATTTTATATATATAAAATACAAAAAACAATTAAGATTAACAATAAAAAATAAAATTGAAATATTTGAAGTTTAATTTAATCAAATGTATTATAATATCACATCTAATAGGCTAGGCGATTTCTTGTGACCGATGTTTTGTTCTACCGTTTTATCCCGATTATAACCAAACGTATATTATTTGAAAGGTATTTCTTTTTAGCGGCTTTGCAGATTTACAGATTTTTAAATTTTTTTCTTTATTTTGAGTAATTGCATTTAAAATTGCTACTAACACATACATAAAATTATACAATTCTTTGTGTGTGTTTATTAAATTTGTTAATGTGTTTGTAATAAAAATGAGTTTGTTTTTTTTGTGTTGATTTGTGAATTGGCTATAATTGATTAGCATACCTTTAGGGTCTTTATTTAATGAAAAAATAAAATTTCCTAGAATTTGCCCTCGAATTCCGAGGGCTGGAATCTGCTAGTAATATGTAATGTTTCAAATAGTTATGCCGAAAACAGATTAAAAATATTTTCTTTAAATTTTCGTGCGTTAGTTAAAAGTTGAGAGCTGTGGTATAAAGAATTCCAGAGAGACATTGCGAATATGTAGAAATGCCACTCCGATATTAAACTTTTATATCTAAATGATCAAATTCTTTTCCCCTTGCTTATATCTGAAATATAAAGTTTGCCGTACAGATGATCTGGTTTTTGGGTATATACTATTTTAGGTAAAAAAACTAAAACTCTTATGTTTAAAAGATTTTCTAAAGAAAAGCCATATAGCTGAGATGAAAACATAGATACACTAGAACGCCTATTAAGTCTATACACGTATCGGATTATGTTGTTAAATGCAACGTTCAATTTCCTTTTACCAATTGTATCACATTTAGCAAATAGCTCACAACCATACAGTAAAACGGGCAACAGATAGGTTTTGGCAAGTAGGATTCTTATTTTTATAGGTGTACAATGCTGGGTTTGCCAAAGTGTTCTAGTCATAGAGAAAGTACGACCACAAGCATAGTTGATGTGGTTCGACCACGTAAGTGTGATTAAAAAATTTACCTAAATTTTTAGCGGATTTTACTATTTCAATTTTCTGATTATTTATAAATATATTAGGTATACTATTTAGTTTGGCAAGTCGCTTTTGAATTGCAATGCATTTAGATTTTTTCGGATTTATCTCTAAACCATTTGCCGTTGTCCATGTATAAATACGATGGAGTTGCTGATTAATAGATATAATACACTGGTCGATTAGGACATTACTACAACTGGTATAAAGTTGAACGTCATCCGCGTACATTCTTACGTTACAATATGTTAAAATGCCTGGGAGGTCATTTGAGTACAGTGAGAATAATAATGATAATAATGTCCAACCAATCCCTAAAAAGGGTGCGGCTAATAACCCTGAAAATTACCGTCCAATTGCAATCTGCTCTGCACTCTCAAAGGTGATGGAGAGCATGATCAATTTCCACCTTGTGAACTACCTAGAGGCCAACTCACTTATTAATGATCGTCAGTATGGCTTCCTTAGAAATCGTTCCACGGGAGATCTGTTAGCTCTACTTTCTGAGCTCTGGAGTCGATCCATTCGCAATTTTGGCGAAAGTAAAGTGGTTGCTCTAGATATTTCCAAGGCATTCGATCGTGTGTGGCACGGTGCACTGATATCAAAGCTTATTGCATTTGGGGTCGGTAACGACTTCTCTCGATTTATATCGAGTTTTCTCAGAGATCGAACAATACGTGTTGTTGTTGATGGGGTCTCATCCAATGAGTTTCAGCTTAATTCAGGGGAAGTTTAGGGCGTTTCGTAATAGCCTAAAAGACTATATTTTCAGATGTTTTGGAGGATGTTACGGGATCGCTGAAATCGATTTTATCGACTATGCGATATCGTATACCATGAGTTTAGAGAAGAGTTCTTAGGTCCAATTAATTGAATAATAAGAATAAACGAAATATGAGTGGCTTATTTATTTATTTTTTGCCGATCAGCACAGAATCACTTTCAGTCAATTTTGCGATGTCCGTCCGTTCGTCCGTCTGTGTGTCCATGTAAATCTTTTAATCAAACTACAGGTCGCAAATACATATTTTGATGAAATTTAGTATATAAACTTTTATTGGCCATAGGATGAATGCTATTGCAATTGGTGAAAATCGGTTCATGTTCAGGCCTAGTAGCCATACAAATGACCCCTATGAGATCGACTTAAATTGTTATAATATCCAAATTATCATATCGATCTCGGCCAAATTCGGCTCCTTTATGTTTTTTACATACATTTATCCGTAGTCCAAAAATAAACCCTATAGGACAATCCTTAGTCATAGCCCCAATATGAAGCTGATTCCCGATTTTCACTTAAAAAAAAATATTGCACAGATTTTACTCAAATTTAGTTTACATATCGCACCTTAAATACAAAAGTGACACAACTCAAAATTTTCCAAAATTGACTTTTTTCCATAAATTAATTCACAGTACACATTTCTAACTTCCGCAAAAATTTATTACTCATAACTGTCTTCTTTAACAGGAAAAATGCCGTTATATCTGGTGCACAATTTGAGATAATATCACTAGTCAAATGAAAAAATTTCAGTCAGAGAGTCATAACTCTAAATTATATTTTATTTCCACAAACACAATATATATTTAAAAAAAAGTCTAGCAAAACTTTCCTCAAAATGGAAATTTTTCATAATAAAACTACATTTTTTTAAATAATACAATAATTTTTACATATACAGTTTTTTGCCTTTCCTGAATATTTGAAAATTTTGAGTTGTGTCACTTTTGTATTTAAGGTGCGATATGTTTTTGCAAAACATAAGTGACCTTACCAAATATAGCCAGGATCGGTCCATTTTTCGCCCTAGTTGCCATATGAATATAGCATCCGATGTAAACTTTTTCATATCCGAAGGCAAACAAATTAATAACAATTTCACCTAAATTTGGTTTATGCTTATTTTCTATATCTAATAAGTTGGACCAAAATGATAGAGTCTCTAAACGCATGGTATAGGGCATCGTATAATCGGTCTAGACCGACTATAATTTTCTTACTTGTTACTTTTGAAATTGTTTGATCCAAAAGAATTGTCAGCCAAAAATCATATTTACGGTTCTACCAAATTTGCTGCATTATTCGCCTATAGTGCGCTACTGTATTGCTATTTGAAATATCGAGAATACGCCGATATTGATAAATATTATCTATTTCCAAAATCAAACAAAACTCTCTTTCATCTATCAATATTATTAACAATATTCACAGATGTGTTGTTTTTTTAGTAATTAAAGAACGCTCAAAGCATAAACAACGTGGTTTAAAAACATAACCGAAATTTTTTATTTAAATTAAGAATTTCAAATATTAGAAAAAAATGAATTTAACTACAAAACATATTTTCCAATTATAAAAAATCACAAAAAATGATATATAAAATTCAAGTTTTTATTAATAAAAATATAGAAATACATATATCAAAATGTTGGCCATTTCTAGAATACACAAATGTGCCATAGTTTTAATCATTTGTATATATTGCTCTAAAATCCAATAAAATTATACACCCTATAAAAGTTTTCGACACATTGACCGCCACAACATATATGGACCACTGCTAAAAGGCAAACTTAAATTAATAATCAATTGCAGTGATCGTCCATTGAAAATGGAAACTGCGGTATGGCTGTTAAAAAATTATATACGTGGTCGTTTGAGCAGTGAAATGGAATGTTCGGAAAGCATTACCTATACTACACATGGTGATTATACATTATTACGATATTTGCCGAAAATTGTACAGCGGTAAGTGAACTATGACAGTTTTATGACAGTTTTCAAAATTTGTAAAAAAAAAATTATTTTTGTAATGATATTTTTTCTTTAAATCTATTGAAAATTATACAAAAAATAAAAAAAAATATATATATCATTTAAAATAAAGTAATAGAATTGAAAATATTATTTATAATTATTTGGTTTCTTCAATGACATACCGAAGAGTTTAATAATAAATATTTATCAAATAGAAAATTCATATTTTTTTTTTGGGGTTTCTTATTTTTTTATTAGATTTTTTGGAAACTGAAATCGAAAAAATAACAAAAGTTTAAAATATTTTTTTCAAAGTAGAACTTTATTAAGTTAAATTATATTTAAAATTAATAAAAAAAAAATCAAATCAAGAAATAAAAAAAAACAAGTAAGAGTGTTAAATTCGGCTGTGCCGAATCTTTGATACCCTCCACCTCGGTTTGAGTCTTGATAATAAATGTAAATGAAAAAGTAAACAATTTGTTAAACTTAATACCAAATTATATCAACAAATTCTTTGGGTTGGTTTTCTTCTTTTCATTATTTCGGATTTATTTCGGTGTTTGCTTTTTGGTCATCGTGGTTGCTGATCGGCATGCATTTTGGTTATACACCTATATGCATGCGTTTCCGGTTATATGACATAACTTCTCGTTTAATTTAGTTTTTGCTAATTAAATAGCTCGCCCTAACCTCCATTGCAAAGGTAATGGTTGTGTAGAGTGGCTATATGCATTAAATCGTTCTAATTGGAGATGGCTGTATAGTTTCTTTTAACTGGCCAAATATTTCTTCATTGTGGCCATATAGGTCGGATGGAGTAACAAAATAATAACCAAAAAAAAAGCTCTCTCAACTTTTTTTTAAAATATTGCCATATTTTGAAAACATAGAGAATAAATTTATAATAATAAATAATCAAATTAGGGATGAAAAACGCAAAAAACGAAAAGTCCCAAACATTTTAAATAAAATAATTTAATGTTATCTTTATTTTCTGAAAAACTTCAAATTTTCATCCAAAAAAATTGTGAAATTTTATATATAAATAAAAATAACATTCTCATAAAATTACGTTTACTTATGTAACAATTTTTATGTTAGCAATTCTTAAATATCATTTGAGGTTTTCTTAAATTCATTGAATTTAAATTAATATCGACAAATCTGTTTTTCTATTTATTTAAATTGTAAAGGAGTGGCATCTCTGTCAAAATAAGCGAAAAACACAAAGAATAGAAAAAAACAAATTGCTTCGTGTTTGACACGATGATTTTATGTTTATGTTTAATATCTTTATTTTTTTTACTAATATTTCTGTTTATTTATTTGAAAATGAAATAATGAATTGAATATGCTATTTAATTTTTTTATTTATATAAAAAAGTTTTTTAATTAAAGCAAAATATTTTCACTATTTCATGATTTTTATTTATGTATGACGACATTTCAACCTAAAAATTTAAGTTTTTATCGATTGGATAAACAACACAAAAATGGTTGTCGTTTAGATAACAACAACAGCTGACTTTAACAATAGCGAATATCGTTTCAAAATTTTACTGATAATTTTGCAATTTTCTTTTTTTTTTACAATTCGACTATCGTTAAAAGAAGTTACTGAATCGCGGTACTGAAAAGTTATTAATATATCCTGAATGGCAATATTTTTTTTAAATGTAAACATTTTTAAATGTAAAGATATTTCTAAATTTAAAATTATTATTTCCGACGTTTTGATATGATTTTCTGAAACTCAATTAATATTTTCTAATTTATAATTGGAAATTTTACTTTCAGTTTTTATTATAATTGATATTTTCTTAAATTTGAATGGAAAATTTAAAAAGTGAAATTTTGTATTTATGTGAATAATAATGCTTTATTAATTATAAACAATTTTTAAAAATTAGATGTAATCGCAATCAGATATTTTATAGGTAAAGCAGAATAATAATTCTATATAACTATGTAGAACTGTTTTGTAAGCAAAAAACTCATTGACGAACTCGGTAACTCTATTTTGTAAAGACAACAAAAATTTAACCCCCCAATCTCACATCACACTGAAATTGTAAAATCGTTGTGTACGTATTATCAACGAAAAATTGTTCGAATTAGTCGAATCCATCGCCATTAATTTTTATGCTCAAACATCTGACTGCAATCTCATTTTTAAAATGTTGTCGAAGCGTAAACTTGAAAAAATTTGTATACTTCTCTCTCTTATTTTATTTTAAGTAGAGTTACCAAGTTTATTATACAGGCACATGTTTGAGGGAAAATGTTTACATTTATTATTATTAGTATTATTTTAATAATAGTTAATAATATTTATGCTCTATAATTAACAAATTAACAAACAAGTTAAAACTTTAATAACAATTTTACAGAATCCAGTAAATTTGCATTAAATTTATAACAGGGTAACATTAATCATCGTTAGTGTCTGCCACTATTCGCACGAAAAATTTGGTGCCATTAGTGTGACCACTGCGGAAAATGTGTGTGTATTAGTAAAAAAATGTGAGTGTATTGAGTTTTTCGAACTTGCAGTGTGATGTGAGATTGGTGGGTAATATGCCAAACTTATGTTCATATTTGTAAAAGAATAATGAAAAAACGTATGAAATAAAAGACCAACCCGTGTATACTCTTAACATTGTTCTGTATGATATCTAGTTGAAAATATTAACATTCATGTTAAAATAGAAATAACTATTGCAAAGCTAATTAGAACAAACAAAAATTATGGCGGCATCTACTGTGGCATAGTCACGCTGAGCAAAATGAAGTGACACTCTGTTAATACAAAAGAAATGTATTTTCCCCACAACAAAATACTGCAGAATTTTATGTAAATAAAATAACCGATTTATTTCTAACATGCAGTTACTATGAATATACATACATACATATATATAATATATGTACATTATTTGTATTATTTAATATGTGTATGTATGTATATTTAAATATTACACACAAAAAATACAACATCAAACGTTATTTTTGTGTTTTTCTCTTTAAATAAATTAATACATAAATTTTTTTGCTAAATTTACATTTGGGCAATTCACAACAGGTGTTGTATATTGTATGTTGTATTGAAATACACAATACAATCATTTGTTGTGAACACTCAGTTGTATTTTCATATTGTAAAATGCTTTTTTTTTAGTAATTTTCGATCCAACGAGGAAAGATCGCTTCGTCGCTTCTGCTATTTTGTATAAGAGAAAACACTTGTCAGTGTTTGCTTTTTGGTCGTGAGATATACCCTGGAGTTTTAGTTACGTACCTCTTACATTTTAATTTATAATGAAAAAAAAAAAAATGTTAAATGTTTTGGTTGGTACTGAAAGAGAAAATATGTACATACTAAAAATATAAACATTAATTTTTATATAAATAAACTTATCGATGTATTTGCGTTATATGCATTATTTGCCATATTTTATTTTATAATTATTTATGCTGATAAAATTCTATGAATTTGTTTTTTCTTTTTCATGAAAACTGGCATTCATTTGGAACTGATATGTTATGATACAATATACAACATTTACTAAACATAGCAAATGAAGTTGGATCGTGTATCAGATTTTTCAGTGAAAATTACCGACAACAATTTTACACTATTGTAAAGTGATACACGATACAAGAGATACAACGATACATTACCCATTGTGAATTGCCCAATTGTCTTTTTTATTAACAACTAGGTATTTTAGCATTATTTGCTTTAGATGTTGGTGAATTTTTACTCCCTTTATATTAACTCGTAGTGTCTGCTTGTCGAAAAAATTTTGGATCGATTTTAACCACTTTCCCGTGACCCAATCGATCTGAAATTTTGCAGGCAGGCTTGTGGCAATGACAGAAATGATCTAACATATTTTTTTAGTGATGCCAAAACAATGGAAACTTTTAAATTTTTCTACCAGAGTTGATAAAAAAAATGTACAAAGGGTTTGTTTTTGTTATATTATTACCATAACGACCACAAAAACAACAAGTCCAGCTATGAAAACAATGCAACATTTAGAATAACAACAAGAACAATATAGAAATATCATGTTTTTCATTTTTTTTTACTTTTTCAGAGATTTCCCTGGACCTGTTCTACCGATTTTAATGATTTTTGAAGTAGAAATCTTTCCATGAATTTGGTGAATCATTCTCACTAAAAATGATCACTGTAGCTGCACTATTGAGGGCGTGATCGTGACAAGAACAACATAGAAAATTGTTTTTTTTTCAAGACTTTTTTAGTTCTTCATTCAAATCTCGGGCCCTAATCGACCGATTTGGGCGATTTTAAATAGCAAACTTCTCAGGATGTTAGTGAATCATTTTTATGTCAACGAGTACCCTAGCTGCCGGATTGATGCCGTCATCGTGATTTCCACAGACGGACAGACGGACAGACGGACATCGCTATATCAACTCCGGTTGCTATAAGGATCACAAATATATAAATTTTATGGGGTCCAAAATTTTTTTTCTAATTATTACAAACGGAATGACAAACTTATATATACCCTCTACACACTGGAGTGGAGGGTATAACAACTCTACAACAGCAACAATGGCAGTCATATGTTTTTCAAATAGGAAAAAACTGTTTATGTGTTAGTTTCGGTCATTCCCCAGTATGCATTGAAATATTATTTCTCCAATGTTGAAGAAAAGTTAAGTTCTTAAATTGATGTCAAATGTAATTCTCAACTTGGGTTGAACAATTTTTCTCCTTGTTTGCTTTCAACTTGACATCAAGTTGAGACTTAACATTTTTTCCAATCTTTGAGAAACATTTTTACTCCCAACACTTTTCTCCACTTGAGACCAAACATTTTTTCAACTTGAATACGATTTGTGTTAAGTCTGAGATATTATTTAAATATGTCATAAATAACAAGTAAGAAAATTATAGTCGGTCTAGACCGACTATACGATACCCTATACCATGCGTTTAGAAACCCTATCTCTTAGGCCCAACTAACTGGACATAGAAAATAAGCAAAAAACAAATTTGAGTGGGATTTTTATTAATTTTTTTGGCTGCAGATATGAAAAAGTTCATATCGGATGCTATATCTATATGGGGACTAGGTCCAAAAATGGACCGATCCTGATCATGTTTGGAAAAGTCTCTTGTATTTTGCAAAAATATATACAAACCAAATCTGAGAAAAATCTGTGCAGTATTTTTGTTTTTTAATAGATTTAAGTGAAGATCGGGAAGCAGCCCTATATGGGGCCAAAGGGATGATTTTTGGACTACTCATTAATGGATGTAATAAACACATACAAACCCAATTTGACTGAGATTTATATGATAATTTGGAACTTATGGCAATTTATGTCGATTTCATAGGGGTAATTTGTATGGGGGCTAGGTCTGAACATGGACCGATTCTCACCAGTTTCAATAGCATTCATCCCATGGCCGATAAAAGCTTATATACCAAATTTCATCAAAATATATTCATATTTGCGACCTGCAGTTTGATTACAAGCTTTACATGGACACACAGACGGACGGACGGACGGACGGACATTGTTAAATCAACTCAAAAAATGATTCTGATTCGATCGGTATAATTAAAGATGGGTCTAGGTCAAATATTTTTGGTTGTTACAAACAGCAGCACAAAGTCATTATACCCAAACCACATAGTGGTATAGGGTATAATAAATTAAATTAAAAAATGCCAAAAAAGTACAAATAAATCATTGATATATTTTTAATTATTTCTGCTTTTTGTCGAATTTTTCAAAAAATGTACAACTAATTAATTCATTTATTTTTAATTCTAGATTTTAAAAAATGTACATAATATGTACATTTAATGTTAAATATGTACATAGTAATGTTAAATATATAATGAAATTAAATTGAAACATTAAAAAAAGTACATTGTTTTCATTTCTAAAATTAGTATAATATTTTTTAATATGGCAATTCCGTAACTTCCATTTGATACCGATTGGAAATATTTCTTTGCTATCAAGTTGAGAATCACAAATTTCTCAATTTGATAACTATGAAAATCGCCATATAAAAAATGTGCCTTTTAAGTTGAGAAGACTATATTCGAACTATTGAGGGCATTTGAGAATTAACGTTGGAGATTTGGGAAATGTATTTGATCTCAAATGCACCTCAAGTTGATAGCAAACAAAAATGTTTATTGGGACATTTATTGTAGGGTCGTTTGCACACACACAAAAAATAGAAAATAAATTGTCAATAAGCAAAGCAAGTGGCTTCGAAATTCGATGATGCCAGTTAATCATTTTTTGTTCACGCGGAATTTATAATTGGAGGAATTTTTTCTCGAGAAATGTATTTTCCTTGAGAAAGAAATTCCTTGAGAATATTCATAATTGGGATGAATAACTTTTAATTGGAACTTTTTAGTCAGAATAAATCATAATTCTAGTTAGATATTGGTTAATATTTAATTAGAAAAAATATTGTGGTGGCATCTACGCAATTATTGAGGCAGTCACGGAAAAATTAAATTCAAGTCTGTTTTTTTTAATATAACAAAAATGGATTTTCCCTTTAACAAAATATGGCAGAATTCTTTATAAATGAAATGCAAAATGGAAAATCAATTTTGTGCTAATTCTTAACAAAATTAATAAAATATATTTATATGTATTATTATATTTATTAATATTTGTAATTTTATTTGACACAATTTCACACACATTTTTACAGATCAACTGTTTTAATTACAAAAAATATTGTGGTGGCATCTACGCAATTATTGAGGCTGTCACGGAAAAATTAAATGCAAGTCTGTTTTTTTTTAATATAACAAAAATGGATTTTCCCTTTAACAAAATATGGCAGAATTCTTTATAAATGAAATGCAAAATGGAAAATCAATTTTGTGCTAATTCTTAACAAAATTAATAAAATATATATATATGTATTATTATATTTATTAATATTTGTAATTTTATTTGACACAATTTCACACACAGTTTTACAGATCAACTGTTTTCAACTGATTTAGAAGTTTTCTGTTTTTGAAACAGTAGTGCCAATTTGTAACATTTTGTGATGTAATGAAAATCGCAGAATAATAAGTTAATACACAATAAAAAATATTAAATTTTTAAGTTTTATATACATATTGCAATAAAAAAAACTTTGGTAAATTTACATTGAAGATGGTCAGAAATGAATGAGAAAAAAAAAATATATAGGCATTTTAGAAAAGCACATTTAATATTAAACTTTATGCACAAAATATATGGGTTTTTGTTGTTTCGAATTTAACTGTGGCTCTAAGTGAAACGTTTTAGACCGATCGTATATTACATCTTGAGGATCCTCACCAAATATTTTCAAATATTTTAAATTCTTTTTAACTCATTTAACCTCATTACGAAAATAGTAAAACAGTAAATATGGAAAATCCACGCACCTCAAAAAATTGTTTTCTATGAAATAAATTAAAGACATTTCATATTATACAATTTTCTTTCAAAAATGTATCAATTATTGCAAATTTGAAATTTGACATATAGTATTTGTACATATATTTGTATAGATTTCGCAGTATGAAAAGAACTATTATTTCTTTATTTAGAATATATGTAAGTATTGCTCGCAAAAAATTGCAACATCATGAATGAAACACATAGACGACTGCTGGCAGCAGCATTTGTAGTCGTATAGTCAGCTACTTGATTTTTCTGAATACGACAGCAACATATAATACAAATGCATTTTTATTTAAATATACAATTACTTTTACTTATTTAAAATGCATTAGTACAACGTAAAAATAAATAAATTAGTTTAACGCCTTTTGATTATTAATGGAATTATAGCCTTTCATTTTGCGATTTTTTTTTTAAACAAAATAAAATATTTCATAGCAATAACTTCTTTTACATATTTTGTTATATTGTCAACACTATTTTTGTTTTGTAGCCAACAAAACACACTTGCAGTTTTTTTTTCTATTTGAAGAACATATGACTGCCATTGTTGATGTTGTAGAGTTGTTTTTTTTTTTTTGATTTTGTTTCGTTAACTCTTTTGTATTAAAGCACCTCCAATATATGTATCCATTTTAGTTTGCAAATTCAGTATATTTATAATTTATTACTTACAGCAAAAAATAATAGAAACAATTTTATCAGTTATGCTTACGAAACTATATATGGCTGCAAAAGCAGTAGCCTGTGTAAAGAACAAGTTAGCGACATGTAACTGTTACGTAACGTGTCAGCCTTTTTTTCACATGAAAAGTATTGGAACGTTCCGGTTACGTTCGGTAACTGTTTTAAATTATTTTCATGTAAAAAAAACAACTGACTCGTTACGGTTACGGTTAGAAAACATTGACCTTTTATATGTATTATAATGCTATGAATGCATTTATCTTTATTTTATTTTATTCTTACGAAACTATATATGGCTGCAAAAGCAGTAGCCTGTGTAAAGAACAAGTTAGCGACATGTAACTGTTACGTAACGTGTCAGCCTTTTTTTCACATGAAAAGTATTGGAACGTTCCGGTTACGTTCGGTAACTGTTTTAAATTATTTTCATGTAAAAAAAACAACTGACTCGTTACGGTTACGGTTAGAAAACATTGACCTTTTATATGTATTATAATGCTATGAATGCATTTATCTTTATTTTATTTTATTTATATATTCTTTTTTTTGTATTGTATATTATTTTTTTTTTTATTATTATTACTATTCCATTTAATTATTTTTTTCTTTAAATAAATTAATACATAAAAATTTGTTTTTTAAATTATTGGTGAACTTTTACTCCCTTTATTTACTGCCTTTATATTAACTGGTAGTGTCTGCTTGTCGACAAAATTTTGGATCGATTTTTAGCCCCTTTCGCGTGAGCCAATCGATCTGAAATTTTGCATGCAGGCTCGTGGCAATGACAGAAATGATCTAACAAATTTTTTTAGTGATGCCAAAACAATGGAAACTTTTAAAATTTTCTACCAGAGTTCACAAAAAAATGTACAAAGGGTTTGTTTTTATTATATTATTACCACAACGACCACAAAAACAACAAGTCCAGCTATGACAACAATGCAACATTTAGAATAACAACAGGAACAATATGGAAACATCATGTTTTTCATTTTTTTTTTAATTTTTCATAGATTTACCTGGACCTGTTCCACCGATTTTAATGATTTTTGAAGTAGAAATCTTCCCATGAATTTGGTGAATCATTCTCGCTAAAAATTATCACCCTAGCTATCCTATTGAGGGCGTGATCGTGACAAGAACAACATAGAAAATTATATTTTTTCAAGACTTTTTTTAGTTCTTCATTCAAATCTCGGGCCCTAATCGACCGATTTGGACGATTTTAAATAGCAAACTTTTCAGGATGTTAGTGAATCATTTTTTATGCCAACGAGCACCCTAGCTGCCCGATTGATGCCGTCATCGTGATTTCCACAGACGGACAGACGGACAGACGGACAGACGGACAGACGGACAGACGGACAGACGGACATCGCTATATCAACTCCGGTTGTTATAAGGATCACAATTATATATATTTTATGGGGTCCAAATTTTTTTTTCTAATTATTACAAACGGAATGACAAACTTATATATACCCTCTGCACACTGGAGTGGAGGGTATAAATATAAAGAAAAACATTTTTTTTTATTTTAAAGATTTTTAGCATCGAAATAAAAACAAGTAAGAAAATTATAGTCGGTCTAGACCGACTATATGATAACCTAAACCATGCGTTTAGAGACCCTATCTCTCAGGCCCAACTAACTGGACATAGAAAATAAACATAAACCAAATTTGAGTGGGATTTTTATTAATTTTTTTAGCTGCAGATATGAAAAAGTTCATATCGGATGCTATATCTATATGGGGACTAGGCCCAAAAATGGACCGATCTTGGCTATGTTTGCTAAAGTCTCTTGTATTTTGCAAAAATATATACAAACAAAATTTGAGAAGAATCAGTGCAATATTTTTGTTTTTTGATAAATTTAAGTGAAGATCGGGAAGCAGCTCTATATGGGGCCTACGACTAAGAGTTGTCCCATAGGGATCATTTTTGGACTACTCATTAATGGATGTAATAAACGCATACAAACCCAATTTGAGTAGGATCTATATGACAATTTGGATCTTATGGCAATTTATGTTGATTTCATAGGGGTCATTTGTATGGGGGCTAGGTCTGAACATGGACCGATTCTCACCAATTTCAATAGCGTTCATCCTATGGCAAATTTCATCAAAATATATTCATATTTGCGACCTGCAGTTTGATAAAAAAGGTTTACATGGACACAAAGACGGACGGACGGACGGACATCGTTAAATCGAATCAGTTAGTGATTCTGATTCGATCGGTATAAAAAAAGATGGGTCTAGGTCAAATATTTTTGGTAGTTACAGACAGCAGCACAAAGTCATTATACCCAAACCACATAGTGGTATAGGGCAGCGATGGCGAACCTATGACCCACGGGTCACACACTGACCCACGCAACAATTTTAAGTGACCCACGAGTTGTTTTGTTTTTTCAAACCAATTCTAAGTTTTTTCAAACCATATTTTTAAATTCTAAGTTTTTTCAAACTGAGATATTGTTATACTCAATTAACAAATTGTGGTATTGTAGATGTACGAAGAAAACTGTGAAAATTTTGTAGTAGGCTTTGTAAAAATAACACATAAAATGCAAGGAAGAAATTTGTGTGTCTTTTTCTGTGGAAAAAAATGAAAAAAATTATGTGGAAAAATATGAAATTTAACAGAAGAAGAAAAAAAGAATTATTTTCTCAAAAGCTAAAAGAATATAAATCACAAGCTAATGTATTTAAAACATTTCTAAATCCTTAAAACAACATTACAGCTGCTAGTTTTCATGTAGCACATTGTATCGCACGACATGGAAAAGCTCTTTCGGAAGGTGAGTTTTTAAAAGAAGCGTTTTTGGAATGTTGTGCTGCCCTATTTGCTGATTTTAAAGAAAAAGATTTGACAATAAAGCGCATTAATGAGTTGCCTATAAGCCGAAATACAATTAAATAACGAATATTAAGATTAGACGAAAATACTTGTTCTCAAATAAATTACGATTTAAAATGTGCCGAAATGTATTCAATTGCTTTAGATGAGAGCACGGACATAAGTGGACATAAGTGCCGAAATGTATTCAATTGCTTTAGATGAGAGCACGGACATAAGTATTTACGCACAACTTGCACTTTTGCTAGGTATAAATCGGGAAATATAATGTTGGAAGAACTGGTCAAGTTAATAACATTGACAGGAAGAACTACTGGCCTTGAAGTTTTAAAAGAATTCGCTGATACATTTATGACAAGTAAGAAAATTATAGTCGGTCTAGGCCGACTATACGATACCTTATACCATGGTTTAGAGACCCTATCTCTTCCGCCCAACTAATTGGATATAGAAAATAAGCATAAACCAAATTTGAGTGGCATAATTATTAATTTTTTTGGCTGCAGGTATGAAAAAGTTCATATCGGGTGCTATATTTATATAGGGAATAGGTCGAAAAATGGACCGATCCTGACCATATTTGGTACAGTCACTTATATTTTGAAAACATATGTACAAACCAAATTTGAGAAATATCTGTGCAATATTTTTGTTATCTGATAGATTTAAGTGAAGATCGGGAAGCAGCTCTATATGGGGCCTATGACTAAGTATTGTCCTATAGGGATTATTTTTGGACTATTGATTAATGGATATAATAAACACATACAAACCCAATTATGTCGATTTCATAGGGGTCATTTGTATGGGGACTAGGTCTAAACATGGATCGAATATCACCAATTTCAATAGCGTTCATCCTATTGCGGACAAAAGCTTATATGCCAAATTGTATCAAAATATATTCATATATGCGACATGTAGTTTAATTACAAGGTTTACATGGACACATAGACGGACGGACGGACATCGCTAAATCGAGTCAGAAAGTGATTCTGAGTCGATTGCTATAATAAAAGATGGTCTAGATCAAATATTTTTGGTAGTTAAAATCAGCAGCACAAAGTCATTATACCCAAACCACGTAGTGGTATAGGGTATAAAAATGAATATTGATTTACAGAAAATTGTTTCTGTAACAACTGATGGTGCTCCTAGCATGATTGGCAAAAATATTGGTTTTATTCAGCAACTTAAACAAAGTGTCCAACATTCTTTAATTGCATTTCACTTCCTCACATTCATCAAGAAGTCTTATGTGCAAAACAAGGATTGAAAACATTTTCCAACGTAATGCCAGTTGTATCAAAAATAGTCAATTTTATAAATGCAAGAGCTCTAAATAAGCGAGAATTTGCCAAATTATTAGAGGAAATTGATTCTCAATACTCTGGGCTTTTAATGTACAATAATGTTCGATGGCTCAGCCGTGGTCAAGTTTTAAATAGGTTTGTAGATTTATTAGAAGAAACAGAACTAATTTTGCATGAAAAAAAATAATGTTTTTGACGAATTATCAAATATAGAATGGCTAAATGACCTAATGTTTTGCTGTGATATCACTCAGCATTTTAATGAATTGAATAAAAAACTCCAAGGACCTGGTCAAGTTGTATTAGTCATGTTTGAAAATTTTAAAAGCGTTTATGACAAAACTTGATACATTTAGTAATGATTTGAAAATGAAAATATTGAAATATTTTCCATATCTGCAAAAACATTTCCAAGCAACTGAAAATTTCGAAAATAGGAATATTACACAGGATCATACAATTAAAAATATTTAACTGTTATTGAGGAAATAAAACAAGCTTTCCTGGATAGATCTAATCAATTTAAGGATTTAGAGAAAACATTACAGTTTGTATTGTATCCACAAAAAATAGAATTTAGTAATTTGGAATTAACCGTGTTACTTGGTTAGGTATTGAAAATTTGGAAATGGAATTAGCAGAATTCCAAAACAGTTTTATGTGGAAAAATAAATTTGAAAATTTAATTACAGATTTGCAAAAACAGGATTTAGAAAATATTTCTGACAATAAGAAAAAGGTATTCGAACAAAGAACTGATAATATAATATTAAAAGAATGGGACTCTTTACCAGATACATTTAATACAATGAAAAAACTGGCAAATGCTCTTTTAACATTGTTTGATTCAACATATGTATGCGAAACTTTATTTTCATCAATGAATTTTATAAAATCCACGCAAAGAAATAGACTTGGTAATGAAATGACTGCCGCATATGTAAAAGTAATGAATTCCAAGTATGAACCAAATATACATCAATTATCTGAAAATAAACAACAACAAGTTTCGCATTAAATGTGTGTATATGTATAATTTTTTTGATACTAAATTTTCTTTGTTTTTTATTATAAAATAATAATCATACATATAATATATTCGAATAGTAAATAAAATCATATTTACATGTATTTCTTAAAATCTTTAATTACTAAAATATTAATTGACCCGTAGGTTGATATTACAAAAAAATAAATTCAATTTTGACTCACTTGCCAAAAAGGTTTGCCATCGCTGGTATAGGGTATAAATATTAAATAACTATTTAAAACATAATTTTTGTATTTATATTTAAAAAGAAAAAAAAGTGTTTCTAATTTTTTTTTTAAATAGAAAAAAAATTAAAATAAATTCTTTAACATAACATTTTTATTTACACTAGCAGATTCCAATCCTCGAAATTCGAGTGCAAAATCTAGAAAATTTAATTTTTTCATTAAATAAAGACCCTAAATAACAGCCAATTCACAAATCAACACAAAAAAACAAACTCATTTTTATTACAAACACATTAACAAATTTAACAAACACGCACGTAGCATTATATAATTTTATGTATGTTTTAGTAGCAACTTTAAATGCAATTTACTCAAAATAAAGGAAAAAATTTAAATATCTGTAAATCTGCAAAACCGCTAAAAGAAATACTTTCAAATAATATACACTTGACCAAAATCGGGATAAAACGGTAGAACAAAACATCGATCACAAGAAATCGCCTAGCCTATTAATATTATAGATAAATGTCGTGTTTTACAACTTTAAAAATTCAATCATAGTCAAAATTAATACAAAAATCCAATACAAACAAAAATTTATAAAAAAAATTAAAACATATTAATAAAAAACAAGTAAGAGTGTTAAATTCGGCTGTGCCGAATCTTTGATACCCTCCACCTCGGTTTGAGTCTTGATAATAAATGTAAATGAAAAAGTAAACAATTTGTTAAACTTAATAACAAATTATTTCAGCAAATTCTTTGGGTTGGTTTTCGTCTTTTCTATTATTTCGGATTTATTTCGCTGTTTGCTTTTTGGTCATCGTGGTTGCTGATCGGCATGCATTTAGGTTATATACCTATATGAATGCGTTTCCAGTTATATGACATAACTTCTCGTTTAATTTAGTTGTTTCTAATTAAATAGCTCGCTCTAACCTCCACTGCAAATGTAATGGTTGTTTAGGGTGGCTATATGCACTAAATCGTGCTAATTGGAGATGGCTGCATAGTTTCTTTTAACTGGCCAAATATTTCTTCATTGCGGCCATATAGGTCGGATGGAGTAACAAAATAATAACCAAAAAAACTCTCTCAATTTTTTTATTAAAATATTGCCATATTTGGAAAACATAGAGAATAAATTTTAATAATAAATATTCAAATTAGGGATGCCAAACGCAAAAAACCAAATGTCCCAAACATTTTAAATAAAACTAGAGGACCCCTGCTGCTACGCAGCATTATATTATATTATATTATATTAATATTTATAATATAATACCAAAATTTGCCAAGAGAAGTTAACGTACAGTAATGCCAAAATATGCCAAGAGAAGTTAACGTACAGTAAAAGTAAAGTTGATTGTCCACGCATAACTTTCCTCAAACCCAACGACTTTAAGCAGTTAATAGCTCAAAAGAAGGAGCTTGATTCACTGAGTGTTCTCAGACCTATGTCAACAACCTACGTTAATTAGAACTCTAGTTATAGAGGTTTGAGTGAAGGAAAATATTGAAAAAAATCTTGAATGCAAAGTTTATTCATAAGTTCTTTTAATATAAAGGGTGATTTTTTAAGAGCTATAGGAAAGTTTTCCAAAAAAAAAAACACATAAAATTCAGAAAAATGCATGAAATCTTTATTTGAATCGATATTACGGTCCATATAATTTAACGTTTGAAGATTATTTCATGCAAATGTTGACCGTGACTGCGCCTCAAATGGTCCATCCGCTTAGTCCAATTTTGGCATACTATTTCCAACATTTCGGCCGGTATCTCACGAATAAATGCTTCAATGTTGTCTTCCAATGCGTCAATTGAAGCAGGATTGTCTGTATAGACATGAGCTTTAACATAGCCCCACAAAAAATAGTCTAAAGGCGTTAAATCGCACGATCTAGGCGGCCAATTGACCGGTCACGAACGTGAAATAAAATGTTCACCGAACTCGCCTCTCAATAAGTTCATTGTTGCGCGTGCTGTGTGGCATGTGGCACCGTCTTTTTGAATCCACATGTCATGCAAGTCAATCTCTTGCATTTTGGGCAAAAAAAGTAGGATATTATCTCTTGGTAGCGCTCACCATTTACAGTTACGTTACGATTCGCATCATCTTTGAAGAAGTACGGTCCAATGATGCCACCAGCCCATAAACCGCACCAAACTGTGACTTTTTCTGGATGCATTGGTAGCTCTTCCAATGCTTCTGGCTGATATTCACTCCAAAATCGACAATTTTGCCTATTTACGTACCCATTGAACCAAAAATGAGCTTCGCCGCTGAACACAATTTTTCGGTTAAAAAGTGGATCTTCGGCCAACTTTCCAAGAGCCCATTCACCAAAAATTCTACGTTGCGGTAGGTCGTTCGGCTTCAATTCTTGCACCAGCTGTATTTTGAAAGGCTTCACACCTAAATCCTTCCGCAAAATTTTCCACGTTGTTGAGTAACAGAGGCCCAATTGCTGCGAACGGCGACGAATCGATAATTGATGGTCATCATTAACACTGGCCGATACAGCTGCGATGTTTTCTTCAGTTCGCACTCTAAGTAAGTGTGTTGGTGGTTTAATATCCAACAATGTAAATTTGGTGCGAAATTTAGTCACAATAGCCCGAATAGCCGCTTCAGTGGGTCGATTAAACTGACCATAAAATGGAAGAAGCGCGCGATGAACTTTCCTAACAGAGCACGCATTTTGATAATAAATTAAATAACTTGCAAGCGTTGTTCGTTTGTAAGACGATTCGTGGTTAAATTATAGACCAAACTGAAGATTTTTGACAATGAAACAAAACACCAAACGTGCGTCAGCTGTTTAAACCAGTGTTACCAAAAAGATAATAGCTAAAAAATCACCCTTTATAAGATAATTTGTTCTCTTTATTTTCTGAAAAACTTCAAATTTTCATCCAAAAAAATTGTGAAAATTTAGATATAAAAAAAAACATTCTCATCAAATTGCGTTTATTTATGTAGCAATTCTTAAATATCATTTGAGGTTTTCTAAAATTCATTGAATTTAAATTAATGTTTTCTGTAGTGTGATTCTGTAAATTTCAACGATCCGACAATCGCAAAATATATCGACAGCTATTGTTGTTTGCACTAAGGATTAAGTGATTCACTAAGCACATACATTTTAACGACAGTCGACAAATCTATTTTTCTTTTTATTTAAATTGTAAACGAGTGGCATCTCTGTCAAAATAAGCGAAAAACACAAAGAAGAATAGAAAAAAACAAATTACTTCGTGTTTGACAGGACGATTTTATGTTTATGTTTAATATCTTTATTTTTATACCCTATACCACTATGTGGTTTGGGTATAATGACTTTGTGCTGCTGTTTGTAACAACCAAAAATATTTGACCTAGACCCATCTTTAATTATACCGATCGAATCAGAATCACTTTCTGAGTTGATTTAACAATGTCCGTCCGTCCGTCCGTCCGTCCGTCTGTGTGTCCATGTAAAGCTTGTAATCAAACTGCAGGTCGCAAATATGAATATATTTTGATGAAATTTGGTATATAAGCTTTTATCGGCCATGGGATGAACCCTAATGAAATTGGTGAGAATCGGTCCATGTTCAGACCTAGCCCCCATACAAATTACCCATATGAAATCGACATAAATTGCCATAAGATCCAAATTGTCATATAGATCTTACTCAAATTGGGTTTGTATGCGTTCATTACATCCACTAATGAGTAGTCCAAAAATGATCCCTTTGACCCCATATAGAGCTGCTTCCCGATCTTCAGTTAAATCTATTAAAAAACAAAAATATTGCACTGATTCTTCTCAAATTTTGTTTGTACATATTTTTGCAAAATACAAGAGACTTTACCAAACATGATCAGGATTGGTCCATTTTTGGACCTAGCCCCTTTATAGATATAGCATCCGATATGAACTTTTTTATGTCTGCAGCCAAAAAAATTAATAAAAATCCCACTCAAATTTAGGGTTTCTAAACGCATGGTAGAGGGTATCGTTTAGTCGGTCTAGACCGACTATAATTTTCTTACTTGTTATTTATGTATGACGACATTTCAACCTAAAAATTTAAGTTTTTATCGATTGAATAAACAACACAAAAATGATTGTCGTTTAGATAACAACAACAGCTGACTTTAACAATAGCGAATATCGTTTAAAAATTTTACTGATAATTTTGCAATTTTCTTTTTTTTAACGATTCGACTATCGTTAAAAGAAGTTACTGAATCGCGATACTGAAAAGCTATTAATTTCTCCTGAGTGTCAATATTTTTTTTAAATGTAAAAATTTTTTAAATGTAAACATAGGTATTTGGTGTTTTTTTTTTTTTTTTTTGAATTTCAATTTGTGTTTAACGAATAAAATTTATATATTAAAGATGCAATTGATGTCTTCTAAATTTAAAATTATAATTTCCGACGTTTTGATATGATTTTCTGAAATTCAATTAATTGTAATTTATAAATGGAAATTTTTAATTCCAGTTTTTAGAATTGATATTTTCTTAAATTTGAATGGAAAATTTAAATATGGCAATTTTGTATTTATGTGAATAATAATGCTTTAGTAATTATAAACAATTTTTAAAAATTAGATGTAATCGCAATCAGATATTTTGTAGGTAAAGCAGAATAATAATTCTATATAACTATGTAGAACTATTTTGAAAGCAAAAAACTCATTGATGAACTCGGTAACTCTATTTTGTAAAGACAACAAAAAGTTAATATGCCAAACTTATGTTCATATTTGTAAAAGAATAATGGAAAATACGTATGAAATAAAATACCAGCCCGTGTGTACTCTTAACATTGCTCTGTATGATATCAAGTTGAAAATATTAACATTCATGTTAAAATAGAAATAACTATTGCAAAGCTAATTAGTACAAACAAAAATTGTGGCGCCATCTACTGTGGCATAGTCACGCTGAGCAAAATGGAGTGACACTCTGTTAATGCAAAAGAAATTATTTTCCCCACAACAAAATATTGCAGAATTTTATGTAAATAAAATAATATACCGACTTATTTCTAACATGCAGTTGTTATGGATATACATATATAATATATGTATATTATTTGTATTACTAGCTGTTTTTACCCGGTCTTGCCCGGGATCCAAAGGGCTTTGACTTGAAAAATGGTTCACTATGCTTACCAGGCGCTGAAAACTTAGTCCCCGATGAACCATTCCTCAAAAAAATTAACTTACTCCCAAAAATTTTTTATGGGATTCGGGAATTTGTTCATGGCGAAAAAATTCCCTATGTTCACGTTTTTTGGGGGGCAACAAATTCATGTTTTATTTCAATTTAAAATTTTGTGATTTTTTAGTTTAGAACTTTTTTTTATAAGACGCTACAGCAAAAAAAATACTTCAAAAATAAGCTGCGAAACCGCCTTAAGTTTTTTTTTTTGAATTTTATTTATTTTGTAAACATCAAATATGACGGAATCGTTTCCAAATTAAGGGAATCAGAACTTTTAAAAATTGAATTACTTTATTCAATTGTGCAGAGACGTTAAAGAAAAACAGAAAATGAATGCGACGTTTAATATTGTGCCGCAATGTTGCTTTAAGCAATTGCTTATAGTATGTGTATAGTAATTATTGCACATACGTAGATAACATTTATCATAAGACTTTTCACTGAGCTGTGTCCCGCGAGCAAGTCGCGTCCGCGTCCGCGCATTTGGCAGCTACAGCCGTGCTGCCGCGCAGTTGTCGTCAATTTATTTGAATCCCAAAATATATTTTTCAGAATATTCCTATATTTTAGCTGAGCTGTGTTCCGTGGGCGCGTCGCGTCTGCGTCCGTGCGCCCCTTCCTCGCGTTTGGCAGCCACACCAGTGCTCCCGCGCAGTTGTTGTCAACCTATTTTAATTGCCAAATATTATTTTTCAGATCATCCGATATTTGAGCGCAGCTGTGTTCCGCGAGCGTATCGCGTCGCGTCCGGCAGCGTTTGGCAGCCATACCAGTGCTGCCGCGCAGTTGTTGTCAACCTATTTTAATTGCCAAATTTTATTTTTCAGATCATCCGATATTTGAGCGCAGCTGTGTTCCGCGAGCGCATTGCGTCGCGTCCGCGCGCCGCTTTCGCGTATCGAAATTATGCTATTGAAAAGAATACAGATTTTAAATACGTTTATTGAGAGCAGTATGGAGATTTTGTTCATTTCTTTTGGGGACCTTTATTTAAAATTTGGGGAATTTGTTCATTTTTTGGGGAATTTGTGCATTGGGGGCTAAGTGCTGAGCGCCTGCTTACCACTACAACTTAGCATGGATTATTTTGAGTGTATTATGCCTAAAAGCTACGATTTTTAGTTATTCTAGAGCTTGGGGTAATACACCAATTCTGGTTTTTCCTTCTGGTGCATATACGAAAAGCTTGTGCTGGCTCCCAACTCTGGAGCAGGCGACAAATAATTGTCTATGAGAAAAACTGGGAGATTCTAAGTTGATACCTGGTACCGTAAGAGATGGTCCTTTTATGTACGTTATGTTAGGAACAACTTTTTGTACCATCTCTTGCAATGAAAAACCAATTTGCAAAAGTCTTCTGGTAGGGATATTACAGTCGTTTCAAGAGTTTCACATTCCCTGGAGTTAGCTTGTCTTATCCGTTGGGCCTGAAGACATAGTTGAGTCGTTTCCGGAGTTTCAGATTCCCTCGACTAAGCTTGGCTTAGCTGCTGGATTTCTAGATGCACGGCCTTTCATGTGCAAGGCACAATTGCAAGTAGTTATTTTTCCACCTTTGCAACTCATTTATATAGTGAACAACATGAAATGGAAATATTTGTAATAGGTTGCTTTCCAATGTAGCCAAAAGGCAAGATGGAAATAAATGGAATATTTTGTTTTCCATTGTATTTAAAAAGGCGAGATGCAAATATTTATAATCGGAATAATTCTGCAGCGGTAGTCAACCTATGAAATAAATCTGCACTAATTTTGGGGTGTTGCAACTCATATAGTAAAAAAGATAAGACGGGAAAATTTGTAATAGGTTGATTTAAAATCTTCATTTCATAATGGTGTAAACTCAAGAGTAGCAAGTAAAGAGATTTATGTACAAAATTTTTGGGAAGTCCATTGAAAAATTAAAATATGAACAAACACTAAAAGCGTATATAGAAAATTAAAAAAAGTGGGCGTGGCCGATAAAAGTCTATGACGACTTTACCTGGAATTTGAGAATAATGTGCAGTAAATTCGAGCGAAACCCATAAAAAATTAAAAAAGTGGTCGCAAAAGTAGGCGTGGCCGATAAAAAGCATATGGTGACTTTCCCTGTGGTACAGAGATCGTGTGTACCAAATTTCAGATGAAATCATTAACAAATAAAATTTTGTATATCGAACATATATACCAAAAAGCAGAAAATTAATTGTATATAAGAAGTGGGCGTAAAAGTAGGCGTGGTTGATAAGAAGCATATGGTGACCTTAGCTGGAGTACAGGGATCCTGTGTACCAAATGTCAGAGAAATCCGTAAACAAACAAAAATTTGTATAGCGAACAAATATACCAAAAAGCAGAAAATGAATTGTATATAAAAAGTGGGCGTAAAAGTAGGCGTGGTCAATAATACGTATATGGTGACCTTAGCTGGTGTACAGGGATCGTGTTTACCGAATTTTAGAGAAATCCGTTAACAAATAAAAGTTTGTATAGTGAACAAATATGAATAAAACTGAAAAGGAATTTTACATAAAAAGTGGGCGTAAAAGTAGGCGTGGCCGGTAAAAAGTATATGGCGACCTTTCCTGGGGTATAGAGATCGTGTGTACAAAATTTCAGGGAAATCCGTTGAAAAATAAAAATTTGTATAGCGGTCAAACAAACAAACAAACAAATCTATATATATAAAATTCATTTTCTGTTTGTTTGTTTGTTTGTTTGTTTGACCGCTATACAAATTTTTATTTTTCAACGGATTTTCCTGAAATTTTGTGCACACGATCTCTATACCCCAGGAAAGGTCGCCATATACTTTTTACCGGCCACGCCTACTTTTACGCCCACTTTTTATGTAAAATTCATTTTCTGTTTTATTCATATTTGTTCACTATACAAATTTTTATTTGATAACAGATTTCTCTGAAATTCGGTATACACGATCCCTGTACTTCAGCTAAGGTCGCCATATACTTTTTGTCGACCACGCCTACTTTTACGCCCACTTTTTATATACAATTCATTTTCTGCTTTTTGGTATTTTTGTTCGCTATACAAATTTTTATTTGATGACGGTTTTCTCCGAAATTTGGTACACACGATCTCTGTACTCCAGATAAGGTCCACATATGCTTCTTACCGGCCACGCCTACTTTGCCGCCCACTTTTAATATTAAATTCATTTTCTGTTTTTTGGTATATTTGTTCGCTATACAAATTTTTATTTGTTAACGGATTTCTCTGAAATTCAGTGCACACGATCCCTGTACTCCACCTAAGGTCACCATATACCTATTATCGGCCACGCCTACTTTTACGCCCACTTTTTATATACAATTCCTTTTCTGCTTTTTGGTATTTTTGTTCGCTATACAAATTTTTATTTGCTAACGGTTTTATCTGAAATTTGGTACACACGATCTCTGTACTCCAGGTAAGGTCGCCAAATACTTCTTATCGGCCACGCCTGCCTCTACGCCCACTTTTTATATACAATTCGTTTTCTGTTTTTTGGTATATTTGTTCGCTACACAAATTTTTATTTGTTAACATTTTCTCTGAAATTTGGTACACACGCCAGGAAAGATCGCCATATGTTTCTTACTTGACTCGCCTACTTTTACGCCCACTTCTACGTATATAAAATTCATTTTTGTCCGTTTGTTCGCTACACAAACTTTAACTTTTCAACGGATTTCCCCGAAATTTGGTACACATGATCTCTATACCCCAGGAAAGATCACCATATGCTTTTAACTGGCCACGCAAACTTTTACACCCGCTTTTGTTAGATATTGCAACGGGTTTCGCACGAACTTACAGCACATGATTTTCATGTTCCAGGCAAGGTAGTCATATAGTTCTATCGGCCGCACCCACTTTTTTTAATTTTCTATATACGCTTTTAGTGTTTGTTATATACATTTAAATTTTCCAGTAGACTCCACCAAAAATTTGTGTATAAATATCTTTACTTCCTGCACTTGAGTTTAAAGAAATAAATATCGCCTTTTTACTATATGAATTGTAGCACCCCAAAATGATTGCAGATATATTTTATGGGTGAACAGATACAGGTTGACTACCACTGTGGGATTACTTCGATGAAGTTATGTCATACAAATAGTTCCATATTGCCTTTTTAACTACATTGGAAAACAAAATATTACATTTATTTCCATCTCTCCTTTTTGGCATATTGGACAGTGACCTATTACAAATATTTCCACTTTGTGTTTTTCACTATATAAACGAATTGTGTAGGTAGAGAAAGAACTATTTGCAATTGTGACTTGCACATGAAAGCATACACTGCATACACACACGAAACATTTTTCATAAATTTAGTTATTTTGATTGAATAATGCCTCCTAAAAAGCGTAGCTATATAGGCCGTACTACCTCAAATGCAAAAAGACTTAGGCTAAACAGAACTCTAGAGACCCCCGATCAGATGCAAAGTCGTATCGAGTCTCAACGAGTTAGACAATCTGAGTCGAGAAATTCTGAAACACCTGAGCAAACCCAACAACGTCTTGAAGCCCAAAGATCAAGACAAGCTTTTTTAAGAAGTGTTGAAATGCCTGAATCTACTCAAGTGCGTCTAGAAATCCAGCGGCTACGACAAGCTGAGTCGAGGGAATGTGAAATTACTGAAACGACTCAACAACGTCTTGAGGCCCAACGGATAAGACAAGCTGAGTCCAGGGAATCTGAAACTCCTGAAACGACTCAACAACGTCTTGAAGCCCAACGGATAAGACAAGCTGACTCCAGGGAATCTGAAATTCCTGAAACGACTCAACAACGTCTTCAGGCCCAACGGATAAGACAAGCCGAGTCCAGGGAATCTGAAACTCTGGAAGCGACTCAACAACGTCTTGAGGCCCAACGGCTAAGACAAGCTGAGTCCAGGGAATCTGAAACTATTGAAGCGACTCAACAACGTCTTGCGATCCAAAGGATAAGGCAAGCTGAGTCGAGGGAATATGAAACTCCTGAAACGACTCAACAACGTCTTGACGCTCAGCGGATGAGACAAGCTGCGTCGAGGGAATCTGAAACACAATCTCAGCGCCAAAACAGACGTGCACAGGACCAACTACAACATTCGCAAATGGAAATGCATCGCAGAAATTCTACTTTAAAGTTGGCAGCATTTCGATATGATTTAAGCTTTGATTACAGCAATCATCCGAAAGTTGTAATTGGAGAAATGGACGTTGTCTGCCGCAGTTGCCAGGCTCTGAAATTTAGGTGTGAGTCGTTAGGTATGTGTTGCTCAAATGGCAAAGTGAGGTTAGAACCACTTAGGCAGCCTCCCGAGCCTTTACTATCTTATATCACTGGCGAATCGAACGATTCAAAATATTTTCTTAAAAACATAAGAAAGTACAATTCATGTTTCCAAATGACGTCATTCGGCTCAACTGCAACAATTTTAGAGCCCGGATTTATGCCAACATTCAAAGTGCAGGGTCAAATTTATCACAAAATTGGTTCCATATTACCCGTAACAAATAACACCCCAAAATTTTTGCAGATTTATTTCATGGGCGATGAGCAAACTCAGGTTGACCATCGCTGTAGGATTTTTCCGGATTTGCGACGAAATATTGTATTCAACCTCCAGAGAATGTTTGACCATCATAACCAGTTGGTAAGCGTTTTCCGAACTGCTTTAGACCAAATGCCCACCGACCAGTACAAAGTAGTTATACGTGCCGATAAAACCCCTCTTGGTGAACATGAACGTCGGTTTAATGCTCCAACAACTAATGATATTGCAGTGATAATGTGTGGTGATCACTTTGATAGGCGCGACATAGTACTGCATAAACGAAACAATGTTTTGCAGCGGATATGTGAAACTCACAGATCTTACGATGCGTTGCAATATCCAATAATTTTTTGGAATGGTGAAGATGGTTATCACTTTAACCTGTTGCAAACATGTCCACGCACAGGACGTCTGGGAAATAAAAAAATTTCTGCAATGGACTTTTACGCTTACAGAATAATGATACGGTCGGAATCTACAAACCACATATTAATGTGCCGACAGCTTTTCCACCAGTTTATTGTTGACATGTATGCCAAAGTAGAAAGTGAACGTCTTCTCTATGTTCGCCTGAATCAACAAAAACTTCGGGTTGATAATTATATAAACTTACGAGATGCAGTGGCCAACGATGGGAATGTATCTGAAACCGGACAAATGGTCATATTGCCTGCCACATTCACTGGAAGCCCTAGACATATGCACGAATACGCCCAAGACGCAATGTCGTACGTACGAGCTTATGGACGCCCAGATTTGTTTATTACATTTACATGCAACCCATGCTGGAGAGAAATTAAAGAGCTATTGCAAAATGGGCAGAACCCATCCGATCGGCACGACATAACTGCAAGAGTTTTTAAACAAAAGCTTTTAAAGCTTCTGGATGTCATAACTAAATACCACATATATGGTGATACCAAATGTTGGATGCACTCAGTAGAATGGCAAAAAAGAGGCCTTCCACATGCTCACATTCTGATATGGCTGAAAGAAAAAATAAGACCGACACAAATTGACAACATAATTTCTGCTGAATTGCCGAATCCCGAAGAAGATCCCATTCTATTTGAAGTTATATCAAAGAATATGATTCATGGACCATGTGGAACGTTTAACATGAACTCCCCATGTATGAAGAATTATAAATGCACAAAAAGGTACCCCCGCGAAATGATATTGGAAACGCGAACGGGCAATGATGGGTACCCTTTATACAGAAGAAGAAAGCCAACAGATGGTGGCTACGTGGCAAGCTTACGGATGAAAAATGGAAACAGCTATTGTGATATTGAAATCGACAATAGATGGGTTGTACCTTACAGCCCTATTCTTTCGAAAATGTTTCAAGCACATATCAATGTTGAAGTATGTCAACAAGGGAAGCGATATGGCAGTTTTTCAGCTACAAAGCGACAATAGGTCACTAGATGAAATTTCTAATTTTCAAATGGGCCGGTATATTAGTAGTAACGAAGCAGTGTGGCGCTTATTAAACTTCTCTATTCATGACAGGTATCCACCAGTAGTTCATCTTAGTGTACATTTAGAGAACGGTCAAAGGGTATATTTTACAGCCGAAAACGCCCAAACTAGGGCACAACGGCCCCCCAGAACTACGCTGACTGAATTTTTCCTTTTGTGTCAAAGAGATACATATGCGAGATCATTACTTTACCATGAAGTTCCAAAATATTATACATGGAATCAGACCAAAAAAGAATTTTCAAAAAGAAAGAAGGGAGTTAATGTACCTGGGTTCGATGGTCGTGCGAGTGATGCTTTGGGTCGTGTATACACAGTACATCCAAATAATTCAGAATGCTTTTATCTTAGGTTATTACTGCACAATGTTCGTGGTCCCGTATCGTTTACTGATCTAAGATCTGTAAATGGAGTGGTATGTCAAACATATAGAGAGGCATGCCATAAGCGCGGTTTGCTTGAAGGTGATCAACATTGGGAAACAACTTTGTCTGAAGCATCTATAACGCGTATTGCGCCCCAGTTGCGGAGCCTATTTGCTGTGATAGTGACAACATGTGCACCATCGAATCCTCTAAGCCTATGGGAGACTTTTAAGGAAAACCTAAGTGAGGATATTTTGTTGGAAAAACAAAGAGCTAATCCAGATTTACTATTCAGTTACAACTCTGACATATTTAATGCAGCGCTTATCCTTATTGAGGAAAAATGCTTATTAATGAACAATAAATCATTGCATTCAATGGGGTTACCATCACCTACGCGCGAAGGACTGCAGTCTCTTGATAGGGAAATGATGCGAGAATTAAACTATGATATTGATTACCTTAAAACATATGTTGAAACTAAAAAGCGTTTATTAGTAAATGATCAAAAATTAGCATACGATGCAGTTACATCACTCATTATGGGTCAGAGAGGTGGCATTATTTTTATTGATGCTCCAGGCGGAACAGGAAAAACATTCCTTATAAACCTTTTACTTGCTGAGATAAGATCGCGAAAGGAGATTGCCCTAGCTGTTGCGTCATCAGGAATTGCTTCAACTCTTTTGGATGGTGGACGTACCGCACATTCAGCCTTTAAACTGCCTCTGAATCTCGCTCTGTCAGAAACTCCTGTTTGCAACATAAGCAAGGGCTCTGTAAAAGGCAAAGTTTTGGAAGCGTGTAAAATTATTATTTGGGATGAGTGTACGATGGCACACAAAAGGGCACTGGAAGCCCTTGATCGCACACTTCAAGACATAAGATGTAGTAACCAATTAATGGGAGGGGTTGTTGTCGTTTTAGCTGGCGACTTTCGTCAAACACTACCTGTAATACCTAGGTCGACACCTGCTGATGAATTAAATGCCTGTCTTAAAGCGTCTCATCTTTGGCGGCATGTTCAAAAATGTACGCTTTCTTTTAATATGCGTGTTCATTTGGCAAGAAGTACATCAGCACAAGAATTTGCTAACCAACTCCTGTGGCTCGGTAATGGACGGTTCAGTATGGATCCGGCTACTGGTCTAATATCCCTACCAGAAAACTTTTGTAACTTGGTTCCTTCATTACAAGAGATGGTAAAAAAAGTTTTTCCTGACATAACCTCCAACTTTAAAAACCCGCAGTGGATTTATGAACGGGCAATTTTGGCACCCAAGAATGAAAGCGTTACAACCATAAATCTCCAAATTCAAAACGGCCTTCCAGGCACCTCAAAGACATACAAGTCAATTGATACAGTCATGGACCCCGATCAAGCTGTTATTTATCCCACGGAATTTTTAAATTCACTGGATCTTCCCGGAATGCCTCCTCATGAACTAATTTTAAAAGTTGGTGCACCAATTATGCTTTTGAGAAATATTGATCCCCCAAAGCTTTGCAATGGTACAAGACTTTTGGTAAAAAAGCTCTTACCGAATGTTTTAGAAGCAACAATACTCACAAAAGCTGGAGCTGCTGACAATGTCTTTATACCAAGAATACCACTGATATCGAGCGATATGCCCTTTGATTTTAAAAGACTACAATTCCCAGTACGTCTCGCATTTGCTATGACTATTAATAAAGCACAAGGACAATCTCTTAAGGTAGCAGGTATCAACTTAGAGTCTCCCTGTTTTTCTCATGGACAATTATATGTCGCCTGCTCCAGAGTTGGGAGCCCGCACAATCTTTTCGTATATACACCAGACGGAAAAACAAGAAATGTTGTATATCCCAAAGCTCTAGAATAACTAAGATTCGTAACTTCTAGACATCATACATCCAAAATAAACCATGCATAAACATAGTTAGTTGTAATGGTAAGCAGGCGCAGAGTACTTAGTGTCCAATGAACAAAATCCCCAAAAAAAAAAATGAACATGTTCCCCAAAAAATTTAGGAATAACTTCACGATGAACAAATTTCCAAAATTTAAACAAATTTCCGCGAATAAATGAACAAATTCCCCCATTTTTTTTTAAACGAAACAAAAAAATTAACTTACTTCTTAAATTCATTCTTAAATTTTTATATATTTTTATTTAACGAATTTGGTTATATATTTGTTTAAAATTTGGTTACTGCTCTCAATATCTGTCCTGCAATAGACGCATTTAAAATCTATAATCTCTTCAACAGCATCATTTCGGTGCGCGGATGCGGACGCGACGCGCTCGCGGATCACAGCTTAGCTAAAATATCGGAATAATATAAAATATATTTAGGCGATCCAAGTAAGTTGACGACACCTGCGCGACAGCACGGGTGTAGCTACCAAATGCGCGGAAGCAGCGCGCGGTCGCGGATGCGACGCACTCCCGGATCACAGCTCAGCTAAAATATCGCAATGATCTTAAAAATATATTTAGGCGTTTCCAAACGCGCGGAAGCGGCGCGCTGCCGCCGACGCGATGCGATCGCGGAACACAGCTCGGCTAAAATAACGCAATGATCTGAAAAACATATTTTGGCGATTAAAATAAGTTGGCGACAACTGCGCGGCAGCACGGGTCTAGCTTCCAAACGCGCGGAAGCGGCGCGCGGCCGCCGACGCGACGCGATCGCGGAACACAGCTCAGCTTAAATATCGCAATGATTTTAAAAATATATTTAGGCAATTAAAGTAAGTTGACGACAACTGCGCGGCAGTACGGGTGTAGCTGCCAAATGCGCGGAAGCGGCGCGCGGCCGCCGACGCGACGCGATCGCGGAACACAGCTCGGCTAAAATATCGCAATGATCTGAAAGACATATTTTGGCGATTAAAATAAGTTGACAACTGCGCGGCAGCACGGGTGTAGCTGCCAAATGCGCGGAAGCGGCCCGCGGCCGCCGACGCGACGCGATCGCGGAACACAGCTCGGCTAAAATATCGCAATGATCTGAAAGACATATTTTGGCGATTAAAATAAGTTGACAACTGCGCGGCAGCACGGGTGTAGCTGCCAAATGCGCGGAAGCGGCCCGCGGCCGCCGACGCGACGCGATCGCGGAACAAAGCTCAGCTAAAATATCGCAATGATCTGAAAAATATATTTTGGCGATTAAAATAAGTTGACGACAAATTCGCGACAGCACGGAGTAGCTGCCAAACGTGTGGACGTGGACGCGACATGCTCCCGCAACAGAGCTCAGTGAAAAGTCTTATGAATGTGCAATAATTACCCGATGTGCAATAATTACCTGTTGCTTAAAGCAACCTTGCGGCACAGTTTAAAACGTCGCATCCATTTTTCATTTTTGCAACTTCTATAAATATGGTGTCTCTGCTCAATGATGACCACTTATTGAATGAAGTAATTCAATTTTTAAAAGTTCTGATTCCTATAATTTGCAAGCGATTCCGTTATATTTGATGTTTACAAAATAAAACTTCAAAACAAAAAAAAACGTGAAGCATTTTTGCTGTAGCGTCTTACAAAAAAACTTCTAAATTAAAAAATGGAAAAAATTTTAATTGAAATAAAAAATGAATTTACCCCACAAAAAACTTAAAATTGGGGAATTTTTTCATCACGAACAAATTCCCCAATCCCATACAAATTTTTGGGGAGAAAGTTCATTTTTTTGTGGAATTTGTTCATTGTTCGGTTTTCAAGTCAAAGGCCTTCGGATCCCGGGCAAGACCGGGTAAAAACAGCTAGTAAACAAATAAACAAACAAACAAACAAACAAACAAACAAACAGAAAATGAATTTTATATATATAGATTTAATATGTTTATATAAATTTATAAATAAATTTTTACATAAAATTTTTTTTTGCTATATTTACATTATTTTTCTTTTATTAACAACTAGGTATTTTAGCATTATTTGCTTAAGATGTTGGTGAATTTGTACTCCCTATAACTCGTAGTGTCTGCTTGTCGAAAAAATTTTGGATCGATTTTAACCAATTTTCCGTGAGCCATTCGGTCTGAAATTTTGCAGGCAGGCTCGCGGTAATAACAGAAATGATCTAAAAAATTTTTAGAGTGATGCCAAAACAATGGAAACTTTTAAATTTTTCTACCAGAGTTAATAAAAAATGTACAAGGGTTAGTTTTTATTATATAATTACCACAACGACCACAAAAACAACAAGTCCAGCTATGACAACAACACAATATTTAGAATAACAACAAGAACAATATAGAAACATCATATTTTTCATTTTTTTTTTACTTTTTTTAGAGATTTCCCTGGACCTGTTCCACCGATTTTAATGATTTTTGAAATAGAAATCTTCCCATGAATTTGGTGAATCATTCTCACTAAAAATGATCACTGTAGCTGCACTATTCAGAGCGTGATCGTGACAAGAACAACATAGAAAATTATATTTTTCAAGACTTTTTTCAGTTCTTCATTCAATTCTCGGGCCCTAATCGACCGATTTGGATGATTTTAAATAGCAAACTTTTCAGGATGTCAATGAATCATTTTTTATGTCAACGAGTACCCTAGCTGCCCGAGTGATGCCGTCATCGTGATTTCCACAGACGGACAGACGGACAGACGGACATCGCTATGTCAACTCCGGCTGTTATAAGGATCACAAATATATATATTTTATGGGGTCCAAAATTTTTTTTCTAATTATTACAAATGGAATGACAAACTTATATATACCCTCTGCACACTGGAGTGGAGGGTATAATAAATAAAATAAACAAATTCAAAACATTTTATTTTGTTTAACTATTTTTATACCCTATACCACTATGTGGTTTGGGTATAATGACTTTGTGCTGCTGTTTGTAACAAACAAAAATATTTGACCTAGACCCATCTTTAATTATACCGATCGAATCAGAATCAATTTTTGAGTTGATTTAACAATGTCCGTCCGTCCGTCCGTCCGTCTGTGTGTCCATGTAAACCTTTTAATCAAACTGCAGGTCGCAAATATGAATATATTTTGATGAAATTTGATACGTAAGCTTTTATCGGCCATGGGATGAACGCTATTGAAATCGGTGAGAATCGGTCCATGTTCAGACCTAGCTCCCATACAAATTACCCCTATGAAATCGACATAAATTGATCCAAATTGTCATATAGATATTACTCAAATTGGGTTTGTAGGCGTTCATTACATCCATTAATGAGTAGTCCAAAAATGATCCCTTTGGCCCCATATAGAGCTGCTTCCCGATCTTCACTTAAATCTATTAAAAAACAAAAATATTGCACTGATTCTTCTCAAATTTTGTTTGTATATATTTTTGCAAAATAAAAGAGACTTTATCAAACATTATCAGGATCGGTCCATTTTTGGACCTAGTCCCCATATATATATATCATCCGATATGAACTTTTTTATATCTGCAGCCAAAAAAATTAATAAAAATCCCACTCAAATTTGGTTTTTGCTTATTTTCTATGTCCAGTTAGTTGGGCCTAAGAGATAGGGTTTCTAAACGCATGGTATAGGGTATCGTATAGTCGGTCTATACCGACTATAATTTTCTTACTTGTTTTTATATAACAATTTTAAAACAAATTAAAATTGTTTTTTTTTTTTTTTTAATTTGTTCTTTTTTGTATTTATTTAGTTGCTTAGATAATGGGAGCTAACCATTAGTCTGGCCCTATATGTACCAGGTTATGACTATAACGCCACCATGAATTCCATACAATTTGTACGAAATTGTTTATCAGAGAGCATATACGTGATTATGTCTCCTTTCACATTTACTTTCCAACTAATCACATGCCCTCGTGTTTAGTCCACAATGAAACAGATCCTCTAGAATGGCCTTTGGATTGAAATTGGCTAAATGTTCCCTATGAATTTGTACAACGTTCAAACCAATATTAATCTGACTTATCCGATAAATATGGGACGCAATATAGCCGAAAGGTGGCCAACTTCATATTTGCTTGTGATATACAACTTTATCCAAGTTTGGGATTGATAGACCAATTTCTATCAATTAGTGTTGAAAACTCTTCCATAATAAGATGATAAATCTAAAGTCTTTGAAATTGATGATGGTGCCGGATTCCAATGAGGAATTACAACAAATGTTAAACACAATATTTCATTATGTATTTTTTAGGAGCTGTCATATGGTGCCTGAACAATATCGTTGAGTCAATGAAATTAATAGCAAACGTATGAAAGTCTTTACAGTTGCTAAGCATAATGGTCACTTTTCGAATTGGGAACCTTTATACAACAAGGAACCGTTGTTTGATGAACGTGTCACCTGGGAGGGTCCATTGAATAAGCGTATACAAAACTATGCCATGTGTTTATTGGACTATGAATAAAGGAATTCAGTTATAAATTAGAGTAAACTAAAATTAGAATGGCTATGGAAGATCTGATGCGATAATGACAGTAAGTGTAAAGGATTATAATTTTGTGTAATGAAAATAATTGTTCAACAAACAATCTGGCAAAAAGCAAAATCAAACTTTGAAGAATATATTTTTCTATAAGGTAATTTTGTTTTAAAAAATAAGACTTTAGGCTAATTCCATAGCGACAGACATTCAGTGATCTCTTTAATCCAATATTATACAGTATAAGTTTTTCTTTGTTCAAAGAAATATACAAAATTATGCAGACGGACCTGACTAACATATTTACGATAAGAAAAATGAGAAACTATTATTGTTATTAATAATTGGGGGGCAAAAAGCAGGCGTGACAGACATGACAGCAAAAAGACATCATTTTAGAGGATGTTTGTAAAACATAGAAAAGCGGATCAATAAGACCGTGACTTTTCGAACTTCCCTCATAGTTATATGAAATGCAACACTGCTACCATCAAGTACCACCTGTCAAATTTTGAGCAAGTTCCGTTATTTACTTTGCGTTTAAAAGCTGTTCAAAACATACAACCGCGTGTTTTTTTTTTAAATGGAAAAAAGTGAATTTCGAGTGCTCATTAAACATTATTTCTTGTGAAAAAAAACCGTCAATCAAACCAAGAAAAATCTTGATAAACACTATGGGGACTCTGCACCATCGATTTCAGTGGTAAAAAAGTGGTTTACTGACTTTAGTTGTGGTCGCACAAATACAAATGACGCTGAACGTTCTGGTCGGCCAATTGAGGTCAATACACCTGAAAATCCCGAAAAAATACACGATATGGTGTTGGCCGATCGAAGAGTAAAAGTGTGTGAGATTGTTGATGCCATAGACATTTCATATGGCAGTGTGGTTTCGATTTTAAATGATCAATTATGACCATAAACGTAATCGTGTCTCAATGGCAAAATTCCATGAATTGGGCTACGAATTGGTACCACATCTGCCATATTCTCCGGATTTAGCCCCCAGTGACTATTTCTATTTCCATACCTAAAGATATGGCTCGGTGGAAACAGATTTAGCTCCAACGATGAAATTATTGATCAAAAATGCCAATTTTATGGACCTCAAAAATTCTATTCTTAGGAAGGGATACAAAAATTGGAGAAACGTTGAACTAAGTGTATTAAGCTAAAAGTAGATTATGTTGAAAAATATTTTTTTTTTTTTTAAAAACTGTGTTTCATTCTAAAAGTCACGGACTTGTTGATCCAACCTCGTAGTTAGCATAATAGCTGGTTTATTAATAAAGCATATAAAAAACATGAATTCTAAAATAAATTATAGTAAAAAGCAGTATTTTGTAATGTGACTGCCTTTATTTTCAAAATTACTTAATAACACTTTTCCTTTCTTACTGGAAAAATAGGGACTATAAAAGTATACACAAATACGTCTAACGTCTAATGTATTGTCATATTTTCATACCCTTTCCTTTGAAATGGTATCAATAAAAATTATTTAAATTAAAATTTTAAAATTTTAAAATTAGACCTAATGTTGACCTTTGCATGGAATTACCCTTTATTAATAATAAGTTTATAGTAAGTAATGAATATATAAACATGGTGAAATCTTAAAATAATTTTATATTTAAAAATAAACTAAAGACAGAAAGGTTAAAATTGATAGTTTAGAGTGTATCGTTTACACTGTGTAAAGAATAGGAAACCAATTTGACGTCTATAAAATATCATTATTAAGGGAAGCATATTAATAAAACTCTACTGGAGCCACTATTGTCAATTGTTTACATTGAGTAAAGAATTCAAACACTTGTAAATTACCATATTCAAGTAAAACTTAACAAAATTAAAAAAAATGTTTCAAATAAATTATAAATAATCGTTTACATTGTGCAAATAATACAAAAACGTTACAAAAATTACCATATCAAAGTAAAAATAAAATTAAATTAAAATATATATCTATAGTATTAATAGGCTAGGCGATTTTTTGTTACCAATGTTTTGTTCTACCGTTTTATCCCGCTTTTGACCAAACGTGTATTATTTGACAGGTATTTCTTTTTAACTGTTCACCAGATTTTCAGATTTTTAAATTTGTTCCTTTATTTTGAGTAAATTGCATTTTTATAGCATGTTCAGACGGCAAAATGAACCACTTGATTCGCTCTCTGAATAATGATTGTGAACCTTGGTGTTCAGATGAGTGTTCTTGTTTCATTTTGACGTTTATATTTCTTGTACAAATATTTTAAGACATCATTCTGCACTTTACGTTTCACTATTTCTATTAATTTTTGTTTTTATATATTTTTGACAGCTAGTTCAGATAAACTAGCGATAATTTCTTGCCAAACTTGGAGATGACACTGAATGTTTCTAGGTTCACAACTAGGTTAATTTTGAACCAAGTAGATTCACTCTCAAAATTTTGTATGGCGAATCATTTTTCGGGCGCGAACCGTGAATGAGAGAGCGAACCGTGAATCCTGCTGTCCGTGTGAACATAGCATTACCTGTTCACCAGATTTACAGATTTTTCCTTTATTTTGAGTAAATTGCATTTAAAGTTGCTACTAACACATACATAAAATTATACATATGCTATAGTTATGTGTGTTTATTAAATTTGTTAATGTATTTGTTAACGAGCTTGTCATCTTCATTCAGAATAATAATAAAAGTGTTGGTGTGTGAATTGGCTAAGTTGAAAGTTGCCTAGAAATTGCACTCGAATTTTGAGAGCTGGTATCTGCTAATATATACATATATAAATATATTATAGACATTAATATTAAGTTTTTACATTATGTAAATTATACAAAAACATTGTCAAATCTTAAAAGAATCACCATATTTAAGATGAAAATATAATGCATAATTAAAAATGTGTTATTTTTTTCCATTATGTAAATAATGTGTCAATATTGAGGTATCATTAAAAACATAGCTTAAAATAAAATTATAAATAACTAAAATATATTACTAGAAACATATTACTGAATTCATTGTTAGTTGTTTACGGTGTGTAAAGAATTTATATAAATTTTAAAATTGTGAAAATTATCATTGTTAAGGAAAGCGAATATATTATTATAGAAGTACTCTCGATTTTTTTCTGTTAAGAATTTAAACATATTATAAAATTGATAAAGAAAATATCATATATAAGTATATAATACAGCAAGTAAAAATTAAAAATTATGTTTACATTCCTTACAGAATTCATACGCATTGTAAAGTGAAGATAAAATTATCATATTTAAGGAAAAAATTAAAAAAAAAAACTTTATTGATAAAACAGTAAATTAATTATTTTTATTTGTTTACACTCTGTAAATAATTCATACATATTGCAAAGTTTGGAAAAATTAACATATTTAAGGAAAAAAAATTAAAAACAAATTTTATTAATATAACAATAAATTCTTGACATTATAATTTATTGTTGGAAATAATCAATCTTATTTCAGAAAACATCAATTAAATTAGCGAAAAATTCAACTGAATTTCAGAAAAATAGTATTATATTTCATTTGTAACATTTCTCATTAACTATAAACGTATTTTTCGAATTCATGTCATCAATATCGACTTCGTACCCGATTCGTGTCCTGGTTTTTATATTGTATTTAAAAATGAAGTTAAATATGAAGTCCTCTTCTTTTTCCCGTAAAGAGTGCGCCCTTGTTAGTGCACTTTCAGTGCATTAGAAGTAAGTGCAAATACTGGTAAACATTTTCTTTGATAGAAACGATAACAAATCACTGATAGAAACGATAACAACTTATCTGTATTGTATGGTAAATTACTATTTGATTCCAATTCAATTGATATTTTCTGAAAACCAATTGATGTTTTCTGAAATACAAGTTAAAACAAATTAATAAAACTGTATTACCGAATTTATTGTTTATTATTGACATAAAGAATTTATAGAAATTGTAAAACAGTGATCTTTTTATTATAATAGCTTAAATTATGTCAAGAGACATCAACAATGTGAAATCTTATAAAATACATGTTTTAAGACTTAAAATAATTTAAAGGTAGACAATAAAATAAAATAATAAAACTATTGACCTTCTTATTATTGTTGTATTCTAAAATGTAAGGAACAATTAAAACAATTATTTATTAATAAAATTTTATTGAGGAGATTAACATTAATTGTTTACGTTAAGTAAAGAATATTTAAATATACATAAATTTTTTGGTTAAAAAAATAAATAAAAAACCTTTATTACATTTTCTATATTAACTGTTTATCTTTTTAAAAGAATCTAAAAGATTGCAGATTTAAAAATAAAATTGAATATAAATTTTTTATAAGAATTCATTCCAGTTATTATTATTTAATTAATTTGAAATCATAAAATCTTGGCACCCGAGCAGGACAAAAAGTGTTTTAATTTAGGAAAGTTTCTAATCAGAGTAAAAGTCGTATTGTAATACGAGTTTTAATAATTTTTTTTTATGTTTCTAAATGCGGTTAATTTTCAAATCAATTTTTAAATCAAGTTTTTTAAAATTTTTTTTGCTACTTTTGAATTAAAAAAACCAAACAGAAATCGGTACCATTACTATTTCTGGGAAGTAGTACATATGTAAGACTTAACTTGTCTACATCTACATAATTGCCTATTCTTTTGCCACAAAAGAATAGGCTAATAAAGCAAAGTTTAAATAATAAAAAAAGTTAAAAAAAAATAAAATAATTCGTTGCGGTTAGGATAGAAAATATTTTTCGATAATTGTATTATATTTACGTTATGAAACTCTTTTATTTTCAAAGTTTGTTCATCATAAAACACTTGTTGTTAAACAAATAAATGAGCTACAAATATTTGATAATTTTCTCTTAAAGTTAATATTTTAATCACAAAACAAACGTCTTTACTAAATAAAATAAACATGTCGAAGCGTAGTTTTTTCAACTTGTGCTTTTCAAATTTAGTTAACATTTGAAACACAAATTGTGACATTACTTTAAACTTCAATCTATTTTTAGGCAACAAACAGTACTTTTTTAAGAAAAGGTACTTTCTTAAGAAAATTTACTTTATTTAAAAGTTTAGAAAATTTACTGTTCAAGAAAAGGTTCTTTTTAAAGCAAAGTTTCTTTTTTAAGAAAATTTATTTTTTTTAAGAAAATATAGTCTTAAAGAGTTACTTCTTAAAGAAGCATTTTTTTAAAGAAATTACACTCTTTAAATACAAGGTTCTTTTTAAGGAACATGTACTTTTTTAAGAACATGTACTTTTAAAACAAATTTACTTTTTAAGTAAATGTACTTTTTAAGAACATGTAATTTTTAAGAAAAGGTACTTTTTAAGAGAAGAGGTACTTTAAAAGAAATGGAACTTTTTAGGAAAATGTACTTTCAAGTGTATATCTAAAAAAATGTACTTTTTCAGCAAAGATACTTTTTTTTAAGAAAATTTATTTTTAAAGAAAATGTAATTTTTTCAAAAATGTACCTTTCTAAGAAATCGTGTTTTTTAGAACAGGTACTTTTTTATGATTGGTACTTTTAAGATTGGTATTCATTTAAGAAAATATGTTTTTCTAAGAAAGGCTACTTTCTTACCAAAATGTACTCTTCTGAGAAAATATATATTTATTTTAGAGAAGAAAAGTTACTTTTTTAAGTGGAGGTACTTTTTAAAAAAATTTACTTTTTAAAGAACATTTTAAGAAAAGGAAAATTTTTAAGGAACGGTACTTTTATAAAACGTACATTTTAATGAAACGTACTTTTTAGGAAAAGGTACTTTAAAAAAAAGTACTTTTTAAGAAAAGTAATTTAAAAAAGCAATTTCTTAAAAAATTCAATTTTTCAAGGAAAGGTACTTTAAAAAAAATATACTTTTTAGAAAAGATACTTTTTTTAAGAAAATGTTATTTTTTAAGCAACTTTTAAGAAAAGGGAAATTTTTAAGAAAACGTACTTTTTATTAAACGTACTCTTTCAGAAAAGGTACTTTTTAAGAAAATGCACTTTTTTGAAGAAAAGGTACTTTAGATGCTTTTTTTAATAACATGCAGTTTTTTAAGAAGAGTTATTTTTTAAGAAAAGGTGCTTTTTTCAGAAAACATACTTTTTTAAGAAATCGTACTGTTTTAAGAAAATGCACTTTATGAAGAAAAGTTACATTTTTAAAAAAAGGTAGTTGTCTCTGTTGTGGACAACTACCGTCCTTTTTGGACGGTTTTACTCCAAAAATTATCTTGGCAGGTATTTGAGTGTTTGGTTGAATCTACTTACTAAATTTCATATTCCTAGATTTATTTGTTTATAAGATTAAAAACTTAAGATTTTTAACTTTTTGGTCGATTTCACTTTATATGCCGTCGAAGTTAAAAAATTCCTTGGCTAATTTATGTTTCTCGGGTTGAAAATTTATATCAAATTTCATATTCGTAGATCCATTTGCTTAGAAGACAGAAAAGGTACCGCCTTTTAACATTCGAATTTATAAAAATTCATTCTTAGTGGCAGCCTGCATTCCCGCTTTCAAGTTCCTGGTTCAAAATAAATTTAAATTATAAAGCATTACAGCATTAACGTTATGACAAGTGCGTGAATAATTGAGGCCACGGGCACATGGTACGTGAGTATGCGTCTCGAGAATAAAGTCAATCGTAAAGTTTCGATGCCAAAAAACACTATTTTCTTCAAATTTGTCCTCAGTGACATTTTCCTAATTCAAAATTTGGGTGAGGTGTAGAGCAAAATGGAGACTATTAGAAAAATGAAAATAAATTTTTTGTTTGTTTTCGAAAAGACTTATTGACTCCACCATATAAATTATTAATATAACAGATAACAGATTGTTACAACTTTCATGATGCTGAAGACAATTTTTTTTTCAATATAGGTCATTTACTATTTATTTTTCAAGAAATAATATTCAAAACTTTTTAACAATAAAAAACAACTAAGTTCCACCAACCTCAATAGAAAAACAAGTAAGAGTGTTAAATTCGGCTATGCCGAATCTTTGATACCCTCCACCTGGGTTTTACGTTTACATTAATATCTGGACTTCTTGCACTATTTGTAACAAATGTATAAAAAATATTTGAATATGTAAACACTTTGATAAACCTATTACTGAATTATTACAACAAATGCTCTGAATTTTCAGCATTTTATAGAGGTGTCTACATATTTTAGGTCATAAATTGGCAGAATGACTCCCGATTTATCCCATTTTAAATACTAACCTGATCCAGATAATTACAAACAATATTAAGTTTAACCAGGTAAATGGTTTATTTTGTAATTTTCTTTTTAATTTAAATTTTTTAATATAAAGGTGCATTTTATTTTTTACAATCCTTTTCAATTTTCCAGACCTATTAGTATAGGGCACATTTGTGAGTCCGCATAGATCAACTTTCAACTCTTACTTCTTTTTATTGTATTAAATCTATCTTTGTGTCTTTAAATTAATTAAGATAATTAAGATGAAAATATTTAACAAACTGTTTTTTTTTAGTTAATATCTGAACATTTTACTGATACAAGGCAAAACTAAAACTGCCAAAAATTTCAGTCAAAACTATTTTGAATGTATTTGTTAAATATCGCATAATTTTTTTCAATTTTAAACTTTAAAGTCTTTTTAAGTCTGGTAATAACTCCATAATATGAAGGAAGTAAATATGTGGATTCTTTAATAACAATGACAAGTATAAAACACTGTTTTGTGCAAACATTAAAATATTATAAATTTGAGCATAATTAATTTAGAAACATAATTAATTTTAGAAAAATGTCCGATTCGTTTTTCGATGATGCTGAAAACACATCAAAGAAATACAGAACATAAAGATTTTGCTTCAGTTAGTTGAGAGACGAGAAGCTAATGGATGGCTGGAGCAGGTCAAAGGTGACGACTATAAATGCAAATGCAAGGCTTTTGAAAATATATTAAAATGCGATAAATCAGATCTAAGTATACATGCTTATAACCACTGTTATAAAAAATCTTTTAAACCCAACAGTATTGCCATAATTTGAAATTGTAAAGATGCTAAATTGCAAAAAAAGATGCTTAAACGTACTGGATGCTAAATTTTTTTTTTCAAATTTCATTACCTTTATACTGAAAAATTATATACTTATTAATAAATTCTTTGGTTTTTAAATCGAAAAATTAATATAAAACATATGTTTCGATTTATATTTTTTAATTTTTAATTAAAATTATTTTGGATTTCATCTGAAATTTTTATTAACATCAAATTGAGTTTATTTTAAACTTAAATTAAATATTTTTAATTTTAGAGGGATTTTTTTTATTTAAAATATAACAGAAATTACATTATCAAAAGATACGATTATATTAGAATAATTGGTTTATGGAATCTAACATTTCTGTGATGTCTTCATCTTCAAGTTCTTCTTGGCTCTGATATATTTCTGACGATCGACTCTTATCAACGACATCGCTCGGTATATTGTAAGTGTGACAGCACCAATTTTTCAATTTCAATCCTTCTTTTATACGTATTACAGAACATAACAACTCGGATTTTATTCTGTTCGAAGTTTGATTTTAATTAAAGCTATTAAGCTAAACAAACGTTCAACTTCGGCTTTTGAGAAAGACAAAACTAATATAGACAACACAAATATTGATTCCTAAAATGGATTTTCGCCAATAGAATTTTTCAATCCATAAAGAGGTTGTATTCAGTGTTGTATCCCAGTTTTGTTCTGTGATATAACTCCATTGGATTTGAATTTTTTCTGTTTCAGATGATATAAATTTAAACTCTTCTAATATATTGGTTATCTGTTCTTTTACCCGTTTTAATGTGTTTTGTATTGAAAATTTTGGCATTTTTTAATACAATAATATTTTTTGGCAATCGACTTTCAAATTCATTAAAAACTGTTGTTGGTGTTTACATTCTTCTATTTCAAAATGTTTTGTTATATTTGTTGAAAGAAACGAGCAGAGTGGTAAAAGGAGTAGTACACAAAATTACTGTACTACACTTTGAGAAATAAAAACATATCAATACCATTAAAAGATGCTAAAAGCAACATTTTATTAATAAAAGATTCTAAGTTAGCATCTAGCATCTTTTGATAAATTTTGGATGCTAAACGACAAAAAAAGTTGCTAAATCTAGCAACTAAAAAGCTACAACGGCAACACTGAAAACCAAGAACAAATATTCTGTTTGAGTTGTAACATCTCATTTGCAAGCCATTTTAATGAAGCTGCGTTCACACTATGTGTTTTGCTTGTGTTTTTCTTATTGTTTTAGCACATGCAATTTGTACACATAGTGTGAACCCTTTCAAAAACTGTTTATGTACAACACATTTGGCAAAACATATGTAAATTTTTCAATTAGAGCAGGTTCTATTTTGGCATGACAACCATATTAAAATACAATACTGCTTGTGGCGAAAGAAAAACAGAGTAAATTATAAAGATAAATATTGAAAGAAAAATAAATTGTTTAATATTAATTAACAATTAAAAAATATAAAAAATATATTACTTTATTTTTAACAATAACTTTTTGTAAATTCACAAATTAAATCAGCTGTTGTTTACATTTAGAGGTTATGTCATACGGAAATACATATGTACGTTTGATCGCAAAATGATGAATTGTATGTAAAACGCCAATTTTGACACACACGCCAAATTACGTATGGATCGTAAAACTGAATTTACATATGGAAAATACACATAGTGTAAACACACCTTTAATTGTGTAAATTTTAAATGCACATCTAACCATATCAAAAAGATGAATTAAACAGAATTGCAAAAATATTTTTTTTATAATATCTGTATGTTTTTATACCCTCCACTCCAGTGTGCAGAGGGTATATATAAGTTTGTCATTCCGTTTGTAATAATTAGAAAAAAAATTCTGGACCCCATAAAATATATATATTTGTGATCCTTATAACAAGCGAAGTTGATATAACGATGTCCGTCTGTCCGTCTGTCCGTCTGTCCGGCTGTCCGTCTGTCCGTCTGTCCGTCTGTCCGTCTGTGGAAATCACGATGACGGCTTCAATCGGATAGCTAGGGTGCTCCTTGGTATAAAAAATGATTCACTAACATCCTGAGAAGTTTGCTATTTAAAATCGTCCAAATCGGTTAATCTGGTCCCGAGAATTGAGCGAAGAATTAAAAAGTCATGAGAAAATATGATTTGAATATGTGTTCTTGTGATAACGCCCTCAATAGGGCAGATAGGGCGCTTGTTTTTAGTGAGAATGATTCACTAACATCTTGAAAAGGTTCCTGTTTTTAAATCATGACAATAGGTTTCATAGGTGCCGAGAAATCACTGAAAAGGTAAAAAAAAATATGACGTTTTCCTATATTGTTTTCCTAAATTTTGTATTTTGTCATAGCTGTGCATGTTGTTTTTGTGGTCGTTGTGTTAATAATATAAAAATTCATCAATATCAATATTTTTTGGTGTAATATTTAAGTTAATTAATTAATAAAAGAAACTATATAAAATCAATATCAATATTCTGCGATTTTTATAACATCACAAAATGTTACAAATTGATACATACTACTGTTGCCAATATCAAAATACTATAAATAATATTCATATATTTTGTATATGTATATCCATAATAAGCGCATATTAAAATAAATCGGTATTTTATTTTATTTTTACAAAATTCTGAAATTTTTAGAGTTGAAAAAATAGTATGGTTTTAAGAGTTGTATTTTTAGTACATGTATAAACCCTGCATACTTGCTTTCAAAAGTAGTAGGTAGGTAAGCCATAAAATATTTATTTACCCTGTAAAAAAAATTGTTGTTTAGAAAAATACTATTTTTTGTCAGATGTTAATTAAAATAAATTTTTAAACTTTGCTATTTAATGTCGGGACGGAGGCAAACGCCATTCCGAAAATTTTGTTTCAACAGTTATCCACATTAAGAATAACCGCGGAGCTCAGCTCAATCAATGTGCAATGATCGAGCCTTGCCCTGGGAAACATGCGTTTATGCTTTTCTTAACACAAACGCCATTCCCAACTACCAAAAATTTTTGACACGAGCTATTCACATTATGAATAGTCGCGGAGCTCAACTCAATCATAGTGCAATGATGAAGCTTCGCCCTGGGAAACATATATTCATGCTTTTCTTAGCACAAACCGAACTTCTTATGGCACATTAAAAATAAACTAATTGAGAAGTACAATTCATCATTACGCTGTATTATAATACTATTTTCTTATTTTACTAGTAGCTAGTAAACAAACTGATCGTATCATTGTGAACGAAATAGAATTGAAATTGTATGCAGATTTGTTTTACTTAGTCCGAGTTCACACAAGGCAACTTTTGTTGCGCAATTCTTGAGTTTGTAGATGTTTGCGGTGAGGGGAATAAAAAGGGAAAAATAATTGCCGGTTCTCGGATATTTCAAGCAATTCTCTCATTCGCTTTTTTTTTTGTTGAATATTTGACATTTCTTTTCATTCGGTGTTTCGCTTCTTGGTGTGAAGAATTCGTAATTATTGTTTACTTTATTAAAATAGCCTTTAAATGGAATCGGGACTTAATTTTTTTCTTTTGAATTCATTTTTCAACAAAACCAATTAAATTAATTTATGTATGTATGTATTTAATTTTATTATTGTTCTTTACGACTAGAGCACAAATGTCAAATTATAAGAAAATAAAAACACAACAAAACAGTAAAATTGCCGAAGAAATTGTCGTGTGTGGACATAAAAGCAATTTCAAAAGAGAATTGCCAAAAAGTTGCGCAATAAAAATTGCCTTGTGTGACCCCCGACTTAAAAAACCTGTTTCTACAGATAGTGAATAAAATCCCAGTAAGCATTTTCTGCAATAAATGATCATGTAGAGTCTTTTTGACTCATATGTGCTATTAAAACAGTTATAAATGCGCCCTTTTGCTGATCACAAAATATTCTTTTGTTGGGATTAAATATTACCTTACCCGCGAATCTTCTTGAGAGTCCTTTTTATCCGCTTTTCTAATCAGTTTCGACTCATTTTTGAGTCTTATTTAATGTAATTTTTCTATAAATCACTTTCTAAGAGAAAGCAAAAATCATTATCTAGTCTTTTTCTAATAGCGCATGTGATTAAGCAGTTTTTAATTATCAAAAGTGCTCGAAGAAGACACAGTAAGGTATTTTTTGTTAAAACAATCTTCGAAATGATGACTGGGATATCGTATATTTTTGTCAACACACAAACATATGCATAGCAGCACGAGTAAACCGAACTCAAATTGGCTTCTTATATGTATACAGCCGAACAAAAATGAAAATACTCACCAAAGAGTAAAGTAAGCAACAATTTCATTCAGTCTTATGGAAGCTTTTGAACAAAGCAAGTCTATGTCGCGTTGTCTTGTGAATTTTTACATTGTTTTTTAATAGGTACTAGTGATGCCAGGAGATTTTTTCAGAAATCTCTACGCTTATGAAAAAAATTCCCTTTTTTCCCTACACTACTTTTTTTAAAATTTATTTTTAATTTGTACAATTTCAATTATGTAAAAATAAAAAATAAGATAAAAATATCATGAGAATTACATAAGAATAATATAAAAAACATACAGATATTATAAAAAAAATATTTTTGCAATTCTGTTTAATTCATCTTTTTGATATGGTTAGATGTGCATTTAAAATTTACACAATTAAAGGTGTGTTTACACTATGTGTATTTTCCATATGTAAATTCAGTTTTACGATCCATACGTAATTTGGCGTGTGTGTCAAAATTGGCGTTTTACATACAATTCATCATTTTGCGATCAAACGTACATATGTATTTCCGTATGACATAACCTCTAAATGTAAACAACAGCTGATTTAATTTGTGAATTTACAAAAAGTTATTGTTAAAAATAAAGTAATATATTTTTTATATTTTTTAATTGTTAATTAATATTAAACAATTTATTTTTCTTTCAATATTTATCTTTATAATTTACTCTGTTTTTCTTTCGCCACAAGCAGTATTGTATTTTAATATGGTTGTCATGCCAAAATAGAACCTGCTCTAATTGAAAAATTTACATATGTTTTGCCAAATGTGTTGTACATAAACAGTTTTTGAAAGGGTTCACACTATGTGTACAAATTGCATGTGCTAAAACAATAAGAAAAACACAAGCAAAACACATAGTGTGAACGCAGCTTCATTAAAATGGCTTGCAAATGAGATGTTACAACTCAAACAGAATATTTGTTCTTGGTTTTCAGTGTTGCCGTTGTAGCTTTTTAGTTGCTAGATTTAGCAACTTTTTTTGTCGTTTAGCATCCAAAATTTATCAAAAGATGCTAGATGCTAACTTAGAATCTTTTATTAATAAAATGTTGCTTTTAGCATCTTTTAATGGTATTGATATGTTTTTATTTCTCAAAGTGTAGTACAGTAATTTTGTGTACTACTCCTTTTACCACTCTGCTCGTTTCTTTCAACAAATATAACAAAACATTTTGAAATAGAAGAATGTAAACACCAACAACAGTTTTTAATGAATTTGAAAGTCGATTGCCAAAAAATATTATTGTATTAAAAAATGCCAAAATTTTCAATACAAAGCACATTAAAACGGGTAAAAGAACAGATAACCAATATATTAGAAGAGTTTAAATTTATATCATCTGAAACAGAAAAAATTCAAATCCAATGGAGTTATATCACAGAACAAAACTGGGATACAACACTGAATACAACCTCTTTATGGATTGAAAAATTCTATTGGCGAAAATCCATTTTAGGAATCAATATTTGTGTTGTCTATATTAGTTTTGTCTTTCTCAAAAGCCGAAGTTGAACGTTTGTTTAGCTTAATAGCTTTAATTAAAATCAAACTTCGAACAGAATAAAATCCGAGTTGTTATGTTCTGTAATACGTATAAAAGAAGGATTGAAATTGAAAAATTGGTGCTGTCACACTTACAATATACCGAGCGATGTCGTTGATAAGAGTCGATCGTCAGAAATATATCAGAGCCAAGAAGAACTTGAAGATGAAGACATCACAGAAATGTTAGATTCCATAAACCAATTATTCTAATATAATCGTATCTTTTGATAATGTAATTTCTGTTATATTTTAAATAAAAAAAATCCCTCTAAAATTAAAAATATTTAATTTAAGTTTAAAATAAACTCAATTTGATGTTAATAAAAATTTCAGATGAAATCCAAAATAATTTTAATTAAAAATTAAAAAATATAAATCGAAACATATGTTTTATATTAATTTTTCGATTTAAAAACCAAAGAATTTATTAATAAGTATATAATTTTTCAGTATAAAGGTAATGAAATTTGAAAAAAAAAATTTAGCATCCAGTACGTTTAAGCATCTTTTTTTGCAATTTAGCATCTTTACAATTTCAAATTATGGCAATACTGTTGGGTTTAAAAGATTTTTTATAACAGTGGTTATAAGCATGTATACTTAGATCTGATTTATCGCATTTTAATATATTTTCAAAAGCCTTGCATTTGCATTTATAGTCGTCACCTTTGACCTGCTCCAGCCATCCATTAGCTTCTCGTCTCTCAACTAACTGAAGCAAAATCTTTATGTTCTGTATTTCTTTGATGTGTTTTCAGCATCATCGAAAAACGAATCGGACATTTTTCTAAAATTAATTATGTTTCTAAATTAATTATGCTCAAATTTATAATATTTTAATGTTTGCACAAAACAGTGTTTTATACTTGTCATTGTTATTAAAGAATCCACATATTTACTTCCTTCATATTATGGAGTTATTACCAGACTTAAAAAGACTTTAAAGTTTAAAATTGAAAAAAATTATGCGATATTTAACAAATACATTCAAAATAGTTTTGACTGAAATTTTTGGCAGTTTTAGTTTTGCCTTGTATCAGTAAAATGTTCAGATATTAACTAAAAAAAAACAGTTTGTTAAATATTTTCATCTTAATTATCTTAATTAATTTAAAGACACAAAGATAGATTTAATACAATAAAAAGAAGTAAGAGTTGAAAGTTGATCTATGCGGACTCACAAATGTGCCCTATACTAATAGGTCTGGAAAATTGAAAAGGATTGTAAAAAATAAAATGCACCTTTATATTAAAAAATTTAAATTAAAAAGAAAATTACAAAATAAACCATTTACCTGGTTAAACTTAATATTGTTTGTAATTATCTGGATCAGGTTAGTATTTAAAATGGGATAAATCGGGAGTCATTCTGCCAATTTATGACCTAAAATATGTAGACACCTCTATAAAATGCTGAAAATTCAGAGCATTTGTTGTAATAATTCAGTAATAGGTTTATCAAAGTGTTTACATATTCAAATATTTTTTATACATTTGTTACAAATAGTGCAAGAAGTCCAGATATTAATGTAAACGTAAAACCCAGGTGGAGGGTATCAAAGATTCGGCATAGCCGAATTTAACACTCTTACTTGTTTATATTATTCTTATGTAATTCTCATGATATTTTTATCTTATTTTTTATTTTTACATAATTGAAATTGTACAAATTAAAAATAAATTTTAAAAAAAGTAGTGTAGGGAAAAAAGGGAATTTTTTTCATAAGCGTAGAGATTTCTGAAAAAATCTCCTGGCATCACTAGTACCTATTAAAAAACAATGTAAAAATTCACAAGACAACGCGACATAGACTTGCTTTGTTCAAAAGCTTCCATAAGACTGAATGAAATTGTTGCTTACTTTACTCTTTGGTGAGTATTTTCATTTTTGTTCGGCTGTATACATATAAGAAGCCAATTTGAGTTCGGTTTACTCGTGCTGCTATGCATATGTTTGTGTGTTAACAAAAATATACGATATCCCAGTCATCATTTCGAAGATTGTTTTAACAAAAAATACCTTACTGTGTCTTCTTCGAGCACTTTTGATAATTAAAAACTGCTTAATCACATGCGCTATTAGAAAAAGACTAGATAATGATTTTTGCTTTCTCTTAGAAAGTGATTTATAGAAAAATTACATTAAATAAGACTCAAAAATGAGTCGAAACTGATTAGAAAAGCGGATAAAAAGGACTCTCAAGAAGATTCGCGGGTAAGGTAATATTTAATCCCAACAAAAGAATATTTTGTGATCAGCAAAAGGGCGCATTTATAACTGTTTTAATAGCACATATGAGTCAAAAAGACTCTACATGATCATTTATTGCAGAAAATGCTTACTGGGATTTTATTCACTATCTGTAGAAACAGGTTTTTTAAGTCGGGGGTCACACAAGGCAATTTTTATTGCGCAACTTTTTGGCAATTCTCTTTTGAAATTGCTTTTATGTCCACACACGACAATTTCTTCGGCAATTTTACTGTTTTGTTGTGTTTTTATTTTCTTATAATTTGACATTTGTGCTCTAGTCGTAAAGAACAATAATAAAATTAAATACATACATACATAAATTAATTTAATTGGTTTTGTTGAAAAATGAATTCAAAAGAAAAAAATTAAGTCCCGATTCCATTTAAAGGCTATTTTAATAAAGTAAACAATAATTACGAATTCTTCACACCAAGAAGCGAAACACCGAATGAAAAGAAATGTCAAATATTCAACAAAAAAAAAAGCGAATGAGAGAATTGCTTGAAATATCCGAGAACCGGCAATTATTTTTCCCTTTTTATTCCCCTCACCGCAAACATCTACAAACTCAAGAATTGCGCAACAAAAGTTGCCTTGTGTGAACTCGGACTAAGTAAAACAAATCTGCATACAATTTCAATTCTATTTCGTTCACAATGATACGATCAGTTTGTTTACTAGCTACTAGTAAAATAAGAAAATAGTATTATAATACAGCGTAATGATGAATTGTACTTCTCAATTAGTTTATTTTTAATGTGCCATAAGAAGTTCGGTTTGTGCTAAGAAAAGCATGAATATATGTTTCCCAGGGCGAAGCTTCATCATTGCACTATGATTGAGTTGAGCTCCGCGACTATTCATAATGTGAATAGCTCGTGTCAAAAATTTTTGGTAGTTGGGAATGGCGTTTGTGTTAAGAAAAGCATAAACGCATGTTTCCCAGGGCAAGGCTCGATCATTGCACATTGATTGAGCTGAGCTCCGCGGTTATTCTTAATGTGGATAACTGTTGAAACAAAATTTTCGGAATGGCGTTTGCCTCCGTCCCGACATTAAATAGCAAAGTTTAAAAATTTATTTTAATTAACATCTGACAAAAAATAGTATTTTTCTAAACAAAAATTTTTTTTACAGGGTAAATAAATATTTTATGGCTTACCTACCTACTACTTTTGAAAGCAAGTATGCAGGGTTTATACATGTACTAAAAATACAACTCTTAAAACCATACTATTTTTTCAACTCTAAAAATTTCAGAATTTTGTAAAAATAAAATAAAATACCGATTTATTTTAATATGCGCTTATTATGGATATACATATACAAAATATATGAATATTATTTATAGTATTTTGATATTGGCAACAGTAGTATGTATCAATTTGTAACATTTTGTGATGTTATAAAAATCGCAGAATATTGATATTGATTTTATATAGTTTCTTTTATTAATTAATTAACTTAAATATTACACCAAAAAATATTGATATTGATGAATTTTTATATTATTAACACAACGACCACAAAAACAACATGCACAGCTATGACAAAATACAAAATTTAGGAAAACAATATAGGAAAACGTCATATTTTTTTTTACCTTTTCAGTGATTTCTCGGCACCTATGAAACCTATTGTCATGATTTAAAAACAGGAAACTTTTCAAGATGTTAGTGAATCATTCTCACTAAAAACAAGCGCCCTATCTGCCCTATTGAGGGCGTTATGACAAGAACACATATTCAAATCATATTTTCTCATGACTTTTTAATTCTTCGCTCAATTCTCGGGACCAGATTAACCGATTTGGACGATTTTAAATAGCAAACTTCTCAGGATGTTAGTGAATCATTTTTTATACCAAGGAGCACCCTAGCTATCCGATTGAAGCCGTCATCGTGATTTCCACAGACGGACAGACGGACAGACGGACAGACGGACAGCCGGACAGACGGACAGACGGACAGACGGACATCGTTATATCAACTTCGCTTGTTATAAGGATCACAAATATATATATTTTATGGGGTCCAGAATTTTTTTTCTAATTATTACAAACGGAATGACAAACTTATATATACCCTCTGCACACTGGAGTGGAGGGTATAACAAGTAAGAAAATTATAGTCGGTCTAGACCGACTATGCGATACCCTATACCTTGCGTTTAGAGACCCTATCTCTCAGGCCCAACTAACTGGATATAGAAAATAAGCATAAACCAAATTTGAGTGGGATTTTTATAAATTTTTTTGGCTGCAGATATGAAAAAAATCATATCGGATGCAATATCTATATGGGGACTAGGCCCAAAAAAGGACCGATCCTGACCATGTTTGGTAAAGTCTCTTGTATTTTGCAAAAATATATACAAACAAAATTTGAAAAGAATCCGTGCAATATTTTAGTTTTTTGATAGATTTAAGTGAAGATCGTGAAGCACCTCTATATGGGGCCTATGACTAAGAGTTGTCCCATAGGGATCATTTTTGGACTACTTATTAATGGATGTAATAAACACATACAAACCCAATTTGACTAAGATTTATATGATAATTTGGATCTTATGGCAATTTATGTTGATTTCATATGGGTCATTTGTATGGGGGCTAGGTCTGAACATGGACCGATTCTCAACAGCATTCATCCCATGGCCGGTAGAAGCTTATATATCAAATTTCATCAAAATATATTCATATTTGCGACCTGTAGCTTGATTACAAGCTTTACATGGAAACAGACAGACGGACGGACGGACATCGTTAAATCGAATCAGATAGTGATTCTGATTCGATTGGTATAATAAAAGATGGGTCTAGCTCAAATATTTTTGGTAGTTACAAACAGCAGCACAAAGTCATTATACCCAAACCACATAGTGGTATAGGGCATAAAAAACTAATGCAGAAAAACCAAGTTTTTATTATACTCCGTTTCTTTTTAAATTAAGTTTACTGTATCGTTTCAGTCTTACTTAACAGTTGTTAATTCTACAGTCAAAAACAATTTTTTCTTAAATAGTTTTTTCCAATATTTTTTTGCAATATTTTCTTTCATCATCGCATTGAATCTGCCTGCAAAGTTTCATCTGGATTGGATTACGGGAAAAGGGTTAAAAATCGATCGAAAGTTTTTCGGTAAGCAGAGTTAATATAAAGGGAGTAAAAAAATACTTTAGTATTATTATTGAAATATTTTCATATACGACTTCATATGTACCATGTACATTTCTATTTTTTTTATTTTCTTAATTTGATGCTATGTAAGTTCAGTCTTCGTATATCATGATAATCGTCTAAAATCTTGCTTTCTTATAAATTTGAATGATTTATCTTTAATTTTTTTTTTACTAAAGCGATTAGTTTATTGTTATAATATGGAAATACCATTATCATTATTTATACAGTTGTTGTTTAAAAACCGTATAGCATTAGGTTATAATTTGCAGAATTTCAATGTTGGAATAACTTGCAGTAGCTTAAGAATTGTTTTAGTTAATATGACCTTTATCACTAAACTCAACTATGATTTTCGGTCTAAGAACCATTACATTTAACTTGATTTAACATTTTCGTTTTGTTGTAATATGACGTTTTTTCGTGAGTCTTCTGCTTAAGTGGGTACCTAAAGTTTACATTATTATTGCCACATGTAGCCCTTACAGCAGCGGCTCATAAAAATGGTTTCTCCCGAACTTCTTATTTAATTTTTAATATATGTGATCTTCTCCGAGAAAAGGGACCTAGTGTGTCAAAAAGCGGGTTGTGTCAAAAACGGTGGATTCTGGTACCTAAAAGGGTGTAGAAACTTTAAATGCGTTTTTTTTCTCAAAACTTAATTTTCACACACTAGGTCCCTTTTCTCGGAGAAGGTCACATATATTTATATAGCTGTGCTGGCTTGAGCTCTTTTATTTGGATGATCGGCTGAAACAGTATCAAAATCTTTTATGTTCAACTAGGTTTTATCAATGTTGTTATGCTTAAATTATTCTTAAATAATCTAATCCATAAAAACAAAGTTTTTATTAAAACTCTTTCTTATCTTATGCATATGTGTTTTGAATCTCTCCGTGACTATGCGTGACTTTGCGTGACTATTTTAAAATTAATCTCTGGTCACAACAAGTCTATGGACCAAGTTTAAGATCAATTGGATAAGAGGAATAGGGTTGCCCCACGTCAGACAGATAGAGAGTATGAGTTTAAAAGAAAGAGTTTAAAAAGAAAAATATATTTCTGATAAATTGTTTTAGTAACAACATCTGTACAAATCATGAAATAATATTTGAAGCTTCTCAGCTCACCACAAAATTATATGCATGCAATTAGTACATCAATATAATAATTATAATCATTGAATAAATAATAATTACGACAAAACACTTAACTTTTTCATTGATAAATGTAATAAAAACCGGTAAGAAAATTAAAGTTAAACAAATCAACAAGATATTCTACATCACTACAAGATCTCTGTTAATGTTTGTAGTGGATGTGATAACCCTTCACCATTGCAATATATGCAGATAAATAGTAAAGTAGTAATTAATGCATACATATATACATACATATGTACATACATATGTACATACCTATATAAAAAGGGGTCTACATGCGAAAAGTTATTGAGAAAACAAATGAAGTTAAAACAAGTAAGAAAATTATAGTCGGTCTAGACCGACTATACGATACCCTATACCATGCGTTTAGAGGCCCTATCTCTTAGGCCAAACTAACTGGACATAGAAAATAAGATCAACCAAATTTGAGTGGGATTTTTATTAATTTTTTTGGCTTCAGATATGAAAAAGTTCATATCGGATGCTATATCTATATGGGCACTAGGCCTAAAATTGGACCGATCCTGATCATGTTTGGTAAAGTCTCTTGTATTTTGCAAAAATATATACAAACAAAATTTTAAAAGAATCAGTGCAATATTTATACCCTATACCACTATGTGGTTTGGGTATAATGACTTTGTGCTGCTGTTTGTAACAACCAAAAATATTTGACCTACACCCATCTTTAATTATACCGATCGAATCAGAATCACTACCTGATTCGATTTAACGATGTCCGTCCGTCCGTCCGTCCGTCCGTCCGTCTGTGTGTCCATGTAAAGCTTGTAATCAAACTGCAGGGCGCAAATATGAATATATTTTGATGAAATTTTTATTTAACCTTTTATCGGCCATGGGATGAACGCTTTTGAAATTGGTGAGAATCGGTCCATGTTCAGACCTAGCACCCATACAAATGACCTCTATGAAATCAACATATATTTTCATAAGATCCAAATATACATACAAATCTTAGTCAAATTGGGTTTATATGTATATATTACTTCCATTAATCGGTAGTCCAAAAATGATCCCTATAGGAAAATTCTTAGTCATAGGCCCCATATAGAGCTGCTTCCCGATCTTCACTTAAATCTTTCAAAAAACAAAAATATTGCACAGATTTTTCTGAAATTTGGTTTGTTTATATCTCTTCAAAGTATAAGTGACTTTACCAAATATGGTCAGGATCGGTCCATTTTTGGGCCTAGTCCCCATATAGATATAGCATCCGATATGAACTTTTTCATATCTGCAGCCAAAAAAATTAATAAAAATGCCACTCAAATTTGGTTTATGCTTATTTGCTATATCCAATTAGTTGGACCGAAGAGATAGGGTCTCTAAACCATGGTATAGGGTATCGTATAGTCGGGCTAGACCGAATATAATTTTCTTACTTCTTTTGTTTTATGATAGATTTAAGTACAGGTCGGGAAGCAGCTCTACATGGGGCCTATGAGTAAGGGTTGTCCCATAGGGATAATTTTTGGACTACTCATTAATGGATGTAATAAACGCATACAAACCCAATTTGAGTAAGATCTATATGATAATTTGGATCTTATGGCAATTTATGTCGATTTCATAGGGGTCAATTGTATGGGGGCGAGGTCTCAACATGGACCGATTTTCACCAATTTCAATAGCGTTCATCCTATGGCCGATATACAAAATTTCATCAAAATATACTCATATTTGCGACCTGCAGTTTGATTACAAAGTTTACATGGACACACAGACGGACGGACGGACACACTGACGGACATCGTTAAATCGAATCAGATAGTGGTTCTGATTCGATCGGTATAATAAAAGATCAAATATATTTGGTAGTTACAAACAGCAGCACAAACTCATTATACCCAAACCACATAGTGAAATAGGGTATAAAAACTCTGCTTCAGCTTCGCGTTAGTTATTCCCTTTTATGTGCGTTGCCTGATGTGAAACTATAGAAATGTATCAAGAAAGACGACGACACAGAAAAATACAAAAACTGCTCAGGAATGTTTTTCTGGCATATAATAATGATTTTTTGTGTCTTTAAAATGTTTTTTTTTATCTTTTATCTTTTAAATATTTTTCTCTCCTATTTCTTAAATTTTATGACTTTCTGGTTTTCATCATGTCAAAGGGCATCCCAGACTCTATACGAATCGTCAAAAAAGTGGAAAATGATATTTTGACACCAAAGCCTCTTTTTCATGCACCAGGTAATATTTGAAATACAAAATGTGATGTTACATTATACCAATAATCCATTGAACTCTCCGATTATCACTGCAATTCATCTGTATGTAACGAAAGGTACTTTTTTAAGAAAATGTGTGGTTTTTTAAAAAGCGACTTTCTTTCAAAAATTTTATTTTTTAAGAAAATAAATTTTTTAAAGAAAAGACACTTTTTTAAAAAAATATTTTTTCTAAGAAAGACACTTTTTAAGAAATTGTACGTTTTGAGAAAGATACTTTTTTTAAAAATATCCTTTTTAAGAAAAGGGGTTTTTAAAAACATACATTTAAAAAAAAGGAACTTTTTTAAGAAACTATACTTTTTTTAATAAAAGGTACTTTTTTTAGAAAAGGTAAATTTTTAAGTAAATGTACTTTTTAAAAAAAGGTATTTGTTAAAGAAAATTTGTTTTTTTTACGTCGTTTTTAAGAAAAGGTAAAAGGGGCAATTTGTCAAGAAAAAGTGCTTTTTTAAGAAAAGGAAATTTCTTAATAGTGCTTTTACATTTGAGGAAAATCTAGTAGATTTTAGTTGAAATCTATTTCAAAATCTATACCGTTTACATCAATCTTTTTTGACATTTTGTGAGATTTTGCTTCCACAACAATAAACAGCTGATTAAAATAAAACATATAAATTAGAAATACCAAAAATAAACAAAACAATAGGAAAATGGAAATATGGAAAGTTCTAAAAAGGAACAGATTTTATAATTATATTATTATTATATTATTGTTATATTATATATTTATTATATTTTGTTAAACTTTTTAAGAAAAAATATTTTTGATGAACAATGCTTCATTAAAAAGAGGTTCCTTTTAAAAAAAAATACTTTTTTAAGAAAATTTTCTTTTGTGAGATCAATTAAATTTTTGGAAAATGTACTTTTTATCTGAATGTCTCTGGTCCTATATACAAAAGCATTAAATTCATATTTCTAAATTATTATACTTAATGGTAAAAATATATTATTTCAGCCAAAAAATCCCTATGTATGCGTGATCGCATCTTCGTACCAAACTTCGTATTACTAAATTCATCTCTTTGGAACATATAAAATGTACCATGCTTACTCTTTTTGTCCGCTTTCACGTGTAAAAGAGGATGAAGTTAATAGAGGATGTTTGCTGTCCAGGATAATGGTAAAATGAAAAACTTCTTTTTCTTATTTTTGTTTTTTGTCCGTCGGAGGACTGCTTTTTATTTATTTTTAAAATATAGATTTTTAGTTGAGCTCAGATGTGAGCATGATATCATCTAATTTGATACTCTGATTAAAACTAAAAATAATTACTTCTTATATACTAAATCAGTCTCTTAAAATTACTAAGTGCCAAAGCAGCATTCTGAGCGACATTGATAATCCACACATACGTATGTGGAACACTTGCACCATGTGTCTCTTGGGTGGTCAATAATCTTGAACACACAAATACGTCAAGTGCGACAATATCAAATACACAAAACATAGATTTCCGTATTTGCTTTGTGTTGCCGTCACTTAAACGATCGGAACTTGAAACTCTTTTATTTATTGTTATTTTGGGTTCATTTATTATATGTGTGTTATGCCACACACAATGTTTATATCAATGTCATGTTCAACACGTGCACTATCAATTTCAATGTTTATGGTCAACACATGTATGTCAAGTAGTTCTAAGTTAAACAGTTCTTATTAGCAAAGCGAAATGCTCTATGCTCAGCATTCATGCACTACGTGAATGCCCTATAGTATGCATACACTACACACGCCAGAAGTGGTCGCAGTTCAGAAAAATACCTTTCTCAGTTAAAATTTTCAAACAAAATTTGATATTCCCATACCCATTTCTTTAGTACACTCATTTTAATCTCGTAATATTCGAATTTCCAAAATCCCCTTGTTATTGGATCTCTAGCTGGATTGAATGAATGTATTGATTGCATGGGCTGATACAAAGACGGATGGAAGGAAATCAAAAATCAATCAAAACGGATGAAAACAAAAATCAAGGTAGAAAATACGATACCCTACACCATGCGTTTATAGAGGGGGTCTCAGGTGTAACTAATTGGATATAGAAAATAACATGGGGGCTAGGTCAACAAATGGACCGATCCTGGCCATATTTGATAAAGTCACTCATTTTTTGCAAAAACATATATAAGCCAAATGATAATGATATAACTGAAGAACGGATTAATTTTTGGACTACTGATTAATGGGTGTAATAAATACCAAAAAAATACATTTTACTAAAATCTATATGATAATTTCGGTTTTATGACAATGTGGACTAGGTCTGAACATGTACCGATTCCAACCAATTTCAATAGCATTCGTTCTATGACTGATAAAAGCTTATATACCAGATTTCATCAAAATATATTCATATTTGTGACCTGCAGTTTGATTACAAGATTTACATGGACACACAAGCGGACGGACGGACATCGCTAAATCGACTCAGAAAATGATTCTGACTTAGATTCTGATTTTGACTCGATCGGTATAGTAAAAGGTCAAAAATTTTTGGTAGTTACAAACATAAGTACAAACTCATTCATTATACTCTGACCATAGTGGTATAGGGTATAAAAATTCCAATCGTCAATTTTTGTGGATTTTAAAAATAAATTCATTTCATACAAGATATTAAGAAAAACTTTAGTTTATCGATAAGAAATAAATAAACAAGAGAGAATAATGTTAACTTTTCTCTTTAACAACAAATGTTTACATCAGAGCTTTCAAAAAAGAAATTAAAAATTACACACGGGTTCACTTAAAATTACACATAATCATCCAAATTACAAAAATGAAATTTAAATTTCATTCAAAATATTTTAAATTTTGATAATGCCATAATAGAGAATTAGAGAGTTTTCTAAAATGCTTTTAAGAGATGAAAATCTCAGTATATTTTAAAACAAACTGCTGAAATTTTAAAGCACAATTTAAACTCACATGCAGACTTTTAGAATCCCTTAACAGTGCCATTTTGAACATTAATTCACGTACATAGACATAGAAAATAAGCATTGACAAAAATAAATTAACATTTTTATGAATTTGTTGCTTGCAGATATGAAAAATTTAATGTCAGATGCTATTTTTATATGGTGATAAATGTCATCACCGGACGAATGAAAATTGTTAAACCAATTCAGAAAATGAGTTGGTACAATAAATGCTGGGTCGAGGACAAGTATTTTTGGTAATTACAAGTACTACTTTCTTACTATATACTTAGTAACGCTCATCACTAACTGATTCTGTAATGCTGAAGGATTAAAATTAATTTGGATCTAGGAACTTGAAAATTGGAAAGACGGTAGGAGTATCTACCGTTTTAAAGAACCACTAAGAAGAGCATTATGTATATTCGAGAAAAGCACATTTACTAAAAGAGTACATTTTTTGCATTTGTTTAAAAACTAAATTTTCTTTACAAATTAGGTTTTATTGAAAAATACCATTTCTACGAAAAGTTCCTTTTTATTAAAAAAGTATCTTTTTACAAAAACATAAAAACTATTCTTTTTTAAAAAAAGTACGTTTTCTTAAAAAAGTTCCTTTAAAACCAGTACCCTTACTAAAAAATCTTACTTTTTGTGCATTTTCTTCAAAAGTACCTACTTAAAAAAAATAATTTAAAATTTTTTTTTCAAAAAATACATTTTTTTGAAAAACTAAACTTTTTTTAAAAGTCTTTTTGTTAAAAAAGTACATTTTCCTATAAAAGTACTTTTTCTTATAAAAGTACATTTTCCTATAAAAGTAATTTTTCCTAAAAAATAACTTTTCTTACAAAATTACCGTTTTCCCAAAAAGTAAATTTTCTTTAAAAAGTAAATTTTTCTTTAAAAAGTAAATTTTTCTTTTAAAACTACATTTTCTTTAAAAGTTGCCTTTTCTTAAAAATAGCTTTCCTTAAAAAGTATTTTTTCTTAAAAAAGTACCTACTTTTAAAAAATTAACTTTTCTTATAATTAAAAAAAAAATTTTCTTTATAAAGTCGCTTTTCTTCTGAAGGTACCTTTTCTCAAATAAATACCATGTACTTAAAAAAGTATCAGTTCTTAAAAAAGTAAATTTTCTGAGAAAAGTACTTTTCCTTACAAAATTACATTTTCAAATAAAAGTCTCTTTTAATAAATAAGTTTTTTTTAAGTACGTTTAAAACAGTACCTATTCTTTAAAAGGTACATGATCTTAAAGAAGTACATTTTCTTAAAAAACAAATTTAAAATAAGAATACATTTTGTTGAAATCTACCTATTAAAAACTGCATTTTATAGAAATCTACAATTTCTTTAAAAAGTATATATTCTTAAAAAAGTAGCTTTTCTTAAAATGTACCATTTCTTAAAAATGTATATTTGATGGAAATGTACTTTTTTGAACAAGTTCCTTATCTTAAAAAATTATGTATGTATATATTCTAAAGAATTACAAATAATGTGAGCAAATCCATAGTAGCAACACTGTACTTATTTAAGTAGAGATTTATTAAATTTGTTGAGAGAAAATATTTTCTCTGACTAGCTCTTCGACGTCACTGTCGATAAACTTAAATCTTTGGATAAAATATTGCAAGCATGTACATTTGAAATAAAAGTAATTATAGTGGTTGACAAAAAATAATAAAAAAAACATATGCTAAAATGACAGATGAAAAATTTTAATATGAAAAAATGTATTAAAGACAAGGTTGTATATTGAAAACATAAGAACAATCTATTAAAATGTTGATGACAACAACAAATTACTAGAGCTCATAAATATTTTATGTTAAGCAGTACTTTTAATAAATCATATCTTGCCATACAGCGTAAACCATAGATTGTCAACATTGATCGTCGTTATCAAAGTTGAGAAATGTTTAAAAATGCTGCATTATTTTCATATATAAAAAGTACTTGTTGAAATTATAGTTAGCTAAGGCCGACCATAAAATAACCTACACAATGAGTTTCAGGAGAGGGTCTCAAATTCTGAAGTGGTCAGCTGCATGAGTGAATGAAGCTCTTATGCATTAAAAAAACTTAAGTGACATTTGACATCTTATTGGATGTGTGTATTATAAGAGGTCTAGGACTATATTTAAGCTCCAGAAATTTTTAGCAAAATATGTATTATTTTCAACGATACTTGTGAGATTTCATTGTACGGGTGATATGACTTAAAATAGTTCTGCATTGTTTATAGCAAGATATATGTATATGGTGCGTTTCATGTCAAGTGATAAAACTTTTAAAACCGATGTCTACCGATCGGGATGAAATTTGTACCAAGGTCAGTCCAATTGGATAGTAGCTTAGACACAATCAACAAGATTGGTCCAGAACTCTCTGAGTTAGGTGTTTTTTCTCAACCATGTAACTTCTTACCTATTGTTCTTAGCAAAATTTGTCCCAAATGGTTTAGATAGCTATTTTTTCAGTTTTCGGAAAAAAAAAATTAAAAAAAATTAAAAAAATTTTTTGACTTTTTTTTTCAAAATCAAAATTTTTGACTTTTTGCAAAAAAGGAATTTTTTTTTTCACTCAAAAGAAAGCTTAGATTTTTTCCATTAAGAGCTTTTTGGTCGCTTAGTGGGATGCGAGTGGGATATCATCAAAAAAAATGTTTTTTAACTCAAGACAACTGTTTTTAGCATATGCACTATTTGGAAGTTCCTATTAGTGTGTAAGTGTTTCCAAAACCTTAAAAATAAAGCATACACTGAGAAACTAGACAAATTAACTTTTCCGACGGTATGTAACATACCTATCTAAAATTTCATACATTCGATACTGTAATACCCGCAATATGTTAACCTCAGGAAAAAAATCACTTTTTTTCTATAGAAATGTTGAAAAATATTTTTTTTATATGTAATAATAATTAAATTAATATATAATAATAATAAAAAAAAATAAAAAAAAATAGAGAATTTAATAAAATTTTATCGTAATCACATTAGGTCCATTTATAAAATAACTATTTTTTTAATCAATTTATTATAGTTGATGAAGTATTTAAGTTTTGTACATTTTTAAATACCCAGTCTTTCATCAAGCTTATTAATCCCCTTTATTTGCTGCTTTTTTGCCAATCTTTTCTTGGCGTTACTAGGTTAAGCTGTTGCTTAAACTGATGTTGAAGAAAATCAACTTAAAGTGCTTAACAGATGACTCGCCAGAAGATTTACACGAATACCACGATTGCCTTAAATTGACTATGTGTCCTAATGCAACAACTTCTTGCCACTTAAGTGAAGTTCAAATTGCACGGAAACCACATTCATCAAAGAGAATTTAATCAACTCTTTAGATCGCGATTCATGCTATATATATATGGGGACTAGGTCGAAAAATGGACCCATCCTAACCATACTTACAGTGTTAAAAAATATATACAAACCAAATTTGAGAAAAATCTCTGCAATATTTTTATTTTTTAATAGATTTAAGTGAAGATCGGGAAGCAGCTCTATATGGGGCCTATTGTCCTAGAGGCATTATTTTTGGACTACTAATTAATGGTTATAATAAACACATACAAACCCAATTTAACTGAGATCTATATGATAATTTGGATCTTATGGCAATTCATGTCGATTTCATAGGGGTCATTTGTATGGAGACTAGGTCTGAACATGGACCGAATTTCGTCAATTTCAACAGGTTTCATCCTATGGCCGATAAAAGTTTATATAACAAAATTCACCGAAATATATTCATATTTGCGATCTGTAGTTTGATTAAAAGGTTTACATGGGCACACAGACGGACGGACAGACATCGCTAAATCGACTCAGAAAGTGATTCTGAGACGATTGGTATAATAAAAGATGGGTCTAGGTCAAATATTTTTGGCAGTTACAAACAGCAGCCCAAATCACATAGTGGTATAGGGTATAAAAATTGTTATGTTATAAATGGATCTAATAAATTATTTATTTTTTTATTTTTATTATTATTATTATATATTAATTTAATTATTATTAGAAATAAATAAAAAAATTATTTTTCATCATTTCTATAGAATATATGGATACACTTACACACTAATAGAGAAAAATTCAAATTAGTGCACATGCTAAAAATTGAAAAACCGTTGCCTTGAGTTACAAAACATTTTTTTTTTATAGATATCGCACTCGCATCCCACTAAGAGCTCTTAAAGGAAAAACCTAAGCTTTCTTCTGAGCCAAAAAAAAAAAATTCCTTTTTTAAAAAAAAAAGGCAAAAAAATTTTCGATTTAAAAAAAAACAAAAAATTGTTTTTATTTTTTTAATTTTTTTTTTCAGAAAGACTGAAGAAATAGCTATCTAAACTATTTGGGACAAGTTTTGCTAAGAACAATAGGTAAAAAGTTACATGGATGAGAAAAAACACCTAACTCAGAGAGTTCTGGACCAATCTTGTTGATGGTGTCTAAGCTACTAAATTTCATCCCGATCGGAAAACATCAGTTTTAAAAGTTGGATAACTTGACATGAAACGCCCCATATGTTTCTCTGGACTTGGAGTAATTTAAGTCCATTCAAAAGGAGTAATGAATGCACCGATTTGCATCAAATTCAATAGCAATCATTCTAAAGCCGTCCAAAACTTATATATACTATGAAGGAATTTTAAATAGTACGTATTTAAAATAGTAACAAACTTTAGCGCAATCCCACAGAGTGTAGTAGAGTATAGGAATCGTTTAATAAAAACAATTTTGCAGATATAACAAGGTGATAGACCGGTGCCTATTTGTACAGATTTTCTTTTTCTTTTTGTAACTAAAATTTAAAAATCATTTTATTTATAACTAAAAGAAAATTTTGTCTTTAGTTTAGTTTTTTCATTATATCAGTAATTTGGTATTCCTTTGATATTAGTTTTATATTATTGCTATGATGAGCATTTTCTTATTGAAAGTTAGAAACATCGGTCTTTGGATCAAAAGTTAAGAGAGACAATGGTAGGCATCCTCTAAAATGTTGCGACAAAATAGTACATTATGCATATTGTACCAACAGACAAAAAATAATAATAAATAAATAACAAGTAAGAAAATTATAGTCGGTCTAGACCGACTATACGATACCCTACACCATGCGTTTAGAGACCCTATCTCTCAGGCCCAACTAACTGGATATAGAAAATAAGCATAAACCAAATTTGAGTGGGATTTTTATTAATTTTTTCGAATGCAGATATGAAAAAGTTCATGTCGGATGCTATATCTATATGGGGCCCAAAAATGGACCGATCCTGACCATGTTTGGTAAAGTCTCTTGTATTTTGCAAAAATATATACAAACAAAATTTGAGAAGAATGAGTGCAATATTTTTGTTTTTTGATAGATTTAAGTGAAGATCGGGAAGCAGCTCTATATGGGGCCTATGACTAACAGTTGGCCAATAGGGATCATTTTTGGACTACTGATTAATGGATGTAATATATATACATACAAACCCAATTTGACTAAGATTTGTATGATAATTTGGATCATATGGCAACTTATGTTGATTTCATAGGGGTCATTTGTATGGGGGCTAGGTCTGAACATGGACCGATTCTCACCAATTTCAATAGCGTTCATCCCATGGCCGATAAAAGATTAAATACTAAATTTCATAAAAATATTTTCATATTTGCGACCTGCAGTTTGAACTTTACATGGACACACAGACGGACGGACGGACGGACATCGTCAAATCGAATCAGATAGTGATTCTGATTCGATCGGTATAATTAAAGATGGGTGTAGGTCAAATTTTTTTGGTTGTTACAAACAGCAGCACAAAGTCATTATACCCAAACCACATAGTGGTATAGGGTATAAAAACAAATTTCTACTACCGAAATATTTTCATGTAAAATTCTGTACTCCTTAATTTTACCCTATACTACTACGGTATAATGACTTTGTGCTGATGTTTGTTACTACCAAAAATATTTGACCCGGGCCCATCTTTTATTATACCGATCGACTCAGAATCATTTCTGAGGGATGAACACTATTTAAATTGGTGAAAATCGGTTTATGTTCAGACTTAGTCCCCATACAAATTACTCCTATAAGACCGACTTAATTTCCACAATATCCAAATTGTCTATATTTATAAGTAGTCCCAAAATAAACTCTATAGGACAATTCTTAGTCATAGCTCCCATATAAAGTTTATTTCCGATCATCACTTAAATCTACCAAAAAAAAAACAAAAAATTTTATTTTTCCATGTTTTTGCTAAAAAATAAGTGACCTTAGCAAATATGGTCAGGATTGGTCCATTTTTCGACCTAGCCCCATATAAATATAGCATGCGATATGAAATTTTTCATATGCTTATTGTTAAGGAATTTGAGCTCACATTTTCAAATTCATGGAAATAATATCTTACAAAAACATTTCAGTATTTTTTTTATTCCGAAATATTCTGATGTGAAGTATTTTTAATCTTTTGATATTAACAATACACAATTAATTAATGCTAAATATTTTCGAATTTTTTAACACTATTTCAAAATCTCCAATTTTGCTTTTTTCAAAAACTTTGTTACATGAATTAAAGAAATCAATGATATGACTTTCATATTATATAAAAGATGAAAACTGTTGAATAATGTTGTTATCTTTCCTTTGGGTTGGCAAGTGCACCGTTTTCATTTTATCACAAATTAATTACCCCACTAATGTTTACCACAAATTATAATTTATTAATCACTTAATTGTAACGCAACTACTAAATCAATATTTATGGTCAATAACTATATTTTGTTCTCTTCGATACGCTATTGCATTTCACCATTCACAAATTTTATTTTTTTACACACAGTGAGTCACAGAGAAAATGGCCACCTTGAACAATTATTATTTCCCCATATACAACAACGAGCTAAAATCAGCAAAAATAGCATAGATTTTTCCCAAATTTGGTTTGTAAATGTTTTGAACAATATAAGTAACTTTACGAAATATGGTCATGATCAGACCATTTGTTGACCGACTTATATATAAAAAATACATATCTTTACAAAAGTAGCTTTTGTTAAAAATGTACCTTTTGTTAAAAAAGTGTTTTTTGTTAAAAAGTACATTTTCTTAAAATTGAACTTTTCCTAAAACACAGCTTTTCTTACAAAGGTACATTTTCTTAAAAATTGGCATATCTCAAAAAAAGTCATTTTTTTAGGAACGTAACTTCTTTTTTTAAATGAAATTTCATGAAAAGACATTTTCTTAAATAGTATTTTTTTAAGAAAAAGGGAGTCACAGTGAAAATGACCCAACTTAAAAATATACACTTTCGCCCACATAAAACTACTAGCTAAAGTCACAATAAAAATTTTATAGATATTACTCAAATTTAGTTTAAAATTTTTTTTTGAAAAATACAGACAACTTTACGAAATATGGCCATTATCAGTGCATTTTGCGGCCGATTACTATAAAAAAATACAAATGTCAAAAAATTACCTGTTGTTAAAAATTCCTTTTTTTAAGTGTCTTTGATTTAAAAAGTAACTTTTGCCAAAAAGTACCATACTTCTCCTTAAAAATACCATTTCTCAAAAAAGCTATATATGTTGGAAAGAATCTTTGCTTAAAAAGCACATTTTCTTAAAAAAGAGTAGGTCGCACTACTTTGACTTAAAATATCGATCATAATTTGCAGCAGTTTGTTATTTAATTTGGAGGCTCCAGACAAATAGGTGAGGAATGATGTGCGAAAATTTTATATAAAAAATTAAAAAAAAAAATAGTGCAAAATGTTTACACGTAATAGAACATGTTCATGTATCAGCGAAGCATACACATTTTTGTTTGAGGGAATTTATATGAGGGCCTACGTGCTTTTTCTTCAATTCTCTTTCGAAAATGCTACGTAAATGGTGAGTGTTAAGTTGCAACTACTCTTTATTTTTTTGGCGTTTATTTTATCAATCATTTTCATTTCATTAGCAACAAATAAACAACTTAAGAACAAATTTGTGTTTTTTAATTATATGAAAAAATTATGGAAAATTTTAATTCTTTTGTCCACATTAAATTTTTTTTTTTTTAATTTTATTTGCATTAATAAAGTCGCTTTAAACGTATTTTTATACCCTATACCACTATGTGGTATGGGTATAATGACTTTGTGCAGCTGTTTGTAACTACCAAAAATATAAAATATTTGACCTAGATCCATCTTTTATTATACCGATCGAATCAGAATCACTTTTTGAGTCGATTTACCAATGTCCGTCCTTCCGTTCGTCCGTCTGTGTGTCAACTAATGTGGCCCTTAATAAAAAAAGTGTTCAAACTGTCGGTCTCACCTCCTAGAAATATGCGAATAGCGAAAAAACTGAGAAATACAAAGTTTTGGGCCAATCCAAAAACGTTTAGTCGTGGCGCAAAGCGATTAAAAATTTCAAGTGTGTTTATATGAGGAAAATATGACTTTTTCAGATTTTACGAAAATTTCGTTCTATAATTTAATTTTTCCGACAAGCTGTTACATAATTCGGGATCAGTATTAAATTATCCTTTCAAAAGGCTATAAAACTTCAAAATCGTATGAAACCTCGCCAAGAAATAGCAAATGCCCCAGACCACTTCTGTGCCAAAAAAACTAGGTCATGAAATTTGATGGCACTTTTTTCAACTTTGAGAAATTGATTAAAGCCATCATTCTTTTTTGGTCTCTATACTTATAAGTACTCAGATATGAAGTATTGTTTTATTACCACGTTGTTACCCTATTGCGCATTGAGGCCGAAAATTGAAAATTTTTTGATAAAATTTTTAAAACTCCTTTTTCAAGTTAGAAAACAAAATTTAAAAAAATGAATCGATCACTTTAAGATTTTATTAAATACATGTTGCACATTAACTGTGTGCATTTTTAAGTAAATTCTTTTGCCAGAACTTTTTTGACAATGATTTTATTTTCGCGGATTTCGAGAAAAATTGGATTTTTGTGAAATATTCTGTAAATGTACTCTTTCTAAATACTTTGTATCAAAAATTCATCACTTTTCTACTTTTAAATATTATATTTTATCCTAATAGCCTAGGGTTTCGGAAAAAAATAATATGACTCCATTAACCCTTTTGGAATTGGGGTCACATATGACCCCAAACTAATAAAAGACAATTTATGCAAAAAATTCAAATATTTTGTAAGTGTTGTCCAATTTTTAGATGCGACACTTAGAATATAATAACCAAATATGTAGAAGTTTTGTTCCAAAAATTTTGGATAAATCCGAGAACGTTAACCCATTATTTGCCAAGGCCAGCTTTGGATTTTAAGATATTTTAAAATAAAAATGACCTAAAATAAGTTTTTCTATTAAACTCGTTGATACCACTATTTGGAATTTAAGAAAAATAATTCGGTTAATTTTTATTTATTTAACCCTTCAGTGCTCCTGAGATCAAAATTATCCATTGTGAAATATCTCTGGTGCAATTATCTGCTTATTGCTCGCGAGTATAAATTAAAACAACTTAAGTCATATGTCTAAAAAATAGGACGTTTTTTTGAAATTCACTTTGATTTAATTTTGTAATTTATTCCATTAAGAGTAGTATTAATTTAATATTACCTTTTATATATATTATTATATTTGAAATTTACTTTTATTTAATAAACTATTTAAAACTGGGAAATAAAATGGTAGAAGTTTAAAAACATGTAGGTGACATTGAAGATAATATAAAGCGACCGATTATAAAAAATCAAAAAATGTCAACCATTATAAGTAATGGCATCTTCACCGATTGACCTGAAAAAATTTTTTTTTGGCGTTTTTTTTATCAATATCCACCAAATTGGTGGTTAAGACAGCAATAAATTCAACTATTACTTTATTACATAAAGTAATTTTATAACAAAATTGGTTAAAAGTTGTTTTAATATATATTCGCGAGCAATAAGCAGATAATTGCACCAAAGATATATCACAATGTATTATGTTGATCCGTGGAGCACTGAATGGTTAAATAAATAAAAATTAACCGAATTATTTTTCTTAAATTCTAAATAGTGGTATCAACGAGTTTAATAGAAAAACTCGTTTTAGGTCATTTTTATTTTAAAATATCTTAAAATCCAAAGCTGGCCTTGGCAAATAATGGGTTAACGTTCTCGGATTTATCCCAAATTTTTGGGCGAATCTTCTACACATTTGGTTATTATATTTTAAGTGTCGCATCTAAAAATTGGACAGTACTTACAAAATATTTGAATTTTTTGAATAAATTGTCTTTTATTAGCTTGGGGTCATATGTGACCCCAATTCCAAAAGGGTTAAAGGAGTCATATTATTTTTTTCCGAAACCCTAGGCTATTAAGATAAAATATAACATTTAAAAGTAGAAAAGTGATGAATTTTTGATACAAAGTATTTAGAAAGAGTACATTTAAAGAATATTTCACAAAAATCCAAGTTTTCTCGAAATCCGCAAAAAGAAAATCCTAGTCAAAAAAATTCTGATAGAGGGATTTACTTAAAAATTCACACAGTAAATCTGCAATATGTATTTAATAAAACCTTAAAGTAATATATTAATTTTTTTTAAATTTTGTTTAAGAAAATTTTTTCAAACTTGAAAAAGGAGTTTTAAAAATTTTATCAAAAAATTTCCAATTTTCGTGGTAACAACGTGGTAATAAAACAATACTTCATATCTGAGTACTTATAAGTATAGGGACCAAAAAATAATGATGGCTTTAATCAATTTCTGAAAGTTGAAAATAATGCCATCACATTTGCTATTTCTTGGCGAGGTTTCATACGATTTTGAAGTTTTATAGCCTTTTGAAAGGTTTTTCGCTATTCGCATATTTCTAGGGGGTGAGACCGACAGTTTGAACACTTTTTTTTCCCTCCATATAACGAAGGGCCACCCTAGTGTCCACGTAAACCTTGTAATCAAACTACAGGTCGCAAATATGAATATATTTTGATGAAATTGAATGAAATGGTATATAAGCTTTCATCGGCCATGGGATGAACGCTATTGAAATTGGTGAGAATCGGCCCATGTTCAGACCTAGTCCCCATACAAATGACCCCTACGAAATCGACATAAATTGCCATATGATCCAAATTGTCGTATAGATCCTAGACAAATTCGGTTTGTATGTATTTATTACATCCATTAATGAGTAGTCCAAAAACGAGCCCTATGGGACAACTCTTAGTTATAGGCCCCATATGGAGCTGCTTCCCGATCTTCACTTAAATCTATCAAAAAACAAAAATATTTCACTGATTCGTCTCAAATTTTGTTTGTATATATTTTTGCAAAATACAAGAGATTTTGCCAACCATGGTCAGGATCGGTCCATTTTTGGACCTAGTCACCATATAGACATAGCATCCGATATGAACTTTTTCATATCTGCAGCTAAAAAAATTAATAAATATGCCACTCAAATTTGGTTTATGCTTATTTTCTATATATCTAATTAGTTGGGCCTAAGAGATAGGGTATCTAAACGAATGGTATAGGGTATCGTATAGTCGGGCTAGACCGACTATAATTTTTTTTACTTGGTTTTATTAAATCGCTTGTCACTTTGTTGAGACTAGAATGATAATAAAACAATTTGTAAAGAAAATGAAAGAGTGTAGAAGGAAATGTCAAAAACATCTTTAAAAACAGAAAACGAGACTTTTTTCTACCCGGCTTGCTTTTTTACCCCGTTCGCCTACAAACACGAAACGCAAACCTTTTCACGCAGCTTGCAAAAACGCTGTGTAAATAGCCTCTTGCTAGTTGATTTTGTTGTTTTTGGACATGTGAACAAAAATGTGTTTATATTTACATTTATGTTTATTGTATTTGATTATTACTTTCAATTAAAAAAGCACGAAAATACTTAATTTTTTTTTGTTAATTATCTTATTGCTTTTAATCATCTTTGTAAAAAATCTAGCCAGTATAATTTGAAATCTAGCCTATTTTTGCTTCTAGTTTTAACAAACTTGGTTATAATATTGTGTTTTGAACGCCAGTGGAGGGTATTAAAGATTAGGTCGAATTTAACACTTTTGCTTGTTGATATACCTATTAAGTCTGCTAGATTATTTTTTTTCAAGTTGACACCTTAATTTATGGACCACTTCGATGTTCATATTCGTAACATGTACGGCCTAGTTTAATCTCTGTCACCTTATATTTTATTTGTGTAGACGAAGGAGCACACCCCCCTAGAGTAGAAAAACTAGTTCGGCTGTGAAATCGGTTGTACTGAGATGTTTCAAATGTAAGTATTTTATCACTTAACCGTGATAAATATTTTTCATCATCAATATTTCACTGAGAGCATTCACTATTGTTCACTTCAGTTTTATAAAGTTGCCTTAATTTAAATATCAACACTTCAATCTCACACTTGTTTAAGTTAAATTTGATTTAATAGTTGTTCTTGTTTTACTAAATTAACATAAGAAAGTAAATAGAAAAGAAATATCATATTTCGCAATATTGTAAATAAAGAGATCAGTGTTTATACATTGAGTATGAAATATTTTCTTTCTAATAATTACTCTTAATTTTGAGCATAGCAATAAAAAAGACATTATTTTTTATTAAACTACTACAAATTTATTGTACACATAATTAGAATATTGTTTAAATAAATTGCATATGGAAAATATCAATGATTCGTATAAACAATTTAGTATTAAGCGATCATTGAAAGCATTTACAACTACACGAGGTGGCAAAACGATACTAACAAATATTTTGCAATTAAATAATTAATAAATATGAAGATACAAGCGAACATATAACTTGAAATAAAAAAAATAAAATAAATTAAAATTGATATTTAAAATAAATAAACTTCCTTTAAAAAAATAAATATCGAATTATGACTACAACATCTGGAAAAATATAATAATATATTTTTAAGTCGAATATTTGAAAATAATAAAAAAAAATTATCAGATACAGAGCTACTACCAACTAGTTAGAGTGTTCAGATCTGTGATTGTGTCGAATCTTTCATATTTGTTGTAAAAAATTAAGAGAATAAAAAAAAAAACTTATTTGAAGATATTTTAAAAAATTTTAAAATTTTTCATCACATTATTTTATTTAATTGAATTTTTTTTTTTAACTCAAAAGTTATTTGCGGAAATTATTACCTCAAATAATTTTTTAGCTGAAATTTGCTTAACTGAAACTTTTTTCTCTCAAAAAAATGTTTAAAATTATTTTTTTATAGAAATTTTGGAGATGAAAATCAGTTTGTTTTTGAAGTGAAAATATATTTTACATATTTATTAGTTAAAATTTATTCATTATCCGAAAAATTTAAAAAAAAAATAGTTTTTTGAACAGTAAAAATATTTAAGATATTTTTTAGTTAAAAGTACCTTTTTTAAATAAAAAATATTTAAATTATTTTTTTAGTGAATTTTTTTTAGTTACTTTAAACACATTTTAGTTGAACTAATTTTTTTAAAAAGAAATCTGTTTAAAATTTTTTTTTGTGACATAAAATGTTGAGGGAGAAAAAGTATATTAATCTGAAAATTTGTTGGCGGTGAAAAATAAAATCGTTTTTGTTACAAAATTTTTAAGTGAAAAGGATTTAAAAAAAATTGTTTGGGACAAACATTTCGAGGAAAAATAAAATTATGAGTTGAAAAAGATTTTTTTTTGAGAAGATTACAAATTTAAAATAATTTTTTATTTAATTTTTGCACAAAAAAAAAAAAAAATAGTTACAATATATATGAAATATTATTCACAACAAAATAATATTTTATTCCCGAAAACAAAAACATTACAATTAATAAAAAATCTTTAACTAAAACGCATTAAAATTTTTAAATTTTATGTTTTGATTATTGTTTTGATTAAAAAAATAATTAAAATATTTTTTACCTCAAAATTATTTGTCATATAAGAATTCGCATTTCAGCACACTTTGGATCATTTTTTTTATATGAAATATGATGAAATACGAATTTTTATGAAAAAAAAAATTTTTTTTGAGGTGAAAAATATAATATTAATATTATTAAAACAAAAAATTAAAAAAAAAATTACTGCGTGATAAATAGTTTATTAATTTTGTTGTTGTCGAGAATAAAACATTTCGTTTTAGAAAATTTTTTTGAGTTGAAAAATATTTAAAATATTTTTTTGAAAAATTTTTTTAAGTGAAAAATGCAAATAAATTATTTTGACACAAATTTTTCGGAAATATATTTAAATCAAAAAATTTTTATGAGGTAGACAAATAAAATACTTTTAGTTAAAATTGTATATTCAAATAAGTTTGTTTTTGAAAAAAAAAGTTTTAGTTAAAGTTTTTAAATAAAATTGACAAATTCCTATCACTAAAATTTTGATACGAATTTTGTTTTGAGATTTATTAAATTGAAACTCTTAAATGAAAAAAATTGAGATGACATAAAATTAAAATAAATTTTGGGTGAAAATAAATGTTAGATGTGAACAAAGTATTTGTTGTGGAAATGTATTTAAATATTTTTAGTTGAAATTTAAAGAAATAAAATTGTTTTTGAGGCGATATCGCCGCATTCGATATCGAGTAAAATCAATCGAAATTCTATATTTTGAAGACGGACAAACGTCAGACATCGTTTCACTTTTACTCTTCACTAGGCATCATAATTCGTTAACTGTGACAGAGTAAAATTGATTTTAGAAAAAAAATAATTTCGATCGAAAAATTTCGATAAGGAATGCGACGATTGGACCCCTGAATATTTTTTTAAAACAACTTTCATGCTGACAAACAATTTAAAATAAATTCGAGTGAAAATTTCTTTTTGGTGTGATAGTTTTTCGAGTTAAAACAATTGTTTGTTTATTAAAAATTCTAGTTAAAAAAGAATTTGCGGTGAAAAAAGACAATGTTCTTTAAATAATCCTTTATTAACAACAAATACTGCTTGCAGATACAAAAGTTTGAACAGTTTTAAAAATAAAGAAAAGGAAAGAGCTTCGTTCGCTTTCGTCAAAATGTTTTTACATCCATTTGTTTTCCAAAAAAGATTGGAGTTAATATTCACAATATCCATTATAATATTATTTTTTGTTTTTCTCACATTTAAAAATGTGGCCAACAATGAACAACAATATATAACAGCTGAACTGCCGCTAAAGTATAAATTGAAATCAATACTCAAGTGTCGTGATCGTGCTTTACGATTGGAAACTTTACAATATGGTGAATATTGGCTGATTAAAAATTATATACGTGGCCGTTTGAGCATCAATATGGAATGTGCCGAATCCATCACTTATACCACCAATGGCGATTATACATTTGTAAAAAATCTTCCAACAGTTGTTGCCCGGTAAGAAAGACGGTGATAGAATTTCAAAAAGTTAAAAAAAAATTCAATATTTTTTCGTTACTAAAAATTAAATGGGTTAAAAAACAAATTTTTTAACTCAATTTTATTTAAAAAAATGTTTTAAATAATTTTTTTAAAAGTTTACCGCATAATTGCGATTATAAAAATTTTGTAAAAAAAATTAATTAATATTATTAAAGAACGATTTTTTCCCCTTAACATTTTATTACCCTCCATACCACTGTGCAATCCGTTTGTTACTCATCGAAATAAATTCCGGAGGTAAGGAGTGACGTACGCAAGTGTAAAGATACTCCATAAAAATTTCATATAAAAAACTAAAAATAATAAGAAATGTTTTTTATATGTACGTAGTAGAACATGTGCATATAGATATTAGGAGTACCAGCGATTGCGCGATGCATACCAGGTATGCGAAATGAGATTTTCAGTTCGGTATCAAAAAAATTTTTCAAGAGTACTTTTCTAACTTCAGAGTACTAAATAATTTTTTTTTCAATTTCAATTTTAAATTTATATATTCAATATCCTAGCAGAAGAATTCATTTACATTTTTTAATAAATACATAACGAATTTAAAAATTTATTAGCCCGTAAAGTTTACATATAAAAAAATATTTGTTTATAAATATAAAAAAAAAAAAAAAACCCTGACAATGTAAGATTAAGTACGTGTAATTAACTTAAGTAATGTTTTGAAAAATTTAAATTTTTTAAAGCAACGCGAAATTTTTACTCAAATCAAAAACAATTAAATACATATATATGGTTCGAGAATATATATTTAGACAAAATTCTAACAATATTGGCCATCTTCCTCAAACTGATTCAAATGTTCCAAAAAACTAAAAGATATTACTGGTGAAAATATTTCATTAGTTTATCAAAACGTTCGTGTTCTGAGAACTAAACTGTCACATTTATATATTGAAAGTTTCAACATCATATTATTGTATTATTGTATTTACTGAAACTTGGCTTAATCATACCTTTTTAAATACTGAAATATTTTGCAATAAATATAATATTTTTAGACGTGACCGTTGCAGTATGATGAATGGCAGTAGTGTTCTTATTTATTTATTTGGTTTCCTGCACAACAAGACTAAGAGTCTTATAATTAAAGTACGGGATCGGTATAATGTGATACAGTATTTAATGAAAATATAACATAGTTTATAATTTGTATAAAAATAAGATAACAAAAATTATTTTACATACACTTATTCAAAACAAAGCAAAGTTTAAACAATATTTAAATGGTATTAAAAAATTGAAAAACTTGTTTCCTAAAATGTCCTGCGTTGCTTAAGTATTGTAATGTTGGCGGTAGCAAGTTCCAAAGACGTATGCATTGTATATAGAACTGCCATTCAAAGACCAAACTTTTATGCCTTATTTGAATTACAGAATTATTTCTTCTTGAATTAGGAAAGGATATTCGATTAAAAAGATATGTAGGCTCATGTGTAAATATTATCTTATGCATCGGTATCAATGATCGTATCTTTAAGAGATCGCAAAAATTCACACCGTAAAGTTTTCGTGCTTACGGTGTTATGTGGGATGATCTTTCCAAATTGTAGACGTATCTTAATATAGAATAAAACGTAGTTGTTAATTTCCTAGAGCTAATAGAATCACAGCTAGCAAATAGTTCGCATCCGTACAACAAAGTTGGAATTAGATAGGTTTTTGCAAGTAGAACTCGTACATGGACTGGTGTACGATGTTGAGTTTTCCATAGTGATCGAAGCATTGAATACGTTTTCCCCGAAGCGACATTTATATGATCAGATCAGGTGAGAGTTTTATTGAAAATAATTCCAAGATTTTTGGTTTTTTGTGTAATTTCAATAATTTGACGGTTAAGCATAATAACTGGTATAGCAAGGAAAGGCACTGATCTTCGAGTAATAATGATGCATTTAGACTTTGAAGGATTGAGACATAGCCCATTTGCCAGAGCCCATAAGTGAATTCGATTAAGATGCACATTTAGGTTCGCAACACAGTTATTCAGTTCATCGAAACGACTACAAACATAAAGTTGCACACCATCAGCATACATATGAACTTTAAAATACGAAAGTTGCCTAGGCAAATCATTTATATATATAGTAAAATGAAGTGTCCTAGAATCGAACCTTTCGGGATGCCCTTTTTTACTGGAAGCACATTTGATATTTTATTATTGGCGTTAACGCATTGTTGTCTATTTTCTAAATAAGACAATATAAGACGAGTTGCGGAAGAAGAGAAACCAAAAACAAGTAAGAAAATTATAGTCGATCGAGACCGACTATATGATACCCTATACCATGCGTTTAGAGACCCTATCTCTTAAGCCCAACTAACTGGATATAGAAAATAAGCATAAACCAAATTTGAGTGGGATTTTTATTAATTTTTTTGGTTGCAAGTATGAAAAAGTTCATATCCGATATCTATATGGGGACTAGGCCCAAAAATGGAACGATCCTGACTATGTTTGGTAAAGTCTCTTGTATTTTGCTAAAATATATTCAATCAAAATTTGAGAAGAATCAGTGCAACATTTTTGTTTTTTGATAGATTTAAGTGAAGATCGGGAAGCAGCTCTATATGGGGCCTATGACTAAGAGTTGTCCCAGAAATCATTTTTAGACTACTCATTAATGGATGTAATAAACGCATACAAACCCAATTTGACTAAGATCTATATGACAATTTGGATCTTATGGCAATTTATGTCGATTTCATAGGGGTCATTTGTATGGGAGCTAGGTCTGAACATGGACCGATTCTCACCAATTTCAATAGCGTTCATCCTATGGCCAACGAAAGCTTACGTACCTAATTTCATCAAAATATATTCATATTTGCGACCTGCAGTTTGATTACAATGTTTACATGGACACACACACGGACGGACACACGGACGGACATCGTTAAATCGAATCAGTTAGTGTTTCTGATTCGATCGGTATAATTAAAGATGGGTCTAGGTCAAGTGCATATGTAGGTATGTACAAAACCGTACATCACATATGACAACTCTTACGAAAACTGAGAATAGTGGAAATTAGAAGTATAAATGCAAAAAATATTCAAAATTCAAAAATAACGATTGTTTGTTTGGACAGAGTTGTATCTTCTGAAATTAATACAAAGTAAAGCTGTATGGTACGAAAACTGAATCTAACCAGACTGCTCGTAGGCCTGACTTTAGGTGAGTGTGTTAAAGCGCTGACCAAAAAGTGCAAGTACGAGTGTATGTGAAGGTTCATGGTTCAAAACCTCACGGCCGCCCTAAGTAGAAAAAATTTTCATATAGAAACAATCTATTCAATTAAAACATAACAATTATCACAATGTTCAATAAATCGCTGATGAAGGCTGAAATGCCAGAAACCGGTCCGATTAGGAATACAGTGCAGTTATGAATTTTTGAAATATATGCTTTCTTCTTCTTTACCACGCACCATTTAAACAAAATTATAATTTGCAGTAATTGCAATATGTCTGAAAAATGACTAAATCTAAAAAACAAATATTTTTCGTAGTTACAAACAGCAGCACAAAGTCATTATACCCAAGCCACATAGTGGTATAGGGTATAATTATAGTCTGTCTAGACCGACTGTACGATACCCTATACCATGAGTTTAGAGACCCTATCTCTCAGGCCCAACTAACTGGATATAAAAAATAAGCATAAACTAAATTTGAGTGGGATTTTTATTAATTTTTTCGGCTGCAGACATGAAAAAGTTCATATCGGATGCTATATCTATAAGGGGCTAGGCCCAAAAATGGACCGATCCTGACCATGTTTGGTAAAGTCTCTTGTATTTTGCAAAAATATATACAAACAAAATTTGAGAAGAATTAGTGCAATATTTTTGTTTTTTGATAGATTTAAGTGAAGATCGGGAAGCAGCTCTATATGGGGCCTATGACTAAGGGTTATCCCATAGGGATAATTTTTGGCCTACTGATTAATGGATGTAATAAACACACACAAACCCAATTTGACTAAGATTTATATAATAATTTGGATCTTATGGCAATTTATGTCGATTTCATAGGGGTCATTTGTATGGGGGCTAGGTCTAAACATGGACCGATTCTCATTTCAACAGCGTTCATTCTATGGCCGATGAAAGCTTATATACCAAATTTCATCAAAATATATTCATATTTGCGACCTGCAGTTTGATTACAAGCTTTACATGGACACACAGACGGACAGACGGACGGACGGACATCGTTAAATCGAATCAGATAGTGATTCTGATTCGATCGGTATAATAAAAGATGAATCTATGTCAAATATTTTTGGTAGTTACAAACAGCAGCACAAAGTCATTATACCCAAACCACATAGTGGTATATGGTATAAAAATATTTGTTACTTGCTCATACATCCCTCCATCGTCTGCGCAGTCTTTATATGTTAGACATGGAGAAGCTATTAAATCTGTTCTACGTACTGCGAATCCGGATGACTCTGTCATTGTTTTTGGAGATTTCAATTTGCCTTCAATTTCTTGGAAGTTCTTACCTGAAGAAAAATAATTTGTTTCGACTAAATCAAATGATAAATGTGATGAGTTTTTTAATATTTATACCCTATACCACTATGTGGTTTGGGTATAATGATTTTGTGCTGCTGTTTGTAACTACCAAAAATATTTGACCTAGATCCAAGAGACTTTACCAAACATGATCAGGATCGGTCCATTTTTGGTCCTAGTCCCCATATAGATATAGCATCCGATATGAACTTTTTCATATCTGCAGCCAAAAAAATTAATAAAAATCGCACTCAAATTTGGTTTTTGCTTATTTTCTATGTCCAGTTAGTTGGGCCTAAGAGATAGGGTCTCTAAACGCATGGTTTAGGGTATCGTATAGTCGGTCTAGACCGACTATAATGTTCTTACTTGTTTTTTTCTTGTGAATTTCAATGGATTGATGTCGAATAAAATGTGTCAAACAACCACTACAAATTTAAAGTTTTCCATCTTCTTTATCCATGGAAAGCTCGTAGTCCATTTATCCCTGAAAGAAACTATATACGGCTTGTTTTGTTTACTTCTGCTAATTGTTTTTTTAGTTTGGTTGTTTACTTGTACAATACAATATTTATTTTAATCACTTTTTTTAAACTTCAATCACAAACAAAAGTTTTTAGCAACTTTTATTTTAATTTTGTGAAGTTCTTAAGTTATAAACGCAATGCTACAACTGAAATTTCTAAATCAGCATTTACGTTTTGTGTGGAAAATATGAGTAGCCCAACAGCCGTCATTGTGTCTAATAAATCTATGGATGGTAACACTTATCACTTAAATCTATCTTTAGACAATAAAAGACAAATTGTTAGGAAAAACTGATTTTTTTAAAGAAAATTTACATTTTTAAAGAAAAGGTTTTTTTTTTAGAAAAGTTGCTTTCTTAAAAAGGGTTATTTTTTACGTAAATGGTACTTTTTTAAGAAGGACACTTTTCAAGAAAAAGCACTTTTTAAGAAAAGATTTTCTTAATGAAAATTCACTTTCTTAGATAAGGTATTTTTTTTGAGAAGGTGCTTTTTATGGAAAGGAAAAAAGATACTTTTTAAGAAAAGGTATTTTTTAAGAAAAGGTATATTTTTAATGAAAAGTGCTAATATAAGCAAATATATTTTTTAACGGAAATTTTTTTTTTATGGTTTTTTAAAGAAAATTTGCTTTTTTTTTTTAAAAGAAATTGCTACTTTTTTAGAACAGATACTTTTTGAAGAAACCGTCGCTTTTATAATAAAATACTTTTGTTTAGAAAATGTTCTTTTTTACAAAAACATTCTTTTCGGAAATTTACTTCTGAAAAAATAATTTAAAACAAAGTAATTTTTAAAAGTGCTTGTTAATAAAAGCCATTTTTTCATAAAAATTTACTTGTTTAAGAAAAGGTAATTTTTTAAGAAAAATTTTTTTTTTAAAAAGTCTCTGGTGGAATTTACATGATCAAATTGATATTATATCAATAAATACCACTACAGCTGAAAAATTTTGTTTGCCTGATATTTTTGCGCTTGGTAGAATGTACATACGAAATTACATATTCCTAGATTCACTTGATGGGAAAAAAATATATGTTAGAAGTGAATAAAGTATTTTTGTAGAAATGTATTTAAATATTTTTAGTTGAAATTTAAAGAAATAAAATTGTTTTTGAGGCGATGTCGCCGCATTCGATATCGAGTAAAATCAATCGAAATTCTATATTTTGAAGACGGACAAACGTCAGACATCGTTTCACTTTTACTCTTCACTAGGGACCATAATTCGTTAACTGTGACAGAGTAAAATTGATTTTAGAAAAAAAAAATTTCGATCGAAAAATTTCGATAAGGAATGCAACGATTGGACCCCTGAATATTTTTTTTAAACAACTTTCATGTTGACAAACAATTTAAAACATATTCGAATGAAAATATGTTTTTGGAGTGATATTTTTATGAGTTAAAACAATTGTTTGGTTATTAAAAATTGTAGTTAAAAAAAAAATCCTTTATTAACAACAAATAATGCTTGCAGATGCAAAATTAATAACTTCTCAAGCAAAGAGTTTGAACAATTTTAAAAGTGATTCTTAAAGAAAGAGCTCCGTTCGCTTACATCAAAATGTTTTTACATCCATTTGTTTTCCAAAAAAAAGATTGAAGTTAATTTTCACAATATCCATTATAATATTATTTTTTGTTTTTCTCACATTTAAAAATGTGGCCAACAATGAACAACAATATATAACAGCTGAACTGCCGCTAAAATATAAATTAAAATCAATACTCAAGTGTCGTGATCGTGCTTTACGATTGGAAACTTTACAATATGGTGAATATTGGTTGATTAAAAATTATATATGTACGTGGCCGTTTGAGCATAAATATAGAATGTGCCGAATCCATCACTTATACCACCAATGGCGATTATACATTTGTAAAAAATCTATGTATAATATTAATGATCCTTATAAAACGAGAAATCGATCTGGCGATGTCTGCCTGTTTGTCGGTTGAAAACATTCTCCTTTCCGCAATAGCTTGAGTGGGTCGTACGCCTTAGGCTTAAAATATTCGCCATAACCTGCAGCATTTTGTTATTGATCTTGGAGCTTCTAGACCAATTAGGTGAGGAGTGACGAACACAAGTGTAAAGATACTCTGTGAAAATTTCATATTAAAATCTAAAAGCAGTCAAAAATGTTTATACGTAATAGAACATGTGTATATAGATATGTACCAGTATCAGCGATGCATACACATTTTTGTTTACTTGTTGATTTTGTTATTTTCTTTTGTACATGTAAACAACAAAAACCAAAACAAGTAAGAAAATTGGTCTGAGCAGTGCCGTTCCTGAGTTGCTGGCCGCTCAGGTGCAAAACAATATTGCCGCCCCTATTAATTAAATTTGTTAATTAGCATCGCTGATATGCGAATCACACGATGGAGTGATAATTTTCATGTAAAATTTAACCCTTATAGAATTGAATATAGAATATATGAAAACGTAATCAAACTAAGTGAAGAAAATTTTTTTAGTTATTTACGACACCATGCCATATTAAGACGAGAATTTTTGTTTATTTTCTTTTTTTTTAACAAAACTAAAATTTATAATTCAACAAAGTTTTTATTAAAACTCTTTCTTTCCTTATGCATACGAGTTTTGAATATATGGCACAATAAGTCTATGGACAAAGTTTTAGATCCATCGGATGAGGGGAAGTGGGGTTTTAATCCCTCCGTGACTGTGCGTGACTATGTCAAAGTAAATATTTTTTCACAGCATGTCTATAGACCAAGTTTTAGATCGATCGGATGAGGGGAAATGATATTTAGATCACTCCGTGACTGTGCGTGACCACGCGTGACTACCCCAAAATTAATCTGTAGTCACGACAAGACTATGGGCCAAGTTTCAGATCAATTGGATAAGGGGGAATGGGGTCCACCCATGGCAGACAGACAGACAGAGAGTATGAGTTAAAAGAAAGAGTTGAAAAACAAAAAAATTAACAAAACTGATTTAATATTTCATTTCAATAAACATAAAATAAATAACCTATTAGTTTCATAAAAACAAAGTAAGTGTAACTAACAAACAAAAACAGATTTCACCATTTACTTTTATTGCTTTTGTTGAAGCAAAATCATCAATTACTTGAGATAAGTTTAAATTCTCACAGATATCTTTTACTATCGATATTAAGACAAGATTGGTTAGCTTTTCTTGCGACATCGACGACCTTAGGTAATTTTTTATCAATTTTATTTTTTAACAACTGCTTTCTCCAGATGCTACAGTTACAGGATGTGTTAAAAAAATTCTTAACGCTATACAAAAATTTGGAAATGAAGATATTAACCCGTTTTGTATGATATAATTCAAATTCATTACAGGCTTTGCCACAGTAGGAAATATTTCCCAAAAACTTAATATTTCATTAAATAGTTCATATCCATTAAGGTCTTTTTCTATGGCATCTTTAATATTTATTTGTAGAAAAACTTCGAAATCCAATCAACATTTTTTTAAAGTATCTAAATCTGTTGAATGAAAGGAATACAAAAAACCATAGGTATTATTACATTGATCTAACAACGTAAATCTTTCCTCTATAGAATTATTCGCTCTATATATAAAGCGAAAATAAAAATTAATTTTAAAGTTTTGTTTAGGATCTTGTACAAACTCGTCACTTGATTCATATAAAAATTGACGAGGTCTTTTTCTTATGCGGGTCTGAGGAAATTCGTTTTCTACATCAATAACACGTGCATGGTTTGTAGCTTGACTTACATATGTATTCAATAGAACTGGCATCGTTTCTTTTCGCATTTAAAAATCTTTTTAAATTACCCAAAGCTTTACTACATTCATTAATGTCAATGTTAGAATTTTGTACAATTTTGCTAACTACATCAATTTTTGAAAGTATATCTTGCCAGATAATTAATGCACATAAAAACTTAATTGACTTTAATTTTCCAGATAATGAATTTGCCATATTCCTTGTGATTTTATCTCTGCTTTGGTCATCTCTTAAATTGATTAAACTTTCAGAAATTTCTTTAATATATTGCTGCAAGGGTCAATACGACTTGACCATCTTTAAGGTTTTGAAGTTAAATTTTTAATTTTAATTTTTAACATATTCCATCTACATATGTGGAGAGGCAGAAAAAAAATTAAATTATTCCTGAACAATATTAAAAATCCAACGGTTTCATTATTATACCCTCCACTCCAATAGCGTTCATCCCATGGCCGATATAAGATTGAATACCAAATTTCATCAGTTTGATTACAAGCTTTACATGGGCACACAGACGGACGGACATCGTTAAATCGAATCAGATAGTGATTCTGATTTGATCGGTATAATAAATGATGGGTCTAGGTCAAATATTTTTGGTAGTTACAAACAGCAGCACAAAGTCATTATACCCAAACCACATAGTGGTATAGGGTATAAAAATATATTAGGTACCCAACTATGACCACTTGTAATTAATTCTAATTCACTATAAATATTATGTGTTAATATAATATTATCAGTCATAGAAAAATGAAAAGGTCATGGCATACTTACAAATTTTTAATGGCAAAATTTTTAATAGTAAAATTTTGTCATGGATTTTAAAAGAAAAAAACATAAGTTAATTGGATAAAACACATTAAAAGTATTCATGTGTTTTCTATAAGAGCAGCAAAATCAAAACATGTACTTACAATTTTACATACACGTACTCCTTTATTGCGTTAATTAGTTATTACTTTGAACAAATCAAAATAAAGACCTGTATTCAGCTTGCTAAGGAATCAAAAACTTCATATAAAAAAACGCTTCAGAAATGCTTTTAAGCTTTTTAAAAGGTAGCATTGTGTTTACTACTTTTTTTTTGACGTAAATTAAGTTAGGCAACCCACAGGACAGGTAAGCATAAACAAAATGTAATAAGCTCAAAAAATTAGAAGTTCTTTTTCAGTTGCAAACATGGTTGTTTTCAATATCAATTTCACAATTCTTAATAATTGACTGAAAACAGCTGATTGCTACTGTTGCACTGAAAGGTACTTTTGTGCTCTTTTTTCATTAAGAAATATATGAAAATTTTCTGCTAAGATTTCTTACCAAGCTGCATACAGCTCTTAAGAGTTAAAAATTCCCTTGAATATCAATTAGAAATTTCTAAAGAAATATCGTACAGACACACATTCTTCCAAATTTTTATATGAATACTAAAGTCTGAAGAACAGAATTCAGTAATTTTTAATACATTAAAATCATAAAATTTTTATCAACTTGGATCTTCACAGTATTTCTGGTAAAACAAAATAACGTCTTGTTTGCTTCTACTTAATTCGACAGTTTTTTTTTAGTTTAGTACTCAAAAATAAAATCAAATTTTTTGTTAATTTTAATTTTCTTAAATAATAGTTGGTAGGCGGCCGCCCTTCGACTTCGCCGCCCACGTGCAAGGGCACCTTCTACACCCCCGCCAGGAACGGGCCTGGGTCTGAGGTCCAACTAATTGCTTGCAGAGCTCAAAAAAATCATCATCGGTTTTTATATTTATAAAATGGAAAATGGATTGATCCTGACCATATTTGGTATTCAATTATTTTTTTGCAGAAACATATACAAACCAAATTTGAGAAAAATTTGTGCAATGTTTTTGAAAATCGGAAAGCGGCTTTATATGGGGGACTACTGATTAATGAATGTAACAAACATATACAAACTCAACTTGACCGAGATCTGTATGATAACTTGGATCTTATGGCAATTTAAGTCGATCTTATAGGGGGGTCATTTGTAAGGGAACTAGGTCTAAAAATGCACTGATTTTAATCAATTTCAATAGCGTACGTATTATGATCGATATAAGCTAATATACCAAATTTAATCAAAATATATTGATATTTGTGACCTGTAGTTTGATTACAAATTTTATATGGACATACAGATGGACAGATGGACGGACAGACATCGCGAACTTGACTCGGAGTTGATTGGTTGAATGAAAGGTCGGTCTAGGTCAAATATTTTCGGTAGTTAAAAACGTCATCACAAACTCATTTTATCCTGTCCACATAGTGGTATAGAGTATAACAAGTAAGAGTGTTAAATTAGGCTGTGCCGAATCTTTGATACCCTCCACCTCGGTTTGAGTCTTGATAATAAATGTAAATGAGAAAGTAAACAATTTGTTAAACTTAATACCAAATTATTTCAGCAAATTCTTTGGGTTGGTTTTCGTCCTTTCTATTATTTCGGATTTATTTCGTTGTTTGCTTTTTGGTCATCGTGGTTGCTGATCGGTATGCATTTAGGTTATATACCTATATGCATGCGTTTCCGGTTATATGACATAACTTTTCTTTTAATTTAGTTTTTGCTAATTAAATAGCTCGCCCTAACCTCCATTGCAAAGGTAATGGTTGTGTAGGGTGGCTATATCCATTAAATCGTGCTAATTGGAGATGGCTGTATAGTTTCTTTTAACTGGCCAAATATTTTTTCATTGCGGACATGTAGGTCGGATGGAGTAACAAAATAATAACCAAAAAAAATACGCTCTCTCAACTTTTTTATTAAAATATTGCCATATTTGGAAAACATAGAGAATAAATTTATAATAATAAATATTCAAATTAGGGATGCCAAACGCAAAAAACCAAAGTCCCAAACATTTTAAATAAAATAATTTGTTCTCTTTATTTTCTGAAATACTTCAAATTTTCATCCAAAAAATTGTGAAAATTTATATATAAAAAATAACATTCTCATCAAATTGCGTTTATTTATGTAACAGTTTTTATGTTCGCAATTCTTAAATATCATTTGACGTTTTCTAAAATTCATTGAATTTAAATCAATGTTTTCTGTAGTCCGATTCTGTAAATTTCAACGATCCGACAATCGCAAAATATGTATAGAGACAGCTATTGTTGTTTGCACTACGGATTAAGTGATTCACAAAGTACATACATACATCTTTTCCTATTTATTTAAATTGTAAACGAGTGGCAGCTCTGTCAAAATAAGCGAAAAACACAAAGAATAGAAAAAAACAAATTACTTCGTGTTTGACAGGATGATTTTATGTTTATTTTTAATATCTTTATTTTTTAACTAATATTTCTGTGTATTTATTTGAAAATGAAATAATGAATTGAATATGCTATTTAATTTTTTTATTTATATAAAAAAGTTTTTTAATTAAAGCAAAATATTTTCACTATATTATGATTTTTATTTATGAATGACGACATTTCAACCTAAAAAGTTAAGTTTTTAACGATTGAATAAACAGCACAAAAATGGTTGTCGTTTAGATAACAACAGCGAATATCGTTTAAAAATTTTACTGATAATTTTGCTATTTTCTTTTTTAACGATTCGACTATCGTTAAAAGAAGTTACTGAATCGCGGTACTGAAAAGCTATTAATTTCTCCTGAATGTCAATATTTTTTTTAAATGTAAAAATTTTTTAAATGTAAACATAGGTATTTGGTGTTTTTTTTTTGGAATTTCAATTTGTGTTTAACGAATAGAATTTATATATTAAAGATGCAATTGATGTCTTCTAAATTTAAAATTATAATTTCCGACGTTTTGGTATGATTTTCTGAAATTCAATTAATTGTAATTTATAATTGGAAATTTTTAATTCCAGTTTTTAGAATTGATATTTTCTTAAATTTGAATTGAAAATTTAAAAAGTGCAATTTTGTATTTATGTGAATAATAATGCTTTAGTAATTATAAACAATTTTTTTAGATGTAATCGCAATCAGATATTTTGTAGGTAAAGCAGAATAATAATTCTATATAACTATGTAGAACTGTTTTGAAAGCAAAAAACTCATTGATGAACTCGGTAACTCTATTTTGTAAAGACAACAAAAAGTTAAGCTGCTATTACACGATGTGTTTTTTACATATGTACTGTCACTTTTCTTATCCATATGAAATTCCTCATGTCTGTCAAAATTGTCTTTTACATACGATTCATAATTTTTGCTATCACACGTGCATATGTATTTCCGTATGACATAACCTCTAAATATAAACAACAGCTGATTTAATTTGTGAATTTACAAAAATTTATTGTTAAAAAAAAGTTATATATTTTTTAATTGTTAATATTAAACAATTTATTTTTCTTTCAATATTAATCTTTATAATTTACTCTGTTTTTCTTTCGCCACAAGCAGTGTTGTATTTTCATATGTTTGTCATACAAAAATAGAACCTGCTCTAATTGAAAAATGTACATGTGACTTTCCTCATATATTGTACATAAACAATCTTTCATATGTATCACACGATGTGTACAACTTTTGTTGTGGGAAAATTTGACAGTACATATGTAAAAAACACATCATGTAATAGCACCTTTAATATGCCAAACTTATGTTCATATTTGTAAAAGAATAATGAAAATACGTATGAAATAAAAGACCAGCCCGTGTATACTCTTAACATTGTTCTGTATGATATCCAGTTGAAAATATTAACATTCATGTTAAAATAGAAATAACTATTGCAAAGCTAATTAGAACAAAAAAAAAAAAATTGTGGCGCCGTCTACTGTGTCATAGTCACGCTGAGCAAAATGAAGTGACACTCTGTTAATGTAAAAGAAATGTATTTTCCCCACAACAAAATATTGCAGAATTTTATGTAAATAAAATAATATACCGACTTATTTCTAACATGCAGTTGTTATGGAAATACATGTATATTATTTTTATTATTTAATATGTTTATATAAATTTATAAATAAATTTATACATAAAATTTTTTTTGCTATATTTACATTGTTTTTTTTTTTTATTAACAACTAGGTATTTTCGCATTATTTGCTTTAGATGTTGGTGAATTTTTACTCCCTTTATATTAACTCGTAGTGTTTGCTTGTCGAAAAAATAAATTTTGGATCGATTTTAACCAATTTTCCGTGAGCCATTCGATCTAAAATTGTGCAGGCAGGCTCGTAGTAATAACAGATAATAATGATCTAACAAATTTTTAGAGTGATGCCAAAACAATGGAAACTTTAAAATTTTTCTACCAGCGTTAATAAAAAAATGTACAAAGAGTTAGTTTTTATTATATTATTATCACAACGACCACAAAAACAACAAGTCCAGCTATGACAACAACACAACATTTAGAATAACAACAAGAACAATATAGAAACATCATATTTTTCATTTTTTTTTTTTACTTTTTCAGAGATTTCCCTGGACCTGTTCCACCAATTTTAATGATTTTTGAAATAGAAATCTTCCCATGAATGTGGTGAATTATTCTGACTAAAAATGATCAATGTAGCTTCACTATTCATAGAAAATTATATTTTTTCAAGACTTTTTTTAGTTCTTCATTCAAATCTCGGGCCCTAATCGACCGATTTGGACGATTTTAAATAGCAAACTTTTGAGGATGTTAATGAATCATTTTATATGACAACGAGCACCCTAGCTGCCCGATTGATACCTTCATCGTGATTTCCACAGACGGACAGACGGACATACGGACATCGCTATATCAGCTCCGGTTGTTATAAGGATCACAAATATATATATTTTATGGGGTCCAAAATTTTTTTTTCTAATTATTACAAACGGAATGACAAACTTATATATACCATCTGCACACTGGAGTGGAGGGTATAAAAACGTGTATGCATCGCTAATAAACAAACAAAGAAAAATGTAATTGGTTGTGTTTACATATACATATGTTGATCGCATTAATAATTGTTTTTAAAAATAGTTTATTTTTTACTGAACAGAAAAAACACTTTTTAATGTTTTTTTTTATGAAAATTCACTTATTTTAGACAAGGTATTGTTTTTGAAAAAGGACTTTTTATTGAAGGGAAATTTCTAAGAAAAGGCGTTTTTTAAGCAAAGATACTTTTTTAAGAAAAAGTACTTTTTAAGAAAAGGTATTTTTTTAGGTACGCCGACACTTACTCGAAAAAAATATTATCGAAAAACACTTACTCGAAAAAAATATTCTATAAAAACATTTACTCGAAAATTATTTCCTCGAAAAACATTTACTCGAAGAACATTTTCTCGAACATGTATAAAACTACATTTGTTCGAAAAGCATTTGCTCGAAAAACACTTTCTCGTAAAACAACTTGACAAAAACTTTTTTTTAATAACTTGTTTTTTTTAACTTAACAGAGTAGGTTTAATATTTTCGACGAATAAGTAGGCTATGTTTTCAACCAAAAACGTGAAATGTCAATCAACAAAAATATTTTTTACTTCAAAAATAATTTTTACTATTTCAATACATTAAAATTAAACTCATTTTGGTACGGATAAATATACAAAATTTAAAATAATATAAACTTGATAAAATAAAATAAAATTTCTACCCTTGTAGATGACCAGTATGGATAATTTAAAAACAACAAAAAATAAGCCTTGCTTTCTAGTAGATGGTTATGTATTTATTAAAAATAAATACCATGATGATGTTACGTACTGGGTATGCACGAATAATCGGGAAAAACAATGTAAAGCACGAATTAATACCAAAGGTGATGTTATAATAAAGAATGTTGGAGAGCATAATCATGCTGGCAATGCAGCAAATGTTGGTGTTAGAAAAACCCTTACTGAAATTAAAAAGAGAGCACTATCTACAAATATTAATACACAACATATTATTGCTGAATCTACTGTTGCCATTACTAATCCAGTAAGAGTCCATATGCCGTCTATTCCGTCCATGCAGCGCACAATTCACAGACACAGACAAGGAAATGATGTTATTCCGAAATCGTTAATTGATTTAATTATACAAGAAAAATTTAATGTTACTCTTCAGGGTGATCCATTTTTGCTGTACGATTCAGGGCCTACCGAAACTCGAATTTTGATATTCTCAACCAAACGAAATCTTTAATTTTTGGCGGAATCTGACATGTGGTTCGTTGATGGTACTTTTAAAATATTACCGTTAATTTTTAACCAACTTTTTACCATACATGGTGCAAAGGAAAAGCAATCTTTACCACAAGTGTATGTCTTATTACCGAACAAATTAACTGAATCAATACAAAAGGTCATTTGAACAGTTAAAATCGTTGAATGTTAAATAGTTTAAAACCATTGCTTCTAAACAAAAATTGTGCTTCTTTCATTTAGGCCAGAGTTTATATCGCAAAATATGTCAGGTGGGTTTAAAAGCTCAATATGACAGGAATGGAGTGTTCGCTCATAAAATTCGTATGATTTTATAAGTTGCATTTGTGCCGCTAGCCGATGTTATTAACGCTTTCCAATCTTTAACTAAAACCAATGTTATCCCAGAAGAATGTAGTGGATTATTTTGAGGATAATTATATCGGCAGATTTGATGTCCGGTCTAAAAATAAAACTGGTAGGCGCAATTCCAGGTATTCTCTTGAATCATGGAATGTTTATACTGCAACACTCAAAGATTCCGCTCGAACAAATAACTGCGTTGAAGGTTGGCATAATGGATTTTCCCGGTTAGTTGGTTGTGAACATCCGTCTGTTGATTTTTTTTTTTGAAAAACTTCAACTAGAACAATCGAAAAATTAAATAGTTCTCGAGCAATTCTGGCTGGAACTCCAATGCCTCCAAAACGCAAAAATATCGGTATTTAAATGAAAGAATCAGAAATGTTGCTGAGAAATATTCTATTACGGAAATCACCGATTATTTAACTGCAAATGCATACAATACTGTATTATAATTAACAAAAAAAAAAAAAAATAAAATATTTAATAAAAAAACATGAAAAAACTAAAAAACATTTAATTAATATTCAAATAACATTTAATTAATTTTCGAAAAACATTTGCTCGAACGCCATTTTCTGGTAAAATTAATAACCGAAAAAATTTGTGCAAATTTTTAAAGAATTTGCGCAAATTTAAAAAAAATATTTCGGTTATTAATTTTACCAGAAAATGGCGTTCGAGCAAATGTTTTCGACCAAATGTTTTTCGAGTAAATGTTTTTCGAGGAAATGTTTTTCGAGTAAATGTTTTCCGAGTAAATGTTTTTTGTGGAAATGTCATGGAATCATTTTTTTAAGAAAAGGTATATTTTTAAGGAAAATTGTTTATATAAGAAAATGTATTAACGGAAAATTATTTTTCATAAAAATTTACTTGTTTAAGAAAAGGTATTTAAAAAAAAACTTTTTTAAGAAAACGTCCTTTTTAAGAAAACATCGTTTCTAAGTCTCTGGTGGAATATACATGTTGAAATTGATATTTCGAGATTATTATATCAAGAAGATAAATATGGTACCACTACAGCCGAAACAATTTCGTATGCCTGATATTTGTGAACTTCATTGGATCTACATACGAAAACATATTTCTAGATTCACTTATTGGGAAGGCATAAATTTAAATATACTCCACTTATTAGCCTTTTTTATTCCATAAGCAGTCGCATCATAAACATTTCTTGCTAGCCAATGTTTGTTGCTTTGGTAGAATCTTCATACAAAATTTCTATACCTAGATTTGTTTGTTTAAATGTGCCTTCCCATTTTTGATAATTTTTATGCCCTTAACATTCGAATTTGCCGCAATACCTTCATAGGTCAAGTTAGCCACACGTTGTTAAAATGTATCCGTACCGTAAATGTAACGTTGGCATTTAGTGCAATTATAGAACGTAAAAAACGAACCAGCATGTTGCTGTGTTAAATTAACCAAACTTTATCAGCTGTTCACAAATGTCACGTACAAACGTAGCAAAAATCTATTTTCAACAGATTGGGACGTTCCGGTTACGTGACAGAAAAAACAGCTGACGCGTTTGGTTAAGGTTACGTGTGGCTAACTAGGCCTTTATTTATATCAGTTATATAGTATATAGTAAGATTCTATAACTTTTCATACTTTCTGTTTATGTCTGTTATATATTTTACATCTTACAAATCTACATTTCTTAAAAGATCTTTTAATAAACATCATGCTTTCTTCCATTTCTATATAGCTGGTTAGCTCCCGTTAGCTTTGCTATCTTTGCTCCTGGCTACGATTATAATGCCACGATGGATTCCATACAATATGCACGCAATTGTTTGCCAGAAAGTCAACTCATACGTGATTATGTCACTTTTCACGTTTACTTTCCAAATAATCATATGCCTTCGTATATAGCCATAAATGAGGAAGAAGCCATTAAATGGCCATACGATTGTCAATTGACCAAAGCACCCTATGAAAAAGTCAAGCGTTCAGACATGTATAAATTTCAACAAAATCTGACTTATCCCATAAATGTGGGACGCAATATAGCCAGAAAGGCATCCAATACATACTTCATATTTGCCTGTGACATAGAACTATATCCAAGTTTGGGATTGGTTGGACAATTTTTAGAAATGATTGTTAAAAATTCGTCTTTAGTTTTGGAAACAAATATACCCAAAGTCTTTCCTATGCCGGTTTTTGAAATAGAACCAAATGCAGTAATTCCAGATTCCAAGGAAGTTTTAAAGCTAATGTTAAACACGACAATGGCAATACCATTTCATTATAATTTTTGTAAAAGTTGTCATTTGGTACCGAAACAAAAGGAATGGATAGAGGCCACCAAAACCGAAGTTATGGAGATATTTTCAAGTACTAAACGTCTTGGGAAATTTTTCGCTTGGGAACCATTCTACATAAGCGACAACAAGGAGCCACTATTTGATGAACGTGTCACCTGGGAAGGTCAATCGAATAAACGTATACAAAACTATGCCATGTGTTTATTGGACTATGAATATTATGTTTTGCATCCAGCGTTTCTTGTACATGCACCGGGCATTAAACGATTTAATCCCAAACTAAATGAGACTAAAGAGAGACAGAAGTACGTCGCAGAAATGAACAAATTGATAGAAAACGATATTAAACCAGAGTATAAAATATTATACAATAATAATTCCAAGTGTAGAGTATAGTGATAATTTATTTTATTTTATAAAAAAAAAAAATAATTTAATTTTTTATTAATATATAAAATATTTGAATAATAATAATTGTTATTAACTATAATTTTTGCCATTTTCTGTTACTGTGTGTTAAAATCTTATGTTAATCAGTACAAAAATTAAACATAGTTTTAGGGATTGACTTGACTGACCAAAAAATGTATAAATTTTTTGATAAACCCTAAAGGTGTGTGATACTTTTAAAGCTCTTAAATTCAAACGTTAAAATAGCCATATTATAAGAAAAAGTACCAACTAACCAATTAGAGGCTTAGCAAATATAAAAGCCTCAAAAATTATAAAACATTGACAATATCCAGAAAGTATATTAAAACTGGAAAGTTATGTAAAGTTAACTTTACAGTAATTCAACCACATTATTCTATATCACTTTTATTAAATATTAACGGTCTAATTAAGATAACACTAGTTTCTAAAAGTTAAATATACTTTTAAGGCGACTTATCAATAAAAAAATTAATAATTTAAATAAAATGAATGTATGAAATAGAAAATAATTTTTATTTACTTAAGGTAAATAATCCAAAAAAAAAAAAAAAACATGAATACGAAAGCATTAACTATTTACATCATATAGTTAAATAATGTAAAAAAAAACAATTAAAAGTCCGATCTCAGGGGAGATGTCGCACCTGTACCTCTAAAGTGAGTCAACTCAAAATTTTTCAATTTTCACTTTTTGCAAGAAAACGATACACAGTGGTCATATCTAACCCCTGACAAAATCTCACATCGGTTTTTCTAGTCTTTCGAAAAAAAAAATACAGTTGTAACCCTCTTTGTGTTATAAGAGTATTTTCTTTAGAATCCACTACAAAGACATATTTTGAGTTGCACCCAACAAATTTGTTATTTTTGATGATCACTGAAAAAATCGCAAAAACAACTATTGTTACTACTTATTATTAGCAATTCTTTACAATGAAACAACTGTTTTTAAATTTTATAGTAAATATTAAAAAAAAAAAACTGTTTTTTTGCCTCTACTAAAAATTTGTAAATTTTGAGTTGACTCACTTTAGAGGTACAGGTGCGATGTGTAAACATCTAGTAATTAAAGATTTTTTATGTCACTTTTTTAAAATCAAACAGAAAGCGTCATCTATGTATCACTTATAGCAAGTGTGGGGTTGTTGAATTATATATATGTTATACGTTTATATTGTGAAATTGTTGTCGTTTTACAGCAGAGGGTTGTTGAATTAGCTGAAGCAGTTTTAAATCATAATTTTTTCACCAATACAATCATAAGTCACACCGATTTGTTTTACGGTCAGTGGGTAACATATGAGCTTAGATGTTACGCTGCTTCTGTGATTGTATTGTGAAATAGAAATTTACGCCCCCCCCCCCCCTGCGCGTATAGATGTTTACAAATAAAAAAAAAAAATACATAAGTTAAAAAATACAATAATAGCGAATTAATTTAAATTAAGCAATACGGAATGTATTTAATACATTATCATTAAATATTTACATAACGTATAGAATATGTGAATAATGTAAACAATCAAAAATAAAATTTCTTGGTAATATGTTGAAACTTAAATCGCAAAATATAAAAAATAAACAAATTATTTTTACATAATGTAAACTTTAGGTAAAATACAAAAAAAATAAAATAAATTAATTATCTTATATAAACATAAACCTTTATATTGGCATCATGGCAAGAATATATAAATAATTGAAAAATGAAAACAATGTAAAATAAAATTTAATATATGCATGTTGAATAATCAGTTGCGATGAAGTAAAAATAATAAAATTACATTGTAAAATATAAATGGAAAACTAAATATAATTTCATAATGTAAACTTTAGGTAAATAATTCAAAAGTAATTTAAAAAAAAATAAATTAAGTAGCAAAGAATGTATTTTATACATAAAGCTTAATTGTTTGCATCATGTAAAGAATATGTTGATAACGTAAAAATGTATACAATGTAAAACATTTTTTGAAATATGTAAAATAGAGTATTGTGAATAAATAAATTAAATCGCAAAATAAAAAATATATATTACGAGTGTACATGTATTAAATACGAGTACATAAACATCAATTACTAATGTCTAAAAAATGTATAAAAAGTAAACAAAGTAAAAACATTTAAATAGCAAAAAGAGTTACTAAGTAGAATGTATGAGAGAAATAAAAATAAATTTTACGACTTGATTGTACGAAATTGGCGATGGATTTTTAGAATAAACTTTAGTCATCCATCGAAATTGCTAGCTATTAATTTTAAAAATTTTAAGAGATGCAAATTAAACTGTAGGAAAATTGGATTGACTTAGCCGGATTTAGTTGGATTATATTGTTAGAGCCAATATTTTATGCGCCCGATCCATTTTTTTTATATTTATAATCTTATAATAACTGTAATGGAATAATTATGCTAAGGCATGACAATAGTTAGTTATAATTTGGCTTTACATATAACATAAATATTTCTGTGGTTTTCTAGAATAACCGCGTATGTCATAAAATCAAAATGTTCAGGGGGAGCCAAAAAACTTTATATTCGAAATTATGGGCTCGATATAAAGATTTAAAAGCTTTTTATTTAACAGTTCTGTAGACATGGGCAATAAATACTTTATATAAAATTTTGAGTCAAAAACCTTCAGAGGAATACATCCTAGAGAAGGACGAAAAAAACGATATGTAAATTACACTTAAAGTGTGTGCAGATAAAACAACTTGTGTCGGCAAACGTTTTTTTCTTTGAAAAAGAAAGCGAACAATGCAACCACCCATGTAGACCTAAGGTGTTGCTTGAAAAATGGATTGAAAAATGGATTTTTTTGTTCGTCAACAAAAAGCTAACGGGACTTAGGATGATAATATAACAACGTATTAAGAATAATAGTGACAAAAAATAACAGAAATAAACACACAAGTTTTTACAAGTGGTTATAAACTGAAAACTAATCTAATATTATTTTGCAGTTTTTTTCATTAATAACAACGTATGTCGCTATGTGTCGTTTTCTGAGAAAATAATTTGTCAGCGATCAAACGTAGGTTGACATACGTCGTTAGTGCTGCAAATTAATTTAATAAACATTTAAAGAAAAAAACTCAGAAATGGTCAATATTTTTTTTTTTTTTAAATTGAACACATGTAAAGGGCGTTAAAAATTAATATATTTGGCATCGTTAACTCAAAACTGACAAAAATGGACATACGCGGTTATTCCAGAAAACCACAGATTTATTTATAAAAACAAGTAAGAGTGTTAAATTCGGCTGTGCCGAATCTTTGATACCCTCCACCTCGGTTTGAGTACTGATAATAAATGTAAACAAAATATTGGAAAAATAATTTATACGTTTATTGAGCTTGAGGCCAATTTTGGAATTTTTGTTGTTCTTTATTTATTCAATATTTCGCTATCCGCTGGATAGCATCCTCAGGAATATAATTTGAGTAACAATAATTAAAATTAACAAAAATACACCCTTGTGCTTTTACATTTCACATTACAATATGAAATGTAAAAGCACAAGGGTGTATTTTTGTTAATTTTAATTATTGTTACTCAAATTATATTCCTGAGGATGCTATCCAGCGGATAGCGAAATATTGAATAAATAAAGAACAACAAAAATTCCAAAATTGGCCTCAAGCTCAATAAACGTATAAATTATTAACAACAAAAAGGTCGACGAAAACACAAATATTTATTATTGGAAAAATATGTATGCGTTTTCTATATGCATGCGTTTCCGGTTAAATGACATAACTTCTCGTTTAATTTAGTTTTTGCTAATTAAATAGCTCACCCTAACCTCCATTGCAAAGGTAATGGTTGTGTAGGATGGCTATATGCATTAAATCGTGCTTATTGGAGATGGCTGTATAGTTTCTTTTAATTGGCCAAATATTTCTTTATTGTGGCCATATAGGTCGGATGGAGTAACAAAATAATAACAAAAAAAAAAAAAGCTCTCTCAACTTTTTTATTAAAATATTGCCATATTTTGAAAACATAGAGAATAAATTTATAATAATAAATAATCAAATTAGGGATGCCAAACGCAAAAAACCAAAAGTCCCAAACATTTTAAATAAAGTAATTTGTCATCTTTATTTTCTGAAATACTTCAAATTTTCATCAAAAAAAATTGTGAAAATTTATGTATAAATAGCATTCTCATCAAACTGCGTTTATTTATGTAACAATTTTTATGTTAGCAATTCTTAAATATCATTTGACGTTTTCTAAAATTCATTGAATTTAAATTAATGTTTTCTGTAGTCCGATTCTGTATATTTCAACGATCCGACAATCGCAAAATATATCGACAGCTGTTGTTGTTTGCACTAAGGATTAAGTGATTCACTAAGTACATACATCTTAACGACAGTCGACAAATCTATTTTTCTATTTATCTCAATTGTAAATGAGTGGCATCTCTGTTAAAATAAGCGAAAGACATAAAGAATAGAAAAAAACAAATTACTTCGTGTTTGACCGGATGATTTTATGTTTATGTTATATATTTATTTTTTTTACTAATATTTCTGTTTATTTATTTGAAAATGAAATAATGAATTGAATATGCTATTTAATTTTTTTATTTATATAAAAAAGTTTTTTAATAAAAGCAAAATATTTTCACTATTTAATGATTTTTATTTATGTATGACGACATTTCAACATAAAAATTTAAGTTTTCATCGATTGAATAAACAACACAAACATGGTTGTCGTTTAGATAACAAACAACAGCTGACTTTAACAATAGCGAATATCGTTTAAAAATTTTACTGATAATTTTGCAATTTTCTTTTTTTAACGACTATCGTTAAAGAAGTTACTGAATCGCGGTACTGAAAAGTTATTAATTTCTCCTGAATGGCAATATTTTTTTTTAAATGTAAACATATTTGGTGTTTTTTTTTTGGAATTTCAATTTGTGTTTAACGAATAAAATTTATATATTAAAGATGCAAGTGATGTCTTCTAAATTTAAAATTATTATTTCCGACGTTTTGATATGATTTTCTGAAATTCAATTAATATTTTCTAATATATAATTGGAAATTTTAATTCCAGTTTTTAGAATTGATATTTTCTTAAATTTGAATGGAAAATTTAAAAAGTGCAATTTTGTATACATGTGAATAATAATGCTTTAGTAATTATAAACAATTTTTAAAATTTAAATGTAATCGCAATCAGATATTTTGGAGGTAAAGCAGAATAATAGTTCTATATAACTATGTAAAGCAAAGAACTCATTGATGAACTCGGTAACTCTATTTAGTAAAGACAACAAAAAGTTAACATGCCAAACTTATGTTCATATTTGTAAAAGAATAATGGAAAAACGTATGAAATAAAAGACCAGCCCATGTATACTCTTAACATTGTTCTGTATGATATCTAGTTGAAAATATTGACATTCACGTTAAAATAGAAATGACTATTGCAAAGCTTATTAGAACAAAAATTGTGGCGCCATCTACTGCGGCATAGTCACGCTGAGCAAAATGAAGTGACACTCTGTTAATGCAAAAGAAATGTATTTTCCCCACAACAAAATATTGCAGAAATTTATGTAAATAAAATAATATTCCGATTTATTTCTAACATGCAGATATTATGGATATACATATATAGAATATATGTATATTATTTGTATTATTTAATATGTGTATGTATGTATATGTAAATATTACTCACAAAAAATACAACATCAAACGTTATTATTGTGTTTTTCTCTTTAAATAAATTAATACATAATTTTTTTTTTTTGCTAAATTTACATTGTTTTTTTTTATTCACAACTAGGTACATATTTTAGCATTATTTGTTTTAGATGTTGGTGAATTTTTACTCCCTTTATATTAACTCGTAGTGTCTGCTTGTCGAAAAAATTTTGGATCGATTTTAATCACTTTCCCGTTACCCAATCGAAATTTTGCAGGCAAGCTCGTGAAAATGACAGAAATGATCTAGTAATGCCAAAACAATGGAAACTTTAAAATTTTTCTACCAGAGTTGATAAAAAGATTTACAAAGGGTCTGTTTTTATTATATTATTACCACAACGACCACAAAAACAACAAGTCCAGCTATGACAACAATGCAACATTTAGAATAACAACAAGAACGATATAGAAACATCATGTTTTTCATTTTTTTTTTACTTTTTCAGAGATTTCCCTGGACCTGTTCCACCGATTTAATTGATTTTTGAAATAGAAATCTTTCCATGAATTTGGTGAATCATTCTCACTAAAAATGATCACCCTAGCTGTCCTATTAAGGGCGTGATCGTGACAAGAACAACATAGAAAATTATATTTTTTCAAGACTTTTTTTAGTTCTTCATTCAAATCTCGGGCTCTAATCGACCGATTTGGACGATTTTAAATAGCAAACTTTTCAGGATGTTAATGAATCATTTGTTGTGTCAACGAGCACCCTAGCTGCCCGATTGATGCCGTCATCGTGATTTCCACAGACGGACAGACGGACATCGCTATATCAACTCCGGTTGTTATAAGGATCACAAATATATATATATTTTATGGGGCCAAAATTTTTTTCTAATTATTACAAACGGAATGACAAACCCTCTGCACACTGGAGTGGAGGGTATAATAAAGAAACTCTGACCTCTTTCATCCATTATCTCTGCCTTTATTTGATAATCTTTTATTTCTTTCAGCAATAGGAGACTTAATTAGCCTGTAACATGTAGTAGCTAGAACTACTTTTAATATGAATAAAGAAAAAAAAATTTAGGCGGTCTAGACCGAATATACGATGCCCTATACATTTATAGACAAATAATGGGAAATAAAAAAAAAAATAAATAAAAAATTCACATTTTTTTTCATTTCGGTTTTTAAATTCGAAGGTACAATCCTTGTGGTTAATTATGGAGTACTATCTACATCGTTTAGGGTGCACTGGATTTTCAGTAGTCATGTATGGATTTTCTGTGCCCCAGATGCGACAATTTTGCTTCCTGACTTAAGCAATGCGATGAAAACGAGCTACGTCATAAAAGATGATTTTTCGGTAAAAATGCTCATCTGATATTCTGATATTGATTTATAACTCAAACAAAACAAAAAGAAACTAACCCCTAAAAACCAAGTTTTTATTATACTCCTTAGATCATTTCTGTCGTCGCCACGAGTCTGCCTGTAAAGATTCAGCTCGATTGGATCACGGGAAAAGGGTTGAAAATCGATCCAAAGTTTTGTCGACAGAGAGGCAGAAATTAAAAGTTAATATAAAGGGAGCAAAAAGACAATAAATTCAAATATTATACCTATTATGTTAAAAGTAAAACAAAATTATTCTACACATGTCTTTATGCTGCATACACACGATGGAATATTACAGTGATGGAACATCGGCATGTTCCACTTAATGTCCATCGTCTGTAGCAATATTTCATCTCACAATTCATGTTTCAATTTTGGTTCCTCAAATATCAAATTTCTTTGATATTTTATGTTTCCAAACTCAATGTTCCATCGTCTGTGTCGATGTTTAAAGCTTTTGCTCTCTTATGTCATTGAGAGCAGTCATGCTGTAATGTTGTTTTGTAATGTATATGTAAATAAAATAAAAGAGAGACGAAAATGACGAAAATTTAACATTGGAGAATTTTATTATTATAAAATAGTGATAATGAAAATTTGAGGAATTTTATAAATTAATATAAAAATTTATAAATTAATATATTTAATAAATTTTTAAAAATTTTATAGCTAAATGTAAAATTTATTTTCTTCCGCGTGTACTTGTTTAGTAGTAGTATATTCTATAAACACACAGAACAGATGTTTCGCTTTTGGTTCCATCGTCTGTATTAAAAAATGGAAACATGTTTTTCCGCATGTTTCTCTTAATGTTCCATCGTATGTACTTAGCATTATAGCTCAATACTTGTCAAACAACTATCATCTCCTTAAGTGTTTGAAATCGATTCCACAATTCGGCCATCTTGCATGGAATTCGCCTCGAATTCATTGTCATCTAAGCTTTTAGACTACGGTTTCATAAATTCAACACATGTTGTCATATTTTTTAGACCATCGAAAACTGCTCTCATAATATCATAAGTATTATTAGGTTTTGCTCTCAGTATCTGATACGCCCCTAGATATTTCGGCTTCAACCTAAGATATGGACCAAATTGAGTTCGTTTTATTCCAACAAGGTCACATTTTACGTACCTAGCAGCTTTTTGACATCGTAAGTTGTAATGTGTATTTTAAGCTTGAACATTAACTATTTGTTGATTTGCTTTTATTCTTTTATTCATCCTCAATGAGTTTTTTGATCTCTGACTCCTCACGAGTGCGCATTTTCACACGAACTAAAAGTTCGAAAAGTGCTGTGTTTATACTTCGTAAAAATGTTGAGTTAATTACTTTTTGCACGTTTTCTACATACTTGTACCATTTAGTAGGTTCATTTGAACTAAGCTTGGACATAGCAGGGATTATAATTGTGTGTAACCTTTCTACCTGCCCATTTGATCGCGGTAATCCAGTAGTTATAAAAAAATGTTTAATATTTTCGAACTTGCAATACTTTTTGAAGTTTTCAGAAGTAAATGCAATAAATAAAAGTTCGCCTTCTTTAGGGATAGGGTGCAATTTTTTTTGTTTACCCTGTTTCCTACTGGTTATAATAATAGTTATACAGTTGGATATGTAGTAGTCAATCTTTTCTTCTAATTTTGGTATATAATATTCCTGACGAATAAGTTCATTGACTTTCCTTACCGCAAAGCGACCCTTTTCGTGTGCGGACCTGATTATTTTCCTTTGCTCCCATTAGAAACAACTAATATAATCTTTTTCTGTGAATGTGTATAACAGCTTTTAATTCGTCATCTTGAAGTTGAGCTTGTCGCAATCTTGTCAGTGTGCTATCAGTGCCAACCAATACAATTGGAAATCTACTTAAACTGCCGACATGCTTCATTTGAGTACCAGCGCGGTGTTTTATAGCGTAGCCATAATCCGGTAGAAGTAGCACTGGTCTATCAACCCTCTTACATAATTCTTTCTTTTCTGACATCTTGGTAAGTGCATTGCAGTCGGTGACTATTTAAAAATGAAGTCCAAATGAGTCCACTCTAAATTTTTTCGATGCCTCAATCACTGCCGGCATATCCAACTCTTACCTTGAATAGTTTCGTTCAGCAGATGTTGTCTTCTTACTTATATAGTAAGAGGGGTGCAGTTTACGATTAAAGTAATGCTTAAGTTGAAATTTCATATAAAATTAAACTATGTCTAAAGTATCGCTTGAGCCTAAGTTTTATTTTATTTTACACCAAGTTTAAAGTGTCGTTTAAGTCGATCAGCCATACATTTTATTTAAACTGATACAACCACTGCCTGAACCCTTTAAGAGTGGGAATAAGGCTAAGACTTAAATTTAAAAGAATGCTAACGTTTTTTTTCAACTAGTGCTTATTTCGTGAATGGTAACACTTAGCTTATGTTTGATTTGACAGATAATTAACTTTATCCTTCCGCTGAACGAATATGGTTGTGTATACGCCTGAACAATGCTGGGAAATATTGCGACATTACTTTGAAAATCATGGTAATGTTGCAGAATGTGTGCGAAAATTGCGTACGGATTTTGGAAGAAGAGAAGCACCGTCAGCTCCGTATGTTCGTTATCTAGTGAACAAAGTGAAAGAAACTGGCATCCTCATCGATAAACCAAAGCGTGAAAAGTCAAAAACGGTGCGTACACCCGAGAATTTTGCTGCCGTGGCAGAAAGTGTGCGTAAAGCGCCATCAACATCAATTCACCGTCGTTCTTAAGAATTGAACATTTCGGAGGCATCATTGGGACGAATTTTGCATACGGATAAAGATAAGTGTTACGCCAACAAACCAGAGACAATTGACGCTTTAATGGACAATATTCGTGAAACCATTGGTGAAATACAGCTGCACACAATCGATAATGTGCTTAAAAATTGGATCGATCATGTAGGCTACTGCATGGCCAGCCGAGGCAGCCATTTGAATGAAATTATTTTCCATTATTAACCGTAAGGATTGTACTTTCAAATAAAAAAAGAAATTTGAGATAATATTCAGTAGTTTTTTCATAGCATTTTCAAAAAAAAAAGTTATTTGGCGGACCCTTTACAAGCCTGTCTATCTAGTCTTCCCACAGACCTAAGGAATGTCACAGAGGTTGACGGTGAATTGGAGAGATTAACCAGGAGCCTTTAAAGGAATGTTGCTAACTCGGGGAAGGAGATCTCCCGAAATAAGCCATGGCTAACAGGGGAATTGATAAAACTTGGGAAGGACGCCCGAAGACTGTTCTATAGGGCTCCTCGGCAAAAAACTTGTAACATACTAGGGCGGCTACCATGTCAAATTCAGAATTACAACTCAACGATGCCAGTAGCCAAACGCAACTCCTGGAAACGTTTCTGTGAATAGATTGATAGCGTTAATGATGTATTGAAAATCAAGAAATTCTTATCGAAACCTCATTCACAGACTGAAACTCTAATCGATAAAGACGGAATTCGGACGGACTTAGTGGAATAGTCTTTAAGAATAATGATGGAAGCGAACTTTCTTATTGAAGAACATGGGCCGAATAGGAACCCAGCAAATGGTACCAATGCATCCTAATAAACTGGGCCCAACGTAGAACAATAGACGGGAGCCTATGGGGAACTTTATGAATGGCCTAACGAGGAACAATATTGAGTGGAGAGAAATAACAGAATAGCCGAAACTATGGTATATAAGGTAATACAAAGTTTTGCCCCCTTTAAAGCAGCAGGTCCAGATGAAATCTCTCCAGCTTTATTTCAAAAGAGCGGAGACTTAATTGGTAATAGTCTGGAAAACATATTCTCTGCTTGCTACAATTGGCGTACACTCCCAGGGTATGGCAGGAGGCCAAAGTGGTCTTTATACCAAAGCCGGGAAAAGAAAGCTACGCGAACCCAAAGGCCTATCGACCGAAAACTCTTACATCTTTCCTGCTGTAAACCATGGAACGGATAATCGATAACGTGGTTAAATGTCAAATCCCAAATGAGTTACTGAGGTTCAAACAAACACTTATTTAAAGGAAACTGAGCCTTATGAAGTAGTTCACCACACCGAAAGATCTTTTGATCCAAAAATCTTCACCCTAGCTTTATCTATTGACATAGAAGGAGCTTTTTATAACGTATCAACCAACGCGATACCCCAATATTTAGACCAATTCAACATAGACCATGAGATTAAGGCCTGGATCAGTCTCATGCAAGGGAATAGATGGATAAGTTGCGAGGATGGTAGAATTATAATATAAGACAAGCATTGCTGTGGGACAACTCAATTGGGAATTTTATACCATTTTCTTTTAGTGACCACTATAAACAGTTTGTTATGAATTCTACCCAATAAGGGTTTCCAACCTGTCTGCTATGCAGACGACGTAGCGATACTGTTAAGGGGGAAGATCTTAGAAGGGCATCAGATACACTCGAAATAGCTTATAACTGAACACAATCGGGTTGACTTAATGTGAACCCGGAGGAGACTGAAATATGCCCTTTTACTACGAATACGAGAATAATCGACTTTGATGAACCCTGTTTCCAGGGCAAAACGATTAGGATCACACAAAAGGTTTTAGGGTGAATCTCGACAAAAAGCTCACCTGGAATTTGTGGGTAATTTGTAGAAGAGCTACAGGTTCAAAATGGGGTTTAAAGCCGATGATGACACATTGGCTATACACAAGCGTCGTTAGACATATTTTGGCTTATGAATCCGTAGTCATATGGACATCAATAAATAGGAAATGTTACATTCAACCACTCTAGACGATAATGCGCGTCAGCCGCATTGAAATCAGTGGTACAATACGGACTACATCTACAAAGGCCTTAGAGACTGTTCTATCTATACACCCAATCGAGATTAGAATTAAATATGAGGCAGCTCTGGCCATGTTACTATTAAGGGTAACAGGGGAACACATCACCGACTATTTGCAAACAGTCTAGCGGCTATCAGGGCGATATCCTCGATCCCCTTCTCAAAGAGGGGCAGACTAGAAATTGTTTGGATCCCAGGATACAGCGGTATAATGGGAAACGAGATTGCTGATGAACTGCACAGGAACGGTTTTTTTCCTGGAAAGAATCAATTTAGAAAACCAAATACTTTTCAAGTCTCTCAAATTGAAACCAGCGGAATAGACGTGGATAAGTCACAAAGGTATTATAGGATAGGATAGGATACTTATGCCGAAATTTTATTGTGTATTTAATTACGATTAAAGTTCAATTAAGTCAATATTTTAGAATATACTGCGATTTAAATTTCAATTAAGTTGAAATTTTATTTTATATTAAACTATGATGGAGCGATTAAAGTATAGTCAAAATTATTTATTAAAGTATGATAAAAGTATTGGTTAAGTAGAAATTTTAAACTGAACTTCGATTAAAATATCGTTTGAGGTAAAATATTATTTTATATTAAACTATGATTAACGTATAATTTAAGTCGAAATTTTATTTCTGATTAAACTACGGTTTATCGTTTAAGTAAAAATTTCATTTAAAATTAATCTAAGATTAAAGTATCGTTTAACTTGAATTTTTTATTATTAAATTTCGATTAAAGTTTCAATTAAGTTTAATTAAAGTTTAATTAAGTCAAACATTTTTTATATTACGATTTAAATTTCATACTCATACGGGATCCTTTCATACAAAATATCTTCCATATAACACTAGGCAATGAGTTTTGCAACGATCGAAGCTTCTAAATGGAGTATTCGATCACTCATATGATACGAAACGTCAGGCTGAATGGAGACTCAAGGTCGAACGTTTTAATAACAATTGTGGTAAAAATACTCTAGCAGTTACATTGTAAACAATATACAAATTCGCAATGAATGCATGTAAAGTGAATTTTTTTCCTGCTTCCTGCAAACAAGCCAAATGGCTTTGCGGGGTTAGGAATAAATATTTGTTTGTCAAGATTTTTTAATAATATATATATGGGCAACTTCAAATATTTACGGCACCTAGACAATTTTTTTTTTTAAAGTTTTTTTTTGTCTGACATCAATGTCGATATGCGTGTGTATCAACCGATATTTGAGCATGTGAAATCCGTTCGTGTTAATCATTTTTATTAAACGGCGCAAATTTTACGGCGGTTTAAAGTTAAAAATTAAAAAAATATATTAAAATTACAGTTTTTGTTACAATTGAAAAAGGATAACGCTTGTGGATAATACCCCTTAAGGGCTTTCTTAGCATACTAAAATATTTGTAAAAGCTTCAATACTTTTTAAAAAAACACTGAAAAAAAATAAACAAAATTTTTTTTTTTGATCGTGTATGCATATAAAAATTTATTTAAAATTGTTAAAGATTTTACAAAATTACGGCTAGTATGAGACATAATTTGCAATATTTTGGGTAAAAACTATTTGCTTATCGCTAATGGTTTAAGAGATATAGCCATTTAAACCTTACCACTCATGATTTTTTTTACCAAATTATATATTAAGATCAGTAATACCTTTAAAATTGTTAGTTTTTTCTGAGTTTAGTATAGTATTAATATATTTTTCAATACTTACTGAGATATTTATTCTTATCCCATAACATTTTTTTTAATGTTTCGAACAAAATAAAATACCAAAAAGACTATTTCAATTATTATTTATTAATTTTTTTTATTTAAAATAGTAAATGTGTTACAAATTAAGATATAGCATCAAGATCTATCAAATACTGCAGTTTTTAATATGAAGAGTAATAATTATATAATTAAAAATATTTCAACATAAAAGGTAAAAAATCATAAAAGTACATACTTAATTAGTAACTAAATAATATGCAACGTAAGTTAATTAATTAAGTAACAGATAGTAACTATTTTTTTCGTTGTCTTTTAATTTTTATTTCGGCAATTGGATTATAATTATCAGGGCTTAGATTGTAATGATAACAAGGTGGTTCTTTATAACATATATTGCATGACAAGTAGTTAATAAATAATTTATTACTTTGGTTATTGCACCAAATGACTTGATGGATCTTCATTGAGTTCGGTGCAGGCTTTATGTCAATTTTTAAAAGTTCATCATAGTATATTATATCATTTTCGTGTACTAAGTAGCCATTCACGTTCGATTTGGTTATTAAATCGAAAATATCTTGTGCAGAGATAATATCTCTTCCGTGTAATACAGCTCGATCACATAATCCTTTCACGGTGCCTCCTATACCATCTGCAATACTTTTACCATGGCCCGAAGTTGAAAAATTCCATGTTGCCTCTTGAAGTTTTAAAATTGTGCAATGATGAAGTAAGAGATAAAAATTATATTTATTTTTATATTGGGTTGCAGGGCCATCGCTTTGAAAATGAATTATTTTGACACGAGGTACATGCTCTTTAATAAGATTTAGCACTGGTTTTATATGGGCCCAAATGGATGCTGCATCGTGGCGTAGGCACTCAGAAACAGTACAAAAAGAAACACACTTTATAGTGTTTTCTAAAGGTTCGAGGAAAAAAAATGCACCGGTATGTAAAGATACTTGTTTTTTTGACGCTCCGAAGTGTACGCTCTGAATTTCGGTTGCATATTTACACAAGTAATTCTCCGAAAAATCGACGACTACAAGAACTTCACCTTCCTTTAAAGTGTTTTTTAAATTTTGGACGAATTTCAATTGGTGGTCTGTATCATGAACATGCTTTAAATAAAAAGGTGTTTGGGTATTTAGTAACACAACTAACTCGTTAACATTGCATTTTATAGCTTCTTTTGACGTGACTTTTACGTGGTATATTAAGCCTTTAGCACCCTTTCGGTCAATTGTTTTCTGACACCACTTATAGTAAAAAGTCTCTTCTAGACCAATTTCAGCCTCCGGAATTGCTTTTTTATTGCAAACTTTGCATTCTCTATACATACAAGATTTCGAATCTAAGTTACATGCTACCATTGAAATAAAGTTATGTGAGCTAGATGAAGATAAAACCTTTAATCGGTACAACTTTTGCAGCATTAAATCAAAGTTAGTGTGTGTTTTACACAAACATGTATTTCGAGCAGACATCTTACTTTTAATTATCCAAAAGGGCTTGTATTTAGCAAAAGTATTAAAGGATATTTTGAGTTTAGTTTCTTTGCAAAACTTTTGGTGCAGATTAGTAAGAGTATCTTGAAGAAATCGTTTTCGAAATACTTTACCATTTTTCCTTATAATATCCCTTTTTCCTGGACATATACCAGAGATTTGATCTTTTTGTAAAAACTGTTCAATTAAATGTTTTATTGTGTTCTTCTTACAACCTCTATTTTCTTGGAGAGATTTAAAATTTATATTTTTATTTTGTTGATAACGATTAACTATGTGATATAAAATTTTACGGCTTTTATATTTCTTTAACACTTTTCCAGAAATGATTTTGGAGTACATAGATTTTTCTTTATGAGTTACTATATTTTGTTTATTTTTAACCAATTGTTTTTCTAAAACCTCACAAAACATTAGTCGCTTTTTCACCGCACTGTGTCCTTGTTTCATAATTTTTTTTACATTTTTTTCGGGAGTGGTTTCAATTGGTTTTGATATTCTCTTAAATTTTTGTTTCCAATACCTTACGCGAGTTTTATTATCCTCAATAGTTTTTCTCATCTGTTCAATTTTTCTTCTTAATGCAGATTCCCGAGCTAGCGAACGTTTAAGCGCTTTTCGAACCCGGTTTGTTACCTTCAAACATTCAAAAGATTTTCCACATTCTTTGCAATTAAAATTGTTCTGCAAATTAGAAGCTGCAACTGACGCTTCTTTAGTTAAATCTTGGCCTTCAGTGATAGATTCTAATCCTTTTTCAATTTTTTTTAATCCGCAATTTTTTGTTTTGATGGCATTGTTTTTATTATTATTATTATTATTGTTATTTAAAACCGAATACCTAACTGACTTTCTTACACCAGTTTGCGATTTGTTTGCTGTTTTTTTTTTTTGCTTTTTATTTTTTCAGATTGGCGATATTCGCGTCTTTTATCGGTTAATTTGTTTCGCTTCTCAGTTTTCTTTTTACGAATTTCACGTTTTTTTAATGTGTAATCTGAAACCATTTTACTAATTTTTATTCACAACTGTTCACGCACATAAATAAAATAAACTGAATTGAAACTCAAATATTAATTCTTTGAAGCATTCAGCAAAGGCTACTGTGATCATAGAGTTTTTATAATAAAGCAAGTGCTTTAAGATGTCATTGCATCGGTGGTAATTTGACGGTTTTCGCGGTAGTATATTTCAATTGTTTTGTTGAAATTTGTTAAGGTGGCCCTGGTGAATATTGTTTAAAAATATAGTCTCACTTTCTAGGGTTTAAAAAAACGCGTTTTTTTTTGCAAATATTAATATTGGAACGATTATAAAATACTTGTTGGGATTCTGGGTTACTTATTAACCCGAATTCAAAAATAATTCTTTTAAATGTTCAAAATCAAATATTTCATACTAGGATGCTTTTTGAGGTTAGCAACATTTTGTTTCCGCCATAAAATTTTAAATCCTTAAAATTTTTTGGTGCGTTTTCGATTTTAGTATCAAGCTCAGTAAAGTCTTCCATTCTATGTACGTTTGAGCAGAATTGATACAGCGCTTTAGTTGTCACAAAGCGAAATGTGTTTGGAAAAAACTGTCGCTGCACGCGCCAGGATTGTAAAAAAATTATTTTTTTTGCACTTTATCGGTTTAGTCCGTCGCGAAGAATCTATTTAGATATCTAATCATGTTCCTATTCCATGTTTTTATATAAAAAAAAGTTTAAAAAAAATTGTTTTTTTGCAAAAATTTTCAAAAGTTCATAAAATTTTTGCGTTTAAAAATTTTAAAGTGCGTTTTCGCCTCGGAGGTGCACTTTAGGAAGTTACTCACATCACGCAATACACTAGCCAACTTAAAAAACAATTCAGATTGTCAGACGCAAAAAAGATACATTTTCAAAAAATTTACGCTAATTTCTTTTAAGTTTGTGATGTCCGTGATACGTTATTTGTGCACTGACACCAACTTGATATACCTCAAACTTTACAAAATTACGCCGTTATTTCAATTCTGCACTTAAAGCTCATTTTTATTAAACGGCGCAAAAACCCTATGTAAAATCTTCAAAAAGTTTAAGATTCCGAAAATTTTGGTTTCACTTGTAAACCACCATGCAAATTTTCACTCAGCAGCGATATCAAAAAAATTTTTTTAATAGATATATCCTCCAAGTTTAGTGACTATATTTTGTATTGGTTTGGATCTGAAAGCTAAAAACTGTTACAAAGAAAACGGGATGAATGAAAAAACTCTTGCAAGTTTCAAGTCGTTTTTTTAATTTTTCGAATTTTAATTGACCACCAATTCTTAAGGTGAAGACTTTTCAACGTAAAACTTTGCACGTCATATTCTTCAAGTATAGTCATCCAAACCCTGTACAACGTTTTATTCAATTCATAAAACTTAACGAAATAAGAGGCATAGTATGTCGGTTTCAGCAGGTGCTCAAAAAATTTGAAATAACTCATATACTAGTTGATTGTGTGCCGCCTAGGCGCCCGTTTAAAAATTATGAATAAAACAGTTTAAATTTAAATACACGAAAAATTTATAATAAATTATATTTCTTTTAATGTAGTAGTAAATTGAAAATTTTATTGTTACATATGTACATGTGAAAAAAGATTGTGTCTGTAGAAATTATATACATAAGTATCAAAACAGATAATAAATATTTGGCAAAAAAAGTTTTTCAATTTAGAATCTCTTGAAAAACTATATTTCGTGTGAAATATCGTTGGTTATTTAATAGTTTTCCTTGCTGTGGGTTCGATTGAATACGTATCTTAACTTGGCTTGCAACTTTTGATCGTGACAAAGCCACATACAGTTGGCCGTGTGAAAATACCGCGGTCTCCAAATTAATGCCAACGTAATCAAATGACTGGCCTTGAGCCTTGTTTATGGTAATTGCGTATGCAGGAATTACTGGAAACTGGCGGCGTTTTAATATGAAAGGTAATGTGGTGTTGGATGGGGCGAGATCAATCCTAGGAATTAGAACCGTATCATTTTGGTCAGCGTTACAGAATTAGTCAGCCTCTCAGTTCGTCAGTCAGTCAGTCAGTGAGTCAGGGATCAGCGTAAGTATATTTAAGATATTACCCGGCCTTCACACGTTATATTTTTCGCTTTCAGGTTGTAATGCACTCACACTTTTTTACTCTTTTTTAATAAACAATCATACGCTTCAATTCTCTCTTTCAATTTTTCAATGGGACAGTTGCTTAACAATTTTTTGACTATTGGTGTGTGAACATTTTGACTTGAACATGGGAAGGCCGGGTAAAGTGAGGAGATTGGAGATTCCCAATATTTTTAAAATTTAATACAATGTAGTTCGCCTATAACGAACCCTGGTTGTAATAAATTTTTTTTTATAGCGAAGAATTTCTTCGGTCCCAAGAGTTTTAATCACATTTTTCATACAAATTGCTTCTCTTATAGCGAACAGTGGTTATATCAAACTTTTGACTTTTACAAACAATTTTTTTTTCCATTTCAGAATTTTCGTATATTTTATATATTTAAAAAAAATTAATTTCAATTTAATTTAATTTTATTTTCATTTAATTTTAATACAAAACAAAAACTTCGATTTTCAAATGAAGTTTTGTAAAAGGTCCTTTTATGTATATTTTCGTAAAAGTTTGCCAGTAGCCAACCTTTGCTTTCTACTTTCTGCTTCTATACATAAGGAGTTTTTCATATTATATGATTTTAAAAATATATTTTATTTTGATAGAAACTCGGTAATTTTAGTCTTATTAAGACAAACAATTAATATGTATCTTTTTAGAAATTTAATTTATGTTTTATAACTTTTTAAAATGCCCCAAAATAAATAAACTTATTTATTCAACTAAAAAAAACTTTTTAAACCTTTCGGACAAATCAAAAAATACTACGGTTAACTAATTTGGCCGGTCCCGCCGAGTTCGCTATAAATTAACTCCATTTTATTGTAGAAAAATAGAATAGCATAGAAAAAAAAAACGTTTTAGAGCAAGGTTCCTAAAAGTTTCTTAAGGAGGTAAGGTTTTAAAAGTTAAAAAAAGTCGTATTTTCATAATTCTTTTTTGAAGATATGAATAATGTTGGTTTATTTAATTCATACATACGTTATAGCATTATATTTGAAGAATCTTTGAAAAATTTCAATTAAAAATTTTAAAAAATAAGTCCGTGACAGCGATTCTCCGGAGGCGTTGTTGTTTTGCGGTGAACATCATAACTCGTTACCGGATCATGTGAAATAAAAAAATCGAAACGCGTTTCAAAGATGACATGTTTCCTGTGGTAGTGACGAAGAGTTTTTTAATTTATTTTTTTTTTTTTTTTTTTTGGCAGCATTTTGAAGTGAAAAACGATTTTTGCTACACAATTTCGGGAATTTGTTGTTAAAAAATGGGAAAGAAAATGGAATTAAAAAAACCTTTCGTGGTTACGTGACGATTTATGTGTAGATATAGTGTCTAAAATTGCAAAAGAATCGGTCAAGTAGATTTTGTGTTATGATGTTGATGTTGACGGACATCGAATTTATATACTATGATTTATATACTAACTATATACCGTATGAGGCCGGTAGCTGGAAACGCTGTATTTCTTAAGTTTTACTCTGATTTAGTTCAAATTTTGACACAACACTCTCGACATGTTGTGCATTCAGGAAGAGAAATGCAAAAAAAGGTTTTAAAACCTACCACCCCTTAAGGAAGTGCAAACACCATTACACCTATAAAAAAGAGAAAAAAATATTTCATATGTCATCATAAATGTAAATTGTAAACAGCGAACATTTTTTCCAGTTATCTATAAATTCAAAAAAAACAAAAAAATAAGTATTAGTTTTACTTAAAAAATAAAATTATTATACCAAATCGCCTTTAATTCTTCCATGATAATTTCAATAAATTATTCAAATTAAAATCTTTAATATACCTGTATACGTAATTTATGTTTGTCTAAATTTTTTTAATAGCAAATTATGGAAAAATTAATATTATGAGTGAAAAAAAAAAATTATATTCACACCTCTCTTCTAAAATTACAATGTAATTTAATTATGCAAAGTTACAATAATTAAAATTTAAAACTTAATATTACATTATTTTTTCAAGGGCTTTTCAATACAGAGCTATATACGAAATCATACCTTGGACAACAACAAAATCCACATTGAAAATCTCTTTTTTTTTAAATATTTATCAAAAAAAGCATGCTCTTTGGTAAGTGCTGGCCATCAGAGAACTGAGCGAAAGCACTCTTAACAATACAAACCAATTTTGAGATGAAAAACAAAACAGACAAACGGATAAGTTTATTTTGATAAAAGAAGTAGGTATATAAGCATATCGGACGACGTTAAATGAGAAAAATAAAAATTTCATTCATTACTTTTTTTGCAGAATTTTTTCATTGACCAACAATAGGAATTTAAAGAAGAATTTGAATAGATATTAGTTTTTTTTATGCATTTTTTGTGTTCAACTTATTCCATATGTAACACGAAATCTGCATATGTAGTGCCATTGTCGTTAGCAGTGCTGCTAATTTTGACAACTTTTTTTAATTTCGACGATTTTTCAATTTGGTAAAATGATTTGTTAAATTTGTTAAAATGATGATTGAAGATTTTAAACTTTCAGTAGTATAAAAATCAGGATTTCAAGGGTTAACAATTAATGGGTTGTTTATCGAAAATTGATAGTTTTTGTTCAGTTTAAATGTAAATTACAAAATATGTATAGATTTAATTCTGGGTCAAGTCGTTTCAAAATGGAAACACCTTGAATAGCATCTCTATTTAAGATTTAAGTTTTAATTACGGCGATACTTTAAACCTATATTATATGTTTCAGCTATAGATACATGTCAATAAAATTATTTAGTTGATTGCTGTGTTAAATTTTTTTCGTTGAAATTTCACCACTAATACATTTTTATATATAGAAATAACCAATGCTGTAATAATATTCGTAATATGAATGATATAAATAAATTTTATTGTTTCCTTTTGTAATATTTTTTCGAGTCTTATTTTTATTTTCTTGACAATTTCTTGTTTTAAAAATGACGATTTTGGCGATTTAGTTTCCAAAATTGTAGATTTTCAGAAGATTTTATTAGCAGCACTGGTCGGTAACAAAGAAGAGAGAAAATTGTGTGTGTGTTTGTATAAAATGAGAAAGATTAAATTTTGTTTGTGTATTTCACATAGCTTTGTAGGGAGTCCTATGTGTATTATTTCAGCGTTACAGAATCAGTCAGTCAGTCAGTGAGTCAGGGATCAGCGTAAATATATATAGGATATATAGTAAAAAAAAAAATTAAGTTAAAATTTTATTTTATATTAACCTGTGTTTAAGTTGAAATATGTTAAACCACGATTAAGGTATCGTTTAAGTCGACTGTTATTTTGAACCATGATCAAAGTATCGTTAAGTCGAATTTTTATTTGATATTTAACTACGATTAAAGTTTCAATTAAGTAGAAATTTCATTTAAAATTAATCTACAATTAAAGTATCGATTAAGTCGAATTTTTATGTTATTTTGTGTGTAAATATTATTTTATATTTAAGTTTAAGTTTTTTTTTTTGCACAAATGACTTACGAGAAATACTTTTTTTTATAAGTAATAATTACATTCTATAAGTATAATTTGCATGGTTCGGGGAAAAAATTTAATTTTAATAATTTGAAATAAAATTTCGCAATTTATTTTATTTTAGAAATTCGAATTGTTTTCACGTTTGTATATGTGTGTTCATTATATTCCACACCTAGTATTATTTCCATATAATAACAAATATTCTGCTTTTATCTTATCATTTATCATTTGATTTATATATTCCACATGGGGTTTTCTCTGTTTATTATCATTTGAATCAGGATTTAATTCTTTTATACCTGGCGTATGTACAAGAAACGCTGGATGCAATACATGGTATTCATAGTTCTTTAAGCACATGGCATAATTCTGTATACGTTTATCTGATTGACCCTCCCAGCTGAAACGTTCATCAAACAGTGGCTCCTTGTTGTCGCTTATGTAGAATGGTTCCCAAGATAAAAATAGATCATAACGTTTAGCAATCTCAAATACTTGCAGTTCTTTGATAGGCTTTGCCGTAATCCAATCATAATATCTAGGTATCTTATGACAACTTTTACATATATTGAAATGAAATGGTACGGCCTGTGTGAAATTTAACATTTTTTGTAATTCCTGTTTTGAATTTGGCAATTTTGAATTTTCTTTTAATTCAAAAACCGGCAAAGGAAACACTTTGGGCTTGTCTTCATTTAAAATATTCGTATGATTCCTGTTTATCAATTCTAGGAATTGGTCTACCAATCCTAAACTAGGATATAGTTCTATGTCACTGGCCAAGATGAAGTATGTATTGGCTGCCTTTCTGGCTATATTGCGTCCCACATTTACGGGATATGTCAGATTCGTTTGAGTTTTATACATATTGGAACGTTTAACATGTTCATAAGGGGCATTTTTTAATTCACAATCATATGGCCATTCTAAAGCTAATTCTTCATTTGTAGCTATATACGCGGGAAAATGATCCACGGGAAAGTAAATGTGAAAACTGATATAATCACGTATCAGTGAACTGGACGGCAAACAATTGCGTATGTACTGTATGGAATCCATAGTGGCATTATAATCGTAGCCAGGAGCAAATATAGCAACGCTTATGGGAGCTAACCAACTGAAAAGAAAAAGAAACCAATGGTTATTAATAATACTTATTCGGAAAGTAGTATAATATAGTTATTCTATACGTTTTGTGTCTTTCTGTTAATTTAACATTTAACCGTTGTGTCAGCAGCTGTTGGGTTTTATCCACATCGACAGTAGATGTACCCGGGTACTTCATACGTTTTGTATGGCAGATAGTTGCTTTTGATATACAAATATTAACTACTACCTGGATTCTTGTAATTTTCTGTTTTTTTTTTTTTTTATTTCTTGGAAATATTGTCTAGTTAACAAAACTTTTATCATAATTTGGGAAAAAAAAAATTTGGTACCTAAATAATCCATTTTTACCAAAAATGGGAATTGCCAAAATCCATAAAAATTTAACAATTTCCAAATTCTTTTTTAATCCTTGTAATTTGATCCCTTTTTACAAAGAAAAATAATTAACATTGAATTTTCATTCGCAAAATTCCGTTATATTTGAACTGAAAATCAACCGCTCTTGCTCATAGTGCTATTTTTAGTACCTGCGCAGAATAATTATAACTCATAAAATATTTGTTCAATGTAAACATATTTTTTTTTGGAATGTGTAGGAAAACACGTCTACTAACAGGAACAAAAGGGTATTTGGGAATATCTTGCCTACCTACCCTTGCACAACCAGTTTTGCAGGCAGAAACATGATTTTTTGCGCAGGTTTCGTTTTGAGTAGGTTTGTATGCATAAGTCAGTTTATGTGCGATTTTTGAAGTGTAAAGACCTAAAAATTTATTTTGTGCGGCAAATATATAAAAAGTGAAAATAAAATGGCAGATGGTGAGTGGCTAGCTCCGCGTCGATTGAATGCACTACCGTATGAGGAGCAGCGTGACTATATACGCACACTTGTTGAGGCTTCTGACTCCGAAGAGAGTGACCACGAACAAGCGGTAGATCAAGAAGACTTAGAAGGAAATATTGATGACATTGGTGGTGAATCATCTGACGCTGAACAAGTCCAGGAAATTCAGTATCACCTAGAGGACGAGAGGGATTCAGACGAGGAGTATGAAGAACCGCCACTTGAAACTGGTGATTATTATACGGCAAGAGATGGCAATGTATGGTCGTCAATACCACCAATACCTGGACGAATACGTGCGCACAACGTTCTAAGAAGTCGCAATCCTGGACCAGTGCCATCGACAAATGGCTTGACAATGGCAGAAACCTTCAATCTTATGATGTCAAATGAAATATGTGATGTTATTATTCGAGAATCAAATAGAAAGGCAAGGCAAACTTTTGATGCGTACAATCAGCAGCATCCAGATGCGGAACCACGAATATGGGTGCCTATAACTGAAGTAGAATTTCGTGCATATTTGGGTGTGCTTTTGATGGCTGGCGTATGTCATTCCGGTTATGTTCATACCACTGACCTGTGGAAAACAACTTCACATCCATTATTTCGTGCATCAATGAGCTTACGCAGATTTTGGGCAATCAGCCGCTTCATACGCTTTGATAACGGAAACACTCGGAATGCACGCAAACAAAATGATAAGGCAGCTGCAATTACAGACGTATTCCTGATGCTAAATGCCACTCTGCGCAAGTATTATATATGTGGCACAAACGTTACCGTAGATGAGCAATTATACCCATATCGTGGTGGAACTGGCTTCACACAGTACATTCCATCCAAACCATCCAAATATGGGATAAAAGTGTGGTGGGTCTGCGACGCCATTTCATCATATCCCGTGCAGGTAAATCAGTGTTCATACATTCATTTTATTATATCAACTTGTTGCAAATAAACTAAATGACTAATTCAAATTTCATTTTTCAATTTTTATTTTTTCAATACAGGGTCAAATTTATACTGGAATGGCAGCGTCCGGCGAACGTGAAAGAAACGTTGGTGAGCGTGTTGTGAAGGACTTAGTTGTCAACAATTTTGGTGGAAGTGGGCGAACAGTGGTATGCGACAATTTCTTTACAACATATAACTTAGCAAAAACTTTGATGGTGGACAACAGTTTGGCTTTGTTGGGCACTTGCAACAAAAGGCGTATGTTCGTGCCAGCATCATTTGCCAATCCTAAAGGACGTGAAGCAGAGTCTACGCTATTTGGATTCTGTAACAACATGACGATGTGCTCATACGTCCCAAAAAAAAATAAGGCTGTTGTGATGCTGTCTACTTGCCACGACACTACAGAAACTGCAGGTCCAAAACGGAAACCATTGCTCATACTTGATTATAACAAACATAAAGGCGGCGTGGATAATATGGATAAGTGCTTGACTGAATATTCAACCAAACGGCGCACAAATAGATGGCCTTTAGCATTTTTTTATAATATGCTTGACGTAGCTGCGTATGCTGCGTATGTTATATATATGGAAAACAACCCCCATCTAAAACCATCTACCAACCGCCGTAGGATATTTCTGCAGCAGCTCAGCGATCAGTTATGCAGACCACAAATCGATATAAGAGCGGACAATAGCCATATTACGCGCATATTTTCTACTAGACACGCTATGGAAGCATTATATGGTATGCCCTTGAAGATGAATGTTGGTGCACAAGAGGAAGAGGAACGTGACAGTTCTGGCCGCATAAAAAGAAAAGGAAACTGCTATATTTGCATTGCAAAACGCCAAACGAGAAAAGTATGTGCAATTTGTAATAAGCCTGTGTGCGCAGAGCACTCGAAGGATCATCCACAATGCCTCAGATGCTGCTAAAATTCATAAAATATATTTTTTACTTTCATTATAATGATTTTCTATAAATAAATAAACAAATTTCCATAAAATAAACTAAATATTTCCATTTATTTCTATATATTTGTATGAATTTTCATAGAAGTACCTGGGTACATCAGCTGTTGACGCTAGGTCATTTTCTAGTAACTGGGTTATATTTTCCAAACGGTTGGTCCAATTGACCTGAAATTTCACACCAATATCAATTACATATTTCCAAGCTATGATACGAAGTTTCATCAAGATTGGACCAGCCGCTTGGAAGATATAGCAATATAAAGTGAACTTTGCCATTTATTTCTATATATTTGTATGAATTTTCATACAAGTACCCGGGTACACCAGCAGTCGACGCCATTCCACTAACTTGAATTTGGGCTGTATCGACTGAACTGCTGCTCCAATCTTGATGAAACTTTTCCACATGATGCAAAAGTGTATGGTTGAGGATATCATGAAATTTCAGGTCAATCGGACTAACCGTTTGGAAGATACAGGAAAATTAAAGTTGCAAATGTACCCGTGGGCTCTACGATCGACACAACGGTTAATGTGAAGCAGAAAAAGAATTTAACATCCATAGAAGTAATAGCCAAGGCGATTTCTTGTGACCGATGTAAATAATGTACTTACAAACCGATTTTGCCAGAAAATACCCCATTTGAAAGGCATTTCTTCTTAGCTGTCCACCAGATTTATAGATTTGCACCATCTGGAACATTTTTTCGGAATAATGCTCATTTAAAGTTGCTACTAACACATACATAAAACACATGCTGTGTGTGTGTTTATTAGAAAATTAATTTTCATACCTTTAGTCTGCTTTAAAAATTATTTATTAACAAACCCATTGATATATGTACCTTCTGTGTGTTCAACAAATATTTGTAATGAAATTTAATTAATTTTATGTAAAAAGTGTTGAATTGTGAATTGGCTAAAATTGATTAGCATACCTTTAGGCTCTTATAAAATTATATATTAAATGAAAAAATAAAATTTCCTAGAAACTGCACTCGAATTTCGAAAGCCGAGCTCTGTTACACCATTTCCAATTGAAATTGAGAAAATTTCAATTGAAATTGACACTTTCCATTTGCAATTGAGAATATTCCAAATTAAATTGAGATTTTTCATTTGAAATAAGAAAAATTGTAAATGAAAGTGAGATTTTTCATTTGAAATTGGGAAAATTCCAAATTAAATTGAGATTTTTCATTTGAGAATTTTTCATTTGAAATTGAGACTTTTTCATTTAAAATTGAAAATATTTAGAAACGATTTTTAAATTTTTTGGTGAAAATTAAATTAAAAATTTTTATTGAAAATTTATGAAAAATTTAAACGTACATAAATTGGGATTATGTTTATGATTATGATTATAGGAAATTAGATTATATAAGGAAATGTGAAATGTGTAAAGCTGCTTGGTGAAAGGTTGTTGCATGCTGAATGGCTCTGCTGCAATCTCCAATTGGAATATGAGCCGTTGTTCTGCAATGTTCGAATGGAATGGTCCTGTTTGATTTCACATGGCTTTTGATTTTGGACCAATATTTTCAATTGGGTTCAATATAGGAGAGTAGGGGGCATTATCGCAAACTTAAAAGAGCTCAGATAACGTGTTACCGGTTTCTTCCCATTTCTGTAAATGATCCCCTACGTCTAACCATTACAAGAACACTCCTATAGCTCCTACCAAATGCACATTAGGGCAACGTGAGGTAGTAATTGCCCGGGAACCCACTCAGAATAAATTAAAATTCGTCTCATCCATCCAGACCACCTGCTTTCCTTCCCTTAGGTATTCATTGAGTTTCGTGACGTACTTCATACGTTTCCTTTTATTTTCTGGGCTGTTCATTGCCACTGGTTCCACATGAAGGGCTTTTATGGAATAAAGTCTTCCATGCAAGGTGTTCGAAACAGTTGAAATAGCCACACGTTTTTCCAACTTCGAAACAATTTTGTCAGAAATCTGTTCGAGGGTGATATCTGGTTTTTCTTCATCCCATGATAATATTATGTTCATTTCTTCATCAGTTAAAGACTGCGGCTTTTGACTTCCTGTGTTTGATGGGGTTTCCTTCGCTTCGTTTACCCATCGATGTGAAGTTTTTATGAAATATCCAATGACACTGCTTATTCACTCCAATCGTTTCCCCTGTTGGCTGCTTCCACTATTCGGACTCGGTCTTGCTTACAGTGCTTCTTGTACAATGTTATCTCTATTGCTTCTGCATCTATGTATAAAGAACAATCAAACGTAATTAAGAACTTTTTTTTATTGTATATACATAGATATATTGTACCTACCATCAATTACACTTCTACATAATGGGAGTCGAGCATTTAATGCCGAAAAACATTTGTAATGGAATAAATAACGGCAGGGAACAACACGTTTTACTTAATATGCAATTTTTAATCTTGTTTAAATGGTGCGTGGTAAAGAAGAAGAAAGCATATATTTCAAAAATTCATAACTTCACTGTATTCTTAATCGGACCGGTTTCTGGCATTTCAGCCTTCATCAGCGATTTATTGAACATTGTGATAATTGTTATGTTTTAATTGAATAGATTGTTTCTATATGAAAATTTTTTTCTACTTAGGGCGGCCGTGAGGTTTTGAACCATGAACCTTCACATACACTCGTACTTGCACTTTTTGGTCAGCGCTTTAACACACTCACTCAATTCAAATTAGGATTTTTCATTTGAAATTGGGAAATTGGGAAAATTTCAAATGAAATTGAAATTTTTCATTTGAAATTGAGAAAATTGAAAACGAAATTGAAAAATTCCATTTTAAGCTGAGAAAATAATTTAAAAATATTTAATTTGATTTTATTTGGTCCTCTAAAAAAATTTTTATTGTTAATTACGAAAATTGCTTGTAAAAATTGATTTGTAAAAAATATATATTTTAACAAGATTGGTTTGCAACCAATGCAAAAAAAATATTGTCATAAATTATTGTCATGCAAGATGGAATTAAAAGACAATTGTGGAATATGTTTATTTAATTACAGTAGTAATTGCAATATGTCTGAAAAATGACGATAAATCTAACAAACAAAAAAATTTCTTTGCTTCAAAGCGTCATCTCAAATATATGTAAAGTGCATATGTAGGTATGTACAAAACCGTACATCACATATGACAACTCTTACGAAAACTGAGAATAGTGGAAATTAGAAGTATAAATGCAAAAAATATTCAAAATTCAAAAATAACGATTGTTTGTTTGGACAGAGTTGTATCTTCTGAAATTAATACAAAGTAAAGCTGTATGGTACGAAAACTGAAAACTAACCACACTGCTCGTAGGCCTGACTTTAGGTGAGTGTGTTAAAGCGCTGACCAAAAAGTGCAAGTACGAGTGTATGTGAAGGTTCATGGTTCAAAACCTCACGGCCGCCCTAAGTAGAAAAAAATTTTCATATAGAAACAATCTATTCAATTAAAACATAACAATTATCACAATATTCAATAAATCGCTCATCGAGTTTAATAGAAAAACTCGTTTTCGGTAATTTTTATTTAAAAATATCTTAAAATCCAAAGCTGGCCTTGGCAAATAATGGGTTAACGTTCTCGGATTTATCCCAAATTTTTGGAACGAAACATTTACACATTTGGTTATTATATTTTAAGGTCGCATCTAAAAATTGGACAGCACTTACAAAATATTTGAATTTTTTGAATAAATTGTCTTTTATTAGCTTGGGGTCATATGTGACCCCAATTCCAAAAGAGTTAATGGAGTCATATTATTTTTTTCCGAAACCTTAGGCAAGAAGATAACATATATCATTTAAAAGAAGAAAAGTGATGAATTTTTGATACGAAAGTATTTAGAAAGAGTACATTTACGGAATATTTCACAAAAATCTAATTTTTCTCGAAATCCGCAAAAATAAAATCCTTGTCAAAAAAATTCTGGCGGAGGGATTTACTTAAAAATTCACACAGTTAATCTGCAACATGTATTTAATAAAACCTTAAAGTGATAGATTAATTTTTTTAAAAATTTTATCAAAAAACTTCCAATTTTCGGTCTCAATGCGCAATAGGTTAACAACGTGGTACTAAAACAGTACTTCATATCTGAGTATTTATAAGTATAGAGACCAAAAAAAAAAAAAATGATGGCTTTAATCGATTTCTAAAAGTTGAAAAAAATGTCATAAAATTTCATGACCTAGTTTTTTTTTGGCACAGAAGTGGTCTGGGGCATTTGCTATTTCTTGGCGAGGTTTTATTCGATTTTGAAGTCTTATAGCCTTTTGAAAGAATAATTTAATACTGATCCCGAATTATATAACAGCTTGTCGGAAAAATTAAATTATAGAACGAAATTTTCGTAAAATCTGAAAAAAAAATCATATTTTCCCCATATAAACACACTTAAAATTTTCAATCTCTTTGCGCCACGACTTAAAGTTTTTTGATTGGCCCAAAACTTTATATTTATCAGTTTTTTTGCTATTCGCATATTTCTAGGGAGTGAGACCGACAGTTTGAACACTTTTTTTCCCTCCATATAACTAAGGGCCACCCTAGTATACATACTAAAAACTGTATACCATAAATAACTTTACTTATGTATATTTATTATTTTATATTTTTATATATTTACAAAAGTTTTATTTATATAGCTACAGTTATTTTAAAAATGGTAGGTCAAGGACATGGAGTCTTTTAAGTCTTTTAACTTCGTCGTAATTGTCCAATAAACTAATTGCAAGTGCGTTAGAATGATTGCTAAGTCATTCTAAGTATTTGGTGCTAAATCTACTAATTTCATTTTTGACTTTAGTTATGGATAAGTCCTTATGGATATTGTCATTTGTCATAAACCAGGGTGCATCTGTAATCATCCGAAGGGTTTTTGACTGGTATCGTTGAAGAATTTCAATGTTAGAGTTGCTCGCGGTCCCCAAAAGTTGTATACCATATGTCCATATGGGTTTAAGAATAACTTTATACAACACGACTTTATTTTCGAGACTTAATTTTGATTTTTGACCTAGCAACCAGTACATTCTTTTAGTTTTAATATTTAGTTTGGTCCCTTTTAGCTTCAATATGTTTTCTCCACGTGAGTCTTCTATCTATATGCAATCAAAGATACTTATCACAATCCGATTTAGGAATTTCTTCACCATTTAGAAAAATAGGAGGAAATATTGTTAAGGTTTTTTTTGGAGCAGTTCGGAGTCTTTGACTTTACAGTTGTTTCTTGCTTTTAAAGCAGTGTCATCAGCATATGTAGCGACAGTAACATCTTCATCCACAGGCATATCTGATGTAAAAATAGTGTAAAGTACAGGACCTAAAACACTTCTAGCTTTGAAATCACAAATGCTGGATATTTCATCGTTTACTTTTACATAAAATTTGCGATCTTTTAGATACTTAAGAACTAAATAAAAAGGTGCAGGAAGAAGTTGCTTTAATTTAAAGAGTAGGCCATGATGCCAGACTCTATCGAAAGCTTGTTTTACATCCAAAAACAAAGCAGAGCAGTATTCCTTATATTCCAATGCATTTCTAACTTCATTTACTATACGATGGCATTGTTCTGGTGTACCGTGGTTATGGCGAATTCCAAATTGATGCTCAGGTATAATATTTTTTGCATTCAAAATTGGCAGAAGTCTATGCAGAAATAGTTTCTCAAACACTTTTGAAAATGTAACTAATAGACTTATCGGCCTATAAGACCTTAATTCATTTTCTGGCTTATTAGGTTTTGGTACCATCATTATTTCTGCACATTTCCACTGAGGAAAATGATTCAGCCTCAAAATTGAATTAAAGATAAGTGTTAAAAAAATAATAGATTTTTTTGGTAATGCTTTAAGGTCTTCATCATATCCCGGACATTTTTTGTTATTTAATTTGGAAATTTCTTGAGCTACTTCATAGGGTGATATATGTTTAATCGGTAAGTCCATTTGGCAAGGGCTTTCAAGAAACGCAGTTACTTCACTAGACGAGTTGTTGAAAGCAAATGGTCCAAATGTAGATATCAGGTATTGAGAAAAACTATCAGCTTTGCTTATATCAGATTTACACCAGATGCCATTTGAATCTTTCACAGCTACATTTCTTTTCGTTGATCTTTTTAAAAACTTTGTAGCATTCCATAATTTGTGTTGGTTGTTATACCCTATGTGGTTTGGGTATAATGACTTTGTGCTGCTGCTTGTAACTACCAAAAATATTTGACCTAGACCCATCTTTAATTATACCGATCGAATCAGAATCACTATCTGATTCGATTTAACGATGTCCGTCCGTCCGTCCGTCCGTCCGTCTGTGTGTCCACGTAAAGTTTGTAATCAAACTGCAGGTCGCAAATATGAATATATTTTGATGAAATTTGGCATATAAGCCTTTATCGGCCATATGATGAACGCTGTTAAAATTGGTGAGGATCGGTCCATGTTCAGACCTAGCCCCCATACAAATGACCCCTATGAAATCGACTTTAATTGCCATAAGATCCAAATTATCATATAAATCTTAGTCAAATTGGGTTTGTATGTATTTATTACATCCACTAATCAGTAGACCAAAAATGGTCCCTATGGGACAACTCTTAGTCATAGGCCCCATATAGGGCTGCTTCCCGATCTTCACTTAAATCTATCAAAAACAAAAATATTGCACTGATTCTTCTCAAATTTTGTTTGTATATATTTTTGCAAAATACAAGAGACCTTACCAAAAATGGTCAGGATCGGTCCATTTTTGGGCCTAGTCCCCATATAGATATAGCATCCGATATGAACTTTTTCATATCTGCGGCCAAAAAAATTAATAAAAATCTCACTCAAATTTGGTTTATGCTTATTTTTTATACGCAGTTAGTTGGACCTGAGAGATAGGGTCTCTAAACGCATGGTTTAGGGTATCGTATAGTCGGTCTAGACCGACTATAATTTTCTTACTTGTATTTTAATGGACTAAGATTTTGTAAATAGGAGCTAAATTGTTCATTTTTTGCCTCGGTTAAGCGTTGTTTTAATTCCTTTGTGGCCCGATTTAAATTAGTTTTATCTGCTGGATTCCTGGTTTGTTTCCATGTCCTTCTTAAATTCCTTTTAATTCTTACTAAATCTCTAATTTCAGCAGATACAATTAGTTATTTCGACCACTAGCCGGTACTGTTGTTGGTGTTGACAAACATGCTGCTTCATGTATTAAGTTTGTCAAGTTTTCAACTGCATTATCGAGCCCATCCCTATCTTTAATTCGTATATTAAGGTTAATGTTTCTTTCTATCCAGTATTTAAAAGAACTTAAATCAGTTTTGTTTGTAATAACTTTATAAATTTCATTAACTTGTAAATAACTCGCATTATAATTTACTAATAGAGCTGAATGGTCGAAACTTAGTTCATCGGTTTCTAAGATATCTAAACAATTATTAGCAATACCTCCGTAAACAACAAAATGCAATAGGTCTGGTATTTTTCTGGGGTCGCTTGGGCAATATGTGGGTCTTCCTGTAGATAAAACAGAGTAATTATTTTGCATGACATAGCAAGTCTAGAACCCCACCACTAATGCTTGGCGTTGTAGTCTCCACCAACGATAAATTTAGGTCTCATTTCTTTAAAAAGATTCATAATCTTCGCATGTAATTTTATGTTTTGGTGGAATATAGATGGAATAAATAGAAACGTTACTGTTGTCACATTTGATTTGTATTCCAGCGGCTTGAATAAGGGTTTTTTTATAATTATCAAGTAAATCGTATTTTATAGAGGATTTAACTGGATGATTACATGAAATGACATCGTAGCCATTTATTTTGAAATATGTTTTATTAGTGAGATGAGTCTCTGATATTAGAAATACATCGATATGATGAGTGTGCATAAATATTTCGATTTCTCTTGTATGGTTTGGAAGCCCGTTGGCATTCCATATTCCTAAACGTAAATTTATTTGCATAATTTTGAAATAAGTATAGTTATCATATTGAGAAGATTAGCTAACATAGCTTCAATTCTGTCCATAGAGTTATTGTTGTTATTGTTTTCGTTTGAATTTCTTATTATTTCAGAATAGGATTGTTGGTTGTTGTTTGCATATTGGTGGGCATTTGAAAAGTTATTACCACTTTTATTATTTAGTTTAGGGAAATCATTATATTTTTCTGAATAATAAGCAGAATGACCATGTGTATTAAGTCCATTGTGCAGTCTTCGTTGCATCAGCTTCTTGTAAATTTGACATCCCCTATAATTCGCAGTATTATCTTTTAAACAATTAACACATCGTGCTGGTTGATTAACATTTTTATTGCATTCTGCTGTAGGGTGACTTAGTCCACATTTTACACAATTAAACGGCCTCTTGCAACCGGAGTAGAGTGATAAAGACCCTTCATAACTACCCTATAGCAACGTTCCTGCTTAAGTTGAAAGGTGTGAAAAGATATTGTACGACTTTCTAAATATTTTACCAAAGTTCTATAACAGTCAACTGTCTTAATCATAAGCCTTATTTGATTATTATTTAACGATTTATAACTAAACTGGTTCTTTGGAATAATATTACCTATATTATTTATCATTTTCACCCCTGTTCTTGAAACCACTATCACAAAAAAAAAACTAGTAAATGAAAAAATTCTTAAATCTACGAGTTTTTTGCTGTTCTCTAATTTCAATAAGAATATTTTTTCTCGTTTTAATTCACATAGAAAAAGCTTTGTGAAATCAAAACAAATGCCCTTTTTTTCTACTAAGCAGGTCTTAAGAGATAAAAAAAACTAATTGATATTTAAACTCTAACATGTTTTTTATTGAACCTTGTCATTATTTTAAAAAATTAAACATTAATTTTATGAAAAAAAAACGATTTTAAAAAACGTAACGTAAAGTAATAAGTGGTCGATGTTAATAAAACACACTTTTTGCGATGATGCTGTTCTATAACTATAATAAAAACTTTTTGTTTACACAATCTATTTTCCATTATAATTTTTTCAATTATAACATAGATTCTTTATGCACTAATTATTGCAAATAAAGAAATTAAAAATTTTTTTTCATCAAATCACATATTTTTAATTTTTTGCATATGTTCGAAACAGTAGTGATGCCAGTCAAATCCAATTTATTTCAATATCGTAATTTTTTTTGCTGATGCCTAACTTTTTAAAAATATAAAAGTCATTTTTATTTGAATGAAATTGAAGAACAAAAACAATTAAATGAACAAATAAGTTGTTATTTTAAAAGAAAATATTTTTCTTTATACTTTTTCTATAAACTTAAGAAAAAACACGCACAAAATACTTAAAAGTTTTTTGTGAAACTGAATAAAGAACCAAATGGCACCTCGGTCTCTAGATAACATATGTTCTTAGCTCAAACATATGGTTCTTAACTTAAACATATGGTTCTTAACTCAAACATATGTTTCCATTAAATAAATAAAAAAAGGGGTTTCAAGAAACCCAACATTTCAATTTCATGTGATTTTAAATTCACTCTTATTCAAATAACAACGTTTCAAGAACAGGGCTGTTTATTTGCATCAGAGACATCTGGGATGTATATTGGAGATGGTTTTGGAGTTATAATAGCCGTATCATCAGCATCATTGTCATTGGATTCTTCATCATCATCATCATTATTTTGCAGTATAGCAAATTTGTTGCTTATTGATGGTTCATTATCGTTGATAGTTGTTATTGTTTTGCGTTTGTTTGCATATACATAACTTAGGGGACCCAAATACATAACGTTTTCTTGATGTTGTTATTTGCTGCCAGTCTAATTCACTACCTAGTTAGTTCAGCATCATCAGTATCAGCTTCCATAGTGTTGTTTTGATGTAACAACAATTAGCTCACAGAAGAATTGTTATTGTGCAAAGTAATTGATTTGTTTGTGGAGTTTTTAATCTCCTTTTACTAATCCGTTTGTTTATATTTAAAATATTACAATTTTGTTTAAAAGTTTACGCTGCGTTAAAAAAACAAAAACCAACACGTCTGTTCAGTATTACAGTTGATTGCAAACTCTAGTATAAATTGAAATTTTATCAATTTTAAAATATTTACCCAAGAAATATACATATTTTAATTTTTTATTAACTCCTAAAATTATGTTTAATGTTTTTACTGCTTTACAGTAAATGTTAATTTAACAGAAAGTACAAAAAGATACAGAATAACTATATACATTATAATCTGTTAACATCCTATATATTCTGTTGAGTTAATACTTACATTTAAGCATTGTTAAATTATGAAAATATTTTTTCTATTATAAAATATGAAAAATAAGAAATGAAGAAAAAATATTTTATTTGTTTGTATTGTTCAACATTAACTATAAGGGTTGACATATTGCAAAATGAACAAGTAAGAAAATTATAGTCGGTCTAGACCTATACCATGCGTTTAGAGACGCTATCTCTTAGGCCCAATTAGTGGATATAGAAAATAAGCATAAACCAAATTTGAGTCGCATTATTATTCATTTTTTTTCCTTTGAATATGAAAAAGTTCATATCGGATTCTATATTTATTTGTGGACTAGGTCGAAAAATGGACCGATCCTGATCATATTTGGTAAGGTCACTTATTTTTTGCAAAAACATATACAAACAAAATTTGAGAAAAATCTGTGCAATATTTTTGTTTTTTGATAGATTTAAGTGAAGATCGGGAAGCAGATTTATATAGGGGCTATGACTAAGAATTGTCCTATAGGGTTTATTTTGGACAACTGATTAATGGGTGTAATAAACACACACAAACCCAATTTGACCGAGAGCTATATGATAATTTGGATCATACGGCAATTCTGCCTATTACTTCAACTCATGCTTAATCAAATATTTAACTCAACATTAGAAAGAAAAGAACATGAGAAATGTTTTTTCTTTCTTTTCTCATGTTCTTTTCTTTCTAATGTTGAGTTAAATAGTTGATTAAGCATGAGTTGAAGTAATAGGCAGAAGGATGCTGAAGATGAACAAGTCGCTTTGTTCGAAAGTAGCTACTCCATCTAGCGCTGTCTTCAATTTTTTCCAAATTTCTCTTACATTGCATAAAGTATTATCTTTTCTAGTATTAGAAAATGTATACATGATCTCGAACCGAACTATAAATAACTAATTATTATTACAACACAAGATCGACAATACATAAAAACTAACGTACAAAACATACGGTCCAATGCAATTGTGATAAATCTGTTAAGATTTCACATGCCATTACAGTTCCCATCTATGGGACGGTTGGCAAAACAAAAGAGCTTTTGTCACATTACGAGATTTGTAATTGATCAAAGCGATGTTAATGTAGAGAAAGCTATAAATTGGAAAAAACTCTGCTTGTTCGTTCTAACTCTCGTATGAAAAGAAAGAAAAAACATTTCTCATGTTCTTTTCTTTCTAATGTTGAGTTAAATAGTTGATTAAGCATAAGTTGAAGTAATAGGCAGAAGGATGCTGAAGTTGAACAAGTCGCTTTGTTCGAGAGTAGCTACTCCATCTAGCGCTGTCTTCAATTTTTTTTCCAAATTTCTCTTACATTAAATAACTAATTATTATTCTTCCTTTATTTACATATTTTAACAAATTTTGATATTTACATATGAGGTCTTATCTATACATATAGATATTGCAACAAATAATACATAGGATGTAAAGATATTAAATAGTTTTTATATAATTTTTTAATGATTTTTAAAGGAAAATGGGAGGAAAAAAACCTTTATATGATTTAATAAATTCAAATACTATCTGAAAAATATTTATGTGCTTATAGGAGTTTTATTAGAAATAATAGACCTCTATAAGCATATAATTTTCAATTTGGTGATTTCTTTTTAATTTTACGTTATTTCTCTACATTCTCTTATCAGTGGGTAAGAGGAATTTTCAATATTGGCAAAGTAATTGTTATTAATCCTTGTTATGAAATCGATAATTTTTTCATAACCTGTTTCTTCATGAAGAAGAAGCCTCCAGGGCTTTTTATTTATCATTTTAAGACATTTGTTTTGTATAATTTGTAAACGTTTTAGGTGGCAGTTGGCAGCGTCACTCCAAATAGGACACGCTTATGTTAATATCGGCCTTATAACACTTTTGAAGAGTAGATTTTTGTTTTTGGGGTTTAGAAATGACCTTCTATGTAGTAGTGGCCATAATGCTTTAAATGATTTTATAGCTTTTTGACACGTAGCCATAATATGTTGTTTAAATGTAAGCTTTTTGTCCAAGACAACTCCGAGATATTTGACCTCGTTAAGTATATTTATGGTATTATTTCCAATAAGAAGATGACGTATTGGCAGTCTTTTAAGAGATTTGTTGAATGGAAAAATTATTGCTTGGGTCTTGTTTGGATTAATTTTGATTTTCCATTTGTGAAAATATGTACTGCAATTTACAAGTCCCTTTTCCATTTTCTTCAGGAGTGCGCTTGTAAGTTTGTTTGAAGAAATTAGCGCAGTATCATCTGCGTAATAAGCAATTTCCATATATTTCGGACCTTTAAAATCGGATGTATATATCGAGTAAAGCAATGGCGACAAGACAGATCCTTGAGGTAACCCTGTGGTAATGGTTTTTTGGAGATGATGTTTTATTATTAATCGCAACTTTAAAGTTTCTGCCGTGAATGAAATCTGAAATAAGTTTGCATAAATATTTTGGTATATTTGCATCAAGAAGTTTAAATACTAGGCCATTATGCCAAACGGTGTCAAACGCTTTTTCAATATCTAACAATATTACACCCGTTGAACGTTTATTGTTTTTGTTTGTGATTATTTGATTTTTAATTCTGTTTATTTGGTGCTATGCTCTTTTTTAAATCCAAATTGTTTTTTTTAGCAACAAATTCAATAAGACGAGAATGTAGTATTTTTTCAAATATTTTACCTAAGTTACTAAATAGACTAATAGGTCTGTAGCTGTTTGGGTTGTTTTTTGGCTTACTAGGTTTGTTTATGGCTATAACCTTAGCATTTTTGAAATGGTTTGGGAAATAGTTGAGTTTGATGCAGTTGTTAAATATTATAACCAGTAATTTTAGAGTTTTGAGTGGTAGTTTCTTTAAGAGCAGGTTCGGAACATTGTCAAAACCAGGGGATTTTGAAGGTTTTATTGATGAGACAATATTCATTACTTCTTCAAGAGATGTATAAATAGCTGATTCAGAACTAGGATTTTCCTTTTTAAAATTGTTTATTGTTGTATTTATTAGTGTATCTGCCGAGTGGTTGTAGTTCGAAGTGAGGTTATTTGCTTGGACAAATGTATTTGCCAGGACTTCAGCCTTGCCCTTATCAGATGATATTTTTGTATTTCCAATTTTAAAGTGAGAGATTTGATTTTTTCCCTCTCCTCGCAAGTTCCTGCTTATTTTCCAGAATGATTTATCACCTGGTTTTAAATTGGATAATAATTGACACCATTTCTTATTGCGCTCCGAATTAATACTTTTTATCAATCATGTTACTTAGAAACTTAGTACATTGATTATAAAATGTTTGCTGGGCTATATTTAAAGATCGTTGGCTTTTTCTTTTAAAGCTTCTTCTTAGTTTAATATATTTCACAGTACTTTCTGATAATGTGTAATTATTTTGTTGGGTTATTTTAGGTGTGGACACATCCCTTGCTTCGAAAACTAAATTTATAAATTTTTGGATTTCCTGATCAATACCTACCATGGTATTGTATATATCCGAATATTGTCTAAAAAATTCATAAAAATGTTCCAGTTGGTTGCACTATAATCATAATAATTGAGCTCAACCTGCAAGGCCATTGATCTTTTAAGTGTACATATAATGGGGCGATGGTCTGATGGTTTTTCGTAATTACGTCTATATTTAAAGCGGAATTGCTTAAAATAATATCTACTGTGGATGCTTCGCGATTGTGTTGATGGGGGAATAGGGTTGGACTATTAGGATGGGGGAATAGGGTTGGACTATTAGGATGGGGGAATAGGGTTGGACTATTAGGATAGTGAATGAAAAAATTGCTTGATTGCTGTAGGTTGTTGAGTGCAATTCTTACAGTATTATTTGAAAGGCAATTCTAAGAACAATGTTTGGTCACCAAAAACTATATATTCTTTGGTGGAAGGTGTTAGGTTTAAGATACCAGTACAGAAGTTATGGGTATATCTTGGTGAATGTAATGAAGATACAATAATAGGTCTATTATTTATAATAACTTCAATTGAGATGTTTTCGATTGATGAGGTGTTTGATATAAAGACGTTTTTGTATGCTACAGATTTATGAATTAACAGAGCTACTCCTCCTCCTCTTGCATCTGTTCTGTCGCTTCTATATAAACAATAATTTTTAAAATAGGGTCTATGATTTTCTGAAAAAAATGTTTCATTCAAAGACGCTATTTTAATATTTTCTCGTTCAATTAGTATCTCAAATTGTTTCAATTTAGAAAAGTTTGAAATGCCATTAACATTCAAGTGAAGCATTTTGAATTCGTTTAAATTATTAGTACAATCCATGGGCGTATTTCACCATAGACATTACAACTTTGATTTGTTGTACTTTCGAAGTGCACCTATGCAAATCATCCATAGCTGTAGTGAAAATATCAAAAAGCTCATCGATGCTAAATAAATCATTGTTTGTTCTCAGCTGGTTAGCATATGTGGCTTTGCTGTTATTATTGATGTTATTATTACAATGTGTGCTGTTGTTTCTTAAATTAGGGAAATCTCCCAACTTTAATTGAAATGAGTTATTTTGTTGTTGTCTGCTTATATTCTGACTTTAAGAAGTTACACTTGTTCTAGTTTCCAAATAGAGAGAACGTAACGGACAGTTGATATCGTTTGCAGAGTGATCAGTTCTCTCTTTTCCTTGTTTTTTTTTGAATTTAAAGCATGTAAAAACAGCTGGTCTTTTTTCATTTGTGTTAAACGGACACACACTTGTATGATGTTGTTCTGCACATATCATTCAAGCAGCACTACGATGACCATGTTCACCGCCATGGCCATACATTAAGCAGTTCCAACATTGAGTTGGTTTATTTCTGGATCTAGATTTGTATTTTTCCAGGAAATTATTATATTTGAAATTGTTCTTACGTTTCTTAAGGCAGTTGGGTTAAAATTTTTTCGTACAAATTCAACTTTGTAAACTGCATTGTTGTTCGAACTGAATTTGGTGACTATTTCAGCTACAGAAGAAGGGGACAGGTTGTAGTTTTTTAGCTCTGCGGTGATGTCCTCAGTTTTTATGCGGGGTAAACCGTGTAAAAAAGTAGTGTATAACCTATTATCTTTGGAGCCATAAGAGTGAAACTCCAACTTACTCTCTTTAAGAATTTGCTTGTAGCATTCGTACAATTCTTTACTTGGAGCAAAAATTTTAGTACCAATTGCAGTACGTTTGAAAATACAATCTTTACCAAGTAGTTTTTGTATTTCTGTAAATGGGGCATTAGCTTCAACAACAATAGGTGGAGGTTTGTGTTGTTTAACCTCGTTAATATTTGATACAGGAGTTACGTCCATAACATTAAGGCCAGCAAGCAGGCTAAATCTGCTGCTTGAAGTTGACGCGATATTTGGGTTAAAACCCGGAGGAAGTTTTGTCATCTTCTTGCTGGCAAGGAGCTTTCTTTTTGATGAAGATTTGGCCCCTCGGGCCATCGCTAGATTTTTTATTCCTGTTTTAAGCTGAATTGACTACCACGTGAGTTCAGATGTGATCAAGAATAGGTAATTGCAAAAACAAAAATATACACTTGTTATTAATTTTAAATAGTTGTACTCTAAGCGCTTTATTTATTTACACGACCGTTCATAAAGAGAATTAGATTCGAACTGTTTGGCTGAGAGCATAAAATCGCTTATATCTCGAAAACTAAGCATCATAAAGAAAAATAATTGTAATTTTTGGAATATCCAATCCGAATTATGCACTAACTATTTTTAGGGTTAACAGATCGAAAGACGATCATAAATATCTCAAAAACTATGTGTTGTAGAGTAACTCTGTTGAAATTATGCCACCTTATTGAAAGATCCCATCATGGATCATGGAGCAAAGTAATTGTAATTTTGCCTCCATTGTGAGTTGTGGTTTAATCACTGTTTTGGGTTTCCAGGTCGCAGTATTTTTTTAATTTGGGCGGGGAACATAAAATATTTTGTTGATGTTATTTGACCAAATACAACTGTTTTTTTTATATATTTATTGTTGTTTCGAGCTTACTGGTCAATTTGAATATGCAAATAAAACAAATTCTATTTCATAGGTTTCCCAACTGTAGCAACTGTTATATTTTTTTTTTATCTTTATTAGTTAACAATTTAATTTACAATATTAAAATAATAAAGAAAATTAAAATACTACTCCATAGCGGAGCTTCTAGCAACAACTGTGATAATAGTGTAGTAATTATTTTAAAAGTTAAACTTATTATTATATTTTCTTAATTTTATAACTTTGACAACCGGCTTTTGGGATATTTATTTAATTAATTCTGGACGATCACTTCTGATGTCAATTATAATTGTTAAATGAATTTCAAAATAAAAAATTAACCCTGAAGAAGAAGCATATACCGACGAAACGTTGGGAAACCTATGAAATAAACTTCGTTTTAGTTGCATATTCAAATCGACCAGTAAGCTCGAAGCCTCTCTCCGATACATCCCATCCTTATTGTGGACAAACTATTTTTAGGGTCGCCAGGTCGAAAAACATACAATTTTGGGGGTATATAAAATAACTTTCATCTCCATAACAAAGGGTTCTATAGAAAATGGTAACGATTTTGCCTCTCACCAAAGGCATGCCATATGAGGCTATACCACTTTTTAGAATTGCCAGAGCTTAACACCTAAATTATTGCCTGGGAAGATAAAATTGCTACATCGAAAAACATAAAATTTTGGCGGGGAACAAATAACTAAGCGTCGTAGCGCAAAATAGTTGACATTTTGCCGCCTCATAGAAATACTCCATTCGAATTGTGCCAGGTCAGAAAACGTAAACAGGTCTAGAGTCATTATTTTATAGTTATCAAATAGAAAAAGTTGTTGGTTACATTTTTCTTTTTCGAAAAATTTTATAGATACTTACCGTTCCACAACCTGTATTAAATTTCCCAAATATGTGTAATCGCTATTGGTGGTATAGGTTATTGATTGCGCACATTCCATATTTATACTCAAACGACCACGTATATAGTTTTTAATCAACCAGTATTGGCCATATTGTAGAGTTTCCATTTTTAATTCTTGATCACAACAGTTCAGTATTAACTTTAATTTATCCTTTAACGGTGTTTCTCTAGCCGTTTTATATACTGTTTTAACATTATGGATGGATTTGACAACGTGTGTTGTTAGATATATACAGCAGAATGTAATAACACAAATAATTGTAACCAAGCCAGAGCTTCTTCTACTAAGTAATGAATGTATGCTCATTTTAACGATTACCTGTATCCAATATTTTTTTTTTTTTTTTGCTAAATTGGACACATTTATGAAGTTTTTACTTCTAACTCTTTAATAACCGAAGAGATTTTTCATATCGTAAATAATTTTCTTTAAATTATGAATATTTCGAATTCCATATATAACAAATTTCATTTAATTTTTAGTCATTTTAAGACAAGGATTTATATAAAATTTAAAAAAAAATAATATTGTTTATTCTTGCAGCAACTATTTTAAACTAAGTTAATTACTCAACATCTGTGCACATTGATAATTTCCGAATTTTTTTTCCAAGCACGCATTTTACCACCAATACTAAACTTAATACCATTTCCATTTGGAAGTTTAGAATTTCTAAATTTAATATTTGAAATATCCAAATTTAGAAATTTTCCATTGAAAATGTATATTAAGTTTTATTTTAAAAGGAACATCCAAAAAATAAATAGAATTGAGTAAACTTTATTAAAAACCAAATTTAATATTTTTTATATTATTTATTAAGATATCATTATTAAATTTCAATTTATTTAGAAACCTATTTAATATTTTTTTTGAAATGGTGTTATGCTTTTGATAACGATAACAAAATGATTAAAACAAATTGACAGCTATATACATAAGTACATACATTTTGTATATAATACAATACGTTTTGTATATGGGGCGTTTCATGTCAAGTGAAACCGATGTCTTCCGATCGGGATGAAATTTGCAACAAGGTTAGTCCTATTATTGGATAGTAGTTTAGGCACAATTTTTCAACAAGATCGGTCCTGAAATCTCTGAGGTAGAGGGTGTCACAATTTGACATTTTGGATAAGCAGGTGTTTTTTCTCACCCATCTAACTTTTTACCTATTGTTCTTAGCAAAATTTGTCCCAAATAGTTTAAATAGTTAATTCTGCAATCATTCGGAAAAAAATAAAAAAATTATTGACTTTTTTTTTGCAAAACAAAAAATTTTTTGAGTTTTTTTTGAAAAAAGGACCTTCTTTTTGCTCAAAAAAAGCTTAGGTTTTTTTCTTTTAAGAGCTTTTTGGCCTCTTAGTGGGATGCGAGTGGGATATCTATCAAATTTTTAAATACCCAGTCTTTCATCCAGCTTATTTAACGCCTTTATTTGCTGCTTTTTTGCCAATCTTTTATTGGAGTTAGTAGGTTCAGCTATTGTCCAACTGATTCGCCAGAAGATTTACACTATTACCGCGATTGCCTTAAATTTAAGATGTGTCCTAATGCAACAACTACTTGTCACTTTCATCAAAGAGAATCTAATCAACTCTTTTGATCGCTAATATATAGAGGAGGTCAAATTTGAATCTTGGATTCAGACTGACAGATGCACATTAAAAACAATAATTTTAAATGTGGATTATTTTGTGGAAGAAATATGTACAGTAGAGTGGTCCTTAAAAAATGAAAATGCGATTTTTGGAATAGGCGGGGTCCAGTTTGTTACCTTTCCATATAAAACTAATAAATGTGAAGTTTGGGGACAATCGGATAAGGAAAAGTAGGGCCGGAAATCGATTGAAAATTTCAAGCGTGTTTATATGGGGAAAATATGACTTTTTTTTAGATTTTACGATCGTTCTATAGCTTAATTTTTCCGACAAGCTGTTGTAAGAATCGGGATCAGTATTAAATAATCTATTCAAAACTTTATATGTTGCCAAATAAAATAACTAATAAACAGAACACGGTGTTAAATTGATTGAAGAATATAATAACATATTAACAAAGAACGAACAAGAAAAGCAATACTTATTGCTAATCGTAAGTGTTTACAGAAAACAATTTGAATCGCACAATAAATCATCCTTAAAAAATCATACTTAATAAAGCGCCCCGGTAGGTGAGTAGGTAGCGTGCTTGCTTATCATGCGGGGGTCGTGGGTTCGATTCCCACCAGGAGCTTAGGTCTGTCGCTGCAAAAACCACCCAAATGCTCTTTGTCACCCGGCTTATCCCTGGACCCAAATTAGAATACAAATTTACTTTGTATTGTAATTAATATAAATAAATAAAAATAAATAAATAATCATCCTTCAATACACCAAAATAAGTAGAATTAATTTTATATTTCATATTTTTTTGAATAAATTGTCTTTTATTAGCTTTGGGTCATTTGTGGGTCTTTTTATTTTAGTTAGAAAAATATAGATAGTTTTTATACATAAAAAATAATTTTATAACAAAATTGGTTAAAAGTTGTTTTAATTATATTCGCGGGCAATAGGCAGATAATTGCACCAAAGATATATCACAATAGATTAATTTGATCCCGGGAGCATTGAAGGGTTAAATAAATAAAAAGAAACCGAATTACTTTTCTTAAATTCTAAATAGTTGTTTCATCGGGTTTAATAGAAAAACTCGTTTTCGGTCATCTTCTTATAGATTAAAAGAATTTATGAATAAACTTTGCATTCAAGATTTTTTTTCAATATTTTTCTTCTCTCAAACCTCTACAACTAGAGTTGTAATTAACGTAGGCTGTTGACATAGGTCTAAGATCACTCAGTGGATCAAGCTGCTTCTTTTGAGCTATTAACTGTTTAACTGCTTCGTTGGGTTTGAGGAAAGTTATGCGTGGAGAATCAACTTTACTTTTACTGTACGTTAACTTATCTTGGCATATTTTGGCATTACTCTACGTTAACTTCACTTGGCAAATTCGTTGGGTTTGAGGAAAGTTATGCGTGGACAATCAACTTTACTTTTACTGTACGTTAACTTCTCTTGGCATATTTTAGCATTACTGTACGTTAACTTCTCTTGGCAAATTTTGGTATTATATTATAAAAATTAATATAGTATAATATAATGCTGCGGAGCAGCAGGGGTCCTTTAGTTTTAATTTAAAAATACTTTAAAATCCAAAACTGGCCTTGGCAAAAAATGGGTTACATTCTTGGATTTATCCCAAATTTTAGGAATGGCATCTAAAAATTCAACAGCACTTACAAAATATTTGAATTTTTGGAATAAATTGTATTTTATTAGCTTGGGATCATATGTGACCCCAATTCCAAAAGGGTTAAAGGGGGTATATTATTCTTTTTCCGAAACCCTAAGCTATTAAGATAAAATATAACATTTAAAAGTAGAAAAGTGATGAATTTTTAACATAAAGTATTCAGAAAGAGTACATTTACAGAGTATTTTACTAATATCCCATTTTTCTCGAAACGCGCAAAAACAAAATCCATGTCAAAAAATTCTGGCGTAGGATTTTACCTAAAAATTCACACAGTTAATCTCTGACATGTATTTAATACAACCTTAAAGTGCTAGATCCATTTTTTTAAATTTTGTTTAAGAAAATTTTTTAAAACTTGAAAAAGGAGTTTTCAAAATTTTATCAAAAAATTTCCCATTTTCGGACTCAATGCATAATATGTTAACAACGTGGTAATAAAACAATACTTCATATCTGATTACTTATGAGTATAAAGACAAAAAAAAATAATTATGGCTTTAATCAATTTCTCAAAAAAATTCTACCAAATTTCATGACCTAGTTTTTTTTGGCACAAAATTGGAATTTTTATAGATTTTTGAATAGATAATTTAATACTGATCCCGATTCTTACAACAACTTGTCGGAAAAGTTAAGCTTTAGAACGAAATTTTCATAAAATCTCAAAAAAAGTCATATTTTCCCCATATAAACATACTTGAAATTTTCAATCGATTTTCGGCGCGAGTTTTCTTTATCCGATTGTCCCCAAACTTCACATTTATTAGTTTTATATGTAAAGGTAATAAACTGGACCCCGCATATCCCCAAAAGCGCATTTTCATTTTTTAAGGACCACTCTAGTGTACAGGATTGCTAAACATGAGAACCCATGACTTTTTAGTCAAAGAGCAATGGTCATTCTTCATGGATTTGAAGATACATTTGAAGTCTGGTGAATTCGTTATTTCATATGATTTGGCAGAAAACTATAAATATATTCTTCTGGATGCCATACAAGCTTTCCACTTCAATAATGACCAAGCAACTATATTCACAGTAGTTATTTACCACAAAAGAGTGGCAATCATTGTCCACGATTTAAAACACGATACCGTTGCAGTTTATGAGTACCCGAAGATAAGAGTAAAATATCTAAAATCTAAATTTACAGTAGAGAAGGTATACTACGTTTCGGACGTAGCTCGTCAACATTTTAAGAACAAAAAAAGCTTCGCAAATCTTATAGCTTATAAAAAAGATTATGGAATGCCAGCTGAGTTGCATTTTCATTCTACTGCTCACGGTAAAGGAACATGTGATGTTATTGGAGCAAACCTCAAAAGAAATGCAGCGAAGTATAGCTTCCAGTGCTCTCACCAAGATCGCATCTTAAATGCGACTGCTTTATTCCATTGGGCAAAGAATTATTGTAAAGAAACTAAAATAGTGTTTAGTAGCAAAGAGGATCATGAGGAAACATTGAAAACACTGAAGAGCAGATTCGATGCTGCGATAACAATCGATGGCACCGCTCAATACCATCCTTTTACACCGCTTGTCGATGTAAAACTCAATATGAAAAAGTTTTCTGCCTCTACTCAATGCGATTTCTTTCCAAAGCCAAAAAAGAAACCAGCAGCGAAATCAACAGCTGAATCTAGTAACGCCAAGAAAGGATTGGCTAAAAAAGCAGCTAATAAATGCGACAAATAAGCTAGATGAAAGACTGGGTATTTAAAAATTTACAAAACTTAAGTACTTAATCAGCTACAATAAATTAATTAAAAACAAGTAAGAAAATTATAGTCGGTCTAGACCGACTATACGATACCCTATACCATGTGTTTAGAGACCCTATCTCTTAGGCCAAACTAACTGGACATAGAAAATAAGATAAACCAAATTTGAGTGGGATTTTTATTAATTTTTTTGGCTGCAGATATGAAAAAGTTTTTATCGGATGATATATCTATATGGGCACTAATCCTAAAATTGGACCCATCCTGATCATGTTTGGTAAAGTCTCTTGTATTTTGCAAAAATATATACAAACAAAATTTGAAAATAATCAGTGCAATATTTTTGTTTTTTGATAGATTTAAGCAGTTCTACATGGGGCCTATGAGTAAGGGTTGTCCCAGACGGATAATTTTTGGACTACTCATTAATTAATGTAATAAACGCATACAAACCCAATTTGAGTAAGATCTATATGATAATTTGGATCTTATGGCAATATATGTCGATTTCATAGGGGTCATTTGTATGGGGGCTAGGTCTGAACATGGACCGATTCTCACCAATTTCAATAGCGTTCATCCCATGGCCGATAAAAGATGAAATACCAAATGTCATCAAAATATATTCATATTTGCGACCTGCAGTTTGATTACAAGCTTTACATGGACACACAGACGGACGGACGGACATAGTTAAATCGAATCAGATAGTGATTTTGATTCGATCGGTATAATTAAAGATGGGTGTAGGTCAAATATTTTTGGTTGTTACAAACAGCAGCACAAAGTCATTATACCCAAACCACATAGTGGTATAGGGTATAAAAAGTGATTTTTTTCCTGAGGTTAACATATTGCGGATATTACAGTATCGAAGGTATGAAATTTTAGTTAGCTATGTTACATACCGTCGGAAGGGTTAACTTGTCTAGTTTCTCAGTATATGCTTTATTTTTAAGGTTTTAGAGACACTTACACACTAAGAGGAAATAGTTGAAATTAGTGCATATGCTAAAAACTTAAAAACCGTTGTCTTGAATTACACTTGCATCCCACTAAAGCTGCGTTCACACTACGTGTTTTGCTTGTGTTTTTCTTAGTTTTTTAACACGTGTAATATGTACACATAGTGTGAACCCTTTCAAACATTGTTTATGTACAAAACATTTTGCAAGACGTATGTAAATTTTTCAATTAGAGCAGGTTCTATTTTTTCAAGACAAATATATGAAAATACAACACTGCTTGTGGCGAAAGAAAAAAAGAGTAAATTATAAAGATTAATATTGAAAGAAAAATAAATTGTTTAATATTAATTAACAATTAAAATATATATAAAATATATAACTTTATTTTTAACAATAAATTTTTGTAAATTCACAAATTAAATCAGCTGTTGTTTACATTTAGAGGTTATGTCATACATACATATGTACGTTTGAACGCAAAAATTATGAATCGTATGTAAAACGCTAATTTTGACACACACACGGAATTACGTATGGATCGTAAAACTGAATTTACATATGGAAAATACACATAGTGTAAACACACCTTAAGCGACCAAAAAGCTCTTAAAAGAAAAAAATCTAAGCTTTCTTTTGAGCAAAAAGGGGCATTTAAAAAAAAAACATAAAAAATTTTGATATTGCAAAAAAAAATCAACATTTTTTTTTATTTTTTTTAAATTTCTTTTCCGAAAGATTGAAGAAATACCTAGCTAGAAATAGCTATTTGAAACAAATTTTGGTAAGAAGAATAGGTAAAAAGTTACATGAATGAGAAAAAAATACCTGTTTGTCCAAGATGTAAAATTTTGACCCCCTCTTACTCTAAGAGTTCTTGACCGATCATGTTGCAAAATTGTGTCTAAACTGCTATCTAATAGGACTAACCGTGGTGCAAATTTCATCCCAATCGGAAGACATCGGTTTCATAAGTTGGGTCACTTGACATGAAACGCCCCATATATAAAAAGCAAACTTTATTCATGATCTTGAGAAAAACCCAGATAAAATGTTGCTCTAATTACGTATTCGAAAATGGGAGTAAACTTTGAAAACGGCATAACAATTTTACTAAATTCAATAATGAGTGCAAAAAAATATATTGACTCCAGATTGGTTTTCAAAACAATTTGTTGCAAACAAACCATAAAAATGTACTTGTGACACATGATATGATTAAACACTCTTAGATAAGGTAAGTTTTATAAAACTTAAAAGCTTCGTAACATTATCTTTTGATTAGAGAATTTATGCGGAGAAATACTTCAGATTTTAATATTTAAAAGCTTTTGCAACGATTTACTGTGAGAAGCATTGCATTAAATATATAATTAAACAAGTAAGAGTGTTAAATTCGGCTGTGCCGAATCTTTGATACTCTCCACCTCGGATTGAGTCTTGATAATAAATGTAAATGAAAAAGTAAACAATTTATTAAACTTAATACCAAATTATTTCAGGAAATTCTTTGGGTTGGTTTTCGTCTTTTCTATTATTTCGGATTTATTTCGGTGTGAATAAGTTCCACGGGAGGGCTAATGTTTAGAGCAGAAATGCGGGTACGCGCGTGCTAGATCTGGAACCTTGAATAGTAAACTGGTGAGAACCTGTTTCCACAATTACCATTTCTCGTTAAACAGAAAGTGTAATTGTTTTAAATAAAGAGAAGAGGATAATGTAAATGGGTTTTTACAATTCACTTTATTTGGGGGTTATAAATAATTCTAGTTACAAATATATATGTATATGTAAAATCTTTAACTATAACAAACAAGAGATGTTTGTTAATACGGTCGCTCACCTTAATGGCTTGAAGGCTGAACAGTAAGTGGGTGAAAAAAAATCTAACATAATAAAAATTAAACTATGCCTGTTAGCAATGGCGAGTTGAAGCTACGATATGATAAGAGGGTAATTCACAATAGGTTAATTACGTTACTTTTGAGAAACGATATCACTTAAATATAATTCACAGTATTCTTAACACTATCGATAATTATTTTCTTAGATTAAGATACAATTATGGTTATTGAAATTCATTTGTTTTTACATATGTACATTATTGATTTTTTTTTTAATGTCAAACCCATTTGGATTTGTCTAAATAATTGAATTTAGACACGGTGTTTGCTTTTTGGTCATCGTGGTTGCTGATCGGCATGCATTTACGTTATATACCTATATGCATGCGTTTCCGGATATATGACATAACTTCTCGTTTAATTTAGTTTTTGCTAATTAAATAGCTCGCCCTAACCTCCATTGCAAAGGTAATGGTTGTGTAGGGTGGCTATATGCATTAAATCGTGCTAATTGGAAATGGCTGTACAGTTTCTTTTAACTGGCCAAATATTTCTTCATGGCGGCCATATAGGTCGGATGGAGTAACAAAATAATAACCAAAAAAAAAAACTCTCTCAATTTTTTTATTAAAATATTGCCATATCTGGAAAACATAGAGAATAAATTTATAATAATAAATATTCAAATTAGGGATGCCAAACGCAAAAAACCAAATGTCCCAAACATTTTAAATAAAATAATTTGTTCTCTTTATTCTCTGAAAAACTTCAAATTTTCATCCAAAAAAAATTGTGAAAATTTATTAAAAAAAATAACATTCTCATCAAATTGCGTTTATTTATGTAACAGTTTTTATGTTCGCAATTCTTAAATATCATTTGACGTTTTCTAAAATTCATTGAATTTAAATTAATGTTTTCTGTAGTGTGATTCTGTAAATTTCAACGATCCGACAATCGCAAAATATATCGACAGCTATTGTTGTTTGCACTAAGGATTAAGTGATTCACTAAGTACAGACATCTTAACGATAGTCGACATCTCTATTTTTCGATTTATTTAAATTGTTAACGAGTGGCATCTCTGTCAAAATAAGCGAAAAACACAAAGAGGAATAGAAAACAAATAAGAAAATTATAGTCGGTCTAGACCGACTATACGATACCCTATACCATGCGTTTAGAAACCCTATCTCTTAGGCCCAACTAACTGGACATAGAAAATAAGCAAAATCCAAATTTGAGTGGGATTTTTATTAATTTTTTTGGCTGCAGATATGAAAAAGTTCATATCGGATGCTATATCCATATGGGGACTAGGTCCAAGAATGGACCGATCCTGATCATGTTTGGTAAAGTCTCTTGTACTTTGCAAAAATATATACAAACAAAATTTGAGAAGAATCAGTGCATATTTTTGTTTCTTAATAGATTTAAATAAAGATCGGGAAGCAGCTCTATATGGGGCCAAAGGCATCATTTTTGGACTACTCATGGATGGATGTAATGAACGCATACAAGCCCGATTTGAGTAAGATCTATATGACAATTTGGATCTTATGGCAATTTATGTCGATTTCATAGGGGTAATTTGTATGGGGGCTAGGTCTGAACATGGACCGATTCTCACCAATTTCAATAGCGTTCATCCCATGGCCGACAAAAGCTTATATTCCAAATTTCATCAAAATACATTCATATTTGCGACATGCAGTTTGATTACAAGGTTTACATGGACACACAGACGGACGGACGGACGGACGGACGGAAGGACGGACGGACGGACATTGTTAAATCAACTCAGAAAGTTATTCTGATTCGATCGGTATAATTAAAGATGGGTCTAGGTCAAATATTTTTGGTTGTTACAAACAGCAGCACAAAGTCATTATACCCAAACCACATAGTGGTATAGGGTATAAAAACGAATTACTTCGTTTTTGAGAGGATGATTATATGTTTATGTTTAATATCTTTATTTTTTTACTAATATTTCTGTGTATTTATTTGAAAATTAAATAATGAATGGAATATGCTATTTAATTTTTTTATTTATATAAAAAAGTTTTTTAATAAAAGCAAAATATTTTCACTATTTTATGATTTTTATTTATGTATGACGACATTTCAACCTAAAAATTTAAGTTTTTATCGATTGAATAAACAACACAAAAATGGTTGTATTTAGATAACAACGACAGCTGACTTTAACAATAGCGAATATCGTTTAAAAATTTTACTGATAATTTTGCAATTTTCTTTTTTTTAACGATTCGACTATCGTTAAAAGAAGTTACTGAAAAGGTATTAATTTCTCCTGAATGCCAATATTTTTTTAATGTAAACATATTTGGTGTTTGTTTTGGAATTTCAATTTGTGTTTAACGAATAAAATTTATATATTAAAGATGCAATTGATGTCTTCTAAATTTAAAATTATTATTTCCGACATTTTGGTATGATTTTCTGAAATTCAATTTCTAATTATAATTGGAAATTTTAATTCCAGTTTTTAGAATTGATATTTTCTTAAATTTGAATGGAAAATTTAAAAAGTGCAATTTTGTATTTATGTGAATAATAATGCTTTAGTAATTATAAACAATTTTTAAAACTTAGATGTAATCGCAATCAGATATTTCATAGGTAAAGCAGAATAATAATTCTATATAACTATGTAGAACTTTTTTGAAAGCAAAAAACTAATTGATAACTCGGTAACTCTATTTTGTAAAGACAACAAAAAGTTAATATGCCAGACTTATGTTCATATTTGTAAAAGAATAATGAAAAAACGTATGAAATAAAAGACCAGCCCGTGTATACTCTTAACATTGTTCTGTATAATATCTAGTTGAAAATATTAACATTCATGTTAAAATAGAAATAACTATTACAAAGCTAATTGTGGCGCCATCTACTGTGGCATATTCACGCTGAGCAAAATGAAGTGACACTCTGTTAATGCAAAAGAAATGTATTTTCCCCACAACAAAATATTGCAGAATTTTATGTAAATAAAATAATATAACGATTTATTTCTAACATGCAGTTCTTTTGGATATACATATATAGAATATATGTATATTATTTGTATTATTTAATATGTGTATGTATGTATGTATGTATATGTAAATATTACACACAAAAAATACAACATCAAACGTTATTTTTGTGTTTTTCGCTTTAAATAAATTAATACATAAAAATTTTGTTTACTAAATTTACATTGTTTTCTTTTTATTAACAACTAGGTATTTTAGCATTATTTGCTTTAGATGCTGGTGAATTTTTACTCTCTTTATATTAACTCGTAGCGTCTGCTTGTCGAAAAAATTTTGGATCGATTTTAACCCCTTTCCCGTGACTCAATCGGTCTGAAACTTTGCAGGCAGGCTCGTGGCAATGACAGAAATGATCTAGTAAATTTTTTTTAGTGATGCCAAAACAATGGAAACTTTTAAATTTTTCTACCAGAGTTAATAAAAAATTGTACAAAAGGTTAGTTTTTATTATATTATTACCACAACGACCACAAAAACAACAAGTCCAGCTATGACAGAAACACAACATTTAGAATAACAACAAGAACAATATAGAAACAACATATTTTTCATTTTTTTTTAACTTTTTCAGAGATTTCCCTGGACCTGTTCCACCGATTTTAATGATTTTTGAAACAGAGATCTTCCCATGAATTTGGTGAAACATCCTCATTAAAAATGATCACTGTAGCTGCACTATTCAGGGCGTGATCGTGACAAAAACAACATAGAAAATTATATTTTTTCAAGAATTTTTTTAGTTCTTCATTCAAATCTCGGGCCCTAATCGACCGATTTGGACGATTTTAAATAGCAAACTTTTCAGGATGTTAATAAATCATTTTCTATGTCAACGAGCACCCTAGCTGCCCGATTAATGCCGTCATCGTGATTTCCACAGACGGACAGACGGACATCGCTATATCAACTCCGGTTGTTATAAGGACCACAAATATATATATATTTTATGGGGTCCAAAATTTTTTTTTCTAATTATTACAACCGGAATGACAGACTTTTATATACCCTCTGCACACTGGAGTGGAGGGTATAAAAATGAAAAATTAAAATTAAAAAATGAAAAATTAAAAATAAAAAATGAAAAATTAAAAATGAAAAATGAAAAATGAAAAACGAAAAATGAAAAATGAAAAACGAAAAATTAAAAATAAAACATGAAAAATGAAAAATAAAAATGAAAAATGGAAAATAAAAAATTAAGAATAAAAATGAAAAATGAAAAATAAAAAATTAAAAATATAAATTTAAAAAAAATAAAAAGGAAAAATGAAAAATAAAAAATGAATAATAAAAAATTAAAAATAAAAAATGAAACATGAAAAATAAAAAATGAAAAATAAAAAATGAAACATGAAAAATAAAATATGAAAAATAAAAAATGAAAAACGAAAAATTAAAAATGAATAATCAAAAATAAAAAATGAAAAATAAAAAATGAAAAATAAAAAAAGGAAAAATAAAAAATTAAAAATAAAAAATGAAAAATAATTTAAAAATGAAAAATACAAAATGAAAAATTAAAATTAAAAAATGAAAAATTAAAATTAAAAAATGAAAAATTAAAAATAAAAAATGAAAAATTAAAAAAAAATTTAAAATGAAAAATGAAAAATTAAAAACGAAAAATTAAAAATAAAAAATAAAAAACGAAAAACTAAAAACTAACGAGTTAAAATAATAAATCATAATAATAATAATAAGTGATACGCTTTCTGTTTGATTTTAAGAAAGTGCTATAAAAATTTTTTAATTACTAGATGTTTACACATTTCCCCTGCGATCGAACTCACATGATTTTTTTTTTTAAATTTAGTGTAAAATTTAAAATTTTTTTTACACGTTTCTTTACATAACTAATGATAAATTCAAAAGGGTTAGTCCGATATTATTAAAATAAACTTAGAAAAATTTTGATTTACATAAGCTTAAATCCTTTTTATATATTGAGTTTCAATCGGCTCAGTTGTTTCAGAGTTATAATAAAAAATTGAAGCAAAAAATATATTTTTTACGTAAAAATATCAAATTTTTTTATTGTAATAAAATCACAAAAAATCGAAAACTGCAAAAATTGTTCGGATTTATTGCTTTCTTGCAAAGCCACGTGTAATAGAAACAAAATGAGATATCAATCATAGAAATCGATTTATTCGTTGCGAATTTATTCACAACTAAGTGAATTCGCTCATTTTCACAAAATTTTAGTTTTTTGCTTGATGTACATAAAGTGAGTTGTTAATGTTCTTCTTTCGGTTGATTGAATTTAAAAAACATTTTATATTTTATTAAAATTTATATTTTATTATTTAAATTTATTTTAATTAATATAAACTACAAACTCTGGAATTTTCTTTTATATGATTTTCTATTATTGTTGAATGACAAAGTGAGACTCAAGTGAATGACAAAGTGACTACTCCAGCAAAAAATCAGCCATCATGTGTGCATCCCAGCGACCCTGGTATCGTTGCTCCATTGTTCGGATATCTTGGTGAAATCGTTCGCCCTGTTCCTCGCTCAAATCTCCTAGAGATTCAGGAAAACGATGTAAGTGACTGTGCATGTTGCATCCAAGTCGATGAAAGTGAGATAACATCTCTTCAACGTGCGCAACGTAATCATCACCCTTGTTATTTCCCAAGAGATTTTTAATAACCCATACAAACGAATCCCATGCATTCTTCTCAATTTCTGACATTGAACTGTCAAAATCATTATCGTTCCCCAAGTTGCGAATTTGTGGGCCGTCAAATGTGCCTGCATTTAGCTTTTCCCTACAAAGATTGGAAAACTTCCTTGAAATATACTGGAAACATTCACTATCTTTGTTAAGTGCTTTAACATATTGTTTCATGAGACCAAGTTTAATGTGAAGAGGGGGTAGTATGATGCGATTTCGGGGCACTAGAGCCATATTTATAATATTTGGCATACCTGGAATCAGTGTTTCCCTAGACGGCTATTGTTTTCTCTTGCAATGTTCTGCAATGTTAGCTCTGCTGTCCCATAAACATATAAAACAAGGATATTTGGTAAAAAAAGCCGCTTTGATGACCAATGCAATTAATGAGTATTCTTCTTTTACTTTGGTCCATTATGCAAAAGGACACACTTCAAGCTGCGTTTTGATGAGACGATAAATAAACGCCATTCGTTTGAATTGTATCTCTGTTAGCCCATGGCAGTCATCAAACCAGAAATATCTGTGCAGTACACAAAATCACGCTCTTCAGCAAAATAATGAAGTAAGGCTTTTTCTCGAGTAACTGAATGTTAGTGAAGTTACTCGATATCTGTTTATTTCATCCGGGACGAAAGTACTTCAGAAGATATTTTCGACAATCCAAGGTCTCTAATTGCATCATTAAGTTGGTCTTGATTCCATGATCTCGGCGAAAAATGTTTATGTGGGATGAACTCGTCATTTCAGATGTAGATGGTAATGATGGATCTGAACTATCTGATTGGTAACACATACTTTAGGCTGAGTGTCCTCGTGAAGATGAAAGCACTTGACTACAGCTTGCACCCCGATATTTAGCATATGCAACTTCTTGTGATTGTGGAACTGCAAGTTCAAGCCCATCAGTAGACCTCGTGGGGTAAGACCATCGCATATGTTTTCCGAAACCGCTTTTTGTACTTAATCAAAAATAACAATCGGATTCGTGGCTCGCTGTTTCTCTCCATACCATAGCACATAGGGCTCACTAGAAGAAATATTTGGCCAAAATTATTTTAAAGCCATATTTATACTTTTTGTAAAGAAACAGCATTTATAATCAAGCTTACGCTTATCTTCTTAAGTTTGAATCAATTTCTAAGGTTTAAAACCCGTTTAACCCTTTCATGCATATGTTATATATATACAACAATTTTTTTTTTCGTAAAATTTAATTTTCTAACGCTATATTTATAACAAGTAAGAAAATTATAGTCGGTCTAGACCGACTATACGATACCCTATACCATGCGTTTAGAAACCCTATCTCTTCGGCCCAACTAACTGGACATTGAAAATAAGCAAAAACCAAATTTGAGTGGGATTTTTATTAATTTTTTTGGCGGCAGATATGAAAAAGTTCATATCGGATGCTATATCTATAAAGGGACTAAGTCCAAAAATGGATCGATCCTGATCATGTTTGGTAAAGTCTCTTGTATTTTGCAAAAATATGTACAAACAAAGTTTGAGAAGAATCAGTGCAATATTTTTGTTTTTTAATAGATTTAAGTGAAGATCGGGAAGCAGCTCTATATGGGGTCAAAGGGATCATTTTTGGACTACTCATTAGTGGATGTAATGAACGCATACAAACCCAATTTGAGTAAGATCTATATGACAATTTGGATCTTATGGCAATTTATGTCGATTTCATATGGGTAATTTGTATGGGGGCTAGGTCTGAACATGGACCGATTCTCACCAATTTCAACAGCGTTCATCCCATGGCCGATAAAAGCTCATATACTAAATTTCATCAAAATATATTCATATTTGCGACCTGCAGTTTGATTACAAGCTTTACATGGACACACAGACGGACGGTCGGACGGACGGACGGACGGACATTGTTAAATCAACTCAGAAAGTGATTCTGATTCGATCGGTATAATTAAAGATGGGTCTAGGTCAAATATTTTTGGTTGTTACAAACAGCAGCACAAAGTCATTATACCCAAACCACATAGTGGTATAGGGTATAAAAACGAAGTGTGTCAAAAGCCATTGTATGAGTTTTGTGTCGAGCTTAAACCTGAATAATTAAAAAAAAATGGGTACACCAAAAAAAGTAAAAAAAAAAAAAAAATTTTGTGCTTTTTTTTCCTTATGAGGGCCTAATATAGTCCGAAAAAGTGTAAAAAGCAATCTTTTTTTAAATCTAATTCAGATGTTTCATCGAATGATCAAGAAAAACAGTTTAATTTTAATAGAAATCCTAGTTTACTTATATTTTATGAACTTCATATTTTCAATGCGTAATAATTTTAAAATAACTTTATATTATAATTCACTTTCCAAAACTAAATTTTCTTTCCCACATTCTTCATTATACTCATCATCAGTACTTTTTAAGGTTGAGGTTATCTAAAACAAGAATCACAAAAAAAGAATTTCGGAAAATATGCCTTATAAGTACTAAAAAAAAATTTAAATTTTTTTTAAATTAACAAAAATTTTTTATAAAATTTAAAAATATTTTTTTTTTAAAAATACCCTGGCTACATTTTTGTAGTATACTAGTAGTAAGAAATTTTGATTCCCTGCAAGGTATAGTCAAAAAGTTAAAAAAAAGACGATTTTTGAGGAACAACGTGATTTTCGTGTGCCTTGACAGGCTCAGATTGTATCACTATGTTCACAAAAGTTGTTCACCTATGCCGTGGCTACATTTTTGTAGAACATTATTAGTACAAAATTTGGACATAAATAACCGAAATCAGAAAAAAAAAAAACGGATGTGCTATGACCCTCGATCAAAAATTGCTTCAAGAGCATATAAAAAGATGAATATCTGAAAAATAGCAAATTTCCGCAATTCAAGCTAAGGTGAAATGAAAAATATAGATCAATATCTTCTTTTTTTTTAAGTCGTTTGCCAGCCGAACTGAGCCGAAATTTTAACACTCTACGTAAATTTAAAAATCGTAAAAAATTCATAAATTTTATAATACACCAACATATCGATATTTATTCACTTCACCTTAAATATTTTAATTTTTTTTAATGTTTTGAATAAACTAAACTTTAGAAATTACTGTTTTTTTAAAAAAACTAGAAAATATTTAAAAATGTTAAAAAACACCTGCACTCAACTATTTTTTCGAGTGGACTGAAGTTTATCAATTTTAATGCTGTAATGTTAAACGGTAAATTGCAATTTACAAAAACAAAATGCATTTGTGGTTGCTCTGATGTCTTTGCTATTAGATTGCAACAGCAAAATTATAATCGTAGCCCATGTAAAATATTTAGTTTTGGCCCAAAATTTGAAATTTGGGACCTTTGTGCATAGGCTTCGAAATTTCCAAGTGTCGTCTGTAGAAGAATTCAAAATATAATTAGTCAGCGTCCACGAAAATTTATGAGCGTTTATTAGTTAATGGAATATCTTTTGACACCATATCGTGATTATGGCAACATGAGCGATTTGAAAAAAAAAATTATAATTTAAGTTTTTGCAGAATACGTATTAAGATCGATTATGCATTTGGTGTATTAAAATGTTCTGTTCTTCACAACATGTGTATCGATAGGGATGAAAATTTTCCTGAAGATATTGGTGAAATATGCAGCAATGAGGAAATCAAATGAAATTTTTTTTAATTCAACAACAAATTAATGTATATAATTATTTATAAAAAAATTAACATAATAAAAACAAACATCTATTGACATAAACTTATACAGCCCAATTCTAAATATTCCCAGGGAAATGAGTTCCCGGGGAATTCATTTTTCCCGAAAATAAATCCTCCTATTCTAAACAGGCGGGGAGAAGAATAATATGGGAGAGAGAATTTCGATTATTCGAAGACAGCTGTTTTGCTTCAGTTGTTTTGTTTTGTTTACAAATTTAAAAATTTTTGTGGAATTTAAAAGTAAAACTTTTTTTAAATCTTTAATAAATTAAAAATAAATACAAAAAATGTTCAGTGTAGCGTTTCTGATGGTAGCTGAAGCAGAAGAGCAGCTGCAGGACACGACGGAGCAAAGCATGCAACATCAGGGTTGGCTTGCATTGTGTTTAAAAGAACATGAATTTGTTTTTTGTTTGTTGCTTTTGACCTGAAAGCAACAGTAATGCCATAATAATATTATTATACAAAATTTGAAATGATATATATTTCTTTTTTTCATAAAACTATTAAATACATACATTTTTCGCAGCACTCCCTCTCCATTTTTTGGCGGAATTATTCCCAAATTATTTTCCCTTTTATTGACATTCCCAAGAGATTCCCATTTTCGAAGTTCTTTTAGAATAAGGGTAAAGGGAAAAGAGAAAAAATTCCCGGGGAGATTTTATTAAGAATAGGGGAACAGGGAATAGGGAAAAATTCCAAGGGAATTGTTATTGAGAATTGGTCTGATAGTTTTGGCTTCAATTCATAAAAATAATTATATATTAAAAAAAAAGTTTTCATACAAAATGTACTGCATTGAAATAGACACAAATTATTATCATAAATAACATATTTCAAAATGTGTAATTTTGTGCATCGAAGAGCGGGTTTAATGTTACTGTCGTAGTTAAATATTGATATGATGTTATTTTTTATTCAGAATCATTGTTAGATTTAATTTTTTAAAAATCGATAAAAATTTTGAATTAATGCCTGTCGATGAATTTTTATTAAGAAATTAACTAGCAATATTTAACTTCGACAGTAACTTTAAACCTACAAATCGATTAACAAAATTACACATTTTGAAAGATGTTCCATAAAATATCCCTATTCTCATTTTTTGTTTTTTCGTTGGCCCAATTGCACATAGTTTCCGTATAGTTACAGTAACAGCCGGATATCTTCATCTGTCCAAACTAAAAAAATAGTTATATATATACATTATTATAATTTTTATATGATTTTCTTCATATACTTACACTGCACTGTTTTACTATTACTTGGGCTCTCATCACTTTCATTGTTAAACATTATATATTCGAAATTTTCCAATTCTATTTCCATTTTAATTGTTATTATTTATATTTTTACTTTTGGCTTTGGCTTCTTGTGTTTATTTGTTGAAATATATTCAAGAAAAATGTCAACAAAAAACAGCTGTTCATTAAAAAAAGTTTTACAAAGTTGTGATTTTATGTTCTATTCTGACCATTAAAAATGCGACATCTTAAAAGTGTGGGGTAAACATTAAAAAAATGTACATAATAAAGGTGTAACAATTTTCTTTCAGAAAAGAAAACACCATTATTTACAACACCAAATAAATTGGATATATTCCTCTCCTCTTTGGAATTCTCCTTTAGTATTTTGTTTCTTAAATGTTAGCATTAATTTGGAGTTAACAGAAGAGAGGAATAAAAGTTGTATTACTTAGACAATAAATGCTTTTGTAGGTAAAAGCAATTTTATAACAATTAATGTTCGAAAAAAAAGAGCATAAATATGCATGTATCTATAAATAGAATTATGATATAGACTATTCGAACATTCACTAGCAGATTCCAGCGCTCGAAATTCGAGTGCAATTTGTAGGCAACTTTATTTTTAGCCACTTCACAAACCAACACTTTTGGTTTATTATTATTGTGAATGAAGATAACAAACTCAATAACAAACACATTAACAACTTTAATAAACACACACATAGCATATGTATAATTTTATGCATGTGTTAGTAGCAATTTTAAATGCAATTTACTCAAAATAAAGGAAAAAATTTAAAAATCTGTAAATCTGCAAAACGGCTAAAAAGAAATACCTTTTAAATAATATACGATTGGTTAAAATAAAACGGTAGAACAAAACATCGGTAACAAAAAATCGCCTAGCCTATTAATATTATAGAAGATATACCATTTGATTATCTGACTTGGTTCAAAAGTTATGATCTTTGTAACAAAAAACTCAAATGGCGACACTGTGCGCTGGTTAGAAAAGTAAAATTTGTACGGAGGATCGAATTTTCATATAATTCAAAATTTTTGTAAATTATTCATATTTTGTATAAAAAAGAGTATAAAAACAGCAAAAGCAAAAGGTTTTATTTATAAAGAAAACTGTATTTATGTTTTGATTGTTTTATTAAATTAGAATAAAACGTTTTGGTGAATTTTCCAAATTGCTGGAGTGATGCATTCAATATCGGCTGCATTGTTGATGATAATAGGGGGCAAAAATGTAATGTTGTGTTAATTAGTTTGCTTTAAATTTTTTTGCTACATCTAAAGTGTAGATTAACTTTAAATCTATAATATTAATAGGCTAGGCGATTTCTTGTGACCAACGTTTTGTTCTACCGTTTTACCCAGATTTTGACCAAAAGTATATTATTTTAAAAGTATTTCTTTTTTGCCGTTTTGCAGATTTACAGATATTTAATTTTTTTCCTTTATTTTGAGTAAATTGCATTTAAATTTGCTACTAGCACATACATAAAATTACACATTTGCTATGTGTGTTTTATTAAATTTGTTAATGCGATTGTTAATGAGTTTTTATCTTCATTCACAATAATAATAAATCATAAAAGTGATGGTTTGTGAATTGGCTAAGTTGAAAAATAAGCTGCATAGAAATTGCACTCGAATTTCGAGTGCTGGAATCTGCTAGCATTATATTAAACTATGATTAAAGTATAATTTAACTCGAAACTTTATATAATATTAAACTTTGATAAAAGAGTTAAGTCAGTCGGGTTTTATTTTTACATATGAAACTATGATTAAAAAATCGTTTAAATCGTAATTTTATAAAATACTTAACCACGATTTAAATTTTAATTAAGTCGAGCTTTTTTATATAAACTATTATTAAAGTATCGTTAAATACGTATTTTTAATTTATATTAAACTAAAATATCGTTTTAGTTGATGTTATGTTTTGTTTAAATAATGATTAAAGTTCAGTTTAAGTTGAATTGTATATATTAAAATTTAAGTTTAACTCGAAATTGTAATTTAAATATATTAAATAACGACTAAAGTTAAGTTTAACTCTAAGCTAAGTGTAATATTAATCCAAGATTAAAGTTTAGTTTGAGTCGAATTTTTATTTTATATTAAACTAGGATTCGCAAAATAAGATTTCTTTATTTATAACAAAAAATCTTATATTTTTAATACATTCTGAATTAAAGTTAAGCACTAAAAAATTATCCAAAGAACTAGATTGCCTATAACTTATCCTTTTCAAAACTAAGTCCAACATTAATTTCGATTGTTTATTTTTTTAAGAAGTTCAAATTTTTCTTCAACTTGTATCAAAATTTTTAATTCAAGCTTGAAAAAATATTAGGTAAAATTTATTGAATAAATATTTAAAATTAGACAATTTAAATGAAGATAAGTTAGAAAATTGTTTATTTCTAATAATTCCGTTTCGAATATACGTTCCTTTTATTATTTGCTGAAACTGCGGTTGCTAGTTCAGACCACTGCCAATTATTATAATTATTAGCATAACCACCATTGCGAAGCGGAGCAGAAGGTGGAGTTGCTACTGTTTCTATTTTTGTTGTAGGCCATTTACTCACTTTCCACTTTGCATCATAATTATATGAATTAAAATTGTTTTGCATATAATTTTCTGGTAATACAGATATCACTTGTTGAGGTTGTAGGCGATTGTCTTTATTGACTGCTTTTTGTAAGGCATTACGTTTCTTTTGTTCATCTATATCAAGCATATCGGGTGTTATAAGAACACGTACATTTTCCGTAACTAAGGGATTGTAGATTTTTGGTATCAAAGGCTGAAAGGGATCATCACCATAGAGGGACCTATAAGCTTCACTATTGATGAGTGTTATTATTTGATATAAAGCAACACAGGTGGCCCAATTATAACCAAGGAATACTGTAAAAGAAGTGTTGTGAAAAAGCTTTAGAAAATTGAAATGTTGGTAGTTATGATTAACTTACGTATCAAAAATCCTCCTGCTAAAGTTGATGTTATCAAAAGGCCCAAATTAAATGTGTTCTTACAAACAGTCATCAACAGAACATGACAGACCAAACAATAGATAACACGAAACAATTCGATAACTATGAAAGGCAGAAGAAAGTATTTTTTAACCTTAAAAAGAAAATAAAAATTAAAATTAGTTGAATGCAATTAATTACTGTATGTTTATTTTGGAAATGACTTAACTAAAAACTTAATTATTAATTTCATGTAGTTTTAACTCATGTACGGTTATTTGATTTTTTAAGTGTTTAAATATTTCGGACTTTTGAATTCTTGCCTATATTTGGCTATTAATCTTTCTATCTAATAGAATTTAAAGTGTTTTAAGAGGCAATGTTTGCACTTTTTATTAAACAAATTAATTTATATTAAAATTACGTTTATGAAAATTTGTCCAACTAAATAAACGAATAATGAGTGGAAACGTGAAACCCACAAAAAAATATGTATTTCCAACAAATAAGAAATTTAAAATAAATTGTACCCGGCACATTGTTTAGAGACAGTATTTTTATCACTTAAACAAAAAAAAAAAAAAAATTATAGTCGATCCAGGCTGACTATACGATACCCTATACAATGCGTTTAGAGACTCTATCTCTTAGGTGCAACTAATTAAATATAGAAAATAAGTATTTATAAACCAAATTTGAGTGGCATTGTTCTTAATTTTCTTGCCTTCGGATATGAAAAGGTTCATATAATATGCTATATTTATATGTCCAATTGGTTTATTTTTGGACTACTGATAAATGGTTGTATACACAACCCCAATTTCACCGAGATCTATATGATCATATGAATCTTATGGCAATTTAAGTCGATCTCATAGGGGAAATTTGTATGGTGATAGGTCTGAACATGCACCGATATTCACCAATTTCAATAGCGTTCGGACTATGGTCGATGGAAGCTCATATACCAAGCTCATCAAAACATATTAATATTTGCGACCTGTAGTTTGATTATAAGGTTAACATGGACACACACATGGATGCACAGACGGACGTACATCTCGAAATTCACTCAGAAAGAGATTCTGATTTGATCGGTGTAATAGGTCTAGGTAAAACATTTTTGGTAGTTACAAACATCAGCACAAAGTCATTATACCCTGACCTCATATAGGGTATAATAAGTAACAAATATTTTTCAGTGAATAATAAAAAAAAGTTTAGTGTTTTTGTTTTGTGACATAAATACTTTTAATAATAATATATAAACAAGTAAGAAAAGCATTGCCAAGACCGACTATACGATACCCTGTATCTTAAGTTTAGAGAATGGGTCAATAATTCGATATAGAAAATAAGCATAAACCAAACTTGAGGGGAATTTTTATAAATTTGTTGCCCGCTAATATAATATGTATATCTTATGATATTTCTGCATGGGGCCTAGGTCAGAAAATTGGCTGATCATGACCATATATGATGCAGTCACATAATTTTTGCAAAAACATATGTAAACTAAATTTTAGAAAATCTGAGCAGTATTTTTATTTATTGATAGACGAATCGGGAAGCAGATATAAAATATGTCCTACAGAGGATAGTTTTAGAGTACTAATTAATGAGTGTAGTAAACACACACAAACCAAATTTGATTCAGATCTATAATACAATTTGGATCTTAAATCGATCTTATACGGGTCAGTTGTATGGGGACTAGGTCTGAATAAGCATATTTTTTTTTACCAGGGAAAATATTAAGAAGGATCAGTTATAGCAAACGTAAAAAGTTGATGAAATTTGCGACGATATTGGCTCAGATTCATCGAAAAATCCTTATAAAATGCTCGTATACACAAACTCTCAAATGATGTTAGTTTTCATTTCATTTCATTTCATTTCATTTCATTTCATTTCATTTCATTTCATTTCATTTCATTTCATTTCATTTCATTTCATTTCATTTCATTTCATTTCATTTCATTTCATTTCATTTCATTTCATTTGATTTTATTTCATTTCATTTAATTTAATTTAATTTAATTTAATTTAATTTAATTTAATTTAATTTAATTTAATTTAATTTAATTTAATTTCATTTCATTTCATTTCATTTCATTTCATTTCATTTCATTTATTTATTTACATATAATCAAAAAGCCTTTGTTAGGCCAAAACTGATTACAGAGTTAATATAACACAGCAGAAATTTGTAAAATACTTAATATGTAACTTAGTATGATATAACATAAATAATTGATTTATTGACTTAATATTATTTTTAAATTGCATGCCTAAAACACGAATATGGGTAAAAGTTTTAAAATTGTATGTCAAAAATGGGGCATCAACAACGTCTACTTTAGAATTGTTTATATAAGATGTTTAATCAATTTTACGAAGCATTGTACAGATAAAGAAAAATTTCGATCACTATATGGTATTATGCTGTTCCATAAACGAATAACTCTAATCATAAAAGATCTTTGCTTTATGGTTGTATTGAATCGGGGACAAATAAGAGCACAAGTTCGTGATGAGCTTGAAAATGTAAATTTCGATGCTAAGTAAGCTGGGAAGCCAAATTTATATGTTTTATAAAATAGCGTGAGCAAATTTACACTAACATCCTAGAAAATCAAAAACATGTTCGGATACATGGTCACGAGGACGAAGGTGATACACGTACCGAATAATTCTGTTAAAACACCCTTTCTTTATCTTTTCAAAATTAGTAGCACTATCTAATTTTAATCGGTAATATATAACATGAACTATAAATTCTTCTTTAAGAAATTATTATTTTAGTAACTATAAAATTAATGTGGTGCAAAAATGAAAGTTGGTTATCAACAGATATACCTAAAACTTTAAAATACGAAACAAAATCAATGATTTCATCATTTACTAAAATAGTTGGTTTTACTTGTCCACAAAAACCAAAAATCATAGCTTTTGATTTAGAAACATTTAATAAAATATAATTGTTAGCACACCAATGGTCTATTTCTTGCATTTCCCTATTTATTACATATTCCGAATCAGAAATGGCAACAAGTTGCAAATCATCGGCATAGAGATAACCTTTCAAAGCTGATAACTGGTTTAAAACATCATTAATATATAATAAAAACAATTTAGGTCCTAATATAGATCCTTGCGGAACGCCTCGATAAACACATCGGGTAGTTGAATTTTTATTATTCAGCTGAATATACTGTGACCTACCTCTTATAAATGTATCTATCAAACGACATGCTGACGTTGAAAAACCATACAATGTAAACAATTTATTGAGCAACACTTCGTGTGAAATAGATTCCAAACGCCCTACTAAAATCCAGGCTAACTATTGACGCTAGCTTTTTCTGGTCAAACGCTGCCCTTACCTCCTCTACGATATTTAATACAAGATTTGTTGTATTATGTTTTCTTCTAAAACCTGATTGATTGTCTGCAAGTAATCTCTCATTTGCCAGGTAGTCCTCCAATTGAGTACTCATCAATATTTCAAGAATTTTGGAGCTAACAGATAAAACATTAATAGGACGGAAATCAGAAATCGCACAAGGATTTTTAACCTTCGGGATCGGTACAACGCTTGCAGTTTTCCAACTACTTGGGTATAAAGACGTTGTTATAATAGAATTTAAAATATGTGTAAAATGTTCTGAGATCATTGAAAAATTAATTTTAAAAATTCAATGGACAAGCCATCTGGACCAATGCAATTTGAGATAATCCTCCTCATTGCACTCCAAACCTCAAATTCATTAACATTTCGAAAAGAAAAACCACCGTTAGTGGCACTTGTTTCTTGTAAGTACATAATTGAAGGAGGCATCGGTTTGGAAGGTAATATATAAAATGCATTACATTGTTCAACATCAATATTGGATGCATTTCTATTTTCATTACCATTATTTATTCCCACTCTTTTTAACTCATTCCACATTTTCCGAGAATTACATTTCGAAAATAAATTCTGACAATAAATAGCACGGGCTTTCCTAATAGTCGACTTTAATTTATTACGGTACCAACAAAATACTCTCCATCTTTCAGGACTTTTCAATTCCAAATATGCACGGTATGTAAAATCTCTATTCTCCTTAGCAATTAACACATCCCTACGTTTCATCCAATCACCGTTTAACACTGATGAATTGAATATGGTGTGCCGTAACCAGACGGAATACCAAACCAAGAGCTAATTTTAATAGGAAAACTATGTACGGAATTACTATTAAACATGAAAACATAAAATAAAGTACTATTACGAAAAGGAGATAAGCCCTTAAATGAAGTTAGTTCATACAAGCCACTGTTTTTGCTAAACAGATGGGCAAACTATTTGATCACCTTTTGCTACGTGGACTCCAAAACAAGATTGAAAGCCAAGGAAGACCTTCTCCTAGACAATATGGCTTCCAAAATGGAAGAAGCACCGTACATGCCATTAAAGAAGTTGTTGATATTGCAAGAACCGCTACAAAAGGCTTTTGTGTAATTATCACCCTAGACGTAAAAAATGCGCTTATTGCTCTCATGGAAAAAGGACTAAATGCTTCCCCATACAATATATGGTAGATTATTTATGCTAACGAATCCTCACGTATCAAACTGATGTCGGAATGAAGCAATTTATTGTTTCAACAGGTGTGCCATAGAGATCAGTTATAGGAACCTTCTTGTACAACGTAATGTGCAAAGGCCTACTCAACACGAGTTTACTAAACAGAGCGAAGAAAGAGACGAAAAGGAAGATGGACCTATAGACTAATACCGAACTTTACCAAATGGGTGAAGAGAGGACAAGGTAACATGCACTACTATCTGACACAGCTATTGATGGGACAGAAGAAGATAATGTAGAAAAATAGCATGCTATGCGCAATAAATTAAATGATAAGATCGGAGTTGTTTTAACACCCAAAAATATTGTGGATTAAATGTCGAAGGAAACTTAAAAATGGCGTGATACATTTATCTATCTCATCATGAAGGATGAAGGATGTCACAGAACACCGAACCCTTAATCTACTTGTAGGATAGGGAACTAGGATATATACAAATTTAAGATAGCTATCCATTCTGGTGAAATGCGAAGGCGATACCAGGGTGGTAAAAGGAAGATATCATGGGGCCACTAGATGATAGCGGGATATCACTATGTCCATCGAAAAAAAAAAATATTGACAGATAAACAGACAGCCTGACGGATGGACGGAAGGACATCGCTAATTGATTCAGAAAACGATTCTGATCGGTATAATGAAAGCTTGGTCTTGTCAATTTGGTAGTTGCAAACATCAACAATACCCTGACCGCAGAGTCGTATAAGATATAAATTAAAATAGAAATGGGTATCAAATTTAAAGTAAAACATTTTTTTTTTGATTAAAAATTTTTAAAAATTAATAACAGAACATATTGAGAGTTAAAATAGATGTTTTAATGACAAGCTCATCAATAACAGAGTAGCCATCATATAACTTCCACAATGTGAAATACCTATTTAAAAGAGCTTCCTCTCATTTTTTTACTGTACAGCAGCTAAGTAGTAATTAAAAAAATATAATAAAATTGTTAATGGCTTTCATGAGCAGGGAACAATCATATAATAATTATAATTTCTAGTATTTGATAACATATGTTTTTTTCATGAATAATATTTATACATATGTATATATATTTGTATAATGAAATATGAGTACGTCATACATTATTTAAATTACCTTCAATGTTCCATAAAATGCCGATACACTTGCTATCATATGGGCAAAAAAGTATACTTGAAACAGAACCAAAAGTTTAATGTTGTCTAGAGAAAAGATAATACAAATAAATATAAATTGTTTAATTAACAATAACTTTTTAAACGATCAACCAGAAATAAAAATTTTCATTAAAATATTTACGACTGTTAAAAACTTTGTGCACTAGACCTGGGGCCAAATCACCGCATTCGTTATCGAAATTTGTCGATCGTAATAATTTTTTTATTTCCCAAAATAAAATGCAAAGAATATTTTTTCTTTGTCACAGTTGAAGAATTATTGCCTCTGGTTAAGAAGAAAAGCGAATCGTGATCGAGCGTTTGTTCGTCTTCTTCAAATAATAAACCAAAATATGGAATTTCGATTGATTTTACTCGATATCGAACGCGGTGATTTGACCCCTGGTCGGTCCATATACAAAAAAGTTGAGCTAGTCTCCCGCTAAGATAAAGTGTGGTGTAGAAACGATTTCATAAATGGATATTTTTTGCTTTTAGAAATCTGATGGTTGCATGTAATATTAGGAATATAACTATTGATCAAGAAGATCAAGAAAAATACATTTCTGGAATCATCCATAATCCTAAGGATTGACAGGCACAATTTTTTTGACACATCCTAGTGTGCAGTAGCCCCTGGTATATACATGTACATGAAAGTTATTTTGTTATGACTCGACCACATGCTAATTTTTCATCTCAAAATTCTCTTCATATGTTTTCTTTTTGTTTTTCACCACATTTTTTTTAACCTCAAAAATTTATTGTCACCTTAAAATTTTGTGATTTAATATATTTTTTTACCTCAAAAATTTTTTTTTTCAATATTTTTCAACTCGAAATATACTTTTACCTTAATTTTTTCAACTCTCAAATTTTTTTAATTATTTAAAAAAATTTTTTTCACTGCAATTTTTTTCACCCTGAAAATTTCTTAATGCAAATTATATTAATTTTTTATTTGATTTGCTCACGTTTTTTAATTCCTTTTAAAGATAATTTTTCACCTCAAAAATATTTTATCACCATAAAAACATTTTTGATAAAATTTTTGATAAAATGTTTTTACTCTAAAAATATGATTTCAACTTAATTTTTTTTTTACCAATTAAATTTTTTTATTCTTCTGAAAGATAATTTTACACCACAAGTTGATAACAAAAAAAAATTTTTGTCAATATTTTTCACCTCAAAAGTATGTTTTCACATTAATCTTCTTCACCTCTCAAATGTTGTTAATCATTTAAAAAAAATTTCTCAATGTAATTTTTTTTACCATAAAATTTTTGTGCATCTGCAAATATTTTTGCATCTCACCATTTTTTTTTTCATTTTACAATTACCTCGTCACCTCACAAATATATGTACATATTTCTATCAACTTAGCAAATTTTAAATTTCTATCAACTTAGCAAATTTTATTAACTTTATAATTTTTTTTTAACTCAAAAAAAATAAAAAAAATAAATTGGCAAACAAACTTCAAACACTAGCTTGATCCGCATTTAAATAAATTTTTTATTAATTTTTCCCTCAAAGTTTTTTATTCCTCTTAGACACAGTTTTTAATCTCAAAAATATTTTATCACCATAAAAAATTTTTAATAAAATTTTTTTCTCTAAAAATATGTTTTTACATTCAGGCTTTTACCACACATTTTTTTTATCCACAAATTTTGTTTAACCTAATATTTTTATACCCTATACCACTATGTGGTTTGGGTATAATGACTTTGTGCTGCTGTTTGTAACAACCAAAAATATTTGACCTAAACCCATCTTTAATTATACCGATCGAATCAGAATCACTTTCTGATTCGATTTAACGATGTCCGTCCGTCCGTCCGTCCGTCTGTGTGTTCATGTAAAGCTTGTAATCAAACTGCAGGTCGCAAATATGAATATATTTTGATGGAATTTCGTATTTGATTTTTTATCGGCCATGGGATGAACGCTGTTGAATCGGTCCATGTTCAGACCTAGCCCCCATACAAATGACCCCTCTGAAATCAACATATATTGCCATAAGATCCAAATTATTATACAAATCTTAGTCAAATTGGGTTTGTATGTATATATTACTTCCATTAATCAGTAGTCCAAAAATGATCCCTATTGGACAACTCTTAGTCATATGCCCCATATACAGCTGCTTCCCGATCTTCACTTAAATCTATCAAAAAACAAAAATATTGCACTGATTCTTCTCTAATTTTGTTTGCATATATTTTTGCAAAATACAGGAGACTTTACCAAATATGGTCAGGATCGGTCCATTTTGGGCCTAGTCCCCATATGGATATAGCATCTGATATGAACTTTTTCATATCTGCAGCCGAAAAAATTAATAAAAAATCCCACTCAAATTGTTGGGCCTGAGAGATAGGGTCTCTAAACGCATGGTATAGGGTATCATATAGTCGGTCTAGACCGACTATAATTTTCTTACTTGTTTGAAATTTAAATTTTCCCTTCAAATAGTTTTATTCGATTAAAAAATAATTTTTCTACTCAACAATCTGTGGGTTTCTGGAATAACCGCGTATGTCAATTTTTGTCTGTTTTGAGTTAACGATGCCAAATATATTAATTTTTAACGCTCTTTACATGTGTTAATTTTTTTTTTAATATTGTCCATTTCTAAGTTTTTTCTTTAAATAACATCGTAACTAAAATGTTTATTAAATTAATTTGCAGCACTATCGACGTATGTCAACCTGCGTTTGATCGCTGACAAATTATTTTCTCAGAAAACGACACATAGCGACATACGTTGTTATTAATGAAAAAAGAAATACAAAATAATTTTGGATTAGGTTTCAGTGTATAAACACTTATAAAAACTTGTGTGTTTATTTCTGTTATTTTTTGTCACTATTATTCTTGATACGTTATTATATTCTCATCCTTAGTCCCGCTAACTTTTTGTTGAAGAACAAAAAAATCCATTTTTCAAGCAACAACAACTTATGTCTACATGGGTGGTTGCATTGGTAGTTTTCTTATTCAAATAAAACGACGTTTGTCGACATAAGTTGTTTTATCTGCACACACTTTAAGTGTTATCTACATATTGTTTTCTTCGTCCTTCTCTAGGATCTATTATATAAAATATTTATTGCCCATATCTACAGGACTGTTAAATAAAAATCTGTAAAAACTTTATATCGAGCCCATAATTTCAAATATAACGTTTTTTGGCTCCCCTGAACATTTTGATTTTATGACATACGCGGTTATTCTAGAAAACCACAGAAATATTTTATCACTTGTACGTTGCCACCATATTTTTTCATCTCTAAATTATTTTATATACCTCAAATTATATGTGTTCATCTCAAAAATATGTTTTCACCATACTACTGGAATTTTTCATTTTTTTTAAGATTTTGCTCCTGAAAAATGGATTTTTAATTAAAATTTAAAAATAGTTTTTCGCTTTAAAAATATTTTATTACATGAAAATAAATTTTTGATAAAATTTGTTTACCCCAAAAAATTCTCATGTGATTTCATTATATTTTTTTAATTTCAAAATTATTTTAATCACAACACAAATTATTTTTCAACTCAAATTTTATATGTTCACCTCAAAGTTATTTTATCGCTATAATAAGAAATCATTTATGATTTTCCTCCTGAAACACGTATCTAACATCAATATATTGCTTTGACTTTTCTAGATTAAGATCAAACAAAATTAGATTTTATTTATTTGATTTTTACCTAAAATTTGTTTCTTTATCTCAAAAACTTATTTTCAGCTTAACATTTAATCACCTCAATAGTTTTTTTATTCTATAAAAATATGTAAATATCAAAAAAATTTTAACCTCTAAATTAACTTGTTCCCGAAAAAGAGTATTGGTTTTAGGTATTTTCACCTCATAATATATTTCCACCTATATTTCATTTATATTCGGTTAAAAAATATTTTTTGCTAATTTTTTTTATGTTTTTCCTATAAATATAGCTATTATTGAAAATTACGATTGCGCTTCAAGGGGAAAGTGTGCACAACTGAATAGATTCGATGAAGAATTATAACGATATAGTACTTGTCTGCATTCAAAATGCTTATTATGGGAAATAAACTGCATTTCCAAATTTTGCAAAAAAGCGATGTGATAAAGAAATTTTAAAAAATTTAAATTAAATCATATTAAAATTTTTAAGAAAACCAACCATTTTCTACCATGTTTGTAAACGTTGTCACTATCGATTTCTGGCGAAAATGTTGATCATCAGTAAATAATTTTAAAATTGGATTTAAAGTCTCCATGCCCAAAGCAAAAAATAAAATGCTTGGGATGAAGAGAGCAATCTGTAAAAAAAAAACACAATTATTAATTTTGCAATAAATCAAAATGAAGAAGTGACAACTCACGAATGAAAAAATAGATATAACCATAACACCTAGACGCACGGAAAAATAAAACATATAGGTTTTCATCCAAAGCACAGCCATAATCAAAGAAATTTTATATTTAAAAAACTTTTTGTTAAAATTGTGCCTTACTACATTTTAAAAAATTTATAAATAATTTTATTTTTTCAATAATTTGTAATGTTTTTTTTTTTGTTTTTGATAAATTCCTTGATGAAAAGTTTATTTATTTAATGTTTTAACCAAACTGCGTATTGCAATTGTGTTCAATATAGAAATGTCAGTGTGAAACACAGAAAATCAATACGAGTAAATAATATATTCTGACAATTAACTAAAGTTCCGATTAAAATCTTTGAATTAACATGTTTCAACTACAAATAAAGCACGAGAAAAGCTTTTGTCAAACAAAATAATAATACAGAAAAAAGAAAAACAATAAAATGTTGGTAACACAAAATTACGTTGGTCATATAACCATGGATGATTGTAACATGCGACTGAAAAAAAAATCATAAAAATTCTACCACAAATGGGTTTTTGTGGTTTTATGAATGATAGACTCGTTATTGTCTGTTTGTCGTTTGTTTAAAATGTTCAAATGTTCTTTGCATGTTTTTTTTTTTTTTTGAAAATAGTTCAGTTTTTTTGCGGTATAAAGAGTAAGAACAATACAAACCTTGATATATTAAATAAAAGAGATGATAATGCAGTGTCGGCCCAAAAATAACTGAACAAAAGTCAATACTTTTTTTTTTATATATATAAAATTTTATTTGCTTTCAATGTACATTACAATTTAATAACGTTGGTCTCAGCGCCCAGAAGGCATTATTGAGACGAGCTGGCAATAGTATATTACATAATTATGTACAAAATAAAATTTAACTTTACATATTTACATCAGAAATTCAAAATTATAGCTTATTTACAGAAGAAGCGTTTCTTACTTACTTTTTTTGAAATAAAATAAAATTTGTCTTGCTTTTATAGAAAAATTTAATTTCAATCAAAAGTTTGAATGCTTATTTTAAGAATAACGTAAATATATTTCTCATATTCTTAACTTACAAATAATAACAAAATTAAATTGACATAATGGGCAATAATTCGCCCCACTAAACTAACTGAGAAAATATTTTGCTCTTATATTTTGTTGCAATTTCCTTTGTTTTTGATAACTTCAGAGCACCTTTTAGACATTGAATTAATAAGATTCTCTATTATTTGCTGACCATGCTTCCTGGATTGCACCAAAGAGACTCTCTGGGCTTCCCCCGACCTCTTCCCGTTTGATTTTTCGATTTACTATTTCCCATAAGTTTTCTATAGGATTAAGGTCGGGGAACTGTGCGGGCCATTCCATGACGACGACCTCTTGCTGCTGCAGCCAATTTTTTACTACCTTTGACGTGAGTTTCGGGTCGTTGTCATGCTGAAATATGCAAGGAGTCTGCAACTTTTCTCGGGCATGTGGCAGCATAATTTCCGGCAGAATATTTTGATACATGTTTTTATTTATTATTCCGTCGATTTTATGCAAAGGTCGTAAGCTTTGTCCCGAAAAGCAACACCACCATGCTTAACAGTACCTTGACTGAATCGAAGTTGCAAACGTTGTTTAGGTGGATGACGAAATCTCCTCATTCCATCCGAATTTACCATATTGAACTTGGATTCGTCTGAAACTCGGTTCCATTGATCTCGACTCTAATGGAGATGCTCACGCGCAAATTTTAGTCGAGTTTTTTTGTTTTTCGTTGATATAATTGGTTTTTTAGCAGCTCTGTAGGATTTGAATTCAGCTGCAACTGTTCTTTTTTCAATTGTACTTATGCTTACCTTAACGCTCAATGATTTAAGAACACTTGGAGCAGACTTTGTAGGATCCTTTTTACATTTTCTAACTATTCGAGTATAAGCTCTGGTAGTAGTGCATCTCCAGAATGAACTGCTTGTAGAGATCCTGATGTTTTAAACTTATTTATAAAGTAATTTACTATAGACTTAGCCATTTTATACTTATTACAAAGGTCTTTATGGGTTATTCCAGTTTGGAAATCTTTAATGTGGTTATAAGTAACTTTGTCACTGAGTTTTTCTTAGCCATGTTGTTTTTCGTCACTGAAACTACTTCAAATCAGCAAAAATTCTTTTAATTTTTTTATTAAAACTTACCTCTTAATTATAACTCTATATAAGATAGATAGTATTTACTTTAGCATGTAATTTAAACAAGCAATATCAAATTTTCAATTGAATATGTTTACAAACCTAACATAACGGTTATTATACTCTTTGTTTTAACTAGAACCTGATTTGTTCCGTTTGTTTTGTGGCACGATTTTAGGGCTTTCTATATTACTACACTTTTGTAATACTACAAGATTTGCCAAATGTCACTAATATTAAGCTTTTATTGAGAGCGCGAAACAAGCATTCTATCAGAGTACAAAATTGGTAATTATCGTTAGTATTCTCTTTGCTAGGAGAAGTGGTTTAATATATAGGATTTGTTCAGTTAGATTTGGCCGACACTGTATATGTTGAAATTCTAAAAAGTAGACATGGAATTGCATAATTGATACATGTTGTGAAACTTTCATATTACTCATACGCCTCGTTGCGCTTCAAATTATATATTTATGTATATACCAGCAGTAACCCGATGCGCTTCGCTACACACACAGTAACGAAATAAAAAAGTGGGAATAAATTTTGTAGAAAACTATTTTTTTTTTGGCGATTTTTATTATTCGCGATTTTCAGTTTTGGCAATTTTTGATTTTGGCAATTTTTGTTAATCGCGATTTTCGGTTTTGGATATTTTTAATTTGTCGATTTTTGTTTTTTGCGATATTTTATTTTGGTTATTTACGGTTTTGGCAATTTTTGATTTAGGCGATTTTTAATTTTGGCTATTTTTGTTATTCCAAATTTTTGGTTTTGGAGATTTTGTCATTTGCGATTTCGGCTCTGACAATTTTTGATTGTGGCAGTTTTTCCGATTTTTGAGTTTGGCGATTTTTTTTTCTACTTATGATTTTGACGATATTCGTTTTTGCTATTTTTGATTTTGGCTATTTTTGTTTGTTTGCGATGTTTGATTTTGGCGATTTTTTATTTTGGAGATTTTTGTTATTCCCGATTTTTGGTTTGGACGATTTTTGTTTTTCCCGATTTTCGGTTTCTGCAATTTTTGTTTTTTGGCGATTTTTGACGTTGGCTATTTTTGTTATTTGCGATTCTTGGCTTTGGCGATTTTTGAGTTTGGAATTTTTTGATTTTGGTGATTTTTGTTATTCGCGATTTTCGGTTTTGACATTTTTGGATTTTGGCGATTTTTTTTGTTTCGATTTTTGTTATTCGCGATTTTCGATTTTGGCAATTTTGATGTCAGAGATTTTTGTTCTTTAGAAATTTTTGATTTTTGGCGATTTTGGATTTTTGGCTATTTTTATACCCTAGCCACTATGTGGTTTCGGTATAATGACTTTGTGCTGCTGTTTGTAACAACCAAAAATATTTGACCTACACCCATCTTTAATTATACCGATCGAATCAGAATCACTATCTGATTCGATTTAACGATGTCCGTCCGTCCGTCCGTCCGTCCGTCCGTCTGTGTGTCCATGTAAAGCTTGTAATCAAACTGCAGGTCGCAAATATGAATATATTTTGTTGAAATTTGGTATTTGATCTTCTATCGGCCATTGGATGAACGCTATTGAAATTGGTGAGAATCGGTCCATGTTCAGACCTAGCCCACATACAAATGACCCCTATAAAAACAACATATATTGCCATAAGACCCAAATTATCATACAAATCTTAGTCAAATTGGGTTTGTATGTATATATTACATCCATTAATCAGTAGTCCAAAAATGAAACCTATTGGACAACTCTTAGTCATAGGCCCCATATAGAGCTGCTTCCCGATCTTCACTTAAATCTATCAAAAAACAAAACAAGTAAGAAAATTATAGTCGGTCCAGACCGACTATACGATACCCTATACCGTGCGTTTAGAAACCCTATCTCTTAGGCCCAACTAACTGGACATTGAAAATAAGCAAAAACCAAATTTGAGTGGGATTTTTATTAATTTTTTTGGCCGCAGATATGAAAAAGTTCATATCGGATGCTATATCTATAAAGGGACTAGGTCCAAAAATGGACCGATCCTGATCATGTTTGGTAAAGTCTCTTGTATTTTGCAAAAATATGTACAAACAAAATTTGAGAAGAATCAGTGCAATATTTTTGTTTTTTAATAGATTTAAGTGAAGATCGGGAAGCAGCTCTATATGAGGTCAAAGGGATCATTTTTGGACTACTCATTAGTGGATGTAATGAATGCATACAAACCCAATTTGAGTAAGATCTATATGACAATTTGGATCTTATGGCAATTTATGTCGATTTCATATGGGTAATTTGTATGGGGGCTAGGTCTGAACATGGACCGATTCTCACCAATTTCAATAGCATTCATCCCATGGCCGATGAAAGCTTATACACCAAATTTCATCAAAATATATTCATATTTGCGACCTGCAGTTTGATTACAAGCTTTACATGGACACACAGACGGACGGACGGACGGACGGACGGACGGACATTGTTAAATCAACTCAGAAAGTGATTCTGATTCGATCGGTATAATTAAAGATGGGTCTAGGTCAAATATTTTTGGTTGTTACAAACAGCAGCACAAAGTCATTATACCCAAACCACATAGTGGTATAGGGTATAAATATTGCACGGATTCCTTGCAAATTTGGTTTGTATATATTTTTTAAAAGTATAAGTGACTTACCGATCGACTCAGAATCACTTTTTGTGTCGAAATAGCAATTTCCGTCCGTCCGTCCGTCCGTCCGTCTGTGTGTCCATGTAAAGCTTGTAATCAAACTACAGGTCGCAAATTTGTATATATTTTGATGAAATTTGGTATATAAGCTTCCATCGCCATGGGATGAACGCTATTGAAACTGGTGAGAATCGGTCCATGTTCAGTCCTAGCCCTCATACAAATGACCCCTATGAAATCGACATAAATTGCCATAAGTTCCAAATTATCATATAGATCTCAGTCAAATTGGGTTTGTATGTGTTTATTACATCCATTAATCAGTAGGTCAAAAATACTCCCTACAGGAAAATTCTTAGTCAAAGGCCCCATATAGAGCTGCTTCCCGATCTTCACTTAAATCTATCAAAAAACAAAAATATTGCACAGATTTTTCTCAAATTTGGTTTGTATATATATTTTCAAAGTATAAGTGACTTTACCAAATATGGTCAGGATCGGTCCATTTTTCGACATAGTCCCCATTTAAATATAGTATCCGATATGAACTTATTCATATCTGCAGCGAAAAAAAAATTAATAAAAATGTCACTCAAATTTGGTTTATGCATATTTGCTATATCCAATTAGTTGCACTGAAGAGATAGGGTCTCTTAACCATGGTATAGGGTATCGTATAGTCGGGCTAGACCGACTATAATTTTCTTACTTGTTGTTATTCGCGATTTTCGGTTTGGCGATTTTTAATTTTTGCGATTCGCCAATATTTTTCCCGACTACATTGGTGATTAATGTATTTGTCAAATGTCTGAAGACTGCCGCTTTCATAATACGTCATATTATTTTTTGTATAGGAGGTGCCATTCCCACTAATCCTAGACTGTCCATTATCTATTTGACTACTCACATTGCTATCTGATGGACTCGAACAAAGTATCAAGGCTTTCCCTTTTATAGTACTCCAGTAATATGATATTAAATATTTACTTTGTATGGGCGATCACGCCAATTTTTGGGCGACAACTCATGAACTCACACAAAGTCCCAAGCATTTTGATACTACAGTGGTATGGTATATATGACATTAAATATTTACATTTGCCAAGCCTGCCCATTTTTTGCCCGACTACTCAGATTAATTTCTTATGAACTCACAGAAAGTTCCACGGCTTTCACTATTAAAGTACTCTAGATATATAACATTAAATATTTACTATGTATGGCGGAAGATGCCTTCAAATGGGTAAATATGGTGTGGTGTGTCTCGCGGTATGTCCATGTCGGGTATTTCAGAAGTGGTCTACGTTTTGCTTCCATTTAGCTGAGTGATGTTTAGGTTATTTGCAATTCGATTGATTAAGGTATGACCTGCGGTTAAAAAAAAATAGTTTTCGATTTTTTTTATAAATATCTTCTAAAATGCTTCAAAAATATTGCTCTAAAAGGGTTTTTATACCCTATACCACTATGTGGTTTGGGTATAATGACTTTGTGCTGCTGTTTGTAACAACCAAAAATATTTGACCTAGACCCATCTTTAATTATACCGATCGAATCAGCATCACTTTCTGAGTTGATTTAACAATATCCGTCCGTCCGTCCGTCCGTCTGTGTGTCCATGTAAACCTTGTAATCAAACTGCAAGTCGCAAATATGAATATATTTTGATGAAATTTGGTATATAAGCTTTTATCGGCCATGGGATAAACGCTGTTGAAATTGGTGAGAATCGGTCCATGTTCAGACCTAGGACCCATACAAATGACCCCTATGAAATCGACATAAATTGCCATAAGATCCAAATTGTCATATAGATTTTACTCAAATTGGGTTTTGTATGCGTTCATTACGTCCATTAATGAGTAGTCCAAAAATGATCCCTTTGGCCTCATATAGAGCTGCTTCCCGATCTTCACTTAAATCTATTAAAAAACAAAAATATTGCACTGATTCTTCTCAGATTTTGTTTGTATATATTTTTGCAAAATACAAGAGGCTTTACCAAACATGATCAGGATCGGTCCATTTTTGGACCTAGTCCCCATATAGATATAGCATCCAATATGAACTTTTTCATATCTGCAGCCAAAAAAATTAATAAAAATCCCACTCAAATTTGGTTTTTGCTTATTTTCTATGTCCAGTTAGTTGGGCCTGAGAGATAGGGTTTCTAAACACATGGTATAGGGTATCGTATAGTCGGTCTCGACCGACTATAACTTTCCTACTTGTTTTTTAAATTCGAATTATTTTTGGAGTTACACAGTTATGTGTATAAATATTTGTACGACGATAAAAAAGAATTCTTGTAATAAAACTTTAAATGCGTTTTTCTCGAAATCACTTTTTTCTAACAGGGGTGTCGCTTTTCTCGAGAATCAGAAGACGGATCAAGATGCGGCGGGCAGCGTTTTGTTGGTACTCATGTCGGGCAGGTCATGAACTAGGATAATTGGGCTTACTTTAATACCGGGGAAGGGTGCGGCAAAACCCCCCCCCCCCCCAAAAAAAATCGCCATTTTGTCAGTTTTTGACATTTTGAGGATATTCTAGTTCAGGACCTGCCTGACATGATTACTAAAAAAAATGCCACCCGCCAAATTTTAGTACGATATCTGGTTCTCAAGAAAAACGACACCCTTTTGCCTTCTCATTTTTAACATAAAAACATACAAAAGAAACATAAACAAGAAGTAAGAAAATTATTTTTATATTTTCTATATTTTTCTTCAAGGTTTTATATATATATCACAGTTCATAACTGAAGGTACATCTAATAGACTAATGATTTCTGAACTATAATGAGGGACTCCTGAGCTTCTTCGGAAAGCAGTCAAATAATATCTTCCTTGCGCCAATATTTTATGGACTGTCGGGATTAGTTTCTTCAGTGGATACATCTTCGCCAAAAGTGATGCAACTTTCGAAGCATATTCTCCATATTTTGTGGAATTAACCTTTTCTTTGCAGTTTGAAACTTCAAGATCGTTCCCAATCTTTTAATGATTTGATTGTAAATTCTAGTGATTCGAGTTACTGCGCCTCATCACTTTTAAACAAGTAAGAAAATTATAGTCGGTCTAGACCGTCTATAGGATACCCTATACCATGCGTTTAGAGACCCTACCTCATAGGCCCAACTAACTGGACATAGAAAATAAGCATAAACCAAATTTGAGTGGGATTTTTATAAATTTTTTTGTCTGCAGATATGAAAAAGTTCATATCGGATGCTATATCTATATGGGGACTAGGCCCAAAAATGGACCGATCCTGACAAAATTTGAGAAGAATCAGTGCAATATTTTTGTTTTTTAATAGATTTAAGTGAAGATCGGGAAGCAGCTCTATATGGGGCCTATGACTAAGAGTTGTCCCATAGGGATCATTTTTGGACTACTGATTAATGGATGTAATAAACACATACAAACCCAATTTGACTAAGATTTATATGATAATTTCGATCTTATGGCAATTTAAGTCGATTTCATAGGGGTCATTTGTATGGGGGCTAGGTCTGAACATGGACCGATTCTCACCAATTTCAATAGCTTTCATCCTATGGCCGATAGAAGCTTATATACCAAATTTCATCAAAATATATTCATATTTGCGACCTGCAGTTTGATTACAAGCTTTACATGGACACACAGACGGACGGACGGACGGACATCGTTAAATCGAATCAGATAGTGATTCTGATTCGATCGGTATAATTAAAGATGGGTCTAGGTCAAATATTTTTGGTAGTTACAAACAGCAGCACAAAGTCATTATACCCAAACCACATAGTGTTACAGGGTATAAAAAATCTCCGCGCAGGGGAGAAATGTGATTGTATCTGGGTAAAATATCAGCTCTCAGTCGGATGAAAGATGCACTTAGTATTGCATTTTTGTCCTTGGAAAGTTCTAAATTCATAAACAAGGCCAAAACTTCTTCGGAACCATACTTTTGAAGGTGTACATTTGGGGGCGTAGGAATGCTTTCTTTTATCCTCTTAAGTCGCAGTAGGCTTGTATCAGCAACATATTGTATATTTAATAGACAAAGCTTCCGATAAATGGTCCTTGGCCAAATCGTTGATGGCATTGGCAAGTTCTCTCTTTCTTGTAAAATTTGAACACTCCTCCATACTTTTTTAAGGACTTCATCACACACAATCGAGGAACAATGACTTTCATTTTTGATTGATTTTGGCGTGATCTTTTCGCACTTGCTTTACCTTCTGCCGTATTTTGGAATCATAGAGATAACTCCGAGCCTCACTACCCATAATGATGCGATTCATTTCATTCTGCGATTCATTGCATTTTTCATTGCATTTTTCAAAAAAAAATAGTGTTTTTGAAACCAATCCAGATTTGAAGCGTTTGACGCCTCAAATATTTTTTTTTAATATCAATAGTATCAGGAAGATCAAGCAATGACTTCTTAGCACCAAATTTTTAATTCCTATACGTGTAATACATCACTTTTTCGTCCGGGGCGATTTTGTCTTCAATGCTTTCTATGATATCTTGCCATTTATTGTAAATATTTTTTTCTACATAGTATGGTCACTAATATTTCTGCATCGGAAACTTCAGAAAACATTTGTATGAATTTCTTTGTTCAACATGATCAGACTTAGTTAAAATCGCCAAATTCACTTATAGTTGTTAACAAAACTGAGACTCAATTTCACAGATATTAAAAATAGTACTAACAACCAACGCAGTTCGAATCTTATTCTCTTTGCGAACGGTCGTGTAAATAATTAAAGCCCTTAGAGTACAACTATTTAAAATTAAAAACAAGTGTATATTTTTGTGTTTTTGCAATTGCCTATTCTTTATCTCATTTGAACTCACGTGGTAGACAATTCAGCTGCAATTCAGAGGCTAACGCCTCATTTACAGAAATACAAAAACTACTTGGTAAGCATTGTATTTTCAAACGCAAAATTTTTGCTCCAAATAAAGAAATGTACGAATGCTACAAGCAAATTCTTAAAGGGAGTAAGATGGAGTTTCATTCTTATGGCTCCAAAGATAATAGGTCATACACCACCTTTTTACACGGTTTACCCCGCATAAACTCTGAGGACATCACCGCAGAACTAAAAAACTACAACCTGTCCCCTTCTTCCGTAACTGAAATAGTCACCAAATTCAGTTCGAACAATAATTCAGTTTACAAAGTTCAATTTGTTCATCCAACTGCCTTAAAAAATGTACGAACAATTTACAATATTATAATTTCGTGGAAAAAATACAAATCGAGACCCAGGAACAAACATCTCAATGCTGGAACATTGTTATCGAAGTGCGGCGTGTATGATATGTGCAGAACAACATCATACAAGTGTGTTGTACATTTAATACAAGTGAAAAAAGACCAGCTGTTTTTTCATGCTTCAATTGCAAAAAACATGGAAAAGAGAGAACTGATCACTCTGCAAACGACATCAACTGTCCGTTACGTTCTCTCTATTTAGAAACTAGAACAAGTGTAACTTCTTAAAGTCAGAATAACAGCAGACAACAACAAAATAACTCATTTCAATTAAAGTTGGGAGATTTCCCTAATTTAAGAAACAACAACACAAATTGTAATAATAACATCAATAATAACAGCAAAGCCACATATGCTAACCAGCTGAGAACAAACAATGATTTATTTCGCATCGATGAGCTTTTTGATATTTTCACTACAGCTATGAATGATTTGCATAGGTGCACTCAAAAGTACAACAAATCAAAGTTGTAATGTCTATGGTGAAATACGCCCGTGGATTATACTAATTTAAACGAATTCAAAATGCTTCACTTGAATGCTAATGGCATTTCAAACTTTTCTAAATTGAAACAATTCGAGCTACAAACTGAACGAGAAAATATTAAAATAGCGTCTTTGAATGGAACATTTTTTTCAGAAAATCATAGACCCTATTTTAAAAATTATTATTTATATGGAAATGACAGAACAGATGCAAGAGGAGGAGGAGTAGCTCTGTTAATTCATAAATCGTAAAAACCTCTTTAGATCAAACATCTCATCTATCGAAAACATCTCAATTGATCTTATTATAAATAATAGACCTATTATTGTATCTTCGTTATATTCACCAAGATATATTCATAACTTCTGTGCAGATATCTTGAACCTACCATCTTCCACCCAAAAATATATATTGTTTTTGGCGACCTAAATGCCAAAAATTGTTTTCGCACTCAACAACCTACAGCAATCACGCAATTTTTTCATTCACTATCCTAATAGTCCAAGCCTATTCTCCCATCAATGCAGTCGCGAAGCATCCCCAGTCGATATTCTTTTAAGCAATTCTGCTTTAAATATAGACGTAAAAACAATGGATTACGAAATACCGTCAGACCATCGCCCCATTATATGTACACTTATTAGATCAATGGCCTTGCAGGTTGAGCTCAATTACTATGATTATAGTGCAACCAATTGGAACATTTATAGGAATTTTTTAGATAATAAAATCACGTTATATTCGGATATATATAATACCAAGGTAGTAATTGATCAGGAAATCCAAAAATTTACATTAATAAATACAACAGTAAATAATTTCAAGAAGCAAAATCCTAGTTCTGAATCAGCAATTTATACATCTCTTGAAGAAATAATGAATATTGTCGCATCAATAAAACCCTCAAAATCCCCTGGTTTAGACAATGTTCCCAACCTGCTTTTAAAGAAACTACCACTCAAAGCTCAGCTATTTAATAGCTGCATCAAACACAACTATTTCCCAAACCATTTCAAGAATGCTAATATTATAGCTATCAACAAACCTAGTAAGCCAAATAATAACCCAAAAAGCTATAGACCTATTAGTCTATTAAGTCACTTAGGTAAAATATTTGAAAAAAATACTACATTCTCGTCTTAGTGAATTTGTAACGACCATTTCTATTGTTGCTAAAGAACAATTTGGATTTAAGAAAGGGCATAGCACTGCTCACCAAATTAACAGAATTAAAAACCAAATAATCACCAATAAAAACAATAAACGTTTAACGTGTCTAATATTGTTAGATATTGGAAAAGTGTTTGACGCCTGATTTAAAAAAATTAATGATGCAGTTTTGTAGAGTATTGTCTAAATAAGAGAAATGCATAATTATTTTTTTTTCAAAAGTTAATATTTTTACTAGGAAAACCCGTAGAAAATCGCATAATAATTATCTGGCAATAATTGACTAAGATTTTCATTAAATTCAGTATTGCATTAATGGAAAACAAAATCACTCCTACTACTCAAATATTTTTTTAAGTGAAATATAACATTTAGTCATGGATTCACCGAAAGAATCAGTTAGATACGATAAACAGTTTATAATTTAGGCGGAAATGCAAATGACCCTATGAAAAACAGCATATGTTTAAATTTGTTGGGAAAGAACAAATTTGTGTTACGATGTGTTATTTTCTAATTGGGAAAAAATTGAAGTTTAGAGTTTATTCTAAAATATGAAAAAAATGCTCGGCATAAATTGGCACTTTTTAGAAATCATCAATTTATGAAAAAAAGTTCAGTATAATTGCAATATAAATTCCAAATAAAAAATTTCAAAAATTCGATAGTATACTTTTAGGTATACTTATTCCTTAAGCCGAACTATAATAGCAACAACTAACTAATTAAAAAAGGGCGAATAAAAGAAGTATGAAAACCAAATCAAAACAAAAAACAAGAAGAAGAAGAAGAAGAAGAAGATTTTAAACTTGCAATTTATAAATTTAGTTAAAATGAGTTTATTTTTCGCGCTTTATTCGGAATTAGCTGAAGAACTAATTAAGTGTGATCACAACGTTCATTTGTTGACTAATTTCATAAAACTGAAAAATTCACTAATAACTAAAGAAGAAATCGAGGTAGTGAAAACTCAAATTAAATACAATTTAAAAAAACGGTGGCATGATTCGCATAAAAAGTATGAGCGTTTCTTATCAAAAAATGAATCATGGATAAAAAGTACGTAATGAAAGCAAAATTATTTAGTGTTCACAAATGCAAGGAAATTATAATTGTTTTATTGAGCATTAAATATAATAAATATAAGTACAGCGGCATTTTTTTTTAAATTTGTTTTGATATGTCTTCCATCAAATGTCGTTGCTGTAAAATAATTGCAGTAGAAATATAAATTGAAAAACTTTTTTGAACAAAATTAAAACCAAAACATATTATTATTTATATATGTATGCTTTAAATTAGATTGTTAAAATATTGCATCTTACTTGCATTTTACTTACTGTTAATAGGAAAAAAGAAAAAACTATTTTATAAACAATTTAAGCTTTTGTGCTAAAAAAAAGTATAAACTGATATATGAAAATAAAATGCATTACAATTATGTTTTCTTTTATTTTATGTTAGATAATTTTGAAATATCATTGACGGATGAGCAACCTAGTTGTTCAAACAAAATGGGAAGACCAGCCAAAGATTTCGCCGATTGTAAAGATCGTGCTAAAAGATATAAAGCTTCCGATTTAGCGTCCCAGTACAGGCACCAACATTTGGAAATGGCAAGTAAAATAGCGGGTGCTTAAACAGCAAAATCATCATGCATTCCTTCATCAATTGCATTAGCTTTAATGATGGACGCAGATCTAACCAAATGTCAATATGAAACAATTATAAATGTTTTGCAAAAGGAAGGCTACGATATTTTACCAAGTTATATGTAAGTTTTAGAAGAAAAGAAAAAATGCTATCCTCATGATATTGCAGTTATACAAACCAAAGCTTCTGTTAAACTTCAAAATTTAATGGATCATAGCACAGAACGTCTTTTCAAAAGTTTTTCCGAAGATCAGATTTCATCTTTAACTTCAAATAGTTGTGTTCTTACGTCAAAGTGGAGTTGCGATGGCTCCATTGGTCATGTTGAGTATAACCAGAACTTGGGATCAGATTTCAGCGGTAAAAACTTGTTATTAGTATCATTGGTACCCCTGAGTCTAAATTTATGTTCTGGCGAGGAATTTTGGCGTAACAGAAGTCCTTCCTCAACACGATATTGCCGCCCAATTTCATTTGAGTTCGCTAAGGAAACTAAAGAAAAAGTTATAGCAGTGGTCAACAAAATCAACTCCGAAATTTCGACGCTACACAATACAGACATCATAATACGCGACCAAAAGTTTAGCGCTCAACACAATTTATTGTTTACAATGATTGATGGCAAAACTGCTCAAATAGTAACAAATACGTCTTCACCAGCCGTTTGTTATATGATGAATTTCATGTAAAAATCGAGATGCATGGAACCCGACCCCCTCAGATATCGATGAAATTTTGTTCATAGCTAAATTTGATCAATACAAACAAACCCTCATTTTTAGAAATGACTGTTTTGCGATTTTTTGGGCGTGGCACAGTGGGAAAGTTTTCGAAAAAACGCGAAAATGGTCGAAAAGTGCTCCATTTAAAATGCAATAACTCAAAATCGGCTGAACCGATTTCCATTACCTTGGCATCATTAAAAAGATATTTTAACAGGCTTTATGACACGTTTGAAAAAAAAAAATAAAAATACACTGTAAAAAATTTTATAACAAAAAGAAAATTTTAAATAACGAAAAAACCAAAAAGATCAAGGGTTTTTTTACAGTGTATTATTTTTTTAGAAAGGCTTATCCTTCACCTATACCATATCCAAAAAGTAAAATGGGTTCTTTGTTAGTTTTTTTTATATAAATTTTTTAAGTAGTGTCACTTCTAGTAATACGTACCGAAAGTTTTTGAAATAATTCGAATAACAGCGAAAATATCAGCTCACATTCTTACACATTTACAAAATAGTTCAACAATTCTAACATTTTTTAAATGTTTACAAATAAAAAACCATCAACAATTGTTTATATTATTTGCCAAATGATTCTCGGTTGGTGGTTACCGTTTCCAGAACACATCTAATCGTTGTATTCCACTTTTTGTATATTATTTCTTCAGTTTGGTTATTTTCAAAATGTTTTAGCATATGCGTTTTTAGATTATTTAAATTTTTGAAGCAGTGACCACACATTGAAACGCACACTCGCTTTTTTGTATGTCACCATTACAATCAACGAATTTGAGAACATCTTTGTAGTCGGTAAATGTGCATTCTCCTTCAAAACAAAATGATTTTAAGCGACTTTTTTCAAACATCAATTTCATATTCTGATGCAATGTGCATACACACATATTTTGCTGGTTTCCAACTCCAAGTTTCATACAATTTTTTGGCCTTAACATTGTAAATTTTGTAAAACCAACTTTGGCCAAGGGATGTTTTTTTTTTTAAATTCGTAGTAAGATTCGCGTAGTGAAGATAACATCAGTCTTTTTTGAACTTTTTCACGTAAGTTTCCTTGTTTAATAGTAATTGAATCTTGCGATCCTGGCATCATTCGGCTAATTTCACCATCTTCATAAAATAATTTGACTGTGCTTAGACTTTCGGTTGGTAAACTACGTCTGCTCATTTTTAAAAGATTGATATCTGCAAACTTCGTTTTATTCCTTTGGATATCTTTACTTTTTTTGATACAATCGTGAGATATATCATCCCCAAAACGATCTTTAATTTCTGCGTGACTCATATTGATTGGTAAGAGAGATAAAAGTTTTTGCTTTTCCAAAAGATTTGTGCTGTTCTCTATTTGATATTTGATGTTTTGCAAAATTTCTTCGTAAATGGCTTTGACGTTTTCAAGTTGCGCTGACAAATCAGGTAATGGATCAGCTCCAAGTGAATCTGCTATATATTTTCCAAAATTTGCACTGATTTTCTATTTCTGTATGCATCTCGTTTGATATATTTCCTTTTAAGAGGCGTCATTTGGTTTGGTAGATGCGGAATAATGTGATCATTTATATTTTCAATGAGTTCGTTGCTTTCGATGTTTGCATTACGGCTGGTACAAGTTGGAAGTTCATTCAGTTCTTCGCTAATTTCATCGCTGGGCGTTATTGGTAAATAATTTGAGACTTCACTCTGCTCCACGTTGGATTCATTACGACTGCGCGCTTTTCTCAGTGTATTCCGGCAAGTTTCGCAAATACGGCTACAATGAATGTTGGCGACAGCTGGAAAATACTCAATTATATTTGCAGCCTCGTTCTCACTTATTTTACGAAGCGAAGCGCAACACTTATTAGATATTTTTATGCATCTGTACTTATTGTTTGAATTCATATTCACTCAAATTTTTAAAATATATGCGTAAAAATTGTAATGGGATATCTTGGCTTCTCGAAACTGTTTATAATTGTGAATTTCGGTACGTTGCACTTTTAAAATATGGACTTGTAATTTTCGCGTTCGTCGACACTTGTTGAATGAGTAAAATCGATCAATGCACTCCTATTTATACTGTCTATTGTTCACTAGATTACTGACAGGTACTTATAAATGGGTGCATACTTTTTTACGGTGGCTATATACCTGTTTCACCATGTCTGAGTTTTAAATTTTCGAATAATGACCACCCTTAAATGTGGGTTGAATTTCTGTAAAAAAGTCAAAACCCAAATAATTAAAAATTACTTTGCTTACGCAATCATAAAAATTAAATAACCCTTTGTTTATTCCGTTTTGTTAATTCTGAGAATCATAAAAAATATGATCGAGGGTTTTTCCGAAGAATGTTGTGCATATGTAGAGTAAATTTTTGAAATTCATACCTTTACTCAATTGCGAATAAAAGCGAATTGAGTTGGCAAATCATGTGTTGTACTGTGTTATTTTACCTGTAAATATAAAATATAAGGGCAATTACTAGAAGTGACACTACTTAAAAAATTATATAAAAAAAACTAAAAAAGAACCCATTTTACTTTTTGGATACGGTATAGGTGAAGGATAAGCCTTTCTAAAAAAGTAATACACTGTAAAAAAACCCTTGATCTTTTTGGTTTTTTCGTTATTTAAAATTTTCTTTTTGTTATAAAATTTTTTACAGTGTATTTTTATTTTTCTTTTCAAACGTGTCATAAAGCCTGTTAAAATAGCTTTTTAATGATACCAAGATCATGGAAATCGGTTCAGCCGATTCTGAGTTATTACATTTTAAATGGAGCACTTTTCGACCATTTTCGCGTTTTTTCTAAAACTTTCCCACTGTGCCACGCCCAAAAAATCGCAAAACAGTCATTTCTAAAAATTAGGGTTTGTTTGTATTGATCAAATTTAGCTGTGAACAAAATTTCATCGATATCTGAGGTGGTCGGGATCAAAATTTCAGTTTTATCTTGATTTTTAAATGAAATTCATCATATATGTAAGTCGAAACCCTCTGAAATGAACAATTTAGAAATTGTTTTACAAATAACAATTAAGGCAAAAACAAATAGCCATTGTCCAAGTGTGAACTTTAATCAGATCAACATTTAATTTATCCAAACAACTTCCAACTTGACTTATATTACAGCACATCGTCGACATACAAGTGAATCCTGCAATTTGATAATTATTTAATTTGGATGCTAACATAGAGTAAAAAGAAATGGACCATAAAATGAGCCTTCGTTTATACCCAATATCACTGGTAGAGTATGCGAAGTTTAAGTATTTGCAAATACAGATTGAAGACGTTTAGATAGATAAGAAAAAATCAAATTGATAGAAGATGATGAAAAATTAAACACTGTTCACAATTTCATACATATTGTGTCTGATGCTTTAGTGTGGTCTATAATACACCATCATCGATACATCCACGAATATCTTCAAACACATCAATTAAACCAGTGACACAACTGTGCTCATTGCGAAATCCTGACAGTCTATTAGTTAGTAGACCAATATCATTCACATGTTTATATACCTGTTGATGAACTAATTTTACAAACACCTTAAACAAATATGGAAGAATTGCAAAAAGGGAATTCTTTGATATCATCGTGTTGAAAATATATGCACGGTAAGGAAACAGTTGGTATGATAGCTCTTTGATATTTTGGATGCATATAAAGGACAGTTTACCCTATCACAACTTGTAATACGACCTATCAAAAAGTCGAGTATTATGAAAATAGGTCGTATCATGTAAAAGGTTTACAGTATGAAATGGCCAGTCTGTTTGATTTTATTTTCGAAGTCCGAAGGTTGTTTTCATTTTTAAGTCCAGTTTACACTATCATACCTTGGAATACGGCCTCTCAAAAAGTCGAGTATTATGAATAAGTCGTATCATGTAAAAGGTTTATGTTATGAAATTGTCAGTCTGTTTGATTTTATTTTCGAAGTCCGACGGTTTTTTTTCATTTTTAGAAACATTTCTAGAAAGTTGTCATTTTCATCGGACCAGAGTTGTTTTTTTGGTAATATTAAAAAAAGGTAAACAAAAACGAAGAAGGTGGAAATAAAATATAAATTTCAAAATAAATTTGTTTGTTATTCTAAACAGCTGTTTTCATAAGACTTGAGCGTGATGGTTTAAGTGGCCTAAGTATGCGGAAATAATGTCGGTACGACTTTATGACAGTACGATGAATTTCATTGGATTTTTATTTCGAAAAATCATACGACTGAGTGCTATAATGTAAATGGGCCTTTATCAAATCAATCAACATTTAACATCATTACACAATCGAACCCTTTATTCATAATTAAATTCTGAAAATAAATCGTTTGCTTTGCATTTAATAAAAATCCGCAAAATTATATTGTTTATAATTTATAAAAGCTATTTAGTACAAAAAAAAAAAAAAAATATTAACATGCGCCTCCGTTAATAACATTCTTGAAGTCTTAAAAATTTTATGTTTGCATGGCATACAAATATATTAGCATAAATAATTTTCGCAAACACAAATCTCTATTTATCATGCCTGACAGAACAATAGTTGACTTAAATACAATAGCAACAAAAACAATAAAACCAACAAAAGTATGCTACCTTTTTTGCCTACGTTTCTTGGATTATCAACAATAACAGAACAGCAAAAGCATCATTAAAAGAAACAGTTGCGTCAACCAAGAGAGCAAAACATTGGTAACTGTTTTTCTTAATACTGTGCTCAATGACTCAACTGATATAAAGAATTTCTTGCATAAAATGAAGTCATATCTCAACGCTAGGCAACTGTTCTTCTGTCGTTAACTGCCCTGCTTGGAGAATTTGTTAAATGCTTTTTTCATAATCCAAAAAGATACTGTCACCATGTTGTCACGATGATAATATTGGTTTATAAGGCACGTGATTTCAATGAAGCTGATAGGAAAAACTCGACATTACATGTAAAAAGGAAATAAAGAAATATTTTGTTTTAAATTAGAGTTTATACAAAAATAATAAAAAAACGCATTAAACGTGCTTTAAGGATTTGAAAATTTTTCATAGAAAATTCTGTGTGCCTAAATATTGACATGAAATATAAACAAAGTTTCTAAGCTAATGAAGTAAATAATGATTTAAGTACAACAGGTGCATAATAAGGTAAATTAATGAAGAAAATAGAAAGTGTTCTGGAATATTTAATATATATTTGTTAATATAGAAGAACTGAAGGAAACATATTTATCAAAACCGAAATAGAATTATGAGATCACTTAATATAATTTAATGTAGAGAAAATGATGCAAAATTCAATAATTATGACCTACTAAAAACAATTTATTCAATAAATTTCATTCCCTTTTTATCATTCCAGGAGTCACAGAGCTATTTGCTCTAACAACACAATTTTACTTATCGATAGTTCTAAATTTTTATTTTATATAACTGAAACATGTTTAATAAAATAAATTTAATAACATCCTCTAGTTTAATATTAACGTCTAAATGGTGGGTAAATGGTGTTCACTTCTGGGATATAATGTAGAATTTTTGTTTAAAGGCTGCAACTTAACATAATCCTGAGTATGCTGGTGATGATGATGATTCGATGACAAAAAAGGAAGGGAGGTATTTGAAGTCTGAGGGGAAAAAGAAACAACAAAAAAACGAATAAGTAACGAAAAATTTAAAAACTTAGCTGAATCAAAATAGACATATGTCTAATATAATAATACGTAATTATATTACACACGCGTCTTCTTTAATAATGAGTTGTAAATATACCTTTGATTTATCTCTACTAACTACTGCTGCTGCAGTAGCCGCTTGCGAAGTCTGCAATAATGATTGTTGCGTTTGCTGTTGTTGTTGTAAATGCTGCTGTTGCAGCATGTGTTGCTGCAGCAGCTGTTGTTGTTGTCTTAAGTTAGCAGCCTCCAGACTATTAAGACCCTCCAACTCCCGCTGTTTGGCAATGTAATCATCGAAATACGAATGTTTTGTGAGTTTATCACACGACCAACGTTTAGCCGGATCTTTGTCCAAACATTTCTGCAGAATAAATAGGAGAATTAAGGGAGGAAAACTTGAAGACTGTGACAAATAAATTAAATTTCTTAATGTTTGAATGAATTGTTTTTTACTTCTTCAACATACTATTTACTATTTACTATTTACTATTTACTATTTACTATTTACTATTTACTATTTACTATTTACTATTTACTATTTACTATTTACTATTTACTATTTACTATTTACTATTTACTATTTACTATTTACTATTTACTATTTACTATTTACTATTTACTATTTACTATTTACTATTTACTATTTACTATTTACTATTTACTATTTACTATTTACTATTTACTATTTACTATTTACTATTTACTATTTACTATTTACTATTTACTATTTACTATTTACTATTTACTATTTACTATTTACTATTTACTATTTACTATTTACTATTTACTATTTACTATTTACTATTTACTATTTACTATTTACTATTTACTATTTACTATTTACTATTTACTATTTACTATTTACTATTTACTATTTACTATTTACTATTTACTATTTACTATTTACTATTTACTATTTACTATTTACTATTTACTATTTACTATTTACTATTTACTATTTACTATTTACTATTTACTATTTACTATTTACTATTTACTATTTACTATTTACTATTTACTATTTACTATTTACTATTTACTATTTACTATTTACTATTTACTATTTACTATTTACTATTTACTATTTACTATTTACTATTTACTATTTACTATTTACTATTTACTATTTACTATTTACTATTTACTATTTACTATTTACTATTTACTATTTACTATTTACTATTTACTATTTACTATTTACTATTTACTATTTACTATTTACTATTTACTATTTACTATTTACTATTTACTATTTACTATTTACTATTTACTATTTACTATTTACTATTTACTATTTACTATTTACTATTTACTATTTACTATTTACTATTTACTATTTACTATTTACTATTTACTATTTACTATTTACTATTTACTATTTACTATTTACTATTTACTATTTACTATTTACTATTTACTATTTACTATTTACTATTTACTATTTACTATTTACTATTTACTATTTACTATTTACTATTTACTATTTACTATTTACTATTTACTATTTACTATTTACTATTTACTATTTACTATTTACTATTTACTATTTACTATTTACTATTTACTATTTACTATTTACTATTTACTATTTACTATTTACTATTTACTATTTACTATTTACTATTTACTATTTACTATTTACTATTTACTATTTACTATTTACTATTTACTATTTACTATTTACTATTTACTATTTACTATTTACTATTTACTATTTACTATTTACTATTTACTATTTACTATTTACTATTTACTATTTACTATTTACTATTTACTATTTACTATTTACTATTTACTATTTACTATTTACTATTTACTATTTACTATTTACTATTTACTATTTACTATTTACTATTTACTATTTACTATTTACTATTTACTATTTACTATTTACTATTTACTATTTACTATTTACTATTTACTATTTACTATTTACTATTTACTATTTACTATTTACTATTTACTATTTACTATTTACTATTTACTATTTACTATTTACTATTTACTATTTACTATTTACTATTTACTATTTACTATTTACTATTTACTATTTACTATTTACTATTTACTATTTACTATTTACTATTTACTATTTACTATTTACTATTTACTATTTACTATTTACTATTTACTATTTACTATTTACTATTTACTATTTACTATTTACTATTTACTATTTACTATTTACTATTTACTATTTACTATTTACTATTTACTATTTACTATTTACTATTTACTATTTACTATTTACTATTTACTATTTACTATTTACTATTTACTATTTACTATTTACTATTTACTATTTACTATTTACTATTTACTATTTACTATTTACTATTTACTATTTACTATTTACTATTTACTATTTACTATTTACTATTTACTATTTACTATTTACTATTTACTATTTACTATTTACTATTTACTATTTACTATTTACTATTTACTATTTACTATTTACTATTTACTATTTACTATTTACTATTTACTATTTACTATTTACTATTTACTATTTACTATTTACTATTTACTATTTACTATTTACTATTTACTATTTACTATTTACTATTTACTATTTACTATTTACTATTTACTATTTACTATTTACTATTTACTATTTACTATTTACTATTTACTATTTACTATTTACTATTTACTATTTACTATTTACTATTTACTATTTACTATTTACTATTTACTATTTACTATTTACTATTTACTATTTACTATTTACTATTTACTATTTACTATTTACTATTTACTATTTACTATTTACTATTTACTATTTACTATTTACTATTTACTATTTACTATTTACTATTTACTATTTACTATTTACTATTTACTATTTACTATTTACTATTTACTATTTACTATTTACTATTTACTATTTACTATTTACTATTTACTATTTACTATTTACTATTTACTATTTACTATTTACTATTTACTATTTACTATTTACTATTTACTATTTACTATTTACTATTTACTATTTACTATTTACTATTTACTATTTACTATTTACTATTTACTATTTACTATTTACTATTTACTATTTACTATTTACTATTTACTATTTACTAAAATGTTTCATTTATTATAATTATACCTTTAAAAAATCTATTGTCAATGGATTTTGTAAAGATTTTGATGGCATTTTCTCTTCTAGTGGCTCTAAATTGGGTGGCACGGGTAAGGTAATACCCTGTAAATAAAATATGGTTTTTATTTTTGATAAATGTTTTATAGAAAGCATAAGAGCAAAGTACGATATTGGCATATGTGGAGTTTGCACAAACCTTGAAGTATTCATTTTGACCAAATATTTGTATATGTCTTGGCAGGAGGTCACCCAAAGTTTTACGTATCAAATACAATTGATCCACGTCACTGCGTCCAGGCCATAATGCTTCACCACGTACTAGTTCGGCAAATAGGCACCCAATAGCCCACACATCCACCGGCGTACCATATTGTGTGTCACCCACAAGAAGTTCAGGGGCACGATACCAACGTGTAGCAACATAGTCTGTATAATTTTCACCCGGACCTATAACAGAAGGACACAAGTGTGAGGCTACTGGTTTTTCTTTGTGGTCGTTTGATACGTGATATTTCAGGAAAAATGATTTTGTTAACTGTTCGAGCGATGCCAGTTGACTGACGTTTACTTACTTAACATACGTGCAAATCCAAAATCACACAATTTCACTTGTCCCTGTGCTGTCAACAATATGTTTTCGGGTTTGATATCACGATGCAGGCAACCTTGTTTGTGGCAATATGCGACTCCTTGTAATGTTTGATAGACAATTTGTTTTGTTAAATGCTCCGGACAGCCCTGAGGATGACGCTCCAATTCATGCAACACTGTTAGTTCACAATATTCAAATACCAAATGTAAACGTCGTTTGCGGCGAAATACCTCAAGCAATGATATCAAGTTTGGATGTTTTAAATTCTAAATGTTAAGAAAATGAGATAACAGAAAAGAAAAGATTTAAAAAAAAAAAATACAGAAATAAAAAAGAATTAAACATATTGATGAAAAAATTAAGCAGACGGATGGATATTACGTAATCAGGAAAAAATTCTGTTCTTGATTTGGTTATTACAGTAGTTTTGACAAAGTTGCCTAGCCAACTTTTGCACGAGTTGATGTGCAGATAAGCCAAAAACGTTCTGAAGTTAAATGTGCTCACCTGCCTAAATTTACAGGTATAGAATTATGGTTTCCTGCCTTAAAGTGCAGCTAAAGCAAATTGTTTAAATGTTTTACAATTAATATACATACATACATACATTGAAAAGATCATCTATAATTAATTTGTTATTTAATTAATTTTAGACAAAAAATTTTATACATATTTCTTTTTGTAGAAAATAAAAGCAAATAAATAACACAAAAAAAAATTCATAAAAAAGAAATAAACAATAAATAAAACTAAGAGATCACTTTTATATATTTTGTTAATAAACTATGTGTATACATACATATGTATGTAGACATAGATTAAGGAAAAAATTTAGTTATTGTTGTTTGTTTAGGAGACTATGGATCCTTTAACCAATTCCGTTTCAAAATGGTCTACCGATAAATCTACATTTTTATAAAAACAAAACTTTTGAGCAATATATAATGCCTTCAATGCTTCTTTAAATGAAGGAATTTGGTTAACCTGCTCATCTTCGTCATTTTCAGGACCCTTCCCATTTTCTTTATCCATTTCTAAATTACCGTCGATGATATCATCTATTATTTCGCTTTCAGTCAAATCTCTGTAACCTTCTACATCGCCATCATAATGTACATATTCCAAGCTGTCTGGAATTATATTTAGAAAATCCACCTCATCATTGACTTCCAGATCATTTTCAGGAGTCCCGGGGATTGTAAAATAAACAAATTTAAAAACGTATTTTTCTCTCCTCTTGTTCTGATTTTGTTTTTCTTAAGAGGCAGCTAAAGGTGACTTTTTTATGAAAATAATTTCAGTTGAATATATAATGTGAACAGAGATAGACGCTTTCAACTCCGCGATAATAAAAACAGGAAACACAATATTTCTGAAGATGAACTGCGATGCTGTTCGAAATATCAAAATAAAAATATTAATTAAAAAAACCAAAAAGTAAAGAATTTGATTTTTTTATTATTAAAACTACATAACCTTGAGCCTAACAAACCAAAAACCATATTACAACACAACAGGTCAACAATAAAACTATCAAAATAATTTAAGATTCCAAAAATATGAGGCGCTTATCTTAAATGTGCAGGTAAAAAAAAGTGCACTTAAAGAAGGAAATTATTACTGAATTTTATAAAAAATAAAACACAAAACAAAAATTTTGTGCAGTTACATGCAAAGTGCACTTAAGCAAAGGGCAGATAAGTCAAAACTACTGTATTTAAAAAAGAACTCTTTATTTATACCTTTAGCAAACGTATTTCTCTTAATGCTATTTTTCTAATGGCAGGATCATCTTCTGACTCCACAAATCTTTTAACTGCTACTAATTGACCCGTTTCACGGTCACGGCATTTATAAACGACGCCATAAGAACCCTCACCCAAACGACTTAATTTTTCATAACGATCCATTTTACTGCTACCTTGAGGTCTAAGGAAATAAAAGAAAAAAATATTCATTAATAAGTATATGAAAACATAAAGTCTTAACAGGAATAGGAATACTTTTATGTTTTAAAATTCAATATTTAATTTAAAAATTTGTTTAGATTTTTTATACATTTTACCTTAAACTCAAACATTGACCTCTTATTAAATTGGCACGTTTCATAATGTTTATGGTTTTGATTTTTTTATTTGGGGAATTTTGTGATGATAATAATGGTATTTAAATATTTACATATGTTATATTGTTGAATGCACAAATGATTTATGGGACAATATTTTAGTTTACATAATATATACATATGTATGAATTCTTTTGTTTCATATAATAGAGTTTTCTATCATATTTTCACAATATTCCCATAAGTCAAGTCAAGTGTGTATGATACTTTTTTTTTATGATGATGATGCAGATAAAGAGTTTGGATTTTTGTTTAGAATGAAAGTAGAAAAAAATAATAAAAAATTTAAATTAAATTTTGATAGAACAGAGATAGTTTTACAATAAGTTTCAAGTTAAATAGCAAGGAAAATGGGTGCTTTTAAGCTTTAAACTTTTGGGTTTAAGGTGCAGATGTGTAGAAAACAACGTTAAGATGGAATTTTTGAGCTTATTTTTTTTCTAAAGCGAAGCGTTCAGTGATATGTTTATGTACATTGGTCGCATTAGGTTTTAGCGTTAAGCAATCTATAACTCGTAGAATCCTAATACACGTATAAAATATATGATGGAGGGTTGCTTCTTACATTTCCAAAATACCGAACTAACTAATATACGGGAACATAATTAATCATTGGGTGTTATAGTGGCCATCTAAGGCAGATGGCCCAATAACTCAAGATGTTTGGGCTGGTGTTCTTTAAGAGCTCGCACTGTCATTGATGGTTGATATTATTTCAGTTCGCAAAAGACTTCTGATAAGCAAATAGTTATCGCCCACTCAGAATTGACTCTTCTATAATCATTAAGGTTACTATTATGACAGAAATGTTAGTTATTCGAAATTTTTTGACGTTTAAGACAAATTCAATTTCAACTCATGACACATCGCAATCAAAGGTCTGACTTCAAAGAAATTCTGTTTTTTAAGCTACATATATTTTAGACCAGAATTCATTCTAAAATGCTGCAAAGAAACTACAATTTTCAAGGATCGCGTGCCGAAAATTTGTGATTCAATTTGATTTGAGTAATCTGAGAAAAATTGTGCAATGCTAGTCTATGCTGTATTAAGGTCAAACGTCTAACTTATCTAAATGTTTCATGTCTTTTTTAGTGAATTTTTCAGGAACTTGGTAAGACTATTTTTTGACATAAATTCCGGTTACTCTTGTGGTACATCTATCCATTTTCCCTAAAATTCTGGCGAATTTTATAGAAAACATGGTGAAATGTTGTGACCTAAATCAAACAATGGAAGAAAAGATAAAATTATTGAAGAATCTACACATATAACTATAAGTTATCGAAGATTTTTCGCGTATTTCGACCTGATTTTTTATGATTGTTCTCCCAAAATTATAAGAAATGTTATTCTGGAATAATTTTTCTAAGTTCAAACATTCTGTATATTTGGAATCAAAACTAGCCGATATTTGAAAACTGTTGACTCACTGACAAATCCTATAACGGTGTAGATTAATGTTTATTTAAGGCAAACAACTTCACTAAGAACAGATTTTTAAAAATTAAGGTGTAAAAACGGATAAAAAGTGAAAAAAAATTCTGCATTTGTATCAAGTGAACAAATGAATCTAGGAATATAAAACTTGGTATGAAGATATAATACGAGAAACAGTCTTTAGTAAACAGGAATTTTTTTTGAATTCGACCACTTATGGGATAAAAAGTACTTTTTCTCAAAAATCACATTTTCATACAGAAAAGTACCTTTTCCTAAAATAGTGTATTTTCTAAAACTAGTGCCTTTTCTTCAAAAAGTAAATTTTTTTAAAAAAGTGGCTTTTCTTAAAATAGTACCTTTTCTTAAAAAAGTACCATTTCTAAAAGAAAATATTCTTAAATAATTGATTTTTTCAAAAAGTCCCGGTTTACTCAATGAAATTTTTCTTTCTGAAGGTCTGAGTTGGTTTATAGCTGAGAGGGGAGAGATGAAATGCATGGGCTACATTCTGTCATCCTACTCGGAAATTCTCTTGTGTTTCTTACTTCGTAATTGTCAACGTGAAGTCGTTTTACGTTTTCTTTTATTTTTATTTTCGTTCGTGATTGTGACACCAAATATTTGTGATCAAAAAGATATTAAATTGAAATAAATTCAAGTTAATTCGAATTAAATAAACCTCAAAAAGAAAAAAAATCAATCAATCAGCAAAAACAATTTAAATTAAAAAAATAATTACAAAGCTTTTTTCTAGAAGTGTCAAACTAGAAAAATAATTTTAAAGTAAACATGAAAAAAATTTGAATTTCCTAAAAAAATTCCAGTTTATAGACACGGACGAAAGTTTGAAAGAGAATTTAGAACAGTTTTGGAGAGAAAAATTACATTGTGTGAACCGGGACAAAGTAACTTTTAGTTAAAAAGTAATTTTTTTTAAATTACATATTCTGTAAAAAGAAATTTTACTTTTAAAAGTACCTTTTGTTAAAAAGGTACATTATTATTGAGTACCTTTTGCTGAAAAAGTACCGTTTCTAAAAACAAGGACATTAGTGTTATGTATTGTTTATCTGTGTTGCAGTAATTAGTTCTTTATTTCTCGGTTTGAGATCATGTGTAGATTTTCTAATAATAGAAGAGATAATAATTTTGCAAAGTAAGAGAAATATTGAAATTTTTTTCTTTGATCACAGCGCTAGATGGAGTAGCTGCTCATCTTCAGCAACCTTCTGCCTATTTCTTCAACTGATGCTTAATCAACTATTTAACGTAAACATTTGAAAGAAAAAAAAAAACATGAATAATGTTTTTTCTTTATACGACAGTTAGTACGAACAATATTCGTCGAACATGCTGAGTTTTTTCAATTTGTAGCTTTCTCTGCATTAATATAGCTAGACCAGTCTTGTAGTGTGAAAAACTTTTTTTTTTTTGCCATATTCCTCGCATGTGAACTCCTAACAGATTCATCACTACTGCATTGTACCTTATGTTTTGTAAGTTACTGTTTTGTATTGTTGATCTGTGTTGCAGTAGTTATTGAAAGAAGTCGTAAATATTATAAAAAAAAATAAATAAATTAATTGTTGGTTTATTAACACTGGGATATATGGGATATCCTGAAGCCATAGTTCTATAATATATTAGGATTTTCAGAAAATACTTTCAAATACTGTTTTTTTTACCGAAAAGATTTTATAATTTCAAATAACATTGGAAAAAAATTTATATTTTGAATATACTTTCTTATATTACACCTTTGGCATTGAGTCCAGGTGCACTTTATTCGCTTTGGCTCAAATTTAAAAAATTACAGAATAATTTTTATGTGATGACATTGAATTATCAGTTAGAGTTTCTCTTGAATTCACCCAACAAGGTGGTGCTTTGTTACCAAAAGCCGAAATTGGTTGATCAATGCACTGTTCTGGAAAGTGTAGTAAATTAATGCAAGAACATTTTCATATTGAGCGACTAAATTTTCTATTCACTGTAAATAAAACATTCGAAAATTATATTATTTAGTGCCTAATATTACCAGCGAAGCCAAATCCGGCTGCCGAAATAGTAAAGTCAAATCATTTCACGAGTTAGAAAAACAAAAAATACATAAATGTCTTGTAAGTTAAGCAATAAACACAAACATTTCCTAAATTAATATACCCATAGCATTATAAGGAAAACAATTCTGAATAATCTAAATTTGTTTTAATTTGTGAGAATTATTTATGTTTTGAAATTATTTTAATTTACTTTCGACAACTCTGAAATTATATAAATGATATTCTACCAATAAATTTCTACTTAGTTCCGTGAATTTTTTTTAAAATATTCAGTAAACTTTGAATGTCTTTTAATTGTTACCGAAAACACTGAAGCAACTAAAACGACTGACTGACAGCTTTTTTCTATAGTATTTATGTACTTATGTATGTGACGACAGAGTGAATAAATCCAGAAACTATTCATGACTTTATATTTGAAACAAAAAAAGAAACATAAAATGACATTTCAATAGTTTCAACCCCAAGCAATCCTTAGGACAGAGATAGATTCAGTGTATGAAAAGCAAAATGTCTAACAAAAATGTTGTATAGCGAAAATCTATTTTGTCATAGCAATCAAAGGAACCACAACATATAAACCGCAGCAAAACAATATATGACCATAATACACAACAATCGTCGGTATATAAATGTTCAAAACAAAGTTACCAGAAATAGAAACAACAACAAAAAACTACAGTACTTAAATGTATTGTTATTGTCATATTTAATATGAAATAAGTAGAAAAATCAAAAAATTATATAGTGACTATAACACACCCTACACCATAGTTTCAG